>JAUDJH010000018.1:11387495-12774991 GCA_036320925.1 Automeris io | reverse complement strand
TTGAGGTCAAGCGTTCGCCTATAAATTAATTAAAAAAAAACTCTTTCTATTTGGTCTGTGTAAGTATATCTCAACCGGCCTCGGATCTTACTTCCTCTCACATTCATATTGCATATCTACTTCCTCATCCTTTCTAGCAAGTTTTTGTGCATGCTATCTTATTGCAATGGCACTAGCTTTCAAACCCATTATACTGCGCTTATGTAACCATAGCTCGTATATCCGTTGTGTTAATTCTACTTTAATAATTATTCTGATATAACAAGGCCTCACTGCCGTAACAAAGTGAGCACCAGGATCGCTCTATGTACTGCTACTCGTGCTGTTTGCTTAATGTTTTGACTCTTTAAAACAGCATCCAGTGTGCTATTTCTGAGAAAACTTTTAATATCAACCATTTTAACTGATCTGGAACATCTAGTGTTGATTAATAAAATAAATTGTTCTGATTTAATCAGCTGCTGATTCTATTATGGTTTGTAATTACTGTTGTTTTAATTAAACTAATATTATCGGTAACGTTACGCCGTCGTGTCGTGTAAACCGTCCTTTTATTTACACATACCACTCCTTAATGCCGTCGCGTTTGATCGGCTGCGCGGGGAGCGGCGCGGCGGAGGGGGTGGTTCGGTTGAGGGGTAGGGGCTGTAGGTTGCGGACTGCGCCACCGGTCGGCGCGCTGGTTGCGCTCTGGTAACTCGAATGAGCCTAAAAAATTACATAATTATTAAGGTAATATATTAAACTAGCTGATCCGGCAAACGTTGTTTTGCTATATAAGTTATTGTAATATCTTCTAAGATGTTCATTGAAATTAAGTGATGTCGAAGACAATTTTGTTCACAATTAAATACTCTTAATCGACAACACATTTATTTGGATAAAGATTAATATTATTACGCTGATACAACTCTTAACAAATAATGCATTAATTTCGACCAAATTTGATTACCATAAAAACGGTTCTAGTGACTTAATCTTAAAAGATAGACATATACTATTCGGGACATTTTTTTAGATCATTTTAAGAGGAATAACTCTGTCATACATATATTTTTGGTATCTTGAACAGTTTTCGCAGCGCACGCAATGGAAGCACTCAAGGATGAATAATTTTCCCCGTTTTTTTCACATTTTCCATTATTTCTTCGCTCCTAATAGTTGCATCGTGATGTTATATAGCCTAAAGCCTTCCTCGATAAATAGTCTATTCAACACAAAAATAATTTTTAATTCGAACCAGTAGTTCCTGAGATTAGTGCGTTCAAACAAACAAACAAACTCTTCAGCTTTATAATATTAGTATAGATTCCTCGCCGCCTTGATAGATAAATATGAATCCCCAGGTACGGCTGGCTGTGAGTAGAAGAAGCAACTCGAGGGTTTTTAGCCAGTAAAAGTCTGGCGCACCAGGGTCGTCGCACTCACGCCTGCCCTGAGGATCCTTTGTAGGGTTTTTCCCCTGGTCTACCAAAAAAAGTCGTTTTATCTCAAGGATTTTTAATACTGGCCCGACAAAATGACTAAATAATAAAAATAATCAAATTAAATCATATTTAGCCAAGTACCTGACTTCCCAGAAGGGCTGCGCTCGCTCCTTGGGCGTAGTTCTTGTCTTCTGTGACCTTATATGACGGGTCGTACTTAAAGACTACATACTTGAGCACAACAATCACAATCAAGATGATGCCAATCAGCACTGACGCAACGATACCTGAAAATCAATGATTTTGTTACTCCGTGAATATTAACGTTGAAATTTAGAGAGGCTACTCTAGAATTGCTTACACATTACTCAGAAATTAAGTTATCAGTTTAATGGGTCTTATGCATGAATTAACTTACTTTTAATTATTATTCGACATTTTGACCTGGTGAGTTATCAAAACCAAAGGCAGGTAGAAGAAGTACAAGGTGGGAAATGTTTGAGGTGGCAGGGCGATTATCAGAACTGGGTTACGGCCGCAGTACACATGTGTAAAGCCCGTCATAGTGACTCGTTTCGGCTCGTCAAATTTCAGGATCAGTTTGTGTAATCCAGTTGTACTTACAGTTAAAGACCTTCCATCGTGGTATGTGGGGGCTGACAGCGATGGCGATTTTCAACGGATTTTCGTCCCTTGGCGCTCGTTACCATTCTGGAACTGCTCTGTGCTTTCCATAAGGTGCAATATAGTAACTACGTCGAGTCAGTATAAAAAAAATTTAGTAACAACCCCGCCCCTGGCAGAAAATCCACGGCGTTTCAGTCTGGATGTGACTATAGCCAGGTCCAGGTCTATAACTAGGTCGAACGGTCGAGCCATATGGGAAAGTAAGTTAGTTCCGCATAAGACTCGTTTAAATATTTATAAAGAATACGAAACGCAAAAGTTTAATCTCTGCTGCGAAAAATATTTTAATAGATCTTACCAACAATAGTTGCGTAGAATTCGGATTCCGGTGGTACAACTCTATTATCAGTGGTCTTCGGATGATACCATTTGGTCGTGATTTCATGCTCGTACCCATTATAATCAGGATGAATTCTGTCCGGTATTCTCTCCTGCTCGCTCTCGATCTCGTAAGTGGGGGTGCGCGCTGCTATCTCGTTCTCGCGCCGGTCTTCATACTCCGGTATGTGGTTGAGATCCTCTTCTGTCGTGTGCGTCGGATCTTCCGTGTGAATATCGGTCGGTGTGAACGAGCGTCCCTCGTGCGTGTGATCTGGAATTATTAAAAACTCTAGCAATGTTGAAGTTGTAGCCTATATATTTCTACTTCTTTATATCAATACTCTGTGGTGCTTTAGGAATACACCTAGCGGGCGATGAGGTTGAGTATCGCTGTAAATCAGCGCGTACAGGCAAACTGCGCGACTGAATTGCGACGCAAGCGCCACCACCGTTCGCTGCAGTCTACTACATGCGACACTACTCTCTCGCAACTCGCAGGTTTTTTTTTACACTGGCTCGACATACTGACTACAGAATACCTGATGGTAAGTACAGTATAGTCCAAAAATGAAAGCGACTATCAAAGGATGAAAATCCATTGATAGTCAACATCGTCATGTCGGCCCACATATACCATGACTGAAGGTCTCTAGGTATATGAGCTACTGGATATACACAAGCTGATCCCAAAACGCGACAAGCCAAAATCGGTCACTATGACGGGCTTTACACCCATGCACTGTGGTCGCGATCCAGACGGGCACCGACGCCCTACCACCACGCTGCTGCTCGTTCAGCACCACCAAGGAGCCACGTGTGGGGAAACTAGGGTAAAGCCTACGGACGCGAGCAGCTTCGACTCCCAAGGTACTATAGAGGTACTATTCTACTGTTCCAAAATTAATTGTGTTTATTTTCAATTATTGTGCTGTGAACTTAACACCACTTTGGACCATCATTTCTATAATAGTAATATATAGTAACACCATATCGCTTTCAGCGTCAGCAGAGATAGATTAGTGATCGTATCCACTTTGCGCTCATATGTCATACCCAACGTAATTGCAGCTGATCTCCGTTCCCAGGGTCACTCACATGTGCTATTTTGATTAGACGCTATGCGGGTTGCCTCATTTCGTTTCCCTGCATCAATGAGCAAGTGCGTCATAGTCCCTTTTCGGTGCCGCTATAAGTAAAACTTTGAGGTGGTAGGTCGTGAGTACGGAAGTCAAGTACAAAGACCGCCATACTGACTTTATTCGACCTGTCAGGATCTGCTAGAGTACATTTTGTTGTTCATATCCCTTTTTTTATTGTTAACCCGGTGGAAATCCCTACGGACCGTCAGGGGTAGTGGTCGGGGCCACTCCCCCCGGTGTGTCGGACCTGCCCCGACTAAAACCACCGGGGTGCCAGCACTGCCTCTCCTCGCCTTCGCCGAGCCTGGGAATCCGGATACTTCCGAGGTTGTTCATATGTCTAGAGACCTTCAGTCGCGGTATATTTTGTCTGATATAGCGTAGCAACTGGCTATAAATTACTTATTAGTCTCTGCCGATTTTTTTTTATTTTGACTCTATACAGTGACTGCAGTGTATCTGATGGTAAGTTTAGTACAATCCAAAAATCGAGTATGACTATTAACTACTACAAGGCAACCATCTGCCAATAGTCGCCACGATCATGCCGGCCTAAACAAATATCTCTTCACGAATCGCTTAAAGTCAATGATCGGAAGACCATTTCACAATCCCATAACCCGATAAAGATAAGAGTAAGAGAACTTTTTAGTTCTAACTGAAATGAACTAGCCTGTACTTTTAATCCGGTGGGACGTAGTCACTTTGTCGAACTAGAATAAGAATTCTGACCTTGAGGCGTAGTTCGTCTTTCGGGAGGCGTGTTAGCATCAGGCGTCCCAGCATGCATGTTATCGTGGTCTGGCAGGGTGGTGTGAACATCTGTGCTCTTGCTGTCCCCTGTACTGGTGGAGCCGTCGGTGGAGCCAGGCTTGTCCACGTGCGCCGTGGTGATGGGAGCCGTAGGTGACGTCATACTGTGCGTACTGCTTGACACCGATCTGGAATTTTTGGTAAAGTCACTATTAACTTACATGTTATATAATAATACTAGCAGTGGTAATTCGGCGCTGTCTGGACAGAAATAATATAACTTATGACCGGTGGTCGTGGGTGTGTTGGTAGAAAGACACGGGTTTTGGCGTTTTACTGTTTATTTGCACTTTAAGGCACACCTAACTGCGACGCACACGCACGTGTCCAGCCTTGGGTCTCGGTAGTGGACTGCTTTAGCTAGAGCATCCCTTGCGCGCGCGCACCCCTTACCCCGCGCGTCCCGTAACACCCTAACGTTTAACACAAACACGTATCGGGCGGCGTCTACATGCTATAAACTCTTTAGTGGTTGATATTTCAAAAACCCTATAAACATATATTTATTAGGCCTGACCAAAAAGATAAATGCCAGTGTATATTCTCGATACAAATAAACGAAATTTCATTGACGTTTCCGTCTTAACGTTGGCTCACGTATGTCAACGACTGGATATGCACAAACTGCTGGGAGTGGAAGCTGCTCGCGTCCGTAGGCTTTACCCTAGTTTCCCTACACGTGACTCCTGGGTGGTGCTAAACGAGCAGCAGCGAGGTGGTAGCGCGTCGGTGCCCGTCTGGATCGCGACCACAGTGCATGGGTGTAAAGCCCGTCATAGTGACCAGTTTCGGCTTGTCGCGTTTCGGGATCAGCTTGTGTATATCCAGTAGCTCATATACCTAGAGACCTTCAGTCGTGGTATATGTGGGCCGACATGACGATAGAGACTATCAATGGATTTTCATCCTTTTATGGTCGCTTTCGTTTTTGGACTACACTGTACTTACCATGAGGTACTCTGTAGTCACTATGTCAAGCCAGTGTAAAAAAAAAACTGATATCGAAGCGCGACAAGTCGACGAATCAGTATGACGATCTTTGCGATTATGAACTGTGCTCACGACCTAGTTCAAGCAATCGTCATGCCACCTATACTATATACTTAAAATTATTTATGCTATATGTTATCCTATTTCTTGTTTCTTATGTTTTTTATTGCTTAATAAGATGTAACACGACCGGGGCCCTCCACGAAAATCAGCGCTGCAGACTTCCTCTGTGGCTTTAAGCTGATGGAGGTCCCATTTTCGCCATGTTAATATGTTTTTGTTTTTGCTTTTGTTTCTGTATGTTGTTGTCTTGTAACAGAAATGTTGCTTTTGAATTTCTAGTATTTTGTTAGTTTGTGGTGAAAATAAATATATTTCATTTCATTTTTTTTTTCATTTCATTTCATTTTCACCTTAAATAATAATGCAATGTGTAAACATACGTCGTGATAGGATGTTCCGGTTCTGTAATATCCTCTCCGTTCGATCCGGAACCTTCGATGCAGTCTTCGTCATCGCATGGTTTCATCAGCTTGCCACTGGTATCACCCTGGATAATTGGTAAAACATCACTTTCATAAGCTCTCAAAAGGCATGCGGCTGTGGTGCCTTAGGGAATAAGAGACCGGTATTCATCCACGCCAACGCGAATGGTTGTCGGTTTGAATCTCGAAATTTCAAATTAATATCAAATACTCAGCATTCTTTGTTAATTATTGTAGCTGGCGTAAAAGGCAAGCTTAGAGGTTAATTTAATAAAAATACAGGATCGTTTCCGCCGTATATTTTACGCTTTCTCAAGAGGATCACAAACTTATGGGGTACTTCCCCAAGTTCCCATTGAAAAAGCAATACCTTATAATACAAATACTGGTAAAATATCATAAACAATTTTTGTGCAATTACAGAACCGTCGCGAGTAGTGATGAAAATGCCCGGGAATTTTTCCAAAGTGCCCAAAACTTGTTTGGGAATATTCCCGGGAATTTACGAAATGTTCACCGAAGTGCTGGGCACTTTGGGAAAATTCCCGGGCATTTTCATCACTAGTCGCGAGTCTATTTCGAATTTGCCAGTATTTCTTATCTTGTGTAATTTACTATCCGTATCTTCCACTCTCTTTGTTTCTCTATTATTAATCCTGATATTTTTAACAACTTTAGTATCTTTCAATTCCCGTTCTTCCACCTGTATGATCGCCTATTCATTTACCTTGTGTATCCTAGAAGGCGGTCTTCTAGTGGAAGGTACGTAAACTGGAGTGATCAAATCATCACCAGACCCCGCGTCTGGTAGAACACAAGCATCTTCGTCATCATCTCTACAGCCAGAGCCAGCTCCTGAGTATACCAACTCATCCAGTACTCCTGGACCACCGTAGCCTGAAGGTGGGGTCTGAAAGTTTACCAGAAACATGACAATTGTTCGTTCTGCTCACATAGTTCCGTGTCGATTTCATTTCATCAAGAAACATCTATAAACAATAGCATAATATTGTTATTATATATTAAATTTAATTCAATTTTGTTTTATTAAGGTACCTTGGGAAACACTTTCATCATTTTGAAGTATATAAAAAGCAGTTTTATGCGATCAATATTTATAATGTTGAATTCTTTCAAGATATGAATTAAATACTGATTGATACTGCTAGCGTCTGTAAATTTTAGTCAACACCTTTGGCCCCCAAGTGACTGAGGCAGCTAGGTTTTATTTCCCTAATACATTGTATCTTTTTAATGAGTTCATAGTATACAATTCCTAGGTAGATCGAAGGCAAGTTCCTGTCGAAGAGAACACCAGGCCGTCAGAGATGGAAGTAGCTGAGCGACATCAAATACTAGACCGGACTGAGGTTTTCTGCTTTGAAGAACATAGCAGGGCATTCCAAGAAATTTTATCTATTGACCTCCAAACTTTGTTATAAAGATGGCAATCTATGCTGATTATCATGACTTTGAATGTGTATCCAAAATGTGGCTCAGATCGTCCAATTACATTTCGCAACTCGCTTACACATACAGTTATCCATATACCTAGAGTTCTTCTGGTGACAGCCATTCTTTGATTATATTATACTCAGCAGGCGCTATATGGATACCATGCCATGGCTTCAAAAGAAAGATAGTCAAAGAATTGACGGAAAAATACCTGCTGCATACGATTAATATCTCTGTCAAGCGGTGTATGAGCTCTCCTAGCATCTCCTCTCACTGATACAGCAGGATCTCCTGCTGCAGCCAGGTCAAGAACTCTTACTCCATCTACCACCAGACCAGCCAATACACCGCTGAAGGATCTAGCACCTCCGGTGCCACCTCCTACCGTGATCGTAGACATGCTGTTGAATATTGTTGATTGTTGCGTTCCTAAAAATATGAATTAAAGGGGTTATCATTTTTTTAGCAAGCCCCGAACAAACGAAAAATTTTATAAATATTTTTTAATAAAATTTCCAATACAAATATGATATATAACTATTTGTAACTTAATATTTTTAGTATTACTGTTATATTAAAATTATTTATTTCTATTCTTTATCTTGTTTATTTATCATATATTTCAATGTCTACAATAAACAAATCCACTATTTTTAGGGAATATTATCTAATTTCATAAGATATCTTTGGAAAGTGCCTACACAGTTAGCTTCGTAGTTTTAAGCCAGCCTGCGGATAATTTGATACATCTTCAACTAAAGAACCTTTTTCCAAAGCAAATGCTTCCGTGGTTATTTCGGTTGATGGTTATAAAAATATTGTGTCCATGTCAGTTAGCAATTTTTTTTTTTTGAAGCGGACTAACTACTGATTGCCGGGAAAGGCATTTTCAGTTCAACCGGGCTTAGGGGCCGAGCACAGAAGGTGCTCAGCCAGCGAAATTTTTGGGTTGGGTGGCAATGCAAGGGCACCCCTGTGGGTATGAACATCGACTTGGACCGCCAGCCAAATAAAATACTAACCCTACGGGTGATCTGCCAGCGTTTCGGAAGTGACTACCTTGAGAGGAAACGCCGAAAGAAACTCAAGGCTGCGTCGGAGTAGAACTGCGCCTCGGTGCGAAAACGCACCGGTTAGCAGCAGTTGACTGAACTATCCTTCTTCGGCGCCGCCGGTGTCGTGGAATGAAACTAGTGCGTGTGTGTAATGTTTCAGGAATGATTTTTATATTACCAATTTTATTTCATTCAATTCAGGCTAAAGTCAAAAATTTTTAATGTATTCCAGACTCATTAAAAGCAGACTTTAACGTACCGTGAGGATGTCGCACATTGACAGCATAATCATCGAGATGGAGGGAAGCTGCGCTGCCGTTTCTGGTGAAACGAGCTACATGGTACGCGCCATCGTCTACCCTAGCTGATTCTTCACCCAGAGGCTGTTCTCCAGCCCCCACGTTGTACACCGCGAATAAATTCCCACGTATCTATAAATTAAATCAATTTTCATCTAACCATTTTGTTCTGGCGCAGGGCATGAGTATAAAAAAAGGTTCTTGACATCCTTCCGTCTCCCTACATTCCCATTCCTCGCTCGGTCCTTAACGGTGATACATGTGTACGCACGGCGGCACCGCTACACTTATCATCGGCGGCGAACTCGGTCACACTACGGAATAGTCAGTTGCTTTGGACAATACGGCGGAACATCTAATTAATTGTATACGGTGAATGGTGCGGAGCTGCAGTAGCCTGTCCTCATCATCCAGTTTCCAGGTAAGTGCCTCTTGAATATTTCATTGTCACTGTGCCTGAACGAACTCTTTGTTCCCTAATTCTCTACGTGGAAATCCAGAGCCGCGACGCTCTCCGGCGGCTACATAAAATTTTTAATACCTCCGGTCTACCTCGCTATCCTGCGCACACACATTTAATCCCATCAATGATCAGATGTGTTTTCTATTTTTTGTATCCCGGGGCAAAATCCTGCTTAGGACCATCAGGGACGCTGTGAGGGCAGCGACCCCGGTGTGTCAGACTCCTACTGACTAAAAACCCCCGGGATGTCCCTCCGATTGCTCCACTTGGGCCTGGGAAGCCAAGTTCATCCAGACGGCCATAGAACAAGAAGCCTTGTTTAGGCTACCTCTCTGCGAGGAGAAGGAGTAAAGCGCACCCCTCCAAAACCTCTCTCGCAGGCGATGCGCTGGACACCGTGCATCGTCTCCCTCTCATCCGGGCAGTAGACTTGAGGGATGATCAGTTGTACCCCAAGGTTTACTAGACTGATTCAACCGTTGAAATGCGGAGAAGCGTAATTGCACTCCCTTGTTTTATGTTAAAGAATTTGTTCTTTTATTTTACAATCTTCACAATAAAATGGATAAACCCTACTTTTGATGCGTTTTATTCTTTTTGGTGTTCTAATTAGATTCCTGTGTTTTTTTTATATATATACCTAAACTCATCCGAATTTTTGCTCTGTATTTCAAGATCATGGGCTTGACAGCTGATAGCATTACAAGACTGCCTGGATCGGACGCCCTTACTTATAAATTCATACGGATTGGTACATCGGTGATTGCAAGTCGCTGCCGGGCCGCTATCACCGAGCAGCGACTCTCAATTCAACTCCTTTAAATTCATTTTACACTGATTTTCCAACGATAATTACTTACAATTTCCATTTGCATATAATCCTGAGTATTCGATGACTCTATTCTAAGCAGCACTGCATCAGATTTGCTGGTAACAAATCCAAGAGCCACTCTATCAGTCTCCGTATCAGCAATCGAACTGGGTGGAAACGTGTACGCAATAATCCCTCGACCTGGTCCGAACTCGTAGGCTATTGATTCTGTAATTACATTGAATTTAACAGTATTAAATATACATGGTGTAATAAGTATCCTGTCTGATCTAAAATGAGCCCATTGCATTACTGCACTGAACATTAAGCTGTGTGGAGGCTCTCGCTTGGTTGTTGGATCAAAGGGCCGGATACGGAAGGCAGTATTACTCGATACGGCACGCGTTATGAGGTTAGTCGTTTGATAGTATCGTAGGCATCTCCGTCCACCAGTGTCAGATAGAGAGAATACACTAACTGCAGTGACGTGCATAGGATATTTGGTCAGGGTAAATAGGCTTGTCGAATAAATATCGATACATCGATATATCGAGATTTTCAATTCAATATATCGATATTTTTGGGCGATATATTTTGTACCGATATATCGATAGAAAATATCCAGTATCGAAAATTGTATCATAAACGATATTTTTTTTATTCTTAGGGCAGTGAAGTCGCTGAAATCTAAGGACTATATAGTTCTATATAATATATTAGAACTATATAGTTAGACAATATGTCTATGACTGTTGAGTATTATGTTTTGTTACGTTGCATGCATTGACATCTGAATTTGTTGCATGTATATTATTTGCCGCCATTTATTTACGTATTATTTTTGTTTGATATCTTAAATAGGTCTTAAAGTTAGAAGATAGCCTTTTAGTTCTTGATATTTTTGTAATTTTGTCTAATAAAAAGGAATACTGGTAAAATACTTTCGTGTTTATTGAGATTTATTCGATATATCGATATTTTTCCTTCGATATATCGCCACCGATATTGATATTTTTATAAATATCGATACATCGATATAACGATTTTTTTTTTCATTTTCGACATCCCTAAGGGTAAATAGAATTCGCGTAATTAATTTGAATATTATATTTTTTTTTATAACTTATAGGCGAACGCTTGACCTTAATCACACCTGGTGGAAGGTGAAGATGAGTCCGATGATGAAACGCGTCCGCCTAACAAATGCCTATTCACTCTTCTTTTAAAGACTTCCAGGTCATAAGATCATAAGGTCATAAGGTCGATATTATGATAATAAATATCACATTGCTTTCATAGGAGAGATAAATGACGTGACTATAGAATAGATATCAATGTAAATGGTTCCTTTTTTGTTTAACACGTTCACGCCGGCGCTGTATTTCATGCTCCTCGCCCTATGGCGGCCTCGTATAAAGCTCTTTGCTCTATCATTTAATGTTTGCGTTAAACTTTCATTCTTTTACTTATCATCTATGTGGAAATTATTTTTACTTACTTAAAGATCTAAATATTTAGTGTTACGTACTGATTAATAGCACAGTCTAGTGCGGGCCACCGATGGACCGCGCCACCCGAAGAGACAGTCTAGTGCGGGCCACCGGTGACCCGCGCCGGCGTGAACGTGTTAACTTTAAGCATTGTATTCCAAAAATATTCATCATTAGGGCATGCAATTCTTTTATGCATTTATGGAATGAACGCTACTGACTGGCTGTAAGTTAAATTCTCAGCTACAGCACGGCAAAGGTAAGAATGGTAAACTGGGTTAATAGAAAAAATATTTAATTTGGCTAGTTACCATCGTAGCATGTTGGTCCGGTGAATGAAGTGAGATCACAATCACAGACATAAGTGTTCCATTGTTGCACACACATTCCTTTGTTAGCACACGCATTGTGTGTGCATTTCGTTGGACCTTAAATAAGAAATATATATGTATTTATAAACTAGCTGTCCCGGCAGACCTTGTTCTGCCCTGTTCCTCTAAAACAAAGTCACATTGTTTTTTTTAATGTTAATAGCTTCCCCGTCAGATTTTATTCTGCCAAAATGTATTGGCCTGTCGGCTCTTTTTTGATAATTGTTTGAAGGAACCTGGCCTTAATGCTATATGTATAAAAATTGACAAATACTGACATTAATATTTATACGTCACTCAATAATTGTTTTACCTTCCCGGAACCCGTCCACTAACATTTAAACTTTATGGTATGGTGTTAAAGTTCAAATTGACTTATAACAAATCTTTTGTATGAGAATATAGAAAAGTGGTGTTTTTAGACTGTTTCAGACAATTTTTTTATTTTTTCTCTCCGTAATAACCTTCCCCAGACTTCAACAAACACAACAAAAAAGAAATCAGCCAAATCGGTTCAGCCGTTCTCGAGTTTCGCGCTTATCAAGACATTTAGCGATTCATTTTTATATATAAGAAGAAGATTGTTGCTATATTTACTTACTAACCGTAGTCATCCGGCGTTGCTCGACAGATTCCTATTTTACTCTATTGGAGGCACATTTTTGATGGAATATTAAAAAATTCATTTTTTTATTTCTAACCAAAAACTAAATTCGAATTCGTTGGGAGTGGAAGCTGCTCGCGTCCGTAGGCTTTACCCTAGTTTCCATACACGTGACTCCTGGGTGGTGCTGAACGAGCAGCAGCGAGGTGGTAGGGCGTCGGTGCCGGTCTGGATCGCGGCCACAGTGCATGGGTGTAAAGCCCGTCATAATGACCAGTTTCGGCTTGTCGCGTTTCGGGATCAGCTTGTGTATATCCAGTAGCTCATATACCTAGAAACCTTCAGTCACGGTATATGTGGGCCGACATGACGATGTAGACTATCAATGGATTTTCATCTTTTGATAGTCGCTTTCGTTTTTGGACTACATTGTACTTACCATCAGGTACTCTGTAGTCACTATGTCGAGCCAGTGTAAAAAAAAACCGTTTTTCATAGAGGTTTCGTCAAAATTATCGAAGTTTTAAACAAATTATGAAGTATTTCAAACCCCTATGGGTTTTCAAGAAGAATCTGGATTCTCAGGCCCAGTTGGAGTGATTGGAAGGACACTCCGGGAGTTTTTAGACAGTAGGAGTTTGACACACCGAGGTACAGCCCTCACAGCGGCCCTGAAGATCCTATGCAGGATTTTCCCTCGGGACACCACAAAAAAATATTTCATTTATAATGTAAACCTCCATATCAGGTTTTAATATAGTTTATATTTAAAATATTAGGTTGACAAAAATACCTTCACATCCAGAGCCTAAGGATGAACTAGGAACCACCGCGTCTTCTAATAATGAAGGCGATTCACCAGGAAGATCAAGACTAGAGATGCACCCTTCGAACCCTTGCCTTGATAGCACGCCTACAGGCAATAAAGTGTACATATCTTTTGGAACTCCTCCTACATATAGTACGCTATCTAGCTCTAACATTAAATTGGAACCTGTAAATAATAAAAATTATTAAATTGCGATTACATGTTTAGTATTTCTACATTCAAAGTTTGTTTTTAGGATGTTGTCGATGACAATTAAGTTTCAAACCAACCATTTCAAAAATAAACGAATAAAAAACTTTAAAACTTTACTTTTACTGCTATTAAAATAATAAATTTCTTAACAATAATCACTATACAATATTTTACAAAAATCTAAATATGTTATCACGCCGAGTTTATAATATAACCAAAAATTAAATGTAACTACTTTTGCCTAGGCGGCGCGCTTGAAGGAATGCGTCGCCCAACTTATACAGGCGAGAGCGGTGTGTGGCGTGTTCCCGCACACCGCTCCAAGACTACTTCTGAGGAGAGTGAGGGGTGGCCCTTTACTTCACCCCCTCGTAAACACAGAGGTGAGGCCTACCGAAAAGGCCAGACGTCGTCGCGGGCCGGAGAAGTGGACGCTGCTGTGCCTCCGGTCCCGGCTAGACGGAGAGAAGGAACACCCCGGGGGCTTTAGTCAGTGCAAGTCCGACACAACGGAGGGCAATCCTCATCGCCCTCTGATGTCCGTCAGGGATATCCGCCGGATTACAAAAAAAAGGTAAATCAACTTTTATAGATGTTAACAACATAAAACTTCCATCGGAACTTACTTGTCGTATGCATTTCTATATCATCATCCACTTGCAACGTGTGAATCTGAGGCGTTGGGCGCCTGACGGATACCGTATGCCATCGATTATCGTTCAGGAAATTCTTCAATTTATCTTTCATCGTAACCACTCCATCGCCGAGATTAAAAACGCAGTGAATGTGCCCATTTACCAGCTCTATCGCTATGAAATCTTGTTTCTTCCCACCATTGTAGAACAGCAATCCGTCCATTTCAGTCGTCCGAAAGTAAAAATCGACGTATGTGTTCGCATAAGCCTTAAGCAATGGCAGTCCAACATAAGTATGTTTTGATTTAAACGTAACAGACTTGTAAACGTTCAAGGAATCTGGTTTTACAAACTTCCCAGTAAAAATTAAATTTGATGTATCGTAAATATTATTGTTTTCATCGTTACTCCCAACACCGAGAGATTTCGCCAAATCAATGTACTTGATTCCGTTGAATACGAACTTTTGAAGATAACCAACGAAGTTTGGTAATGATGACGTCATCTGAATTTCTTCTTCAGCATGATAAAGTCCACCTAAATGTAGTGTTGATATTTCCAACGTTGAAGCTTTTCCTAATATCGTTTCAGCTGTGAATCGATTTATAGAATCAGTAATCGATTAATTCTAAACAGTGGACCACAACATCGACTTTTAACGTAAAACAAAATTAGCAAATCAAATATTCAACAGACCAATTTATTAGCCGATTTAAGAGTTATTTACATACAAATAGCACAGGTTTTTAAAGATAAGCATTGAAGAGAGTTTGCTAAGTATACACACTGATCTAGAAGGGTTTTTTTCACAACACAAGAAAGTTTTAACAATTGCAGTCAATGTTATTTATTATCAAAGCTTAAAAACAAGCATAGAAAAGTGTTAATCTTTCAGAAATTCTACAATCTTGATAATATAACATTATTTATTTGAATGTCCAATTAGTTCAAAGAAATAAAATATTCAACAATTGTATCCATGTCTAAAGTCATATTATCTCGATTCTGATGCTATTGAGATTTGATTTCAAATGAAACCTTATTTCATTTAATAACGTTTAATTTTAAAACCCATTTAAAAAACAGAATATTAAATGCTATTTCATTTAAGTTGAAGAATTGTTTCATCCAAAATATGAAATCCCAAATCCGATCATAATACATGGTTTATTTTTTATTCAAATAATTAAGTTCACAGCACAAAGGATAATAAAGGCAATAGTAAAGTAATAATAAATGAAGTAAGAAAATAAAAGCATATAACTTAGAGGTGTATACCAAGTGCCAGCTATAAAAAAACCAAAACCAAGCAGACTAGATACTACTAGGACATCTAACATCAATGCACCTTCTCAAATTCATTTGAAAAGTGCCGCCAAATTTAAACTTACTTCTAATAAAGTAAGTCCTAATTTGACTTGTGTTCTTACGTTAGAATTTTGCTGCGTTATCGTTTTTCATTCATGATTGCTAAATTATTATCGATACACTTAAATTATGAATAACTTCAGATGTAATAATTGTTATGATTGAGCATAATATATAATTAACGATAATTTTATCACTTTCTAATGAATTTCAAGCCATTAAAAGATGAAGAAAGAATTTCGCATCCTAGTAGTGGCTAACTTTTCTGTCATGAGTAAATTAA
Organism: Automeris io; assembly: GCA_036320925.1. Taxonomy (NCBI): domain Eukaryota; kingdom Metazoa; phylum Arthropoda; class Insecta; order Lepidoptera; family Saturniidae; genus Automeris; species Automeris io. Next base: position 12,759,274 of record JAUDJH010000018.1, on the reverse strand, counting down.
TTTGTCATCCGTTAAGGTTGTGTAAATGTTTATCTTCGTCTAGTATTAATAACACAAGCGTAATCTTATTTTGATCAAATTATGTAATTATCCGTAAGTTTTTTTTACGCAAACAGGTTTCATCATCATTTTCATCTTCATAAACCAGTAAATGTTATTAAAATCAATCATTTACTGTCGAATATAAAAGCAACAATAAACAACATCCCGTATAGAAAGTAGATTATAATGAATCTAGTTATAACAACAACGTTTAACAATACAAATAACAGTTTTATTTTTCTTATTGTTCCTATTTGAAATTCAAACAGTATTACAATATGTTAGATTGTTTCAAGAATATTGAAAAACAAGAAGGCAGCAAAAGTAGACCAACCTCATAATGTCAGGTAGGGGTAAAACAAAAGGGTGCGGGAGGTGCCCCGTGCATACGTACATAACATACCGCGCACGGGCTGCGCGCCGTCAACCTGCAGCTTAAGGTTTGAAGCCCTCCGAGAGAACCGCACCGTGTGCCAGGCCTCGTCCGCAACGTTACTCCCGGCAAGCAGATTCTGTAACCAAAGTCACATTATCATCATTGTCAGCCCTTTTTAGTCCACTGCTAAACCTACTGCTCTCATAATAAGCGCTGTTGCCTCCAATATATTCTATATTTCTCAAATCAGTAACAGCTATCTACTTTTGGTACAAATTAATTCCACATTGCCGGGCACATCCCTAAGCCACTTTTTCTGATCCTTGGTCTTGACTCAAGAGTCCATCTTCTTCAGTAGTGATTAGTTCTTTGGCAAACGTGGCTACAACTATGTATCATACATCAAGACGAATCTCTTTATCTACTTCCGTCACATTCTCATGATTTTCTTTATCTATTCAAATTTTCAAAGCACTGGCGTCTCACACTGTGATTACTAGTGATTGATTTAAAAATTACTAAAAGTAAAACTTTGTAAATAAAAATGCATCTATCAATTTTGTTTCACTTTAAGAACTTCTTCATTTCTGAGTCTTATTTCTTTAATAGTTCCAAGCACTACTGTAACTATATTTACATTTTAATTATGTTTATTTTCATTGTCATAACTAACCTTTTCTCTATCTCCTAATCTAACACTTGCTCTAACTCTTCCAGCTGCTACAGCTAACTCTATTCTATCAGCTGAATGCTCCGAAGCTGTCCGTAGAAGCAAACCAGCTCTACTGGTGCGAAAACGTAGCATCAGCTCTTCGGTCTGTGTAATATGCTCTGGTCCTAACGCTGCTGTTAAATGCTGACTACCATTTAGATAAATGGTTGGGGATTCTGAAATATTTGAAGGTGTACTGTCAATGATAGTTGCATTTGTCATAAAGATTTCAAACTACATTACAAACTGTTAAGTCTGTAAATAATATATTGGCTTGTCGCTATAGTATTTATTAACACGTTCGTCGCCCAGTGCGATTCATTTGTGTTTGTCACGGGGCCCAAATCACACTCTCGGTACGCCAAAACATAAACAAGCGATACATAAGCAATGTAACTTGATTATTATTATTAGATTGTTATATTATTATTTTTGATTTATCACAATGAACTTTCTTCTTCATCTCAAATGTGTTTAGTGTTTCAAAAAAAACATGCGTCATAATAAGAGTCTAATATGTTATCCTATATTTATTGATAAAAGGTATTACATAATGTAAATATTTTACATATAAGTGTTTATTTTATTAAATTATTTTTAAAAATTCAATTAACTTCAACAAGAAAAGCAACACCCACATTTAGGTCGCGTGGCAACTAAAATATTAATATTATTTATAGGACACAGTTGATTCGTTTAAAGTTTGGCATAGCGACTACTACACACCTGATGGTAAGTATTTTGCAGTTCAAAAAACGACCACAAGTATCAACAGTTAAAAAACCAATCAATATTCGCAGTGACCATGTCGGGTTGTTTAAAGGACCCAAATCATTGGACGGTGGGAGCACGCTCGCCCAAAATAAGAGTTAGAGAAGTTCTCAGTCTTAACCGAAATATGAGTTACCGTATAGCCATGACTCCACAAACCTGCGCGCGTGGTTCTGCTATGGAAAGGAGTGGATTGGACAAGGTTAAATAACTCTTCAGAATAATGTGTGAGATTTAAATGATGTAACAGAAACCAGTTTAAAACATTGATTTCTCACAATCAAGAGCTGTAACTTACCTCGTCCACAAGTAGGTCCACCGAAATTGGTCGCAGAGCAATCGCACAGCGGTCTATTCCAACCTTCAGAGCAAGCGCCCCCGTGCTGACACGGCGAACTTACGCACTGCTTCATCAAAACATGGCATGCAGGACGGACCGATGCTGGAAAATCAAAAAACTGTTTGTGGAATACCATAATCTATTATAAAAAATAAGTCAGGTTTTCCTTCCTGACGTTATAACTCCAGAACGCACGAATCGATTTCCACGGTTTTGCATTCGTTGGAAAGGTATCGGGCTTCGTGAGGTTTATAGCAAACAAAATTTAGATAAATTTCAACAGAAAAGCAGGAAAACTGGGAAAATAATTTTTCACATACAGCGCCATCTCTGATACATAGCATTTACTACAAACCAATATGGTTTTGCATGGTGGTAGAGCAGATCGCGCCAGTATTTTAAGTAGATGGCGCCGATGCGTTATACATTGTTTGACAGCTACTCATTATACTCTGCTCAGTTAATTTCATGTGACATTTATTATGCGCACGCTCTTTCAAACGCTAACTAAAAACCAAAACGAAGCCATCTGCTGGGGAAACGAAGTTCGGCGGGTTTGCTAGTTGTATTTATAATTTAACATAATTGTAAACTATATTATGAATGCGGAACGAGCTTGTTTCTAATGCCTTGTCTGGGATTGTTTTTGTTGTAATTGTTATAGCAGATATTTGTATGTCTGACGAACAATTAAGACAGTGATTTCTTTTGGTATCTATTATTAACTATAATCTAACTATATCTAAATAAATATAACTGAAAGGTGACTGACTGACTGACTGACATAGTGATCAACGCACAGCCCAAACCACTGGGCGGATCGGGCTGAAATTTTGCATGCAGGTTGGTGAAGTCTGCTTCGCCATGACAATAAACAAGTCTCAGGGGCAAACTCTCAAATTTGCGAGTATTGACTTGAGAGAACTCGGTCAGTTTTATGTTGCTTGCTCACGAGTAAGTCCACCCAATAGCTTGATAGTTTTAGCGCCTAATGACAGATTAGTTAAGAATATTGTATACAAAGAAGTTTTCTAGGCCCTAATTTTTTTCACACGCTAAACAAAAGTAAAGCCGCAAAAACTATACCTAATTAATAATAATACTTCTTAATGCGAACGAAGCCGCGAGCGGGTATGTATATATATTGTTTGGAGTTAAGATTGGAACTACGCAACGGATATAAGCTATACGTAACATATTGTGTGACATGTATTATGTTGACACCCAAGATATATGTAGGTAGTCCTAATTTGGATGTCAGCTGATTATAATATATCGCCTAGTAATTGTTGGTCTAATAAATCATTTATTTATGTATTTATAAACCATAAACCATAGGTGTTTTCTCATTGTAGCAGTTCCAGAGTAATAGAGAACAAAACGTTCGTACACTTTAAATTTAACGAGCTGCCGGGTCCATCTTTTCCTCAGTGAGGTTATTAAAATTAAAAAGAGAACCGAATCTGTTTAAGGTCGACAGTCCAATGATGACACTAATTGTGTTGCATTGCTCATACCGTTTGTATCGTAACCACTTACCATCAGGCAGGCTAAAAGAATGTTGATTTTTTTTTAATCTAATATTTTAATGAGGCTTTGGTGCATCCTTGATGACTATGCCAGCCTCGTAACGTACATATATCCGTAGATGGGCAAAATATAATCTGATTAATAAAAATGATTACGATTACATTTTACGTTTTTTCATCAATGTTTTAAACACTACAGAATCCCAGATTGCATACACATTTATGGTTTCTTAATGTTTTAAATGGATTTAATCTTGATTACAGGGCAAGAAAATTAAAATTACGACTACATTTTGTAATCGTTAATCATTAATCAGATTACATTTTGCCCATCTCTGGGTATATCAAGTTGTTTAAACTCACTTCTGGCGAAGTGACAACTGTTTGAATCTGTAAATTATTTTTGCATTAACCGAGCAGATTAAAAAATTTAAGACTTTCTTACTATAATAACATATCAACATCTGTATCTATTACACACATCAAAAACATCTAGTGACTGTGGTGGTCCAGTCGGTAAGGAACCGGTATTCGTGCACGGCAATGCGAATTTTTTTTTTTTACACTGGCTCGACATATTGACTACAGAGTACCTGATGGTAAGTACAGTGTAGTCTAAAATAGAAAGCGACTATCAAAGGATGAAAATCAATTGATAGTCTACATCGTCATGTCGGCCCGCATATACCGCGACTGAAGGTCTCTAGGTATATGAGCTACTGGATATACACAAGCTGATCCCGAAACGCGACAAGCCGAAACTGGTCACCATGACGGGCTTTACACCCATGCACTGTGGTCGCGATCCAGACGGGCACCGGCGTCCTACCTCCTCGCTGCTGCTCGTTTAGCACCACCCAGGAGTCACGTGTAGGGAAACTAGGGTAAAGCCTACGGACGCGAGCAGCTTCGATTCAAAAATGGACGTTAGTTCGTATCCCGGCACGCACCTCCGGGTTTTTCCAGGTTAATTACGTATATAGGCACCACATGCTTACCGGTTAAGGAAAACATCATGAAGAAACTCACATGGCTTATAATAAGTAATGATATATGTAAATGCCCTGAGAACGGCGATCAGCTGCGCTACTGCTCACGCTGAGCACGACATATAAACACAAAGTGGATACGGCCATTAATGTACCTTTGCGCACCCCGAAAGAGATATAGCGTCACGATTCGTGATGAAAATGCCGGAAATTTTCCCAAAGTGCCCAAAACTTCCGAGAACATTTCGTGAATTCCCGGGAATATTCCCAAGGAAGTTTTTGGGCACTTTGGGAAAATTCCCGGGCATTTTCATCACTAGTCACGATATATTTATTTTTATTAAATCAAATGAATGTTGTCAATTAACCGATTACCTGAATCTTGTTGCCTAGCGTAGGCTGTTAGGTCTTGGGGTTTCCCGTTCAAGAGCAAATCGCGTATACATCCAACAAACCCTTGCCTGAGTGCAGCAGTCCAGAGCGCTGCAGGCGTACGCGATGCGGAGTACTCTGATCCCAGACCTCCCACAAATAGAGGGCCATCTAGTTCCAATTGATTGGACTCCCCTGAAATCGGTTTTACAAATTGCAAAGCAAGACTCAATGCTTAAAAATAGTTTGAAATATTTAAACAAGAAAACCCTCTGATTTTTAAAGGTAATTTCATTTATACTTTTCCTTACACCGTACAATATGTTTTTCTAATCCTTGATTGTATATCTTCAAACCTTAAGGGCGGCTTGCTCTAACGAATTAATCTAGTTTAAGCTTGTATGAAACGCTTATTAATTGAATTGGTTTGATTCCATCTTAATAATGATTTCAGTTTAAGTGTTGTTACAACTAGATTTTGATTTAGTGCAAGACAATAAGTACAGATCAGCGCTAAATAGCATTTTATATAACTCTAGATTTAATTTGTTAGTGCAAGTCGCCCTAAGAGCACATCTTTATTTAATTTAGTAGATACATGAACTTTTTATGGTACTTTTAAAATTGTATTGAATCTCACACACTACCTTTAACATAGTCTCATGCATTCATGTCATCTAGCAAAAATATCATATGATGATGTCCTAGCCGGATTCGGCCACGGCGACTGTTTCAACACCTATTAAGAAAATCGAGGTCCATTTTCGGAAACAGTCAATTGCGCAGGAGATATTTAAGCGCATAGCTGGACGCGCAGCCAGAAAAGCACTCTCTCGTCCGAGCTCCCTCAGGCCCGATGAAATGGAGAACCAGTACGATCGGGAGGGAGCAGGATGCAGGTTTGGTCGAATTTTCCTTCTCTGAACTCCTGGTTGAATTGCGGTGTTAAAGAGTTACCTTAGTCGCCTTTTACGACACCTTAGCAAGAAGAGGGGGTGCTATTCTATTCTGCCGGCAGCCATAACGGCTTATATATACGGCTTCATAGTGTCATGAGAACGATAATCATTGCACTAATGGTTACATTGGATGCGACATACAATCGCAAAATAGACACAATCCTTAATGCATCTCAGCTTTCCGTGAAGGGATTTAGTGTCAGAATACATTACAAACACCACTTGTACCATAACGGTATTAACTACTGTTATAATTTAATCTTCTATAAACTTACCTGGAGTTTTAAACTCAGCGTTTGCACCATCCACAGTCACTCTTCCATCTCTCCCACTCCTTCGTAACAGAAATTCGTGCCAATGCGAATCATCAACTCTCCTCCGAGAGGCTCTCACCCGAACACCACCTGATCCTAGATCTACGTGAACGTAGATATAGCCATTGAGCATTTCAACAGCAAATAGATCAGCCTGAAATAGCATTAAAAATCACGAACAATCAACGTTGAGTTTTATTCTCAATTCTTACCAAAGGGACTAGACAAGGGGTTTTTCATTTTGTAACTCAACATGGCTACTGATTTCTCAGGTAGTCTTCGTCTGTGTAAACTAACTTAAAATTCAATGCAAATTGACATTGATCTTATAAACATATGGCACAAATGTGATATCTATCCGATAGTAGAGAAACCTAAAGTTAATGAACATTTACAAACTGTAGCTATTAATATCGAAAAAAATTTCAGATATCAATATTTGCACAATCATTCAATTATTTTGATTTTAGCAATATAAAATCATCGCTTCAAATAAACATTTAGTTGAAATTCCGTAATCCTATCTCGTATTCCGTTTTTAATTCATCGTGTTCTGTTAACAAAATTTATTTGGTGTATTTATTTCTTCAATGCTTCATAACCATCTTGAGTTATATTTTTCATATCAATCTTAAATAGAACTGTCTAAAAAGAAAAGACTTTGTACGAAAATAAAAATAGCCCAAAATATATCTAATAATCCACAAAACTCGCTGCTACGCCATGAATCAATACAAATTGAATCTGCATGGTAATACGAAGAAATAAAAAACATTCAGTCCAACTTGACGTAATACATGCAAACTAGTCGCAAACAATTTGAATACTAACATTGGGTTCGAACTAGATGGAACTAAACATGCAAATGGTAACAGTTTCTGTCAATATTCGAATCAAATAAAACTTGTTATTCTAAAAACATAGATAACAATAAATATACAGTATAAAATCGATAAAAATTACAATATTAATAGTTAACCCAAAATAGACATATAAAATATAAACTTGAATATAGCTAAATCTAAAGTTGGAAGTGATCTGAACTATGCTACTGTGCGAATTTGTGTAGGTAAGAATAAAGCTCTTAATAAAGCTTGTATAGCTAATATAGGTGTTCCTAAAATTCCCAATGATCTTTCTTGTAAAACAATATAAATTTTTAATAATATTCAAAAACACATTATAGATAATTATTCTGATAACAAATTCAATACATGTATCTATAAAAAAAAAGAAATGCCAATCACAAACAAACATTCAATTTTGAAAAAAAAAACGAATTTATCTATTTCAAACCAGCTTCAATAAATATTGGGATTGTTAAATGGTGCCAGGATCTTTTACGAGTGCTCTGGGCTCTACAGTGCTTTCCAGTTACCAAACAGACACATTTCAACAAGTGGGTGAAACTTTATAAGGTACCATACACAAATTCCCCTAAAACCAGTGGTTTACAACTGCTTTTTTCTCCATCCTACCATGCAGCGGTCTCAACGGATCATGATAATTAACCTAGATTAAATTCTATTAAAGAGCGTTATCAAAATTTTATTAAACCTCAGTTGAAGTTACCCAGAGCGGCTTAATTAAGCTCTCCTCAAATATTTGAGAGGAAGGTAAGTTCCGTTTTAGTCGTGAGAGATATTTTAAATATTTAATTCAGAGTCAGTTTAGAGTATTAAGGCCACCATTTATATATAATTTGTAACCGATTATAAAAATTATAGTATATTTTGGAATTTAAACTTTTTAAACTAATTTATACGGGATATTAAAACCTCAGTATATGTATTCAGATAGCGCTACAATAGCAATTGTTTTCTTTTATCTTATCAACACCTATCTGATTTTATAAATACTAAAGCGTTTTAATTAAGTAGACATTAAAAATTTCTTTAATGTTGGGTTTAATACTCAGAGTTTCATTTGTAAATCCATTGAGACTTAATTATTGGGAACTGCCATTACCTACAGCTATCTAAACAAAAATTTGCTATAATTTTGATCACAATTGATTGAGTCAAGATCAAGAAATGCCCTTTCAATATTACGAACAATCAGCTCCTGAGAGGTCAATAAAATGGTGATCGTTGTTGGAAACAATTTTATCTTAACAACTATATAAGTATTTCCGAATATTAAAATGCATCAATAGCTAAAAGTACAAGTGTAATTCTATCTAACACAAATGGCATATGTACTAGTGCTGTGAGAACGGTGATCAGCTGTGTTGCTGGTCACGTTGGATACCAATGACCGCATAGTGGATATAGCCACTATTGTGTCATCATCCCGCAAGGGATATATTATCAATTCCATTTTAAACTAAAACATTTCAGTATTGCTAGCAAATATGAAACCATAGTCAAAAGCTTATTTTTCCTAACCTGTAGCTTGATTCTATCCTGTATTTTATTTATAATTTACTATTCCCTGGTATTCTACAGTATTAGTACCTATAACACCTGTACTCGCTTTCGCTTGGATGAGTTTTGCTTTTAGGTCAAGCCTAGATTATAATACCAGACGTGGAAGATATGTATTTTTATGTGAAATTTATTTGAATATGTTATTTCAGAATTTAATTTCTTTTGCTATATTATTTATTTTCTTTGCAAGCCATATTATATTTTCATTATATCATTATGTCAGTTAGATAAAAATATTTTCTGCTGTAGAAACTTTTCTTTCAACTTAAACTATAAAATTGGTTCATAAAGACGATATAACTGATGCTTCTAAAATTTAACTTAATGATATCCTATTTAGTAATAACGTAACTAGTTCGGGATCAGAAGTTAATTATGTTATACCAGAAGCAGTTCCCAATAACGAAGCGGGTTTGATGAGACATGATCCTTAGAGTAAGACAACCGTTGATGGCGATGAAGGTAATCTCTTAGGTGATGTAACCCCAAAAGCTTCACCCCTTACCGTGCAACCTACCCGTGGCGGCTTTGCGCCCATATTGAAGAGCATCAATCCGTTTGGCTCGTTTGTTCTGAACTTAAAGGATATCGTTCCTGTCTTCACTGCCTCCCATTTAGGTAGAATCTGTGAATTTACAATACAATAAATCATTTCTATCTTTTCGGGCCTTCTGATGATAATTAAAAACAGTTTTATTGTATATTAATTTACCAGTTCCTCTTAGTGAGGTGGGTTTTTTACACCCAACTCATTCAAAGGCTATTCACTCGCTGGGTCATTGGAGGAATAAGGATACCCAGACCCTGCTAGCAGTGATTTGAGGAGCACCCTAGGGGTTTTAATCAGTAGGAGTCTGACATACCAGGGTCGCCATCCTCGCACCGTTCTGATGGTCCTATGCAGAATTTTCCACCGAGTTACCAAAACAGAAGCTAAAGTCGAACATTTATAAACTTTGTTTCTCATTTTAGCAATGGCGTTCATTTCATAGATACATGAAAACATTGCATGCCCTTACAATAAATAAGTCCAGAATAAATTACTTAAAGATGAAGAAATACCTACCTCCATACATTCATACGTATTCTATTTTTACTCCATATTCTTTCGTATAACACCTATATAATATTTACTTTAATAATGTAATATTCAAATTAATTACGCTAACACTGCCTACCTTGTTCAAATACGCTATGCACGTCACTGCAAACAATAGTAACGTCAATCTAAAGAGATATCAATATAAACACGACACAACACGATACAATGAAAACACAATTAGATTTCCTAACATCAGTAAGCTACTGAATAATTAATCGGGTCTTCGGAAATGGACGCGTCGGATCGATTTTATTGTAACTTGTGTATTGTTTGCCTGTGTTCTAATACATTTTCTGAACAAATTTAGAAATAATGATGATGATGATATCCTAGCCGGTTTCGGCCACGGCGACTGTTTCAATGCCGATTAAGAAAATTGAGGGTCACTTTTCGGAAACAGTCAATTGCGCAGTAGATATTTAAGTGCATAACTGGACGCGCAGCCAGAGAAGCACTCTCTCGTCCGAACTCCCTCGGGCCCGATGGAATGGAGAACCAGTACGATCGGGAGGGAGCAGGATGCAGGTTTGGTCGAGTTTTCCTTCTCTGAACACCTGGTTGAATTGCGGTGTTAAAGAGATACCTTAGTCGCCTCTTACGACACCTCAGCAAGAAGAGGGGGGGTGCTATTCTATTCTGCCGGCAGCCACCACGGCCGGCTACGGTTAGAAATAATAATAACATATCGTCACTCTATACCCCTTTAGGGGTAAGCAGGGACACATTAGTTGCTGTATCCACTTATATGTCATCTCCAACGTGACCAGTAGCGCAGCTGACTGCTGACATTTCTATTAGATGCCATGTGGGTATTTTCACGATATTTTCGTTCAACGGTGAGAAAATGGTGCCTAAATTTATACTTAATTTGGAAAATCCCAGAGGTACATGCCGGTTTACGAACATACGAGCACTTGCGCTGCCAAAATTGGAGTTTTTTTAATTAAATTTATAAGTGCAAATCGGATTCAACCACTGATGTATCTCTGCTCGCCCCAGAAAGGGATATAGTTTGACGATATATTAGATCTATTATTTACCGAATATAAACGAGAATGTATGCACGCAAGAAATCTTTATCGAGAAACTAATCTAAATCTTCTTCGACCCTTTGAAGGGTATATGACGTGACCGAAAAACAAGGTCGCTAACCTCGCATGTACTTTCTTGAGCACGAGAAAACGAACTTAAAGTGGTCTGAAATAATTAATATGCAAGGTTTTACTAATCCGATATATACTTGTAATTTTTTCATTGAAGTGAAATCTAATTTCGTTCAAATAGTTCTATTTCCAAGCAAGTAAACTTTAACAACTTCAATATTTAACATACTTGCTTTGGCTTGTCGCGTTTCGGGATCAGCTTGTGTATATCCAGTGACGAGAGACCTTCAGTCGTGGTATATATGTGGGCCGACATGACGATGTAGACTATCAATGGATTTTCATCCTTTGATAGTCGCTTTCGTTTTTGACTACACTGTACTTACCATCAGGTACTATGTAGTCACTATGTCGAGCCAGTGTAAAAAAAAGGTAATTCATATATCTACAGACTTTCAGCTGTGGTAAATGTGGGCCGGTATAATGACTGCGAGTGCCAATAAATCTTCCTGATTTTGGACTACACTATACTTACCATCAAATGCGGTATAGTTACTTTGCCAAACTAATATAAAAAAAATCTTTTTCTCTCATTATTTTATCACTGTATATACAGTGTATATTAAGACCAAAAAGTTTCGCTTTGATAATAATTTACAAGTCACCCTGTACACATGACACGCATTTATGACTAATGTATACGCAGCCTTTTATCGCTTCATTTAACTTCCTCCCATTAAGGGCAAAAGGATTCATTTATTCCACATTTAAGCGAAAATCTTTCCACGTACGCGCCTAAATAGCCCTTAATTATACACGCTGCAATCTGATAAAGACCTCAAAATCTACAGGGATTACTGTGCCTAAAATATACATTGATGTGGGATCTAATGTACCGACATTTATTTTAAAAACCGGTTAAGTACGAGTCTGAATTACACGTGATGGTTTTTACCCGATAGAAGCATTAAAATGCGTTATTTTTTTTACACTGGCTAGACATAGTGACTACAGAATGCCTGATGGTAAGTACTGTTCAGGCGCAGGGCATGAGTATAAAAAAGGTACTTGACATCCCTTCCGTCTCCCTACATTCCCTTACATTCCCATTCCACGCTCGATCCTTAACAGTGATACATGTGTACGCACGGCGGCACCGCTACACTTATCATCGGCGGCGAACTCGGTCACACTACGGAATAGTCAGTTACTTTGGACAATACGGCGGAACATCTAATTAATTGTATACGGTGAACGGTGCGGAGCTGCAGTAGCCTGTCCTCATGATCCAGTTTCCAGGTAAGTGCCTTTTGAATATTTCATTGTCACTGAGCCTGAACCAACTCTTTGTTCCCTAATTCTCTACGCGGAAGTCCAGACCAGCGGCGCTCTCCGGCGGCTACATAAATTGTTGGTTCCTTCGAGACTAACGGCCCTCCTCGGCTCTAACAAGTAGAGTGTAGTCCAAAAACGAAAGCGACTATCAAAGGATGAAAATCCATTGATAGTCTACATCGTCATGTCGGCCCACATATACCACGACTGAAGGTCTCTCGGTATATGAGCTACTGGATATACACAAGCTGATCCCGAAACGCGAAAAGCCGAAACTGGTCAATATGACGGGCCTTACATCCATGTACTGTGGTCGCGATCCAGACGGGCACCTACGGGACTTCGACTCCCTAATATATTATATTATATACTCGGACATTTAATAAGCATATTTACTTACTAGCTATACCCACGACTTCTTCTGTGAAGAAAAATAGTACTTTTGTTATGATTAAATTATTTCAAGCTGAAATCTTTATATAAATTAGTACAACAATAACTATAATAATAATATAGAACTCAATTAGTACTAATGACTTACAGTACTCGACAATAGATGGCGTTGGTGCTTTCTTACAGTTCTTTAAAATAAAAGTAGAGGATCCTTTTTCGGAATAAAAAGCAGCTTTAATTTTCCTTTTTTTGGTAGCCCGTGGGATAATTCTGCATAGAATCGTCAGACCCCTGTGAAGGCTAAAACCCGCGGGCTGCCTTTCCAATCACTCCACCCGGGTCTGGGAATCCAGACTTTTCCAAACACCCAGGGAGCTAACAGCCTATTTAGGCTTTATCTCTGAGAGGGATTGGTGTAAAGAGTAATATTAAAAGTATTATATATTAAATAATAATATGCATTTCCGTCTAACGACCTGGACAATTATTTTATACTATTTTTTCCAATAAATGATCGACTTGTTATTTTAAGATGACATATATTTTTTGTTTATAAACCAATTGAAATAAAATTAACACTAAATGACAAGTTTCCACAATATATTAGTGAAAACTACATTTCATTTGATGTAGCACTTATTGGTTATCAAATAACCATCTGAAAAGCTTAACTTCAAAAACAAGGGGCATTCTAAGATTTCTCAAGTAATTTAATACCGCTTGACTGCAAATTGATTGGCCTCTAGCAATAAAATGACAGCAAAAGTTTCCACGAACGGTTTCTTGACCCAGAGCGACATTAGGAATCAATCAATAAAGTGGGGCGCTCATCGGCAACTCTAATGGAATAAATGTCCAATCTAATGCCCGTCACAGAGCGGATACTCGAGTGAATTCGATGACCACCGCTTACGGTACTCCACACACACAACGGCACCTTTTACGGCGTCCATACACACAATCCAGTCCATGAAAATACTTTCCGAAGTAACAGTAAAACTACTTTTATAGTTTTTTTATAGAGTGACCACAATGCACCCGATGGCAATACAGTGCAGACCAAAAACGAAAACGACTATGAAAGGACGAAAATCCATTGATAGTCTCCGTCGTCATGTCGGCCCACATATACCACGACTGAAGGTCTCTAGGTATACGAGCTACTGGATATACACAAGCTGATCCCGAAACGCGACAAGCCGAAGCGAGTCACTTTGATTTTCACACTAGTATACTGTGGTCATCAACCAGTTCGGGCAATCGCCCTACCACCACATAATTATACGTACTTCATCCATCATCCGATTTTTATCATCCGTTATTATCTTCTTATATTCTAACTTTCTTTTGCCGTGATGGCTGCCAGCAGAATAGAATAGCACCCCCCTCTTCTTGCCGAGGTGTTGTAAGAGGCGACTAAGGTATCTCTTTAACACCACAATTCAACCAGGAGTTCAGAGAAGGAAAACTCGACTAAACCTGCATCCCGTTCCCTCCCGATCGTACTGGTTCTCCATTTCATCGGGCCTGAGGGAGCTAGGACGAGAGAGTGCTTTTCTGGCAGCGCGTCCAATTATGCACTTAAATATCTCCTGCGCAATTGACTGTTTCCGAAAACTGAACCTTGATTTTCTTAATCGGTGTTGAAACAGTCGCCGTGGCCGAATCCGGCTAGGACATCATCATATTCTAACTTGATATAGTTCAAACTTGATTACTAGTGATAACTTGATTCATCACTCCTGATGGCACGCATGGGACAGTCCAAAAAACATCTACGGCTGTCAAAATTAAACAAAACCCTATCGATAGACGCAGTGACCATGTCGGCTTGTGCAAATCTCTCCACGCTTTATTTAAAAGACCCAGTATCAAAGAACAATGACGGTGAGAACACGCTCGCCGAAAGACCATTCAACAGCCCAACGATTCAGCAAACCTAAGAGTTAGAGAACTTTTTAGTCCTAGCTGGGATATGAGTCAACATTTAGGGGCAATTACACACATGAATAAATGAATGATTTTTTTTGCCTTCCCGTAACCCGTCCACTAACATTTAAACTTTATGGTATGGTATTAAAGTTCAAATTGACTTTTAAATATTATTACGATTTTTTTGTATGAGAATATAGAAGTGTTGTTTTTAGACTTTCTCAGACAATTTTTTAAATTTTTCTCTCCGTAATAACCTTCCCCAGACTTCAACAAACACAACAAAAAAGAAATCACCCAAATCGGTTCGGCCGTTCTCGAGTTTCGCGCCTATTAACACATTTTGCGATTCATTTTTATATTATAGATACATGTTTAGTTTCCGTACAGTGACTTTCATTTTTTTTTTTAACCCTGGGGAAATCCTACATTGGACCATCAGGGTCACTGTGAGGGCAGCGACCCTGGTGTGTCAGACTCCTACTGACTAAAAACCCCCGGGGTGTCCCTCTAATCACTCCACCCAGGCCTGGGAAACCAAATTCGTCCAGTCGAAACAGTGACTTTCAATCAATTAACTCCAGTTTACAGTAAATAATGAACCCTGCCCTGGTCTTCAATAATCTCCCTCGTCTATTTTTATAGTCTTTTTTTATTTATTTTTTAATATATATAAAAATCTCACCAAGTGCGCATCTCTCGTGGCAAACGTGACGGGGTCAGCAGAGTCCGTGGCGGCGCAAGAGTACTCCAGCCGCCCGGTGACGGTTATCAGCTTGCTGCCAGTCCTGGCCAGGTCGATGAGGTTCAGCCGCAACGTGTCTGCTGAGAACTCCACCTGCGTCATATATAATCCTGCTCAGAAAACATATACTGTGATCTCTTACAGGCTTTGATAGTACAGATTACAATTGGCAAAGTTGCCAGTTTTTAATTAGAAAACTAAAATGCTAATATATGTTATATTTGTTATTCGATCGTCTTTACATATCGAGGATTTTTGGTGGTAGGGCGTCGGTGCCCGTCTGGATCGCGACCACAGTACATGGGTGTAAAGCCCGTCATAGTGACCAGTTTCGGCTTGTCGCGTTTCGGAATCAGCTTGTGTATATCCAGTAACTCATATACCTAGAGACCTTCAGTCATGGTATATGTGGGCCGACATGACGATGGAGACTATCAATGGATTTTCATCTTTTGATGGTCGCTTTCGTTTTTGGACTACACTGTACTTACGATCAGGTGAGCTGTAGTTACTATGTCGAGCCGGTGTAAAAAGAAGTTAAAAGGCTATTTCTCATATCTATACAATATGTTTGAAAACCCAGTCCGACCCTAAAAAGGCATATCTTATTATATAAAAATAAGTCCGGTTTTCCTTCCTGATGCTATAACTCCAGAACGCACGAACCGATTTCCACGGTTTTGCATTCGTTGGAAAGGTCTCGGGCTCCGTGAGGTTTATAGCAAACAAAATTCAGGAAATTTTTCAACAGAAAA
This sequence comes from Automeris io, assembly GCA_036320925.1. Lineage (NCBI taxonomy): Eukaryota > Metazoa > Arthropoda > Insecta > Lepidoptera > Saturniidae > Automeris > Automeris io. The sequence continues at coordinate 12,743,076 of JAUDJH010000018.1, read as the reverse complement.
TCAGGAAAACGGGGAAAATCATTTTTCATATACAGCGGCATCTCTGATACATAGCATGTACTACAAACCAATATGGTTTTGCATGGTGGTGGAGCAGATCGCACCAGTATATACATTGTTTGACAGCTACTCATTGTACTCTGCTCAGTTAATTTCATGTGACATTTATTATGCGCACGTTCTTTTAAACGCTAACTAAAAACCAAAACGAAGCCATCTGGTGGCGAAACGAAGTTCGCCGGGTTTGCTAGTTAGTTATATTATTCGTGAACATTAAAAAAATATTAGTATGACATTTATACCCGATGCCCTACGGGTTTCCTTACTATATTTTACTTCACCAGCGAGCATGTGGTGCCTAAATTCTTAATCTGGAAAATCCAGAGTTACGTAACGGGATTCCAACCTACCACCATTATTTGCATTGCTACGTAGGGCTAGCAATTCCTAATCCACTAGAACACTTCAGCCATACAAGCAGTTTTTTTTATTTTAATTTAAGATACTATAGAAAGAAACTATATTTTGATTTTTGGAAATTCATTATTCAGAAATGCCGTCAATTGCAGCCTACAATTTGATAGTAAAATAAAAAAATAGTATATCAGTGTTCTGAAGAGTTATTTAACTTTGTTCTACCCTCTCCCTTCTCCCGTTTACGGAGTCACGGCTATACGGTAACTCACAGCCCAAACTAAGAAGTTTTCTAACTTTTACTTTTGCCAAGTCATTGAACTGTAAAATGGTCTTCCAGCGAGCGCGTTTACTGTCCTTTAATAGTGGCTCCTGTAAACGAAGCGTGAAGAGATATTTGTACAGGCCGGCATGATCACTGCAACTATCGATTGTTTTTATTCACTGTAAATATATAGTAGTCACTTTATGGGTTCCACCAGAATTACCATCAATGCGTGGTGTGGTCACAATACTGAGACAGGATAAAATTTAAAAGTAAAACTTACTTTCTTCAAGCAGCCGATGAAATTTGTATGCACCCTGGCGCCAGGGAGAGCTCTGGCATTCAGAGACCCCCCGACATGGGCCCTTGAGCTCGCCAGCATCGTAAAGGATCCAGCAACATGAGAATGATCTGAGTAGACATCATCTACTATAGCAGACACCTGGAAAAAAGTCTATCTTCTTAATTCGGTTAGAAATATTGATTATCTCGCTTCTGTTCTATTCTATTTAATCCTTACGCTACTATTATAAATGTAATATATAAAATAAGAAATAATATAAATTAAATAATAAACATCATAAAAGGTGCCTATATTTTATTAACCCGTATTATTATTATTTTTCTGAAAACTAATAAAAATCGTTTTGAGGCAAAATTTTGGCCCTAAGTGCTGAAAATTAATCGCGTTTGATGTGCGTATTACATTTTACGTTTTTTACCATTAATATGACTGCATTTTACTCATTTATTTTTTAAACACTACGGAATCCCAGATTGCATACACATTTATGATTTCTTAATGTTTTAAATGGATTTAATCATGATTACAGAGCAAGAAAATTAAAATTACGACTACATTTTGTTATCGTTCATCATTAATCAGATTAGACTTTGCCCCTCTCTGAAACCGCCACTATTTCGTCCATAGCTTTTCAAGAATCTATTATAACTTAAGTAGTACCTGCGTAATACTTTGCTGATATTTACGGGATGTATCTCGAGCAGGGATGTTACGGAGCTTCGACTCCGACTCCGATAAGTCGGAACTTCCGATTGATATAGCACCTCCGGTTCCGACTTCGGTTCCGAAACTTTTTAATCGGAGGTATTCATCGGAGGTCACCACCACTATTGTAGTCAATTTATTTGATTTCATTTTATATGTAATCAAACAATCAGTGATACTTAATTTAAAGATCTCATTTTTTTTTCATTTAGATTAAAAAATATGATTAAAATTATTAAATTTAGAACTAAATGTACATTTTAATTTATTACTGAAAGATTTTTTTATTTTACATTAAATTAAATTAAATAGAAATTAACACAAAAACAACCCTGGAGCAAATTTGATTTAATTTGTGCATTCTTAATGGAAAAATGTTAATAAAAAACACAGCAATTTTTATTTTCATTGTCTATGTATGTGTAAATTTATCACTTTGTAATTAAAAAGGTTCACTGAATAATGTTTTTATTTGTCCCTTAATAAAACTATTTTATTCTGCCGTCACTTTTGACTGGCATTGCCTCCGACTCCGATTCCGACTCCGATAAATAAAATTTAAAAACTCCGACTCTGACTTCGGTTCCGATAAAACTGCCTCCGTTACATCCCTAATCTCGAGGATAAAATTGCAGGACACCTCGTGTAGCGATATGAAAAAAGTTTTGTTTAACCTAGTTAGGTTGTGCATGAAATTTTTTTTTACTATTTTTACTATTAGACTTTTTAATCTATTTCAAGGAAAATTAAAGTTCTACTTTCTTACTCAATACGTCAATATTAATTTAACTCGAAACACATTTAAAAATGTCATTGTTGATTGTTATATATTCGTTTTTGTTTTCAACCATTGATGATGGGTAACTTATTAATGATAATTCTAAAAAAAAATCTTATAAAATCTTCTTCCTTCGTCTCTAGTTTCTAAAACATAATCAAAGAACCTTTAAAAAAATAATCCATATCAAATATTATTTTCTGTTTTCTATCTATCTATCGTCACACCGAATTCCTATTGGGCTAGGCAGAAAGATTGGAATTCCACTTTTCACTATTCTTGGCAAACTCTTTCTCTTTCTAGACATTCATTAATCTCTGTATGCATTTGAACCGAATCCGCGTACTTTTTACATTACCCTCCTACATAACTTTCTGTTGGCTTTGTCTCTTACTTCCACTCACATTGTATATCTCTTTCGTTATCCTTTCATCATTCATCCCCTCTTGTTATTCACTGTTTTGTTTCTAGAAAACTCAAACGTCTTTTTTCTAAGTCTTCAAAAGCGTCAGGTAGTTATAAATAGTTTACAACTTGTGGGAAAGAGATATATATATATATAGGCGCAGGGGGACCGACATAGTTAATTATAATAACGAGATCTTCCCAATCCACTTGATACATTTTTACTTTGTTTAAACAATTAAATTAACTAACGAATTTTATTATTAGCCAATTAACAATTTTAATTTAAGAAAAGGGTTATATAAAATGAGCATTGTAAACGATTACTTTGCAACACGTGCACCTGCCAACCGTTGCCAATAAAATTATATCTAAGAGTAGTACGTGCGTGTAGATATAGTAGAGTTTGAATTGTCGAGGCTAGCCCGTTGGTGTGCGTTGCTCACTATAATTGAGGGTAGCACCAAAATATACATCTCAAGTGTCTACATACAATTAATCAACAGCTTTTGATTCTGGCTTCTAAACTATAAATATAATTATACCTAACTAGCTGTCCCGGCAGACCTAGTTCTGCCCTATTTCTTTAAAACAAAGCTACATTGGTTTTTTTATGTTAATAGCTGGCCTGTCAGATTTCATTCTGTCAAAAGTTATTGGCCTGTCGCAGTCTAATAGAAATAATATTGCATTGAAAGACTTCAGTCATACCTAAGGTAATGATATTTTTACTATAATGCCTTATGGGACATTTTTGGGTTGTTTATTGATTGATTATTTGACGTATAAATTATAATTGTCATTAATGACATGCCACCTCTAATCAACTTGAAGGCATACCTTTGTTTTGTTTTGATTGACAACATATGTTTGACCGCTGGGGACAGAGTGGTTTGTATGGGAAAACTAAATTGTTGTTTTTACTATATTCCTAGCATTTTTTTCATACTTACTCACGTTATAAACCTTCCCTGGACTTCAACAATTAATTCAAAACTATCCAAATCGGTTCAGCCGTTCTCGAGTTTTAGCGAGACTAACGAACAGCAATTGTTTTATATATATTAGGTCCTTACATATGAAATTGGCGTTTTTCGTACTGGCCACTTTAATCACAAATTTCTCCTCTTTGGTAAGGAATTCCAAATTCAAATTTGTACAGCTATAGACTCATGTATTTGTGCTTCGATGATCGTCATTCATTTGTTTTTTTCTTCTGTTTTTTTCTGTTTGCGTCACTCATTTTACAAAATGGAAAACTTAAAATATCGCATTATTTACGAGTACGAGTTCCGCCGTGGCACTAGTGCTGCGGAAACAACTCGAAGGGTGAATGATATGTATGGCGGTCGTGTTGCAAAAGAAAACACAGTTCGTTTTTGGTTCCAACGTTTTCGTTCTGGAAATTTCGACCTGCAGAACAAGCCCCGTGGACGGCCTGAAACTCAAGTTGATAATGAAGAGTTGAAGGCTATTGTGGAAGCAGATCCATCGCAAACCACGTCCGAGTTAGCTGCAGGCTGCGATGTTAGTGATAAAACGGTTTTAATTCACTTGAAGCAAATTGGGAAGATTAAAAAGCTTGAAAGGTGGGTACCTCACGAATTGACTGAAGCAAACCGGCAAACGCGCGTCGACTGCTGCGTTACATTACTAAACCGGCACAATAATGAAGGTATTTTAAACCGAATCATTACCTGTGATGAAAAATGGGTTCTTTACGATAATCGGAAGCGCTCAGCGCAATGGTTGGATCCTGGCCAGCCAGCCAAATCTTGCCCCAAGCGAAAATTAACCCCAAAAAAGTTACTTGTAAGCGTTTGGTGGACTAGTGCCGGTATTGTTCATTACAGTTTTCTCAAATCTGGCCAGACTATTACGGCTGATGTCTATTGTCAGCAATTGCAAACCATGATGGAAAAGCTAGCGGCTAAACAACCTAGGCTGGTCAATCGCTCCACGCCACTGCTGCTTCACGACAACGCTAGACCACACACTGCGCAACAGACGGCTACTAAATTAGAAGAGCTTCAATTGGAAAGTCTAAGACATCCTCCGTACTCCCCGGACTTTGCTCCAACAGATTACCATTTTTTTCGAAATTTGGATAACTTCTTGCAAGGGAAAAAATTCAACTCCGATGGGGCAGTTCAAATCGCCTTCAAAGATTTTATTGATTCCCGTCCGACTGTTTTTTTTAGTAAAGGGATCAATGAACTACCTATGAGATGGCAAAAGTGCATAGAAAATAATGGTTCATACTTTGATTAATTAAATATATTATATTAAAAAATATTCGACTTTTTGTTCCTCCCATACAAAACGCCAATTTCATATGTAAGGACCTAATATATATATATATATATACATAGATAAAACTATATAACTGTATAACTATATAACTATATAGATACACTGTGAAAATACCTAAAAATCACGTTATAAGGATTGATTCTAACGTTTATATGATATGACAAAGTAAATATCCAAGCAGACAAGCAGAAAATAAATAATTTATCGTTTCGCTTCCAGAAGCCTTTGAATGGAACCAATTATTTCTATATACTCAAGGTAAAGATTTCAGCTCCGATACGTTTACAAAAGCATAGACATAAAGAAGTTATTAGGGTTTATTTTTACATCGAACATGATAAAGAAAAGAGAAACCTAATTAAGGTTGTTCAATATTTACTTAGGAATATTGCGCCTCTATTGCTATAGGCTAAGTAAGTCTTCTAAATATGGAGTATTACTATCTTATATCAACGATTTATATATATCTATAATATAAAAATGAATCGCAAAATGTCTTGATAAGCGCGAAACTCGAGAACGGCTGAACCGATTGGGCTGATTTCTTTTTTGTTGTGTTTGATGAAGTCTGAGGAAGGTTATTACGGAGAGAAAATTTTTAAAAATTCCCTGCAACTGTCTAAAAATATCATTTTTCTGTATTCTCATACAAAAAATTCGTTATAAGTCATTTTGAACTTTAATACCACACCCTAAAGTTTAAATGTTAGTGGACGGGTTCCGGGAAGGCAAAACAATTATTGAGTGACGTATAAATATTAAAGTCAATATTTGTCAATTTTTATACATATAACATTAAGGCCAGGTTCCTTCAAACAATTTTCAAAAAAATCTGAAGGGGAAGCTGTTAACATTAAAAAAAAAACAATGTGACTTTGTTTTAGAGAAATAGGGCAGAACAAGGTCTGCCGGGACAGCTAGTATATATATATATATATATATATATATATACATATGTAGGATGGATGTTATTGTGTGAAATATGATTATGTATGAAGTAGTAAATACGTAGAATAGAACGTATGTGAGTGAAAGAAAGGAAAGTGAGAAAGGATAAACCTTTTTATTTTTTTGGATGCGAGCGCTCTCTAGTATTAAGACGTAGAAAAGTTAAGACGAAAAATTAATATAGAAAATGAAATAAAGAAGTTTTCAAGGTTTATTTTGGTATTTATTTGATCTGAAGATCCCCAAAACTACATATATATGTATTTTAGGAATTGTAATGAAGAAATAAAAATGTAGCTATATGGTTTCTAATTCATACATCTTTCGTATACTCGGGTTGTGGAATGAAATGAAATATAACTTTATTCACATAGGCCTAATTCTCAGCACTTTGGAATAGTCAAAAAATAAATCTAACACAAGTTCAAGCAGAATCTACGGAAAAAAACGGGAACCAAGTTAGGGAGGTGACCTTTTCAACATAATGAGATACAAATATATGACAACGCCATCCTCAATTATTGTAAGCGATACCCACCAGCGGACAAGATCCCGCCATTCCAACTCAATTATATAAAGACCGCACGCAGTGCTCTAGGAAATAATTTAGTTGGCATCTGTTGCTTAATGCACGTGTTGCAAAGTAATCGTTTACTCTGTACATTTTGTATGGCCCCTTTTTGTTAAATTACAATAGTTAATCAAATTATTAAAGAAAAGTAAAGGAGAATCGAGTAGATTGTGATGACGTCGTTTTTTTAATTATTGATGTCAGCCCCCATCAAACAGAAATGAATGTCCAGTGAGTTGTTTTTTTAAATGTTATAACTTAATATCCGATTGAAATAATAATATTATTTTAAGAAATATAAACTATTCGTAAACCTACTTACCCTGCAAAAGCTTGTAAACGGGGTGATCTGTAACAAAATGAATATTAATTTATGTATGAATACAGCATATAGAGTCAATTGTTCAATTGTTTCTAGCTAGCCAGAACGGAAACTACAAGTAAAACCTTCGCCCTCACTATAGTCATGATAGTTTAAGAGGATTTCTACATGGTCACTAAAAAGGTGTGATTAAGGCCAAACGAGACCATTTGTAATAAAATAATAATCTTAATAATAATTGATTATTATTCTGGTCGCAAAGAGCTTCGATTGCCACCTTAAGAGGCTATCGCTTGGTTGTTGGATCAAGGGCCGGATACAGAAGACAGTTCTACTCGATACGGCGCGCATTGTTAGGAGGCTCCTCACTCTGAGCTCCTAACTACCGGTGGCCTGGGTCTCAGGCCTCGCCCCTATAGGTTTACATGGTTTTATATTTTAAAATTGATATATTATCTTTTCATATATATTGATTTTAAAATTTAAAAATATTGTATTTATAATGAATAAAGAGAATTATTTACACATGTCATATCCAATGTGACCAGTAGCGCAGTTGATCGCTGTTCCCACAGCACAAGTACACATGACATTTCTATAAGATGCCGTGCGGGTTTCCTTGCGATATTTTCCTTAACCAGTGGGAATGTGGAACCAACATCTGTATTTAATTTGGATAGCCCGAAAACTTACGAGCCGGGAACGCAACCTATGACAATTCGCATTGATGTGCATGTTTTTATTTATTTCTCTTTGATATTTTGGTAGAAACTTAGCTGATTTGTATATTTTCTTCATGTTTTATTTTAATATTTTATTGCTGTTCTGTTTCCTTAATAATAATAGCTCTTTTATTTCATAAAAAAAATTATCCACACAAAAATACAGTTTTTTTTTGGCGCTGTCATTTTATGAATCCCTTTCGGGCGAGAGCCTCCTCCAATTCACACCATTTATTTCGGTCTGTGGCTGTTCTCATCCAATCCTTTCCTGCAGCTGAGGTTATGTCGTCATTCCACTTTTTATGTGGTCTGCCTCTTTTTCGTTACTTATATAACTCTGTTTAGCCGTGGTGGCTGCCGGCAGAATAGAATAGCACCCCCCTCTTCTTGCTGAGGTGTCGTAAAAGGCGACTAAGGTATCTCTTTAACACCGCAATTCAATAAGGTGTTCAGAGAAGGAAAACTCGACCAAACTTGCATCCTGCTCCCTCGCGATCGTACTGGTTCTCCATTCCATCGGGCCTGAGGGAGCTCGGACGAGAAAGTGCTTTTCTGGCAGCGCGTCCAGTTATGCACTTAAATATCTCTCGCGCAATTGACTATTTTTATTTTTGAAAACTGGACCTCGATTTTCTTAATCGGTGTTGAAACAGTCGCCGTGGCCGAATGCGGCTAGGACATCATCATCATAACTCTGTTTCCTTACTTATATAAAAAATTAAGCCGGTCAACATGCGCGGATGGTCGTAGATTGCAATCCCGGCTCGTACATCTGGGTCTATACAGATTCAGGCACCATTTGCTCAACGGTAAAGAAAAACAGGGTGAGGAAGTCCGCATGGCGTCAAATGAAATGAAATGAAATGAAATGAAATATATTTATTTTCACCACAAACTAACAAAATACCAGAAATTCAAAAGCAACATTTCTGTTACAAGACAACAACATACAAAAACAAAAGAAAAAACAAAAACATATTAACATGGCGAAAATGGGACCTCCATCAGCTTAAAGCCACAGAGGAAGTCTGCAGCGCTGATTTTCGTGGAGGGCCCTTATAAATAGAAATGTCATATCTTAGAGCCCTGAGAACGGCGGTCAGCTGCGCTACTGGTCACGTTGAACACTACCATAGATGGGCGAAATTCGTCGGAAGTATCTGGATTCGCAGGCTCGGCGAAGGTGAAGAGAGGACAGTGCTGGCACCCCGGTGGTTTTAGTCGGGGCAGGTCCGACACACTGGGGGTAATGGCCGTCACCACTCCCCCTGACGGTAACAAAAAAAAAGATGGACAAAATTTAATCAAATAATGAAAAACGATTACAAATACATTTTGCGTTTTTCATCAATAATATGACTGTATTTTGCTCATCTAAGTCTTAAACACTACGGAATCGTAAATTGCATACACATTTATGACTCTTTAATATTTTGAAGGGTTTAAATCATGATTACAGAGCAACATAATTAAAATTACGACGACATTTTGTAATCGTTAATCATTAATAAGATTACATTTTGCCCATGTCTGGTCTACATATGAGCGCAATGTAGATATAATCACTAATGTTTCTCTGCTCACACCGAAAGGGATATAGCGTAACGATGTATTGTTAATATAAAAAAGTATTACCTCCTGTATCCTTCTATGGACTGTCAACTTGTGCCATTGGTGGTCATCAAACCTCGTCTTAGCCGGCTTTATGTGCATCTCTTGTTTGCCGTTCCCTAGACCCATCGTCAGGGAGACGCCCCCATCGCGGACGGCCAGGTTCAAATAATCCGCCTCGTGACCTGGAAATAATCCACAAGCCTATAACTACTTGCCTATATATGATACAACATTATTAAGAAATTTATTAACCTTGTTCCACCCTCTGCCTTCTTGAATAGAACCACACGCGCGGGTTTGCGGTGTCACAGCTATACGGTATCTCACATCCCGGCTAGGACTAAGAAGTTCTCTAACTCCTTCTTTTGCCGTGTCGTTGGGCTGTGGAATGGTCTTCCAGCGAGCGTGTTCCCACCATCCTATGATATGGGATCCTTTAAGCGTAACGTGAAGAGATATTTGTGCAGGCCGGCATGATTGCTGTGACTACCGATGGGTTTTTCTTACCTGTCGACAGTCGTTGGCAGTTTTTGGACCGCACCATGCTTAATATCAGGTGCGGTACAGTCACTGTGTCGTGTCAGAATTAAAAAAAATACTCTACCGGGTTTCAGAGATGAAAAAATTTAGTAGGCTTATCGGGGCCCGGGCGCTGCTATTGACTGAGCGCATCGCCCAATCTTGAGCCGTGTGCGAAATGTTATCGCGCTCCGCTCTAATAAAAACTCACAGAGAGAATAGTAGGGATGACACTTCACACCATTCTCACCCCACACAATTTAAGCGAAACCTGACGAAGGCTGGAAATTGTCGGGAGGTGAAGAAGCTAGCAAGGCCGTAATCTTGGCTCCGGCAGATGAGAGAAGGAGCACCCCATCGTTTTAAGTTTAAGTTTAAGTCGGTAAGAGTCAGGAAACTAGGGCGGAGGCCCTCATCGAAGCCCTGACAGTCTATGAGGATTTCCAAGGAGTTATAAAAAAGATAGATTAATTGGAGTACCTTTACCTCAAAACTTGAATGTACTGAACGCATATAGAATGTATTGATAACCCTGTCCGGCCCGAAAGAGACATATTGGTGATACGATAACTTTAACATAATACATCAGAATATTATAAAAATAAAATAAAAAAGCCTTTATTTGTTCTTTTTTTTTAGTTATTTACATTTATCTGCTTGATTAAATGTTTACTAAGTCAAGAACCCCTTAGCGGGTAAAGGCCTCCTCCAAGAATGGCCAAGCTTCTTTGTTTCGAGCTATTTCATACCATCTTGGGCTTGCAATTTTTTTTTATTTCGTCATCCCATCTTGTTATAGGTTTCCCTATTCGCCTTTTACCTTGTGGGCCAACCCACAGCGTAATTTTTAAGTCCACCTTTTGTCCTTTAGCCTCGCTATATTAATTATATAGCTCGTGAAAATTAAAAAGTCAAGTCAAAATTGATGAAATTACGATCTATGCTTGGATTCTTACAAAAATCAGTAAATCCATGCATTTCACCTTGGTAACGAAAAATTGTGCTTACCGGTATAAAATAACAACCCATTGGGCTGCCTGGTCTTGAAATAGAGGGAGATGGCATCCTGCGTGCTGACTATCGGCTCTCCCCCCGTCTGGGTGAGGTCGTATGACAGGAACTCTGCCCCGCGGAACGTTGCCTCTGACGGCGCTTTATCTGCAACAAAACAGCCAGGTGATACCACTCTCTAAGAATACCCATACCTCAATAGCAAATGAAGCACTTATAGCCTTGGCCTTATTTTCACCATGTTTATATGTTTTGTATTTTCTTTTGTTTTTGTGTGTTGTTTGTATTGCTACATTTAAATTTCTGTTTTTTTTTTTTGTATATTTGTAGCGAAATAAATACTTTTTCTTTTTTTTTAGAACGTTTTCTATCATGACTTCGTAAAGTGACCACATCATGGCTGATGGTAAGAAAGATGGAGTCCAAAAAACACCTATTTGTCACGTTTCGCGATAAGTTTACGTGCGGCCCACATGTACCATTTTTTTTTTTGTAACCCGGAGGTAATTCCTAACGGACCTCGGGGTGCGGTGAGGGCCGTCCCCCGGTGTGTCGGCTTGCACCGACTAAAATCCCCGGGGCGTTCCACCTTCCACCTACCGGCATCGAGGGCACCACAGGGGTCTCATCCTCAATGACCGGCTGGGCGTGAGCCCTTAAGTAGGCCACTACTCGTTTGGGGAGGGGTGGTGTATAGGGCCACCCCTATCATGCCTCTGTGTTGTAGAGCGGCGCGCGGGAACAAATCGCGCGCCGCTCGCACCCTTGTTGGACGACACACTCCCTCAAGCGTGCCGCCCGGTGTCGCCGCTAGAGTTGGAGTTTCCTGAAGAACGCCGCTCTGCTGCGCCCTGTTCTCTTGGGCTGGCGGGCAGACGGGGACGACGCTGCCAAAGAGCCCACATGTACCATGGTTGAAGGCCTTTTGGGAATATACAACTTTTTTTTTTGTAACCCAGGGGAAATCCTCATGAATCGTCGGAGGGCGGTGAGGGCCGCCCCTCGGACTCCTACCGACTAAAACCCTTGGAGTGCTCCTTAACTCGCTTGTGCACCAGCCCCCGGACACACCGAAGACCTCCAAAAGAGCTGGTGCGCGATCCGCTCTGAGAGCTTCTACACAATCGGGAGGGCTAGGTCCCTCTATCAACGCCTAGTAGTGCGTGGAAGCACGCACGCCACCACTGGAGCTTTCAAATCGGGCAACGCCCCCCTCAGGCTCGTTCACCGACGCTCTCCTTGAGCCGAAACTGCTGAGCAGCGACACGGGGGCTATATACAACTGAACTGTGTTAGTCCAGGCAATCGCCTTCCCGCTTTATTTGACCCTCAAATAACAAAAAATTGAAAACTTGATATTTAATTTTGTTGTTGCTATATTAAAGTCGAAACTGCTCGCGTCCGTAGGCTTTACCCTAGTTTCCCTACACGTGACTCCTGGGTGGTGCTAAACGAGCAGCAGCGAGGTGGTAGGCCATCGGTGCCCGTCTGGATCGCGACCACAGTACATGGGTGTAAAGCCCGTCATAGTGACCAGTTTCGGCCAGTCGCGTTTCGGGATTAGCTTGTGTATATCCAGTAGCTCATATACCTAGAGACCTTCAGTCGTGGTATATGTGGGCCGACATGACGATGTAGACTATCAATGGATTTTCATCCTTTGATAGTCGCTTTCGTTTTTTGGACTACACTGTACTTACCATCAGGTACTCTGGAGTCACTATGTCGAGCCAGTGTAAAAAAAAAAAAAAAAAAAGTAACTAATTGAGTGAAAACCTTAACACCCGTACAATTAGTTTTCAATCGATATCAACCGCCATTACGCTCAGGGCTACTGCAGTTGTGGTGAGCGATGTGTGGTCTAATTGCTAGCGGAAAGGTTAAGTAAACATTTCATCTTTAAACAGACACTTTTTTATAAATGGTTTTAAAATCGCTGTAGTGAAAAAGCGACAAATACATTTTTTTATTACAGTCTTGCGTTTGAACTCAGTCCCACCTGATGCTAATTAATGATGAGGCCAATGATGGAGTGCGCTCACTCAACAAATACCAATTCACTCGTCGTTTAAAGGCTCCCATCTCGTAAGATCTTTAAAAAACAGACACTGGAAGAGAATTAAGCTCCTTGGTGATTTGTAGCAAAAAGAAGGTGAATCGCCTCGTGCGAACAGTTGGAATATCAACCACATATGATACAATCACAATCTATGGAAGAAGGGGGAGGAGGAAATTAAATTGTAGAATTCAGCCGCAACTCTCCAAAGTACAGTCTACAGAAAACTGAAAGGGAGGCCACTCTATATCGACGTCTATAGGCATAAACTTTTGAGGGAATGGAATAAATATCGCAGTTCCATTTCTATCGCATGTGAACTGTTTATATTTTTTCCCCCAGAACTATATGCTTTTCGCTGGGAAATATGCTTTACAACTTCTCTGGGTGTGAGTGATGAGCACTTTAGATTCTCAACTAGCGAGTTATGGTTTCGATGGCAACGCAAGGGCAACCTGTAAATACAAACTTCAAATTGGCCAGCCAAGATATGAACCTAACGGTGTTCTACTAGAATTTCGAAAGCAACGTAATCGTACTGAATAAAAAGTATATTTTTTGAATAGCTTATAAAGCTTGTAGGAATAAAGCAAAACAGTGAGAGACTTTGAAAAACGCTGCAACTCGCACCACACCCTTATTAATTAAGCCGTAAGCTGCGTCTCAAGTCGGCGACAGGATGTAAGCCGGTCGTGCAGTTTCTTACATGTAACTTCACTCAAATATTAAATTTATCTTAGATCCATTCTGTTTGTGCGAAATGTTATCCAATTTAAAACTTTGTTTTGTTTGCGTCTGTGGGATAAATCCATTGATGGTTTTAGAAGGCGTAATATGGTACATCTATTTCACAATATGCCTTGAAAATATCTATAAACCTGCAACCCGGATATCTCTTTTTTTATACTGGCTCGACAAAATGATTACAGTGCACCTGATAGAAAGTATACTGAAGTCGAAAAACGGTAATGACCGTCAAAGATTGCAAATCCCTCGACAGTCTCCGTTGCTATGTCAGCCAACATATACCACGACGGAAGCTCTAGGTATGTAAATAACTGCCTCGACTTGTGCCTCGGCTAAGCATACGCTCGCAGAATGCCCAGCCCTGGCTTCCGAGCGCGCCGAACTAGTTAGAGGTGACAGAAATTGGTTTAACTCGTTGGTTTCCATGAAGACCTGCAACCCGGATATCTCTTTTTTTATACTGGCTCGACAAAATGATTACAGTGCACCTGATAGAAAGTATACTAAAACGGTAATGACCGTCAAAGATTGCAAATCCCTCAACAGTCTCCGTTGCTATGTCAGCCGACATATACCACGAAGGAAGCTCTAGCTATGTAAATAACTGCCTCGACTTGTGCCTCGGCTTAGCATACGCTCGCAGAATGCCCAGCGCTAGCTTCCGAGCGCGCCGAACTAGTTAGAGGTGACAGAAATTGGTTTAACTCGTTGGTTTCCATGAACTCTTACTAATGGCTCCTGGTAGTTCTGCAGCAAGCAACGGCCGCACCTTGATAACCACGTAGGCTTGTCGAATAAATATCGATACATCGATATATCGATATTTTCAATTCAATATATCGATATTATTAGGCGATATATTTTGAAACGATATATCGATAGAATATATCCAGTATCGAAAATTGTATCGAAAACGATATTTTTTTTAATTCTTATGGCAGTGAAGTCGCTGAAATCTGAAACTGTAGAAGATAGGACCGAACAAAAAAAAACCTACATTGTCTATGATTGTTGAGTATTATGTTTAGTTACGTTGCAGGCAATTGACATCTGAATTTGTTGCATGTATATTATTTGCCGCCATTTATTTATGTATTATTTATTTTTGTTTGATATCTTAAATAGGTCTTAAAGTTAGAAGATAGCCTTTTAGTTCTTGATATTTTTGTAATTTTGTCTAATAAAAAGGAATACTGGTAAAATACTTTCGTGTTTATTGACATTTAATCGATATATCGATATTTATCCTTCGATATATCGACGCCGATATTGATATTTTTATAAATATCGATATAACAATATTTTTTCATTTTCGACATCCCTATAACCACGTCATCTCATAGCCGATATCTAGTTGAAGGAGCTTGCACGATATTTTAAAGCGCAAGATGTAGCGGTGATTCCCTGCTTAGTGGAAAAGTCTGCCTACTATCTCATCTATCGCGCTAATGGTAAGTTTTTTTTTTTTTACATGGGGAAAATCATTATAGGACTGTTCCGGTCACACAAGGGGGTAGCAGCCGGGGTATGCCGGACTTTTACCAGCTAAAAACCCCAAGGTGACTACTTCTGCGAATTAGTGGGGACTGCGGGTCCTTTAATCAATTTGCCATAGCGCTAATGGTAACCTAGTCTATCGAGGATTCCTAAGAGGTTTTTTTTTACACTGGCTCGACATAGCGACTACAGAGTACCTGGTGGTAAGTACAGTGTAGTGCAAAAACGATAAGCGACTATCAAAGGATGAAAATCCGTTGATAGTCTACATCGTCATGTCGGCCCACTTATATCACGACTGAAGGTCTCTAGGTATATGAGCTACTAGATATACACAAGCTGATCCCGAAACGCGACAAGCCGAAACTGGTCACTATGATGGGCTTTACACCCATCCACTGTGGTCGCGATCCAGACGGGCACCGGCGCCCTACCACCTCGCTGCTGCTCGTTTAGCACCACTCAGGAGTCACGTGTAGGGAAACTAGGGTAAAGCCTACGGACGCGAACAGCTTCGACTCCCAAAAACATTGCATTATTTACACTTGTGTACGGTGGCATGACCAATTCGACCATACCCACGAACAGATAATTCATTTGCATTAATTTTATCAAACTTCAGAAAATATTATAATAAGAGAGAACTTTTTATGAATGAAAAAGTCGTAAACCTCATTCTTATTACAAAACGGAATAAACCTGGACAAAGTTGGATTAATACGGTCCCTTTGAGTAAAATAATATGCAGATACAAGCTCGTTCATTCGACGTACTTCTGAGATTATTTGAGGAACTTCGAACCAAAGGAGCTGAAGTAAAAAAATTGTGAATCCTGATAACGAAAAATCCGTCCAAGTGCGAATCAGGCTCGCATACCCAGGGTTACGTACAAATAAATTGTGAAAGTATTTATATTGAATTAACAAAAAGATAATAATATATCGTCTCCCTATATGCCCCACGGGATGAGCAGAAATACATTAGTGACCTGTAGAGTGACGTGACCAGCAGCCCAGCTGTTAGCCATTCTCATAGCGCTAGTACACATCACATTTCTATTAGATGAAATGAAATGAAATAAAATGTATTTATTTCGCCACAAACTAACAAAAAACTAGAAATTTAAATGCAACACAAACAACACACAGAAACAAAAGAAAAACACAAAAACATATAAACATGGCGTAAATGGGACCTTCATCAGCTTAAAGCCACAGAGGAAGTCTGCAGCGCTGATTTTCGTGGAGGGGCTCGGTCGTGTTACATCTTATTAAGCAATGAAAAACACAAGAAACAAGAAATAGAATAACATATAGCTTAAATAATTTTAAGTATAAAGTATAATAATAAATTTAATAGCAATACACCCACTCAAAAATAAACAATATCAAAATAAACTATTACATACAATAAACAAATCGAATACAAAATGTTTAGTGATATTATAGTAAAAATATATGAATACCTAAAACAAGAGCAAACGTAGAGAAAATAAATGAAATAGACTACTTGTTAGTAATAGATTATTAAATAAATATCATTTTAATTTTATTTTTGAAAGTAAGTATTAACTATTGAAATAGTAGTGGTAGATGCGATGCGGGTTCACCGATGAGCATATAAACCAATAGATAAGCCCACGTCACCAGAGCCGCGAGGATCGTGCGGTCAGTGTGTGTCCTTTATACTCTTTTCTTTCCATTTTTAAATATCGCAATACAGTCCACTTATCCTCTCTTCTATTGGCGCCTCCATTATATTACCACCAATGTTATTAATTATACGAGTATTACATAAGCCACCACACTTTTTATATAACTTTCATTAATACTAGATAATTTTTATGGCCAGACAACGGCGTGAAAGTTCCCGGAATAAAACTATATTCAAACTCACATAAAACTTCAAGGATTTTAGTTTAGAACTTTCTAAACTTATCATGAAATAACAGTAATTTTTGGAATTATTTCATTAATCTACTTCTAAATTTTATATTGTCTATAAATCTCTTGTTGTTATTAACCAGCTTTTTGCCGTGACTCGGTCTGCGGAGAATTAATATTTTTTTGGTAATCCGGGGAAAATCCTGCATGAGCCATCAGGACAGCTGTAAGGGCAGTGACCCTGGTTTGTAAGACTCCTACTAACTAAAAATCTCCAGGGCATCCTTCCAATCACTCCACCCGGGGAGCAAACAAGCTGCTTAGTCTGGGAGGGGTGGGTGCAAAGAGAGCAGTATCCAGCATACCATCTCCCTCTCATCCGAACAGCAAACTCCTTCTAGTCTACTGCCTGGGAGAATTAGTACCTCAGTTAGCCTAATTTGGGTTATAGCCTAATAGCCTAGTCTAGCCCTAGCCTAATAGGGTTGGTATTCCAGTAACTCATATATCTTCTGTCGAGGTATATATCAGCCGGCATGACGACGCCGCGTGTTATTATTACATTATGTAGCTTTTGGTAAGGCAGAAAGTGGTACCGATTTTATCTTTAAGCATACTCGCGTCAGCAAACATATTGGAGAAGTCTGTAACGATGTTAATTGGTCACGTACTTGAGACAGAGCAACGCCCTAATAAGCTCCCTTTGTCTCGTAACTTATCTCAAACTTGTCCTTACTTACCGTCCTTTATTTTAAAATACATCGCTTCAGTCTGCCGCGTTTCACGATCAGCTTGCACATGTCTAATAACTAACACAGTTACCTAGAGACCCACAGCCGTAGTATGTGTGGGCCGACATGACGGCGAACGTCTTTAGAATTTCGTACTTCGATAGTCGATATCGTTCATGGACAACACTGTTCTTTCCATCTGGTGAACTGTAATCACTTTGTGGAGCCAGTATAAAAGTATAATAACAATTTTACTGACGTACAGTAAAAAGAAACCGGTTATGACGAACAATCGACTTATTCAAAGAAGAGAGAGAACAATATTAGTACGCAGTCACAGAAAAGTCTCGAAGCGAAGCCACTGAATGATACTGATACACAATCGCTGAAGGTTCCAGAAATACAGTCGATGAAAGTTCTCGAAGTTCGGCCGTCAAAGGCACTTTCAAAAAAGATGTAGATAGATCTGTGCACCTTATTTACCCGAATGTTCCATAATTGCTTATAGATCTTTTGCGGCTCGACATTCCTCAGATATACCACTGTCTAATTAAAAATTAGGTCACGTGCGCCTCGTTTCTCCGAATTATTGTTGAAAACAGGCAAATACTTTATGTTCAATCATTATTGAAGTTTTTTTTTGATAGTTAGTTCATTCGAAAGAGCACCTCAAGACAATCTTCGTGTTTCAAAATCATAGTGGCGTAATATCTGTAGGTCTAATAACATTAATTAATTAAACTTTAAAATGAATTCTTTTAAATTAATTTTAAAGATTTCATAAATTTATTTCAAAAGAATTCATTTTAAAATGATGCTGACGATGAAGCGCTTTTGCAGTTAGATATTAACTTTTTACATAACATTTTAAATAATAAAATTGACTCTCCACAACTGCTTTTCATTCAGAACCCCCGGTAAATATTCCAGAAAAGCCGTTTCTCTTTTTCATCCACCTTTTAAACAAACAAATCTTGGCTTCAACAGCACTTTGTGTAGATTATGTCGGGCCTACAATGTCCCTTGAGATTCGGTTGATTTTTTCGCGGATTTCATGCAAAGATTCAAGAGAAAGGTCTTCGGGTTGTTGAGAGATACACAGACTAATAATCTTGACTTTCATTAACATTAATCTATAATGTATATATTAGGTCCTTACATATGAAATTGGCGTTTTTCGTACTGGCCACTTTAATCACAAATTTCTCCTCTTTGGTAAGGAATTCCAAATTCAAATTTGTACAGCTATAGACTCATATATTTGTGCTTCGATGATCGTCATTCATTTGTTTTTTTCTTCTGTTTTTTTTCTGTTTGCGTCACTCATTTTACAAAATGGAAAACTTAAAATATCGCATTATTTACGAGTACGAGTTCCGCCGTGGCACTAGTGCTGCGGAAACAACTCGAAGGGTGAATGATGTGTATGGCGGTCGTGTTGCAAAAGAAAACACAGTTCGTTTTTGGTTCCAACGTTTTCGTTCTGGAAATTTCGACCTGCAGAACAAGCCCCGTGGATGGCCTGAGACTCAAGTTGATAATGAAGAGTTGAAGGCTATTGTGGAAGCGGATCCATCGCAAACCACGTCCGAGTTAGTTGCAGGCTGCGATGTTAGTGATAAAACTGTTTTAATTCACTTGAAGCAAATTGGGAAGATTAAAAAGCTTGAAAGGTGGGTACCTCACGAATTGACTGTAGCAAACCGGCAAACGCGCGTCGACTGCTGCGTTACATTACTAAACCGGCACAATAATGAAGGTATTTTAAACCGAATCATTACCTGTGATGAAAAATGGGTTCTTTACGATAATCGGAAGCGCTCAACGCAATGGTTGGATCCTGGCCAGCCAGCCAAATCCTACCCCAAGCGAAAATTAACCCCAAAAAAGTTACTTGTAAGCGTTTGGTGGACTAGTGCCGGTATTGTTCATTACAGTTTTCTCAAATCTGGCCAGACTATTACGGCTGATGTCTATTGTCAGCAATTGCAAACCATGATGGAAAAGCTAGCGGCTAAACAACCTAGGCTGGTCAATCGCTCCACGCCACTGCTGCTTCACGACAACGCTAGACCACACACTGCGCAACAGACGGCTACTAAATTAGAAGAGCTTCAATTGGAAAGTCTAAGACATCCTCCGTACTCCCCGGACCTTGCTCCAACAGATTACCATTTTTTTCGAAATTAGGATAACTTCTTGCAAGGGAAAAAATTCAACTCCGATGGGGCAGTCCAAATCGCCTTCAAAGATTTTATTGATTCCCGTCCGACTGGTTTTTTTAGTAAAGGGATCAATGAACTACCTATGAGATGGCAAAAGTGCATAGAAAATAATGGTTCATACTTTGATTAATTAAATATGTTATATTAAAAAATATTCGACTTTTTGTTCCTCCCATACAAAACGCCAATTTCATATGTAAGGACCTAATATATAATACCATATATATATAACTCAAAGGTGACTGACTGACATAGTGATCTATCAACGCACAGCCCAAACCACTAG
Organism: Automeris io; assembly: GCA_036320925.1. Classification (NCBI taxonomy): domain Eukaryota; kingdom Metazoa; phylum Arthropoda; class Insecta; order Lepidoptera; family Saturniidae; genus Automeris; species Automeris io. The sequence continues at coordinate 12,722,760 of JAUDJH010000018.1, read as the reverse complement.
ACGGATCGTGCTGAACTTTGGCACGCAGGTAGATGTTATGACGTAGGCATCCGCTAAGAAAGGATTTTAATTAATTCTACCCCCAAGGGGATAAAATAGGGGATGAAAGTTAGTATGAAACTTAACGCGAGCGAAGCCGCAGGCAAAAGCTAGTACAATATAAACAGGCCACTCTAACGTATGTTGTGGATGCCTTGTTGTGGATGTTGATTGCAATTGTGTATGTGTTGTGTGAGGGGAATATTGTATCAGGCCACTAGCAACCCCATAATATAAATAAATAAATAACTAAGTCTAGAGTTCTGGAGGTCTAGTTTCACCCTAGCTCCATCGTAATAATAATAAATGTTACCCCCTGAATAACAGTTATTATAACTCTACCAATATCTATGAGAACTTTGACGTGTCATTTGATATCAAACAAGAATATTCCATTAGAGATTTATGTTTCAAACGGTGCTTTCATCCATTGTACGATTACACTGTGGTATGTATATGTAATCTTATCGTAATATATCTCTAAATACGTTTAACTAACACAAATATTATGTAGATAACATATATTTTCAGGTATAGGGACTTTAGCAACTAAATATTGTGAGTAATAATAAAAAATAGCATTTTCATAACGTGCACTTTTCAGTATTTTATCTTTCACAACTCAATATGTGCTTCCTCGTATTCCCTGGTTTGCTAATTCTAATTTTAACCTAAAAACTGTGACGGAATGTCGGTTGTGTTCCGGGCACAGTTCTTTTTATAATGGCGCCTAATGGATAGTACAATGGAGTCCAATAACAGCAGAGACCGCCAGACGATTAAAATTCGTAGACAATGGCCATCGCTATGTTGCTCCATTTTTTTTTTTTTTACTTGGGAATAATCCTCATAGGACCGTCTCAGCCGCACAGGGGGGTTGCGCGACCGAGGTGTGTCGGACTTGTACCGACTAAAACCCCAAGGTGACTACTTCTGCGCATTGGCGGGGACTGTGGGACCTGTAATCAATTCGCCACAGCCCCGTCGCACCGCGCCCGACGGACACAAACTCGGGGGAAGATGATACCCTCCCCGATACTGCTCGTTGTATTTAGGCAGACCACGTCACAATGCCCTGCCAACTTCTCGAGGGACGCTAAACCAGTTGCTCAGGGCCCCCACCCTGAGCAGCCACGACCACAAAGACATCAGCCAACCGGTCGTGGATCGATCGATAGGCCGGGAATGATGTGCCAGGGCGGTTGCCGGCACCCTGGTGTCTCCTTCTAATGTTGCTCCATATATACCATGATGAAAGGTCTCTAGATAATCAAATCTTGAGAGCGAGACTTTATTTTATTTTTTTAATGAACACTATTTATTCTTTAAAGGATTATAACGGCCGATTTGAGGCAGTAAAACGTAAAATTAACTTAACTTTAACTTGAGTCGATATAGAGGCTCCTATTCTAATGGCTACTCCCGATACAAATCTGTGGCGTACAGCTCCGAGCTTTTACTTATAGGTTGGCTTTTGGTAAACAGGATCTTACTCAGCCCTCTTCGTATCTGCTGAATAAGCCCCTGCATTAGTCCAATATGCCTGGGAAGGGGGATGCATAACTAGATATATGAACAACTGGATATGCACAAACCGATCCCAAAATGCCACAAACTAAAGCGAATCACTATTACGGCCTTTACATTATCCTGTTACAACCCACTTTAGACAATCGTCCTACCATTTCAAAATAACAAAAGCTATTTCATGAATCTTCTAGAACACGTTAACAAATGAATCGTATGAGTCAAAGACTATAATTACTTTTTTTACACTTTTCAGATGTAAAAAAAAACTCAAAATATTGAAAATAAACTCTTTGTTTAATTTGAATTTTTTTTTTTACACTGGTTCGATAAATTGACTACAGAGCACCTGATAGTAAGTACACTGTAGTCCAAAAATAACAGCGACTATCAAAGGACGATAATTCACTGACACACTTATAAATATACCACAACTAAAGGTTTCTAGGTATATGTACAACTGGATATACACAAACTGGTCCCAAAACATGATAAGCCAAAGCGAGTCACTATGACACAAGTTGATATGACATAATATGAACATATTCTAATAAAGTATCGTTGTGAATATTTAAATTGGTTTCAAAGGCAATTCAAATAAGTTAGGTATAAAAGCGACTCGCAATTAATCAATAAGAGAAATGCATTGAGTCGTAAAACAAGATGGCGAAATATAGATTTCGTGTGAGTTTGCATCAGTAGTTTCGATGGCTGTATTAATTATTGAAAGACTACATTTTGAGAAATTGCGTGATATCGTAATGAATAATATATCGTCACGTTATATTGCTTTCGGGGTGAGCAGGGATACATTAATAGCTATATCCGCTTTACGATTATATGTCTTGTCCAACGTAAGCAACTGGCATAGAAGAGAAATGTCGTGTGTAAGTGCCCTTAGAACGGTGTTCAACGGAGTTACTGGTCACGCTGAGCACGACGTATATGCGTAGAGTGGATACGGCCACTAATGTATCTCTGCTCACCCCGAAAGAGATATAGCGCAATGATATATTACTTGTATTATTAAAAACTATAAGCCAATAATTAATAATTATGTAAAATATTTACAATGATTCCAATCGCACGGGAGAGATATCTTGATATTTCGCTCAAAGTATTATAAATAAAATAGTGTTTATAGCATGTATACGCCGCCCGATACGTGCATGTGTTAAACGCCCTAAGGGTTGCGGGACGCACGGGGTAAGAGGATGCGCGCGAGCACGGGATGCTTGCTAAAACAGTCGACTACCGGGACCCAAAGCTAGAGTACGTGCGTGTGCGTCGCAGTTATGTGTGTCAAAAAAAGTGCAATAAACACTAAAATGCCAAAATCCCTATCGTTCTACCAACACACCCACGACATATGTTTTCATTACTCAAAATATGTTTTAAAGTGAAAAAGCCGCCTTTGACACAAATATTCAACCAAACGAAATATACTCGTGAAGCCGTCGAAACTTATACCATGATATCCGCCGCAATTTCAGGTGGCACGCAAAACGTCGCGCAAATCAGTGCCAAGCAAGATTTATGACTCCGGGCTTACTGAGATGTCAGCAATGGGCGTGTGGATCGTATAAAGCGTCGTTATCTGTCGATCACGTGGTACTGGGATCCTTTAGGGTAGGGTTACCATAATCGTCTAAATAATTAAACGGACATTTCGGCACCTTTTTTATTCTGGTTTGGGACTGTAACCTGATGAAAAATACAGTGCAATACTAAAACCGTGTACGACTATTTAGAACAACCATCTGCCAATATTCGCCGCTATCATATCGGTCTACAAAAATATCTCTTCTCACTTCGCTTAAAGAACCTAAATATCACAGGTCAAAGAAAACACGCTCGCCGGAAGACCAAACCACAATCCAATAACTCGACAAAGGTAGGAGTTAGAGAACTTCTTAGTTCTAGCTGAAATACACGTCACCGTAAAACTGGCTCTGCAATCCAGAGCGCGAGGTTATGTTATGAATGGGAGAGAGTGGAACGAGGTTGTACAATCTACAGAACACTAGCCATGATACAAACAATAAAAAAAGCTCAACCAGGCAATCTCCCTGTACATCTGAACTGTTTTTTTTTTATGCCAGGACAATATACTGTTGGCCGAGAAAGGCCTTTATAACTTAACCGTTGAAGAGAGTGACCACTAAAGATACTCAGCCAGCGAGTTATAGGTTTGGTGGCAACGCAAGCACTCATGTGGGTACAAAGCTTAATTTGAGCAGGCAGCCAGGGAGAGAACCTAACGGTGATCTATTAGCATTTCTGCAGCGACTACCTTGAGAAGAAGCGCCGAAAGCAACTCAAGGGCTGCGTTGGAGTAGCTGAAATGTATCTAGGTGCTTAGAAACATCAGCTTCCTTCACACATACATAATGAAGATAGGTTTTGAAGAGCCTTGACAACCCTAGTTTAGAGGTACCGCCATATTCGTTTTAGGATAGGCTCGAGAAACTCAATTTCGGACGAAGCGAGCGGTGTATGCAAATTCACTCCGCGCCGAATATTCTAATTTCAACCGCACTTTATTGGAAGGGGCTTTCGAAACTGAGTTTATTTTTAAACCGCGGTATTTTTGATTGTGTTTTTGATAAATGGGTCATAATTATAGAACCCGTTCAATATTTTGTTATTCATAACATAAAAATAAAATTGTAATAGGGATAAATTATGTTAATTAAATATATTTACACAACGTATATTTTTATTAAGAAAGATTCATAGAAACCTCGCGAGGGATGAGGTAGAACGGGATAGGGAGACCACACCGTGACGGTATAACATTACTATATCAATCCCATACTCTATGACTCGTTTACTGGCGTTGTCCATGATTGATTATTATTTTGTCTAGGCTCCCAGAGGTCTAGGTTCCCAGTTTTCAAATTTTAACTACAAGTGAATACTTTTTACTTTTACAAAACCTTAAAGTTTTATCCGTCACAATTATCGCGGTCATCGCCACGTCACCCAAATATGGGTGACGCTTTTCTTGTTGAAGTTAATACGAATATCAATTGGATTTTTAAAAATAATTTAATAAAATAAGCATTTATATTTAAATATACGATATTAAAATACCAAAAATATTCGCATCATACAATACATTTTATTAATTAATATAGGATAACATATTACATTAATACTGTAACGCATGTTTTCCGTTAAAACACTCTAAATACATTTGAGATGAAAAACAAAATTATTCCCAACAAATCGAAGATAATACTCGTAATATCAAAATATAATCAAAATATTCGAGTTACATTGTTGATATATTTCTTTTTCGTTATCCATATCTTACAGCTACAAAGACAATATACAATGAAACAGGATTATTAAATATACAACAACTATATATTTATAATACATGCATCATTATTTAAAAAAAAGGCTCTCTCTTGATACAGCGCGCAGTACTCGCCGAGCAAGTTTGCTTGTGCTTCCTAAACCACGGACTGATTATGAAAAACGGAATATCACTTCTGAGGGAGCACAACTCTACAACGCGTCACCCCTCCTGCATTAGAAACGCGAGCTCGCTTGGCAAATACAGAACTAAATCACTACAATATTTTAAAGATACTAACAAATATGGTTCTGTATTTGCCAAGTGAGCTCTTAGTATTTTACTGTTCCAGATAGTTTTTAAGCAAAATGTTTCATGTAAGTGATTTATATCCTTATGATAGTAAATTCTTTGAACTGGATGTATGGTTTGTTTACATTACGGCGTACGGATAGTTGGATTTGGGCCCCGTGAGAAACAAACGCAAGGCGCTAGCCGACGTGTTAATGAGCTAATTTCTACTTCTAAAACAAGTGATATGGAATTCTACAAGCAACGCAAACGGGTTCATTAGTCGAGCTTAATTCAATACGTTTATTATATAAGCACGCGCCATCACATGAATATTTAAGCGGGCAAATTGAGTTGTAAGAGAGATGTGTGAGCAGATTCATCATCGTTATCAACAACTGGGGCTTGATAACGCTCGCGTCGTATGTGCCCACGATCAGTCTGCTACCCAGATGCGGCGAAAGTGGTGCGTATTGCGTCCTAAACGCCACCTGATAGAGAAAAACTGAGAATTGGGACCTTATTATCTACCCCGCCAAGAGACGGCGCCTGTAAAAGGCTTATCGCTTGCCAGATCGTCAGCGAAATATGAATCCCCTAAACCTTTGCAACGAGTGGAAGGACTGGCCTTGTTTTGACCCGATAGAAATCCTTATAAACCGTCAGGCGCTGTGAGTGTAGCGGTTCCGTGTGTCAGATTCTTACCGATTAAAACCACTAGGGTGTTCCTCCTACTAATTTACCGGGGCCACGGGTACAGCCGCTCTAGCTTCCTCGGCTCCCGGAGACCTCTCGCCCTGTGCTGGCCTCACCTTCTATTATGCGGGAGAATGTTGTAAAAGGCCACCCCACTTTCACCGCAAATCCAATGTCATTTCAATCACAGTTATATGTCGTACTCGACTTAAACGGATATATTTCCTCATTGCTAAAGTAGATAACATCGCAGACAGAGTTTCAAATCTCATAAAACCGCTTAATATTTTTTATGATCAAAACCGCAAACTTTATGATACCTTCACATATATAATCTCAAAACGGCAACTACCCACAAATCTTCGCATAATTAGCGCCATAATTCTCTCCAAGCAATTGGAATAACAATCGAACCTACGCCAGAGTGCCGTAACTCCGGTTTATGGTCCTTCGAGGTCATTAACATGTAGATTGTTCCGGTTTGAACCGACTTGAACCGGCTCGGGGTGTTTTGGAGTGGATTGCTGCGATACTAGACGTCTATCGATGCGTAAATCTCGTACCGTGGAAATTCACCTTCTAAGGTAACATAAAATAAACAGTCATGATAAGAAACCGTTAGCTGACTGAAAATAGCCTGAGCAGCGCAAATAGAGTAATAATACCGTGGCGTGCACTGGCTTCTGAAATAAGTCAAGCAATACGGAAAAAAAAACTTACCTCAGGTCTTTTACAGCTCACCAGCTTCGTGCTACACAGGAGCTTTGCGTCGAGCACTAAGTTAGTGGCGTTAAAAAGCTAGCCAAAACATATCCAAGCAATATTCTTGGTTTACTTATAATGTAGTGGGTGCCCGAAAATGTATAGTTTTTTCTGGTCACGTTTTTTCGCGGCTTTATGAAAATTATTTAAATCGTAATATCCCGCAACATTCCAATTGGCTTTATTATTACGAAATAAAATGCAGCTATGGTGGCCTAGTGGATAAAGAGATATCAATGCGCAGAAACGCGAACGGTCTTAGGTTTTAATCCCTGCTTGTACCTCTAGGTTTTACAAAATTAAATACGGATTTAATTAAGCACCATATGTTGACCGGCAAAGAAAACATCGTGAGGAAATCAGCATGGGATGTAATAACATAAAAAATTACATTTAGAAACATATCACGTGTGACCCGCCCGGTTAAGTTGTGAAGACCTTTACCGATCAACAAACACGCGTAAATTAAAAAAACATGTGTGAGTGCCCGAAGAATGGCATTCAGCTGCGCTACAGGTCACGTTGGGCACGACATATAACTACCAACTGGATACAGTCACTAATGTATCCCTGCTCACCCCGAGAGAGATATAGTGTGGCTATATATTACAATTATTATTACTAAAATATAGAAAACATAAAATAAGCAATTTGTATGAAAAAAAAACCAACCACCTAATTAATATTATTAAAAAATTTCGTGTTACCTGTACCTGATTTTATGATACTTCAAATTCAGAAATACACTGTCCTTATAAATATGTTTTTTAAATTATTAGATAACTTTGAAAATGGGTTATTTTTTCTAATAATTTCGGAAAGCAGAATTTCCGACCACTAATTTCATACAAGAATCTTTCCATAATTCGTACACTAAATAATATAAACCACAATAATTCGAAATAAATTAACAGAAACAATTAAATTCGACGAAAAACTAAACATAACACGACCACAAGCGAACTCGTATAACTTTAACTGTTTATAATTGTTGACTACGAAAATTATATATAAAACTTTTTTTTTCAAAATTGAATATTTGTCACTGAGATCAGAATATAATGTTTAATAAATCATATGACTTATTTGTAATTACTATGCATTTGTATAAAACTACAGAACACTATAATTGGAAAGTAATTATCAGAGATAATTGAATAATATAGGAAATACGTGCCACTATACGATAATGTTTTCACTTTCGATTTTGGTTTTTCCCAAGTTTATTTAGAAATTCTCCCGGATTTTTTTTAGATATTCGTAGATTTAGGGAACATAGTTAAAATAAAGTACAACAACTCATTTGACATATTTCAAGTTTAATATCTTGTTTAATTAAATTTTAGCTGGTATTTTGTTTTTTTTTTATTACAAACAGGCTTGTGTGCTACCTCAATATCACCTGATGGAAAGTCACGATGAGGTTGATGATGTTCCTAATCTATACATATTATTAGTCATTTTTCCCTATAAAGGAAAAAAATCCATAAAAGTGGAAACATTGAATCCAATACACAATATGGCGAACTGTCATAACAGTCCGACTACGGAACTGTAATTGAATACTTATTTTTTCCAAATTTAATATACGAAATCAAAATCAGAATGTAATGTTTAAAAAATCGAAAAACTAATTTATAAGTATTATTCATTTATATAAAACATTATAAAACGACTTTTTTTTTTTGTTCAAAAGCTTGCATGTCTTAGTCTTATAAAATTCGCTAGGTACCTAGCAATTTTGAAAGTACGTACCTACACATTTTGTACGGTGAAAAAAGCAAAGGTTAGTTCTGCTTTTCGCGCGGGCCTGACTTTGTGTCTCGCGCCAAATTTGTTTTAAATGATTTTTATAATAGTTTCTCAATCGGTCGATAGATGGCGTAAAAATAAGTTTTTTAGAAACAGCAAATTATTTTTGATTGATTATAATTCATAATATTAGAATTAGATATTCGTAGAGCGTAGGACAAGCATTGCTTTTATGCTTGTATGAGATGAACGCCACTGAATAATACATATAGCTAGCGGTATATAAATACATCGCCTTGCTTAACACCTTTTATCATTTAATTTATGGCGAATATTATTATTTTTTTGTATCCCGGAGGAAAATCCTGCATAGGACCATCAGGGACGCTGTGAGGGCAGCGACCCCGGTGTGTCAGACTCCTACTGACTAAAAACCCCCGGGGTGTCTCTCTGATTGCTCCACCCGGGCCTGGGGAGCCAAATTCATCCAGACGCCCAGAGAACAAGTAGCCTTGTTGAGGCTACCTCTCTGGGAGGGGAAGGAGTAAAGCCCACCCCTCCAAAAACCTCTCTCCCAGGCGATGCGCCGGCCACCGTGCACCGCCTCCCTCTCATCCGGGCAGCAGACTCCCTCAAGTCTACTACCCGGCATGGCGAATGTTCTAAAGCATGGGTTGGCAACCTTTTCTTATATGAGGGCCACAAATATGAATATATTGGTGCGGGCCACATTTTATCTAATAAACACGTTTTTTTAGATAAAACGAATTTTTACATTTTTAACCATATTTATTGTTATACTCATTTTACTGTGTTTACTTTAGCAACCATAGCAACAGCGTTGTTGATAAAATAAAAGAAACTTTTGACATTGTAAAGAAAATTATACGAACGTATAAACGAAGTCAGCCGCCTTTATTTAATAAGCCGTCTGATATAACTACATGTTCCTGAAACGGACAGACTGTGATCGCTTAAACTGAATTTCCGGCTTTCGCACACACAAAACAATGATATAGAAACTTACTTCTAGTGTTTTTAATTTATTGCCTGCGGTGCGGCGTTCTGTGAAACGGTTCTTACTTGCGCGGGCCGCACCGTATTGGCTTAGGGACCGCATGCGACCCGCGATCCCTGTTCTAAAAAAACCTCATTGCCCCTCTCCCTTTCATAGTAGAACCACGCGCGCTGTGCTACTACAACTTAACGCTGACTTCTATGTCAGCTAAAACTCAGAAATTCTTTAACAGTTACCTTTGCCGGTTCATTGGATTCTAGAATGTTCTCCCGGCGAGCTTGTTCCCATCTTCCTATTATATTAGGTACTTTAAGCGAAGCCTGAATTGCCTCTCGATATTTGTACTTGGTTTTTGGACTCTACTGAGCTTTCTATGAGGTCTTTAAAAATAAATGCGGCCCTAGACCTAGCATACAGTGAGTTTGAGTTAAAATTTATTTATATTTATTTTTGCGAATACTGATGGATTTTTTTAACTATTGAACTAAGTTTTTTTTCTATAATTAGTTTCTTTTAGGTAGGATGTCGACCAAGATGAATTTAAGGATAAGGTAGGTAATTACTGGGATTTGATGGTGGTGAGGCTTGCGGTACCGCGTTCCACCACATCACGCTTTTTCAGCAGACCGTTCGTTGCAAGGTTTTGATTTGAATGCGCCGGCGCATGCGTCCTTGAGTCGATTTTTAGTGAGGGGAACGGAAAGGAGGGAATATCAAGTAGCAATAGATAGACTTTGTTTTTTTACTGCATCATGCTCAGCATAAAAAAAAAAACGTCCAGTTGTATATATCAAAAGACCTTCCTTCGTGGTATATGTGAGCCAACGTAACGACAAAGTCTGTCAATGGATTCCGATCCCCTAGAATCCAAATCATACCGTGAGGCTGTGAGGCATATAAGATTTAAATATAACAGTTCTGTTCCATTTCCTCTGGAGATAACACGTGAAATCCCCGAGCGGCTTTTACAAACGAGATTTTATCGCATCCTATTATTGTACGCGAAGTGACAAATATTTGTCACAGCCGTGGGGTTACAACGCTGCCGATCTCCTATATATTTCACCTGGATATCGCGTGGCAGATCTAAAATTTGTCAATCGTTGGTTACATCACCTGCGAGGATATAGGAGTATGTTAAAATCAGAACGGTCTAAGTGAAAATATTATCCTCTTACAGCTTAATGACTTTTCGTCCTGACTCTATGTAGACACTACATAACATCTGATGGTAAGCGTGGTGCAGTCTAAAAATGACAACGGCTACCAACAATAAAAAAACCTAGCGATAGTCGCAGCAATCATGCCGTCCTGCGTAAATATCTCTTCCCACATCCACGATCCACGTTCTGCCGACTTTATGCTTTGAAATTTACGGCTTTCGGACTTTTTCCTATACTTATGATATCAGCCCTTGCTTCTTGCTAATTTCAATGATTCTAGGTCAACGAAAAATACCCTAAAAGTTTAGATTCCCTTTCGAAAACGGCAAATACGATGAAAAAATACGTAATAATCAAACATCATTTGAATGCCTTGATTTAGACTTATGATTTTTTCACGGCCAGAAGTGAACGTTAACCCGCGAATTTAATCCAAATTATCTTTCAAAAATTGAATTAAAATGATATTTGTTTTATAATTTATCAGTTACAAGTGATCTTTTTCATTTATTTTTGCTCTTGATTTAGGTATATTTAGGTATTCTTACTATAGTATCACTAATACATTTTGTAGTCGATTTGTTTATTGTATGTTATAGTTTATTTTAGTATCACTCGTATTTATTTTGTATTTATTATTTAAGCTATATGTTATTCTATTTATTCTATTTTTATTGTTTATTGATAATTCTTATAAGATGTAACACGACCGGGGCCCTTCAAGAAAACCAGCGCTGCAGACTTCCTCTGTGGCTTTAAGCTGATGAAGGGCCCATTTTTTGCCATGTTGTATGTTTTTGTATTTTCTTTTGTTTCTGTATACTGTTTGTGTTACTGTTTTTAAATTCTTAGTAATTTGTAAGTTATGGCGAAATAAATACATTTCATTTTAATTTTTCATTTTCAATTTGGTATTAACATTAACTTGATACTCCTAAGCGTTCGTAAGAAAAAGGGTTTTGATTATTTTTTTTTACCCTGGCTCGACATAGTGACTACAGAGTACCTGATGGTAAGTACAGTGTAGTCCAAAAACGAAAGCGACTATCAAATGATGAAAATCCATTGATAGTCTGCATCGTCATGTCGGCCCACATATACCACGACTGAAGGTCTCTAGGTATATGAGCTACTGGATATACACAAGCTGATCCCGAAACGCGACAAGCCGAAACTGGTCACTATGACGGGATTTACACCCATGCTCTGTGGTCACGATCCAGACGGGCACCGACGCCCTACCGCCTCGCTGCTACTCGTTTAGCACCATCCAGGAGTCACGTGTAGGGAAACTAGGGTAAAGCCTACGGACGCGAGCAGCTTCGACTCCCAAAATTGATACATAGACAAAAGGGTTCCGCTTTCTTTTTGCTTAAAAAGGCGCTCAGTTGATATCATGCGAAACGGGTTCACTCCAAATTCAAATTTCCGATCGGGCGCTCATACCCGCTCGGCCATTTCCTCCGCGCGTCTACTCGAATAAAGGCGGGTGACGCGTCTCACCGGAAATGGCATGATGACGGCCCCGGAAACACTGCTCGTGATGTCAGCGCCCTCTAGCTATACCTACCTACACAGTTACTAGTGTGTAGTGTGACCACAGCCACTGTGTACCAGGGATGTTACGGAGCTTCGACTCCGACTCCGATAAGTCGGAACTTCCGATTGATATTACACCTCCGGTTTAATTGTAATTAAACAATCAGTGCTACTTGATTTAAGGATCTCATTTTTAAAAAATTTAGATTAAAAAATATGATTAAAATTAATAAATTTAAAACTAAATGTACATTTTAATGGATCACTGAAAGATTTTTTTAATTAAAAAGGTTCACTGAATAATGTTTATATCTGTCCCTTAATAAAACTGTTTTATTCTGCCGTCACTTGTGACTGACATTGCCTCCGACTCCGATTCCGACTCCGGTTCCGACTCCGATAAATCAAATTTCAAAACTCCGACTCCGACTTCGGTTCCGATAAAACTGCCTCGGTTACATCCCTACTGTGTACTATGCGAATATGTATGTTAAGGTGCGAATCAAATTCTGACATTTGCTCCTCACAAAAAAACCCTGCGCTGTGACGCGTCAAAGCGCAGTCAGAACAACAAATGCCAAATGACCAGCAGAGCCAACCAGCGCTGATTTTCAGCTAATGCCCATTTATCGGGTCAACGTGCAGAAAACAGCGAGGTAGAGAATAATGGAGTATAAATATATAGTTCTGGAGACTGTTTCAAAGTATATACATATGTTACACAATAGTATACACATAAACACACATATATAAGTATATTACACACACATACCATTCCTATTATTATAATATTAATATACAGATACATAGAAAATAAATGAAAATTAAAAAAAAAAACAAATTTAAACAACTAAATATAAGGGTATCTAGTTATTGTACAAAATGCTGCTCATTCAACAAGAAGGTCTTATTTTCTTTTTAAAGGTGTGTAAACTTAAAGATGGCATAATTGGAGGTGGTATATTATTCTAGTATTTGGACGCAGTATACCTGAAACTACTAGAAACCGAAAAACCGTGGAAGCCGCTTTGTAAACATAACCGTCCGATTTAAGACTGAGATTTATGTACGTAGACGCTACTTCGTCTTTGCTTAGAAAAGTTCTCAAAAAATACATTCATTTTGATAAATAGCTAAATATATTATAGAAACTTGAGTATAGCTTACATTGAGGTTAAGCATTTACTATGGGATGAAGTATCATTTGACCTTAATAAGGACACCCAGTTTTGAAACAAACTAAAATTAAACATTTTAACATTGAACAGTTTCTAAATTTAGCATAAGTCGAAACAAATCATAAAGTCTACATTATAACATTCATAGAAAGTCGCTTTAAGCCCCAATTCAGAGTAAGTTGCGAGTGAAACTCAAAAAGATCTTTATAAAGCGCTCGGAGGGTCCAACGGTAATGAAAGGTTCATTTTAATGGCGAAAGTAAGATGTCCCGAGAGATAACGGATGGGACAGAATCCAGTTAAGTGCCTTTTGCGGGGATAAATTTATTTTTAAACGCCAAACTTAGTTTCTTTGTAAATAATTACGTTACTTATAATATGGGTTTTGCAATGGGCTACATATTTCGGTTTTCCGGAGGTTAATCGTGGGATTGTTGAAAAAGATTTCTATTGAACTTTTCTAGCTCAACAATGCGATAATTATTGGATATTCAGTTTTCCATTAATAATAGTTGCTTTTTACTGTAACGCTCATTATAAATATGGCAACACTATTTCTTTGTCTTGATATATAGCTTGCGTGAGATTGGACGGTCTTTCGTGTTCTACTCCGATGCAGCCTTGAGTTTCTTTCGGCGTTTCTTCTCAAAGTAGTCACTTCCGAAACGCTGGTAGATCACCCTTAGGGTTAGTACCTTATTTGGCTGGCGGTCCAAGTCGAGGTTCGTACCCACAGGGGTGCCCTTGTATTGCCACCCAACCCAAAAACTCGCTGGCTGAGCAGCTTCTATGCTCGCCCCCTAAGCCCGGTTGAACTGTAAATGACTTTCCCGGCAATCAGTAGTTAGTCCGCTTCAAAAAAAAAGGACGGTCTTTCGTCTGCTAATTCCCATGCGAGAAACAATTGTAAAAGAGTGTAGCAAAGTGAGTCAACTAAAAGCGGAAAAAAATTATCAGTATTCGTTTTAATCTCTTTCCGAGCGAATTTTATATTACAATTAATATATATACAATATCATTTATTTTAAGAAAGTACAGTAATTGTGTAAGAAAGTATCTATACTCGTATGTAAAATAAATATATATCTGCAAGCATTTGTGTGTGTTCATTGGTGTGTATGTACTTATAACTATCTATACTCTATTATTTTATTTCACGCTGTTTTCTGCGCGTTGACACAATAAATGAGTGTCTGGTCAATAGATGAGAGGCTAGTCATTTAGCATTTGCTAAGCAAACTCTCTTTAAGGGGTTAGTTGCTTTCGTTGATTTCTATCTTAATTAACCAATCCATTTGTGTCGTATGTTATGTTACATGCTAAACAAATGTTTTTTCTTTCTATTTCAAGAACGAAAATGACTACCAAGGTATCAGCATTTATTGACAGTCACCGTTGTCATGCCGACTCCACATACTACGACGGAAGGTCTTTAGATATACAAAAAACTGAATATACAAAAGCTGATTCCGAAACGCGACCGGCATAATTGAATTACTATGACGACCTTTACACTGCCGTACTGTGGTCATGATCCAGTTCGGGCAATCGCCTTACCACCCCACATACCACAGTCAATATACAATTCATTCTACAGGGTGTTATAAATGCTAAAATGATAAAAAATACATTTAATGACGAAATTCTGGTGTCTTTTCGTTTATTTTTTAATAATAATAAGATATCATCACGCAATATCTCTTTCGGGACGAGTAGAGATACATTAGTCACTGTAGACACTTTTTACTTGTATATTGTGCCCAACGAGACCGGTAGCGCTGCTGATAGCCATTATCAAAACACTAATACACATGATATGTCTATTATATGCCGTGCGGGTTTCCTCACGGCGTTTTCCTTCATCGGTAAGCATATGCTGCCTAAGTCTGTACTAAATCTAGAAAACCCAAATGTATGAGCCAGGATTCGAACCTAATATTATTCGTATCGCTGCGCATGGATATCGGTCACCTCTCAACCAGTAGCGTTCATTCCGTAGATGCATGAACGCACTCCATGACCTGACGATAAATAAGTCTTGACTAAATTCCTTAAAGTTAAACAAAAAAAGGAACCATTTATATTACAATCTATTCTATATTCACGCCATCTATCTTTTCTATGAAAGCAATATAATATTTACTATCATAATATAATATTCAAATAAATTATGCCAATTCTGCCTACCCTGTCCAAATAACTTATGCACGTCACTGCTATCAACCAAGCCATCACAGCAACGATCATCGTCTTTTTTTACATTTTAACACCGTATAAGCCCAGTGTTTTAACTTGTAGATCTTCGTGTATATCGATGACGAAGCGTTTCACATAAAGACGCATTGCGAGTGACATATAACGCCACATTTAATAAAACTTTTCCCATCACAGTCGCTCACGGCCCACTGACAGCGTCAGACGCCATTCGGAATAATATCCAAATAGACTGCACGAATAGGGTTACCATCGGGGTTTATTTATTGTATGTAATAGTTTATTTTAGTATCACTTGTATTTATTATTTAAGCTATATGTATTTTAGCCGTGGTGGCTGCCGGCAGAATAGAATAGCACCCCCCTCTTCTTGCTGAGATCAAAGGATTGCCGCCATACAGACATCGTTCACCCGGAGGAACCAGACACGCGTTACTTGAATTTTAATTAGACAGCTGTTTATCTGTGGAATGTCAACCCGTGAAAGAATCATAGTCCATAAGCGATTCTGAAACTGCAGGACAGATACATAAAATGTATATTGATCTGTCTCGAAAGTGCTGGAAGTCTGAAGTATCGATATAAATACGGCCTGATAGCGCAGTTTGTAGTGACCCTACTTACGGTGTTAAGGTCCTGGGTTTGAATCCCGGTAGCAGTAAACTTTTCTGTGATAAGCAGATGAATTTGTCACGAATCATGGTTGTGTATATTTATTTAAATATGTATATCATTGTCTAGTATGCATAGTACAAGCGCAAGCTTAATTTGGGACTAGGTTAATGTGTGCTATAGTTAGTAAATATTATTATTATCAACTAGCGAACCCGGCGAACTTCGTTTCGCCACCAGATGGCTTCGTTTTGGTTTTTAGTTAGCGTTTGAAAGAACGTGCGCATAATAAATGTCACATGAAATTAACTGAGCAGCGTACAATGAGTAGCTGTCAAACAATGTATAACGCATCGGCGCCATCTACTTAAAATACTGGTGTGATCTGCTCCACCACCATGCAAAACCATATTGGTTTGTGAATAATTATTTTCCCCATTTTCCTGCTTTTCTGTTGAAATTTTTCCTGAATTTTTTTACGAATGCAAAACCGTGGAAATCGGTTCGTGCGTTCTGGAGAATACCTGTCAGATTAGTTCTCAGGGCAGATCCTGTTTGGAAGAGACGCAAGCTATATTTCCAAGTGACGGAAAATGGTTTTCGCAAACATACTACATTACTAAGAAGCTAAGACTACTGGGTGTTCTGATGTTGCAATTAAATTTTGAAATTTTATAACGACCGATTTTTTTTTTGGTAACCCGGGGTAAAATCCTACATCGTACTACAGGGTCACTGTGAAGGCAGCGACCCCGGTGTGTCAGACTCCTACTGACTAAAAACCCCCGGGGTGTCCCTCTAATCACTCCACCCAGGCCTGGGAAACCAAATTCGTGCAGTCGCCCGGGGAGCGAACAGCCTTATTCAGGCTTCCTCTCTGGGAGGGATGGGTACAAAGAGCCCACGCCTCCAGTACCTCTTTCATAGGCGGCGCGCTAGACACTGCGCACCGCTGCCCTCTCATCCGGGCAGCGAACTCCCTCAAGTCTAATGCCCGGCTAATAACAACCGAACTTTGTGAACTTTTATTACCTGAACTTATACAACCTTCGGCGATTTTGCGCCAGGATCGTTCAGGATTTATAATAAGGTTAACCGTGAATTAAATATCTTGAACTTATCTTATTACGAATGTAAGATAAAGCTGAGGGACTGGTTCTCGAATCTGAAATATGATGATACTGAGGAACTGTTGCGGGAATACATTTTTTTTTACACTGGCTCGACATAGTGACTACAGAGTACCTGATAGTAAGTACAGTGTAGTCCAAAAACGAAAGCGACCATCATAGGATGAAAATCCATTGATAGTCTACATCGTCATGTCGGCCCACATATACCACGACTGAAGGTCTCTAGGTATATGAGCTACTGGATATGCACAAGCTGATCCCGAAACGCGACAAGCCGAAACTGGTCACTATGGCGGGCTTTACACCCATGTACTGTGGTCGCGATCCAGACGGGCACCAACGCCCTACCACTTCGCTGCTGCTCGTTTAGCACCACCCAGGAGTCACGTGTAGGGAAACTAGGATAAAGCCTACGGACGCGAGCAGCTTCGACTCCCAAAACATGACATGTACTTGGGGTTTAACATTATTGAGAAAATATTATTTACTTTGATTGTATAGTGTATGTAATATTATTATTGTATTGTTTTGAGTTAAGATTGGAGCTACGCGGCGGATATAAACTGTATGTAACAAATTGTGTGAAATGTGCTAACATCCAAGATACAGGCAATCCTAGTTTGGGTGTCAGCTGACTTTAATGTGCTGCTTTGTAATTGTTTATCTAATAAATTATTTATTTATTTATTTTAATGTCTGCGCTTCGAGACGATTCTGGGACTGTGCGCAATATTGTACACCCTCATTAATAAATAAACCGACTTACCCCGCGCTCGTAACAATATGTTAAATATTCAGTATTTTAAAATAATCACTTGGTAACCCTGGGAATGACGCTTGCCACGGGTATTCATATAAGAGTACGTGTAGCACCCCGACCTCCCCGAGATTACACGGGCTTAGCAAGCATCCCCAGATTTGCTGGGGATTTTCAATATTCACATTTTTTTTACATACAAGTATGATTGTATCTATCTATATTCACGGCGAATCCCTAGTAGGGTAAGCAGAGAGAATGGAACACCACTAATCTCTATTCTTGCAAACCTCTTTCGCATCCTTAACGTTAATCAATCTCTTCCAGCAATGTCGCCGATTCCGAGTACTTTTGACATTACCCTCCATAAGAACTCTTTTTATTTGGTCTCCGTAAGAAAGTCTCGGTCGGTCTCGGCACTTTCTTCGACTCACTTTCATATTGTATATCTTTTTTTTTTACACTGGCTCGACATAGTGACTACAGAGTACCTGATGGTAAGTACAATGTAGTCCAAAAACGAAAGCGATCATCAAGGTCGAAAATCCATTGATAGTCTATATCGTCATATCGGCCCACATATACCACGACTGAAGGTCTCTAGGTATATGAGCTACTGGATATACACAAGCTGATCCCGAAACGCGACAAACCGAAACTGGTCACTATGACGGGCTTTACACCCATGCACTGTAGTCGCGATCCAGACGGGCACCGGCGCCCTACCACCTCGCTGCTGCTCGTTTAGCACCTCACAGGAGTCACGTGTAGGGAAACTAAGGTAAAGCCTACAGACGCGAGCAGCTTCGACTCCCAATATCATCATTTCATATCATCTTTCAACATTCATCCTGTCCACGTGCGTAAGCCATCGAAGCATTCGCAAAAGCATGCACCAAATAAATTCTTTATCTTTCTTTTTTTTTACGTGTCGGACAGGGTTTTTATAACATATTGTAATTATAAGCTTATAATGAATCGACAATAAATCAAATAGTGTTTAAAACAATTCCATCCACAGCCCCAATTAAAAACACATCTAAACAAAAACGAATAAAGTCGATTCAAAGAGAATTCATTAGGCCGACCGCACACTACCTCGAGGGGTAAATAATAAACGGGGCAAAGTTTACCCGCGACCGCGTATGTGGCTGTTTACCCTTCATTAGGCTGCCCGCAAACTGTTCACCAAGTTCCTTTATGACTTCTAAGAGCGTTTGCGCGCCGCGTCCGATTTTAATCCGTCAAAATACGGATCTAGGAAACAACGCAATTTTTTTATCCCGAATCGGCTTATCTACCACACTACGCCTAATAATAAACCTGGATTAGACCAAAATAAAAAAACCTATATATACATATACCACGACTGAAGGTCTCTAGGTATATGAGCTACTAGATATACACAAGCTGATCCCGAAACGCGACAAGCCGAAACTGGTCACTATGACGGGCTTTACACCCATGCACTGTGGTCGCGACCCAGACGGGCACCGACGCCCTACCACCTCGCTGCTGCTCGTTTAGCACCACCCAGGAGTCACGTGTAGGGAAACTAGGGTAAAGCCTACGGACGCGAGCAGCTTTTCTCTTATATATTAGGTCCTTACATATGAAATTGGCGTTTTTCGTACTGGCCACTTTAATCACAAATTTCTCCTCTTTGGTAAGGAATTCCAAATTCAAATTTGTACAGCTATAGACTCATGTATTTGTGCTTCGATGATCGTCATTCTTTTGTTTTTTTCTTCTGTTTTTTTCTGTTTGCGTCACTCATTTTACAAAATGGAAAACTTAAAATATCGCATTATTTACGAGTACGAGTTCGGCCGTGGCACTAGTGCTGCGGAAACAACTCGAAGGGTGAATGATGTGTATGGCGGTCGTGTTGCAAAAGAAAACACAGTTCGTTTTTGGTTCCAACGTTTTCGTTCTGGAAATTTCGACCTGCAGAACAAGCCCCGTGGACTGCCTGAGACTCAAGTTGATAATGAAGAGTTGAAGGCTATTGTGGAAGCGGTTCCATCGCAAACCACGTCCGAGTTAGCTGCAGGCTGCGATGTTAGTGATAAAACTGTTTTAATTCACTTGAAGCAAATTGGGAAGATTAAAAAGCTTGAAAGGTGGGTACCTCACGAATTGACTGAAGCAAACCGGCAAACGCGCGTCGACTGCTGCGTTACATTACTAAACCGGCACAATAATGAAGGTATTTTAAACCGAATCATTACCTGTGATGAAAAATGGGTTCTTTACGATAATCGGAAGCGCTCAGCGCAATGGTTGGATCCTGGCCAGCCAGCCAAATCCTGCCCCAAGCGAAATTTAACCCCAAAAAAGTTACTTGTAAGCGTTTGGTGGACTAGTGCCGGTATTGTTCATTACAGTTTTCTCAAATCTGGCCAGACTATTACGGCTGATGTCTATTGTCAGCAATTGCAAACCATGATGGAAAAGCTAGCGGCTAAACAACCTAGGCTGGTCAATCGCTCCACGCCACTGCTGCTTCACGACAACGCTAGACCACACACTGCGCAACAGACGGCTACTAAATTAGAAGAGCTTCAATTGGAAAGTCTAAGACATCCTCCGTACTCCCCGGACCTTGCTCCAACAGATTACCATTTTTTTCGAAATTTGGATAACTTCTTGCAAGGGAAAAAATTCAACACCGATGGGGCAGTCCAAATCGCCTTCAAAGATTTTATTGATTCCCGTCCGACTGGTTTTTTTAGTAAAGGGATCAATGAACTACCTATGAGATGGCAAAAGTGCATAGAAAATAATGGTTCATACTTTGATTAATTAAATATATTATATTAAAAAATATTCGACTTTTTGTTCCTCCCATACAAAACGCCAATTTCATATGTAAGGACCTAATATATATACGCAGCTATCATGCCTTACTGGACAAATATCTCTTCATGCTTCGTTAAAGGACCCATTTTCATAAGGCGTTGGGAACAGACTTACCGAAAGAGCATTCCACAGCTCAACGACCCGTCAAAAGGAAGAATTAGAGATTGTACTGTCGCTTTTTTACATTTAACTATGTAATTATATCATGATGCAAGTACAACACAAAAATTGTAATCTAATAAAAATCAGGAAATCGTGATGCGTAACGTAGATGAATGAGAACATAGATGGGTAAAATGTAATCAGATTAACAAAAATGATTACGATTACGTTTTGCGTTTTTTACCATTAATATGCCTGCATTTTGCTCATCTATGTTTTAAACACTACGGAATCCCAGAATGCATACACATTTATGACTCTTAATGTTTTAAATGGATTTAATTATGATTTATGAGCATCGACGTAGAGTTGCCTGCCTCGCAGTCTTTTACCGGTTGCACGATGGAGAGTGTCCTCAGGAACTACATTCTTTGATTCCACCAGCCCCATTCCACCACAAAACCACAAGACATCGTGTCGGATACCATCCGTATGTGGTGGATGTTCCTTATATCCGCACGAGAAGATTCGCTTCTACATTCATCATGCGAACAGCTAAGGAGTGGAATATGCTACCAGCAGCCATATTTCCGCGATCTTATGACCTGGGAGTCTTTAAAAGAAGAGTGAATAGGCATTTGTTAGGCGGACGTGGTTCATCATCGGACTCATCTTCACCTTCCACCAGGTGTGATTGAGGTCAACCGTTCGCCTATAAGTTATAAAAAAAAAAAAAAAAACCGGGGCAAGATCATTAAAATTACGACTACAATTTGTAATCGTCAATCTTTGTTGGATATAGAAACACAATTATTATAATTCGAAATTGGCCATGAGATCCTGGAACTAGGTAAGACAGGAACCACGTACCTTTTTGTGTTGAATGACGCGTCTTCGATGTCGTTGAAATTGAGAAAAACGAACAGACAATTTAGCGCTCGCGTCACATGTTGATTGCACCGGTGTTGATTAGTACTGGTATTCGCGCGCAGTGCCATCTGTTGTCTAGGCTTGTGGTGGGAGGGGAGAGGGGACCGACAGGTAAATAGTTGGATTCTCATGGCAATACCTAACAATCTTTAATCAGTTTACATTTTACCCATCTCCGAATGAGTATGTTTTGTTCTAGATTTTCCTTTCATTTGTTTCTCGATTCCATGTCGAGAATACAACGGAGTTCATTATGAGAACACAAAAGCAATTTCCATTTGCGCAGACAATTATCTGGTTACAGAGTGCAACGATTATTATACGGTTGGAATGGGACGCTCAATTAATTCTAGCTTCAACTTACAGCCAATAAAGACGACGTTTAGGTCGAGAGAAACATTGTTCTCACGTGAGCATTCTACAATTTTTTTCTAGATTTTATATCTTTCTGTGCAGCAATTGATTACTGGGCCCACAGTCCCGTCTTAGTGCGGATGAAGTCAACTTGGGGTTTTTAGTCGGTAAAAGTCCGGCACACCCCGGCTACCATCCCCCATGTGTAGCCGGGACGGTCCAATGAGTATTTTACCCAAAAATATCTTTAATGATATTCGCGCACTAAATCCGGACACAGCTTGGATCCGTGAAAACATCTTCCAAAGTGGTCGCAACATTAGTATAACGACTTACGCACTATATCCGTAATCCGGTTTCTATATGCCATCCACTATTATCCGTTAGATACGGAGTTTACCGACCAAAGCCGACCAAATAGAATAGTACCTCTACGGTACACAGCACGACAGACCGTCGTTATATACATCTGGCTTGTTTATTATTCGATGTGATACATACTCAGGCACCAAAATATTTATACAACAAGTTGGTTTGGTCCTCAGACGTGAGTACTTTTAAAACGAGGGGTTCCGAATTCTTGCTAGTTACACCGCGACACCGCTTGACAACATTTCGTGGTAGTTTCCGTTACCAGGCTACGAAGTGTTGGAACAATTTGCCGCCGCCGCTTAGATTATCCACATCCAAATCAACTTTCAAAAATAAAATTAAAATGATGTTTATTTTATAATCTATCAGTTACAAGTAGTCTATTTAATTTATTTACTCTTATACGTTTGCTCTTGTTTTAGGTATTCATACATTGTGCTATGGTGTCACTAATACATTTTGTAGTCGATTTGTTTATTGTTTGTAATAGTTTATTTTAGAATTATTTATTTTTGAGTGGGTGTATTGTTATTATCTATACTTATTTATTATACTTTATATTTAAAATTATTTAAGCTGTAATGTTTTTTATTGCTTAGTAAGATGTAACACGACCGGGGCCCTCCACGAAAATCAGCGCTGCAGACTTCCTCTGTGGCTTTAAGCTGATGGAGGTCCCATTTTCGCCATGTTAATATGTTTTTGTTTTTTCTTTTGTTTTTGTATGTTGTTGTCTTGTAACAGAAATGTTGCTTTTGAATTTCTAGTATTTTGTTAGTTTGTGGTGAAAATAAATATATTTTTTATTTCATTTCATTTCATTTCATTTCATGCTGAATTCCACGCAAATTGCTAGCATCTAAGCTGCAGCATGCATCTTCTGTGCACATAGTGCACATCTGCCAATCCACATTGGACAAGCGTGCTGGATTGCATGTCCAAATTCCCTTCCATAGATTCCACAAATAAAAAAACACAGTAAAAAGTTCCATAATGGAGAATGTTTTCAGGAGCTACATTATCTTATTCCACCAGCCTCATTTAATCATAAAACCATAAAAAAAAGCTTCTAATCCCGCCACGAACCCTGGGATTTCTCTAAATTCACCGGTAAGAAAAACGTCATGAGAAAACCCGCATGGTATCTAATAATAATGTCATGTGTACTAGTGTTGTGAGAACGGCGATCAGCTGCGCCACTGGTCACGTTGGGCATGATATTTATGCGTAAAATAGACACAGATATTAATGTCTCTGCTCTACCCAAAAGTGATATAGCGTGACAAGGATATTATTATATTAACTTTTTTGTTGCTCCCGAGTTATGTGCTTTTCTAGATGTGCAGTTCGGTGGTTTGTGATCGGAAGCAGCGCACAAAACAATATCCCAATAGTGTACAAGTGCTTTAAATCCGTATTTTTACGGATTCGTATCTGAAGTAACGTGTAACTGCCCTAACCCTACCTCTCTCGCAGAAAGCGCCTTCGTAGTCCCCATCGCGGCACTCGCAGATAGGGCCATTGTCAGTGCTGATGCAGACTCCACCGTGCTGGCAAGGATCCCGCCTCTCGCACGCATCTCCACTCGCGTTGCTCACCCGAGATGACTGGAACAAACACCTTTATTTATACAATTGCTTACATTTTAATCGTTGAAATATATGCGCAATTACTTATACAATGGAATCTAATAAAATACAACTAAATCTACCAAGGTAGGAGAGTCCATCGACTGTAACCGTCGTCATGCCGTGCGAATTTCAATCAACTGTCGCTAACCAGTGCAATTTCACTCCGACGTAGAATAAATTTCTTTTGGCGCTTCTTCTCAAGGTATTCGCTTCCGAAACACTTGTCGATCAGCATTAGGTTTGTTTCCTGGCTGGCCACCAAAAGTCCAGGCTCGTACCCAGAATGGTGCCCTTGGGTTGCCACTCAACCCAAGACTCGTTGGCTGAGCATCCTAAGTGCTTGTCCCTATGGCCCGGTGATAATATAGGCCTTTCGTGGAGAAAAATAAACTGTCCTGTCAAAAAAAAACGCACGAAATTACCATTAATTTAATATATTTATTAAATGGTATACAAATAAAGGAAAGTAGTAATAATATGAACAAAAGAAAAGAAATCACAAAATATAATGCAGTGAAAGGTTTCCGGGTATATTAATATAGGTGTGAAGGAGCACAAGTTAATCCCGAATCAGTACAGGCAGTAAATGAATAACTATGACGGTCTTTGCACACATATTCGCAGTCTTTTATAGGTTGCACAATGGAAAGTGTCTAAACAGCTAAATTGTCTAATTCCACCAGATCCATTTCATCATAAAAAACTAAACACCGTGTCGAATACCATCCGTATTTGGTGGACGTTCCTTATATCCGCACGAAGAGATTCATACATTCATCATTCGAACAGCTAAAGAGTGGAATATGCTTCCAATGAGCATATTTCCACGATCTTATGACTTGGGAGTCTTTAAGAGAAGACTGAATGGGCAATTTGTTAGGCGGACACGGTCTATCGTTCGACACGGCTTCACCTTCCACCAGGTGTAATCGAGGTCAAGCGTCCACCTGTAAATCATAAAAAATATATATTTTTTGTGTTTTTCTTGTAATAGTCCAATAAAACCTGTTATCAATTTGATACGATGAAATACAAGTTCCATTAACGTCAAATAAAATAAAAGCAACCATTTCAAAACCTTTAACTACTTGTGATCTACAGTAATAAAACAGTGCGGCGAAACCTCTCAGAGTCGGTTAAAGCCGGTGTCCACCGGATATCGAATTAAGCTACTGACGGTCTGACTGCGAGCGGGCAAACCATGAGTGGCACTGAAGCGAAAACACACCAACGGGAAACTATACGTATTTTATTGACATTAAAGTTTTTATATGTGACTTTTCTATATTGTTTGTAGACTTTCAAAATAAAAGTATGTGGAGTCACTTTGCCGTCATCCGTAATAATATCATAATTAAAGTCGTAGTCAATCTATCATTTACATCTAGCACCTGCATCATAAGTACATAGCAGTGCAGGTGTGCATCTAGTCACACGACCAACGCACACCACGCTTATTTATAGCGATGGAAAGTCAAAAGTTATCGTTAAAACAACACTATATTTATATTAAGCTTTTTAATTTGTTTTTGAGTATTTTTAGACTTTTTTTGTATTTGAGAAAAATTATCATAGAACCGCGACTGCATATAGAGGGATGGCAACAGAGGTCGGATTTGTACCGGATTAAAACTCCAAGATGACTACTTCTACGCACAAATGTAAACTGAGGGGCTGGTATTCAATTCCCTGCAGCCCGCTGTATGAGAATTTTATCCTAAGAAGTCTAAATATTCATGTTCTAATCTCCAATTCAATGAGTTATGTACAAAATATACATTTTAAACCAAGCAGGTTTCTCATAGTAGGCTCTTTTCAGATGACAATTGAAATAAGTGTTTGTAAATCTTTGTTTCCAAAACTACAAAAAATAAGAAATGTTGCTACACTACTGTATTAATTCATTTGATTCTGTATACAATATATGTTATTAATTATTATTACGGGCTCGTCGTCACTTTCCATCAAGCGAGATTGAGGAAAAGTATAAGCCTATCAGTAATTATAAAAATAGCTAAGTGAGTTGAATGGCAATGGGCAGGCCATATTTCTAGATTCAAAGACAAAATATGATCAATAGAAATAAGAAAATGGTCTGGACCAGAAGGTAAAAGAAAAAGATGCAAATCGAAAAATAAATGGGGTGACGATATTCTTTCAGTGGCGGAAATAAAGTGGACAGAGTTAGCCCAAAATAATGTTAACTGAAGGAAGTTGGTGTAGGCCTTCACCCAAACTTCCCTGTCCTTTCCACCCCTTCATCGCCCGCGCCGTACTGGACGCAGGAGGGAAGCCTACTCAAGGCACTTCCCTCCCTAACAGATTGACGCCTAGGCGGCACACTCGAAGGGCTGCGTCGCCCAACATCTCCAAGGCGAGAGCGGTGCGCCATGTGTTCCCGCGCACCGCTCAAAGAAAATTAAGGTGAGCCAAATGATGTGCAGGCTTCCATCAATAGACCAGACGTCGCCGGGTGCTGAGGAAGCTGGCACAGCCTTGCCTTTGACCCCTGCAAACGGGAGAAGGAACACCCCGGGGGTTTTAGTCAGTGCGACTCCGACACACCGGGGGGTGACTCTCATCGTCCCCTGACGGCCCATAACGGGTTTCCCCCGGGTAAAAAAAAAGACCTCCACCCAAAAAGGGCCACATGTGACGCTTACGACACTAATCCTAACTAACACTACAAACAATAGAAATTCATTTAAAAAATAACAATGCTAACTCATATTTAAACTATAAAAATAGAATGTGGAATAAAAAAAGCTCAATTACTATCACTACCTGAGTGACAGCATAATGAAACTATAAATAAAAAAATAAAACTCTTGCAGTGAAACCACAACTCATTGTCTGTAGAGAAGATTACGGCGTTAACGCTTGGGTTACCTTCAGACGTTAATTTCTTGGAAATGTAGTGGTTTCAACTTTAAAACTAGCAATGCTATACCTTTATTTATTTTTGTATTTGTTTCCATTACGAATGAGAGAAGAAAAGAGAAAGAAAAAGACAAGGAGAATCGCTGACGAGTAGTTCAAACAGTGTAAATCCAAAATATTGGCCTATATAAATATTGGCTGTGGTAGCTTAGCTGATAATAGACTGGTTTCCATGCGAAGCAACGTGAATACATGTAGGTTCGATTCCCGAAACGAATCTCTTGATTTTTACAGGTTACGTACTAATTTGGGCTCCATATGCTCACCGGTGAAGGAAACATGGTGAGCAACCCGCATAGCATCTAATAGAAATGCCATAAGTGCCCTGAGAACGGCGATCAGCTGCGCTATTGATCATGTTGGGCACAACATATAAACTCAAAGTGGATACAGCTACTTATGTATCTCTACTCACCACGTAACGATATTGCGTGACGACGTATTATTTATTTATACTGGAGAATGGCAGAGCAATTTAGCAGATCATTTGTACAACGAAGCCAGAATATTTTGCTAGATGGTGGTATTTACTCACGAGCAACTGTCCTAGTAAATAATAACTTTTTTTTTATATAACTTATAGGCGAACGCTTGACCTCAATCACACCTGGTGGAAGGTGAAGATGAGTCTGATGATGAACCGCGTCCGCCTAACAAATGCCTATTCACTCATCTTTTAAAGACTCCCAGCTTATATGATCGCGGAAATATGGCCGCTGGTAGCATATTCCACTCCTTAGCTGTTCGCATGATGAATGTAGAAGCGAATCTCCTCGTGCGGATATAAGGAACATCAACCACATAAGGATGGTATCCGACACGATGTCTTGTGGTTTAGTGGTGGAATGGAGCTGGTGGAATCAAAGAATGTAGTTCCTAAGAACACTCTCCACCGTCCAACCGGTAAAAGACCGCGAGGCAGGCAACTCTACGTCGATGCTCGATGCTCTGCATTTTAATTTTTTACAAAGAGTCGTCAACTACGTATAAAGTACCATGGCTGGTGGCATCGGTTAAATAAAACGCTGAAATCAGCCATAACAAACTCGCAGCCCGCAAGCCGCATGCAGCCCACTGAACATTTCCCTGCGGCCCGCATCAATTTTGAATACAGCCCGGGAGCGTGATCCACACCGTTTTAAAAGCGCTCAAACTGCAACAAACCTCCGTACACTTATCTCCGTTGATAAATTCATGCCATTAATAGGCAATTCAATTAAAGGCAAAAGATGTTAAATATCTGGATAAAGAAGTTATTATAATCTAAATATATATAACTCAAAGGTGACTGACTGACTGACTAACATGATGATGATATCCTAGCCTGATTCGGCCACGGCGACTGTTTCAACACCGATTAAGAAAATCGAGGTCCAGTTTTCGGAAACAGTCAATTGCGCAGGAGATATTTAAGTGCGTAACTGGACGCGCAGCCAGAAAAGCACTCTCTCGTCCGAGCTCCCTCAGGCCCGATGGAAAGGAAAACCAGTACGATCGGGAGGGAGCGGGATGCAGGTTTGGTCGAGTTTTCCTTCTCTGCACACCTGGTAGAATTGCGGTGTTAGAGATACCTCAGTCGCCTTTTACGACGCCTCAGCAAGAAGAGGGGGGTGCTATTCTATTCTGCCGGCAGCCACCACGGCTAACACACTGACATACACTGACTGACTGACATAGTGATCTATCAACGCACAGCCCAAACCACTGGGCGGATCGGGCTGAAATTTGGCATGCAGGTAGATGTTATGACGTAAGCATCCGCTAAGAAAGGATTTTGATGAATTCCACCCCCAAGGGGATAAAATAGGGGATGAAAGTTTGTATAAATCTTCTCATATTTTCGACTATAATATTATATAACATAATAGCTTGATAGTTTTCGCGCCTAATGACAGATTAGGCCCTAATTTTTTACACACGCTAAACAAAAGTAAAGCCACCAAAACGATATCTGATTAATTATAATACTTCTTAACGCGAGCGAAGCCGCGGGCAAAAGCTAGTTTTAGTATATAACGTTTGAAAGGCAGTAAACACACGAGAAGACCATCACTCAAATACCTTTATTGCACGATACTTCGATTAAACATAAATTACATAAAACAGCAATAATACTAAGCAATCCGTATAATCATCACGGCGTCCGCGAGAGTGGATCGGCAGAGTGCCACGCTACAAGTACCTTTTTCTATAATCATTTTTTTAGATTTTTTTTTTATAGTTTACAGTTGGATCCTTGTCCCCAGTCATCTGATGAAAGGTGAAAATAAATAAATATAGTTCTGTAGTTCATCTAGTCTACTGTTTTAAAGTTTTTATTCCACTAGCCGTATTAGGTTTGAAATGAATGCCCTAAATAAAAAAATAAGGAAACATATTTTTATATAAGACTACTGATTTTCTTTCTACTGTGGCATGAATAACTCCGATCCCCAAAGAAAACAGGCATCATTATAAGCCTTTCAAACTAAGCGGATTAATTCTAAGGAAAATGCTTCAACGTAAAAAATGTGGATTTTCCGGATTAAGCTATTTTTATCCACAAGCTAATGAAGATGTTATAAGAAAATCAACAAGTAAAATTTATGTTGAAACTCAATTTCAATACAATTTTCACATACATTTTAACTACGGAGTGGAAGCTATACGGTAACACACATCCCGGCTAGGACTAAAAATACTCTGTTACTCCAGTCGAAACGTTAAGCTATGAAATGGTCCTATTCTTTTACGAAGTGTGATAGATATTTGTGCCGGCATCATCACTGTGACTACGATACGTTTGTCTTTACTTTTGTTAGTCGTATTAATTTACTGGACTACCCCATGATGACCATCACGCCTGGTGTGGTTGCTAAGTCGAATCAGGATAAAAAAAGGGAATTACTTGTGATATACGTTCGTTGATGGTAAATCTGAGTTTTAGAAGGAAATAAAGAACGTAAGAGCTTATCCTACCCACGTAAATATATTTATTATGCTTTCCGGATAAAGTGAGTAAGCAGTTCTGATGGAGAGTACAGTGTGGTACAAGAAAAGCGACGACTGCCATTTACTGACACTTACTCGAATTTCCCTTAGTCATATCGAGGGGTGAAAAGCTATTTGGTTTAAGCGATATTTTTTGGTAATATAGTAATATATATATATCACCAAAAATTGTCGCTTAAACCAACCAACCCACCTTTCATCCCTCGATATGTATGGTAAGAACACTTTCAATGAGATAAAACAAAATAAAAATCGAAATCCATTTATCCGTTTAATAATTATTATTTCATATTCCTCCAAATACAAAAACAAACAATCATAATACTTTTTAGACAAATAAATTTATAATATAAATACTAGAGTGGATTAGCCTCAAAACTACATGTTCATCCACTCTCTCAGACAAAATGCGCAGGATGATATCGGAACTGCCTCTCAATCTCTGCTACATCGAAGTAGATCACCGACGTACTACAGAATCGGGACAGCTTTAATAGCATTCTAAACGCATTGATATACTAAATACGCAGGGAGTTGTAAGCTTTTTGTGAGTACCTTACCCACAAACTGCACGATAAAAGCACTAGCAATACGCATTTAACAACGTCAGCTTGACTTCCCTCGTGCAGCGCGCAAACCTGGAAATAAGCTTACTACAACGAGCAGCCAACTCCCTGCACTCTCTATTAATGTTTTGACCGTCTGTAAACTATTCCCTTACCAAATAACCAAACTACTTAAGCCGCTTTATTATACGAAGTGGAGTGCCATTTACTTTAAAAAGCAATTAATTCGCTCATATCCACGTCATACCTTAAATCTTGTGCCAACGCATACCGTTTACAAACAGTCAATAACTTTCTCAAGCCGTTAATAAAGGGGCTTACGCGGGCCGGGATAAGTCTTGGACTTAACCCGTTGCACAAAATGCACTCTCGTAGGCGGGATGATTTATAATAAAGAAGATTGCGATAATTGAGACAAATCAAGTACTTAGCGAGCAGCGGTATTCCAGGCACTTTACAACCACTCACTATGTATGTTTGTATGCGAATTATGGAGTATGGTGTTTGTGAGGATTTGTGTGCGTTGCGAGTTTCAAGTAATTAGTAAAAATGCGATTGTAATGTAGAAGGATGCGATGCGATGTTATAAAGTTTTAAAAGAATGCGATGCGGAGTTTGGTTAAAATGCGTGAACGTTAAGAAAGTAAGAAAGAATGAATTACGCCAGATGGCGTTGGGGATTGAGTGCGTTTACATTTTTCTTAATTTTAATGCTCTGGGGTTACCCCGTTTGGCGTGACTAGGGCTGATGAAGATAAGAGCTACGATGGACGGAGGAATCCAATTGTACAACTCAGCCGCACACTCTCCAGAGTATATATACTCTATAGAAAACCGAATAACGACTGACAACCTGATAGCGCAGTTTGTAGTGACTCTACTTACAATGCTGAGGTCCTGGGTTCGAGTCCTAGTGGTGGTAAACTTTTCTGTGATGAGCAAATAAGTTTTTCACGAGTCATGGATGTGTATATGTATTCAAGTATCTATATCATTGTCTAGTACCCATAGAACAAGCGCTAGCTTAATTTGGGACTAGATCAATGTGTGTAATCGTTGGTAAATATAAAAAAAAGAATATTAGGCCGCTCTACGTCGTTGTTTTAAGGACCCAACATCATAGGAGGAAGGGAATACTTTAGCTAGCATGATTTTCCTCAATAGCTCGTTTAATTTTCCCCTCCCGTACGCCAATTATACAAAAAATCGTTGGTTCAGCTTTTTAAGACTTCATAAAAAGTTGATTATCATTACAAGTTCCTAAAATTACTCGTAAAGGCCGTTTTAATGCCTTCAATGTATTATATTTAACCAAACTCTCGCCATGGTTTCACAAGATACCGAATTTAATTAGAAAATGCTTTCGAAACAGCCAATACCGACTTTAAATTCTATGGAATACCGTTTATTTTTGCTCAATGCTAATATTTTCAACAACCTTTCTGGTAACGTTTACATAAAAATAACTTAATTATTATAATCAAAAATATTGAAGCAATGTTTGTGGTTAAAATATTTCTCAAAAATTAATGGTATCTATGCGCGGCGACGCGTTTGATCCTAGGTTCAAAACCCGGCTCGTAAATCTGAGTTTTTCTACATTAAGGAAGGATTTAGGCACCATATGCTCACAGATGAAAGAAAACATCGTGGGGAAACCGGCATGGCATGTGTAAGTATCCTGAGAATGACGATCAGCTGCGCTACTGGTCACATTGGGCACGACATACAAGCGCAGAGTGGATACACCCACTAATATATCTATGCTCACCCCGAAGTTTAAATTATATACCAGTGGGAGGAACATGCTCGCCGAAAGACTTTTTTTGGCAACCTAGGGGGAAATCCTACGTAAGACTATTAGGCCGCTATTAGGACAGCGTCCCCGGTGTGTCAGACTCTTGCTGATTAATTACCTCTAGGGTGTGCTTCCAATCACCCCATCCGGGCCATGGGAACCAGATTCGTGCAGTCTCTTAAGGAGTGAATAGCCTATTCAGGCTTCTTCTCTAGGAGGGTAGGTTAACCTTTCTTACGGGCTTTACGCCGAACACTGCGCCGCCTCCCTCTCATCAGAGCAGCAGACTCCTTCAAGTCTACTGCCCAGAGCTCGCCAGAAGACCATAATATTATAATACGTACTTTCTCTTCATTAAATGAATGTTTTCGATTTTATTCAAAAGCAATTTGTTAAAATTTTATTGATTTTACTCGTAAGTTTTTCCTTAGACTGTTATTTGTCCATTAAATAAATAAATAAAGTCAGAAAACTCTTGAATAAACTTTCCAAAGGCTTCGTGTAAATAGAAATACTTATTGAAAATCCAATACGGTTGAAAGTCTCTCATATCCTCGTAGCACATATTATTTGTGCTACGGCGTAGTTGCAACGTAAGTTGCTACGTCATGTACGTAGCATGTGCTACGGTTTCATAAAATGTATGTACTTTTAACATATTTCTTTGGGATTATATTTTAATTACATTTACTGAAAACTTTGAGAACGTGTAAAGTTTGGTCATATTTGGTTACAAGGCGGATAATAAATATAAGAGTATTGCGTAGAGAAAAAGAGATTTATAAATTTAACTGAATTTATAATAATATTGTTGATGATGATATCCTAGCCGGATTCGGCCCCAGCGACTGATTCAACATCGATTTCTCCGGTTGTGTGCTCTTTGTTGACTCACATACCCTATCTTCTTTAGGAAGACCCTTGAGCATTGAGGGCATGTGAGCATACCATTAAAAACTTGTAATTAATTAAATATTAATTAATAATAATAATATATCATCACGCTATGTCCCTTTCGGGGTGAGCAGAGACGCATTTGTGGCTGTATCCACTTGGCAATTATATTTCGTGGCCATCGTGACCAGCAGCACAGCTGACCGCTGTTCTCAGAGCTTACTTTACTTACAAATGCCATTTCTATTGGATGCCATGCGGGTTTCCTCGCGATGCTTCCATTCACCGATGAGTTTGTGGTGCCTAAATTAGCATTATGAATTTTACTGTTAATACATTACTATAGCATGTAGACGCCGCCCGATACGTGCTTGTGTTAAAACGCCCTAAGGGTCGTTAGGGTGTTACGGGACGCACGGGGTAAGAGGATGCGCGCGCGAACGGGATACTTGCTAATTCAGTCGACTACCGAGACACAAGGCTAGAGTACGCGCGTGTGCTTCGCAGTTCGGTGTGTCTTAAAGTGCAAGTAAACAGTAAGACGCCAAAATCAGGGTCTTTCAACCACCACACCCTCGACCACCGGTCATATTACTAACAATATTCACAGGAATAATCAATTTTAATAATAATTATATATATATACTCGTATATTTTCAGCCATAAATTACGTTGGGGTACCTACTAATGTAACATTCGAGATTTTATCGCTTATGTGCGAAAGGCGTTCAACAAGCCTCAAAAAATGTATACAATAATCCCAACTGCTAATTAACTTCCTCATTTTTTTATTACTTTATCGGTTTTTACTGAGAGCATGGTTGAGAGTAATTAAGAACACCTCCAACTCACATACCGGTTTAAAAATATAGTTTTTATACTAGTAACGAAGGTTGTGACATTATTCACACGAAGCCAGAAGCACGAACTCTGTGTTCGGGAGGGAAATTGGCTACTGCCTTAATTGCTATATAAACTGGACGTTTTTCCTTTGACCTGAATTTTGTAAATTCAGTTTTTACCGCAATTGTCAATCTACTTAAACGCCTTGAAAATTATAACTGAAAAGTTAGTAAAAACATGCTATTTACAAGCTCCCGCATCCACATCTGCATCAGGAAAGCCTGTGCGGCATCTAATTGAAATGCTATATGTAAATGCCCTGAGAATAACGATCAGCTGCGCTACTGGTCACATTGAGCACGACATATAAACGCAAAGTGGATACAGCCACTAATGTAACTCTGCTCACCCCGAAAGTTATATAGCGTGCTAATATGTATTTAGTATAATTATTAAATTAATGTAAATGGTATGTGTTTAAGTGTGTATAATATACTTATATGTGTGTAGGCGTACGTGTGTGTTCTTGTATATATGTACAGATCTTATATATGCTCATCTATATGTATACAACGTTACCGGTAACTAACGCAAAACCTCTTAAAGGTAACTTAGGTACATCAAGAGTAACAACTTTTGTTCTATGACTTTTGCCAAAACTTAACACATCCTAAGATATATATTTTTTTAGTTTTAGTAGGGATTTCTATCAATCGTTAGCTCTATGTTTAAAGTTCAGTCAGCTGATGCTACTAATTGTCTGCCCCAGTTGCAGCGCGCCGCCCTTCAGAGTATTAAGAAGAGCAGAACTGCAAATTTGATTGATTTATTTTGTTGAATGGAGAAAAAAAGATTGATTTATAAAAAGTTGTAAAACAAAAGTTGTTAGTCTTGATATACTAAAGTCAGTTAAGAGGTTCTGCGTTAGTTACCTGTATCCCTGTATACCAGAGATGGGCAAAATGTAATCTGATTAATGATGAACGATTACAAAATGTGGTCGTAATTTGAATTTAATTGCTCTGTAATCATGATTAAATCCATTTAAAACATCAAGAAATAATAAATGTGTATACAATCTGGGATTTGCTAGTGTTTAAAATATAAATGAGCAAAATGCAGTCATATTAATGGTAAAATAAGTAAAATGTAATTGCTAATCATTTTTATTAATCTGATTACATTTTGCCCATCTATATGTATGATCTATGAGCCTTTGAAACAGTCTCTATAGCTGTGTTTCTATGCTCTATTATTCCTTTCCTCATAGTTTTCTACGCATTGATGCAACAAACGGGTGCCAGTTATCAGCGCTGGTTGGCTCAGCTGGTCATTTGGCATTTGTTGAGCTGACTTCCCTTTAATTCTTTATCGTAATATAGGATATCTGCTTTTGTTATTTCTATCTTGATTACCCTGGGTAAGTAGAAGGGTTTCTGTTTTAAACGCTATGTTATATATTGAATAAACTATTTTTCTTCCTTTTTATATTCTCTGATAAATCTGAGACTTTGTAAAACAGCCCCGCGGTTTTGTTGCGGAAGAGAGAAGGTGGAAGCGGGTAAAGAATTCTAAATTAGGTATAACAACAAAATTTGACTTTTAACGAGCACAACGAGTTTATAAACTTTCTTACGCTTTTTATAATTTACGTTAAAGATGGGAAATAAGGCATATAATATATTCATATTAAATACGAAATAAACTAGAAATTTTACATATAATATACATATCTACACATATACATATTGGGAGTCGAAGCTGCTCGCGTCCGTAGGCTTTACCCTAGTTTCCCTACACGTGACTCCTGGGTGGTGCTATACGAGCAGCAGCGAGGTGGTAGGGTGTCGGTGCCCGTCATAGTGACCAGTTTCGGCTTGTCGCGTTTCGGGATAAGCTTGTGTATATCCTGTAGCTCATATACCTAGAGACCTTCACTCGTTGTATATGTGGGCCGACATGACGATGGAGACTATCAATGGATTTCCATCCTTTGATGGTCGCTTTCGTTTTAGGACTACACTGTACTTACCATCAGGTACTCTGTAGTCACTATGTCGAGTCAGTGTAAAAAAAAAATATCGTCACGCTATATCCCTTAAAGTGCCAGTATATATATTGCAGTAGCTGTATCCACTTGGAGCTTATATGTCGAGCCCAACGTGACCAGTAGCGCAGCTGATCGCTGTTGTCACAACACTAGTGTACATGGCATTTCTATTAGATGCCGTGCGAGGTTTCTCACGACATTTTCCTTCACCGCAGAGCATGCGGTACGTACTCGTTAATTCGTACTTAATCTGGAGAAACCCAAAGGTACGTGCCGGGATATGAACCTACGAACACTACCGTTACCGCTCATGGAAACCAATTCCTCATCCACGAGAAGTTTTAGGTCATATATTATTTATTTATTTTAATAGGCCTTTAAACAAAGTATGCAAATGTTTGACATGTAAAAAAGTTATGAGGAGAGATTGAGAATTCTTCGTTTGTCATCACTTCAAAAGCGACGCCAGCACGGAGATCTTATAGAGGCATATAAGATATTAACAGGGAAATATAACTGCTCCAAGCTATGCAATACTTTTCGAGTCCCGTGCTCGTTGTGTGAATGATGTGCAGCTGGCTCGTTGGAACTCAAAAACGAATATTGGTTACCGCTCACTTAATAACAGAATATTGCATGTTTGTAATAAATTGACTCTGGACATTGTTGACGCGCCATCAACGAATAGTTTCTAAGTTAGACTGGATAGATGGCGCTCATCTCAGTCAGTCTTTTTACGTTGAACATACCAGCTAAGACATGGGCATATGAGCTAATAGCTGCTCGCCTATTATTTGATAATAATAATATAATAATAGAAAATATGCTACATACAATGACAGCGCACCACTACAATTAAATTAAATCACAACACACAAAGTAAAATTCTAATTTAAAAAGAAATAATGATGATGATGTCCTAGCCGGTTTCGGCCACGGCGACTGTTTCAACACCGGTTAAAAAATTCGAGGTCCAGTTTTCGGAAATAGTCAATTGCGCAGGAGATATTTCAGTGCATAGCTGGACGCGCAGCCAGAAAAGCACTCTCTCGTCCGAGCTCTCTCAGGTCCGATGGAAAGGAGAACCAGTACGATCGGGAGGGAGCGGGATGAAGGTTTGGTCGAGTTTTCCTTCTCTGAACACCTGGTTGAATTGCGGTGTTCAAGAGATACCTTAGTCGCCTTTTACGACACCTCAGCAAGAAAAGGAGGGTGCTATTCTATCCTGCTGGCAGCCACCACGGCTAAAAAAGAAATAATAATAAAAATGCAGTTGGTTCACCAAAAGAAAACACAATAAATTAAAATTAAATAAAATTGAATTAAATTTTTCGGGTTTTGAGCTTTTAATTAGGTAACCCGGTGCAAATCCCCATGAAGCGTTAAGGTTACTCTGAGGGCAGCGGCCCCGCTCTGTCGGACTCTTACTGACTGAAATCACCGGGATGTTTATCCAAAGGTACGGCTCTACCAGCTTCCTCAGCATCCGGAGACGTCGACCTTTTACCTTTGCAATGTGTGGTGTTATAGTCACCTCACATTCACCCTATTTGTCTAGGAGCCGTACGTGGGAACACGACGCACCGCTCACGCCTGGATAGGATGGGCGACGGAGTCCCTCAAGTGCAATAAATAAGTTATACCTAAATTACTTCACTCCCGACATATTTATAGCTTAATCAATGTACCAGTCGAACAAAAAATAACGCACGCAAACAGTTTCTAAGCAACAGAATAGTCAGTGCATGGAATGATCTCCTAGAAGACGTAATCTCAGCTACAAATGTGAACCAATTTAAAAATCACCTGGACAAATAAAAAATACAAAAAAATGAAAAAGTATTTATGTCGCCACAAGTATACAAAAAAAAAACAGAAATTTAATGTAGCAATACAAACTTACACACAAAAACAAAAGAATATACAAAACAAATAAACATGGCGAAAATGGGCCCTTCATCAGCCTAAAGCCACAGAGGGAGCCTGCAGCGCCGATTTTCGTGACGAGCCCCGGTCGTGTTACATCTTATAAGAATTATCGATAAGCAACAAAATACATATAGCTTAAATAATAAATAAAGGGATACTAAAATAAACTATTACATACAATAAATAAATCGACTACAAAATTTATTAATGATAGATACTATAGTAAAAATATATGTATATTTAAAAAAAAAAGCAATAGTATAATTAAAAATAAATGAAATAGGCTACGTGTAACTAATAGGTCATTAAGAGCGGCTTGCACTAACAAATTAAATCTAGTTTAGGGTTTAGAGTTATATAAAATGCTATTTAGCGCTGATCTGTACTTATTGTCTTGCACTAAATCAAAATCTAGTTGTAACAACACTTAAACTGAAATCATTATTAAGATGGAATCAAACCA
Source organism: Automeris io (assembly GCA_036320925.1). Lineage (NCBI taxonomy): Eukaryota > Metazoa > Arthropoda > Insecta > Lepidoptera > Saturniidae > Automeris > Automeris io. The sequence continues at coordinate 12,684,050 of JAUDJH010000018.1, read as the reverse complement.
ATTCAATTAATAAGCGTTTTATACAAGCTTAAGCTAGATTAATTCGTTAGTGCAAGCCGCCCTAAATAAATATAATTTTAATTCAAATAATATTTTAATTTAAATACTATCTCAATCATAAAAAGAAATTAATTAGCAGGATACAGGTACTTCATCACTTATTTCCATTGCATACCCTGCATGCCTAATCTATACTAATATTATAAAGCTGAAGAGTTTGTTTGTTTGTTTGTTTGAACGCGCTAATCTCAGGAACTACTGGTTCGAATTGGAAAATTCATTTTGTGTTAAATAGACTATTTATCGAGGAAGGCTTTAGGTTATATATCATCACGATGCAACTATTAGGAGCGAAGAAATAATGGAAAATGTGAAAAAAACGGGGAAAATTATTCATCCTTGAAGGCTTCCATTGCGTGCGCTGCGAAAACGGTTCAAGATACCAAAAATATATGTATGAAAGAATTATTCCTCTTGAAATGATCTAAAAAAATGTCCGCGACAGTATATATCTATCTTTTAAGATTAACTTACTAGAACCGTTTTTATGGTAATCGAATTTGGTCGAAATTAATGCATTATTTGTTAAGAGTTGTATCAACGTAATAATATTAATCTTTATCCAAATAAATGTGTTGTTAATTAAGAGTATTTAATTATAAACAAAATTGTCTTTGACATCACTTAATTTCAATGAACATCATAGAAGATATTACAATAACTTATATAGCAGAACTACGTTTGCCGGATCAGCTAGTTATAAATAAACACACACCGTGTAACTCACAATTTATTAAAAAAATATTCAATGTACCGCTATAAACTCACAAAGATTTTATTATAGGTTGTTAAGTTAAATAAATCTTCGTGACTTCAGAAAAGCATTTTTATTGGCTCATGTTCATAACAATATATTCGATAAAACTCTTACTTTAATATAAGGTTCACAATTATATGGAATTTCAAATAATTCCTACAAGAAATAATTTTATTAAATGTATTTTATTTCAATCTATTTTATATAGACTGATTTTGTCAACGTGGAATATATTCGCGGAATTCTCCCGCACTCGATTCTATTTCCAAATATGTAAAAATAGTGATCTAATCGTTTTTTTTTTAAAGAAAGTAGACTGTAGTCAACATATATAGAGGCATGACTGAATTAATAAAAATAATTTTTAACTAGGTATTTTGACTGTCCTAAGCCAGGATACAGTGCGAAGGGAAATCGAGTCAATAGCTGTTTACTGAAAAATACGTACAAGTAATTTTATCTACTTACCAATCAACCTTGCACCATACGCGCTACAGTCTCCAAACTTGTTAGGGATCAATTCTCATTTGTTCATCAATGTTTCTTTAAGATTTGTTAGGGAATTTAGTTATTACTTGCAGGAATGTACAAACTATGGTATGCTGATATATCTCTCATCTATTCAATCACCTGTATGTTATAATAAGAAATATTATCCTGACGACTTACTATCGTAGATCCTAAACTATTGAAGCTGGAAACATGAAATGTGGGCATTTAGTTCTTTTTGACGCGTAAGTAGCCACTATTGGACTATTTTAATGTTTCACCACAAAGAGTGTTCATACAGGGTGTCCGATATTATAATCGATATTATACTAAGCATTTCCGAACGCATTTTTTTTCCCGCGTTTTACATTCACATCCCCTAATAACTGTTAAAGGGAATCCATCAGTTTTGGAGTTTATCATAAACTTATGACCGGTGGTCGTGGGTGTGGTTGTAGAAAGACACGCATTTTGGCGGTTTACTGTTTATTTACACTTTAAGGCACACCGAACTGCGACGCGCACGCACGTACTCTAGCCTCGGTTCTCAGTAGTCGACTGAATTTGCTAGAGCATCCCTTGCGCGCGCGCATCCTCTTACCCCGCACGTGTCGTAACACCCTAACGACCCTTAGGGCGTGTAATACAATTACGTATCGGGCGGCCTCTACATGCTATAAAACTTTAATTTTCAAACTCGAACTTGTCTTTATTGAAACCTACAGCAATATATAAATAATAAAAATACACAAAAAACAGATAAATAAGCAAGCAATGTTTCTATAAAAAATACAACTAATTATATAAAGAAAAACAAATAAATTAAAAACATTTTTTCTCAGCATTCTTATCAACGAACCAAAGTCCAAGACAGAATATCAATATCACAAAAGCGTTTGTTACATAAATCAATATTGTTAAATGCAGAAGAAAATTATACAGAAAAAAGGCGCAATTTTTTTACACTAGTTTGACTATGTGACTACAGTGCACCTGATGGTAAGTACAGTGTAGCCCAAAAACGAAAGCGACCATCAAAGGATGAAAATCCGTTAATAGTCTCCGTCGTCATATCGGCCCACATATACCTTTACTAAAGACCTCTAGATGTATGAGCTACTGGCTATACACAAGCTAATCCGGAAACCCGACAAGCCAAAGCGAGTCACTATGACGGTCTTTACACTTGTGTACGCTTGTGTGTATGTTAAAAATAAAAAAAATAGATTAATATATATTTTATGAGTATATGGCTTAATAATGGAATAAATGTTTTTATATGAAAGAATAGCATAATTTCACTGGCGTGGGAGCGAACGCCAAATCATAACCACTTTGTAAACATACGACCTGAAATCACGAGCTTAAACACTCCACATTGCGTAACTCAAGGTCAAGGTATCGAGGAAGTTCATTACGACGGAAATAAATACGTCAAATATATTCTTAATTACTGTTCTTGTAAGAAAAAATATATTAGCACCTATACTTATAGCAATTAGGCGTTATTATAATTTATACAGGTAATTAAAAATATTACAAATGGAAATTAGTTTATGTTAGTCGGAAAGAAAATAAAATTATTGAAGAAACACTGAACTTTTTTTTTCCGTGTCAGGATTACAAAGATTAGAAAAACATAGTGTAAGTATGTGATTACTAAATAAACGTCTTTTTGTATCCTAACTCGGTACAATCAGAAAACCACGTCTGATGGTAAGCATGGTACAGTCCATAAAACGACAAAGACTATCAACAGTTAGAAAAATCCATCGGTCTTGTAGCGATTTGGATCATTCTGCGGCCTACACAAATATCTCTTCAGGCTACTCTTAAAGGGCCGTATATCATAGGACGGTGGGCATAAGCTCACTAAAAGACCATTCCACAGTCCAACGACACAGCAAAAGTGAGAGTAAGAGAACTTCTTAGAGTTAGAGAGCACTAGGTGGTCATAGCCAAAATTCCCTTTTTTCCTTTTTGGTAAACTGGGGGAAAGTTATAATAGACTCATCAGGACCTCTGTCAGACTCCTACTGACTAAAACTCGTCAAGGTGCCTCACTAATCACTCCACCCAGGCTTGGAAAACCAAATTCATCCAGTCTCCCGAGGCATGAATAGTCTTATTCAGGCTTCCTTTCTGAGGGGGGAAGGTGTAAAGAACACACGCCTCCAAATCTTTCTCACAGGCGCCGCGCTAGGCACTGCTCACCACCACCTTCTTTTTTTTTTTTTTACACTGGCACGACATAGTGACTACAGAGTACCTGATGGTAAGTACAGTGTAGTCCAAAAACGAAAGCAACTATCAAAGGATGAAAATCCATTGATAGTCTACATCGTCATGTCGGCCCACATATACCACGACTGCAGGTCTCTAGGTATATGAGCTACTGGATATACACAAGCTGATCCCGAAACGCGACAAGCCGAAACTGGTCACTATGGCGGGCTTTACACCCATGTACTGTGGTAGCGATCCAGACGGGCACCGACGCCCTACCACCTCGCTGCTGCTCGTTTAGCACCACCCAGGAGTCACGTGTAGGGAAACTAGGATAAAGCCTACGGACGCGAGCAGCTTCGACTCCCAAAAACTCTCCTTCTCCGGGCAGCAGATTCCCTCAAGTCTACTGCCCGGTAGCCACATTTTCCACTTAAGTTCTTCGAAGTAAGTACTTCTCTCTGAATAATATTACATATCATTTTATAATATACAAAATTAATATTTGAATATTTTACAAAGCTAGTTCACATGTGTTTGACATTTAATACCATTTCGAGAACAATTCAAATAAGAAGAATAAATATTAAACGAGCGTGTAACGTTCCAGATATTATCCCGTGAGTTGCCACCGCGATAAGCAAACATTTAGCACCAAAATGTCTGCCAGAAGCCCGGTGAGCGTGTAGGCGAGATTCAGTTCATCCCACGCATCGCCCTTTACAAGTCTGCGCGAATTTAATTTGTATTCCATGAAATACAACGCCTAAACGTTCTGAAAGAGCGTGGGAGCAGGTACCCGAATTGTTAAGGATTTTTTCGTGGAATATGGAATTTAACTGCTCGTCAATTTCGACTTAGTTTTATTTTCAACTTTGATGTTTTTACTGTAAATATTTTTTCTCCGTAATTTTTATTACAATATCACCCACGCCGGGAGTTATTTCTGTAGTATTTTTTGTTAAATACTGACAAAGTATATCCCTTGATCTTTACTTTACTAGAAAGAAAACATAGGGCAATTGTATCCACCTGTACGCGCCAAATACTATGCGTCGATATCAGTGGATATATTTTTACTCATAGGACTGTAAAGCTGTAGAGCATGACCCAATCTGTTCACGCCTTATGCTGTACATATAACTGTAGCTATTTATATCTTTTTACCTTTCCCATGAAGCTGTAAGTCCCTTTCCAGGTGAGGTGCATGCCTCTTCCTTTTGTTTTTGTTTTAACCCGGGGGAAATCCCTAACGGACCTCAGGGGGCGATGAGGGTTGCCCCCAGTGTGTCGGACTTGCACTGACTAAAACCCCCGGGGTGTTCCTTCTTCCGCCTGCCGAGTGCCAAGGGCAAGGCTGAGCCATCTTCCTCGGCATCCGGCGACGTCTAGCCTCCTGCAGACCCCGCCTACTTGGCAGGGGGTGGTTAAATAGTCGCCATCCCCCGCGTACACCTAACACATTTGGCGGGGAGAGTGATGTAAAGTTCCACCCGCCCCTCATCTCCTTGAAAGGCGCATGCCTCTTCCTAGATCCGTCTAAATATTATATTTCCTCTGCATTCTTTTGTTCTTGATAATTTGAAAAGTCACGGCACACGACTCTAAGTTTCAGAATTTTTAGAAGGCGACATGAAACGGAATCCAAGTTTTCAATCACTGGTTTGCTATTTAAATTATCAAGAACAAAAGAGGACGTCAGTCTGCTCGTGGCCATAACCTGTGTAACCAGGTCGAAATGTCAAACTACAATTAAAACTAAATGAATTAGCGCTTAAGACCCGTCAAAATATTTGACTGGCAACCCTCAATTACTGTGAGCAAAAGGCAGGCCCCCACTTTGCGGGTTATAACTATTACTTGAGTGTAAATTACTGTATTTAGTATAAATAGCGATTTTTTTTTTCGATTGATATAGTAAATCATAATTAAAATAAACTACAATCAAAATAAAACATTTAATAATTGATTCTTACACAAAATCAACCTGTTCCTTGTCTGTCATGGGGGACTTTGTAAAATGAACAAGGTATAACGGAGATCATTTGATTGACAACGGTTGCCCAGAGCACGTGTTGTAGAGTAATCGTTTACAGTGTTCATTTTATATGACCATTTTGCTAAATTACAATAGTTAATGCTAACAATTGAACCCGATAGTTCATTTTATTTTATTTATTTTTATTTTACATAATAGGGTGCCCAACATGGGTAACATTAGACAAGAAAACAAAAAGATCATGGTACTTAAATAGAACAAATAAATGCCCCCACAATTATAGGACACCACAGCATGCACAGTGATTAATATATAATGCTAGTTTACATTAAAGAATAATAGTAAAATTCCAAAAAAAGAAAAAAGATTTACATATATAGACACAACACAAAAGGATAACGTTGTAGATTGTATAAGCAACAACTTTAAACGAAACTGTAACTGATTCCAAGTAACACCAAAAGTAACACAAAAAAAAAGAAAAAAGAAATACAATCACTGTCTACACGCTGCTCTAAATGTTGAAAGAGAAACAGTCAGGTCTAAGTCACCGAGTCGCGCGAGTGCGTTATACTGCCTGCAGATTCTTGGCATGGTAGAAAACTGTCCAAGATTAGTTTTAAAGAAGGGTATAGAAAAAAAATGGAATGCTGTTTTGCGGGGCAAACGAGATGGAGCATTAATTTTTAGATTATTGACAAGTTCTGCGCAATCTAGATATCCATTGAATATGTTAAATAAAAATATTAGGTCAGATGTTTTCCTGCGACTAGCTAAAGATTGCATTTTATAAAAAACCAGTCTATCAGGATAGCTCAAGATTTTATGCGCCACGTTATCGCCGTAGGAGAGATGGTAAACCAAACGGCGTCGCACACTCTCCAAGCTTTTATTGTAGACCTCGTAATTGGGATTCCATACAACCATAAATAATCATAATTGTTGAAGAAAACTTGAGGTGGATCAAGTGGATTATAAAGTCCTCGTTATTTTAAAGAATGAAGTTGGCTTATGTACTTCTCCTTACTCCTAGATATTTATAATAAGACAATTCCTTTTATGCTTCTACGTGTTGCACGCTACTGCACTTATGAGTCTAACTCTGACCCTCTGCAGAAGTAAATCATTATTTTACTTACGTGAAAGTTGCTTGAAAGCATAATCCAAAGCGAAACATACATTTACAATTTCTTACAAAAATAGAAAACCGATCGTAGCTTCGCGTGCCGGTAAAAACATAACTTTACTAAATGTTCCGTATACGACATAAAATCCGCATTTTCGTATCATTTTTACTATAGCCAAATGATTTTATTACAGCACTAGCATATTCTGGTATTTTTTTTTTATTTAAAAATACAACTTTTCAATAAAAAAATAAACCTTATGGACAATGATAATCATGATATCCTGACCGACGTTTCCAAATCAAACATATCAATCGAGGGCTGCAGCCCCATTCGGCGATGGTGGGCTCGCTGATGAAAATATTCGGAGACAGTCAATTTTTGCTTATAACTTTACAAATATAATGATTTAATTCATGAAACTAGTTTTATTATATTCGCAATTTATATTCAAACATAGTTATAGACAATTTATATCTTATACCTTGTGATTTTTTGAAAAAGACTTATGGTAAATTTAAAATAATAACTTTACAAATATAATGATCTCATTCGTGAAACTAATTTTATTATATTCGCAATTTTTATTCAAACATAATCATAGACAATTTATATCTTAAAGCTTTGTGATTTTTTGGAAAATACTTATTTTAAATTTAAAATAATAACTTTACAAATATAATTATTTAACTCATGAAACTAATTTTATTATATTCGTAATTTATGTTCAAACATACTTATAGACAATTTATATCTTAAAGCTTTGTGATTTTTCGAAAAAGACTTAATTTTTTTTTTACCCTGTCTCGACATAGTGACTACAGAGTACCTGATGGTAAGTACAGTGTAGTCCAAAAACGAAAGCGACTATCAAAGGATGAAAATCCATTGATAGTCTACATCGTCATATCGGCCCACATACACCACGACTGAAGGTCTCTAGGTATATGAGCTACTGGATATACACAAGCTGATGCCGAACCGCGACAAGCCGAAACTGGTCACTATGACGGGCTTGTACTATGGTTGCGATCCAGAAGGGCACCGGCGCCATACCACCTCGCTGCTGCTCGTTTAGCACCACCCAGGAGTCACGTATAGGGAAACTAGGGTCCTACGGACGCGAGCAGCTTCGACTCCCAAAAAAAAATTTAAAGTAATGCGTGATTTTATATAAAAAAAAATCGAGTTTTCTAAGTATCTCCTAAAAGCGCTGGAATCGGGGAAAAGGTTTTAAGTAAGCTACAAAGCTGTCGCTCCTCTAGAGCTGCCTTTAGTTTTGGCTGTTGACTTACGGCTCACCCTTTATAGAGGCTCTTATATAGTTTTCCAACTAGACCAGGGGCCGCATGCGGTCCGCGCAAGTAAGAGACGTTCCACAGAACTCCGCCCCGCAGGCAATAAATTAAAAACACTTATAGAAAAAAAGTTTCTATTTCATTTTTTTGTGTGCGCGGAAGCCAGAAATTCAGTTCAAGCGATCACAGTCAGTAAAATGAGAATAACAATAAATATGGTTAAAATGCAAAAAACTAGTTTTATCTAAACAAAATGTGTTTATTAGATGAAATGTGGCCCCCACCAAAATACTCATAATATTTGTGGCCATTATATAAGAAAAGGTTGCCGATAATAGTATATACGTTGGTTGGGCTTTGTATTTATTATAATGATTTCAAAACTTTTCAGTTTTAAGAGGTATTATTTTAATTACCAATGTGTTATTTATTTTTTCGTAAAGTCCATTTCAAACATCGGTTAATCGTGCCCACAAGCCATTATTGAGTTAAATCGTTAGAAATAAAATAGTGCAAAAGGCTCTAGTCTAGACCATTCGTCATCCGAACGAGAATTATTTCTGACTGGCTCTCCCGGGGCTTTCATATATCTTGCCGTCCTATTTCCAAGCGACTTACGACCTCTTTCTTGACAGTTTTATTTTACAGCCATTTTCTTTCTTTTAAACTTGCGAACCCGATTCGCACACACAGTGGAGATTTTTAAACTTATGCCTTCAAGACATGTTTCCTTTATTTACTTATTTTATACATTAATACACTAACGATATACACACGTATAAAATTTATAGATATATCAATCTTTTCACAATACAAGTACTAAAAAATTATCACTTACTTCTGTAATAGTCAAGAAAATCAAACCAGCACATGCTCACCGGTGAAGGAAACAATCGTGAGAAAAGCCGCATGGCATCTAATAGAAATGTCATATGTACTAGTGCTGTGAAAACAGCGATCAGTTGCGCTACTGGTCACGTTGGGCACGACATATACATAAGCGCAAAGTGGACCAAGCTACTAATGTATCTGCTCACCCCGTGAGGGATATATCGTAATGATATATATTATTATTTATCCATCATATTTACAATAGCTTTATATTTTAAAGTATATATATATAAAGATAACATATACATTTTAAAATATAAAAACAAGACCCAAGCCACCAGTAGTCAGGAGTCTAGATTGAGATGCCTCCTCACAATGCGTGTCTTATCCAGTAACACCGACTTCTGTATTCAGCTTCTGCTGTATTCAGATCCATCAACCAAGCGAGAGGCCCTTAAGATGGCAACGAGGCTCTTTTTTATCAGCCCATTAGTTGACAAAACTATCGGTACAATAATCGGTGAATCTACATCCCACATCCTGGCAGTCTCGAGTGCTAAGTCTAAATATTTTATCAACGTTTCTCATATCTAACTTATGATAATTATTTTTAGCTTTTTTCTTTTTCTTGCTATTCCTGTTCGTGTGTTGCTCGTATTTTCATTTTACTTTCCTTCTGTACAATTAGTCAACACTTTTAAATATATTATTATTATTATCAAATAATAGGCGAGCTATTAGTTGATGTGCTTATATCTAAACCGGTGTGTTCAACTATGTATATAGTTTAGTACTGTGATGTTTATATAGATTGTGGACAATGAGCTCCTTCTTACTTCGATTGAAAAGCTTCTTTTATTCTCAAATTATATATTTATCAACTATTAATACGTTTACAATATATTATATAATATTTTTATATTCTAATAAACTTATATGACCATCCCTTTTCCTAGTTCAAGACGCAATCTATACATACATAGATGGGCAAAATGTAATCAGATTAATGAAAATTATTAACGATTACATTTTACGTTTTTTACCATTAATATGACTGCATTTTGCTCATTTATGTTTTAAGCACTACAAAATCCCAGATTGTATACACCTTTAGGATTTCTTAATGTTTTAAATGGATTTAATCATGATTACAGTGCAAGAAAATTAAAATTACAACTACATTTTGTAATCGTTCATCATTAATCAGATTACATTTTGCCCATCTCTGAATATATCGCATCAAAACAAAAAAACATTCAATTCGAAATTCAAAAGCTATCTTCGTTTTTTTTTCATTCTTTCTTACAAAACTTTTTTTTTCTTAACGGCCAACATTATATAATATTAATGTCATAGACATGTAACCTCTTTTTAATTTACTCCTTCCATCCAATTACTACAGTACTGCGTTGACATTACGTAGAAATCTAACTGCGATGAGCGCCATCTATCCAATCTGACTTTAAAACTACTCATTAATGGTGCATCAACAATATTGTCGAATTTGTAATCTATACTAATATTATAAAGCTGAAGAGTTTGTTTGTTTGTTTGTTTGTTTGTTTGTTTGTTTGTTTGTTTGTTTGAACGCGCTAATCTCTGGAACTAATGGTTCGAATTGAAAAATTCTTTTTGAGTGGAATAGACCATTTATCGAGGAAGGCTTTAGGCTATATAACATCACGATGCAATTATTAGGAGCGAAGAAATAATGGAAAATGTGAAAAAAACGGGCAAAATTATTCATCCTTGAGGGCTTCCATTGCGTGCGCTGCAAAAACGGTTCAAGATACCAAAAATATATGTATGAAAGAATTATTCCTCTTGAAATGATCTAAAAAAATGTCCGCGACAGTATATGTCTATCTTTTAAGATTAAGTCACTAGAACCGTTTTTATGGTAAACAAATTTGGTCGAAATTAATGCATTATTTGTTAAGAGTTGTATCAACGTAATAATATTAATCTTTATCCAAATAAATGTGTTGTGTATTAAGAGTATTTATTTGTGAACAAAATTGTCTTTGACATCACTTAATTTCAATGAACATCTTAGAAGATATTACAAAACCTTATATAGCAAAACAACGTTTGCCGGATCAGCTATAGTGTCTTGATAACCGCGAAACTCGAGAACGGCTGAACCGATTTGACTGATTTCTTTTTTGTTGTGTTTGTTGAAGTCTGGGGAAGGTTATAACACAGAGATGATTTTAAAAAATTATCTGAAAAAGTCTAAAAACAACACTTTTCTATATTCTCATACAAAAGATTTGTTATAAGTCAATTTGAACTTTAACACCATAGCATAAAGTTTAAATGTTAGTGGACGGGTTCCGGGAAGGCAAAACAATTATTGAGTGACGTATAAATATTAATGTCAATATTTGTCAATTTTTATACATATAGCATTAAGGCCAGGTTCCTTCAAACAATTTTCAAAAAACAGCCGACAGGCCAATAGCTGTTAACATAAAAAAAAAACAATGTGACTTTGTTTTAGAGAAATAGGGCAGAACAAGGTCTGCCGGGACAGCTAGTGTAACATACATTCATACGTTCATGTTTTGTATATTTATGTATGTGCTAATGTAGACTATGTAAATGTTGTAATAAATTAATAAAATATATTGCCCCAATGAGTCATTGCGGAGTGGCGCGACCCAATCACCTTAGAGGGATCCGTCACCCCCACGCTGACACGCGTCACGTGCGCCGAGTGGGCTTCTCAATGAAATTGCACCGTTAATTGCACCAGTCGACTTTAATGCAAATTGCTAATTGTTAACAACGGTATATTAAGCTAGCACTTGATCCATAGTTAATTATATCGTCTGGTCAATTACTTTTTTGTTAACCGGTGTGAAAATCCTGCATTGAAGCACCATAGCCGCTGTGAAGGCAGCGATCCCAGTGTGTCAGACCCCTACTGGCTAAAAATTCTCCGGATGTCTATGAAATCGCTCCTAGCCGAGCCTGAAAATCTGTATTCCTCCAACGACTCGGCAAAAAATAACCATTTGGAAGGTGGGTGTCAAGAGCCCACCCCTCAAAACGTCTCTATCAGGCGGTGCGCAGGACACGTACGCACCGCCTCCATCTCATGCACAAAACGTAATTTAATACGAATAATAAATATCGTAAATCCAACATTTTTATTTGTCATTTATTTTTTAAATATACGTTCCAAGATATCCTTTAAATATTACTTGAATTTTTTTTTTTAACCCGGGGAAAATCCCTAACGGACCTCGGGAGCGGTGAGGGCCGCCCCTCGGTGTGTCGGACTTGCACCGACTAAAACCCCCGGGGTGTTCCACCTTCCACCTACCGGTATCGAGGGCACGACTGGGGTCACATCCTCGATGACCGGCAAGGCGTGCGGCCTTGAGCAGGCCTCTACTCGTTTGAGGAGGAGTGGTGTAAAGAGCCACCCCTCTCATACATCTTTGTTGTAGAGCGGCACGCGAGAACACGTCACACGCCGCTCTGAAAAACTAACTCAACAGGACTTGTCCCATGTGAGAAGCTCCTTTAAAATATCACATATATTCTGACAACGATATTTTATTTATCTTCTAACAGGTATAAAAAAAAATAGAAGTAACTTATCCTGCATAATCCTCAGGTTTGCGCGTCCTCAGGGAGAATCCATTTACAGTCACAACTCGACCGAAAACTAAGAAAATTTATTAGAGGAAAAAGCGGTATCGCCCTGGAGAATTGCGGTCGTGCGCTTTAGGGCGTTTACAAACCTAGCATCTAGTGGCGGTGACTTTTGACTCCGTGACAATAATTTGTAATGTTCACGAAATTGGAGAATAACTAATGAGATCTGGGGCGGTGATGAATCGATATTGTCCTGAAATATTTTGCGGTAACCCCAAAAGCCTGATTCGATTGACTTAAAGGAACCTATATACAGGAAAATCTGCAGACCACAAAAGCATAATTCAAGGGTTAAAACATTCAAAGAAATTAAGGATTTTGAGCAGCGTAAATCTGCAGAAGCTTTTATGCTCTGAAGAGACCAATAACGAGTGTTAGTAAGAACACTGACTGGCCACTGCTGTATGAACTAGCGCTTGTTCAGCATTGGTGACTGGAATACTAGAGATTGCCGACTCTGTAAAAGTGCAGATGAAACGCCTAAGCACCTCCCGAGTGAATGTGACTTGCTAATGCTTAAACAAAACCATATACTCGACCATGTGCTACACCCAGAATTGGTTCCACCTAGCTCTGCCAATAAAGTACTAGAGACCTTCAAATCTATGGAACTGGAGAGGGGGCTTTAGATGTAAGATGGCGATCACAATAGATCTTTTGGATTGCAGTGATACAAGCTGAATACAGCGCCCCGTACTGCATAATAATGTTCGCGACATTTCACCAGCTGGACCCAGTCGAGACATTAAATACGGCAATTTTAAGAAAGCAAAATAAAAATTACAAAAATAACGTTACATTGATTCTGCCTGCCCTAATAGGGAATCTGCATGGTGATAGATATAATTACTCAGTGAGAAATCAGAATACTACGTCTATACAAGTTTCCACGACACAGTGGTACGTTGTGAATTGGTTTTGTCACGCTGAAGTATAAAGAATCCCAATTGAAAGATTCATGAGAAAATGTCAGTTGTGAGCGGCTGGGATACATTTTAAATCAACAGAAAGCGTGTGCAAACACCCGTGCAAGGGAATTGGTTCAAATGATCCTTTGTACAGTCCAGTTCACTTGAATGAATGAGTTTTTAGAAGATTGGTCGCGTTTGAAACAACGCTGGATCTGTAAGCGCCCTTATACACTCGATGCTCGTCATTAGTCGGTTATTGCCAGGGCGGGAGTGAGTTTACGCGCAAAGGGCGGGAAATTATTACACTTTTTGGGTCTGTTTTAATATAATCTCCTCGTCAGTCAATTAGACAAGGCGTTGAGGAATATTTTGTTGTTTTTAACGAATACTAAGCCAGTTTGTATACTGAGAAAGGGGTAAGAGACCAAAAAGATAATAAAATATGGATGAGTTTGGACCGTGATAGTGACTCGCTTTGGCCTGTCGCGTTTCGGGATCAGCTCGCGTACGTACAATAACTCATATACCTAGCGACCTTCAGTTGTGATATATATGGGTCAACATGACAACGATGAATTTCAATGATATTTCCTCCTTCGATAATTGCTGTCGTTCTTGGACTACGCTGGACTTTCCATCAGATGCACTGAAGTCACTTTGCGGAGAGAGTATATAAAAGAAGAATACAGTGCTTGATATATTTAATAGAAGTGGAATTCAGTCCCTGCGTCAGTTTTTCCACAATTTTAAGATCTAAGAGTTTAAAACATAACCTCTTATTTTAAAATATATGTTTTATCCTAATGATAATTATCGAAAATTGTGACGTAAACATTCAAACATAACGTTTTATTATATACTACAGTCAGTGTCGTGCATAGGGTAATAATAATAATTTTATTGGATCAAAAATTTTACATTGTCTAATTTAATTTACGTTGACGCCTGCACTAGTCGTGAGACTGTATCGCAGACGTCAGCGCCCGCCATTACAGAGAATACAAATTATTACAAAAATATATAAAAATATACAGACGTGTTGTGTATAGGTGTGTTATGTGTAGAAAAGGGTGAGTAAAGAGTGTTGTGTGTGAGTGCAGATTATATACATATAAGCATTTAAAAGATTTTCAGTTTGGGTATTGAGTATTTGGACAGGGTAGGCAGTTTTTGTGTATTTAATTAAAAATTATATTATGATAGTAAATATTATATTGCTTTCATAGGTTCATAGTCAAAGATAGACGGCGTTAATATAGAATAGATATGAACATAAATGGTTCCTTTTTTTGTTCAATTTTAAGCTATTTAATCCAGACTTATTTATCACAAGGGCATGCAATGCTTGCATGCATCTGTGGTCTGAACGCTACTGACTACAGTGTTTTCTCTTCAACGCCGTGGAGAGCTTTTAAAAGAGAAATAAGTAGACATTGGTTGGGCGGACGTGGATTTACTTTGCGCTACACGTTGTGCCTAATGTGACCAGTAACAAAGCTGATCGCCGTCCTCAGGGCACTTTCACATTACATTTCTATTAGAAGCAATGCGGATTTCCTCAGAATATCTTTCTTTATCGCAGCATATAGTTGCTAAATCTTGAAAAACCCAGATGTACTTACCAGTATTCGAACCTACAGCCATTCGTGTTGACACGTATGAATCACGGTCCCTTATCCACTAAGTCATCACAGCCACAAAATAGATACTTTAAGAAAAGATATTGAACATAATTCCTGTGAAAAAAGTAAAAGTTGAAGGCTGCGGTAAAAATATTCATTGCAATGCCACAGCTATCCGGGTAAAATTTTAATAGACGCTCTTTACATTTTTCCGTGCCCCTAGTTAGCATTTTAGCGGCTCGGAAAATTAGGCAATTTTACGGCTGGTACTGAATTTTAAATAGACACACCCTCTACCTATACCCTAGCTTTATACCTCTACATATTTTTCGTGATGGCGTCTCCTGCGCCAGTAAACAAAAAGATAATAAAGTGCGGACTTATTGAAAATCTTTTATTCAAACCACTTTTTATATCAGTAACTCATCAACATCCAAAGTTTTTCATTAGATGTACTAAATAAGTTCCCCAGATATCTATCCAACATTCCGTCGATACCGTGAATTGCAATAGCCTGTACATATGGTTTGCATGCAGACGGAAACATTTTACTTATCATATCCCGATCGTTCGCCTGTACATCTGAGTTTTTCCACATTAAGCACGGATGTAGGCAGCACATGCTCACCGGTAAAGGAAAATATTCTGAGAAACCCGCATAGCTACTAATAAAAAAGTCATTTGTACTATTGCTGTGAGAACGGCGATCAGCAGACAACCTACAGCATACCTACAGGCATAGATGAGCAAAATGTAATTAGATAAATAAAAGTGATTACGAATACATTTTACGCAAGCCTTTCGCAAACTGACAGCAATCAACTTCTTTCTCACCCAAGCCCTTACGGGACACGGCTTCCATAAACAATACCTTCATCGTTTCCACATTATTTCCGAAGACACTTGCCCTTGTGACAGACAATCCTCTCAAACGGTGGAACATCGTATCAAAATTTGTCCCGCTGTCAGTAAGTACAGATAAAAACATGAAGCAATCTGTAACGCTTGTCGCGTCAACCCGTTTAATATCTCCCAACTGCTAACCAAGAAGACTTGCCTGGATTTTTTTTGCGTTTTGTGCTGCGAGATCTTTAAGTCTTTAAAGGGCTTCAATAGTATTTAAAAGTATATATTATTTAAATAAGTAGTATTTTGCTATATGTTAAAATCACGCCTCTCCTTTGACCTTGTATCCATTTGCGAGGTCAGTGTGTACACCCTATAACCTATAACTAATAAACATAATAAAAAAATATATATATTTTACGTTTTTTACCATTAATATGACTTATGACCGGTGGTTGTGGGTGTGGTGGTAGAATGACACGGATTTTGGTGTTTTACTGTTTGTTTGCACTTTAAGGCACACCGATCTGCGACACACGCATGTATACTAGCCTTGGATCTCGGTAGTCGACTGCTTTAGCCAGAGCATCCCTTGCGCGCGCGCACTCCTTACTACACGCGTCCAGTAACACCCTAACGACCTTCAGGTCGTTTAACACATGCACGTATCGGGCAGCGTCTACATGCTATAGACTGCATTTTGCTCATCTATGTTTTACACACAACAAAATCCCAGATTGCATACACATTTATGACTTCTTAATGTTTTAAATGTATTTTATCGTGATTACAGTGCAAGAAAATAAAATTACGACTACAATTTATAATCGTTCATCATTAATCAGATTACATTTTGCCCATCTCTGCCTACAGGTCATGTTGGGCACGAGACATCAGCGCGCAAATTGCATACAGCTACTAATGTATGTCTACTCAGCCCGAAAGGGATATAGCGTGACGATATTAACAATACAGTAACAGTAGTTATTAATCTTTCTGTATAAAAATCGTTCTTACGTAAAAATAGCTTGCAATTAATAGCCAAGCTAGTAAAAAAACGGTTTTAATTAACACGTAAGTTAAAATTAAGTTGTATAAACCGAACCAGCGAGCCTATAAACTCAGGTGTCGTGACTTCGTGCTTTATATTAGCCATTTGGAAGGACGAAAGCGCTGCAAGATTAAAAACTCATCGAGTATGCAACGTGTAATGGATTTTTAATGGCACCCATTTACGATCGAGCCACTCAATATTCTTTTTGTTACCGTGTGTAACTGCTTTAAAGATTAATTTACTATATTGACACTAAACGAATGATGATGTCCTAGCCGGATTCGGCCACGGCGACTGTTTCATCACCGATTAAGAAAATCGAGGTCCAGTTTACGGAAACAGTCAATTGCGCAGGAGATATTTAAGTGCATAGCTGGACGCGCAGCCAGAAAAGCACTCTCTCGTCCGAGCTCCCTCAGGCCCGATGGAATGGAGAACCAGTACGATCGGGAGGGAGCGGGATGCAGGTTTGGTCGAGTTTTCCTTCTCTGAACTCCTGGTTGAATTGCGTTGTTAAAGAGATACCTTAGTCGCCTTTTACGACACCTCAGCAAGAAGAGGGGGTGCTATTCTATTTTGCCGGCAGCCACCACGGCATAAACAAATACTGTGTGTATGGCTGCCGTAGCCTGTTGGATAATGAACCCGGTTTCTCCCCGCCGATACAAATGATCATAGGTTTGAATCTCGGCATGTACATCTGAGTTATCCTAGATATTTAGGCACCACGTGCTCATCGGTTAAGGAAAACATCGCGAGGAAACCCGCATGGTTTCTAATATGGTGCTTTAGCTCATACTTGGTCTAGAAAAATCTAGAGGTACAACGTGCCGGGATTCGAACCGACAACCATTTGCGTTTCCGCTTGTGGATACTTGTCTCTTACCCACTAGGCTATAACAGCCACTGCCATATCAAAAATAATGGTACAATAAATAACAGTTATAATTTTATAGTGCCAATGGACGCTCTAGTTCCAGGAAAGAAATGGTGGCGGAAATTAACGCTATGCCGACCTCAACGCGAGCTTAAAGGTCAGACGGTCTCTGAAATAGTCGCGAGTCTATAGCGCTGAGTCAAAATGTTGCTCTAAAAAAAAAATCTCCCTAACTACGCTAAAAGATACCTAATAAATTCTAAAGTTATTATTAGGTTTTCGTACCTCAAATGGTAAAAGGGACCGTTGACTCTTTCAGGTTTGGTGGTTAGTTATCTAACCGTTTATTGTTGCTTGTTTAAAACTTGATTTAGTGCCACTTATTAGCAAATTATTAAATAAATACATTTTTAGAGACATCATTGATCATTTGTTGCGAGATTTTGTCGCTTGGGTGCAGTGGTTATATTTATATCTTTATTTAAACTCGGGTCATCCTCTTGTTTTTTTAACAGATCGGTTGTGATTGAAATAAAGACGCAACGATTGTTTATTATTAAACGAAATCAGTGGTCCTTAGTTATTTAGTACTTTTTGTTTTGTTTTTTTTTTTACCCTGGCTCGACATAGTGACTACAGAGTACCTGATGGTAAGTACAGTGTAATCCAAAAACGAAAGCGACTATCAAAGGATGAAAATCCATTGATAGTCTACATCGTCATGCCGGCCCACATATACCACGACTGACGGTCTCTAGGTATATGAGCTACTGGATATACACAAGCTGATCCCGAAACGCGACAAGCCGAAACTGGTCACTATGACGGGCTTTACACCCATGTACTTTGGTCACGATCCAGACGGGCACCGACGCCCTACCACCTCGCAACAAACAAACAAAAACAAATTTGTGATAACAAATGTATACATATGTAAAAAGGGCATAATATACAAAAAACAACGTAAGTAATATGGTGTGATGATTACTAACGATTGTGACCAGTGCCGTGCGTAGCGTATTTGGGCAGGGTAGGCAAATTCACATAATGAATTAGAATATTATATATTGATAATAAATATTATATTACTTTTATAGAGAAGATAGATGGCGTGAAAATAGAATAGATATGAAAAAAAGGATTCCTTTTTTTTGTTTAAATTATAGAAATTTATTCCAGACTTATTTATCGTAAAGGCATGCAATGCTTTCATGCATTTATGGAATGAACGCTACTGATTGTGACTATAGTACATTATAAATAATTTGTTTTTCCACATAATTTATTTTTTATAATAAATAAACCTCACTCAATCTAAAAATGCAGTCGTTTTGTTTATAAAATTATATATGTAAGACTGTGGCTGACAGAGTTAAGCCGTTATTTCAAGATCTGTCAATCTTTTTTACACAGGTTCGACAAAGTGACTATATTACACCTGATAGTAAGTATATACAGTAGTCTAAGAACGGCAAAGACCACCAAGGGATGAGAACACATTGACAGTCGACGTCGTCATGTCAGCCCACACATACCACGACTGTAGGTCTCTAAGTATATTGACCAACTGGAGTTACACGAGCTGATCTTGTAACGTGACAGGCCGAAGCGAGTCACTAAAGCTGAGATTTATAGAAGTTACTTAGACTTTTTTTACACTTTACTCAAACATTACAAATTATATTGTTTTATTAACATCAAACTATTCGAAATTAACTCTGTTTTAACATTCCCTTTAACTAGAATTAATTAATTAATTTAACTAATTTCATTTTTTTTAGAAGTTCTCTAACTCCTTCTTTTACCCTGTCGTTGGGCTGTGGAATGGACTTCCGGCGAGCGTGTTCCCACCATCCTATGATATGGGATCCTTTAAGCGTAGCGTGAAAATATATTTGTGCAGGCCGGCATGATCGCTGCTACTATCGATGGGTTTTATCTTGCCTATCGATAGTCGTTGGCGTATTTTGGACTGCACCATGCTTACCATCAGGTTTGGTGTAGTCACTGTGCCGTATCAGTTTAAAAAAACTGGACTTAGGCGCGAATTTACTTACTTTTAAATATGGTTCGACATTTAGACTTGCTTACATAGATTATGGTCACGAGTAGACTGACGTACCGCGTTGTGAATGAAGGAGACTAACCTAGATAGCACAAGGTATCCTAGTTTGGAGTTTAGGGCTTCCAATTCTACCTTTTTCGGGGTAAGCAGAGATACATTAGTGGCTGTATAGATTTTGCACGTATATATCACGCTCAACGAGACCAGCAGCGCAGCTGATCGCCGTTCTCAGGGCACTTGCATATCACATTTTAATTAAAAAAGCAGATATTATATACTCATTAAAATACCCCTTTAACCTCTTATGAAGCTCCCAAATTTAGGGTAAAATCTTAAGTTGGTATGATCTTAGCGAGCGCACCTCGAGGTCAACTTGAAGATGGCCGCCGTGACCCGACCTTCGAGAATTCATAACCACCGACGTAATTTATTCATAAATATATTTCTCAAAGCCGTCATAGGTAGGGTTATTATTTACGAGTCTTGAGTTATTTTATTTTGAACGGTTAATGTGCATGAAAATGTATTTTTTCTAGTACTACGTTAATCTTTATAGCAAAGCAATTTTTTTTAACATGTTCAAGGAAACATACAGCAATATAAACAATAATAAAATAGATAAAAAAGGTGCATAATTCAGAATTGTTTCTATTAAAATATATAACAATAATCAATCTAATGGGCACAAAACAATAAGATGAAACTAACTATGTAAGAAAAACAAATACAACGAAAACATATACTGAATTTTTTTTCTCATCATTCTTCTAAAGGAGCCAAATGTACAAGACAGAATATCGACATCACAAAAACATGTTATAGGTACATATCACAGGCAAAAAAATAAAAGTTTTATTAATATAATTTGACTTCACAAATGGCACTTTTAAAATCGAAAAGTCTCTTGCATTGGAATTAGATATCATGTGGGTTTCCTCAAGATGTTTCCTTCACCGGTGAGCATGCCTAAATCCGTACGCAATCTGGAAAAATCCAGATGTACGAGTAAACCCACGAATGAATACCGGTCCCTTATCTACTTAGTCAGCACAAAAATACCAATATCGAATAACAAGCGAGCTATTCGACTCTCACAAAAGTGACGTCAACAATTTATAATAAAACCTCGACATAACATTATTCGTAACATCCGAAAGCTGACAGCGACAACAAAACAACACCCCCGTGAGTACAAACATTCTTAAACGGAGTTTTTATTGCCCAACAACAGTGCTGCCAACTCTCCACCAGAAAATACACAAAAATGATTTAAATCCTCCCAAAAAAAACTGCTGAAAATCCTACTTTGATGATGTCCTAGCTGAATTCGGCCACGGCGACTGTTTCAACACCGATTAAGAAAATCGAGGTCCAGTTTACGGAAACAGTCAATTGCGCAGGAGATATTTAAGTGCATAACTGGACGCGCTGCCAGAAAAGCACTTTCTCGTCCGAGCTCCCTCAGGCCCGATGGAATGGAGAAACCAGTACGATTGGGAGGGAGCAGGATGCAGGTTTGGTCGAGTTTTCCTTCTCTGAACACCTGGTTGAATTGCGGTGTTAAAGAGATACCTTAGTCGCCTTTTACGACGCCTCAGCAAGAAGAGGGGGGTGCTATTCTATTCTGCCGGCAGCCACCACGGCACAAACATCCTGCTTATATTATAAATTCGAAAATACTTATTTTCGAATACACACTTGTGTATTTGTATGTATGTTCCGTTTTCCCGTCTAAACAGCTGAACCGATTTTGATACGGATTATCACATAAACAGATAAGTCCTTGAACACGGCCACAGATTATCTTTCGCTGCAAAAATAAATCTTGAAATAGGGCTTACAACTTACTACGGGGATTTTTTAAAATTAGGGATTCAAATATGTTTTTTTTTTTATATTTTTGGTAAACAAAATAGCATATTAACAATAAAGGTTTAAGAGGTTTTAGAGTGGGTGAAGATGGAGTGGAGGAATAGGGTTAGCTTAAAGTTAGCACAGCATTCAAAAATTAAAGAAAGGTTTATTGAGATAACAAAAACAACATATATATTTATACAAAACAAGAAAGAGTAATACGTAAGATTACATTAAGTATTCCGTGTTCTGTCACTAATCTCAAAGAGCACTCGGCTCAGCGTGTGCTGGGCGATGCTGGTGCGCGCCATCCAGGATCAGTGCAAAATAGTCTTCGACCTTGGATTTCTTCCGTCAATATTACCAGGGACCATCACGTTCAAAGTTGTTATCATCCATGCTAGTTGTATGGCGAAAAAGCTCTAGTATTCGGCGAAGGGAAAAGAACGCTGGTATCACTACCCCACAAATCAGAGCAAACATCAATCACTCCCCGGGAAGGGGGAACGGGGACTCATCACGACGCTTACAAAGCTATCGGTTCCACCGCTTTCCCACAAAAAAAAAACAACGCCTGTGACTTTATAATTTTTAACAGGGCCCCGTGGAATGGAACAAAATCTTGCTGGCAATACTTTACAATTTACATCTAAATATATGTAACTCAAATGTGACTGACTGACTGACTGACTGACATAGTGATCTATCAACGCACAGCCCAGACCGCTGGGCGGATCGGGCTGAAATTTGGCATGTAGGTAGGTGAAGTCTACTTTGCCATGACAATAAACAAGATTCATGGGCAAACTCTCAAATTTGTGGGTATTGACTTGAAAGAACATTACTTCTCTCAGGGACAGTTTTATGTTGCTTGCTCACGAGTAAGTTCATCCAATAGCTTGATAGTTTTAGCGCCTAATGACAGATTAGTTAAGAATATTGTATACAAAGAAGTTTTGTAGGCCCTAATTTTTTACACACGCTAAACAAAAGTAAAGCCGCAAAAACTATACCTAATTAATAATAATACTTCTTAACGCGAGTGAAGCCGCGGGCAAAAGCTAGTCTTCCTATAAACTTAATTATTTTTTAGAGTTCCATACTTCAAAAGGCAGTGAAATAAAGTGAATTGAAGTGGCAGTGGGTAGGACATATATGGTCGATTTGCGTGACGAAACTGGCCTTGTCTTTCCTTCAGAATTCGGCATTTGAGGGCAGTTGAGGGACCAACACACCGTGGCAGCAAGCCTCAATGCTGAACTAGGAGGTTCGCCTCGAAACGGCTTCCCGCTCATAGTCCCCCTTCATATTTTGTACGAGGGTAAGTTTAAATTGTTAAATAAGATCTTCCTCTGCTGTTGTTTTTATTTTTAATCAAGGCTTAAGTTAGTTTCGTCCGTACGTTAGTTAAGGTTTAGTATGTTTAGTTTTGTTTTTTGTAAATTTATAATGTAGGCATAAGTTATGATTAAGTATATATTGTAAATTTTGAGAAATAAAAGAGTTCTAAAGTAAGCTAATTCGCGCATAAGACACGTTAAGGTTCTTTTCATTTATAATGACTACAAAACGCGGTAGCTTGAAATGTGTTTAGACATTCTCTCCCATTCAAGACTGCATCATACTTACATAATATAGTCGTTTGTACATCGCTTTGATTTAAAAAAATATAGTGGGTTGTACAGAACTCCTCGGTTTAGTAAACAGAAAAATATTTATTTTAGCTCTGTGTATTGTTTTTGAAATACCATCTGCCCAAACAGGGACCGTCTGGCAGCGAGCTGATTTTAAATATTCACTGGGTATCTTTTATTTCCAGTAACGATATTTCTATAGCGCCCTTTGACCTCTTTAATCCGTCTGTAACCCGTTTTGAACCGCAAAAGGTCATTTCTAAAATTGATTCTCGCTCATCCCTCCTTTCTAAAGGAAAAATTTACTTTTTTAGATTATGTCAGCCTTATTTATTTATTTATCAAAGACCACAGTATTGAGTAGAAACGTGGAATTCGACAACATATATTGAATTGTTTTATAGACGAGAGAGATATTTAAAAATACAGAAGATTGTACCTTCTTGTAACGAATAAAAATATAAATAGCACTGTGAGGGTGTACTCAGGAACTGTATTCTCTAAATCCGTCAGTAACATCTATACTAATATTATAAAGCTGAAGTGTTTGTTTGTTTGTTTGTTTGAACGCGCTGTTCTCAAGAACTTCTGGTTCAAATTGAAAAATTATTTTTGTGTTGATTAGACCATTTATCGAGGAAGGCTTTAGGCTATATAACATCGCGATACAACTATTAGGAGCGAAGAAATTATGGAAAATCTGAAAGAAACGGGGAAAATTATCCATCTATGAGGGCTTCCATTGCGTGCGATGCGAAAACGGTTCAAGATACGAAAAATATATGTAAGAAAGAATTATTCCTCTTGAAATGATCTACAAAAATGTCAAGTCAGTACAGAACAGTATATGTCTATCCTTTAAGATTAACTCACTAGAACCGTTTTTATGGTAATCAAATTTGGTCGAAATTAATGCATCATTTGTTAAGAGTTGTATCAACGTAATATTAATCTTTATCCAAATAAATGTGTCGTTGATTAAGAGTATTTAATTGTGAACAAAATTGTCTTTGACATCATTTAATTTCAATGAACATCTTAGAAGATATTACAAAACCTTATATAGCAAAACAACGTTTGCCGGATCAGCTAGTTTCATTATAAAACCACTAGACGCCGTGTCAGATACCATCCGTATGTGGTGGATGTTCCTTATATCCACATCAAGAGATTCGCTTGTATATTCATCATGCGAACGGCTAGGGAGTTGAATATGCTTCCAGCAAGCATATTTCCACCATCTTATGACCTGGGAGTCTTTAAGAGAAGAGTGAATAGGCACTAGTTGGGCGGACGCGGTTTATCGACAACTCATTATCACCTTCCACCAGGTGAGAATAAGGCGTCCGCCTGTAAATCATAAAACAAACTATATTCCTTAACAAATCCTTGAAAAATTGATTAATAAATGATAATTGATACGTAAATAGTGTGGATACCGCAACGCGTGTGGCGCACGATAGATTGGTAAGTAGTTTACGTAATTTTAAGTAAACGGGTATTGATTCGTTTCCCTTTCATACATTATCCTGGCTTAGGACACCCCTATAAGTGCAACCCTCGCCCTGGGCACCCAACTCAGAAAAGAATTGCATTAGCATTTCGGAAATGACTACCTTGAGAAGAAACGCCCAAATAAAATCTAGGTTAAAAATAATCGTGAGTTTGTTATATACTGTATTTATTTTAATTCAAAGACAAATTACTAATAGTACTTGTGGTCATAATTCGACCAATTAATAAAAAAAATATATTAATAATCATCACGCTTAATTTCTTTCGAGATAAGCAGATATATGATAAATTGAAAATGTGTGTCACAAACATGTGTAGTCAAAATTAAAACAATATCATTTGAATAATGTTATTTAAAATGTCAGTTTAGATTTTTCTTTGTTGTATTTGTTGTTCTTTATATAATTAGTTAATGTGTTTTCTATTATTGCTTTATTTCCCTTAGCTTGATTTTTTTGTAGAAACTTTTCTAGTTTATGTACCTTCTTATGGATATTTTTTCCTGTTTATATATTGCTGTATATCTCTCAGAAAATGTAAATAATAAATAAAATAGACACAATTAACTTCTTTTCGTTTATAACAAATGTATAAGAGGTTTTATCAGTTTCAAAAAGCTTAGAATTCCCGACACGACATATTTTTCAATATATTTATGAATTTTAAACATGAATAAAACAATCCGAGTAATTAGCATTTAAAAACATTATTAAAAACTTTTGAGTGTAGCAAAAATACCTTGGCCTGTACAAGGTATGTAGCGAATTACATCAGACAGGTTAAGTATAAATAGATACTTTTGTATTATAAATTCACATTGGTGTTCAGACAGCAATTTGTCGGCACGGTCATATATCGATTCACTTTGTGTAAGCTATAAAAAGGCTTGAGTCTAGACTAACATGAAGCTATAACCGCTGTTGCAAGGGGAAGCGTTACTATAATTTATGGCAAACGAGAACAAGTAATTGTGGTGATGTGTGGTGCAATTCATGAGCTTACTATTTTATGTTTTATTTATAACATGGTCTACGGATAAGAAATCCGTATCTATGCGCAGATACGCGCAAGGTCATAGGTGAGAATCCCGAAGCGTACTTCTGGATTTTCTAGATTTAAGTACGAATTTTTTTTGTATCCTGACTCGACACAGTGATTGCACCACACCTGATAGTAAGCATGATGCAGTCCAAAAAACGCTAACGAATATCGACAGGCAAGAAAAACCCATCGGTAGTCACGGCGATCATGCCGGCCTGCACAAATGTATCTTCATAGCAATATATACTGCCCAAAGACAGCATATCTATACTATAATATTATAAAGCTAAAGAGTTTGTTTGTTTGTTTGTTTGTTTGAACGCGCTAATCTCAGGAACTACTGGTTCGAATTGAAAAATTCTTTTTGAGTTGAATAGACCATTTATCGAGGAAGGCTTTAGGCTATATAACATCACGATGCAATTATTAGGAGCGAAGAAATAATGGAATATGTGAAAAAACGGGGAAAATTATTCATCCTTGAGGGCTTCCATTGCGTGCGCTGCAAAAACGGTTCAAGATACCAAAAATATATGTAAGAAAGAATTATTCCTCTTGAAATGATCTAAAAAAATGTCCGCGACAGTATATGTTTATCTTTTAAGATTAAGTCACTAGAACCGTTTTTATGGTAAACAAATTTAGTCGAAATTAATGCATTATTTGTTAAGAGTTGTATCAACGTAATAATATTAATCTTTATCCAAATAAATGTGTTGTTGATTAAGAGTATTTAATTGTGAACAAAATTGTCTTTGACATCACTTAATTTCAATGAAAATCTTAGAAGATATTACAAAATCTTATATAGCAAAACAACGTTTGCCGGATCAGCTAGTCATTGATATGCTGAAGAAACAGGGTGGGTGAAAGTACAGAGCCTTTAATTTAACACCCCATGCTCACCGTTCAATAAATACAACGGGAGGAACCCCGCAAGGTATCTAATAGAAATGTCATGTGTACTAGTGCTGTGAGAACGGCGATCAGCTGCACTTCTGATCATGTTGGACACGAAACTGTATGATATTATATATCTTATCCCATTCTCAGGCAAATATAAGCTTGCAGATGTATGTTAGAGACCGGGGCCCTTCACGAAAATCAGCGCTGCAGGCTTCCTCAATTGCTTTAAGCTGATGAAGGTCCCATTTTCGCCATGTTTTTATGTTTTTGTATTTTTCTTTTGTTTCTGTTACTGCATTTAAATTTCTAGGTTTTTGTTAGTTTGTGGCGAAATAAATATGTTTGATTTAATTTTATTTCTTTCCGGTGTTGCATTTTGACTTATCGAGATTCAAACCGCGATGATTCTAAAGAAATTTTACTTTAAAAAACTTTAAAAAAGAAATTTTATTTTACTTAAAAAATCTGAATTTGAAAATCGTTTACGCTTATACTTTACACCAAGCGAGACCGAGTTTAAAACGACGCGAAATGGAATTTCTTTGTTGACTCAAACTGAAAGCCAACTTAACCTTAGTATAAACAAAACTGTGTCCTTTACAAAGATAATAGAGTCCAAATTCATATGGCAATTATGAAAATACGACAATCGAGTAGCAAATTAAGACGAAGCAAAATTAATATCGTTGAAAAAATGCCTGGAATCTGAAATTATTTTCCCCTCGGAGGACATGAGACATTTTTTGTTATAAAAGATTAACTTGTTATAGGACATTATTTTCAATATATTCACGATATTATTTTTGAACATGATAGATAAGTATGAGGTCGCATCAGTGACGTGCATAGGGAATTTGGACAGGGAAGGCAGATTCACTTAGTAAAATTGAATATTATATAATGATAATAAATATTATATTACTATCATAAGGAAGATAGATGGCGTGAAAATAGAATAGATATTAATATAAAGGGTTCCTTTAAAAAAAGGGTTAATTTTTTTGTTTAAGTTAAAGGAATTTATTCCAGTCTTATTTATCGTAAGGGCATGCAATGCATTTATGGAATGAACGCTACTGGGTTGCATAAATACACAGAATGATTTTATAAACGAAGGAGACATATTTACATAGAATAAAATGAAGTCGCTTCCGTTGTTTGTTCACTTAGATCTTTTAAACTATTCAGCGGATTTTAATGCAGTTTTCAGCAATATATAGAGTGATTAATGAGATAGGTTAATATGTATGTAGGTAAACAAAACTTGTGTATTGTAGTTTTATTCTAATACATGTGGTCTGGCATGATAACAACGACTGTCAATTCATTTTCATCCTTTGAAAGTCGCTGCCGTTCTATATTTTCCATCCGGTGCTTTGATAGTCATTCTGTCGAGCCACTATATAAAATATGTTGTTTATTTCTTTCTGTGTATTTTACTGTATTTCATCAAAGATCAAAATGAAAAAGACAAAAGTATCCCAATCTCATCTCAAGTAACGCAGCAAGAGACTTATGAATAAATTCAACTAAGGGCAGTTACGCACTACGTCCTATCCGACCGCTTTAAAATACAGATCTAGGAAACAACGCAATTCGGACCCTGGATATGTTGAACGGCCATCCGTATGTGGTGGATGTTCCTTATATCCGCACGAAAAGATTCGCTTCTCCATTCATCATTCGTACGGCCAAGGAGTGGAATATGCTTCTAGCGGCCATATTTCCGCGATCTTATGACCTGGGAGTCTATAAAAGAGAGAATAGGCATTTGTTGGGCAGACGCGGTTCATCATCGGACTCATCTTCACCTTCCACCAGGTGTGATTGAGGTCAAGCGTTCGCCTATAAATTAATTTTAAAAAGACGGCGTGCTAGTGCGTATCTCTGTTTTTCCTTTTTTAACCAGGAAAAAATACTGCGTGTGACATTCAGGGCAGCAGTGAGGCTCGCTGTCCCAATGTGTCGGACTCCTACCGACTAAAAAACTCCTGGATACTCCTTCATCCTCATAGCAGCCGGCCGTGGGCGCGAACTCGCCCTCTTCCACGACCGATGTGCGGTAAGCCTAAATAAGCGTCCTTAATTATAGGAGAAGAGAAAAGTACTCCCGTTATTTACTTCCTCAAAAATAGGCGATGTACGTGAGCACGCACCCACCGCAACCTCTATGCTTAGGCTGTGGACTCCCTCAAGTACCACTGCCCAGCTCATTATTACGGCGGGAGAATGTGTAAAAGTGCACCTACATTCTCTGCCTCCGTTGAGGTCTCCTGCGCCGAACGACGAGGGTAGTTGTGCCCTCCCTAACGCGCCCAGCTTTCTCCCTCACGCTAAAAATCAGCTTTCAAAACGAAATCCAGAGCCGTAGACACTTCCTCTGGCATTAAACTGCTGGAACCCATTTCGCCATGTTTATATGTTTTTTTTTTATTATCTTATTTTGTGTATATTGTTGGTTTCTTAATTTTTATTTTAAGTCAAGATAAATATATTTGATTTCATTTCATTACAAAAATCTAGCACCAATAGCCATGCGTCCTCACTGCCCACCATGGGGTTGATAACGGTCGGCAGCGAGAAGTCTGTCACCCACAATCCTAGTGCGTAACTGCCCTAACCGCCCAAGAGTTTGTTTCTCTATGCTAATATTTATAGAGAGCGGAGTGAATCATGGCGCGTTCCATAGAATAAATACACAGCACTTTCTTGTTGTTTGGGACAAATGTTTTGATCGAATTTGACCCAATTCTCTCGTTTTGTTGATTGTTCAATCTCCCGGTTTGCATCCGTTTTTGTTGGTAAATAAAACGGAGTTCGTTTTACATTTTGTTTGCGCTACGTTGGCACTTACTGAAGCGTCCAATTATAATGGACCTTTTAGAGTTTAGGCCAATGGTTCCCAAAGTAATCAATATTAACCGTTAATCGTAAATAAAAGGAAAAATTAACGTTTTAAACTTTAAAGGCAGTAAAAACACGATTAGTCCATCACAAAATCCGTTTAATGACCAAAACTTATTATTAACAATCAATAAAAATAAATAAAATAGCGAATAATATTAAGGGTCCGTATGTAAGGCGCGCGGCCGATCGAAAGCGTCACGTAAATCTCCCCCTACCGTCCACCGCGGACGGTGCGCAAGCGTTCTGTACAAACATTACGGCGTCCGCGAGAGTGGGCCGGCAGAGTGCACGCTACAACGTCTTAATCATATAATTTGAAAACAAAAATATCACATACACGCGCCAATAATAAAGCTACAAATATGTTATCAATAACCATTAAACTTCATAATAAATAATGATGATGATGATGTCCTAGCCGGTTTCGGCCACGGCGACTGTTTCAACACCGGTTAAGAAATTCGAGGTCCAGCTTTTGGAAACAGTCAATTGCGCAGGAGATATTTAAGTGCATAACTGGACCCGCAGCCAGAAAACACTCTCTCGTCCGAACTCCCTCAGGCCCGATGGAAAGGAGAACCAGTACGATCGGGAGGGAGCGGGATGCGGGTTTGGTCCAGTTTCCCTTCTCTAAGCACCTGGTTGAATTGCGGTGTTCAAGAGATACCTTAGTCGCCTTTTACGACACCTCAGCAAGAATAGGGGGGTGCTATTCTATTCTGCCGGCAGCCACCACGGCTAAATAAAAATAAATAATAATATTATATCGTCACACTATTCCCTTTTGGGGTGAGCAGAGATCCATTAGTGACTACATCCTCTTTGCTCTTGTATGTCGTGCCCAAAGTGACCAGTAGCGCAACTAATCGCCGTTTTCACAGCGCTAGTACACAAGACACGTGAGTTTTCTCACGGTATTTTTCTTCGGGAGTGGGTAGTTGGTGCCTAAATCCGTACATAATGATTATATATATTAAATTTAAAGTTAAAAAAAAACTCTCCGTTTTCCGCCGTATGTTAATGAAGTATTGAATATCTTTCTGATTCTTAAGGATGTTGCAGCATAACTAAGCTACATGATGTTAAAACGTCATTACTGGTTGGCTGCGGTGGTCTTGGTCGTAAAGGGCCAGTATCCAGGCACGCCAACCCGAATAGTCGCAGGTTCGATTACCACCGCGAACCTTTGCGTTTTTTCAGATAAAGTACGGTTTTAAGCAGCACATACTCAACGGTGAATGAAAAACATCATGAGAAAACGCAAATTTAATACAAACCTCGTGTGTAAATGCTCTGAGAGAAGTGATCAACTGCAGTACTGGTCTCGTTGGGCACGACTAGTGATGAAAATACCCGGGAATTTTCCCAAAGTGCCCAAAACTTCCGAGAACATTTCGTAAATTCCCGGGAATATTCCCAAAGAAGTTTTGGGCACTTTGGGAAAATTCCCGTGTATTTTAATCACTAGGCACGACATACAAGCCTAAAATGGAAACAGCCATTAATGTATCATTGCTCACCCCGAAAGGGATATAGAGTAACGATGTATTATTATTTCAAGTACACAAGGTCAGAGTACAATCACTACAGTACTGACCTTGAGATCTCTCGAGTGCCGTAGCTCCTGCCTGCGCGGAGGCTGGCCAGGCAGGTCAGAGTACACCAGATTCCTCACCGAACCCCTGAACTTGGGCTCAAAGATCACCGAGGGCAGCGCGAGACTTGTCAACTTCGAGTTATATCTGAAACAAAACATAATACACTGTTGCGAAGCTATAAATTCTTCCCAGGCTTATGTGACGCTGGCGTGCGGTAACCATAAAAAAAGGAAGCTAATACTCAAGCATGTAGCCTGATACGTTTGTGAAGTCGACAATTTCATCACTCATCATATATTATATTATATATGTATATAATATCGTCACGCTATATTCCTTTCAGGGTGAGCAGAGATACAGCAGTGGTTGTATCCACTTTGTACAGATATTTCGTGCCCAACGTAACCAGTAGCGCGACTGGTCGCTATTCTCAAGTCACCTAAATATAATGTTTTATAGCCTGTAGACGCCGCCCGATACGTGCTTGTGTTAGAACGCCCTAAGCGTCGTTGGGATGTTACGGGACGCGCGGGGTAAGAGGATGCGCGCGGAAGGGGTGCTTGCTAAGTCAGTCGACTACCGAGACGCAAGGCTAGAGTACGTGCGTGTGCGTCGCAGTTCGGTGTGCCTTAAAGTGCAAGTAAACAGTAAAACGCCAAAATCAATGTCTTTCTACAACCACACCCACGACCACAGGTCATAAATGTTTCTATTAGATGAGCATATTGTGCCCTAATTCGTATTTAATTCGGAAAAACCCAGATGTACGAGCCGGGATTCGAACCTAGGAGCATGCGCGTCGCCGTGCATGCGCATTAGTCCCTTATCCTCTACGCCACCACAGCCAATGTCAGTGATCAGATTGGATACATGCAGTTGTTCTTATTTTTGAAGCAGGCGCAGAGAAATTAACAATAAACCATATTAGAGATAAAAAATAATATAATAATAATAATAAAAACATTTATTTGGCACACAACATACAACACATAAGAATAGGTAAATAAAAACATAAAGCAACAAAAGTATATACCCTGTGATGTGATGATGCGCTAAAAGGAAGTCAGCTCAGCAAATGCTAAGTGACCAGCCGAGCTACCCAGCGCTGATTTTCAGCTGACACCCATTTATTGCGTCGACGCGCAGAAAACAGCAAGGAAGGGATCAATGGAGTACAGATACACAGCACTAGAGGCTAAAATTCAAAGTATCATAGATGGATCAGATCGCAATTTTGTATATTTAATATATTTTATGACTATTACAATACTTCAATGACACCATAATTTTTGTACGTGACACATTCTAAATTCATCGTAATATGACTTTTCTCATTTGTATAAAAACCTTATGAATCTACAGACGTCGACCTCTTCAACACATATTTCTAGAAACCTTCCGTCGTGATATATGTGGGCTGATAAAGCGATGGTGACTGTCAATGAATTTTTGTCCCTTTGGCTGTCATTCTTGGATCACACTGTACTTACCATCAGGTGCAGTGTAGTCACTTTGACGAGACAGTATAAAGAAAATATAAAGATATCCTATAAAGGATTTATATTCCTTTTCAAATACTAACCCATAATACAAAATCGTATTTACATAATGATAGTAAAAATTATTACTGTAGCAAAAACTCTACTAAAATTAAACATAAAACGTGAAATTCTCAACACCAAGACTGGTTTACACAGCTGGGCTATACGACGATGTTCTAAAACACTTACTAGAGGTAGAATTTAATTAGTGTAATGCAGTCTTCCAAGCGAAATGTGGAAATTATAATTTTCATACCGCTCTACAGTCTTGGAACTCGTTTTATGAACTGTAGAATTCATTTCTTAACCCCCCGACACAAAAAAAAGGGGGTGGAGTTATAAGTTTAATGTGCGTCTGTGTATTTGTATGTTTATCTCTGACTTCGTAGGTCCTAAATGTCCTCAATTACACTCTCAAAGAAAGTCACAGATAGATATGCATAAATAAGCTGGGGGTTGTTTTAAATTTTTAATTTATTAAACTATTTCTTAACATTTTTAGGTTAATAGAAATAGATACCGACTGGGCGGT
The DNA here is from genome assembly GCA_036320925.1 of Automeris io. Taxonomy (NCBI): domain Eukaryota; kingdom Metazoa; phylum Arthropoda; class Insecta; order Lepidoptera; family Saturniidae; genus Automeris; species Automeris io. The sequence goes on along the minus strand of JAUDJH010000018.1, from coordinate 12,650,691 downwards.
ATAATTGAGGGAGTGGGTATCTCGAAGACAAACGAGGTAAACAAGATTAGGCCTTTTACACCAGACCTTGCAAATGTAGAAGAGAGAGTCCTGTAGAAGACTCGATGTCGCTGGCTGCTGGAGAAACTAGTACAGACGGATCGGAGAAACACCTGAGGCTGGAGGGCCGCCGCACTCACGGCTGCCGTAACAGTCCTGTGCAGGATTTGAACAGGTACCAAATAAGCGTTAGTAGGCAGTCACCGCAATCATGCCGACCTACACAAATCCTTCACCCTTCGCTTAAAGACCCTACGCGGGCCGGGATAAGGTTTGGACTTATGCCGTTGCACAAAATGCACCCTCGTAGGCGTGATAATTTATAATAAAGAAGATTGCGATAATTTGAGACAATGATATGAAGTACTTACCGAGCAGCGGTATTCCAGGCACTTTACAACCACAACTTTACTCACTATGTATGTATTTTAACGCGAATATGTGGAGTATGGTTTTTGTGAGCGTTTGTGTGTGTTGCGAGTTTGAACGTAATTATTAAATGCGATTATAATGAAAGGATGCGATGCGATGTGTAGTTTTAAAAAGATGCGATGCGGAGTTTGGTTTAAAATGCGAGAACGTTAAGAAAGTAAGAATGAAGAATGTTCGCCAGATGGCGTTGGGGATTCGGTGCGTTTACATTATTAGTTTTTTTTGATGTTCTGGAGTTGCGCTTTTTGGCGTGACTAGACCCCAATATCATAGAACGAAGGGAACACGCTCGTCGGAAGACCATTTCACAATTCAATGACCCGCATTAGGCACCAGTTAGAGAACTTCTTTATTCTGGTTGAATTGGAAGTCACCGTAAAACTGTGGCACCGCTATCCAGCGCAGGAGGTTCTGTTATGAGAGGGAGAGGGTAGCATGAAGGCTCCTCGCTCCTTTTGAGAAACGGAACCCTAAAAATGGTCTTAAAAAGGAATTCAATACTTACGCAAAATCATAATAATGCAAGATAATGGTACATAGTTAGCGAATCGGCTTTATGCAGACTGGAACTAGTTCTATCCGGATAAAACCGGGTCACGCGGGACTCTAATTACCGCTACTAACTAGTTTAAACCGGAATTTACTGCCACACGACGCACCACTACGCTGCAACCGCACTACCCTTTCAGGGTAAGCATAAATACATTCCTTAACTGTGGTATGCAATTTCAACACGTTGTTCATATCCAAGTTAATATTGATTATCCTTTTTTTTTTTGTTAACCTGGGAGAAAGCCGTTATGACTAAGCCCCCGGGGTGCTTCTTCTCCCGTCTGCCGGGGCCAAGGATACGGCTGTGCCAGGTTCCTCAGCGCAAATATTACATACTTATAACAAAGTACGTACTTATAAAAATATATTTGAATGCCGTAAAATGCTTTCAAACAATTTCAAAGATAAATATATTTTTTACATCACACTTGCTTGTAACGAGTGTATTATTAGGTCACTTTTTCGCTCACAACTAAATTATGCACTAGGGTTATAATCAAATTGTTGCCCGCGAAGTACGGTAATGTGATACTCGATTAAGTTAAGTTTAAACTTCACTGCAACGATATAATGTATTCCGAAGGAGTATCCTTAATTTAACCGAGTAAATAGTTTTCTTTTTAATTTCAACAGTAACGTTTTGTAATGTCAACTGTAAACGCCGCACATATTTGGCGTGATCGTAGTATGAAAGTTAACGAGCCATTTAGAAAAACAAATAGATAATATTTTGTTAAAATGTGTTTTAACTTCGATACGACATCTCTTAAACTGGTCCGAAATACAAAGGCCAGAAAACAGCAAGCGATTCCAGAATCCATAAACACGTTAGAGCTCATAAATATTAATGTCATGCTTTGGAAACGAACAGCTGTGAGGAATGGACGACGGTTAGCATTTTTCCTAACGCCGAGCTATCGACAACCTATAAATAAACGAGATGAGAACGAAATAATGCTTCGTAAGGACCGTCGAATACATGAAACAAGAAATCACACTCCTTTTGTTCAGTCGTATTTATTATTTAACTCCGTAGCTTACTTAATGTGTGTAAGTGACATAAATGATATAATGTATAGCATGTAGACGCCGCCCGATACGTGCTTGTGTTAAACGCCCGAAGGGTCGTTAGGGTGTTACGGGACGCACGGGGTAAGAGGTGCGCGCGCGCAGGGGATGCTTTTGCTAAAGCAGTCGACTACCGGGACCCAAAGCCAGAGTACGTGCGTGTGTGTCGCAGTTCTGTGTGTCATAAAATCCAATAAACAGTAAAACGCCAAAATCCGTGTCTTTCTACCAACTCACCCACGACCACCGGTCATAAATGTAATTAAAATAAAAGTAAATAAATACAAAAGGAGATATAATAATAATATATCAACACGTTTCATCCTTTTCGGAGTGAGCACACATATATTAATGGCTGTATGCACGTTTAGCCGGGCAATAAATCTGACGGAGTTTGCTGCCCGGATGAGAAGGAGGCTGCTCGCAATGTCAGACCCGCTGCACGTGAGGAAGGTTTGGAGAGATGACTCAACCCTCCCAGAGATTAAGCCTTAACAGACTGTTTGCTCTTTGGATGTCTGGAAGAATCTCGATACCCAGGCTCGAATGGAGTGATTGGAAAGACAACCCGTGGGTTTTTAGTCAGTACGAGACTGATATCCTGGAGTCGCTGCCCTCACAGCGCGCTGATAGTCCTATCCAAGATTTTCCTTCGAGTCACCAAAAAAAATTGTATCCAATTTTCGCTTAAATCTCATGCCCAATGTGACAGTAGCACAGCTGCTCGCCATTTTCACACCACTGGTACACATAACATTTTTGTTAGATGCCGTGCAGTTTTCCTCACGATGTCTTCTTACACTGATGAGCATTTGCTGCCTAATTTATAGCGTAATATTATTATTATGTAAGTCGATAATTTACCGCAGATATTTAGCTTACATCAGCAACAAAAATAGTTATTTGAACGATAAACACAACTTTATGTTCCGAATCTGAAATAATAATTGATTGATGACTTATAATAAAATGCTTACGTGAGTCTCACGCAGTCTGGAATCTAATTTTAGTGTGTCGTAAAAATATTAAAACACGCGAACCGAATGACAGAAAGCTACAACTTCGGTTCCGAGGAATTAAATCACAACAACAAAAAAACTTTTATAACATTACTAGCCGGTCTGGCAAACGATGTTCTGCCATATAAATTATTTGTAATGAATATTTTGGTTGTATTTAAAAAAATAACGAATTTATTGTAAGTGTATGGGGATGGGATCTGTGACAGAAAGTCACGTGACGCCATCTGTCATTCAACGATATCAATCATTTTGTTCTGATTGAAATAAGAACGACGGTTAAATTATTGGAATATATTTCATGGAGAAACACTAAAATTGCAATAAAAAATTTGGAGGGTTGGGGTAAGTGGAAAAATTTGCCGGGCTACGCGCTTGAGGGGAGTGCGTCGCCCATTATCCAGGCGTGAGCGGTGTGCGGGAACACACGAACACTGCTCTAGTGACAAACACACAAAGATGAAGGGGGGGTGGCACTTCACACCACCCTCTCCGCTATTGCGAGAGTGAGCGGAGGGCATTCTTACCACCCCCCGCTAAATTTGGAGGAGGCCAGACGTCGGCGGGCGCAGAGGTTTAGTGGCCAAGTTGTGCCCTTGGCAGACGGAAAGAGGATCATCCCGGGGGTTTTAGTCAGTGCGATCCCGACACATGGGGGGCCGGCCCTCGCCGTCCCCTGACGGTCCATAAAGAACCTCCTCAAAAAAAGGTGTGTGAAAATTTGAGGTTCTACGTATTTTTGAGACCAATCATAAAAAAAATACTTGTCAAAATGACAGTAATAAAAATTGGATAGTAACACGCTAATTACCTACCGGTATGAAATATACTTTACGAGCTATTTTCATACCTATCAAATATAAATAAAAAATCATGAAAGTCGGTAAAGCTATTTCGGAGGAGTGTGAACACAAACACCGTGACACGAGATTTAAATATATCTTACGATATCGGAAAAACCCTACCTTATAACTCTCTTGTACAGCAGTATGTCAGAAAAAGCAAGAGAGCAAAATTAATGCATTGGAAATGCGATCTCATCGTTCTATACGCGGGATAACGGTTGCGGATCGCGTTAAGAATGAAGAGTTACGTAGAATACTTGGTTCAAAAGATAGTGTCATCGGTAGCATGCAAAATAATCCCAACCGACTTTGTGGAAGACCGGTTAAGTTTTACAGCCACAGGTTTCTTACAGGTTTTAAGTTTTGTAGGCTTTACCCTAGTTTCCCTACACGTGACTCCTGGGTGGTGCTAAACGAGCAGCAGCGAGGTGGTAGGGCGTCGGTGCCCGTCTGGATCGCGACCACAGTGCATGGGTGTAAAGCCCGTCATAGTGACCAGTTTCGGCTTATCGCGTTTCGAGATCAGCTTGTGCATATCAAGTAGCTCATATACCTCTCTAGGTAAGGTCTCTACCTTCAGTCGTGGTATATGCGGGCCGATATGACGATGTAGACTATCAATGGATTTTCGTCCTTTGATAGTCGCTATCGTTTTTGGACTACACTGTACTTACCATCAGGTACTCTGTAGTCACTATGTCGGGCCCGTGTAAAAAAACAGCCTTGTAATATTGAAAAATGTAGCTTGTACTCGGCTCGTCGCCCGTTAGCGTCGCGACCCACTTTCCGTGTTGGATGAGGCCATTTTGTATTGTGACATCGCTAGGAAATGAGCGAATGTGTGAAAATCTACATTTTAACACCTTACATTCCACTTAACACGTTCATCGCCCAGCGCGATTCGTTCGTGCTTCTCAGGGACCCAAATTCGACTCTCGGTACACCGTAACGTAAGCAAGCGATATATCAATAATATAACTCGAATATTATGATTATCTTCGATTTATCGTAAATACTTTTATTCCTCACCTCCAATGTGTATTAGAGTGCTTTAACGAAGAGCATGCGACATAATAACCACCTTTTAAGCGAACAAACCTCGGAGTCAACAGTGCTTTATGTAGAATGTCTCGGGCCTACAATCTTCTTGGAGATTCGGTTGATTTGTTTGCGAACTCCATGCCGGGATTCAGAAGAAAGGTCTTCGGGTTGTTGAGAGATGCACAAACGAATAATCTTGACATCAATTGACATCAATTACCATTCATATGGCATGATATAGTATAGTATAATGTGATAAGATATAATATAATATAATGTAATATGATATAGTGTGATATAATATAATATAGTATAGTATGATTTAGTATAATTAAACAGGCCACTCTGACGTATGTTGTGGATGCCTTAATAGGAACTGTACATTTTTTTTATTGTAAGTTTATGTATGTATTGTGTGAATTAGTCATTGTACCGGGCCACTGGCAACCCTGTAAAAGTAAATAAATAAATAAATAAATAATATAATATCGAGGGTTGAAAGCCTATTTGGTTTAAGCGACATTTTTTTGGTGATATAGTAATATATGTCGGAGTGAGAGCGTCTAAATTGTTAATAATTGAAACGTCAGGTTTAGTGCCTGGACGGAATCAGAGATGGCGTTGCAATCGTAATCAACTATTCGATTTGATACAAAATTCAATTATGGAATTGGTAACACTGAATTGAAGAGAGTTGGTCGGGATTAGTCTTTTCGAAGACATTCATATTTGGAAGGTCGCAACGATTGCACGCATCTCAGAGATCGTCGCGTGTCCTTTCTACAATGAGTGATGAAGACAGTGCCCGTGGCGCCCTGACAGCCTGTATCCCGTCATATATATATATATGGAATCGGTAAAAACGTTGAATCCGAAAAAATATATATTACTATATCACCAAAAATGTCGCTTAAACCAAATAACCTTTCACCCCTCGATATGTTATCCTATATAAATTAATGAAAGATTTTGTATAATACGAATATTTTTTAGTATTTAAATGTTGTACATCCTATATTAAAATGTAAGTGCTTGTTTGTTTTGTTTTTGGTTTTTTTTTTATTTTTCTTTTCTTCTGTGCATGTAGTCTACACTTATAAATATAGTCGCATTCATAATGTATCCTTTTCATGTTCTTATATAGTTTTTATGTGTTAATGTAGTCTATGTAAGTGTACTTATAAATAAATAAATAAATAAATAAATAAAATAAAACCACTAAACGCCGTCTCAGATACCATCCATATGTGAGACCGTTTATTATATGCGCATCAAAAGATTCGCTTCTACATTCATCATGCGAATAGCTAAGGAATGGAATATGCTTCCAGTGAGCATATTTCCACGGTCGTATCACTTAGGAGCCTTTAAGAGAAGAGTCAATAGGTATGTTTGGATGGACGCGGTCCATTGTCGGACTCATTTTCACCTTCCACAGCCTGTAAGTCACAAAAAAATTTTTTTTAGCAATTGTAAAGCAATTGCAGTATATCTTCTCTGGGAATAAGAGTGTGGCCTCGTTTAGATGAAAAATATAAGCAGGGGAAAGAGTAATTCAGGAGATTAGAGTCGTGCGCGGTAATCCTCCTGTAATCCTTTTAGGGAAACGCAAACCGAGCGCCGTCTAAAGGTGGATTTACACCACACGACGAATGCTTCTTGCTTTGTTGAAGGAGGATCTGTACGTCATGTTGTTTTTAAATAATTTCATTCCTTATGTTATTAATGTTTACTGTAGAAAAACTTTCTTTATTTCTTATTTTTTTTTTAATGATTTTGCATATTGACCACACAGTACTGGATGGAAAGTTCAGTGCAGTTCAAAATCTGAGTACGATTACCGAGACACAACCACCTAGCAACAGTGGTCGCATTCATACCAGCGTACATAAATGTCTCTACACACTTCGCTTAAAGAATCCAATATCTTAGGACGGTGGGAACACGCTCGCCGGAAGACCATTCCACAGTCCAACGACCCAACTAAGCTAAGAGTTTGAGAACTTAGTCCTAGCTGCAATATAAGTCACTATAAAATTGTGGCACCGCAATCTAGCGCGCGTGGTTCTATTATAAAAGGTTCTATTATCCATACTAATATTATAAAGCTGAAGAGTTTGTTTGTTTGTTTGAACACGCTAATCTCTGGAACTACTGGTTCGAATTGAAAAATTCTTTTTGTGTTGAATAGACTATTTATCGAGGAAGGCTTTAGGCTATATAACATCACGATGCAACTATTAGGAGCGAAGAAATAATGGAAATAGTGAAAAAAACGGGGAAAATTATTCATCCTTGAGGGCTTCCATTGCGTGCGCTGCGAAAACGGTTCAAGATACCAAAAATATATATATGACAAAGTTATTCCTCTTAAAATGAACTAAAAAAATGTCCACGACAGTATATGTCTATCTTTTAAGATTAACTCACTAGAACCGCTTTTATGGTAATACAATTTGGTCGAAATTAATGCATTATGTGTTAAGAGTTGTATCAACGTAATGATATTAATCTTTATCCGAATAAATGTGTTGTTGATTAAGAGTATTTAATTGTGAACAAAATTGTCTTTAACATCACTTTATTTCCATGAACATCTTCGAAGATATTACAATGACTTATATAGCAAAACAACGTTTGCCGGATCAGCTAGTAATAAATACAACCTCATTTTATAGATATGTCATTTGTAAATGCTCTGAGAACAGCGATCAGCTGCGCTACAGGTCACGTTGGGCACGACCAGAGATGGGCAAAATGTAATCTGATTCATTGTTAACGATTACAAAATGTAGCCGTAATTTTATTTTTCCTGCTCTGTAATCATGATTAAATCCATTTAAAACATTAAGACATCATAAATGTGTATGTAATCTGGGATTTTGTAGTGCTTGAAAGATAGATGAGTAAAATGCAGTAATATTAATGGTAAAAAACGTAAAATATAATCGTTAATCATTTTCATTAATCTGATTACATTTTGCCCACCTTTGGGCACGACATATAAGCACACAGTGGATACAGCTACTAATGAATCTCTGCTCACCCCGAAAGTGATTTAGGTTGATGATGATGAAGTTGGCTATTTATTACTTTGTTTGTTACTTCCTTCCTTTCTTTCTTACTTTTTCTTTCTTTTTTTTTACCTTGGCTCGACACAGTGACTACATAGTACCTGATGATAAGTACAGTGTAGTCCAAAAACGAAAGCGACTATCAAAGGATGAAAATCCATTGATATTCTACATCGTCATGTCGGCCCACATATACCACGACTGAAGGTCTCTAGGTATATAAGTTACTGGATATACACAAGCTGATCATAAAACGCGACAGTCCAAAGCAAGGCACTATGCGGTCTTTAGACTTGTGCACTGTGGTCATGATTCAGTTCGGGCAATCGCGCTACCCCCCAAAAAATTCCCTAACCTTCTGTCTTTCTTTGTTTTATAAACAATTCAAAAGGAAGGCATCCAATATAACATAAACTCTTCAGGTCACTCTTGGATCAATTCAGTAACTAACCAACGGCCTTAGATGGGCAAAATGTAATCAGATTAATGAAAATGATTAACGATTACATTTTACGTTTTTTACCATTAATATGACTGCATTTTGCTCATTTATGTTTTAAACAATATAAAATCCCAGATTGTATACACATTTATTATTTCTTAATGTTTTAAATGGATTTAATCATGATTACAGAGCAAGATAATTAAAATTACGACTACATTTTGTAATCGTTACTTATTAATCAGATTACATTTTGCCCAACTCTGCCAACGGCGAGTTTTTGCTCTTCTATCCAGACTTAACGTATCAATATAACTAGTCTAAACATAGAGTGTGCGTATGCTATTGCTTTAGACCTTTGTTCGTTTAGTGTGAACCCACCTCAGAGTCGGTCGCTGCGATCCAGTTAACAGCAACGCAAAATAGATCCATTATTTATTTTGCTGAATCCACGAAAAAGTGTATCTTTACGATAACACCCTGTTTGTTAAAAAGGTCACATAGTCAATTCAGTTGAACATGTTTTTGGAGTATAGTCTTTTCCTAATCTTTAAGCCGTTTTTACTTTTGCCAATAGAGAAACAGACGAATATTTACTGTTTTTATTAATAATACGTATATACAGGGTGTCGTTCATATAAATACATTATATATCGAGGGGTGAAAGGCTATTTGGTTTAAGCGACATTTTTTGTGATATAGTAATATATATTTTCGAATCCAGCGTTTATTTTTCGATTCCAAATATATATAGTTAGTGAACTGAGAAATATAAGAGAGACAAGCCATTTCAATACACTCCCTATAGAGCCGATTTGTGGGCGAATGTAGGCACGTCGGCCGGGCATTCTTGTTCGAGGCTCCGTGCGGAGCGGACCTCTTGTTAGTTTACGCGAGAGTTCTATTATTGTGTCGAATCTCTGATTGTTGTTGTTTTGGTTATCCAAGTATTTACTTGTAAAAGTTGTTGTGTGTTGTTTTGTTGTATTTAATGTTAAATCGAGCTCAGTTTAATCACCTCGTGTATTTTCGTATTTATTTTTAAGTAAAATACCACCAGTTTCCTAAATATATATATTACTATATCACCAAAAAATGTCACTTAAACCAAATAGTCTTTCACCCCTCGATATGGTCCATTAGTGCATGCTTCGACAGTGCATATACTAAAATTGCCCTGTCCAATGATGACACGCAAAATCGTAAAAAGTTTCATATTTTTTGCAGGTAAAAGAAGTCACGGAAAGGGATCGAGGGGCGATAGCCAACCCCGACAACTCTATCCGCCAACCCTCTTGGACAGGACGACGGAGAGGGGCCTTCATTAAATGCCTTCCTTCATAACCGGAAACCAGGGTTGTGCACTTGAGGAAGTTCGCCGTCCACATATCCTAGCATGAGCGGTGCGTGATGCGTTCCCGCACACCGCTAAAAAAGAATACTCATTGAGACTAGAGAAGAGATGGTATTAACATCATCACCTCCCCACACAATTTAGCCGAATCAAGAAGAAGGCCGAACTGGGAGCTGGGAAAGTTGGCAAGGCCGTACCATTAGCCTTGGCAGACAGGATAAGGAACACCCTGGTGGCTTTAGTCGATAAAACTTTAGCATACAGGCCGTCGATCCTGACAGTCCATGAGTATTTCACGAGGTTACCAAAAAAAAACCTTGATGATTTATATTTTTTTGAAAACGTCTATATTAAAAAGAAGAGTTTCAGAAATAAGGCTTTAGTCATGAGGTTTCCCAACAATTTTTACTTGGACGAAGTCAAAAGCTATGCAGCAAATAAATAAATAATGAAAAACCATTCAATTTTACTAACACATTTAAAAAAATTAAATTAGTCAATTTACAGACAACTTAAAAACTATGTTGAAATAAATTCAAATTATTCCAATTTATTGCAAGCGCCATTACCGAGGGATTTAATATGAAAACTTTGTAAGCAAATTTACACTTTACAATGCAAAACTTAGGGAACAATTTCGCTAAAATAAACAGTATTTTTGGTCACGTTCCACGGCTGTAATGGGTTGATAAGCATGAAACTGTTACATATCCCTGAGGCAGTGTTATTTGGCATTGCGTTCTAAAATTTTTTTAATTTTTCAATGAGTAATTTCAACATCTGATGAAGCTTGTGGAGTCACCGAACTGCAGCACGTGTAAGAAAGTAGATGACGTACAACATTTGCTGATGGAGTGTGTCCGATCTCAGTCTGCAAGAGATTCTCTGATGGGAGCCTTTAGCCTGAACAAATTTGATGTAGGCATGTTCTGCGGAATTTTAGCAAGACCTTACTCAGCCGAAGCAAAGGAGTTGTTCAGGCTGATGGCTCCCCAGCAGGAATAAATGCTAGTAGTGCATGTTTAGGATACGATGGGGCTGGCATGTGCCGAGGCACAAAAGTCCCTTAAATAAATAGAAAAAAAAGAGTAATTTCAACATAACTGTGAACTTATTATAAACCTGGCTATAAAATGAACAGACTGACTGACGAATGACATTTCCCATCGTCTCAAAAAAAAGAAAAAAGGCTGTACATGAGGATAATAATCTCTATCATTCGGACAAAATCGATATGCAATTGGGTTCATTGAGTATTTCGAGGAAAAAAAATACAGATGTTATGTATCAGTTTTCATAAAAACCATACATGAAAGGCAAATGTAACTGAATATACAAAAATGTTTACACACAAAACACAGGAAAGGCAAACACAATAAATCTCGCCTACATTTTAATTTACAAAACGCGTACCTACATTGAAAGAGGTTGCTATGTTTTGACAACCCAGCTTGACTTAATATAATATGTTTCCTCCATTTTTAAACAGTTTTCAACAATACAGTGGCCGTATAATGGTTACTTATTACGTTATTGTTTTAATGTTATTTTAATACTGTGTGGCTGTGGAGGCTTAATGGATAAGAAGCCGGTATCTATGCCCGGAAATGTGAATGATTATAAGTTCGAATCACAGCCTCTAGATTTTTCCAGATGACTTACAGTCTATAGCAGCAGATGCTCCCCGGAGAACGAAAACATCGTGAGAAAGCCCGCATGGCGATGTTCACTGATGAGCATGTGGTGCTTAACACGTTGAGCGTATTTCGAAGACAATCCAGTTCAGGCCACGCGCGCCGCTTCTACGCGCTGGTACTGTAGGGCCGGTGTTTCCGATCGAATCATGTACAAGTATCACTTCAAAAAGGTAAGAAAAGAAGGTAGAGTGTTGGCAAGGAGAAAGGCAGAGCGTGTTATAACATATTGTAATACTTGTGAAGGAGAACCATTCTTATGTTTGCCATGTTTAAATAAATCCCACTAATATTGTAATGATACCAAATTAAGTCAATTTTAAATAATTTTTCTGTAATTCCATAAAATGGTGTAAATTTTATAGTTCTCATGCTACACGCTGTCAGCCACCGATGGCTGACGCGGCGCTCAACGTGTTAAATTCGTACGTAATCTGAAAAAACCCCGAGGTACATGCCGGGATTTGAACCTACGACCATTGGCGTTGCTGCGCATTGAAACCGGTCCCCAATCAGCTAAGCCAGCCACATACCTTTACTATAAAAAAATCATATAAACCACCACGCGTGTGTTAGAAATAGAAAGTACACACAAAATTGATTCTGCAATCGGAACAATTTCCACTATGAGATCAAAATAATTAACCGCTCAACACAGTACCGTAAAAGGCAACTAGAACATTCGCCAACCTGAAAAGTTCTGGAAACTTCAGCAAATAGTACCAAAGTTCTACATTCGTCCGCTAGGGGATACCACAGAAACTCACCCACCCACTAAACTCTTCTGCTATGCGGGCTAAGCCCCCCGTATCTACTCTACTTAAATCTAAATTTAAAAAAACATCAAATTAAATAGATTCTATTTAAACGTATTTAGATAATTAATACTTTAATCGATCCATTACATCCAAAAAAAAAAACCCTAAAAATCCATCACAATCTAAAGTTATGACTATAAATCAGCAGTCAGCATTAACCCTATATAGCCCGCATATAATGTTACGAGAGTAAAATTTCTAAAACAATATACAGTGTAACCTCCATGTAACGTCACCCGATTTAACGACAAACTCCCTAAATCGTCGATATCACTGGGCTTTGGTTGGTTTAGCTTGTTTCCCATACAATGATACACTCTATATAGCATTACACCCACTCTCAATAACAACTGCAATTTAATAATATAAAGTACTTTTGAAGTTGCCAAAATTAGTAAAAACTGCGCAGCTGTGTACGTTCTTTTGTCGCTTTATTATCCTAGCCCGTAATAAACTCGGCATTACCGAACTTTCTAAGAAATCCGTTCTTTTGTTTACAAATTGGGATTGCTATATTTGCACTGCAATACAACAAAATTACTGGTGCAGCAAAAGACGTTAGACAAAAATAACAGACTATACTCAAAAGCACTCAGCGATCAAATAAGACTTGTTTTTTATGTAATTATTAACACTAGTCTGAAATAAGCTTTTTCTTTTTCTAATACAGATTTTTCTTCTCTCTATTTAACGTCAACCCTCTATAACGTCAAAATATGCACAGTCCCTTGAGGGTCGTTATATAGAGTTTACACTGTAATTGCCAATTTATGTTACATTATGTATATACGATTAGAATTTAATTTCCCGCAGCAGAACGTCTATTTTACATATTTGCGACAAACTCTCTTATCTTTTTAGACAATATCTACAGGGTAGGAAATGGCTGAATACTCTTGAAAGTGAAATTTTGTTATGTGCGATGAAAGTATCACGAAGTCTTTCAGCCTTATTATTTCGCGTTGCTCCGTCCCTCTCACTCCTGCTCCTTCGATATTACACTATCTTGCTCGTTCTTGTTATTTCTAAATCTCTTTCGCTTAATCCGCCTTCATAATTTTACTCTTTCATGTGCTAAGCTGAATACTAATTTAGATATGTTTGACATAACAACTAGTATCAAATTTAACTTCAAATATAAACTCTTTCAAAAATTAAAGATTTAATATTAAAGTACGAATAAGCGTAGAACGGAATACAATAAAGCGCATAATGATGAAGTAATGTAGAATATGAGAGCGTGTGAAAAGGATAGAGCTATATAGAAAAGAGAGAAGCGTGACTGGCCTTATATTTTGGTAGCCCGGGGGAAATTCTTATAGACTGCCGAACTAATACCGAGTAAACTCCTGGGTGTTTCTCCTGTCTACCGCGGCAAAGAGTACGGCTAGACCAGTTTCCTCGGCACTCAGCGACGTCTGGTCTTCTACATTCTTCTCGATGAATAAATCAATTGGTGTTCATCACCGGCGTCTAATTCCAAGCTCATTAAAGTAGTACTCGGGCCGGGATAAGTAAATGTACTTATGCCGTTGCACAAAGGCACCCTCGTAGACAGAATATACTGAAGATTTGCCACAATTTGAGACAATTAAATTATCAAAGTACTAACCAGTTGGCAGCGGTAGTCAGGCACTTTACAAATCACTCACGGTGTATGTATTTGTATGTGTATGATGTCGGTGAGGATTTGTGATATATTTATATTGCGAATCGGAAAATATTATAAGCGATTGTGACAGAGAAAAAATGCGATGCGACGTTTTTAAGTTTGAAGCGGCAACAGTTAAGTCAAAAGTGTTGTGCGTCAGATGGCGCTTGCGTTTGGGTTCGTTTACACTTTTACTATATTAATGTTCTGGGGTTACGCCCTTTGACGCGACTAAGTAGGTATTAATAATTGCCAGTATTCTTTTATATTTTTTATTCCTCCATAATATTATAGACCCAATTCCGGGAACCAAAATAAGCACGTGCGTTTAACGATCACGTATAGATATGAGTAAAGAGTGAACACGTGCCTTCTCTAAATCGAATAGCCTACACTTGCTCCCAACCGGACCCTTTAAACCTTCTTCAATACGCCAGTTGAATACAAAAGTCGAGTTTCATACGCCACTCACTTCTTTCTCCATACACAGAATCGAAATCTCTTTATTCGTGTAGATAACAAGCTGTTTCCGGCTTCTTTTACCTTGAATTTATACACTTAAGGACGCGCTTTTGAACTATTTTAAATAATAATAATATATCACGCTATATGCTTTTCTAAGTAAAAAGATACAATGGTGGTTGTATCCATAGATGTGCAAAATGTAATCAGATTAATGAAAATGATTAACGATTACATTTAACGTTTTTTACTATTAATATGACTGCATTTTGCTCACTTATGTTTTAAACACTACAAAATCCCAGATTGTATACACATTTATCACTTCTTAATGTTTTAAATGGATTTAATCATGATTACAGAGCAAGAAAATTAAAATTACGACTACATTTTGTAAACATTAATCAGATTACATTTTGCCCATCTCTGGTTGTATCCAATGTTCGCTTATGTCTCAACTAATGTGAGCAGAAGCGCAGCGGATCACCGTTTTCAGGTACACGTGACTTTTTTATAAGATATTATTAACTATTTTTGATTTCATGAAAGCTTTTAATAAAAATATTTATTAGTCCCAACATTATAAAGACCTAGCCCACACTGAGAACTTTTACCGTTCTAATTTTTACCACGAATTTTGTAACATTAAGAATTGTATGAAAACGCAAGCACTGGCAGTAAATATTCGCGTGAAAAATAATTTTACTGAAATGAGGTACGGTGCGCTAAAAGCGTAATGAAATGGGCTTCACTTCACTTCACACTTATAAAACTAAAAACTCTGTGATGACAAAAACCACGCGAAATTAGTTTTGCAGTGCGAGCTAGGTGAATAAAGTTCGCACGAAATTTCCCAGCGCGGTGAAATGTAGCAGTGCGATCTAAGCCTAAATTACTGGAGATAAAAACGTTTTTTGGTTCTTTTTATAAGGTAAGCACCCAAGGAAAGCGGATTTTTTGACATTCCTCCCCAAACCAACCTCGACGGGGTTTAAAAAGGAATGAATGTTTATTAGAAAACTCATTTATTTTGATGTAAATAGTAAAAATGTATTTTTTTAATTAGAATTAAAAAACGCGCTTTAATTACACAATGTAAATTTCGCCTTTTGTACTCACTATAATATAATACTTAAATGGAGGAATTATTTTTTTCTATTTATTATTGAGAGGCGGACGCTTGACCTCAATCACACGATTGCTCTATGTATACGCGACAAAACATTAAACAGTGAGAATATAGAACAGGGTAAATAAACAAACGCGGGCACTCATAAGGGCTCATTATATAAACGAGCACTCTTGAATATTGTCCCAACAAATCGCACATTCCACAAATCACGCCCTAACGATGTTGCCGAAATTGCCCGAACACCGTGATGGCGCATGTTTCATCTTTTGTCCGAAGCGTGAAAGGGTTGGACCAACGTTCGCTTGTTCGCTGATGCATTTGGCAAATGTTTGATCAAACGCAATTTAATACAGTCGACTGTAATAAATTGTAACAATTCTTTGTTCGCACCTATTTATATTTTTTGCGTGCTTGTGATTTCGTAATTTTTTTTTAATTATTGATAGGCGGTCTCTTAGCCTAAACCACACCTGGTGGAAGGTAAAGCTGAGTCCAACGTTAAACCGTGTCCGCTCAACAAATGCCTATTTACTCTTCTCTTAAAAACTCCCAAGTCATAAGATCGTGGAAATATGCATGCTGGCAGCATACTCAGCTTCTTAGCTGTTACGCATGATGAATGTAGAAGCGAATTTTCCGTGCGGATATAAGGAACGTCTACCACATATGGATGGTATCCGATACGTTATCTAGCGGCTTTATGATGAAATGGGGCATTTTTTTTGTCAACCCGGTGGAAATCCCCTTGGACCTCCAGGAGAGTATTGAAAGCCACTCCCCCGTGTGTTGGACTTGCACCGACTAAAGCTACCGGGGTGGCCAGTACTGCCTACTCTTCGCCTTCGCCGTGCCCGGGAATCCAGATACTTCCGGTGATGAAATGGGGAATTAGAGAATGTAGCCCCTGAGATCATACCCTGCTGTGCAATCGGTGAAAGACTGCGAGAACACATACAGTATACACTATACATCTATTATATAAAAATAAGTCCGGTTTTACTTCCTGACGCTATAACTCCAGAACGCACGAACCGATTTCCACAGTTTTGCATTCGTTAGAAAGGTCTCGGGCTCGGTGGGGTTTATAGCAAACAAAATTCAGGAAAAATGTCAACAGAAAAGCAGGAAAACGGGGAAAATAATTTTTACATACACCGCCATCTCTGATACATAGCATGTACTACAAACCAATATGGTTTTGCATGGCGGTGGAGCAGATCGCACCCGTATTTTAAGTAGATGGCGCCGATGCGTTATACATTGTTTGACAGCTACTCATTGTACTCTGCTCAGTTAATTTCAAGTGACATTTATTATGCGCACGTTCTTTCAAACGCTAACTAAAAACCAAAACGAAGCCATCTGGTGGCGAAACAAAGTTCGCCGGGTTTGCTAGTTTCTAGAATAGAGATCATGGTACCTAAGATATATTTTTGTATGAGCAAGTATTGTTTACATAACAATAATAAGCAATTGAAACAATGTCACTGTAGTAATGAGTCCTCATTCCGAACCTATATCATTTCGAATGTCACTCCCCAAATCCGTATTATCCGGGGAAAGCCGCATAGAAAATGACGGCGTGAAAATTCAAAACTCACTTCAACAATAATAATGCGAAACCCGTGCGAGACCTGAGGGTACAATTAGCGTTACGTGTCCCGTTGAAACAAGATCTGGCATGTTCTGGTATTAACATGACAAGGGTTGAGTCTACAAACCGTCTCGTGCTACTTTCCTAAATATACAGCTTGATTTTATAGACGAGCGGCATATTTCCGAATACAATCATTTGTATCTTCTTGGAACTAATAAAAAAGTAAATAACTAGTATATTCCCTAGCAAATCATAATAGAAAAATTGATTAACAAATACAAATTGATCCGTAAAAAGTGTGAACGCCGTAGTGCGTGTGGCGCACGATTAAATGGTAAGTACATAGATAAAGTTATTTTTACGTAATATAACATAGATAAACAAGTATTGATTCATTTTCCCCTTGTACTTTATCCTGTCTTAGGGCAAGTATTTTCGGGAGTCGAAGCTGCTCGCGTCCGTAGGCTTTATCCTACTTTCCCTACACGTGACTCCTGGGTGGTGCTAAACGAGCAGCAGCTAGGTGGTAGGGCGCCGGTGCCCGTCTGGATCGCGACCACAGTACATGGGTGTAAAGCCCGTCATAGTGACCAGTTTCGGCTTGTCGCGTTTCGGGATCAGCTTGTGTATATCCAGTAACTCATATACCTAGAGACCTTCAGTCGTGGTATACGAGGGCCGACATGACGATGTAGACTATCAATGGATTTTCATCCTTTGATAGTCGCTTTAGTTTTTGGACTGCACTGTACTTACCATCAGGTACTCTGTAGTAACTATGTCGAGCTAGGGTAAAAAAAAACAGTAAAGTACCTGCTTTATAATTAATTGTTATTCCTATATTAATGTGTGTAATTGTCCCTAAATATGTTGACTATAATTTAGTTTGTTTTTATGGACATATTAAGATATCAGTTTTATACATATTTGATTGGTAACGAATGCTGAATAGAGACCTTGATTATTTCCCTCGTCTATAGAATTATCTTGCATACAGGGGTTATTGACATCCCGATCCCACAGAAGAAACACCCAGACGGACTACGTAGACTTCCACCAAGAAGGACGCGCGGGCTACCTTCGACCAGTGACCCGTCTGTCGTCGCAGACGGAGAAGAACGCCGCCGTCAGGAGGTCTGCCTCGATACGGCTTCCCCCTCACAGTCCCCTACATACTTTGTACTAGGTTAAGTTTTAATTGTTAGATAAATCTTCCACTGTTGTTGTTTCTATTTTTAATCAAGGCTTAAGTTAGTTTCGTCCGTAAGTTAGTTAAGGTTTAGTATGTTTAGTTTTGTTTTTTATACATTTACTAGCTGATTCGGCAAACGTTGTTCTGCCATATAAATTATTGCAGACCAGCCACGCTTTGCTGTGACTGGTTTTTGAATAATTACTCAATCCAGTCAACGGATAGCGCCATCTTTTAGAATCGGTTGGAGCTAACTGTAAATTATGACTGCTAAATAATAAACAATTAATTTGCAATAAAATAATATTGCGACTATGAATTGAGATGAAAACTATCCTATCTTTTAAATTAGATCAAACTTCACGTGGTGTGTAAATTTCATTACAATCGGTTTAGTAGTTTAGGAGTCCATCGCGGACAAACATCGTGACAGGAGATTTATATATATTAAGATAATGGAGGCTTAAGTTAGGATTAAGTATATATTGTAAATTTTGAGAAATAAACGACACCACTCAACCCTTTTCAACGGATGGATGAAAGAATGAAATAGGAAAGGCAGTAGAATGTGAGTGGTGTGAAATTTGAAAAATTTGAGGGGTTATTGAAAACTCGCCGAATTATTTAAAGCATATAATAGCTTGTGGCTATGGAGATTGATTGTGACTATGATAACCATGATGGCCTAGTGAATAAGAGACCGGCATCTATGTGCAGCAAGGCGAGCGGTCATCGATTCGTATCCAGGCACGTACCTCTAGGTCTTTCCAGGTCAAGTACAGAGTTAGTTACCAAGTGTTCACGGGTGCAGGAAAATATCCTGAGGAAGCCCGCAAGGCATCTGATAAAAATGTCATGTATACTAGTGCTGTGACAACTGCGATCAGCTGCGCTATTGGTTACATTGGACACGAGCTATAAGCGCAAAGTGGATACGAGTACAACCACTGTTTACGCCGTTTATTATATATTTCACATTTATATTATTATTTTATATTTTAATATACTCGTATGTTCTTTTATCTATACTAATATTATAAAGCTGAAGAGTTTGTTTGTTTGTTTGTTTGAACGCGCTAATCTCTGGAACTACTGGTTTGAATTGAAAAATTCTTTTTGTGTTGAATAGACTATTTATCGAGAAAGGCTTTAGGCTATATAACATCACGATGCACCTATTAGGAGCGAAGAAATAATGGAAAATGTGAAAAAACGGGGAAAATTATTCATCCTTGAGTGCTTCCATTGCGTGCGCTGCGAAAACGGTTCAAGATACCAAAAATATATGTATGATAGAGTTATTCCTCTTAAAATGATCTAAAAAAATGTCCGCGACAGTATATGTCTATCTTTTAAGATTAACTCACTAGAACCGTTTTTATGGTAATCAAATTTGGTAGAAATTAATGCATTATTTGTTAAGAGTTGTATCAACGTAATAATATTAATCTTTATCCAAAAAATGTGTTGTTGATTAAGAGTATTTAATTGTGAACAAAATTGTCTTTGACATCCCTTAATTTCAATGAACATCTTAGAAGATATTACAATAACTTATATAGCAAAACAACGTTTGCCGGATCAGCTAGTATCATATATTTTATTACACTATCAACACTTGCTCTCAACATTTTTGTCCGCCTACCTATCGCATCCGTTTTCCTTTATCTGGGTTCGAACGCTTCAAAAACTTGTAACGCGCTCGCTTTGATAAACTCTTTAAAAATTCTATAAAAACGCTACAGCGCTGTGTAATACAATTGGTATCAACTCGAACGTTCTGCTAACCAATCAACGCGTGAAATTGTGGTGTGGACGCCTGGACCAGCGCCGTAGACCGGGATCTATACAAGTAAATTCGTTCCCGGATTCCCTTCTTCTTCCTCGCCAACTCACACGCATCAACTACTAACGTATGTCTGCTCACTCCGTAAGGGTTGAGTTTGATGATTTATTATTACTATAAGTAATATGTTTAATGATTTTGATGAACATAACACCCTACTCTGAGACTGCCGCAAAATGTGACATTTTGTGTGAAATTTCAATTATGAATTCTGCCCGGAACGCAAAAACCGCAAATTAGCTAAGGGAGCATTTAGCTAAGCCGAGTGATACGCGTTTGCATTGTTGACGTTTTCGGTATTATATAATACTAGCTTTTTCCTGCAGCTTCGCTCGCGTTAAGAAGTATTATTATTAATTATTTCCTCCTATTCCCTATTTTATCCCTTTAGGGGTAGAATTTATCAAAGTCTTTTCTTAGCGGATGCCTACGTCATAACATCTACCTGCATGTTAAATCTCAGCCCGATCCGCCCAGTGGTTTGGGCTGTGCGTTGATAGATCACTATGTCAGTCAGTCAGCCAGTCACCTTTCAATTATATATATTTAGATTTTAATAAAACGTAAATTCTATAAAGCACTTGTCACATAGACAGCGAATAGAAAGCGTGGCGAGACGATTTGATTTTGTAATGTACAATATCTTATGTTATGTAACGGATTTTTGCGTTTTACTGTTTATTTGCACTTTAAGGCACACCGAACTGCGACGCACACGCACGTACTCTAGCCTTGGGTCTCGGTAGTCGACTACCGAAAACCACAAACAAACAGTAAAACGCCAAAATCCGTGTCTTTCTACCACCACGCCCACGACCACCGGTCATAAACGTAAATTTATTTTCTCTTATACTTTTGCTCTTTATTTACTAAGAGAAAATCCTCATAGAGTATTGTAGAGGCATATCCATCTATTTCTCAACTCGATAACAATACAGTTGCCTAGATTTAGTACGGTCAAAGTAATTAGAGCGTCTGGGTCTTTGTGCATGAGGAAACTTCGAGGATAATAAACTTATTTTCATTTATAACCTGATCTTTCTTCATATAATACGTTGATGTTTATTCCTAATTAATTTATTTATTTATTCTTTATAGGGTTGCCAGTAGCCTGGTACATTCACTTACACAATATATACACAAATTACAATCGACAATGTACGGTTCCTATTAAGGCATCCACAACATAAGTCAGAGTGGCCTGTTTATTTAATGTCAAGATTATTAGTTTGTGCATCTCTCAACAACCCGAAGACCTTTCTCCTGAATCCCGGCATGGAGTTCGCGAACAAATCAACCGAATCTCCAAGAAGATTGTAGACCCGAGACAATCTACACAAAGCACTGTTGACTCCGAGGTTTGTTCGTTTAAAAGGTGGGTGAAAAAAAAACGGCTCGTCTGAAATATTTACCGGAGGCTCTGAATGAAAATTTTTGGAGCAGTTGGGGGCAGTCAGTTTTATTGTTTAAAATGTTATATAAAAAGTTCATATCCAATTGCTGACGACGAAGGGCTAAAGGATAATATTATTGCTATGAATTAAAGGATATTAAAGAAGTCCCCAATTTTTAGGTTATTTTCTACAGGCTGTTATTTTGAGGAAAGTGGTCATACTGATGTTTTAAAAAGGGAAGTTGTAGCTTCAAGCGTCTGGTATCCAGTTTTAAGCGTTAACATTATTTTACGCGCAGGGTTTTTGAGTAATCGTAAAAAAACACCAGAATTAATCCTAAAAAAGAAGATTTTTCCCCGCCTTGAAGAATTTCAAGATCTGGAGCTGAGATCAGGTCCCCTGTCCACCTAAACGTCCCACTCTGCGCTTGTCAGTACGTGTTCAAAATCCTTTTATTTACACTGGCTCGACAAAGTGACTACAGAGCACCTGATGGTAAGTACAGTGTAGTCCAAAAACTAAAGCGACCATCAAAGGATAGAAATCCATTGATAGTCTACATCGTCATGTCAGCCCATATATACCACGACTGAAGGTCTCTAGGTATACGAGGTACCTACTGAATATACACAAGCTGATTCCGAACGTGACAGGTAATCCGGGTCACTATCACGGTATTTACACTTGTGTACTGTGGTCATAACCCAGTTCGGGCAATCGCCCAACCACCAAAAATCCTTCCTGCCCCATCAGACATCCAGTCGATAATTTTATAATACAGTAAAAAAAGGCAATGAGAATATTACAAGTAAAATTAAAGGAAAACACGATCGTATTATATGACACTATATCACTATGTAAGCTGTGCCCTAAGCTTGTGATACACAAGTTTATGTCTCCAATTCTGTTAGTTTAGGCGTTAAAGCCAACTAAATCCCGGCTTTAGACAGTAATGTGTCGCGCATAGCTCAATTCAGCGAAGGGCTAAATGCCAAAAAATCACAAAAACTTCTGATACGTCTCGTGCTTAATAATGAAACGTATACGAGCATTTTAACGAGCATATATACATACGACAAAATCTGTATCTATTTTTGGCAAGTCGTTAATACTAGAAATAAACACAAACTAGTGTTACCTAATTACCGGCTTTAAAAGGTCCATGGTTCCTACATGGGGCTCGGTATTCGCTTATACAATACAACACAATACCTAAAGACATCTTGGAGTTCCCACTATTGAAATTTAAAAAAACTATTAAAACGAAATTGCTAAAAAAGGGATATTATTCCATTAATGACTGTTTGAACGATAAAAGTGCGTGGTCTTAAATATGCAATCGTTCTCGCGGGGCATTCAATCCTTTATATATTATACCCGTTATTGTACCGCATTATGTTAAAAGGAGCAACTACCAGAGTTTCTTGCCGGCTCTTCTCGGTAGATTCTGCTTTCCGAACCGGTGGTAGATTCAATTTGTTTTTTTGACGATTCAATAGTGCTTGGAAGTAGGCCTATTTGAATAAAGTTATATTTCATTTCGTATATTTCATTTTATTTCATTTCAACGGCATTTTTTACAATCGTTTTTAATAGTCGAAATAAAGAAAAGAAAAATAATTCACCAGTTCTAAAGGCAGAATCTTCTGAGATTAACCCAAAGGGAAATAACATTCCTTTAAATACAAAATTTATAGGATTGACATAAACTTTCAAAATATCAGTAAGAAAGAATAAAAAGCATTTATTTAGCACATAACATAACATATGCTCTAACCAACGCGACCGACCAATCCAACTGATGATGATGATGATGTCCTAGCCGGATTCGGCCACGGCGACTGTTTCAACGCCGATTAAGAAAATCAAGGTCCAGTTTTCGGAAACAGTCAATTGCGCAGGAGATATTTAAGTGCATAACTGGAAGCGCTGCCAGAAAAGCACTCTCTCGTCCGAGCTCCCTCGGGCCCGATGGAAAGGAGAACCAGTACGATCGGGAGGGAGCGGGATGCAGGTTTGGTCGAGTTTTCCTTCTCTGAACACCTGGTTGAATTGCGGTGTTAAAGAGATACCTTAGTCGCCATTTACGACAGCTCAGCAGGAAGAGGGGGGTGCTATTCTATTCTTCCGTCAGCCACCACGGCTCAAATCCAACTACTTAATCTATATCAGGCACAAGTACGGTCGTGTGTGGAGTATCACTGCCACATCTGGGACGGCTCCGCCAAACACCTTTTGGCAGACTTGGATTCAATCGATCGCCGAGCTCAGTTCCACGCCGGTGAGGTCCTTACTTCGCGCAAGCTTCTCACTATAGAACACCAGCGTAGAGTGACCTGCCTTTTGGTTTTCTAGAGTATGGAGCTGAGTTGTATGCGAGCTGGCACCCATATGTGGTTGACATTCCACACTCTAGCATACGACTATTTGCTATTGTAATTAATGAATTAATTTTTGTTTTTCAATTTTTTTAATGTACACTTGAGTAAATGGTTTTTTATACTGGCTTGACAATGCGACTGCAGTGCATCTGATGGAAAGTGCAGTGTAGTCCAAAATAGTAACGACCGCCAAGGGACAAAAATCCTTTGACAGTGACCATCGCTATGTCGTATCACATATACCACGACGGAAGTTCTCTAGATATATGAGCAACTGGATATACACAAGCCGATTCCGAAACGCGACAGGTCTAAGCGAATCATTATGACGGTCTTTGCGCTTGTGCATTGTGGTTACGACCCATTTCGGGCAATCGGCTTACCACCTCAACCCCTTTACTTTGCAGAATAAAAAGAGAAATAAATAACTTACGAAAGTGGTATTCCTCCGATGAAGACGTCAGAGTTGGTTGTGAATTTCCCAAAAACAAACTCTTTGCCTCGAGAAGTCTTTTTCTGAGTTTGCCCGTCCACGGTGAGCGACGTGTGCTCGTCTCTCCTCGCGACCTGGTGGAATATAATCAATTATTTAAGGTTTAGGTTGTAAGTGTGGCGGCCTATAGAGTTCGGGGACTATGGAAATAAAATGCGTTTTGCTGTTAACTGTGTATTATCCGAACTGCCAATCGACGGACGCAGCCGTCTCTATATACATACAACATTCAATATTTATGCAATTTCTTCATTTATGTAAATCACGCTATCAAAATCAATTACTTACGTTAACATTATACTATGTGTCTCTACATTTATCATATAATTGTTTTGTAATAGCTTCACAGAAATAATTAACAGTAGAAGAAACTCTAGTACAGTGATTCCCAAAGTGGTCTATATCGACCCCTGGGGATCTATGACAACCTGCAAGGGGTCTACGTCAGCGAAAATAAATTTGGGGGTCCATAAAAAGAAAATGGGGGTCCAGGATAGTGGATCTCAACACATACACTGATAGTACCTATTTACTTACATCATACTATCTTATAATATCAAAACATATACATTATTTATAAAAGTACCTATGAAGTAAAAAAATTATTATATATGTATGTGTTAGCGCCAGTGAATAGTCGCACAGACTATCTCTAGCGCCATGGCATAGAAACACGAAGGACGGGAGTAATGGGGAAGACGGGGAGGGGAAATGGCTGCTTTAAATTGACACGTCACACGGCGCGGGAACACACTTTGGGCCAAATAGCTTTAAGTTTTTAAGACTAAACTTCACTACAGTTAGAAATTTACAGGAAATCAATATCAGGTAAGTAGGGGTCTACCCAACACGGAAAAACATGGCAAGGGGTCTACGACACAAAAAAGTTTGGGGAACTCTGCTGTAGTACACCAATTCAGATAATATAAAAAAATGTTTTGTTGCAGAAAGCCTGTCCGACCCGAAAGGATCATATTGGTTTCAAGATAACGTTAACAAAATAGATAAGAAAATTATATTATACCTCAAGATTAGCAAAATATTGTCATATAAAATTGAAGGAACTGAATTATTTTACATGAGATTTAAGCTCGGACCACTTACAAAAATCTGCGTACAGATTAATAAAACGATTTTATTAATAAACGGGGCTTAGATCTTATTGTGTTGTGTCATTTATTGTGTTAACGCGCTGAAAAATAGCCAGGAACAAATAAACAACAACAATAAAATATAAATATAGAGTTTTAGATATTTCAAAGAAACCTACCTGAACTTTATGCCAATGGCCATCATTCAGGTTGCTTCCGACTGTTATAATCTGAGCTCCTCCCCCTAAATTATACCTCAATCTTAGAGCACCGTTGACCAGCTTCAACTCAAAAAAGTCGTAGGTGCCGCCGTCGTCGGTGTACAAAAGTAAACCGTTGGGCTGGTCGGTTTTGAACTCTAGTTCTAGCGTGCCGTTGACGCCGACGTTCCACTTGCGAAACTGGGAGTACGGGTTCTGTTTGTCAAGGACGAAGGCGCTGTTCCTGTCGAAAGCGATGGAGATGAGGCAGAGCAGCAGACAGCGCATCGCGGCCACCTCGTCGGAAGGCATGGTCACACGTCACCAGACGCCCTCACATCTACACCGTCTCCGTTTCATTTCTCGATAGCCTGAAACAAGGAAACTATGTTTTAAAGATTGATTTTATTACAATTTCCTTTACATGAAATGAAATGAAAAAGTATTTATTTCGCCACAAATCAACAAAAAAAAACAGAAGTTTAAATGCAGCAATACAAACAACACACAAAAACAAAAGAAAATACAAAACATATAAACATGTCGAAAATGGGACCTTCATCAGCCTAAAGCCACAGAGGAAGCCTGCAGCGCTGATTTTCATGAAGGGCCCCGGTCGTGTTACACCTTATAAGAATTATCAATAAATAATAAAAATACATATAGCTTAAATAATAAATACGAGTGATACTAAAATAAACTATAACACACACTATTAGATGCCCACACGAGCGTTAATTAATGATAGGACCTTTATTTAACCCAGTAGAAACCCTCATAAGCCTTCAGGGCCGTCTCCCGTCTGCAGAGTATAGAAGGTAATGCAAGGTCAGCTTCCTCAAGCAACTCGGCAAATTAATGATAGAACCTAGGTCTATTGTGAACAGTTTAGAACTCCTAATTCTAGACAGAACGTCACATCTTTGTATTCTACCTTTGGTACCAATCTACCAAAAAGGGAGGAGCTCTAAAAAACCATTCAACCTGGTAACTCCAACTCCATTGCAAAGACGCACCACTCTGTTGGTCGTTGCCTCATTCCCGTCTCTAACACCATACAGTACCGCGACAACACAGGGGTTCTCTGGAACATCCCAATTGTATAATATAAATAATAGGGAGTCGAAGCTGCTCGCGTCCGTAGGCTTTACCCTAGTGTCCCTACACGTGACTCCTGGGTGGTGCTAAACGAGCAGCAGCGAGGTGGTAGGGCGCCGGTGCCCGTCTGGATCGCGACCACAGTACATGGGTGTAAAGCCCGTCATAGTGACCAGTTTCGGCTTGTCGCGTTTCAGGATCAGCTTGTGTATATCCAGTAGCTGATATACCTAGAAATCTTCAGTCGTGGTATATGTGGGTCGACATGACGATGTAGACTATCAATGGATTTTCATCCTTTGATAGTCGCTTTCGTTTTTGGACTACACTGTACTTACCATCAGGTACTCTGTAGTCACTATGTCGAGCCAGTGTAAAAAATAAATAAATAAATGGATAGAAAATATAGGAGTGAATGAGGCAGGTTTGAATGACGGAGAAAATAAGTTGTGATTAATGTGTGGCGTTATTTAATTACAAAAAAACTGTGCCTGTGTTATTAGATTTGTTAGTAAATCCTGTTGATAATATTATAAATGCGAAAGTTTGTGAATATGTTTATTACTCTTTCACGATAAAACTACTGGACGGATTTGCATGAAACTGCCACAGTAATATAGATTATACATCGGAATAACATATAGGCTACAATTTGTAATGATTTTATATAATTTTAGTCATAATATAATATAAAGATACATGTCAATTAAATCGGAAAAAATTTGTCTTCTGAGAGCTATCTTGGCGTACACTGCCTAAACCATTGGAGTTACACAAAGATGATGTACAGTATGATTGTTTGTCTTGAATAGTTCTAAATAAAAGTCCCCGACAGCATATATCTACCTTTTATGTGGAAGCCACTATGACCAAAATTGTATATTATAATACAGAAGATATTATATAGAAATAATTTATATGGCAGAACAACGTTTGCCGGGTCAACTAGTTTTATAAACTGAAATTTGTCTCCAAAAATATCGAGATGAATGTAGTGATATTCTTTCTCTTCTATAATATAAAAATCAATCGCAAAATGTCTTGACAAGCGCGAAACTCGAGAAAGGCTGAACCGATTTGGTTGTTTTTTTTTTTGTTGTGTTTGATGAAGTTTGAGGAAGGTTATTACGGAGAGAAAAATTTTAAAAATTCCCTGAAACTGTCTAAAAATAACACTTTTCTGTATTCTCATACAAAAAATTTGTAATGATATTTAAAAGTCAATTTGAACTTTAACACCATACCATAAAGTTTAAATGTTAATGGACGGGTTCCGGGAAGGCAAAGCAATCGAGTGACGTATAAATATTAATGTCAATATTTGTCAATTTTTATACATATAGCATTAAGGCCAGGTTCCTTCAAACAATTTTCAAAAAAATCTGACGGGAAAGCTATTAACATTAAAAAAACCATGAGACTTTGTTTTAGAGAAATAGGGCAGAACAAGGTCTGCCGGGACACCTAGTTTATAATGAAAAAGAGAAAATGAAATAAGTGAAACATGATTGTTGAAGAAGCGAAAGAGGTTTGTAAAATAGGAAATCGTCGTAATGATAAATGGGTAAGTTTTATTTACTTGAGCAGACGGAAACGAGAGCTGAATTTTTCAACATGTAGTTACAAAAAATAAACATGGCCGAATGCGAAAAATAAACGTTTCCCGAGGACAAGAACGGCTATCTAGCGCAGGTAAAAGCCACTCGTAGATGACAAAAGAGCTTCAGCTGCCGAAGGGAAGGAAACTAGGCCGACGGTAAACTCGAAATAGGAATCTAACTGCCAACTGTGCTCAGTTGGATGCGGCATTTGTACAAACTCGTAATTATTAAGTTTTCTGTTTAAAACGTATAAAAAATGTGTGTTTGTAGCTCACACACGATATAAGTGAAACTATATAATGTATTCTATCTTATTCTTTCGCAGGCTTAAACATGTACGTGTTTGTATCTGTTTTGTGTTGCTTTTTCATTTAATCGAGTTGAAATCACTTTAATTCTAAAAAAGTTGTAATAATAATATATCGTCACGCGATATCTCTTACGGGGTGAGCAGAGATACAATAGTGACTGTATCCACTTTGAGTTTATATGTTGTGCTCACTTACGCATGACATTTCATTTAGATGCCATGCGGGTTTCCTACGATGTTTTTCTTAACCAGTGAGCTCGTTGTACCTAAATCCGTGCTTAATCTGGAAAAAACCCAGAGACATGTACAGGGATAGGAACCTGCGACCACTCGCTACTTCCTAAAAAACTTTCCCTTCAAAAACATCTAACTTGACCGCATATAAAAGTACAATCAGCTTTCTTCTTAAAATCAGTATTTTTTTTCTAAAATATTGGCTCGTCAAAGTGACTACACGACACCGGAAAAAGTGAATCTTAAATGGCAAAGATTGCTCGTTAAGCCGCAAGCTATAATATATTGATAGATTGATTGATACATTCCTGATTTAGTTGAAGTTTAAGTATTACAATGCTGGACACATCGGTAGAATGATCAGCAACACCAAAAGAACTGTATAATCTGGATTTACGTGTATATAATTAAAAAAAATTGGTTTATCCTTTTTAGAGTTTGTAGACGTTAAATGGTTTTTAATGTCAGCTATGAATAAATAAATTTAATTCTTTACGAAAAACGAGCTATCTCCAAACATCAATCAAAATTGGAAACCGACCAGTCCATATAACAACTTAATAACAGCGTTTATATCAATTAATTTAACAACTTTGAATGAATTGGATTTGAAATATAAATTCAAACAAATATTTTAATATTTAGAATACTTTATTTAATATATTTATTAGGTTTTATCATAACATTGCAGTGTAATTATGTTTTTCTTTGAAAAATAAACAGCGTGTTACCGCATCCAGCCGTTAGTAGTTCCGCGTACTCTTTCCATGCGGAAAGCGCCCAGTCATCCCGTAACAGGCTACGAGCAGAAACTTGGCACGGTCCCCGTTTTTGCGGACTTTTTTCAGATGCCCAGAGGCGCTGATTCGATGACCTCTCGCCCCCTTAAAGAAACTTTTGATTTGTTACCGCGTTCGCTGTTAATTATCCAAAGGCGTTTCTGAGTTTTCATGTTTTTATTTCACGATTTATACGACTTTCTTTTTATATATTTGTGTACTTTATTATGTCCTATATCAGTAAGATACCGGAGATGATTAATCGACCATCATCACAGTCTTGTCTAATTTTGACGTATGGGGTAATTAATATAAATAAAACTACAGTATGGCGCAAACAGCACGACACACCCGATCACTCTGGCGTCCGCCATTGTAATGTCCACTTGATTTTTTTTTTGACATTTCGCGCGTTGATTGCCTGGGAAAGGTCTTCACAACTCAACTGGGCGGGTGGGCGAATACTGAAGGTGCTCAGGCGGCAATTTATGGGTTGGGTGGCAATGCAAGGGCACCCCTGTGGGTACAAACCTCGACTTGGATCGCCAGCCAAAAATATACGAAACCTAACGGTGATCTACTAGCGTTTCGGAAGCGACTACCTTGAGAAGAAACGTCGAAAGAAACTCAAGGCTGCGTCGGAGTGTGTCCACTTGACTAGTCGCAACCTAACATTTATGAATATAATTTCGGATATGTGTCACGCACGCATATTTTGTACGCATAAATGGGTAAATTTTTAATCCGATTAATAAAAATGATTAACGATTAGATTTTACGTTTTTTACCATTAATATGACTACATTTTGCTCATTTATGTTTTAAATACTACAAAATCCCAGATTGTATACACATCTATGATTTCTTAATATTTTAAATGGATTTAATCATGATTATAGAGCAAGAAAATGAAAATTACGACTACATTTTGTAATCGTTCATCATTAATCAGATTATATTTTGCCCATCTCTGTTTATACCTTCGCTGCAACAACATGAAGCTGACGACTTCAGTTCGAGAAATATTGTTGTCTGAAAAACTTCTATCTATACATAAAGGGGCTATCTATCACGTAAAAAGATTTATTTGGACAGTTATATCATCATAGTCTAAACTACTGCTGATGTGTTTGGGGTCGTGGCCGCTCAGGGTGGGGGCCCTGAGCGACTGGTTAGCGACCCTCGAGAAATAGGCATAGCATTGTGACGTGCATAGCCTAAATACAATAAGCAGTGTCGGGGGAGATATCTTCCCCAGAGTTTGTGCCCGGCGGCCGCGGCGCGACTGGGCTGTGGCGAATTGATTACAGGACCCGCAATCCCCACCAATGCGCAGAAGTAGTCACCTTGGGGTTTTTAGTCGGTATAAGTCCGACACACCTCGGCTGCCTAACCCCCCTGTGCAGATGAGATGGTCTTATGAGGATTTTCCCCAAGTAAAAAAAAAAAGAGTCTAAGCTACTGAAGCTGTAATCATGGAGCTTAGACATCGCATTTATTTAATATTCGCCCCCTAAAGGAGTAAAATGATGGTGGAAAAATTGTTTGAAGTCCGGCAATTTTGAAGTAATCACTATGAAAACTGGTATTTATATTTTAGATTAGAGATAAAAATACGTGTTTCGAAGTTTTATCGAATCAACCCCTATGAGGCAATTTATTCTACCCGCACAACATCGGGCCATATTTGCTAGTTTTTTTTATAAAAAATGAAGTGTTAATTTTTTATTTATTGATAATGACCCATTAACCAAAGCAAAAATGCAGACTAATGATCATCGACGTAAAGTTGCTGCCGGGCGGATTTTATCGGCTGCAGTCTAGAGAATGAGCTCAAAACGTTAATTTCAAAGTCCAAATTTCCCTATTCACTAAAAAAACACTATTAGATGCCATGAGAGATGCTATCCTAACGTGGTGGATATTCCCCATATCCATACTAAAAAGTTGTGAAGAAAGACCTCTACCGCTTGTGGGAGACGTATTGATTGAAAGTCAGTCTTGACTAAAATCCTATTTATTACATATTTGGCGCACGCTATATTTAATGAGCATGACCTAGATATCGTGCATTGTATTATAATTAACTTTACGTTGCATAAAGTACGTAAAACTTTTTTTTTAATTAATTTATACGCAAACGCTTGACCTCAATCACAGCTGGTAGAAGGTGAAGATGAGTCCGATGATGAACCACGTCCGCCTAGTGAATGCCTATTCACTCTTCTGTTAAAGACTCCCAGGTCATAAGATCGCGGAAATATGGCCGCTGGAAGCATATTCCACTCCTTAGCCGTTCGCATGATGAATGTAGAAGCGAATCTTCTCGTGCGGATATAAGGAACATCCACCACATACGGATGGTATCCGACACGATGCCAAGTGGTTTTGTGGTGGAATGGGGCTGGTGGAATCAAAGAATGCAGTTCCTGAGAACACTCTCCTATGTGCAACCGGTAAAAGATTGTGAGGCAGGCAACTCTACGTCGATGCTCGATGCTCTACATTTAAACCTTAGTCAAAGTATCATCATCAATAAGTCTACGAGCTCTACGATCAATCGAGTCCAAAGCCGCCAACTGATATTTAGCGGATCCGTCCCAAAGATGACAACAGTACTCGACAACCGACCGCACCTGTGCCTGATACAGGTTAAGAAGTTGCGATGGTGAGAAGAACCGTCTGACCTTAAAAATCCATTAGCATTACCATTAGCCTAACTTAGCATAATATATAGTACGTCATAGGGTTAAGCGCTAGCCTGTAAATATTTAAAAAAAGTTAAAACTCCTTTTCTTTTAAGGCCAATCATTTTATCCGCTACACAAATTTGCCAACCCTAGCGCGTGACCTCGTACTCCGGTATGTTATCGACAAAACGACATGTTCGATAATAAGCCGTAGCAACAGAAAATTGGAAATTTGCGTATCTACCTCTCAATCGACGCGCCGGGAACGCTCAAGAGGACAGCATATTTAGCCCTCACGGATATTTGCGACCCGAGAGAGGGTTGGTTGTAGTGTTGGACCGATGATTTCGCTTTCGGCAACCTTCGGCCAAATGAACTACATTCGGTAAAACTTTTGGAAAGACCGAAATATTAACTCAATTCTAAGATTTCTAGCAAGCTTCAAATTAAAACTATCTCATCTGAATGTAATTATTGACTTACTTTTAATAAGTCAATCTCAGGCTAAAGTAAAAACCCATTAATCTGCTATAGCTTCAGTATACAAGTGCAAAGACCATAATAGTGACCCGCTGTAGCCTGTCGCGTTTCGGAATCATCTTATAAACGTCCAATAGCTCATATTTCTAGACACTTGTAGCCGTAGTATATGATGGCCGATATTGTCGGTGAATGTCAATGGAATTTCATCTTTTAGTTATCGATGTCATTCTCGGATTACGCTGTACTTACCGTCAGATGCGTTATAGTCACTTGGTAAGTCAGTGTAAAAAATTACCAACGGCCAAAATCGAAACCAAAACCTAAATGATTATTTTTCGTGGCGATCACAGATACATTATTGCCTGTATCCACTTTGCGCTTATATGTCGTGCCCAGTAGCGTTCATTACATAGATGCACGGAAGCACTGTATGCCCTGACGATAAATAAGTCTTGACTAAATTCCTTAAACTTAAACAAAAACGGAACCATTTATATTAAAATCTATTCTACATTCACGCCACCTATATTTTCTATGAAAGTAATATAATATTTACTATCATTATATAATATTCAAATTAATTATGCCAATTCTGCCTACCCTGTCCAAATACCCTATGCAGGTCACTGGTCGTGCCCAACGTGACCAGTAGCGCAGCTGGTCGCAGCTCTCACAGCACTAGTACACATTACTTTTCTATTAGATCCCATGCGAGTTCTCTTACGATGTTTCCCTCACCGGTGAACATGAGGCAACTAAATCCGTACGTCATCTAAAAAAACTCAAAAGTAAGTGCTAAGATTCGAACCTCGTTGTCGTGAATGGAAAACGGTCAATTATCCACGAGGCAACAAAGTAAAGAACAAAGTAACAAAGTGTAGAGATATATAAAACTAGCTTTTGTACGCCGCTTTGCTCGTGTTAAGAAGTATTTTTATTAATTAGGTATAGTTATTGCAGCTTTACTTTTGTTTAGCGAGTGTAAAAATTAATTTCATGGATGTGCGTGGATCTGTTTTTTTTTTATATTTTTATTTTTTTATGGTATAATATATAGTATTTAAAGGTGTATATTGGTTTTGTTAAAGATCTAATATCTGTACAATATGATACTAGTGCTGCCATCTGTCGTACATTGTCGGTAGACATGTTTTAATGTTCAATGTTTTTAAAATAGTCTGAGCCACTCGGCAATACGAATACGTTGTTTCATTTTAGGTTTATTGTTTTTTTTTTCTTTTTTGTTTTCTTCTTGTTTTTCTTCTTTTGTGCTTATTGTGTTTTGTTGATTGATTGTCTTTTCTGTATTATATTATGTAAAATGATTTTATATTTGTATAACTGAAATACTTAATTGATTTTGTATATGTGGAGCTGTTCCGGTGAAGTGGCTGTGTCGACCGCAAGGGCCTGTCGGAATACCAGCGCTGCAGAGTCCAGTGCTCTGTAGCACATGCTGAGACAGGGCCCTTATTGGCGGCGGGCTAAACATTTTTTTTTTTATGTATTGTTTGGTTGGTTTTTCTTTTTTATGTTTTTGGTCTTTTATGTGTGTTCTATTGTTCAATGTTTGTTATATGGCTGCTGTTAATAAAACGTTTTCTTTCTTTCTTTCTTTCTTTCTTTCTTTCTTTCTTTCTAAAAAATTAGGGACTACAAAACTTCTTTGTACACAATATTCTAAACTAATCTGTCATTAGGCGCTAAAACTGTCAATCTATTGGGTGAACTTATACAAACTTTCTTCCCCTATTTTATCCCCTTGGTGGTAGAATTGATCAAAATCCTTAGCGGATGCCTACGTCATAACATCTACCTGCATGCCAAATCTCAGCCCGATCTGCCCAGTGGTTTGGGCTGTGCGTTGGTAGATCACTATGTCAGTCAGTCTGTCAGTCATCTTTGAGTTATATATATTTATAGACTAGCTGTGTCCGCGACTTCGTCCGCGTGGAATAGTTGTTCTGGGCATTTTAGATAGTTATTTATTTTAAAATTGTAATATCTTCTAAGATGTTCATTGAAATTAAGTGATGTCAAAGACAATTTTGTTCACAATCAAATACTCTTAACCAGCAACACATTTATTTGGATAAAGATTAATATTATTACGTTGATACAACTCTTAACAAATAATGCATTAATTTCGACCAAATTTGATTACCATAAAAACGGTTCTAGTGAGTTAATCTTAAAAGATAGACATATACTGTCAGGGACATTTTTTTAGATCATTTGAAGAGGAATAACTCTGTGATACATATATTTTTGGTATCTTGAACCGTTTTCGCAGCGCACGCAATGGAAGCCCTCAAGGATGAATAATTTTCCCCGTTTTTTTTTTCACATTTTCCATTATTTCTTCGCTCCTAATGGTTGCATCGTGATGTTATATAGCCTAAAGCCTTCCTCGATAAATGGTCTATTCAACACAAAAATAACTTTTCAATTCGAACCAGTAGTTCCTGAGATTAGCGCGTTCAAACAAACAAACAAACAAACTCTTCAGCTTTATAATATTAGTATAGATTACCTTACACCTTGCCAAAAGGCTGAAAAGCTAGGGCCGAAACGGAGGCCGAAACTTTGGTCAGTCACTAGTGGATTGCGCGCGTAACGAGCACGGCAGATGCCGCCGGCTCATTAATGGGGCCGTATATAGGAAAACTAAAAGGCTGTACGGCTGTGGCACTCGCGAGATCAGATAAAGTGCGTATTTTCCTGCAAAATTAGGGCTTAGTATAATTTGACAACGTTTCTCTATTAGAAAATCTCTTACCAAAAACAAATCTTTAATTTAAATATGTAAAAAGATCGGATCAAATACTAAGACCGAGATTTATACACGCTACTTTGATTTTGCTTAAGCTTTACTCGACCATATCATCGCGGTATATTCTATTCGGGGTGATCAGAGATACATTAGCGGCTGTACCCACTTTGCGCTTATATGTCGTGCCCAACGTGACCAGTAGCGCTGCTGACCACTCTTCTCACAGCACTAGTACACATTTCTACTAGTTGTCATGCGGGTATCGCACGGAATTATATTAAAAAAAAAACACAAATAATATTGTTTAATTAATGTAAAAGTAATCCGCTGTTGTGGCCTGGTGGATAATAGACTGGTTTCTATGCACGGTGAAGCTAATGGTCTTAGGTTCGGATTCTGGTACGCACCTCTGGGTTTTTCTAGATTACGCACGGATTTTGGAGCCGCATGCTCACCGTTGAAGGAAAACAGTGTAAGAAAACCCATGAGGCATCTAATGGAAATGTCATTTGGACTAGTGCTGCGAAATCGGCGACCAGCTTCGCTACTGGTCACGATATATTGGGTTCGTCATATAAGCGCAAAGTGGACACAGCTACTAATACATCTCTGCTCACACCAAAAGGAATATAGCGTAACGATATATTATTATTTCTAAGTGAAATATCTCGGCCATGCCCAGGTACGGTTAACATTCAATACTAGCGGGTTTTCAAACAAAATTTAATTCCCTATTAAAACTCCACCTTTTCACAGTCAGTAGCGAGTTTCAATTATGTTAAAGATATGAATATACAGGCTGATTTTATAGACGAGGGAGATATTCAAGGAGGATATTCAGCATTCGATTCTAATTCAAAATACAGTGTAAACTCCATGTAACGTCACTCGATTTAACGACAAACTCCCTAAAGCGTCGATATCACTCGGCTTTGGTTGGTTTAGCTTGTTTCCCATACAATGATACACTCTATATAGCATTACACCCACTCTCAATAACGACAGCAATTTAATAATATAAAGTACCTTTTAAGTTGCCATAATTATTAAAAACTGCGCAGCTGTGTACGTTCTTTTGTCGGTTTATTATCCTAGCCCGTAATAAATTCGACTGTCGGCATTGCACACACCGAACTTTCTAAGAAATCCTTGTCCATGTATTGACTGTTGTTAGTAGGAGTCATGGATTATCTATACGTTATCATATTCTTAGTTACTCACAAACTTTCACACTGTAAACATGGCAAGTAAGAGTTTAAAACGTTTTCTAATACAGATTTTTCTTCTCTCCATTTAACGTCAACTCTCTATAACGTCAAAATATGCACAGTCCCTTGAGGGTCGTTATATAGAGTTTGCAATGTACATTTAAGTTTACCATATACCACTGTAAAATTATAAACAATATAAAGAACACAGCGTTGATGACAATGGGAATAAAATTCTAAGATCCCGATAAACTGGGGTCGTTGTATAAGAAATGTCGCGCGGAATCCACAGTTGCATTATTCAGTTGCAATTGCGAATTCTCGGGGACCGGGATCGCGGGGAATTTATTACCGGATTGTTTTGCTGATCGTATTTGAAATCACTTAGGGTGGCATTCCGTATATCTACCTAAAAGCACAAAGAGCAATAAACTCAGATTTGTGTCACATTGGAGAGGTGTAGTAGAGAATTGGGCACGCAAAAGCTGCCTTTTACAAAATATCCAAGGTTCTTTGCAAATCGAGGTTTATAACCACAGGGGTGCCCTTGCATTGCCACCAAACTCATAACTCGCTGGCTGAGCAAGTTAAGTGCTTGCCCCTTCACTCGGTGAAATTGTAAAGATTTTTCCCGGCCAACAACAAAATGTTGTTCTAGGGTAAGGCAAGCCAGGGTCCACGCCCTGGGTGCCAAATACCAAGGGCGATAGACGAGTACATTTAGCGTACGCGCTAAATAATATGTATAAATAAGTGAGTCAACCTCTACATAAATAATTAACTAAAAAATGCAAGCCTAACGTGAACTAAAAATCTTATAAGGTATCGTTATCACGTCTTAAGCTATACAGGGTGACAGATTTTTGTGATTATTTCATTTCTTGTTTGATAAATTATATCTACATTTTAATAAAGTTGTTGAGCACAAAATCGCTGAAAATTGTAATATAATTGAGAAGCAAAGGTAAAAACGACTGCCTGGATGACGGTAGATAGTCTTTACCCTGCCTCGAAAAATTTATAGATGTGGGTCTGAAAAACCTAACCAATCCCTTCCATAGCATATCGCCGACCAAGGCTACATATATTCTCTGTTACATTATGCCCCAAATCTAAAACGGGTATTATAATACGGTCATAAACCATTTTATAGGGCCATTTGTCCTTAAAGTAAGCAATCACAGCCTGTACCCGAATCGTGTGACCTTCTACCCGAGGACTATACCTTAGCTATAGAGTTAAGAAATATCCAGAAACCACACACGCCTCAAAAGAGTAGCTAAAGATATCCTTAAAAAAACTTGAAGTATCTTACATTTATCGCGAGTTGACGCACCTTAATCTCTTTATTTTAATAGCATTATACCGTTTGTGTCTTACTTATATCAAGAAATCTCTTGAACACCGCAATTCAACCAGGTGTTTAGAGAAGGAAAACTCGACCAAACCTGCATCCTGCTCCCTCCCGATCGTACTGGTTCTCCTTTCCATCGGGCCTGAGGGAGCTCGGACGAGAGAGTGCTTTTCTGGCTGCGCGTCCAGTTATGCACTTAAATATCTCCTGCGCAATTGACTGTTTCCGAAAACTGGACCTCGAATTTCTTAACCGGTGTTGAAACAGTCGCCGTGGCCGAACCCGGCTAGGACATCATCATATCAAGAAATGCTAGAGTTAAAGAAAGGCACGAGAGAACAAATTGAGTCTTTTTTTTGGTAGCCCGGTGGAAATTGAGCAAACGGTGTGTCGGATTTGCACCGACTAAAACCCCCGGGATGTTCCTTCTCCCGGCTGCCGAGTGCCAAGGACAAGGCTGAGCCATCTTCCTCAGCACCCGGCGACGTCTACCCCAGAACAAGATGAGCCTGAATAAGTGTATGAAAACATATAAAATATATGTTTTCATGTTAAACTACACCTTTTCTAGATTATGTTTATTTATTTTAAAGGGAAACATACAGCAATATAAAAATGATAACAATATACACAAAAAATGTTACATAACCCAGCAAAGTTTCCACAAAAATTAGTACAAAAATAAAAATCAAGCTACTAAATAACAATAAATCAATCAAATATACATACATATATATGTTACATATAAATAGTACATATATATAAAAAAAAAGTACATTATAGAACAAAATTGAACTTAGGCTAATATTATCTCTGTCACCATTCGTTTAAAGGGCCCAAAGGCACAGGACAGTATATCTATATCGCAAAAACGTTTATTATATAGATCACAGGCACGAAAAACAAAAGTATTATTAACATAGTTTGACCTTAAGAATGGCACCTTAAACAGCGAAGTCTCTTGCATTGGAATGCGGACACCTGAAACCTATTTGACTAAGCAAATAGGACGAGTCCACGAGACCGTTAACAATTTTAAATAAAAAAAGTTGATCCCTCTCAATTCTAGAAAATTCTCAATTCTTCTCTTTCTATTCTTTTAGGTTTCATTTTTTTTTTATCTATGTACGGAATTCTATTATATATTATCTATGTATGAGTACAACTATCGACAGCCAACCACCTGCCGATACCTGCCGCGATCATGCTGAGCTACAAAAATATCTCTTCACGCTTCACTTAACCCTTTGTGTCACGGTGGCACTCTCAGAGTACCACCTGTTTTAGACAAACCACATAAACAAACCTTAACAAATCGCAATGGTTCTGGATAAAATTCATTATCTCCAGAAGTTTTCGAAGTACACATTTTTCCTTACGTGGGAATAGCTCAAAATTTTGTAACCAGGAATTTTTGTGGTCGCTGGTTACGATTCCGCCCAAAAATTTCAAAATTTAGTGCCAAATATCATGCGCTTAGAATGAATTTTAGCATTTTCGGTCCGCCATATTGGATCCGCCATTTTGAATTTTCGAGGATGGAATCGTAATCAGCGACCCCGAAAACCCCCGAGTTCTAAGTTTCAAGCTGATTGGACTAAACAAAAAATGCGTGACGCAAAGGGTTAAAGAGCCCAATATCATGGAACTAATGGAACACGCTCGCCGGAAGACTATTCCACAATCCAATGACTCGACAAATGTAAGAGTTAGAGAACTCCTCACTTCTAGCTAAAATAGAAGTCTCCGTAAAACTGTGGCTCCGCAATCCACCGCGCGTTTTTCTTTGTATTTTTTAATTCCATGACCTAAGCATACAAATATTAAGGACGACACGAGACCCGTTAAATTCCCACTCTTACCCGCGTCATAAAACTGCGGAATAGCCTTCCAACGTGTTCACTTCCTAGGACATTTTGAAGAACTCAAGGTTTTATAATTTTAAGACTAAGCATATTGTACCGCTTCAGTTGCGCAGAGATGTTGCCTCACTGAGCGTTTTCTACCGTCTGTATCATGGCGAGTGTTCTGAAGAGTTGTTTAATCTTGTTCCACCCTCTCCCTTCCTTAATAGAACTACGCGCGAGGGTTTGCGGTGACACAGCTATACGGTATCTCACATCCCGGCTAGGACTAAGAAGTTCTCTAACTCCTTCTTTTGCCGTGTCGTTGGGCTGTGGAATGGACTTCCGGCAAGCGTGTTCCCACCATCTTATGATATGGGAACCTTTAAGCGTAACGTGAAGAGATATTTGTGCAGGCCGGTATGATCACTGCAACTACCGATGGGTTTTTCTTACCTGTCGATAGGCGTTAGCGTTTTTTGGCTGCCCGATGCTTACCATCAGGTGCGGAGCAGTCACTGTGTCGAGTCAGAATAAAAAAAAATACAGGCTATCGTTTAATTTCAATCACACCTAGTGGTAAATGAAGATAAGGTCGTTGATAGATTGTTTTGGTTTTTAGTAACCCGGAGGAAGAACCTGCATTGGATCATCAGGGACGCTGAGAGGGCCAGCGATCCCGGTGTGCCAGATTACTGACTAAAAACCCTCGGGGTGTCCATTTAATCGCACCATCCGAGCCTGGGAATTTAAATTCATCCAGAAGCCCGGAAAGCTAAAAGCCTTGTTCAGGTTTCTTTACTGGTATGGTCCTCCGGATCGCTGACAGACCGCGTTCTACAAATGCATATTCCTTCAAAAAAAAAGTAATCAGGTGGTTGAGGTACAAGCAATAAATTTGAATGTGGTTTTTTCTTCGTTTTTGTTCTAGTTGTCAGTCGTTTCAGCAGCGAGGTGGTAGGGCGTCGGTGCCCGTCTGGATCGCGACCACAGTGCACGGGTGTAAAGACCGTCATAGTGACCAGTTTCGGCTTGTCGCGTTTCGGGATCAGCTT
This sequence comes from Automeris io, assembly GCA_036320925.1. NCBI lineage: Eukaryota > Metazoa > Arthropoda > Insecta > Lepidoptera > Saturniidae > Automeris > Automeris io. The sequence continues at coordinate 12,609,445 of JAUDJH010000018.1, read as the reverse complement.
GTGTATATCCAGTAACTCATATACCTAGAGACCTTCAGTCGTGGTATATGTGGGCCGACATGACGATGTAGACTATAAATGGATTTTCGTCCTTTGATAGTCGCTTTCGTTTTTGGACTACACTGTACTTACCATCAGCTACTCTGTAGTCACTATATCGAGCCAGTGTAAAAAAAAATGTAGTCTACCCTTGTAAATATATTCGCATTTGTCATGTATCCTGTCCATGTCTTATATAGTTTTATGTGTTAATGTAGACTGTGTAAGCGTGCTAATAAATAAATAAATATAAAAGTCCGACTTGGGAGTGAAATCGAAATTGAGCAAACCTATCATATATTTTTATATTAAGTAAATAATAAAATATCGTCCGCAAACCTACTTGGCATCTAATAGAAATAACATGTGTACCAGTGCTTGTACAACGGCGATGAAGTTGCTGATATAAAGTTGCTCGTTTAGAAATCTTTCAGAATTATAAAAAAATATTAATAACGCCGATATTACAACCAAATTTCTCAAGTTTAAAGGTATTTTTCTTAATATCAATGTCACAAATGATCGTAGATTCGAATTCCTCCTGGGTTTTTCCAGATTAAATTATATATTATAGATAGATTAAATTTAGAAACCACATGCTCACCGGTGAAGGAAAATATAGTGAGGAAACCCGAATGACATATAATAAAATGTCATGTTTACTAAGGCTATGAGAATGCCAGTCAGCGGCAATACTTAGACTATAATACGCATTGGACTAATAAAACTCACTAATCTATTTCACCCTGAAAGAGATTTTCAATTTTTATAAACTCTCTCTTAAAATACTCGTATAGTGGACCATAATTTTAACTGCTGAATGAATTTTTATATTGATGGATCATTTAAATCATATCTACCAACGTCTATTTCAACACTATTTGTGTGTTCTAGGGTCTATATTTCATCATAAACATTCAAATTTCATTGCATTTTGATTGGCTTTTCTTAAAAGCATGAGACCAAGATATGTTTCTACGCTCAATTAATTTGAAAGGGGCGAAATCAAAACGTAGACATCAAAAATAATCAATAAAACCGCGTACCAGACGAAACTATTCGACAATTAATCAACAGACAACACGACGAACCATTCAATGAGAGGTATAATGCATCGGTGTCTATAAAAGAATTAGGGTACTCACGCACGGAGTTTTCATCGAGCGTTGGCGTCTCTTCACAGGTCACAAACAAGAAAATCACTAAATAGTTAAAGAGTCACTGGCGTTGGATTATTTTAAGTAGGATTATGTAATTGAATTATGACCGAAGCATGGCGCGAGCTGGGCGCGCTAAAACCAACTGCAGAGGGAAATGGCGGACGCGTGCGCGCGCCGCCCGCCCTCCGGTTAAGGTGGCTTTTAACCGAAACGATTTTTATAATTAACAAGCGAACGCTTGACTTCAATCATATCTGGTGGAAGGTGAAGATGACCACGACATGCTCACCAGTGAAAGTAAGCATTATGAAGAAACCCGCATGGCATCTAATAGAAATGTCATGTGTACTGGTGCCGTGATCACGGTGTGAGAACGGTGATCGGCTGCGCTACTGGTCACGCTGGGCACGATAAGCTCAAAGTGGATATGGCAACTAATGTGTTTCTGCTCACTCCATAAGGAAGAAAGCGAGACAATTTATCATTATTATAAGTTTAGAAAATGTCTATATTATTCGATAAAAAGTTGTAATTCAAATTTAATAATTGATTTGATTGTTTTACTTTATTAATAGGCAGTTGTTTTGATTTTGTTTATATATATTTTAGTATTGTTACACTTTTTTTTTATTGTTTGATGAGTTTTTTTTCATGACTAATAACGGTGCTTTTGTTATAAATCTATATGAAACAGGCCACTCTAATTTACATATTAAGGGGTGAAAGGCTATTTGGCTTAAGCGACATGTTTTTGGTGATATAGTAAGTAGTAAATATATTTTTGGAATCGTAAAAAAACGCTATTTCCGAATATATATGTATATATTACTACTAGCTGACCCGGCAAACGTTGTTTTGCCATATAAGCTATTTCTAGGTGATAACTGATCAGTTATCGAGCGGTATGAAAAAATGACTAGATTACTAAAATGGCTATTAAATAGGGGTTGGTGATAAAAGGGTAAAGTTTAGGGTTGTATGTATTTTTTAATAGCACGTTATATAAAAATAATAAAAAAAAAATTTTGTTCAAAGATAAAAAAAAAATGTTAAGGGTGAAAAACCCTTGTCACTTAGGGGTATGAAAAATAGATAGTAGCTGATTCTCAGACGTACTGAATATGCATATAAAATTTGGTAAAAATCGGTAAAGCCGTTTCGGAGGAGTAATGTAACTTACATTGTGATACGAGAATTTTATATATATTACTATATCACCAAAAAATGTCGCTTAAACTAAATAGCCTTTCACCCCTCGATATATTATCGACATCTTAAAAAGCACTATACATTTGTAATTGTAACTTTGTAAACGGGAGTCACCTGTGTCCGTGCGAAATCAACTTCTGTTTACAACTTCTAAATACGGGATCGGCAAACGCCTTCTTCTGTCCCTAAAAGAGGGAACTTTTCAATTGGTATTTCAAAATAAATGTTTTGAATGGTAGTTTTTAATCTTCTGAGTGCATTAAAAGTGTGAAAAACGGCAGGACGCGAAAGCGGGATTATTTCGAGGTCTTACAGACGAAAGGTGAGGAAAAACGTTTACAGATGAAGTGTAAAATGTAGGGAATAGTATATTGGGCCACTAGCAACCCCTGTATGAATAAAATAATAAAATCTATACTAATATTATAAAGCTGAAGAGTTTGTTTGTTTGTTTGTTTGAACGCGCTAATCTCTGGAACTACTGATTCGAATTGAAAAATTCTTTTTGTGTTGAATAGATTATTTATCAAGGAAGGCTTTAGGCTATATAACATCACGATGCAACTATTAGGAGCGAAGAAATAATGGAAAATGTGAAAAAAACGGGGAAAATTATTCATCCTTGAGTGCTTCCATTGCGTGCGCTGCGAAAACGGTTCAAGATACCAAAAATATATGTATGACAGAGTTATTCCTCTTCAAATGATCTAAAAAATGTCCCTGACAGTATATGTCTATCTTTTAAGATTAACTCACTAGAACCGTTTTTATGGTAATCAAATTTGGTCGAAATTAATGCATTATTTGTTAAGAGTTGTATCAACGTAATAATATTAATCTTTATCCAAATAAATGTGTTGTTGATTAAGAGTATTTAATTGTGAACAAAATTGTATTTGACATCACTTAATTTCAATGAACATCTTAGAAGATATTACAATAACTTATATAGCAAAACAACGTTTGCCGGATCAGCTAGTAAATAATATTGGTCGTGCCGACAGGAGTCAACCCTAACAGAGACAAAAGGCTCTCACTTTGTAACGTTCAGCGTTACCTTTCACCAAAAACACTATCAAATTCGATTTTCATCCATCTTCGTTATACATTAACCGGCTTCAACGATAATATATATCAAAGCTGCGATATAACAAGCAATGTATGTAAACGTTGTAAAGACCAACGTATAGTATTCGGCTTTATGTTACTACAATGTGCGTTGCCGTGAAAAAATGTTGATTTTGGAGTGAAATCACTCAGTCAGAAGTGCAATGACGAACTCCGTTATTAAATTACCTCACATTTATAATAATATGTCACGCTTTATCCCTTTTGGGGTGAGCAGAGATACATTAATGGTTGTAACCACATTGCGCTTAAATATCGTGCCCAACGTGACCAGTCGCACAGCTGATCGCTGTTCGCACAGCACTAGTACACATGACATTTATATTAAATGCCATGCGGGTTTCCTCACGATGTTTTCCTTTAGCAGTCAACATTCACATGTTAAATCATGTTAATACAATGCCTAAATCTATATTTTATCTGGAAAACCTAAAGGGATAGGAACCCACGAGCACCTGCGTTGCCGCGCGTGGATACCGGTACCCAGAGATCAGTGGCGTGCATATCGTTTCCACACAAGGCAAGCAATCAGTAAGAAAACTTACTTCGACTCTTCTATTATTCTTTCTTTATTAGAGGACTGTGAAAACACGTTATATATTACTAATTTCGATAAGCACGTTATCCCATCACAATCACTATGGTGAGTTTATCTATTATTGATTGATTCATTCATGTTAGAATTAGATGCTCGTAGAGCGTAGGTAAGCATTGCTTTAATGCTTGTATGAGATGAACGCCACTGTCAGAGATGGGCAAAATGTAATCTAATTAATGATGAACGATTACAAAATGAAGTCGTAATTTTAATTTTCTTGCTCTTTAATCATAATTCAAATCTTAGTCCATTCAAAACATTAAGAAATCATAAATGTGTATAGAATCTGGGATTTTGTAGTGTATAAAACATAAATGAGCAAAATGCAGTCATATTAATGGTACAAAAAAGTAAAATGTAATCGTTAATCATTTTCATTAATCTGATTACATTTTGCCCGTCTATGCCGGTACCTTATCCACGAAGCCAGCACGACCACAACATTAATATATCATCGGGTTATTAATTAAGGTATCGCCGCTTAATAACCATGCAATTATGGTTAACCGAGTCCTACATACACACACCAAATAAAGAGAACTCTGATCGAGGGTAATGTCAAATGTATGCGCAACAGGCGAGAGTGCATAAAAATATTAATGAATTCCACGTTCATCGCCACGTCAGCCATATTTGAGTGACGGTCTTCTTGTTGAAGTCAAAGGGATTTTAAGTTGGATTAAAAAAGAAATGGAATAAGGCTGCGCGCGGGCTTGCGGAGTCATAGATATACGGTAACTCACATCCCGGCTTGGACTAAAAAGTACTCAAATACTATTGCCGTATCCTTGGGCTATGGAATGGTGTTCCATCGAGCGTGTTCCCACCCTATGATATGGGGTCCTTTAAGCGTAGCGTGAAGAGATATTTGTGCAGACCGGCATGATGCGAAGACCGATCAGTTTTTCTTAACCGTTGATAGTCATTGTCGTTTTTTGGACTGCAGTATGCTTATCATTTAGCGTGGTGTAGGCACTGTCTCAGGATAAAAACTATCAAATTTAAATCACTATTGGGGTTAAAACAAAACTGCTTCAATTAAATCGCGTTTTATACAAGTTCAAAGTAGATTTAATTTGTTACTGCAAGTTGCCATTAAGAGCTACGATGCCACAGACAAAAATACTGAGACAAAACTTTTTCGTTGGCGGTTAAAACAATCGAATCTAAATAAATGTGTATTGTAATTTAATTGAATAAAACAATATTATGAAAAATGAAATGGCGTCAGTTTCCAGTTTCTATAACCTCTCCAGTATAAGTTGTGAAGCGCTTTATTGCTTGTCTGGCACGATATGGACTGTAAGACAGTCTGGCCTCGTTTTGGTTATAACCTACAGCTGTATATCAATACGATTTGTCCTCATTCCGGCAGAATACTCGCCCGAATTCCAAATGTAACTTTCTTCTATTGTCGTATACATACTTATGAATATAGATACAAGTTTAACCTTAATATCTGTACTATAAATACCGCTCAGACGAAGCCTTGAGTTTCTTTCGTCGTTTCTTCTCAAGGTAGTTTTTATTTTTCGAAACGCTAGTAGATCACCATTGGGTTCACTCCCTGGGTGTCTGTACACACAGGGATGCCTTACCGTTGCTACCCAACCCATACACCGCTGGATGAGCACCCTTAGCTCAACCTCTTCGCCTGGTGTAGTTGTAAAGGTCTTTCTTGGCCATTAACGTATTGTTTTGTTGCAAAAAGTATAAATACAGCGCTACATGGGCGGTTTTCTGAAGGTTATTGAGGACATTTTAGTAAAATTTAAAATAATTTTACACGTCGTGACGCGTTCTTGATCAGCTTGTATAGGCTCTGTTATCATATCGTCGGGTAAACAGCTATTTGGCTTAGGCGACCTTTTTTGGTGATATAGTAATATACATATATATATATATATATATATATATATATGTAGGATGGATGTTATTGTGTGAAATATTATTATGTATGAAGTATTATATGCGTAGATCGGAACGTATGTGAGTGAAAGACAGAAAGAGAGAGAGGATAAACGGTTTTTTTTCGATGCGAGTGCTCTGTAATTTTAAGACGACAAAAAAGTGTTACGACGAAACAGTATTTTTAAAAGTGCAATAAAGAAGTTTATACAGTTTATTTTGCTATTTATTTGATCTGAAGATCCCCAAAACTACATATATATATAACGCTGATTCCAAAAATATATATTACTATATCACCAAAAAAAGTCACTTAAACCAAATAGCATTTCACCCGACGATATGAAAGTGAAGGAGGCGGCGAAGAGGGATCTGGAAGCAACTGCCAACCCCAACAGCTCTATCCGCCTATCCCGCCAAGACACAATGACGAAGGAGGACCTTCGCCAAGGGCCCTCTTCCATGAAGGATTAACGCCGGGTGGGACACGGGACTTTCACTGAATTACAAAAAAAAACTGTTATCTATATGCCTAGAGAGCTTCAGTTGTGTACCACAGGCCGGCATGATAACGACAGCTATCATTAGACTCTCATATGTTGGTGGTAGCCGCAATTCTAAGACTAGACTGTACTGTGCTTACCATCAGTTATGGTACAGGCTCTTTGCCGATCCAGTACAAAAAAGATGACAATAAACACTTACTTACATGTGAGTCTTCAGCCTAGTCGATATTTTTTTAAGCGAAAGGAAGACAGACAGCTGAACCACCCTCCTAATGGTAAGCGGTCACTATCGCCTAGGGACAGCTGTAACGCAAGAAGTTTTTTTTTACACTGGCTCGACATAGTGACTACAGAGTTCCTGATGGTAAGTACAGTGTAGTCCAAAAACGAAAGCGACTATCAAAGGATGAAAATCCATTGATAGTCTACATCGTCATGTCGGCCCACATATACCACGACTGAAGGTCTCTACGTATATGAGTTACTGGATATACACAAGCTGATCCCGAAACGCGACAAGCCGAAACTGGTCACTATGACGGGCTTTACTCCCATGTACTGTGGTCGCGATCCAGACGGGCACCGACGCCCTACCACCTCGCTGATGCTGTATCATGATTGCAATGACGAAATAAAATAGCGTTTTACTCCTTTTTTAAAAAGGCCCACATCATACAGCAGATGAAATTTTACGCCTGAAACTCATGCCTCAATTGTAATGTATAAAAGATTTTTTTTATTAAAATGTATAATATGACAGCACTGTCTCCTGTAGACCTATGTTTAGTATCGTCGAAAGATTGTTAAGGAGGTGTAAAACATAAATATGAAAGAATTGGCGTTCCATCCTTTTTGCATACCTCAATTGGGAATCGACGTAAAGATATACAGATAAATAAGATTAAATTTTAAAAAATCTGAGTTCTGGATTGTTATGACAATAAAAATATAATAATTTGAATTTAAACTAAGCGATCAAAATTGGACAAAGTTTTAATATCTTATACTCACCCTGTAAAGGATATAGCTAGAACATATATTTATTTCCCGAGACTGAAAAGGTTTTTAAACATTCAGCCAACTTCCTTATGACATCAACCCATAATAGGTATAGTATTGGAGCTTTTAAAAACTATAGTTCTGACTTCTGCCATCACTACTTTTAATTATCTATAATCTGTTTAGGGAGCTATAGTTGATTATGTACCCTTCATAAATAGTTTGACATTTACTGTTGGTTGTTTTAGTTCAATTGTGGATTTGTTACTTCACGAAACATATTTTTAACTAAATTTGCTACTAAAACAAATGCATAAAAATCAAACTATTCTCACACTAATAACATTTAAAAGCTGTCAAATTGACTGATATCCATCAAAATTTCCATCTACGGAGGTGTGAAGATTTATTTAGAGGTGTGGTAAAGTTGGTTTTATTTTCGACATCTTTGAAGCTCCTTGAACGGTTTGACGTTTGTCTTTAGTAGCTAAATTGTCAAGTTTGATGACATTATAGACCTCCATGGACGGTGTTATTTTCACACGGTGTTTTAAATACCTACCTTAGTTCGGTTTTCAGTTGACATTTATGATGAAAAAGAATAAAATTTCGATATGGCTGTATGGTGACAAAGGCTTTGCCTTTTCCATACAGGAGAAAACTAACAAAAAATCATTTATTTGTAATTCTATTTTGTTATATAAAATTATAACATAAAATGAATGATATGAATTAATAAAAACTATGACTACTCAATATAAAAAGTTTATTAAATTAATAGCGAAATGGCCTCTGGATCATACTAAAGGTGAAAGGTAAATACAGAAATTAGGTTATAAAAAATAAGAATATATATTCTAGACCAAAATTTTATTACGTTACAATATTTGTCGTACTGTGGATAAACACGATATAAAAAAATGTGTATCCTGGCAATCAATTATGAATATTTATGAAAGAATTATGAATTAGCCACATACACCTTTACAGTAATTCATATCTCGACTAAGACTACGAAATCCCTTAACTCCCATTACTACTGCCCAGTCGTTAAGCTGTGGAATGTTCTCCCTGCGAGCGTGTTCTCAACAACATTTCATATTAAGTTCTTTAAACGTAGCGTGAAGAGTTTTGAGCATGCTGACATGATCATTGTGGCTATCGATAGGTTTCTCTTTGCTCTTGATACCCATATTCCTTAGTAGACCTGACCACGCTTACCATCAGGTGTAGTATGGTCACTACAACGTAAGAATAAAAAAATCCGTATGTAAACATACTTTATTCTTAAATATATTTTCAGAGATCTCGGTAAATTTATAAGAGATAAAGTAAAGATTGCTTTTGAGACAACGGACAAACAGGACCTTAATACTGAGTTTTGTAATAAACAGTATAACTCTCTGAATAAGCTAGCGGACAATCACTACAGGGATAAATACAAAAGAACAAGTAATAGCACTGCAACAGGACTAAGTACTGAAGAGTGTAATCTTATTCTGTCCAACGAAGTCCTCGGCTACTTGAAAGAAGAAAACAAAGGGTTCTTTCGCAAGATTTTCAATAAAGACTAAAAATGTATAAAAACTTTCTCGTATCTGCCTTGCGAGGTGTGCTTCGTAGAAAAATCAGTACAGTACCAGAGTACATAGATCATACACCGGTTATGTTAACAGAAGTTATTAAATACATCAATCCCCATGATGGAGAATTATATTTAGACATGACGTTTGGAGCTGGTGGCCACTCTCGTAAAATATTGGAATCAGCAGACTGCAAACTTATAACCTTAGACAGAGATCCTGTAGCTTATGAAAAAGCAAAGAAACTAGCTGAAGAATATCCAAATAGAGTTACACCTCTTTTGGGCAGATTTAGTGAATTACCAAAACTATTAAAATTAGAAGGAATACATCAGTCTTCTATTGATGGTATACTTTTTGACTTTGGTTGCTCATCAATGCAGCTAGACAATGGTGAAAGAGGATTCTCCATTAGCAAAAACGGTTACTTGGATATGAGAATGGATGCAGGCAGAGATCCAGACCAAATCACAGCCAGAGAAGTGCTGGCTACTGCTGACGAACATGAACTGTACATGATATTTAAAATCTACGGTGAAGAGAAGAAAGCTGCTAAAATAGCCCAAACAATCATACAAGCTAGATACATGATTAAGAATGTTGAAACATCTCAAGAGTTGGTTGATGTTGTGAATTCATGTTGCCCGGATGAAATTAGGTTAGATAAACTCCAAAGGCCACAGTCAAATGCGACCAAAGTATTCCAGGCGTTACGTATATTTGTCAATAATGAATTGAACGAGATAAACTACGGGATGTTGTTAGCAAGACATTATTTGAAATTGCATGGTAGATTAGTAACTATATCATTTCACTCCTTAGAAGATACTATTGTGAAGAGACATATATCAGGAAATATAATTGAGGAAGTGGCTAATCCAGTACCTTTAAGGTACTTAAATCCAACACTAATGCAAAACCAGGAAACAATAAACGAGTTCCTAGACACCCCTTGGCAAATAATCAACAAACATGTAGATGTACCTACTGATGAGGAAGTAGAAGACAATCCTAGAAGCAGAAGTGCTAGGTTACGTGCAGCAATCAAAATAAAGTGATCACATTTAACACATTTATCATGAGTGTAATTCAGTTTTCTCATGGGTCTCAAATCAGACTCTGGGCTCGCCATAATGTAAACAAGGAATATGCAAGAATTTAAACAATGTAACTTAAGTAATGTGATTATATAATTATCTTCTATTTATCCCAAAGAATAAAGTATAAAATTATCTTCCATTTATCGAAAAGCATCTTATTCCTCACCCCAATTGTTTTAACGAAAAGCATGAGGCATAATATAATATAGTATGTTATCTATTATATAAAAATAAGTCCGGTTTTCCTTCCTGACGCTATAACTCCAGAACGCACGAACCGATTTCCACGGTTTTGCATTCGTTGGAAAGGTCTCGGGCTCCGTGAGGTTTATAGCAAACAAAATTCAAGAAAAATTTCAACAGAAAAGCAGGAAAACGGGGAAAATCATTTTCACATACAGCGCCATCTCTGATACATAGCATGTACTACAAACCAATATGATTTTGCATGGTGGTGGAGCAGGTCGCACCAGTGTTTTAAGTAGATGGCGCCGATGCGTTATACATTGTTTGACAGCTTATCATTGTACTCTGCTCAGTTAATTTCATGTGACATTTATTATGCGCACATTCTTTTAAACACTAACTAAAAACCAAAACGAAGCCATCTGGTGGCGAAACGAAGTTCGCCGGGTTTGCTAGTACTATATAAATTAATAAAAGGTATTGTATAATGCAAATGTTAATGAACTTAAAATACATGTGGACTATATTAAACTCGATTTTGGATGGTCCTACATACTGCTGGTATCGATTTCATCAGGTTTAAATGGCATTGAGATTTTAAGTATTTTCATTGTATATGTTGATGTAAGTTGTATGAAAAAATAATGGATCCTATCTAAGCAGATCAATTATGATTAATTGAATTACTATTGTTGAACTAAAGTGTATTATTTTATTATTTATATTCTCACTTGAATGTAATTTTACTTCCCAGATGAATATTTCTAACTTGTAAATTCAAAATTGTTAGATGGGCAAAACGTAATGAAATTAAAATTACGACTACACTTACTAATTATTGATCTGATTACATTTTAACCATCTCTAGTTAGATGGACATCAGCCTCATCTTGGGCCGTTGCCGATTACAAAGGTCCAGAGGCGGCGTATACGCTGCCACGCACCACTAGACGGAGGAGAAGCATATCCCACCCTACACAGGGAGAAGCCCTGACGGGTTGATCTCCCGGAGGGCTTGTGTAAGGCAATAATACCCAGACCCCGCCGTATCACGCCAGTGAAGGGGCACCCAGGTAGTATTAGTCAGAAAGTCTAGAAAATCATAGCAGTTCCAAAAAATATATCAGCTTCATGTTCACCTTCCACCAGATGTGATTTGGATTCAGTGTTTGCCTGTAAAACATTAAAAAAAAAAACAGCAAGTTTCACTTATAGAGATATAGAATAAATAAAACACATGAAATGACCGATTCATTTATTGATCTTACAATTCAAAACGGTAATTACATTGTTTACTAAAACTAACTTAAATTTACTAATAATTTTGTATCAAATATAATATAAATAATAACTTATGAGAAACATTTTGATAATGAATTGACATCAGTGTTGTCAGCAAAAATATACAAATTATATATACAGGTGATTTTATAGATAAGAGGGATATTTCAGGATACAAACATTTGTACCTTCTTGCAACTAATTAAAATGTATATAAATACATTCCTTAACAAATCATATATAAAAATTAATGAACAAATTGGAAAAGATCCATAAAAATTGTGGACGCAATTGCGCGTGTGGCGCCCGATCGAATGGTAAAGATGTTTGTAGACAAATTTCTTTTCCAGTGATTTAGATACACAAGTATTGGCTTGTTTTCCCTTCGTACTTTATCCTGTCTTAGGGCAAGCAAAATACCGGCTTAATAATTAATTGTTATTTATTACTTCGTGTGTGCAATTATCCCTAAATATAAACTATGATTTACTTTTCTTTTAATGGAAATGTTAAGATTTTAAATATTTGGAATTAAAATCGAATGCTGTGAATATCTCCCTTGTCTATAAAATCACCATGTATATTCTAGAACCTACGAAACATTGAGATCTATATAGCTTTTTCTCAAATCAACTTTACTAATATTCTAGGTTTGTTTTCATTCCAAATTCTGTTTAACGAACTAGTGACATCATTTAATGCTTACGCACAGATCTATTAAAGAAATTATTTATATATATACAGCCAACTTTAATACAAAAAAAAAATGGAATAGCTGACAAGAGGCCGGCCTGATAATAAACAAATATTGTCCTCCTAAAAAGTGGAACACTGTATTATTGAGAATTAATAGCGAAAACTCATTAATAAACATTTATTAATAATAAAATAAAGATACTAATGAACACAAAGTGAAAAAATGCTTCATTATTACCATTCAAAAATATTTATCTTAGGGCAATCAATCAATTTTTTTCTGGTCTTTTTTTTTTGCTGACAACCCTATCCGGTTTAGAAATGATCTATTTTACTTCATGTTGTTACATATTGTCAGTTTATTACATAAACCTAATGGTACTAAAATTAAAACACTACTGAGGTATAAAATACCGTAAATAAAAACCCCCTATGTTCAATAATATAATTTTACCCAACAGACTAGACTAAACCTTATTTATATTAACAAAATATATTCCAAATGTGATATTTTATTATGGCTGGTAATATACATACAAAATTATGCCGTTATTGTAATCAAATTGTTTATCTATACAAATAAATATAATTGTAAATACTTCATGTAAAAACATCTTTCATACAAAATTATTCTCATTTGTTTCTTGGTCGTAGTACGCATAGTTTACTGAAAGGAATGTAACAAAATCATTTTGTATGAAACACATAAAAGGCCAATTATACTTTAGCATCATTATAATCTTTTTTACCATATTACTCTTTTCTGCTATACAAAAATAAACATTCATTTAACTTCATAATTCAATTCATAGTTCTTAAAATGCTTTTTCATAATCAATAGAACACCAAAAAATGTCATGAATACAATCATTCCTCAAGAATACTGACAGTACCCATTGATGTCATTACTGCTGATAACACACAAACGTTATTCGAAACGTCCACAGACGGAATGTGGAAAGAGGTACAAGTAGCATTAATTTGAAATGAAAAAAGTAATATAACATGAAATCATTTTCATTAAATTGCTCTTTAATGGAAGACATTTTTTTAACCTTCAGATATTTCTACATTATATGATTTGTTTTATAAGTAATAAATCAAGTAATTTGTTTACTTATTCCTGCCTCTGAGCAACTTTTTTATTTATGTCACATGTAGTTTTTTTCACTTTAGAAAGAAAATGTAGAAACTGAATTTTAGTCCGCTAGCAACATTATTACACAAATTATTATTATTATTATTATTATTATTACATTACTATACAAACTCTCACCTTTAATAAAGAAAATTGGTGGGAAACAGAAAAATATAAATCAGAAAGAGCTGTATGGCTGCTTCCATTGCCTGCCTTTTGGAGAATGTAACAATCAACAACAAAAAAATTTAGTATATCTATTGCTGAAATAATTTATTCATTTTATATAGACTAAAAATTGTTTATTTGTAATTTTTTTTAATATTTCTTACCACTGATTGCTTTTCCATTGACCGTAAACATATCAGTGTGGGCAATTCTCTATTTATGAATATATGCAAAGCAAAGAAATCAAGGGATTTATATATGACTTATTAATATATTGCCATGCGAACGCTTAATGTTCCTTCAATTATATTACTTTTTTTTTTGTCAAACTCTATATTCTTTCAAATAACTTTTTTTTTTTAGTAAAACATTAAGTTGTGCCGGTATTAAATTACAAACTCGTTATTTTAAACTCCGACTTAAATTATATCTGATGAAAATACAAATTAATGTATTACAACATAAAATAAATGCCGCTGTGGCAGTGAAATAATACAATTTCAAATAGAACTTTTTAAAATTAATAAATAACATGATCTAGACTATTTTATTATTATCGTTAAAAACTTGATTTTTTCTTTTATCATAAAATGTCTATAATTCCAAAAATTATCATTAGCTCTAGAAAATATTTTGTCTATATTTCTAGTGTGACCATTAAAATATTTATAATTTTGTTAGTATATACTATATTTTGTAATATTTTACATATTTGTAAAGTTATTTATAACATACAAAAATCATCTCCTTAATTTTAGTTTTATCTTTTTGATTCTAATGAAATTTAGGCATGCATTGCCACACTGGAAAACATTATACAATATACAAATTATCAATGACATCTTGTCACATTCTTATTTTTTTAATATTCGCCCGACATACATGACTGTATTGCATTTTATGGAAACTACAGCCTAGTCCCAGAACGGCGACGACCATCAAGGGACGAAAATCCATTACCAGTCGCCCTCGTAATGTCCACTCACATGTTCATACACACATGAACATATGTAAATTTTATGGTGGTAGGGTGTTTGCCCGACCTTGGTCATGACCAGTGATGAAAATTCCCGGGAATATTCCCAAGCTTGTTTTGGGCACTTTGGGAAAATTCCCGTGCATTTTCATCACTAGTCATGACCACAGCACACGAGTGTAAAGACCGTTGTAGTGACTCACTTTGGCTAGTACCTAGGGACCTTCAGTCATGGTATATGTGGGCCGAGATGACGGAGATCGTCAACGTATTTTCGTCCTTTAACTCGCTTGCGTTTTTGTACTACGTTATACTTATAATCAGGTGCACTGACGTCACTTTTTCGAGCCAGTGTAAAAATCAAGACAGAAGGTCTCTAGGTGTATAACTGTCACCTTGCCATCAGTGGTATCGGCTATGCTAAAAGGACAGGATAATTGGAGGGCTGTGGTCTCCTTCTGTGAGAATATTATGTCCTAGAAGAAAGCCGCAGAGCGTGAGCGGCAGAGAGCTAATCCCACTCGCAGGAGAAGACGTCGTGCTGGCAATCGCCCCGGCACGTCAATTCCAGCCGATCGGTCTATCCATGACCGATTGGCAGATACCCTTGGGATCGCGGGTGCTCAAGGTGGGGGCCCTGGGCGCCTGGTTAGCGATATCTAGAGATTGATGGAGCGGAAGCGCTCATATTACATTTCGTGAGACTGATGAGGGAAGGCATTGCTGCTAATGTCTTCCTGCGAGACAGAGCTTAAGAAATGCAGTGCGCGGCGGGGCTGTGGAGCAATTGATTACAGGGCCCACAGTCCCGTCTTAGTGCAGATGAGGTCAACTTGGGGTTTTTAGTCGGTAAAAGTCCGGCACACCCCGGTTACCATCCCCCATGTGTAGCCGGGACGGTCCAATGAGGATTTTCCCCAAGTAAAAAAAAAAAGGTGTATAACCGTATGAATATACACAAATGAATCCTGCAATGTAACAGGCCAGAGTTACTAAAACGGTCTTTACGCTTCTGTCTTGTGATAGCTCTATATATTTTTGTATATGTTGTTTTATATGTGAGAAGCACACTGTGAGTCACTGGCATGCAACAATTTACTGTAACGCTCAAGAATTTCATAGACATTTTATATTTAAATTTAACCCTTTCGCTACGGCAGTGCTGCAAGTGCGCGCAGTCGCGCAGCATGAACGAGCCATAGTTTTGGCTCAAAACGATTTTCAAGTTTTCAGAAGAAAAATAATACGGGTTAAAAAAACTATAAAATATAATCACCCATCGTGTAAAGGCGGCGTTTTTAGCTGCTGACGATAGACACCGATAGTAGCGAAAGGGTTAAATATAGGATTAAAAATCATAATATCTATATCTGGTAGATTATTAGGGCGGCTTGCACTAACGAATTAATCTAGTTTAAGCTTGTATAAAACGCTAATTAATTGAATTGGTTTGATTCCATCATAATGACGATTTTAGTTTAAGAGTTGTTACAAAAAGATTTTGATTTAGTGCAAAACAATAAGTACAGATCAGCGTTAAATAGCATTTTATATAACTCTAAACTAGATTTAATTTATTTAATTTATTTTGATTCTAAGCCGCCCTTAATGTAGTTAAATCCATGATTAAATTTTCCAGAACTTGTACAGATTTCATACTTTCGTCATTACACAAATATGTTATGATCATAGTCTATATATTTCGATATATTAGTTTTTATATTTCTATGTACCACAAAAATATTAACACTCTCCGGATAATGGCCTTGTCGATATCAATAATTCAGGTGTGAAACGTTGTAGGGATGGCGTATTAAAAATATCGAAATTGTCAGTAATGTGAAAGCATAGATAAAATTCTATTTTTCAATAACTTTAGTTTACCACGCGGGTAATTTTAGCGATCAACTTCTCCTACCTCATCGATACAATGCACTTTGTGAACTATACTTTCCAAAATCGACTGATTTGAAACGGCTACAGCAGTTTAGTCTTCGACAAATCAATCATCGATATTTCCCAAAATCGATTGACTTTACTTCGATTGAGTTTAGTGTTTGCAAACTTCATAAACGAGCCATCGATAGTTCCCGGAAACGGGCGGGACGGGTGGACCGGCGCGGTCAGTCGTCCGGTTACGTCCTCTGGATTGAGGGGAGCACGTTGGCCTTGGCGCGGTCCGTGGCCTTGGCCGCCGCGTCGCGCATCTCCTTCAGCGTGTGCGACATGGGCGTCAGGTGCTGGACACCCTGCCGCGGGAACATCGCGTGGAGGACGTGATTGAACCCGTTCGCCTGACCACAAAATCTTTATATTAACTTGGCCTTGTTCCACCCTCTCCCTTCCTTAATAGGACCACGAGAGCGGGTTCACAGAGCCGGGGTAACTCATATCCATAAATGGGCAAAATGTAATCAGATTAACAAAAATGATTACGATTACATTTTACGTTTTTTACCATTAATATGACTGCGGTTTGCTCATCTATGTTTTAAACGCTACAGAATCCCAGATTGCATACACATTTATGATTTCTTAATGTTTTAAATGGATTTAATCATGATTACAGAGCAAGAAAATTAAAACTACGACTACATTTTGTAATCGTTACTCATTAATCAGATTACATTTTGCCCATCTCTGCTCACATACCGGCTAGGACTAAGAAGTTCTCCAACTCCTACTGCAGCGGAATCGTTGGGCTGTGACACGGTCTTTTAGCGAGCGTGTTCCCACCATCCTATGATATTGGTTCCTTTAAACGAAGCGTGAAGAGATATTTGTGCAGGCCGGCATGATCTCTGAGCTTACCGACTGCCGGTTTTTCCTAACTGTTGATAGTCCTTGTCGTTTTATGGACCGCACAACGCTTACCACCAGGCGTGGTGTAGTCACAGTGTTCGACACTGCGACTACATTGCACCTGACAGTAGCGTTCATTCCACAGATGTATGCAAGGATTGCATACCCTTGTGATAAATAAGTCTGGAATAAATAGCTTAAAGTTAAACAAAAAAAGGGACCATTTACATTCATATCTATTCTAAACTCACGCCGTCTATCTTTCCTATGAAAGCAATATAATATTTACTATCATAATATAATATACAAATTAATTACGCGAATTCTCCCTACCCTGTCTAAATACCCTATGCACGTCACTGGCACCTGATGTTAAATACTGTTTGATAAAACGAGATCGATCGACCCACAAACTTTATTTGATGGCTACATGATTCATTTCTCCGGACCTATCGATTCGAAGATATAATTTAAACCTACTTTATGACAAATTAAATAAGTAACTCACCATTTGAGAGCAATTTTTCTTGAATCTGTCAACGCCAAAAGCCCTGATGGCTCGCGAGAAGCCAAACACCTGGGAATCTATCCACGCGGAGCGGCACGCTACCGTCTGGTTCGGTCCCGCTGACCTGTACTCAACCCTTTCCACCACACTCTGTCAAAATACAAAAAACCTACAGCTGGCCACACACTGGTAATAATATATCGTCACGCTATATCCTTTTCGAGGTGAGCAGAGATACATTAGTAACTGTAACCACTTTGCATTTATATGTCGTGCGCATAGATGGGCATAATGTAATCAGATTAATAAAAATGATTAACGATTACATTTTACGTTTTTTACCATTAATATACTGCATTTTGCTCATTTATGCTTTAAACGCTACAGAATCCCAGATTGCATACACATTTATGATTTCTTAATGTTTTAAATGGATTTAATACTGATTACAGAGCAAGAAAATTAAAATTGCGACTACATTTTGTAATCGTTCATCATTAATCAGATTACATTTTGCCCGTCTCTGGTCGTGCGCAACTTGACCTGTAGCGCAAATGGTCGACGTTCTGACAGCATTAGGATACATGACATCATTGTTTGTAACCCGTGAGAAATCACTGACGGACCTCAGAGCGCGATGAGGGCCGCCCCCCGGTGTGTCGGACTCGCACCGACTAAAACCCCCGGAGTGCTCCTTCTCTCCGTCCAGCCGCTCGATGGTGGTAGGTGAAAGATGGAACACTTTGGGGATTTTAGTCGGGCCCAGATCGCCCCCCCCCGAGGTCCATTAGGGATTACCACCAGTTTCTACTTACAATCAGAATATTTGCCGACAAAATTAAAAAAAAAAAGTGAACACTCACCATAACTTTTGTGTATCCCAAATTCCTTGTGTATGTGACTAAAACTTTATTCTTCGGGTCCACGATGCTCTCTTCTATTATCTTCACTGATTTTGCATTGAAGAATCTGGAACCAAATTTATAATTTCATATACACTATTATATGATATGTGTGTCATTATGTGCGTACTTATATGTGTTTTTTCTTTGGACAAACGTAGTCGAAGCCATTGCCTTCGGTCAAACACTACCAAATTGTCTAAAAACTAAGTTTATTCACGCGTAAGACCCCAAATAATATTTATAGTGTATACGAGCATAGATAGGCAAAATGTAATCAGATTTATGATTAAATTTTAATTACGTTAATCTGTAATTATGATTAAAACCCTTTTAAGCATTACTGATCATAACTTTCATTTATTAGTGTTTAAATATAGATGGGAAAAATGAATCTGATTACATTTTGAACATCTATGTATACAAATAGTGCATTTTTGTTTAAATAAATACAACCACTAATCACTTGTTTTCTTATCAAGCCCCCACATGCTCAGTATCTGATAATTTGTTCACGTCACAAGAGTTTATTGACATAACAAATTACCTTTCAATGTTTATGCAATACAGCTTGCAATAACTTTCGAGAATTTCACCTCATATTACATTGTACTATATTAAATTTTACTTAGGCGATGGGACTTACTAACTGGGTTGTGACCACCGCGCAAAAAGTACAAAAATAATAGTCCGGTCATGATAATCTTGTGAATAGGCATTTGTTAGGCGGACGCGGTTCATCATCGGACTCATCTTCACCTTCCACCAGGTGTGATTGAGGTCAAGAGTTCGCCTATAAGTTATAAAAAAAAGCGAAGAAAGAGAAATCTTAAAATATTTAGACCTCGCACACGATATTACCAGCATGTGGGATGTGGATTCAATGACTATTATTCCAATAGTCGTATCGACTAATGGGCTGATCGCAAAGAGCGTCGATTACCATCTTGAGAGGCTATCTCTTGGTTGTTGGATCAAGGGCCGGATACAGAAGGCAGTTCTACTCGATACGGCACGCATTGTTAGGAGGTTCCTCACTCTGAGCTCCTAATTACAGCACACAGGATACATGATGTGATGTTATGTTTTCTTTCATTGTTGTTTTTTTTTATATAAATATGTTTGTTGTGTGTTGTTATCTTTTTGGCTCAATAAACTTTTTCTTTCTTTCTTTCTTTTTTTTTTTAATTACCGGTGGCTTGGGTCTGAGGCCTCAACCCCATAGGTATACTTGTTTTTATATTTTAAAATTTATGTTATCTTTTTACACGTATATATTTTAAATGTTTTAAATATTGTAAATATGGTAAATAAAGTAATTTTCTAAATATAAGGTACTTCCCTTTTACATGGCGCGTCATCTGACATGCAGGAAAGAGATCGACTAATATTAAGTAACGGGAACTTTTTAGTTAAAATCCAATACTTATTTAAATACCTAATCCGAAATTTACGACTCAACTTTACTTCGGTCAATTGCATTTCGTAAACCGCCCCTGTATGTCAATCTCTTTTCCCTCTACACAGATGGGCAGCTCCGTGGGCGCAGTTTTGGGGTTGCACTTAGTTTATTGTCAGGTGTAGAAGTAGACACATTCCATCAGATTGAATGTTGACATGTAGGCCAACTCTAGATATAAAAAGTTTTGAATTAAGTAGGCCTATTTTAGGTATATATTTAGCTATATAGACAAAACATGATATAAAATATTTATCTCATAAGCAATGATTCACCATAATAGTAATTTTCTTCAATACAGATTGACCTTGGAGTACACTATTTATCATAACAGTAAACAATAGCCAATGAATTGATCATAGTTTTAATAACAGGAACCTTGTGATTGATCAACCTTGAGAGCATGTTTACTGTACCATGTTAAGAATGATTGCTTCCATAAAATTTTGTATTATAAAATAAAACCCATTTGCGCAACATATATCAACAATAAATTAGATTATTAGAAAATATAGTTCCCTAAAAAATTAGATTTCATAGACAAAGGAGATATTGAAGGAGGATATTCAGCATTCGATTTTAGTTTCAGATATGTAGAAATAATAATATCTTAATATTCCCATTCAAACAATGTAAATTATAGTCAACATATTTAAGGACAAATACACGCATGAAGGAATGACTAACAATTAATTATTAACCTTTCCTGGAGGATATTCGGCATTCGATTATAGTTTCAAATATGTAAAAATAGTAATATCTTAATATTTCCATTAAAACAATGTAAATTATAGTCAACATGTTTAAGGACAAATACAGGCATGAAGGAATGACTAACAATTAATTATTAACCTTTCATTAGTAACGTGTCCCATTAAAGGACCTGGTAAAAAGTCCTTATGTTATTAGGTAACTCATTATTTCTCAGAGAACAGTTGCAATGCAAATCAAAGTCAAGTGTAGTGTAAGAAATTACATAAAGAAATATATTTTATTGATAAAACTTATTGGAGTTATACAAAATTCTAATTGGATTTAGAGAAAATCAGGTTCAAAAGGATCTTTATCAACTACCAATCAATTAAATGCCACACACACTATGTGTTGCGTAAATGGTGTGCAGGAAAATACATTTCTTTACATAAGGGCAGTCTAGAATGCCGGCTATCATGGCCAGTACAGTGTTATGGGTGGCCTGCAATCTGCTCAGTAATGACGCGCAATAAGGGCGCAGAGTTGTGAAATAGCAATCGGAATCGAAGCAATAACTCACCTCCTCCAATGATCAATCATCAGTTTGTTATTTTGGTAAGCTATATCAACAACTTTGGTTTTCAAATTATACTTGAATTTATATAAAAAGGCAGTGTATACCTTTCACCCCATTTTGGAACTCTGTTGGTCTTCGTCAGCAGTCTCTTTGTGTGAAGACATCCATCTTTCACTTGTCTGGAGCAAGTGTCTTCAGATAAAACATGAGTGCTGAAAATATTGTTTTTTTTTTCATTAAAAATTATAAAACTTGAATAATTTTGATTAATCTTATGGACCCAGTAAAATAATGACATTTTTACTAATCAAAAATTTTAAGAACATATTTCTTAGATTTAATAAACTAGATTTATAATAATTTAGACTGACTTTTTGAAATGAGTCTATACGTGCAGATCCTAAAATATGATAAAAAAAACTGCTATTTTTACAAGGTCAATTTACAGAAATTTTTAACTACACATTTACATTATTTTAAATTAAAGTTCAGTCTTTTGTTTTTTCTCTACATGTGTATTATTACACTATTTGATTCTGTTGCTGATTTGTAACACATTTACTCAAATTATGTACTTGAATTGATTAGAATTTGATTTTTACCTTTTATAAAAAGCATAGACTTTTTTTATTTTTCCCTATGAGGAGAAAGCATAACCTTAAACCTCACCAAATTGTATGATGTCTATTTAACTCCTGGGTCTATTTTAAAATTAGTCAACATTGTGTAAAATTAAAATATCTTTCTATTTCACTCTATATTGAACATTCTAGCAGTGCCAATTGAAGTACTATCAAATACGATCCAATAAATCCAAGTAGATTTATTAATATTGCATTGGGGCTATAAATATTATATCCATTAAGAACTTTTAGATTAATAACTTTTGTGACTGAATTATGTTAAATTTAACCTATAAGCAGTTAATGAGTGGTAAAAATCAAATATTCTTATTATGACCAACCTCTTTTCAAGTAATATGATATATATTTTTAATAATACTTGCTTAAATTGATATAATCTTTTTACATTATATTTATTACACAATAGTTCTTTTTACATAAACAACATACCTATAAAAAAATATGGGTATAATTTTAACATCATAAATTAACTTGTCCTTAACTTCTTCATATTTATGAATTCAATATAAAAAAAATTCAATGTTTGAAACAAAGGTTACGCATAATAAACTAACCTCAGAGGATTTGGGTATCTCTTCCAATAACCGCGCGCAACCTGATCCCAGCTGAAGTTAAACGTTGAAGTGTTTTCGTAGTATCTTGCCATGATTTTTTTAAACTTTTTTTAAATATAAATTAACGTAAACAACTCAGCACACCATTTCACACGAGTTCTGCAGACAATAATACGGCAATGTCAACAGCGTGCGTTATTAGACGCGTATCCGATTACATAAACATAACTATGCATTATGTAGGTCAACGTTGTATGAATTGGGCGGTCCATAACATTTTTAACAACACAAAGGCTTTGTGATTATCGTCACGTATGTACAAAGTGCATACGCTCGCGGCAAAACCACAAACTCGTTGGTTCAGCCGCTTCTAAAGGACAATCCACTCTAAACTACACACACTAGATATCACTCGTATATTCAACACTACCACAACATCACACAGTAATAAGAGCGAGTAAAGTAAATAAATATGAATAAAATATGATACCATTCGGCGAAGTAACAATTTGCTTGAAGTCTTGTGGACTGTTTCTAGAACAGCAATTCATACGCTGGCGATATCTATAACGCCTATTTAGCGCGTATGAAGTGTTCATCGATTATGTTACGTGTGTTATCATTCATATTTTAAGGTGTTTTTGATAAAAATTTTGATAAACATTGACATGTTCAGATTACATTCTCTGGTTTAGATATCTTAAAGTTGCTATGAAAAGGTCTAAAATTTCCTTTATTTGGTATGACTTTTTCCCAAAATTACGTATTTTACAATTTACAACTTTCTTCTCATTTTGTTTTCAAATTAAAATAAAATGTATACTAAATCATGTTTAAATGGACACAAGTAAGTCAAAAAATATTTTATACTATAAAATATTAAAAATTATGACACCGCGCCTTCGTTTAAATAAAGTTTTGCATCATGAATTTAACGCAAATTTTAAGCAATTAGTATTTTATGTAGAAGTAATTATTATTACAATTAATCGGTTTTTCGACTGACGCATATAAATTGTACAAGATTATACCGACACCAAAGATCACTAGATCGTCACTTACTTCTTTGCAATGAGTTTAAAATATCTCGTACTTATTTCTCTTTCCCCAGACTTCATTTTCTCAGGTCTATTTTCCCCCAAAATTGTGCAAAAACGCAGAATCTATCAACCTCATGACAAACTTGACAGTTAACTTTATGTTCCTATTTGTTGCAACACTACCACAACTTTATCATAAATAAAAAAGTATTTCAAATAAAATTTGCCAAATATCTCATTCACATCAATTATATTTATATATATCAAACATCCATAACTTTTTTTCTCATATTCACGTGTTATACTTTTCAATTAAGTTCCTACGTAATAATGTCACAGCTTTAGTGATAGACTGAAAGCTCAGTGATCTAATTGCGTAGGTTTGTATTGTTTTAACTATTGCAAGTCCCTCAAAAGGCTTTCACGAGGATTTTCAGTACGGAGATATATTGTGTTGACTCTCAATATAGTTTTGTCGCTTCACAGCTATACTAAACTGTCGATTTTGTTTAAAAAGCTACTTGAGATTTATTAAGATTGTTTTTAATTCATTATCATAAACAAGAAAAAATGTATAAAAAGTTTTTAATACAACGACCGATTAAAAAATGAAAAATTAGATACCTGTCTCTTGTCAAACCGACATTAAATCATTATTGTTAATTTTAAACTGTTTAAAATTAATTTGTATACAATGGATGTTTATAAAGATTTTATTCAATTACTTCGTAGAAAGTCTCTTGAAGAAGTCTGTCTTTACATTATTAATGACGCATCCCCTAAACTGAAGGAATTTCTTCACTTATTGCTGGATGTGCCATTTGTTGACGGAGCCTACCACACGTATTATGGTGATGTTAAAAAAATTTTGAACAGTTTCATGAATTATATCAGTTTACAAACCGACGAAGTGATAAAACATGCGGATAGGTTAACCCATCTCTTAGATAAACATGAATTGATGAACTTAATCCAAAATATAATATCTATCCATCAAATTCAACAAATAAACTTTGGAAAGGAATACCTTCCTGTGACAACATCATTAGAAAAACAGAATTACGAAGAGATAGAAATAAAGTACAAAGATTTTATGGATAAACTGTTCCAGTTTAGAGATGATTTAGAAAATCTAAATATGAAATCTAAAATAGATGATTTTGCAAACGATTATTTTAAGATCCCAGTAGCGAAGACAGTCGAAATTTTCGAGTTTGCACAAAATTTTGTGTCTATGATACTTGTTAATAATGTGAGTGTGAAAATCATCAATGATAGATGGCACATAATCTTATTTTAATAGTGAACCAAACTCAGAAGAATGATATGAACTCAATTGTCATTAGACCCTGCAATAAGACAGCCTCTGATCTTGAAATTTTTGAAGGTGGGGTAAAAGCTACTGTTTGGTACCTACCCCCCTTCCTTTACTTTTACCTTTGCTTCTCAATTATATGGATTAATCCAATTCAAAAATGTTTACACCACAATGTTTAAATAATTAGTGCTCTACAACTTTGTAAAAATAAGTTATCCCATAGGAAGCAAAATATTCACAAAACCAATATTTTACCTTGGATAGCCGAAGACGTGGCAACTATATCTTATGAGACGTTTGAATAAACTTTTAAAACGTCAAACAAAAGCTTGTTCCTTTCAGCTTAATTTAATGAAGAATGGCTGGGTGATGTGCTCGTCTGCCATCCCTAGAATTTGACGTAAGGGCACGAGCCCTACCTTGCGCCCCCTCTCCCACTTAATACGGGTCTGCCGTATGTATCAGTCTAGAATCAATGACGGCTAATAAAGAAAGAAATCATTTGACCTCAAACCTATAAATGGCATTAGCAAAGATTTCAATAATTTCAGTCGGTATTTTGAATGTACTAAGTTAAGACCAAGTACTTACGTCAAGTAGCTATTATAAAAAAAAAGTTAATAGTTGTCAATTAATTGACCTAACCAATCCATACGCTAACGTGAGGTATGGCACTTTAGCGTGAACTTGGCACCTAAAATCTCCTACAAATGATCAAGCCGAGGTTCGTCCCAATTCGAAAGCGCCCAGCCATTGCCTCGTGTGTTCCACCAATTACATAAATGCTAGATAATTGTTACCTGTCTCAAGGTAAAATGAACTGTTGAAAAAGTAAAATAGTAGGAATACAAATAAAAAAACTACCACCGGATTGTAAATTTGAACGCTAGTAAAATGAATCCACTTGTTTTAAAGATTGACAAAATCCGAATAAGTGTGGAAGAGATTTTGCTTCGCATTAACAACAACCTTCGTGATGTGAAGGAAGGCAAGGAAGAGTCTGTTAATAAACTTCTCAATCAACTTTACGAAAAGAATAAAGAAGAATTGACTATAACTAGACGTTTTCGGAAATGTTCTACTGAATGTAATGAAGTTAGTAATTATTTAATACTAAACTGAACCCAGGAAAGATATAACTGTACCTACCTACTAATCATTATCAGGTAGTCTGATATTTTTAAATCGACATTTAGATTCTTGTCCATTAACCAAGCACCAGATGATCCAATTCTACACAGGTAGCCAGTAGCACGGGAGGTTGGCACTTTTACTATCTTTGTGTTCGAAATTACGAGTGATAAATAAAACATTTTAGAAATAGCTAAGCACCACAAAATTTACTGGACCAGTTTCGGAAAACATTTGGCAAATCTCATACATATTTTTCCATTTTAAATTATTTTATTTGCTGAGTTGTGATCCTTTGAGTAGAACCAGAGACTCTATTTTCGTAGTAGATATTTCCGTAGTATTACGTCGATATAATCAAATTCAAATAATGTTATTCAAATAAGCCTGCAACCAATATTTGCTAGTCAGAAAAAAGAGTCTCTCATCGATTCATAAATCGGAATCTAGCGAGAAAATCTAAAACATTGGAGATACGAAATTATAAATTAAATTGAACTAACTCAACTACGTTCTACTGAAGCAGTTATTTCTTAGTAACATCAAATATATTTTACTAATATATAACAACATATAAGTAGTTTGTCATTCTTAACATAGGTATAAATTGGAACCCGAGAAGTCGGCGGTTCACTAGGAGGTATCAGGGGAGGCGGCGTCTCTTCCCCGTGATTGTGCCTGTCAGGCGCGGCGTAGTGGGGCTGCGGCGAATAAATTACAGGACCCGCAGTCCCCACTAATTCGCAGAAATAGTCACCCTGGGGTTTTTAGCTGGTAAAAGTCCGGCACACCCCGGCTGCTATCCCCTTCGTGGCCGGGACAGTCCTATGAGGATTTTCCCCAAGTTAAAAAAAAAGGTATAAATTGGAAAATAGGCTTGTTACAAAGTGAGGAGGGAATTATATTTTAAATAAAGTCGCAGCCACTTTCTGAAGGATTTCTTTCTTAATTTTAATGATCTAACGGTGAAGGTACAAAGGGGTATGGAGATAATACGTGATAAATTGAAGAGTAAGGAAGATTGTTATCACATTCAACGTGTGGAAGAAGAAGTAGAATACTGGAAAGGGCGGATTGAGGACTTGAATAAAATAGAGAGCACACTGACAAAATTGAAAGCGGATCAAGAGAATTTGGTGAAACAAGAACAACAGTACAATAGCATGAGGTAAGAAATATTTGACGGGTCTTTAATTTTCATAAATTAAGACTTTAAATTAATTATTTTATCAAGCTTAGTTTTAATCACTACAACAATGGCTAATAATATTAAGCATAATAACGATAACTTAGAAGTAACCCGATATTGATCATCTTATTGATGAATATGCAATTGGAAGAATGGATGTCTTTGCAAACAATGGTTGTTTTTGATAAAACATATCTTTTTTGTGATTTTTAGTGTGACAAGTCACCGAGTCTTTGAATAAAACATACATAAATTAATTATTGCAATTTAAGAAAATAAATTTCCTATTACAATCTTTTAAGTTCATACGTTAGAAAGGATATCTTTCCTTAGAATCCATAGCAAGTAAAATTGCAAGTCTAATTTGGAACTATATAGATCAACGTAATTATTTCCTAATGTTATTAATAATATTTTTGTCTATCACATTAAATTATTGCCTCATAGGTCTATAGAACTACCAGGAACGAAGTCCAAATGCTGGGAGAATATGGGTCAGAATCTCACAGAGAGGAAAGAATATTTAAAGGACATGATATTGAAGGCTGCTAAAGCTTTACGAACTCATTTTACTTGTATAGGTACTGTTTTAGAACAATCTTTATCATAAAGGTCACGAGCGCCAAGCGTAGGAAGCTTGAGAGGGCCATTTTGCAGGACACAAGAGGTCCATGATGCAAATTAACCGTTCTCCACTGTAAAAACTGGCTTCGGAGTCAACGCAGCGCCATCCATCGAGACAATACCCAAATGGATAAGTGGTATAGCATTTGATTTGAGGCCCGTAGTCCTGCCTTAGTCATAAGGTCATCTTGGTGTTTTTAGCCGATACATGTCTGGCTTACCCCGATTGCCACCCTTATCTGTAGTCAACGGTCCAATAAGAAATTTCTCCAAGTAAAAAGGCCCTTTATTCAATATGACTTAGTTCAATAAAGATATTTGGCAATAAAGTGACCTTTGCTTAAATTTAAAGGCGTATACAAAAAATAATTTTACATTTTCAGGATCTGACCGTATATGCTACGCAGACAATATTGGAACTTATTATGTGGATGAATTTGATCATCAGGTTTATATGTTCGACTACTGGATGGAACTCCGTCATAAGAATTGCGATGGAGAATTCCGAGCTGTAATATTACATATTCTCAATTAAATTGTACATTGATCTCTTCAGTATCGTTATCACATTGTATATAATGGACATGATTTTGAAATTCTAACTTAACACCAGTTTCGAAAACATTCCATCTATAAGAACCAGGCAATATCAAGTCTGAACTCTTCTAATTCTTACCTCTATTGTGGTAAATATCAGGGTCTTCCAGCTACAGTATTCCCGTTCTTCTAGAATATTGGATTATATGCAATATTTGTGCTGGGCAGCCTAATTATAATGACTGCAGACAGGTTCCCAACTTTCCATCTTTGTTAGTTTATTAGTTACATTGAAAAGTTACCATTCGGTACGGTCACGTCACCTTGAGAAAAAAAATAGGTCTTTACTCTTACTGCAATTTTACTTTTAGACTTTTCAAAGTTATATCATTAGAAACCAGTTTCGTCCGACTGTAGAGCAAGGGCCTCTCTTCTTTTTTCCACTTTTTTTGTGAAGTCCATGGAAAGTGGTTTGGCCATTTTACACATCACACTTGTCCAATACGAGTTAGCGGATGTGCAATATAGGAGAAAGTGAAATGCAGCAGTTTAGATATTAGCAATCTGCATGTAATTCAGCATGCTGTATACCTTGATCACCTCTTAAACCTTAGTATGATGAAGAGGGAGGCATTATTCTGTTCTTCCTATAAACACCACGGCTAAAGTAGGCTATAATGTATACTAATATTATAAAGCTGAAGAGTTTGTTTGAACGCGATAATCTCAGGAACTACCGGTTCGAATTGAATAATTCTTTTTGTGTTGAATAGACCATTTATCGAGGAAGGCTTTAGGCTATATAACATCACGATGGAACTATTAGGAGCGAAGAAATATTGGAAAATGTGAAAAAAACGGGGAAAATTATTCATCCTTCAGTGCTTCCATTGCGTGCGCTGCGAAAATGGTTCAAGATACCAAAAATATATGTATGAAAGAATTATTCCTCTTGAAATGATCTAAAAAAATGTCCGCGACAGTATATGTTTATCTTTTAAGATTAAGTCACTAGAACCGTTTTTATGGTAAACAAATTTGGTCGAAATTAATGCATTATTTGTTAAGAGTTGTATCAACGTAATAATATTAATCTTTATCCAAATAAATGTGTTGTTGATTAAGAGTATTTAATTGTCAACAAAATTGTCTTTGACATCACTTAATTTCAATGAACATCTTAGAAGATATTACAATACCTTATATAGCAAAACAACGTTTGCCGGATCAGCTAGTAAATTATAATATTGTGGGGTTGATAATGCTCGGGTATTGTTACGTTTAGTAATCAGTTCGTGAACTTCAAGTTATAATGTTTTCAGAGATTTTAAGAAATATTTTGAGCCCGTTATGATGACGCTGACTGTCTCATTCCTTAGCTATCACCTCCATGCCATCAAGTGTGGCTTCGGTGCTGTGCTGTGCTATTACAAAATAGTCTGATATATCTCTTCCTCAGGTAACAGATAAAGAGAAATACTACTTCGATGAACACGGCCGATATGTCTTTGACGATGGCGTGAAATTATACCAGTGCGCAGAATGCACGAGTCAGTACAAATTGGGAGAGGATGATCTACTAGCCAAAGTGACCAAAGACTGCGGCCATTCGGAGATTAAAAATGATTCCTGCCATTTGGATATAAAGGATCCGAATATAGTGGAATTACTACCGTCAAATGAACCGGTGGATATTAAGAGTAAGTCAGTTTGATATTTACCGTTGTGGCATACTCATTATCCATTTATTTATTTCTTTCATAACATTATCTATTTTCTAATTCTTTTACTATACTAACCTATAACTAACAACTATTTTAAATAACATTATTATATCTTCACTTATTTATCTAAGTAATTTTATTAACACTTTCATACTAACACACTTGATATTTATTTACAATATCGTATCGTGCGATAGAAACGGCTCTGAGCTAGAGAGCCGCGGGATAGAGGCGCGAGCGGGGGGATTGCACATGTGCCCGCGACGCGAGCGCTTAACCGCCCGCGCACCCGGTGAACTCGTCTCGATATAACACTCGACACGCCTCCACGCACATCTCGCTCGCTATTTATAGTTTTCATGTTATTGTTATATCTATGTTCTTATTTGTATTGTTGTGCTTTGTACTTTCTTTCTACTTGGACTATCACACTTGTGCTTCATTAAACGTCTACCTACTTGTTGTCTGAACTTTCTTCATTTCATTTCTATCACTTCTCATCTATCACGCTATCCTGCGCTATAGTGTTAGGTAGATCAGTACCACCAATATACTTACTACGCTAAACCTTCAATGAACTAGTAGCACAGTTTATCTTAGAACCAGTGTTTTAAATATTCAAGCTACACGGTTCGAGATATCATCCCTAGGTAAATAAAATGGTAATCATTACGTAAAATTCGTATATAATATGGAAAGAAAAAGAAAAATATTTATTTGGCATATAACATACAACAGAAGTATAAATTAATCAAGGTAGAAAGAACAAAAGCAAATACACTTTTTTTTACTTGGGGAAAATCCTCATAAGACCGTCCCGGCCACACAAAGGGGTAGCATCCGAGGTGTGCCGGACTTTTACCAGCTAAAGACCCCAAGGTGACCACTTCTGCGAATTAGTGGGGACTGCGGATCCTGTAATCAATTCGCCGTAGCCCCATTACGCCGCGCCTGACAAGCACAATCACGGGGGGAGACGCCGCCTCCCCCGAAAGCAAATACCCTGTACCGTGATGATGCGCCAAAGGGAAATCACCTCAGCAAGTGATAGGCAACCAGCAATGATTTTCAAGGGTTAAAAAATCAGCGATTTTCTAATTTCAAAAATGAAATATAAAACAGGAATCTAAATTTTACTGCGAAGTCGCGGTTCGCTACGAACGACTAGTATACAGTATTCTGAGTTTGTGATATTATAATATTTCAGAATCTTTGCACCCCGAGGTAGTAAAGTATTTATGGGATACCTTCGGAGGTATATTGCCTGAAGTGCTTCACGACGTTGGTCTCGCGAAATCTATGAATCCAATTCATGATCTGGCACATAAACTCATATACCATAAGTAAGTTCTAAAGTATTTTCTGTATACTTTTAATTCATTTACTTACTGTAGTCCCTCATAATAATAATTATTCCTGCTTTCAAATGAGGGATCCTAAATTTTTTTTTTAACTGAATATACGAATGTGCTAAAACAATAAACATTGAATTTAGTTTCTTTAAATAATATTTCTTGTTTTTTTTTTTACATTTCTCTTTAGGTATAAAAGAACTGAAAAAGAAATGCGTGAAAAATCAATCGAAGCTAATGTTTACAAAGATAATATTTATAAAAAGAGGATTAAGGTTTGTTATAAAAAAAAAATTACTATTTTGCTTATTTTCATAGATATATCGTTTTTTTTTTAAAGTTCATATGCTAGAGTAATGTCTGTATAATATAACATTTTTCATTACATAATGAAGCCTCCGCTGCAAATATTTAGTGTACAGATTTCCCTTTACTGGTTCATGAGCGGGGAGATTGAAGTGAAACCACTAATACAGGTCACCACTGTTTAATCACTGAACATATATACGTAAAACCAATACTTAATTTATGTTTCTCCTTGTTTCTCGTTTTTACCGTATGGCACTTTTGCCTATATATACAGCTGCTGTGAACGAAACTGTAACGTGATGCAATTCTGCACAACGCCATCTACCGAACCGACTTGCATTCACGCCATAGTTTGTTCAGAAACTGATTAATGTTCTTTACACGAACATTTAGTCTCTTGCAAAATATCTAGACGTCGTTTTATTTCTTATGTAGTTGTACTTTTTTTTTCGTGCAATATTATGATTATTCAAGCAATACATTTGTCTATGGTGTATGGGTTTAGGATCTAATGTTGATTCAGCATAATTCGTATGACTTTCAGAGAGCTGCTGCAGCGAAGAAGGAGTGGAAGTCGAAGCAGGTGAAGCCCCGTAAACCCGAAGAGTCTGACGATGTCCAGGAGAGATCTGTGTATGATGCACAACTGGCGCAACGGGAGTTCATCAACGCTTTGAACTATTACCATTAACAATCCATTCATATTACCGAAAAAATCGTACAAGCCTTTCTTTTGACTTTTTAAAGGTTTACTCAAAAGTCTCATAAGACATTGTTGCAGCGTCATTAGATATTCAAGATTAAAATTTATAAAATTAGGGTTTTTCGTGGATATATGGCTTTGTACGAAATAAATTATATTTGTATTTTAACCAAAGTTGTAGAGCATATAATATCTACAAATTGCGGTAAAAACATCTTTACAAAAATTTAAACTCTATTTCACTCTTTTATGGGTTGTAATTCTGAAACTCCGCTATGACCGGCAGGTCACCTACACCTTAAAATGAATCTTCATGCCAAAGGAGAATGGGCAAGGTCGGTCTCATTTTTATTTAAGGAGTTTTTTTTTTATTGGGGAAAATAAAATAAAAAATTTATGATGGTAGGGCGATGGTCCGAACTGGGTGATGACCACAGTACACAAGTGTAAAGACCGTCATAGTCTTTCGCTTTGGCCTGTCGCGTTTCGGGATCAGTTTGTGTATATCCAGTAGCTCATATACCTAGAGACCTTCAGTCGTGGTATATGTAGGCCGACATGACGACGGCAACTATCAACGGATTTACATCCTTTGATGGTCGCTTTCGTTTTTGGACTACACTGTACTTACCATCAGGTACTCTGTAGTCACTATGTCAAGCTCATGTAAAACAATCCTCATATGACCTCGGGTGCACACGGGGTCTGGCCGAACTGTGCCGGCTAAAATCCACAAATTGAATGCTTCTGCGCATTGACGCGAACTGTGGGTCTTGCATTGATTTCGCCACAGCATCTAAGGAGTATACTAAACCTTTTAAAACTTCAAAGCAAAGGCTTGAACAGATTTTCAGACATTTATTTGAAGAGACAGGCCTGCGTTTTTAAATTATTAACTGTTTAAATCTGACCAGTTCGCATCACCTCATCCACCCCTAAACCCTTTTTTTAGCGATTCGGTAGAAAACCCTGGACAAGACAATCAAGTCGTCGGGATTCACCCTGACGCTCGGGGAGCAAACAGCCAGTTTAGGCCTCATCTCTGGGAGAGGTAGGAGTAAACCAGCCACCTCTCCAAACCTTTTATACAAGCGAAACGCCGGACACTGCGCGCCGCCTTCCTCTCATCAGGGCAGCAGGCTCCTTCAAGTCCACTGGCCACAAACCTTTTGTTAACCCCCTTTTTTATAATCTGGGGGAAACCCCTCCATAAAAACATCAGGGCCGCTGTGAGGGCAGCAATCCCGGTGTGTCAGACTCCTATTGATTAAAAACCGGGATTCCTTCTAATTGCTGAATTCAAACCTGGGAAACCAAATTCATGCAGACGCCCGGGGAGCGAAAAGCCTTATTGAGGCTACGGGTTTGGGAGTGGTGGACGTAAAGAGCCCATTTCTCCAAAACCTCTCTTGGACTGGCTGGACACTGCGGACCGCCTCACTCTCATCAAGAAACCCACTGTTTAAACCCCGTACTAAGATAAATTACTTTTTATAAATCCAACTATTGTCATAGTAGTGGCATAATTTCCAAAACACACATCACCATATTATAAATATTTATTTTCAGTATCCTAAACTACGCTACTGTCAATTTGTGAATGTGTAGATAATTCAGAAATTTAATATTATTCCTTATTCAAACAATAAACATACAACATATTATGTAACTAAATCACACATTGTGATTTCCTAACATGTACACATATAAGCCTTTTTATTCTATAATAACATTATCGCTCAAAATAGGAATACAAGTTGAAACATAATAATGAATATCCATAGGGCATATCTTTTACCATTCCATATTATATGTTTGTGCCCCTTTTATAATAGAGGGTCAAATAAAGTTTGAGAAGCAATGTGCTATAGAAAAGTTTAGCCTGTGGAAAATAACGTTACCAATTACTTTATTATGTATAGAATATTAGAAATATTACATTTTAATCTCTTGTTTTCTGTACACATTATAAATACTGTAACGTCTAATCAAAATTTAAGGTTATTCGCGTGCAAGACCCGTTAATTATAATTAGCTATTTCAATTGGGAATCTAAAGCAAAGCAAAAAGGAGAAAATAAAATAAAAATAAACAATTCAAAGGTACAAGGTATTTATTGTTCCAAGCGCCTACCAGGTAATTATGAGACACACTTTAAGACAACGGATTTCGTCGAAAAGCAGGAAAAAACTAAACAACCAGACAATAAATCCACATACGTGTCACGGGAAAAACATATAGAAACCATTGTCATTAATATTTGGTCTAATGAAAAAAAAAAACTAGATATATTATAGCACTTCATAGACTACAGAACTAACATGTGACAATCGAATGTTGCCAAATTAAGAAAGCAAAATTTTACTGACTATACTTTTAGAAAAATAGTTAAATTATAAACAAAATAGTTTTTCATTTTCATTTAAAGAAAAGGAAAAAAATTTGATTATTAAAAATATTGAAAACTACATTTTCTTTTATTTCATGAATCAATTAACGTATAGGAACATGTTATGTAAACATAAAAATATTTCACAAGGGAGGGATTATTTTTACAAAATATGTAATCTAATTTGTATGTGATAATCGAAAATCCACACACAAATGTGGTTCAAAAGTATTTGTTACTTTCTGGTAAATTTACTAAAAATAATATAATTCTTGAATTTCTTTTTTAAATTACATATTTAAAAATTATCAATCAAAATACTTTTTGAGCCACATCTGAGTAATAAGCCCGGGTAATAAACTTTCCGTTAGTTAACCACAGGAAAACGCTATGCCTTTAGTTAATTTTAAACCTTTTTATACAATATTTATTAATTGTCACGGCAGAATCGTAATCTTTGCATATATTATGCATTTTATGATATATATAGTTGCATATAATATAGTTTCAAAATATACTTCTATATATCTCCAAATACCCGAATTACATACTAATTATTCGAACGAATTCCAAAAACAGCTAATCATTATGTATTATAAAATGGATTTTATTTGGTTAAACTGTATTTTTGTAAAACTAAACTACAACAATGAGAGATAAGAGCGGTGTTGCCAAGTTAGAAAATTTACCATAAACAAGGATAAAATTACAAATAATGAAATTTTAAAGAAATCATTTACATTGTTCTATTTACTGGCCACAACTAACTTTCAATGACAGATAGCAAAAAATTTACTAAAAAAAAAAGAAAATGTGACTCTCTAAGTACAAAGCGATTTTAAAAGCAAGCCGAATTAATAAACCTCTATAAACACACAAACTTTTAGAGACGATTTACACTACGACAGCCGACTTTTGCCAGAATCTTGTACGAATGTTTATTCTTTAAACAATTCCGAACAATCAGTGTTTTTCTATGACCTAAAAGTCGGCGCACACACTCCAAATTTAATTACGACAAGTAAAATTGAAGTACACGTTTTCCTTCAAATGAAAATATTTATTAAACTAACAATAAAAAAAGTCCCAAATATCCAATTCCCGTTTAGTCACTAAACTATTTTAATCTACATTTAATATTGATAAAACTCTGATATTTTGGATAATGACTACGCCGTTTCATTGTATATAGTAATATAAATTATGTACAAAATGAAATCTATAGGAAGTATTTTAAAAAATCGAGATATCTTTACCGATTCATTTTTTCTTAGGCTCCCCCGATACGTACAAATAGAAATGATCAACTATTATTATCGTATATTAAACTAAACGCGACTGACCATCATGAATCATAGATTATAGAATTTTAGACGTCACAAAACAAAGAGGATCTTTAATTAGAGGCAATTTTTTTTTCTCTCAGTTATTTTATAATACACATCTAATATTACAACATTCACGAATGACCAATGCTAAACACGAAACAAATCTAAAACTACTAAAACTTACAAAAAAAAAAACGCGACCAATCTAAAATTTCTTGTTATTTTCATTTAAAGAAACATTCCGACCGTTCCGAAAAATAAAGACAAAACAACAAAATAAAGGAATTTTTGCAGAATTCTCAAATTACAAAAAAAAAACACGGTTATTTATAGGACTCATAAATGCAAAAAAAAAGACTTAAAAATTCAGACGTAATAGCATTTCAACTTTTTTCATCGGAACCGTCGATGCAAAGCCTACGTGAGGCAGGTATCTGTGCTATTTTTGTATTTAACATGCAATATTACTCGGAAATATCTCAAAAAATATTCGCGAAAATTAAACCCGCAACCTGTTAAACTTTTTATCCAATTTTTATAAAAATAACGTTAAAATTGCGGGTTCTTTATAAAGGCTACCACACACACAGAGGTTTCCGATACTGCATTAGTCACGATGCGATTTTCGTTCAACTTGTCGCTCATATTTATTATCCAATCAACAAGATGACAAAAATTAATGCAAAATTGGATCTTGTAATATTCTTTTACATTTTCGTCAATACAAAAATAGCACACATGAATTTTATTTTAAAAAAAATCTATATGCAATATGTCGCGTCGTTGCAAGCAATGGAGTATTAACGTTTTACGTATTTTCTCTGGGAAATAAGGAGTTATTTCGAACATGCTGACATTTTCCTTCTAACCATAGACAACGGTAATCTGATCGGTCTATTATGTTCAAACCTTAAAACAATCGACACGGATGAAATGCTACAGCGAAACTAAAAAAAAAAAATCAAACAAAATTACATCTACATTATCTTTCGACTGTTATTTACAAAAACAGTGTTGCCAGCGTTGATTTCGTCAAAGTGAATACTTCTATAGGCCTCTTGTGATATTTTCTGTTAATCGAAATTCCGGAGACGGTACAGTTTCAACACAACTAGAATATTCTATTCCATTTTTTCGTAAAAGTCGATACTCGTCGAAAGAAATGTGTTTAGAACATTAAGAAAATAACAGTATTTAAAATTCCATCGATACATTAATGGTTAGATTTTATTAGTCTTTTGGCTCGAACCAATAATGTGTGATTTAGACAGTAAATAAAATGATTACTATTGGATAACAGATCAGGTACAACTTTGCAGTTGAAGGTTGTACTTGATAAAAAAAAATGAAAGTTAAAAGTTTTCTAACACGCTAATAATGTACTTATCTCAAATCCCACGGTAGCAAGAGCCATTAGACATAGTCACTTTGACCGTGCCGGTCTAAGCACATACATTATATGTAGCTGCAACTCATTTGATTTGTACTCATTCGGCTAAAGTGTGGGACTAAATAGTACACTACCCTCTGTTTTTGAAAAGATATGATCAAATTAAAATCTAAGCCTTACCCAGAATACAAAAATCTGTCAAATGAATATCGTATTTGATATTTTAACACATCGTTTCCGCATTAAGAACAATCCAATACAACAGACAAATTCATTTAAATTTTTCTATAATTTTCTGGAAATGGAAAGATCTAAGGGCTGAAACACATCAATGCGAAGTTGCTTCATTAAGTCGTCGGATCATCAAGATTTTCACTTCAAGAAGTTCACTTCCATATCAAATTATTCAAGTGGAAGACCCGGCATCGCAGCCTTAATAGTAGGGTCGTAGCTTTACCCTACACGGCATCGCGGCTTTACCCTTTGCGACGCGGTATTGCAGCTTTACGTTTTATGACATGACAGCGCGGCATTATCATTTGCCATGTGCTATTGCCGCTTTACAAGGCGATATCAAGGCTTTATATGCTTTACGACACGGTATCGCGGCTTTACGACATGGCATCGCAGCCTTGCCCTTTGCAATACAGCATCGCGTCTATAAATTTTACGGTGCGATTTTTACGGTTATTTTTGCTACGTGGCATGGCGGATTTACGCCATGTATCGCGGCATGGCAGCTTTACGTGCTGCAACGTGGCAATGCGGCGATGAGCTTCGGCCCTTACGTAGTAATCGCTACATATTTAAGGGTAGTGTACCATTGAATCCTAGTGTGTTTCTGTCCGCGCTTATTAGTTAGAATCTGCGAGTTCTGCTTGGCAGTCGAATGTCTCCGAACTGTCCTTGTGGTTTGGATAGAACTCCCTGTACACTTTATCCAGAAGCGATTGCCTGAAAATTATAAAACAAAGTCACTGTAAAAAGTATCAAAAATTAGATATTAACAAATAACATTATAAATGTTAGTAAAAATTGTATATTTGGATGGAACATAGCTCAAATTTTATATTAAATGTATGTAGTAAAACAACAAAATAGATTTAGTTATAATTGTACCATCACAATATTTTGTTTTTCCTTTTTCTAATCATTTGTTTAATGTTTTTTTTTTTTGTTCTAATTGTGAATTACCGTGTAAACAGGGGTGAAGAATGGTGTATACCTATGCGAGGGTACATTGGATATATATAAAATTACCCTAAATAAATACGATCAGTCTCGAATGTGTGTTTGATTGAGTGACACCTTTATAATAAAGTATATTAGTATTTACCAGATATATCTAGGTGCGACTATTAAGGTGACAAATTTTACTAATTTTAAGTAATATAAATAATATATTTATCTAATCAACTTTCGATTCTAAGACAATATACATAAAATAAATATAGAACGAAAATGCTGAGCGAAAAATTTGGCCATAACGCATTGTAGTCGCTGTAAAACATCCAAATCGTGTAATTCGTGTTATTGCAACCACAGCAATACCGCATGGCGAAATTCGTGTTGTTATACGACCAGAGATGGGCAAAATATAATCTGATTAATGATGAACGATTACAAAATGTAAACGTAATGTTAATTTTTTTGCTCTGTAATCATGATTAGATCAATTTAAAACATTAAGGGCGGCATGCACTAACAAATTAAATCTAGTTTAGAGTTATATAAAATGCTATTTAGCGCTGATATGTACTTATTGTCTTGCACTAAATCAAAATCTAGTTATAACAACTCTTAAACTGAAATCATCATTAAGATAGAATCAAACCAATTCAATTAATAAGCGTTTTATACAAGCTTAAAGTAGATTAATTCGTTAGTGCAAGCCGCCCTTAGAAATCATAAATGTGTATACAATCTGGGATTTTGTAGTGTTTAAAACATAAATGAGCAAAATGCAGTCTTATTAATAGTAAAAAACGTAAAATGTAATCGTTAATAATTTTTATTAATCTGATTACATTTTGCCCATCTGAACTTTTTATCAAGTGCACTGCACACACACTTTTATCGCGCCAGTTTATAAAAAAAAGCAGCAGATCTGGTCTGAGGCGATAGCTGACCCCTATCAGCACCTACGTCACATAATTACCATAAGAATCCGACTGACGCCTATAATGGAAGCAAAGAAGTTACTCACTTGGCAGCCAGACCCCCTCCGGGCGGCAGGCCCGGTATGTTCTCATCGACGAGCTGCTTCAGCACCATGGAGAAGTGGCTGCAGCTGTCCTCGCGCTGCTCGCTGTCGGCGCTGCTCTGAATCAACGCTGCCGGCAACAAAAAAAAAATCAGCCTTCGCTAAACGGGAA
This sequence comes from Automeris io, assembly GCA_036320925.1. NCBI lineage: Eukaryota > Metazoa > Arthropoda > Insecta > Lepidoptera > Saturniidae > Automeris > Automeris io. The sequence continues at coordinate 12,569,222 of JAUDJH010000018.1, read as the reverse complement.
AATTCCTTCACCCACAATTTTTTTCTATAATAGAAACATATCGCAACGCTATATACATCCTTTTCGAGATGAGCAGAGATATATCAGTTGCTGTACTTTGCGCGTATACACCGTGCCCAACGTGACCAGGAGCACAGCTAATCGCCATGACATTATTGGATGCCATTCGGGTTTCCTCACAGCGTTTTCTTTCACCGCTGAGCATGTCTATGGGCCTAAGTCCGTACCTAATTTGGAAAAACCAGAGTTACGTACCAGGATTTAAACCTACGACCCTTCGCCTTTCCGTGCATGGATACCGGTCCCTTTTCCACTGGACCACGAAAGCAATTAAAAACAAAATAATGATTTTTCTTAATTCAGGGACTGGCAGGTCGCAATGTGCAATTTTGGGAGTCGAAGCTGCTCGCGTCCGTAGGGTTTACCCTAGTTTCCCTACACGTGACTCCTGGGTGGTGCTAAACCTGCTGCAGCGAGGTGGTAGGGCGTCGGTGCCCGTCTGGATCGCGAGCACAGTGCATGGGTGTAAAGCCCGTCATAGTGACCAGTTTCGGCTTGTCGCGTTTCGGGATCACTTTGTGTATATCCAGTAGCTCATATACCTAGAGACCTTCAGTCGTGGTATATGCGGGACGACTTGACGATGTAGACTATCAATAGATTTTCATCCTTTGATAGTCGCTTTCGTTTTTGGACTACACTGTACTTACCATCAGGTACTCTGTAATCACTATGTCGAGCAAGTGTAAAAAAAAAATGTAGGTGATTGCGCAGTGTTGTCAGACGGCGTGTTAAATACAACATAATCAAATATGTACTTTAACTGTAGTTCGTACAAAATTATACTTCCGTAGGAAATCCATTCATGTCCGCTAATTAGTACTAATTTATACCACTCACATAGTATATCTAAAACTTTCTAATGACAGACAATATTGTCCGCAAAACGAGCAAAACTATAACCGGAGTCGAAAGGCATTGCATGTTAGTGAACTACTAAAATAGGCAACACACGCGACCACAACATAAAAAAAAATCCTTGTGAACGTTTCAAAATAGTTTTCCGAATCTGATATTAACGTTCGACCTTGCAGAGGTCACAAAAGGTGGCAGATTATCGTTTAGATCTACATTATTACAAAATCAAACACGACAAAATTCTTGTATAATATTAAAAAATGCGATCGACTATTTAAAGACTCCGGGAAGCCTAGACAAAAATCTTTTCTATTAACATTCACAACGAACGTATCTCCAACATATTTTGGATTGACATACGCTTTCATAGTATCACATCGTTACATCAACTAGATATATTCGCACTATTCTATTAGCGTTATCGATAAACGAACGTCATTTCGCCTTGAAGCTATGTGAGCCTATACAAAGACACATTTGATCACTCCGGCGCGGCCTTTAGTTTCTTCTCAAGGTAGTCACTTCCGAAACGCAAGTAGATTACCCTTAGGTTTTTTCCCTAGCTGGCAGCCCAAATCGAGTTTCGTACCCATAGAGATGTCTTTGCATTGGCACCCGAATCGTAAATCGCTGGCTGAGCATCTTAAGTGCCTACCTCAAGCCTGATGTTTTTTTTTTTATTACTTACAGGCTTGCGTTCGACCTCAATCTCACCTGCTGGAAAGCGATGATGAGGCCGACGATGGAACACGCTCGCCTAGCAATTACCGATTTACTCGACATTAGAAGATTCCCATGTCATAAGATGCCGGAAACACCGACGCAGGAAGCGAGTTCCACTCCTTCGCGGTTCGCAGCAAAAAGGAGGAGGCGAATCGCTTCGTGCGAGCAGCAGGAATGTCAACCACATAAGGGTGCAAACCCGCACGGCGTCTAGTCAATTTACGGTAGAAGGAGGAGGGTGGAATCAAATCATACAACTCAGCCGCACACTCTCCAGAGTATAGTCTATAGAAAACCGAAAGGCAGGCCACTCTACGCCGTGTAGTTGTAAAGATTTTTCCCAGCCAACAACTTAATGCCCTGCCGAAAAAAAAGATGCATTCGATCAACAATAATGCTGATAGAAAAGTGCAAAATGTCTCGAGATGATAATATTCGAAAGATTAGGGCACAAACCCTTACAATTACTTCTTTCATTTCACTTATTATTAGAAACAATCTTCAAAATGTTTTTAGCATTTCACGAATGACGGTATTCTCACGAATTCGCATCGGACACAGTGGAAAACTGCTCTAACCCCTCTCGGTCGCAGTGGCGTGCATCCCATACAAAGCATAAAAAATTCTTGTTATACTTAGACATTTATTAAATACATATATATATTGACTTAAAAATCTAGTGTTTACCAAAATAACAGTCTGAGAATCTTAATTGGACCAAATTTTATGTTTATGTGTGTGTTAAATGTCCAAGTATAACGAGATAATGCTTTTTATGCTTTATATGAGATGCACGCCACTGCGATCGTTATCCGGGAATTCCCCGACTCGCTTTGCAATCGTCATCGTAGTTGGAGATATCTACGCTCTGGTATTTAATAAAATTATCATTACACTAAATGAGTAATCATCAATTAATCTGTTTTTAATTATGACAAAGTGTGATCCGATATGGAACTAAACGTTGCGTAACCTTTCCAACCAAATATCCAAGGTTTATTATACTACAGGCAAGCATCTTGGCAAGCAAATTCGAGGGGCGGCAGACGGGCACACCAACCAGCGTACCCACTGAATAACATATTTAAAAAAAAGCAGGCCAACTTTTCCTTAAAAATTGTACAAGCCTTTGTTTTTACGTTTTAAAAGTGATCTCAAAAGTCTCATAAGACATCGTTACGTCTTAAGTTAGGCAAGGTTAGTGGTTATTTTTTGGCTTCATATGATACAAATTATTTTTACAAAGTAGTACAAAATCTCTAAATATTTTCTCTTTGGGTTTATTAACATAAGAGAAACAAAGCTAAAAGTAATAGCTTGTAGAGCATGGCAGTAGTTCTAATTCCATCTAAGGGGCGCTCTTATACATATATGACTATTATACTTATTATTAAATGTATATTATACATTTAATTGAAAATTGATTAGTGTTTAAAAACGTTTTAAAAAAGTAAGAAGCGTTTCTGAACCTGGGCGTCAATCTTTCTAATTTTAAAGAAACAATTACGTGTTATTTTTCAATACAATCATCCGTACTCCGGTCTTTCATATGGTTTAAAATAAAACAAATATATTGTTGCCATGATTCATTCCTATTTATCAGTACTCGAGAATGTGTCTTTAACATACGGCGTAACGTAACACACATAGAAAAATATAGCGAGTAACTTTGTTTAAAGGAACGTAAAACTCCATTTTTGGGGATTATAATTAATGCCAAACAAATAGTCTTAAAAAGGCATGACCACGACATTAACCACATAGCTAATCCATGGCTAACGAGTTGAAAACTCTACTGCGTACACGTGACATACTTTGAGTTAGTAAAAGATTGGAATAGATAGAGAAATGAAGGCCAACTTTGGCAAATTTCCCGACGTACTCCAAGTCTCAGAAAAGGTTAGGGAAAAAGTGCTCGAATGGAAACCACGGCGCAGTCGTTGAAATGTGAGGTGGCAGCAAGCCAGGCAATGCTAGCAGGAAAACCCGTAGGTCAAAAAGATTTTTGAATACACGCATAAGTAAAATCCAGTGAGGTTTTTTCTTATAACTTAAATATGCCTCACTAAGCGCTATCTACCATCTATACCATGGCATACGTTCTGAAGAGTTACTTAACCTTGTTCCACCCCCTCCCTACCATAATAGAAACACACGCGCGGGTTTATGGGTTCACAAACATACGACAACTCGCATCCCAGATTGGACTACGAAGTTCTGTAACTCATACATTTGCCGAATCAGTGAGTTTGCCAAACGGTTCCACCGTCCTGTAATATGCGGTCCTTTAAACAAAACGGAACGATAGATTTGGGTAAGCCGGCATGATCGCGGCGACTATATCTAGGTTTTTCTTTACTTTTGATAGCCGTTGTAGATTTTTGCACTGCCCCATGCTTATCATAAGATGTGGTGTGGTGAGTGTACAGAGTCTGAATAAAAAAATACGATAATGTTAAACTCATAACAATTGACATAATTATTTTACTGTAAGTCGCTTCTTTGACAAAAGCCTCTCCCATTATCTGCAAGTATCCCAGGTCAGTTTTCTGTCCTTAGCTCTTTGCCATCCAATCACTTCCATGCCTACAGGAACAGTTCAACCCATTTTTTTATTTGACTAGTACCCATAGTACAAATGCAAGTTTAGTTTAGGGCTAAGTTAATGAAAGCAATGTCTAAAATTAACGATATTATTAAAATACTATCATGAAATTCAACATGCAATATCTCTGTAAGGAGTTTTCCATTATACCCTTTATAGCGGTGCACTCTGAAACAGCCACCCCATTTGTAATTAGAGTTTTATAAAAGGGAGCAATTTTAGTCAGACTAGTCACCCGCGTACCCCTGAGTCGCGTGATTCAAATGCTTAGGGAATGCAACAATTGTCCCCAACTTCTAAAGATGGGGAAAAACGTGAAATCACTGGTGATTCTAGTGATAAATGAAAATTACGCGAACCAGAACTGAGATAGCACTATGGGAACACTACGTGTGCAAAAGAGATAAAGCTAATAGCAGGTGAACTTAAAAAGTTAGAGCAAGCAAAGAACGCCAGTATTAAATGCAAAGCGTAGTCTACACAGTGCAACAGTATGGATTTTTCAGGGTTTTATGTAAATATGGCACGCAAACCAGCGTGTGTCATTGTTAACTTTAGTAAATTGACTTTAAACAATGTCGCTTGAATTAGCACCCTGTATATAATTTTCTAGAATATTTGTTAAGACTTTTGGTCAGACATTTTAATTGAATGTCATTTCAAAGATTTATGTCTCATTCATTTGACATAGTTACTTCTTCCGAGATAATATATCAAACGAGTTTATATTCGTTTAATAATACATATCATATAATTAATTTATAAAAGCACTATATTTGCACAGGCTGTTATAAAAGATTAACACCCAAAAATTTAACCTCCACAAGGTTATGTTTATTTATTCGCTATTTTGGTAAAAACAAGCTCTAAAAGATTGATTTCAAGCTGTATTTTTCCTCCAAAAGAATTCTAAATCTTTATTTTTCCTCTGCCTTATAACTAAGGTCAGATTAGGTTAGTTAATAGGTAGACATCCAAAAACTTTGAACACTAAAACTACTTTAAATTCAACGTCTATGTAAGATTTTGTACATATCCTATATAAAATCGGATTCCTACTTAAAAATAGTGATTAAAAATAAAAAAAGGGAAAAAAATAGTAATTGAAATTTTCTTCAATATCTGCCGTATCAAAACAAATATAAAAGTTCATAAATCCAAAAAACGCGTCTACGGTATCTCTAACATGAAAATATATTTTTTATTTTATTTTAAAATATATATTAATTATCTATGCCAAGCCACGAACAATAAACTGACTTATCTATGCCTCATTTCAACTGTAAACACGTTTGCAGATGTCAAATCGCAAACACGATGGAGCATCCGTGTACATAATGTAAATATTGCGAACAAAATATTTAAAATAGTCAATAAGCGGCAGGTCCAACAAGATTACGTTCCAGTGAGGCTTCAATTCCATTATTGAAGCTATTATATGCACATTTACTGGAAAGATCCACAGCTAGGCGGACGTGTACCGCGTGTGTACGTTTCATTGCTTTAAAAGTGACCAAATACGAACATAAAAAATAAAAATTAAATGTTTGTTTTTAACTAGAAACACTAAGGGTCAAGGCTAAAGCAATGAAACGCAGTTTTTTAAATTTTAAAAAACATTTTAATAAATACTAAATATGACAAATACGTATTACAATAAGTTAATAAAGGTTATCAAGATTATGAATAATTTCACTGCCTAAATATTTAAAATTAATATCACAATTTGTTAAAATATCTTACAAGGTTATTCACACAGAGTGGGTACATTAAATATATTAGAATTAATAAAAATAGAATATTCTGTTGCTTATTTACATAGTTTTGTAATAAAATACGACACAGAGCAATTTATAAGAGTTCAATTTCATAACTACACTACAAGAAGATTCTGGTACGTTTCTTTGTATATGCGAGGTAAGTAGTTGGAAAATATTAGATCAATTGCAGAATTTCTTATACGAAAGAAAAATCTATTATTAATAAATAGTTACCTAATTTCTATTTATTCGGGGATTTAATGAAAAATAAGCTTAGAAATTAAATAAGCCAACCATAAAAGTTATATTATTCACCGCCAATAGTTATTTCTCTATAATTTTCGTAACCTTTATTTATAAATAAGGGATAAACAGCAAACAAAGCGCTTTATTTCGACACGGGGTATGTGTACTAAAGGTATAGACAAAATAATATTCGATAAAAGATAACGCTAGTGGAAATAATACGTCGACACATTATATCAATTCCATATATTATCAGTTTTCTACTGGCTTTATCTATAAACGAATGCTACCTTGTCTAGGGGGCTGATTAGCAAAATTTATAAAAAAATCCACTACCGAGCTACTGCTCTTAAAACAGACAGACAGACTAAAGTAACATTCGATTGTTAAAAATAAACGAATTTAATATAACAGTTTTCCTTAAATATGATAACTATAATAAGACAAAAGATAACGAAAACAAACCTTATCAAACGCTTAAAACAACACTAACAATAACGAATATTAAAAAAGCATTAATACCTAAGCCTCAACAGAAGTCAATTACAAAATAAATGTACCGAAATGTACACCGAGTACTAATTTTCACCTTAGCATGTAAAAAGATTACGGCAGTTGCTGCTCGTCGGCAGCGTGTCAAGCTTGAAATCGTAACAGCTAACACGCTGCTCAGCTACTTACATCGAATGCCTTTCCATATAATTTTTTTTACACTAACACGGCACAGTGACTACACCAAACCTGATGGAAAGCACGGTGCCGTTCAAAAACGACAACGACCACCGACAGCAAAAAAAAAAACCATCGATAGCCGTAGCGATCATGCCTGCCTGCACAATTATCTCTTCACGCTTCGCTTAAAAGATCCAATATAATAAGATGATAAACAAGCTCTCCGGAAGACCACTCCACAGCCCGACAACTCAGTAAAAGAAAGAGTTAGAGAACTTCTTAGACTTATAAAGCATACGGAGCGGTATTGCGGGTCGCCCGCTACCGAGCAGCTACTTGACGGAATTCGAATCGTATCTTAACACGTCCTAAAGCATCGTCCAACATGAGCAACAAGTGTAAGGCGATGCGATGCAACATTTAAAACACGCAACGTGTAACCTGACTGACGTCAATTCAGTTCGCTTCTATTAAAATAAAGAGACAGTAACTACGTTGCAGTTACAAAAATTATATTTTAAGTACATGCCCTTACAAGAACTTGCATCCATACATCCCATGTGGCATCGATATGGCGAAAGCGTTTGACAAAGTCTGGCACAATGGTTTGTTATACAAACTCTGTGCATTTGGGGTGCTAGATAGATTCGAGTTTATCTGACGAAACTACTTCACGAATCGTTTCTTTAAATACCGCGTCGAAGAAGCTCCCCCCGCCCACGTCCTATTCGAGCGGGTGTTCCGCAAGGCTTCATACTCGCTTCACTTTTGTATAGTCTCTACACCAATGATATGCCAAAGCGCCCGGGCGTAAAGCTCAAATAATAAAATAGACATAGTTCGTCAACGACTCCAAAACGCAGCTACCAAACTCGGTGATTTGTTTCGCAAATGATGGACTGAAGTCAACCCCGAGAAAATCATAGCAATACTCTTTACTCGGAAGAACCGCAATTTCATCCCTACCCGTACTCTCGCTTTTCGACCGAACTATCCCCTGCCAATGAGGCCTAGAAGTTAACCTTGACAGAAAAATTACTTTCAGATCTCACGTCAAAACAATGCGCAATCGTGCCGCCTTCTTTGTTAATAGACTATATCTATTACTGGGTAAATGACTTAAAATGTCTCGTAGAAATAAGATAGAACTTTACAAATCTGTTATGACACCGGTAATGACCTACGCTAGGGTAGTATTCCCCCACACCTCTAAGATTTCTCTGCACCGACTAAAGGTGATTCAGAATTAATTATTGCTCAATGCCATAGTATATGCGCAACGTAGATCTCCATGACGACCTTGAACTAGAGACGGTTGCCAGTTCCATGCGTAAAGCGTCTCAACGATACTTCGACAATGTGCCACATCATCCGAACCCGTTTGTGAAACGAGCGTGTACACTGCGTTTAGTAGCCACGTGCGCGTCAACGCTGCCCTTGCGTTGGCACCCGTTACAAAACTAGCTGGCTAAACGCCTTAAGCGCCCGCCTCTCACACTCGATGAAGTTGTAAAAGCCCTAACAGGCCAATAGGATATTGATCTGTCGAAAAAAATGTACATCCATATATACATTTTTGAACTTTTAACTTACGTCATCACTGATCTAATGTCACTCTTTTTAGGAGCTAAGGAGGTGTGGATAGCATTAACGCAATTGCAATGACCAATCGATAAAATCGATTGCATACCAATTGTACCACAAATATATTTAATTACCAATTAATTATGGAATCTTCACGGGATTATTATTATAGAAAGCTGTTTATTTATATTATATTTTGTCCGTTATTGACTGTAATTAAAATCTAAAAATACCCAAAACTGACTTTAAAACTCGATATTTTTTTACCTTTTTTTGGGCTTAATCTCTAACATCGATTCCGAGTCGTCCACCACATACGGAGGGTAACCGACACGGTGTCCTATTGTTTTATGATGGGGCTTACGGAATTAGAGAATGTACCTCCGGAGAACACCCTCCACTGTGCAACCGGTAAAAGACTGCAAGGCAGGCGACTTTACGTCGATGCTCGATGTTTCTTCGCCTGTGCTAAGATATTTTTACCAGAAGTAAGTTTGTCTTGCAGCGAAATGAGTAAACAAATCACTTGGAATAACTACGACGTTACTACTAAGCGGATCATTAACACCCACTTATCTGAAAACATTTATCAATACACACGCACCCAAACATGACTAACACCTTCGATACGGTGACATAGTGACACGGTTCTAATTATCTCTATTATTACGAAGTCGTAATTTACCCAGTTGTCTGCGCATCACGCAGAAACTAATGAACCGATTTTGAATGGCTTTCGTAGTTTTATTGCGCCACTTTTTCATTGAGCGATACCGTCAATAGTAAATTAGGGAAGCTTCAGTAAAGCTCTGCTGGAAGTCGACTTATAAAAATAGCCAATAACACCCTACCTGCCCCTCATTCCTCATTCTATATTGCAAATATTCCCTCTTCATGTTAAATGAAATTTAACTTTATTGAAAAAGGCCTACTTCTAAGCGCTTTTGAATCGTCAAAAGAAAAAATAATATTTAATACCGGTCAGAACCGTAGAATCTACCAAGAGCCGGCAAGAAACTCTGGTAGTTGATCTTTCCAACATAATAAGCTACAATTATATAATCCTCAAAAGAATGAATGTTCTATGAGAAAATTTGTATATATTATGACCACGCACTTTTATTATTTAAAGAGTCATTGATGAAATAATATCCCTTCTTTTAGCAATTCAGTTTTATTCGTTTTTAAATCTCAAAGGTGTCTTTAGGTACTGTATTGTATAGGCGAATTCCGAGGCCCATTTAAGAATCCCTAACTTTCTTTAAACTGGTAAATAGGTAACACGAACATGTCTGAGAGAAAATACTTATAATGAATCTATTTAAAGCAAGTTATTTTATAACCACACCCAGAGATAGGCAAAATGTAATCTGATTAATGATTAACGATTACAAAATGTAGTCGTAATTTTAATTTAATTGCTCTGTAATCATGACTAAATCCATTTAAAATATTAAGAAATCATAAATGTGTATGCAATCTGGGATTCTGTAGTGTTTAAAACATAGATGGGCAAAATGCAGTCGTATTAATGGTAAAAAACGTAAAATGTAATCGTAATCATTTTTATTAATCTGATTACATTTTGCCCATCAATGACCACACCGTACATGATGCAATCCAAAACATCGTTAATCGACAGCAAAACACCTTTCGACAATTGTAGCGATCATGCCGGCCTGTACAAATATCTCTTCATTCACAGGACTAGGATATCATAGGACGTTGGGGACATAAGCTCGCCGGAAGATAATTTCACAGTTCCACGACTCAACAAAAGTAAGAGATATAGAACTTCTTAGTTCTAGTCGAGATATGACGTGAAGCTGTGACTGGAGCCGGAGCAGCTCCGGATCTTGAAATTTTACGTGGCGAGACAAAAACTTCTTGCTTATTGATGATGATGATGTCCTAGCCGGATTCGGCCACGGCGACTGTTTCAACGCCGATTAAGAAAATCAAGGCCCAGTTTTCGGAAACAGTCAATTGCGCAGGAGATATTTAAGTGCATAACTGGACGCGCAGCCAGAAAAGCACTCTCGCGTCCGAGCTCCCTCAGGCCCGATGGAATGGAGAACCGGTACGATCGGGAGGGAGCGGGATGCAGGTTTGGTCGAGTTTTCCTTCTCTGAACACCTGGTTGAATTGCGGTGTTAAAGAGTTACCTTAGTCGCCTTTTACGACACCTCAGCAAGAAGAGGGGGGTGCTATTCTATTCTGCCGGCAGCCACAACGGCTTGCTTATTATCATATAAATAAGCGCTTAATCTGAAAAAACCCAGAGGCATGTGCCGGGATAAGAACCCACGACAATTCATGATGCCGATCACGGAAACTGGTCCCTTACCCACCAGGCCACTACAGCCACAAATGAGATAATTATGTAAAAATAAATAACTGTGACATAAACCCATCTTAGTTCGAGAACAATGCAAAAACAATTCATACAAGATTACGCGATAAGTGAAGTCACCCCTAGATTTATAGGCTGACATGTAAATTATGACTTATTGTAATTCACAACGCGACATCGGATATAATAAAAGTCGATGCGACCGATACGGCCAACTAATCGATGTACGCCCATCAAACAAAACTAATTTGCAATTATTGACCTCTATTTAATATACAGGTTACATTGTAATACATAGGTGAATTGTAAGCAGCGGCGTGCATATCGTTTTCATACAAGGCAAGCAATCAGTAAAAAACTTATTTTGACTCTTCTATTACTCTTTTTTTATTAAAGGACGTGTTTTTACACGTAATTTTTCATTTATTTAATTAAGCACGCATTCTCATCACAATCATAATGGTGAATTTATCTATTATTGATTGATTAATTCGTAATGTTAGAATTAGATCAGCCAGAGGTCTGTGGAGTGCAGACGTGGTTCGCAGCAGCTCTTTATACCTCGCCACACTACATCGACTTTTAGAGGTAGTTTTCGGTATACTGCTCCAAATACTTACTGTTCCAAATGCTGGAACAATATACCGCCTCCAATTAGGTCGTCTTTAAGCATAAATACTTTTAAAAAAAATTAAAAACCTTCTTGCTGAATGAGCAGCATACCGTGCAACAACCGGATGCCTCTTTTATTTAGTTGTTTAATACTAAATTTATTTATTATTCTATTTGCATTTATTTTGTGTGTCTGTATATTAATGATAATAATGTATATGATATGTATATGTAATCTATACTAATATTATAAAGCTTAAGAGTTTGTTTGTTTGTTTGTTTGTTTGAACGCGCTAATCTCAGGAACTACTGGTTCGAATTGAAAAATTATTTTTGTGTTAAATAGACTATTTATCAAGGAAGGCTTTAGGCTATATAACATCACGATGCAACTATTAGGAGCAAAGAAATAATGGAAAATGTGAAAAAAAACGGGGAAAATTATTCATCCTTGAGTGCTTCCATTGCGTGCGCTGCGAAAACGGTTCAAGATACCAAAAATACATGTATGACAGAGTTATTCCTCTTAAAATGATATAAAAAAATGTCCGCGACAGTATATGTCTATCTTTTAAGATTAACTCACTAGAACCGTTTTTATGGTAATCAAATTTGGTCGAAATTAATGCATTATTTGTTAAGAGTTGTATCAACGTAATAATATTAATCTTTATCCAAATAAATGTGTTGTTGATTAAGAGTATTTAATTGTGAACAAAATTGTCTTTGACATCACTTAATTTCAATGAACATCTTAGAAGATATTACAATAACTTATATAGCAAAACAACGTTTGCCGGATCAGCTAGTATACTTATATATTTGTGTTCTTGTATATGTGTATTTTCGTCTATGATATATATCCATCTATGATACTTTGAATTTTTGTTTCTAATTCTGTGTATCTGTATTATATTGATCCCTTCCTTGCTGTTTTCTGCGTGTCGATTCAATAAATGGGTGTCAGCTGAAAATCAGCGCTGGGTGGCTCGGCTGGTCACTTAGCATTTACTGAGCTGACTTCCCTACGGCGCATCATCACAACACAGGGTATATGCTTTTGTTGTTTTATGTTTTTATTTACCTATTCTGATGTGTTGTATGTTGTGTGCCAAATAAAGGTTTTTATTATTATTTTTTTATTATTAGATGCTCGTAGAGCGTGGGGCAAGCATTGCTTTTATGCTTGTATGAAATGAACGCCACTGATTGTAAGGTATGAGTACTTTCTTTGTTTTTTATTCTAACTCGGTATAGTGACCACACCACTCTTGTTGGTAAGCATAAGAAGTCCCAAGTCGTAAGATTGTGGAAAAATTGATACAAGAAGCATCCTATGCAGTTCCAAAAATGAAGAATGAAGCGAACTTAGTACCGATATGGAGAATATCCATCACGTAAAGATGGTATCTCTCAAGGGGTCTAATTGTTTTTTGGTGAAAAGGGGATGGTGGAATCAAAGAATAAAGCTCTGGAGCACACTCTCCAGGGTACAGCCAACTCGAAAGTGGTCCTGCGAATTACTTAGGCAATACTCAAGTTCCTTTTATATACACAGTTTATTGTTAAGAGGAACCTTATAAATAATATGAATATATCATCACGCTATATCGCTTTCGGGGTCAGCAGATATACATTAGTGGCTTTTGCGTTGATATGTCGTGCTCAACTTGGCCTGTAGAGCACCTGATCGCCTTTCCGACAGCACTAGTATACAAGACATTTCTATTAGACACCGTGCGGGTTTCCTCACGATGTTTTTCTTCAACGGTGTACATTTGATGTCTATATCCGTACGTAATCTGGAAAATCCAGAGGAAGCTACGAGCTTTCACGGCCCCGCACATGGAAACCGGTCCTTTACCCACTAGACCACGAGCTATAAGACGAACCTCAATTTCCTGAGCAAAGTCTACGCAAAGCCAAAGTAAGGCCTATAAATCTCAACCTTATAGACCACACTAACATATCTTCGAAATATCTAACTACAATGCTATTACGATAATAAATTTGCTAAGAATTACTTTCCGTAATGGAACCCGTTTACACATCAAAAATATTCATATAAAAATTGAACTTTTTTTTCTAAGTTTATAAAAAGTTTTTGTCCTAACTTCGCGTCCTTCAATTGGACTTGCCACATGACATTAAAATCATTAATCTATACTAATATTATAAAGCTGAAGAGTTTGTTTGTTTGTTTGTTTGTTTGTTTGAACGCGCTAATCTCTGGAACTACTGGTTCGAATTGAAAAATTCTTTTTGAGTTGAATAGACCATTTATCGAGGAAGGCTATAGGCTATATGGCATCACGATGCAATTATTAGAAGCGAAGAAATAATGGAAAATGTGAAAAAAACGGGCAAAATTTTTCATCCTTGAGGGCTTCCATTGCGTGCGCTGCAAAAACGGTTCAAGATACCAAAAATATATGTAAGAAAGAATTATTCCTCTTGAGATGATCTAAAAAAATGTACGCGACAGTATATGTTTATCTTTTAAGATTAAGTCACTAGAACCGTTTTTATGGTAAACAAATTTGCTCGAAATTAATGTATTATTTGTTAAGAGTTGTATCAACGTAATAATGTTAATCTTTATCCAAATAAATGTTTTGTTGATAAAGAGTATTTAATTATGAACAAAATTGTCTTTGAAATCACTTAATTTCAATGAACATCATAGAAGATATTACAATAACTTATATAGCAAAACTACGTTTGCCGGATCAGCTATGTCTTGATAAGCGCGAAACTCGAGAACGACTAAACCGATTTGACTGATTTCTTTTTTGTTGTGTTTGTTGAAGTCTGGGAAAGGTTATTACGGAGAGAAAAATTAAAAAAATTGTCTGAAAAAGTCTAAAAACAACACTTTTCTATATTCTCATACAAAAAATTCGTAATAATATTTAAAAGTCAATTTGAACTTTAACACCATACCATAAAGTTTAAATGTCAGTGGACGGGTTCCGGGAAGGCAAAACAATTGAGTGACGTATAAATATTAATGTCAATATTTGTCAATTTTTATACATATAGCATTAAGGGCAGGTTCTTTCAAACAATTTTCAAAAAAATCTGACGGGGAGGCTATTAACATTAAAAAAAACAATATGACTTTGTTTTAGAGAAATAGGGCAGAACAAGGTCTGCCGGGACAGCTAGTCTATACTAATATTATAAAACTGAAGAGTTTGTTTGTTTGTTTGAACGCGCTAATCTCAGGAACTGCTGGTTCAAATTGAAAAATTCTTTTTGTGTTGAATAAACCATTTATTGAGGAAGGCTTTAGGCTATATAACATCACGATGCAACTATTAGGAGCGGAGAAATAATGGAAAATGTGAAAAAAACGGGGAAAATTATTCATCCTAGAGGGCTTCCATTGCGTGCGCTGCGAAAACGGTTCAAGATACCAAAAATATATGTATGAAAGAATTATTACAGGACAGTATATGTCTATCTTTTAAGATTAACTCACTAGAACCATTATTATGGTAATAAAATTTGGTCAAAATGAATGCATTATTTGTTAAGAGTTGTATCAACGTAATAATATTAATCTTTATCCAAATAAATGCGTTGTTGATTAAGAGTATTTAATTGTGAACAAAATTGTCTTTGACATCACTTAATTTCAATGAACATCTTAGAAAATATTACAATTTTAAAATAAATAACTAACTAAAATGCCCAGAATAACTATTCCACGCGGACGAAGTCGCGGACACAACTAGTATGATATATTTAGCTAGCGTTCAAACGAGAAAGTTGTTTGTGCATTACTAGCTGACCCAGCAAACGTATAACGCTCTACCATATAATTTACTTCTAGTGAATATTCTTGTCGTTAAATAGAAAATAACGAATGTATTGTGTATGGAGATAGGGATAGCTGAGGCAGATGTGGCGTCATCTGTCATTCAACAATATAAACAATTTCGTTATGTTTGACATACGAACGACGGTTAGATTATTTGGATATTATTCATATAGAAATACTAAAATCGCGATTTAAAAATGAAAGAGTGGGGTTAGGAAAGTTAGTGAAAAATAAAGGTTATTTTTAATGCCAAATCATTGGTCTGGAGTTCTGGCCTCTTTACGCCCAATTCCAAGAGATGAAGCCGAAAAGACTATATGCTCGCCGGGTCTTTGGGGAATATGGATCCTCAGAAGAGTGTGGGAGAGAGAGCTATAGTATAACCAGACCAATAACAAAAAAAAAAAATACATTACAGTATCGATTTTCTTAAATACTGGTTTAACATAGTGACTCCCAACGCATCTGATGGGGAATTCAGTGTATTCCAAGAACGATAACAACTACCAATAAACGAGAATACATTGACAGTGGCCGTCGTCACACTTGTCTCTATATCTCACGTCAGGTCGCTAGGTATATGAACATCTGGAGGCGTACATCTTATACCGCAAGTTCAGGCAATGGCTCTACCACCATAGTGACAACATTACAAAAGTAATCGTTTTAACTCAGATCAACCCTTTTTTACTTGGGGAAAATTCTCATAGGACCGTCTCGGCTGCACAAGTGTGGTTAGCTGAGGTGTCCCGGACTTACAGCGACTAAAAATCCCACGGTAACTACTTCTACGCATTACCTGGGACTGTGGCACCTTTAAACTATTCTCCACAGCCCTACAACGCCATGCCTAATGGGTACTATCTTGGGGACAACGTCTCACTCAATACCATAGATGGGCAAAATGTAATCAGATTAATAAAAATGATTTCGATTACATTTTACGTTTTTTACTATTAATATGACTGCATTTTGCTCATATATGTTTTATACACTACAAAATCCCAGATTGTAAAAACATTTATGATTTCTTAATGTTTTAAATGGATTTAATCATGATTACAGAGCAACAAAATTAAAATTATGACTACATTTTGTAATCGTTAATCATTAATCAGATTACATTTTGCCCATCTCTGCACAATACTATACGGTGCATTCCGGTAGAATGCGTCACGACGCTCCACCGACTTCCCGAAGGTCATCAACTAGTTGTTCAGAGCTCTACCATGAATAGATATGACCCCAGAACAAAATTAACTCTAGAGAGTGCGCTCAATTATTGCATGCCCATAATTCTTATCGTGCAATTGATCGTGGTTTTTTTTTTCATTACCAAAAAAGCAGCCTTGTACTATGATCGCTTGATTATCAGTCAGTAGCCCTATCTAACGTAAAATCATGATCATTTTATAGATTAATCACACTCATAATTAACTTCGTTTGTATTAAAGAATAATACTCACGATTATACATGATTAATGATTTTTTTTATAATATCTACAAAAACTACGCTTGTCAATTCAATAACTATTCATACAATTACTCAAAAATAATCGTAGTTCTATTAAATAAAAAGAAAATATATCAGCATACACCAATAGAAATAAAAATTCATGATTTTTAAGTTAGGATTAAATATATTACAGCTAAATATCTCTAAGGAAGATTTTAGTTAATTATTTCTAAAAGTGTTTAATAGAATATCAATAGGAATAAACGATTGAATGTCGGAAGAATAATTGTAAAATTTTACGAGAATTATCAAAACATAATATCTTGGAATAATGTTATTTACATATATAATTTTTAGTTAGTTATATATAATTTTGTACATCAGATCAAAAATATGATCAAATTTTAATATAAAAACCACATAGAAATTCCAATATCAAAATCTTAAAAAATCTCTTAGATATTTTGAAATCCAATATCTACATTTACCTATCTCCTTAAAAGAATCTAAGCTGAAGGATTGAGTATAACCACAAAGTACTCTGTAATTTTTTCTGTATCTTTTATCTCTGGGTATCATTAGCTGGAGTCCTATTGTCTATGTTTAGGTCAAACTATCTTTAGGTAAAAGAGAAGAGTGATAAAATATTCAATGCCTCTGTAATCCCTGGACACCATTAGCTGTAGTCCTAATGCTTGTTTGTTTAAATTATATCTACATGCACAAAAAGTTAGAACTAAATATTCCTCTGGACCTAACCCTGAGCATCATTAGATGCCGTCCTATTGCGATCAGCTAAATGGAACGCATCAAGACCGGTGGGGTCTGTCTGACTATCCCTAGGTTTGTGTGCACAGGCATGCAGTAGAGAATGATAGCAACCTGTGAGCCTCTGCCTGAGCGTCTCGTCGAGCTCGCGATCAGCCTTCTGCGCCTCAGGGTTCGGTTTCGGAGCCGCTGGAAACACCACAAGCACGATGCTCATATTGTCCTTGCTTCCCTGCAACAATTTATTTACTTTTACAGGGTTGCCAGTGGCCCGGTACAATGACTAATTCACACAATACATACATAAAGTTACAATAAAAAAATGTACAGTTCCTATTAAGGCATCCACAACATATGTCAGAGTGGCCTGTTTAATTACTAAATCATACTATACTATATTATATTAACAATGCAACATAAGTATTAATAACACTGCTGTGTGTTGTGGTGGTAGGGCGATTATCGCTGGAACTGATTTATGACCTCAGTACAGGAGCATAAAGTCCGTCATTGTGACTCGCTTTGGCCTGTCGCGTTTCGGTATCAGCTTGTGTATGTAAAGAACTTCTTAGTCCTAGACAGGTTATAAGTTACCATATATCTGTGACTTTGTAAACCTGCGCGCATGGTTCTAATAATTTTACTGTATCAGCATTTCTTATACAATGTTCTATAAAATGGAATAGATAAATATGATCTGTTATTAAAAATACACAGTTGCATAAAGGCTTAACTAGGATCATGTTACATTTTATTCATTTGCAAGTTTCTGACATGGCGCCTTATCGTTTTATGATGAAATGAGGCTGATAGAATTAAATAATATAGCTCCTGAGAACACTCTTCTTTGTGCAACCTTTTGTGTTTTGAATACATTAAAGGGACTCAACACAAATTAAATTACTTTGAATTATGGCTGGACCTTTCGACCTGATTACGCAAGTCAATTTGGTCAGGAGCAGTCTGACGTGTCCCAGAGTTTTTGACAAAGGCGGAAGCTTCCTTTACCCTATTTTGTTCTTGATAATTTGAATAATTTATAATAGACATTCAGTCCTCGTATATGAAGGTGCACATGAAGATAGACTGTCAATGTATTTTCGTTCTTTGATAGTCATTGTCTATTTTGGACTATCATGTATAATGTACTGGCTTTGTGGAGCCAGTGTAAAAAACAAAGTTACAATTTCATCCCAATATGTGAATCAATTTCAAAAACACCTATATATACAAAAATAGGAGAAGACTCAGAGATTCAAGTGATTTAGTGAAAAATACAAGATACTAAATGGGCATTATGACCTTGAAACTTTTGAAACATGTTCAAACTCAGTAGCAACACCCATCTCAGAGGCCATCAACTTAACCTATGTGGCCAATCGATCAAACACCTCACAGAAAAACTTTCTAACCAACAGGATAGTCAGAACATGATATGATCTCTCAGAAGATGTAATTTCAGCTTTAAATGGAAACAAATTTATAAATGCCCTGGACAAATACTATTTCAATAACAAAAACAAATAATTTAACTAAAAGTGAAAATGCATGATACGCACTTGTTGCTACTGTTTTCCTGATAATCTATCTTTCTATCTAACTTCTACACAGAGATTGCTAATTCTAACTGAAATATCATCATGGAACCAAACTAATGAGGCTAGAAACATGATATTTTTACACTCCATTCTTATGTGAGATAGGCACCCTCTGAGGGCGTTTTTTATATTCCCCTCACAAGATGTAAAAAAAGACGTTAAAGTTTTTTTTTAAATACTGCCACTTTTGGGTCATACTTGAGTTCAACCAAAGTCATCTGCCAGTAATTAAATAAAATAAATAAAAAAACCTATTTCATAAATGCTTAATAATAACATTATCATCATGCAATATCCCTTTTTGGATGAGCAGTGATACATTAGTGGCTGTATCTACTTTTCAATTATATGTAAAGCTCAATATGGCCTGTAGCACAGCTGATCGTCATTCTCACAGCACTAGAGCTCATGACATTTCCATTACATGCCATGCAGGTTCCCTCACAATGATTTCCTTCACCAGTGAATATGTGGAGCCTAAGCCCATGTTTAATCTAGAAAAATACAGTGGTATGTGCCAAGATTGGAACCTAGGACCATTTGAACCAGAACTTTGCCCTGCATGGATAATTTTATAAAGTCCCTTATAATATTTCTTTGAATAAAAATTTCCATAGAAAGATAAATAGTGGAAATAAATATTTATCCATTTAAGTGTACATAGACTAATAAAATAAAAAAAAACGATAAAAAGAAATGATAATTAAAAAAATGTTTCCCAAATAAACCCAATCTATTCTTAAATAAAAATTAGTTTGTAAATTTACTTAAAAGTGTCCAGAGGAGAACTACTAGGATCCTGATTGGGTTAAGTAAATAGAGGTATAAGGAAAGATTGAAAATTCTTGGCTATCATTGCTACAGGAGTGATGCCAGCATGGGGATCTTATCGAGACTTATAAAATATTAACAAGACAATATAGCTCCTTGTAGCTATGCAATATTTTTGAACTCATCAATTGCCCCCATGCTAGTTGTGTGAATGAAATGCACTGATTCATTGAGGCTTGAAATTGAATATTGGTTACAATTTAATGAATAACTGAGCATTTTGGGAATAAATTGCCTTAGGACATTGTTTATGCACCATCAACTAATACATTCAAAATTAAACTGGACAGATGGCTATCATCTCAATCAAGGTTTTAATGTATGGCCAACACAGTACTAAATAATATGATAGTTAAACTCACCAGTTGAGACATAGGCACATCAGCCAATAGCCACTCACCTATTATTTGATAATAACAATAAAATGAAAGAAAAACAAGTTGAGAATATCTATATACAGCCATGTATCAGTTATTTCAAGGTCCTGGCAGTTTAAAT
This sequence comes from Automeris io, assembly GCA_036320925.1. Classification (NCBI taxonomy): domain Eukaryota; kingdom Metazoa; phylum Arthropoda; class Insecta; order Lepidoptera; family Saturniidae; genus Automeris; species Automeris io. Next base: position 12,548,772 of record JAUDJH010000018.1, on the reverse strand, counting down.
AATAATAATAGCAAAAGATTAAACGTAAAACAACAAATATTTACCACAGGTATAAATACATATTAATTATATTTAGCTTTGCAAGGGAAAACAAGATAATAATTACTAATTGAGTTATAAATAGCACCTTACCTTGTAAAGACAGGTATCAATGACTTGATTAGTTATGGCAACAAGGTCATCGGTCAGCAGGAGTAATGAATGCACATATGCACAGAGAGCCTCATTACTCATCACATCCCAGACTCCATCACACGCCAACACCAGAAACTCATCCTCTGCCTCAGACCTCTCGTGGACTGAGACCTCTGGCTCCGGAGACACAAGCTGCTCACACGGCCCACGATCAAGCACCTTCTTGTACTCATAGTCTCCAAGCGCTCGTGACACAGCTAAACTCCCATTGACACGCTGTATCATCACTGAGCCACCTGCCTGGACTATGCGGGACTTCTCTGACGGCAGTTCTGGCTTGTGATCCCTCGTTGCGAATATCGGAGCTCCGTTCCTAGCCAGCACAGCGCGGGAATCACCGCAGTTTGCTATGTATATCTGTTTCGGTGACACGAAAGCGCAGACCGCCGTCGACCCGGACTTCTCCTCCCCGTTCGACAGCTCCGGCAGCTCCCGCATCTTCTTATCCAGGTCCAGGAAGCCAGCGCGGATAGCCTCCGCGATCTCCTCGCGGCGGAATTCATCCGTCTGCAGGATGCACTCGAGCAAGTTCTCCGCGCAATGAGCGGAGACGCGTGCGCCCGCGTGTCCGTCGAACACCGCAAAGTAGGACCAGTCAGAGAGAGTCCCATTAAGAGTTAGCTGCGCGTGGTGCGCGTCCTCCATCTCCACGCGCCAGCCCTGCATCGACGCCACGCCATAACGAAGTCCGTTGCCTTCCCCGTTCTCGTTGTATTTCCTAGTCTCGGGCTTATTCAAAAAGGCCCCCATGCTGAGTCCTCTTTCACTTTTATGTTATTCGCACATAGTTTCCACACCATCAGACACTAGGGCACACGTCGCGACCGATAACGTAAAAACTGAGCAGAAGCATCACTGGAAGATATTATCGAATGGGCGCGATCACGTTAAACTGTTGCACTATTCGGACGGCGACGCCTCTGCTGCACTTCAATGTTTAGTTTTTTCGTCGGTCAATTAATTATCCGATCGTGTTGCGTAGATTTTTATGTCAAATCGTGCTCACGGGAATCGTAAAACGAAAAAGCAACTCAAAAGAATGAATGGCGGACATAAATAGTATTTGTCTATGATTTCATTTTTTAAACTTATGGGATATTGGTTATTATTATCTATGAGTTATTAGGACTCGAACTGAAACTTCATACGTTAAATTAATTTTAATTTTAAGGCTTATTAATTTTACTTATAGAAATTGTCATGAATGAAACAATTGAATATTCAGTAATTTAATTGAGTTTTCATTTGGTGTCGCTAATCAAGACTAGTTTTAAGATATCCCTATTTTAAAAATAAATGAGTGACGTTTTACGGACGTATTATTTTCCTCGGCCCTTGCTTTAAATTAAAAAAAATGTATAATACAAAAAGATAGACGTTGCTGGAGGGAAAAAGAACTTGAAGAAGAAAAGACTTCAGACGGCTGTATGGCATAAAAGCCCTTGTCGTTCCCACAAAGGGAAAAATATAATAATAAAATTATTGGAGGTTATGTTGTTTTTTCGTAAAAATGTAAAATCAGATTGAAAATTCATCAACATTCAACTTAAGTGCATTATAAACAGTAAATTTTGCTAGAACAAATTTTATAGATAATTATTTAGTCACAAAAATAAATAACATAACCTTAATAAAAATATATTTTTCTTCAAAAAATAATTTTATGGAAATAAATTGACTTACAAGATGTATAGAAATCTATTATTGAGTAGGTGAGTTTGTTAAAACATTGTAAATACTTTATTAAATTATTTTAAATGATGTTTTTAGTGTGAAAAAATACGAATAGAAACGAATAGAAAAAATACGAATAAAAATACGAAGAGAAATACTCATAAATTTCATAAAGACAGTTTTATATGTATCTGATGCATACAATTACGTTTTAATATTGGTTTCGATCCAATAAATTGCACTTTAATAACTTCTAAAAATCTAGAAATTGATATATGGAAGAAATAGTATGTTGTGGAATGTTTTTTTTTTATATTTCAGGTTTGCATTAAGATCAATGAATAAAGAGTCTATAATAATTAAAACACATGTCAGTACTAGACATAGCACAAGAGAATTGGCTTTATCAGTGATCTGTTTAAAGAAACGGAGATCTGAAGAAGAAAAGGTAATTTATCTGATTTTTTCTTTTATCATAGTAGCTATATCTAACAAAGTACAAAAATTAAGGTTAGTTACTATAACAATACATATTTAAAAAAAAAACATCTAGGAATGTGTATTTTTAATAGTTTTATTCAAAATACATATTAGTTTAATTTTATAAATTTATAATAATGGATATCTGTATTTTTGATCAACATCTTATTTATAGACAGCTGAAAGCCAAGGACGGAGTGCAATTAGATACTCTCCAAAAGCTGGCTCTGAAGTGGTTGGAATCTGGCGGAACATGACTGTGGAAGATATAGCTAATGTACTCAAGAAAAACACTGGTATGTTGAATATAGGCAACTTACACAAAATATATTTCTCACCAAATCTATTTCTATAGCCTATCAATTTTTTTTCTCTTTCTCTCCAGAATGTATGGTTTGTAATGTGCGACAGCCTTAGCATCTTAAATATGAATGCTTACTGTGATCTCAACCTTTGGGATCATTTAGGGTCTGTCATCTCCGCAACATCTAACTGTAGTGATCAAGTTTGTATTGTTACAGATCATGTTTTAAAGGCCCTAGTATTTGCTGACAAAACATCAGACACAGTGTATAAAAGAGATACAGTAATACAAAATCCACAGATAATAAGGGATGTGGTCAAAATATCGGGTTTCAGGTTTAAGATCATTGCTCCTCCTGATAAAGAAGTTGAAGAAGAGGAGGTCAGTAAACCTTTGTACTACATCAATACATCTAATAAATTCATTCCTCATATATCTAAATATATATAACTCAAAGGTAACTGACTGACTGACTGATATAGTGATCTATCAACGCATAGCCCAAACCAGTGGGCGGATCGGGCTGAAATTTGGCATGCAGGTAGATGTTATGATATAGGCATCTGCTAAGAAAGGATTTTGATCAATTCTACCCCCAAGGGGATAAAATGGAGGATAAAAGTTTGTATAAATCTTCTTACATTTTCACTTCCACTGGACACACACACACACATGCACAGCCCAAACCACTGCACGGATCGGACTGAAATTTGGCATGTAGGTAGGTGAAGTCTACTTTGCCATGACAATAAACAAGTTTCATGGGCAAACTCTCAAATTTGTGGGCATTGACTTGAAAGAACATTGCTTCTCTCAGGGACAGTTTTATGTTGCTTGCTCACAAGTTAGTTCACCCAATAGCTTGATAGTTTTAGCGCCTAATGACAGATTAGTTAAGAATATTGTATACAAAGAAGTTTTGTAGGCCCTAATTTTTTACACATGCTTAACAAAAGTAAAGCCGCAAAAACTATACCTAATTAATAATAATACTTCTTAACGCGAGCGAAGCCGCGGGCAAAAGCTAGTCTATTATATTAAAAAATTGCTTGCACAATCTACTCACCCCATAAGAAATATAGAGTGCCGATATATTATTACTAATACTCTTAATTAATGTTGTTAGGAACTAAATTAGCAAAACATATCAAATCAAATAGACACTTTTTACCTTATTTCAGCAAACATGTTTACTAAATCCTACATGGCTGAACAGGGTTAAGTTTTCTACCACAACAGAGAATAGTGGCAAGTCCTGACAATAGCCTTTCCTGATCTATAGAAGTCTTTGTCTATGATACGATAGTGATGTGTCTTCTTTCAGCAGAACAAAGATGCAGTGCCCGCGCCCCCGGCGCCTCCCGAAGCGTTGAAGCCGCGGCCGCCTGTCGTGTGCGTGATGGGGCACGTGGACCATGGGAAGACCACTCTCCTGGACTCGCTGAGGGATACATCTGTCGTTGACACGGAGTTCGGTGGAATCACTCAGCATATAGGGGCATTTGAGGGTAAGTACAACTGTTATTATAACATAACTCGTTTTGGGAGTCGAAGCTGCTCGCGTCCGTAGGCTTTACCCTAGTTTCCCTACACGTGACTCCTGGGTGGTGCTAAACGAGCAGCAGCGAGGTGGCAGGAAGTCGGGGCCCGTCTGGATCGCGACCACAGTGCATGGGTGTAAAGCCCGCCATAGTGACCAGTTTCGGCTTGTCGCGTTTCGGGATCAGCTTGTGTATATCCAGTAGCTCATATACCTAGAGACCTTCAGTCGTGGTATATGTGAGCCGACATGACGATGTAGACTATCAATAGATTTTCATCCTTTGATAGTCGCTTTTGTTTTTGGACTACACTGTACTTACCATCACTCACTATGTCGAGCCAGTGTAAAAAAAAACCGTTATGTGTGATAGAAAAATGTATTAGGTCAGTGAAATACAAAGTGTTTTTATTCTTTATAGAACATTATTTCTTTATAATATTAGTATAGATTGCTATATTCACATGAATCCACGTTTCAAGGGAAATTGGGGGGGAGGATCCGGATTTAGGAATTTTACGAGGCGGGGCAAAAAGGTCTGTCTGTATTCCACCTCCGTAAGACAGTTCTGTGATATTTTCTTCTTAATTCTATGTATTTCTCCACTGGAAAAAAATTTTATAGCAAAATTTTTAGAGATTTAGTGCTTGTGAAAATGCGAATATTATTTATCGCTTAAGAAGTCTAATCAGAATAAATCTTATGAGACTTTTGAGTTAACTTTCAAAATGGCCTTAACGGATTCTGCCTACACTCGACGCGCAGTGAAGCTGCCGTCCGGTGACAAGGTGACGTTCCTGGACACTCCGGGACACGCGGCGTTCACCGCGATGCGGTCCCGCGGCGCGCACGCCACCGACATCGTGGTGCTCGTCGTGGCTGCTGATGACGGCGTCATGGAGCAGACAGTGGAGTCCATACGGATGGCGAGACAGGCAAACGGTATGTATTGCTTTTTCCTAGACAAATTACACAAAAAAAAAGTACACAACCAAACTACACATTTCACATATACATTTTACTAGGTTAATAACTTTTTATTTCATAACAATTATTTGAATTGCATTTAATACATTCATATAACCTTGTTACACAAATCATGTTGGTTAATCCGATTTTTTGTACGTTTTCCTGTTTTAAATTATAAAATTATATACTGTAGATTTGTGAATGAATAAAATAAAATAAATAAATAAAATTACTACCATCATATGCGAGGAAGACTTGGCTATGCCATTGTAAAAAAAGATAGTAATTGCCGACGGAAGTGTTCCGCTTTGGCCACCATCAACCTCAAATCTATCTATCATCACGCTAATTCCTATTGGAATAGGCAGGGAGGATGAAACGCCACTTGCAAACCTTCTTTCGCTCCCTTAACATTCTTTAGTCCCTTCATGCCCCTTTATTATCTCTAGCCGATTCCGCGTACTTTTGAAATTATCCTCTATTAGAATTCTTTTCATTTGCTCTGTGTAGGTAAATCTTGATCGGCCTCGGCTCTTTCTTCTACTCACATTCATATTATCTTTATCATCATCCTTTCATCATTCATCCTCTCCACGTGCCGTCTCGATGACACTATCTTTCATACCAACCATTCTGCTTATCCATCCATATTCAACAAATCAAACAAATCATAGATTATAGCGGAAAATACACAAAAGAGTTTTTTTTACAGTGGCTTGACTTAGTGACTACAGAGTACCTGATTGTAAGTACAGTGTAGTCCAAAAACGAAAGCAACCATCAAAGAATGAAAATCCATTGATAGTCTCCGTCGTAATGTCGGCCCACATATACCACGACTGAAGGTCTCTAGGTATTTTAGTTACTGGGTATACACAAGCTGATCCCGAAACCCGACAGGCCAAAGCGAGTCACTATGACGGGCTTTACACTTGTACACTGTGGCCATGACCCAGTTCGGGCAATCGCCCTATCACCAAAAAAGTTTTGAAGTCGATTACAAAGAAAGTGCATCATTAGATTTTTGAAATATTATTTTTGTAGTCAATAATCGAACTCATTGATTCTAGAAACAAAACACACCTGTATATCATATGAGACTCTGCTTTATGTTATTTTTATTAAATAACATACATATATACGACGGTTTTTTTTGTAGTTCCAATACTGGTGGCTGTTAACAAAATCGACAAACCAGGTGTAAACATTGTAGGTATGCCTCAATTTTATATCTTTTTTTTTTTTAAACTAATTCTTAATAGCAATAATATATATCCTAACACTATATTATTTAAGGGGTGAGCAAAGATACATTAGAGTTTGTACCTTTACTCGTCAGCTAGAGCTATTAATTTTTGTCCCATTCTTATTTTTCTTCTTCACACGCATACGTACTTGTTTGTTTATGGTTAAAGTCTGTGGTGAAATTGAGAATAGATTAATATTGTTTGTCTCTCTGACAATATAACCTTAATAATTTAAATATATTGCGGACGAATTTAAACCAACGGGCGACCACTAGTAAATTTTAATTTATAAAAGGTGATTTCATTTTATACCTTAACTTGCAGTTATAAAGGTTGTGGCTATTATTTTCGTAACATGTTAAAAAAGAGAACATCAGTCACTTCCGAGAAATATACGTTTTTTAATATTAATCTAAGAAAAATCAAAAATGTACCGATATAACTACTTGTAAGTATCGATACTTTAAAGTACTCATATATGAGTAGTATCGAAAAATGAAACTACCTAAAAAAACACCCACCACGACCACTTTTTTTCCTTCCACTTAAAAAAATCGCAAAGAAACGTTAAATTTTCGGTCTCTACTATAACTCCTTAAGCGCGAAATAAATTAGCAGGTGTCAATATTTTGTGCCGAGGAAGATGGCTCAGCCTTGCCCTTGGCACTCGGCAGGCGGGAGAAGGAACACCCCGGAGGTTTTAGTCGGCGCAAGTCCGACACACCGGGGGGGCAACCCTCATCGCCCCCTGAGGTCCGTCAGGGATTTCCCCCGGGATAAAAAAAGGTGTCGATATTTTATGAGTCTCGAAACATCTCGAAATATCAGCGCATCGATCATTTTCGATCGACCTTTACTTTTAGTACAATCTTTAGGTATCAACTCCAATAATGTCTTTACCCACTGGCGGTTTTCCATTGTACACACGTATCCTACTGAATAAGCGGAGGAGTAATCTAGCCGTGGATAAACTGTACTCCAGGACAGGACCCTGAGAGCGCTCAGCCAGCACGGCGTGGTGTGCGAGCAGCTCGGCGGCGACGTGCAAGCGGTGCCAGTGTCAGCGCTGCGCAAGAAGAACCTTGACCTGCTGGTGGAGGCTTTGACGCTGCAGGCTCAGCTGATGGACCTCAGAGCGGACCCCGGGGGGCTCGTCGAGGGAGTCGTTATCGAGGCGCAGGTCGACCCGCGTACTGGGTAAGTCGAGAATCGCATAAAGCTCTTATTTCTGCTTAGTTGTAGAGCAGTGCGATGGTCTTCCCATCGACTTATGATATTGGCTCCTTTATAGCGTGAAGAGATATTTGTGCAGGTCAGCATGATCACTGCGATTATCGGTAAGTTTTTTTTACTGCGGGTAGTTATATATTTATTTTTATTTATTTATTCAGTATCATTGAACAGCACATACAAATATTTTACATTCAGTGCAGTTTTATAAGCTGGGCCAATTACACAATGAAAATATTTAAAAACTACAAAGAAAATGAAAATAAAATAACAATTAACTCGCAGTAATAAGAAATAGGTGTAGGTGTGTGTGTTGCAGTCGTTTTTTAGACTGCCCGATACTTACCATCAGGCGTGGTGTAGTCACTATACCAAGTCAAGATAAGGAACAAAAAGGAATGGTGGGCAAAAGGATAAGGTGGCATTTTTGGTCAGCACCATCTAGGCGACGATCCGTAGTATCGGTACTTGTATCTCGATAATCGAGAAAAGAGCAATGTCGTTGCATTAAAACACTGCAACGGATAATAAGGAAATAAAAAACTTTTAAAACGTCAAAACCAAAGGTTTTACTTTTCAAGCATTTTTTTATGAATAGGTTGATCTATATTTTAGATATATTATTCAGTGGATAAGCTAGATGATGTTCTCGTCTGCCTCCCTTGGAATTTGTCGCTCGGCTCTTGGAGCCCCGCTTGTTCCCCCTAGATCCGGGCCTGTACTTAAAGCGACAAACTCTTTAATTAAACTGTGACTGTTTATTGGCCGTCCACAGCAAGCAAGCGACCGTGTTGGTACAGCGCGGAACACTGCGCAAGGGCTCCCTCATCGTGGCTGGCCAAGGCTGGGCTAAGGTACTGTGTTTTAGGTTGAAAAAAAAAAAACATTATAATACACTAGCTGAATCGGCAAACGTTGTTCTGCCATATAAATTATAGCAGACCAGCCACGCTTTGCTGTGACTGGTTTTTGAATAATTACTCAATCCAGTCAACGGATAGCGCCATCTTTTAGAATCGGTTGGAGCTAACTGTAAATTATGACTGCTAAATAATAAACAAATAATTTGCAATAAAATAATATTGCGACTATGAATTGAGATGAAAACTATCCTATCTTTTAAATTAGATCAAACTTCACGTGGTGTGTAAATTTCATTAAAATCGGTTTAGTAGTTTAGGAGTCCATCGCGGACAAACATCGTGACAGGAGATTTATATATATTAAGATTTTTTTTTTTTAACCCGGTGGAAATCCCTTCGGACCGTGAGGGGTGTGGTGAGAGCCACTCCCCCGGTGTGTCGCACTTGCACCGACTAAAACCACCGGGGTGCCAGCACTGCCTACTCTTCGCCTTCGCCGGGCCTGGGGATCAAGATACTTCCGAGGCCCCGGCGAGCGATTGGCCTTAGGCAGGCCTCTTCTCTTGAAGGGGATCGTAAATTACCCCCTTATTACCTCTCATTGGGACGGCCTGTGGACACACATACGCCGCCCCACCCCAATTACATTATAATACATCTACTACTATGAGGAGTATTCAGGGCAATTTTTTTAAATTATTTACAAGCTTGCGCTTGACTTCAATCACACCTGCTGGAAAGTGATGATGAGGCCGACGATGGAGCGCGCGCGCCCAGCATATACCGATTCACTCGACGTTTGAAGATTCCCATGTCATAAGATGCCGGAAACGCCGACGCAGGAAGCGAGTTCCACTCCTTCGCGGTTCGCAGCAAAAGGAGGAGGCGAATCGCTTCGCGCGAGCACAATTTAGATAATGTATTTAATTGGATCAGGAATAATACTATATTGTATAAAACAGTTTGGTAATTGGCACATAGGTTTTTAAATATGTAAAAGATCAAATGGTTACTGTGGATTATCCTTTAGAGATAAATACATACCCTCGCGGACTTTTTTATCGATATTTGGAAGATATACAATTCTGTAGTACATTAATTTAATCTATCTCGTAAGGTTTAGCCGGCTACGTTACGACTTCACATTACAGATCGAATTTTTCGTCTTTTCTATACTATAACTGGCTGATCCGGTAATCGTTGTTTTGCCATATACGTTATTTCTAGGTGATAATTGATAAGTTATCGAGCGGGATGTAAAATGATTAAATTACTAAATTGGCTATTAAAAAATAGGGGTTGGTGATAAAAGGGTAAAAATTTAGGGTTGTATGTATTTTTTAATGCCGCATTATAGAAAAAACAAAACATTTTGTCCAAAATAAAAAAAAAATGTTAAGGATGAACAACCCTTATCACTTAGGGATATGAAAAATAGATAGTAGCCAATTCTCAGACCTACAAAAAATAAAATTAGTGTAAAGCCCGTCATAGTGACCAATTTCGGCTTGTCGCGTTTCGGGATCAGCTTGTGTATATCCAGTAGCTCATATACCTAGAGACCTTCAGTCGTAGTATACGAGGGCCGACATGACGATGTAGACTATCAATGGATTTTCATCCTTTGATAGTCGCTTTCGTTTTTGGACTACACTGTACTTACCATCAGGTACTTTGTAATCACTATGTCGAGCCAGTGTAAAAAAAAAAATCATATAAAATTTGGTAAAAATCGGTAAAGCCGTTTCGGAGGAGTAAGGTAACTAACATTGTGACACGAGAATTTTATATATATAGAGATATAAATTTATTATACACACAAATCTTCCTCATGAATCACCCTATCTATTGCTGAAAACTACATTAAAACCCGTGGATAGTTTAAAAGATCTAAGTGAACAAACAACGGAAGCGACTTCGTTTTATCTATCTAAAGATGTTCTTAACTAGATTCTTTGACCAAAACCGAAGAATTACATTTTTTCCGTGTTTCTGTGTTAGGTGCGAGTGTTGAGCTCTGCGGACGGCCGCGTGCTCCAGGAGGCTCCGCCCTCCACGCCGGCCTCGGTGCTGGGCTGGCGTGAGCTGCCTTCCGCCGGAGATCAGGTCCTCGAGGTCAACTCTGAGGTTAGATGAACATTATCACCTTTTACTGGTTCCTTCTTTTGCCGTGTCGTTGGGGTGTGGAATAGTCTTCCGGCGAGCGTGTTCCCACCTTCCTATGATATGGGATCCTTTAAGCGTAACGTGTGCTGGCCGGCATGATCGCTGCGACTACCGATGGGTTTTTCTTGCCTATCGATAGTCGTTAGCGTTTTTTTGGCTGCACCTTGCTTACCATCAGGTATGGTGCAGTCACTGTGTCGAGTCAGAATAAAAAAAAAAATATCACCTCGAACGACTTACCAAGTTATTTAAGTTCATCAATTGCTAAGTAATACCTAAGTATTCTTTTATTTTAAATTTAGATGCACACTCCCCAAAGTATAGTCTATAGAAAACTGAAAGGCTAGCCACTCTACGCCGATCATCTTTTTTTTTTCTCTTTATTTAAAGCTTAGTCACTTATGCGACTATGTCGCCAACATACAAAACAGTAGAAAATTAACAACAAATAATAAACAATATACACAAGTTAAAACTTAATAGTAGGGATGTAACGGAGGCAGTTTTATCGGAACCGAAGTCGGAGTCGGAGTTTTTAAATTAGATTTATCGGAGTCGGAACCGAAGTCAGAATCGGAGTCGGAGGCAATGTCAGTCACAAATGACGGCAGAAGAAAGTAGTTTTATTAAGTGACAAATAAAGACATTATTCAGTGAACCTTTTAAATTAGAAAGTGATCAATTTACAAATACACGGGCAATAAAAATTGCTGTGTTTCTTATTAACATTTTCCCATTACCAGTGAACAAATTAAATCAAATTTGCTCCAGGGTTGTTTTTGTGTTAATTTGTATTTTACTTAATTTAATGTAAATGTAAAATAAAAAAAAACCTTTTAGTAATAAATTTAAATGTACATTTAGTTTTAAATTTAATATTTTTAATCAATTTTTTTTTAATATAAATTTTTAAAAATGTATTCTACAAATTAAGTAGCACTGATTGTTTGATTAATTGATATTATGTTTCAACAACATATAAAATGAAGTCGAATGAATTGACTACAACAGTGGTGGTGACCTCCGATTAAAAAGTTTCGGAACCGAAGTCGGAACCGGAGGTGTAATAACAATCGGAAGTTCCGACTTATCGGAGTCAGAGTCGAAGCTCCGTAACATCCTTGCTTAATACTATACAATACAATTGCGTCTTGCGATAGGGGGTCGTTTAGTATGGATTCGAATCGCGTGGTGTGGAACGCATCAGATCCACTGAGTCTAGACCTAGCGCCGGCGCCCCGGGCACACTCCAACAGCACGTGATATATATCGTCTATGCGGTCGCCACCACAAGACACACGACACACACACACACACACTGGTACACTTTGGCGACGGCACTTTGCGCATCATAAACGCTAATTTATTTGTTGGAATATGTCCCGAGCGCAGCCTCAGACCAGTTACAGATTGCTCTCTGCTAAGGATGCTGTTTTCGATCCATGTAGCCTTCAGTGGGTGCGGTTGAATCGTTTTGCACGCCGGCCATCTTTATTCTCAGAAACGCGCCAACGAGGTGATGAAGTGGCGGCAAACGCAGCGCATGAGGGAGAAGCAGCAGACGGATTTAGAAGCGATAGAGAGCAAGGCGGCAGAGCACAGGGAGCGCTATAGGGAAATGTTGGCGCGCAAGAGGGCGATGGGACGGTACAAGATACGGCAGGAGGGACCGCGGCAGAAGATGATACAGGAGGACAATCATCCTGCGTTGAATGTGCTCGTCAAAGGTGAGTAGTGTTGTGACTCGATGCAGAAGTGGAATTTGTGAGAGATAGAGAATGAAACGGCACAGCGTAGAGGGTGCTATGGATAAATAATAGTGCACAAGAGGGTGATGGGTCGGTACAAGATACGGCAAGAATGTCCACGGTAGAAGATGTTACAGGAGAGCAATCATTTTGTATTGAATTCGCTCGCCAAAAGTGAGTATAATTGGAACCAGATGCAGCAATAAGACTTGAAAATAATAGAGAGAAAGGCGGCAGATCATAGGGAGCCATACCGAGAAATGATGGAACGAAAGAAGACAATGTAACGGGAGAAGATGCGACAGAAGAATGTCATCCTGCATAGAAAGTGCTTGTCAAAGATGAATAGAATTAAAAAGGACTAAATACCTCAGTGTAGTCTAGTCTATTTCTCTATATTAATATTATTTATAGTGGAGCGCCTGGGGGTTTTTACCTCGGATTAGAGTTATAGTGAATGAATTAATATTAATATGATCGATGTGGGATATTGTTTTTTAAACTATAAATTGCAATATTTACCCATTTTTTTTTTGTGCAATACATTGTTTCATTGTTTAAACAAATTAGTATGAAAAATTAATGTTTGACCATATATTTTCACTTTATACAGTATTTTTTTTTTATTTATATGTTAAATCTTACCTGAGTATAGACCTGAGTAGAGATTACGGTTTTGAATGCTCCAGGCACTCCACTATTAGGAGCTTTTAAGAGTCAATAGATGTTTAATTTTGTTCAGAAATCGATTTCATTTTTGGTATAAATGTAGCCTGCGCAATATTCTAAACTAATCTCTCAATGTGCCCAATTTCATTGAAATCTGTTCAGTCGATCTGACGTGATTGGGTCACAAACATCCATCTGAAGTTTCGCATTATAATTGTAATAATATATCGTCAAGCTATATCAATTTCGGAATGAGCAGCAGCTGATCGCCGTTGTCAGGGCACTAGTACACATGAATTTTCTTTTAAATGCCTTGTGGACTTCCTCACGGTGTTGTGAGTATGCGGTGCCTAAATCCATACTTAATCAGGAAAAACTTAGATATATGTGCTTGGATTTGAACCTGCGACAGTTTGCGTTATTGCGCAAGAATTCTGGTATCTTATCCATAAAGCCCCCACAGCGACGTATAGATCTATAATATTGATATCATATGAAAGACTAGCTGATCCGGCAAACGTTGTTTTGCTATATAAGTTATTGTAATATCTTCTAAGATGTTCATTGAAATTAAGTGATGTCAAAGACAATTTTGTTCACAATTAAATACTCTTAATTAACAACACATTTATTTGGATAAAGATTGATATTATTACGTTGATACAACTCTTAACAAATAATGCATTAATTTCGACCAAATTTGATTACCATAAAAACGGTTCTAGTGAGTTAATCTTAAAAGATAGACATATACTGTCGTCGACATTTTTTTAGATCATTTCACGAGGAATAATTCTTTCATACATATATTTTTGTTATCTTGAACCGTTTTCGCAGCGCACGCAATGGAAGCCCTCAAGGATGAATAATTTTCCCCGTTTTTTTCACATTTTCCATTATTTCTTCGCTCCTAATAGTTGCCTCGTGATGTTATATAGCCTAAAGCCTTCCTCGATAAATGGTCTATTCAACTCTAAAATAATTTTTCAATTCGAACCAGTAGTTCCTGAGATTAGCGCGTTCAAACAAACAAACTCTTCAGCTTTATAATATTAGTATAGATATAAAATGGCGTCTAATAGAAATGTCTTGTGCAGTAGTGTTGTGAGAACGTCGATCAGCTGCGCTACTGGTCACGTTGGGCACGACAAATAAGCGCAAAATGGATACAGCCGCTATGTATCTCTGTCCACCCCGAATGGGTCATAGCGTGACTGTATGTTATTTATATGAAAGGTGACGTGGACGGATCGGTGGAGGCGATACTGGACATCCTGGAGACTTACGATGAGCACTACAGGGTGCGGCTCGATCTGGTACATTTCGGAGTCGGTCAAATCACGCCCAACGACCTGGAGGTCAGTTTCCAAAGTGTTTAACACGTTCACGCCGGCGCGGGTCACCGGTGGCACGCACTTAACTGTCACACCGGGCGGCGCGGGTCACCCGTGACCTGCGCTAGACTGTCTCTTCGGGTGGCGCGGTCCATCGGTGGTCCGCACTAGACTGTTCTATTAAACGGTACGTAACACCAAATATCTTCATCATCAAATCTTTAACACGTTGAACGCCGGCCCTTTTTCTCAATACTTCCCGTTCAGGCCGTTTTAATCTCTTTATTCTACAATAAATTCTACTTCGAAATATGTTTTTCTTATCATTTCTAGTGTTATAAATCTGCGTTTTATCACATTTTTTAGCTGGGGGTCACCGGTGCATCCCCCCCGGCCCAAACGGAAAGTTCACTGGGGGTCACCGGTGACCCCCACGGCGTTCAACGTGTTAAGTAAGTAAAAATGATTTCCTCATAGATGATAAGTAAAATAATGACAGTTTAACGCAAAACATTAAACGATAGAGTAAAAAGCTTTAAACACGGCCGCCACAAGGCGAGGAGCATGAAATCTGGCGCCGGTGTGAACGTGTTAATAAATTTTCAAAATGGCGTCGATACTGATTATAGGAACAATGTTCCGCTTGGTTTTGTGTTTCTCTGGTCTTTTCTTTATGGTTTACAGGTTAACGCTTAACCTCAATCACACTGGGTGGTAGGTGATGAGGCCGTTGATGAATCGCATTTGCTCACCAAACGCCTATTCACTCTTCTTTTAAAGGCCCTCAGGTCGTAAGATTGTGTGTAAACAGAGGTAGAGAGCGTGTTTTGCTCTTTTGCTGGTCACATGATGAAGGATGAAGCGAACTTTTTAGTACAGATATGGGAAATACCACGTAAAGACGGTATCTCTCACGGCGCTATTAGGTTTGAGGAGAAAAGGGGATTTTGGAATCACCATCATCTACCAGGTATAGACTTGAGGGTGTCTGCTACCCGGGACGCTTAGTAACCCAAACTAGCCATTCTTTTTTGTAACCCTGGGGAAAAGCCAGCATAAGATACGCCGTGAGGGCCGCGGCCCCGCTGTGCCAGATTCCTACTGGCTAAAACGCCGGGCTATCGTCCCCTTACCTCTGCTAACAGGCTGCGAAGGTCCAAATTCGTTCTTCAGCCTGGTGCGTGAAAGGATTACAAAGTACTCACCTCTTGAAGGGAGGGATATAAATGATCCCCCTCTGATTAAAACGTAGGTGGTGTGTCCCACACACCTCCACTTCGTCAAGGCAGCAAACCCCCTCAAGTCTACTGCTCGAGACCCACCTTAGCCACCACCTAATCGTAATGTAATGATGCTCTTATTCATCCCAGATAGCGGAAGCCTTCAAGGCAGTAATATACGCGTTCAATGTAGAATGCCCCCCGCAAATAGCCGTCGAGGCCAAAAACAAAGGAATCGTCATCAAGAAACATAACGTCATCTACCGCCTCGTGGACGATGTCAAAGAGGAGATAACCCTCAGGATACCGGCTAGAATGGAAGAGGAAATCATTGGTGAGTTACGTAACATGGTTTTTAAAATTAATAATGGTTGCTGCATTAGTGCCGGGGCACACGATGCGTTCCTGCGCCGGATTTGCATTACACGAGACCAGGCGGAGGGAAGTACACGCATAGCAATGCCGGAGCGGTACCACTCAGTAGTCTACGACAGCAGGTGTTCTGAAGAGCTATTTAATCTAGATCTACCCTTTCGTAAGAGAACCACGAGCGCGGGTTTGTGGGGTCATGAGTATACGGTATCTAACTCTTGCTTTTTTCGAGTCGAGGAACTGTGGAATGGTCTTCCAGCGAGCGTGTTTCCACCGTTCTATGATATGGGCTCCTTTAAACGAGGCGTGAAGAGATATTTGTGCAGGCCGGCATGATCGCAGCGGCTATCGAATGTATTTCTGTACTGTTGATAGTTGCAGTCGTTTTCTTGGACTGCGTCATGCTTACCATCAGGGTTGATGGGTGCAGAGTCAGGTTAAAAGAACATACCGGTTCTTTATCCACTAGACCACCACAGTCGTATTCTGGTATGTTTTTCAGAAGAAGAAAAAAATTAAAGGCAAACGCTTGACCTCAATCACACCTGGTGGAAGGTGAAGATGAGTCCGTCGATGGGCCGTGTCCGCCCAAAAAAGCTTATTCACTCTTCTCTTAAAGGCTCGCAAGCAGAGATGGGTAAAATGTAATCTGATTAATGATCAACGATTACAAAATGTAGTCGTAATTTTAATTTTCTTGCTCTGTAATCATGATTAGATCAATTTAAAACATTAAGAAATCATAAATGTGTATACAATCTGGGATTTTGTAGTGTTTAAAACATAAATGAGCAAAATGCAGTCATGTTAATGGTAAAAAACGTAAAATGTAATCGTTAATCATTTTCATTAATCTGGTTACATTTTGCCCATCTATGCTCCCAAGTCATAAGAACACTTCAAAAAGATTAACCTGTTAATACGTGTCCAGGCGAAGCGAACGTTCTGCAGGAGTTCCAAGTGTCCGAGGGTAGGAAGAAAGTGCCCGTGGCGGGCTGCCGCTGCGTGAAGGGCTCGCTGACGCGGGGCGGGCTCTACAGGCTCGTCAGAGGCCAGGAGGTCGTCTATGAAGGTACATTAAAACTAAACTAACCCGTGTCACTAGTCTTGAATAAAAAAGTTTGTAGCATGGAGACGCCGCCCGATACGCGTTTGTAGTAAACGTCCTAAAGGTCGTTAGGGTTTTCGGGACGCGCGGGGTAGAGGCAAGCGCGCGCAAGGGATGATCTAGCTAAGTCAGTCAACTACCGAGACCCGAAGCTAGAGTACGTGCGTGTGCGTCGCAGTTCGGTGTGCCTTAAAGTGCAAATAAACAGTAAAACGTCAAAATCCGT
The DNA here is from genome assembly GCA_036320925.1 of Automeris io. Lineage (NCBI taxonomy): Eukaryota > Metazoa > Arthropoda > Insecta > Lepidoptera > Saturniidae > Automeris > Automeris io. Next base: position 12,531,427 of record JAUDJH010000018.1, on the reverse strand, counting down.
GTCTTTCTACAACCACAACCACACCCACGACCACCGATCATAGGTTCCTTTAAAATTATTTCAATTTTATCAACTGTTATATTATTATTTCAGCTAAATGTAAAAAAAATGTTTATTAACACGTTGAGCGCCACGTCAGCCATCGGTGGCTGACAGTGTGTTACATGAAAACTATAAAATTTACACTATTTTATGGAATTACAGAAAATTGATTTAAAATTGACTTAATTTGGTATCATTACAGTATTAGTGGGATTTATTAAAACATGGCAAACATAAGAATGGTTCTCCTACACAAGTATTACAATATGTTATAACACCCTCTGCCTTTCTCCTTGCCAACACTCTACCTTCTTTTCTTACATTTTTGAAGTGATATCTGTAGGCATACATGATTCGATCGGAAACACCGGCCCTACAGTACCGGCGCGTAGAAGCGGCGCGCGTGGCCTCAACTGGATTGTCTTAGAAATACGCGTGGCGCTTAATGTGTTAAATATAGGCAGTTATTTCAGCCTAAATAAACATCCATTCATTTTTTTATTTTATTCTAGTTCAAAACTATGCTCTATAGATAGCGCTGTTGTCACAATACATCGATACAATCATCTTTTTTGTATTTGAATAATAATAATATATTGTCTCGCTATATTCCTTTCAGGGTGAGCAGAGATACATTTCGTTTATATGTCGTGCCCAACGTGACCAGTAGCGCAGCTGATCGCCGTTCTCACAGCACCAGTACAAATTATATTTCTATGAGAGTTTCCTCATGATATTTTCCTTCACCGGTGAGCAAGTGGTGCCTAAGTCTATGCTTAATTTAGAAAAACCCAGATATACGTACCGGCATACGAACCTACGAGCATTTGCAATGCCGCGTATGGAAACCGGTTCATTATCCACTAGACCACCACAGTGTTTCTTGTTTTTTTTTTTACACTGGCTCGACATAGTGACTACAGAGTACCTGATGGTAAGTACAGTGTAGTCCAAAAACGAAAGCGACTATCAAAGGATGAAAATCCATTGATAGTCTACATCGTCATGTCGGCCCGCATATACCACGACTGAAGGTCTCTAGGTATATGAGCAACTGGATATACACAAGCTGATCCCGAAACGCGACAAGCCAAAACTGGTCACTATGACGGGCTTTACACCCATGTACTGTGGTCGCGATCCAGACGGGCACCGGCGCCCTGCCACCTCGCTGCTGCTCGTTTAGCACCACCCAGGAGTCACGTGTAGGGAAACTAGGGTAAAGCCTACGGACGCGAGCAGCTTCGACTCCCAAAAGTAGTTTAATAGTGAAGTGATAATGCTGTAATGGTTAGAGCACTGTTTGGTCCTTTAATAGTTTCTTTGTACGAAACCCTGACTGCGCGAGTTCAACTCCAACTTGACTGTTTTTTTTTAGGTAAACTAGCCTCTATGAAGCATCTGAAAGAGGAAGTGGCGTCGATAAAACGCGACATGGAGTGCGGCCTGAGGTTTGACGACCCCGCAGTGCAAGTGATGCCGGGTGACACCGTCGTATGTTACAAGATGGTGGACGTCAGCGACCGCACCGCCTGGGACCCTGGATTTTAGACCACGTGCTGTTATAATTTAGATTTAGTTTAAGATGTTGATAGTAAATTAATTTATGAGATTCCATTTGTTTTATTTAATGACTATTTTTGATAAAGCATTTTGGGTGCGACTACCTCGAGAAGAAACACCGTAAGAAACTCAAAGCTGCGTCGGAATGGGCTCGAGGCTACATGGGAGTAAGTTTAAGGCTACCTCGAAGTAGACTCAAGGCTACCTTGGACTGGGCTTAAAGCTGCGTCGGAGTGGACTCAAGGCTTCCTCGGACTGGGCTCAAAGCTACTTCGTACTGAGCTCAAGGCTACGTCGAATTGAGCTCAAGGCCACTTCGGACTGAGCTCAAGGCTACTTCGGACTGAGCGCAAGGCTACTTCGTACTGAGCGCAAGGCTACTTCGTACTGAGCTCAAGGCTACGTCGAATTGAGCTCAAGGCCACTTCGGACTGAGCTCAAGGCTACTTCGGACTGAGCGCAAGGCTACTTCGTACTGAGCGCAAGGCTACTTCGTACTGAGCTCAAGGCTACTTCGTACTGAGCTCAATCCTACGTGGGAGTGGTTATGTGGTACATAAACAGTGTAGACATAATTAAAAACAATCGGACATATCACAATGGAAATCTATAGGTCTATAGATAATAGTACTAAGTTATTATTATAATAATACATGAAATAATAAAGAAAAACAAAGTTATAACTTGATAGGCTTATATTTCGTTTCACTAGTTTTGAACAAACAACTCTAATAAATTAATAGTTAAACATATTCATTAAACCGTACTTATGCCTTGAATCGGATTTACATTTCGTTTTAAATATATATTCAATTTTATAAATGCGAAGTGTCGTTACACTACTAAAACGGCATTATAACCGATATTATATATCGATATCGATGCCTAATTTAAAACGGTAACAAAACTTAAACAATTGAATAGTTCACAATAAAGTTTTAATGTGAGTATAACATTTATTTCATAAGTTTTTCGCTTAGAGGCGTTTACCCACTACATCCGATCTCGGTCCGTGAAAATACGCATCTAAGAAACCACGTAAGCCGGGGATGACAAAACATATTAAGTAAATATATAAATGAATTTATACTAGCCATTTTCTTTCCACTGAAAAAGCCGCCTTTTTGCCTGTATGTTTAAGAAATACACGGAAGGGGTTTGGACATTTAACCCAGCAAGCTCGCTTATCAAGTGTGGGTGGAAGATTATGCCCTATGTGCATAGAAGTTGCATGCAGTAGCGATCTGCGTGCAATTCGGCATGCTGTATATCTTAGTCGGCTCTTGCGACTCCTCAGTATGATAAAGAGGGAGGCACTATTCTATTCTGCCAGTAAACCATACGGCTTAAATGAATATACTCAAATATATTATAGAAACATTTTAAAAAATCTTTATTACGGACGTCGCGCAGAGTCGCAATATTATGCCCACTACCCCACCGTCCGCCCCGCTTCTCGGAAACGATTTCGATTGTATTCACTGTGCGCAAGCATTCACACAAGCAGTACTATAGCTATTTCAGTACGTCAATATTCTATTCCGAATAAGAAAGTAACGGATGACGGATAATTATCGGATGATAGATATAGTGCGTAAACCTTTTAAATAATTCTAATACTTTGGTTCGTATTTTCTCCTATTTAAATCTGATGTAGTGGGTAACCGCTATACGTTATTAGTTCTTGATATTAATTTCCTGGTTTACACAATTCGAGTGACTTGGAAGCAGCTGGAGTTCATTATGGAGGGAAAAGCCAAACGAAAAGAAAAAAAAATGTCCCTACAATGCTACTACATACTGGCTGTAGCGGCCTAGTGGATAATAAATATATCGATATCCATGCGCGGCGCCTCAAATGCTCGCAGGTTCGAATCCTAGCCTGTACATCTGAGTTTTTCCAAATTAAGTACGTATTAAAGCCTCACGTGTGCACCCGCGCAGGAAAATATCGCGAAGAACCTCGCATGGCATCTGATAGAAATGTCATGGTGTGTAGTTTTCTGAGAATGCCGATCAGCTGTGCTACTGGTGGTGACATTGGAAACGACACATTCTGTCAAAGGTCTACCCGGAATTCTGTCTTCTTTGATTATCGTGGTGTGGTGCACTAATTCCTTCCGCAACGCTAAACAATGAATAAGGAATACTGTTATAATTTTTTTTTCATCCCGGTGGAAAATCCTGCTTAGGACCATCAGGGACGCTGTAAGGGCAGTGACCCCGGTGTGTCAGACTCCTACTGACTAAAAACCCCTGAGGTATCCCTCTGATTGCTCCACCCGGGCCTGGGGAGCCAAATTCATCCAGACACCCAGGGAACAAGAAGCCTTGTTGAGGCTACCTCTCTGGGAGGGGAAGGAGTTAAGCCCACCCCTCCAAAAACCTCTCTCCCAGGCGATGCGCCGGACACCGTACACCGCCTCCCTCTCATCCGGGCAGCAGACTCCCTCAAGTCTACTGCCCGGCGAATACTGTTGTAATGGAGTAACTGTTGGCGTAAATGTATTACCTCAGAAGGGGCTTCCTTTGAAGGAGATAGAATAATTTTTCATGATTAATTTATTTTATTTTTTTAATTGAGAAATTCCGGGTAGATATTTCACAGAATGTATAAGCGCTAAGTAGATACAGCCATTAATGTATTTCTACTCACCCCGTAAGGGATATAGCGTGACGATGTGTTATAATTATTTTATATTCAATACAAGAACTGACTAGAATAAGCCAACTCGCATTGTGTAAACTAGGCTTACTATCATTTTACATTGAAATCGTTCAAATTCAACAAATGGCTATAGACTCGTCTTTAAGGTAGCCATTAGATTCTCGGCAGTAGCGGCTATGGATTTGTACAGGCGACCAATGAAGGTCGCACACTAATTAGCATCCCGCTTGACAAGGCTACAGTTGCCTATATCACACGCCATTAGATATACAGTGCAAACTCTATATAACGACCCTCAAGGGACTGTGCATATTTTGACGTTATAGAGAGTTGTCGTTAAATGGAGAGAAGAAAAATGTGTATGAGAAAAAGAAAAAGTTTTGTCAATACACAGAGATTTTCTTTTACTTGCCATGTTTACAGTTTGAAAGTTTGTGAGCAACTAAGAATATGATAACGTATAGATAATCCATGTCTTTTAGTAACAACAGTGAATTTGTAAACAAAAGAACGGATGTCTTAGAAAGTTCGGTATGTGCATTGCCGACAGTTGAGTTTATTACGGGCTAGGATAATAAAGCGACAGAAGAACGTACACAGCTGCGCAGTTTTTACTAATTATGGCAACTTAAAAGTACTTTATATTATTAAATTGCTGTCGTTATTGACAGCGGGTGTAATGTTATTTAGATTGTATCATTGTATGGGAAACAAACTAAATCCAACCAAAGCCGAGCGATATCGACGCTATAGGGAGTTTGTCGTTAAATCGAGTGACGTTACATGGAGGTTACACTGTAGATGCATACAGAGTGCTACATCGCGACCTGATAGACACTGGCGAGTCGCGAATGCCTAAATCTGACGGACACCTTTACAGTAGACAACATTAATTTTAATACATTATTTAGGCTATTGCAAAAACTTTCTACAAATATAAAGAATTTATTGATCAACCAATAACACTACAGAATTAACAAGAGTTAAATATTTTAAATTTAGTAGGAATTTTATTAACATAGTAATTTAATGAACCGAATAATATTGGTCTATTATAAAATAAAAATTCACTAAATTACGAACTAATAACTAACTGTCTATTCAACGAATATGAGTTTTACGTCACAGCGTATTTCATTCAACCCTTCATGTCTTACAGACTATATACTTCTCACTCAACATTTAAACAGTTGAAAGAAATCTTTAAATAAATATTTTTCACAAGCACTCGAGTGCACTTCGCTTTATCGTTCACGAGGCGCAAAATAAAATTTCACCTGACCACTTTCATTAGCAATTTCATGCAGTCAAGTTTCAGAATACTTGGCACGGGTTCGAGAATGGTGACGTAATATGAGGGAGACTTATACCCAGCTGTGGGCAAAATGGGGCTGTTATAATAAATAAAAAACCTTTTCAATCATAATTGGCGGAAAGTGAGGATGAGTTTGACTATAAACCGCGTCCGCCAAACAAATGCCTATTCACTCTTCTCTCAAAGGCTCCGAAGTCAAAAGAACGTAGAAATATGATCACTGGAAGCATATTCCACTCCTTAGCTTTTCGTATATTGGATATAGAAGCGAATCTCTTCGTGCGGATTTAAGGAACGTCCTGCATATGCGGACGGTATCTGACAAGGTGTCAAGTGGTTTTATGGTTAAAAGGGGCTGGTGGAATTAGAGAATGTAGGCCCTGCGAACACTCTCCATTGTACAACTGGTGAAAGATTAAATGAACAATGAATTCGTTTGTCCAAATTCTTTTTTTTTATTACATACAGGCTTGCGCTTGACCTCAATCTCACCTGGAAAGCCGCTGGCAAACCGCTGGAAAGTAATGATGAGGCCAACGATGGAGCGCGCTCGCCCAGCAAATACCGATTCACTCGACATTAGAAGATTCCCATGTCATAAGATGCCAGAAACACCGACGCAGGAAGCGAGTTCCACTCCTTGGCGGTTTGCAGCAAAAAGGGGGAGGCGAATCGCTTCGTGTGAGCAGCTGGAATGTCAACCACATAAGGGTGCAAACCAGCACGGCGTCTCGTCAATTTATGGTAGAAGGGGAGGTCGGAACTAAATCATACAACTCGGCCGCATACTCTCCAGATTATAGTCTATAGAAAATCGAAAGGCAAGCCCCTCTACGCTGGTGTTCCAAACTGAGAAGTTTATGCGACGTAAGAAACTCAAGTAATTATATTTTGCGTCTCGTAAAAGCGATCAAATCGCTTCACAATCTTACAATATTTACATAGGTGAGCCAAGATAAAAACGTATTGTTACATAATTTTTACATTATCTATACAAAACGAATCTCATTTCCTAAATCTATTACAATAATTTAATCCCAACGTTGGGATTTAATTATTACATGATTATATATCAGGGAATCTCGCGTGTGATGAACTTTTTTGGAAGAATGCAGATTGAATTTTTCTTTTATCCTGATTCAACAGTGACCACGCCATGTCTGTTGGTAAGCATGATACAATCCAATAACGGCGACCATAGACAGTAAAGATACTCCTATCGATAACTGCAGCGATCATGCACAAATATCTCTCCACGCTTCGTTAAAAGGACCCCAGATCATAGGTTGGTGGGAACACGCTCGCTAAAAGATCATTCCACAGCCTAACGGCTCGGCTGCAGTGAGACTTAGAGAACTTCTTAGTCTTAGCCGGGATTTAAGTTCATTGAAATTGAAATATGGTGTTATGGTCCTTGAAACTTTAAAATTCCATAGGAGACAACTTTCTCATTTGCTCAACAAGGTGACTACAGTCGACCTGATGGTAAGTACAGTGTTGTCCAAAAACGAAAGCGACTATCAAAGAACGAAAATGCGTTATCAGTTTCCGTCACATCATACCACATATACCAAGACTGAAGGCCTCCTATAAGTATACGAGTTATTGGACGTACACAAACCGATCCCGAAATGCGACAGGCCAAAGCGAGTTTCAGTCAATTACCTTACCACCGCAAAAAAGAATATGGCCAGAAATTGTATAGGACTGTGCCCCAGGACATTCTCAGACGAAATCTACATGATTAAAAAACGCAGATCTTATAATTAAATAACAAGAAAACCGTATGAGGCTCTGCAGTGATTGCCAAAAGTTATGAAGGTTTAACCCTTAGCATTCCGAGTGTTTTTTACTCAAGCCTGCGGCAACTCCGTGATATTTTTGCGTTGTAGCATCGAAAAATAAACTCTTATTTATTATAAGTGAAATGGATAAATGATAGCATATGGCGCAACAGCGGCGCCTACAGAGTTAGTGCCTTTGATAGCATATGGCGCAATAGCGGCGCCTACGGAGTTAGTGCACTGATAGCATTGGCTCAATAGCGGCGCCTACAGAGTGTAAAGGGTTAAAGATAAGAATTTCACATTAACGGCAAATCTTTAAAGTTACATAATATTATATTAATTTGTATGTAAAACAACAAGAGTTTAATTCAGACATGTACAAATTTATTAAATCTTGGATAGCGGTTTTTTTAATCTAAAAATGCCATATCAATATTTCGATATTTTCGTGAGATCTCATGGTATACTACAATGCAAAGTTATGCCGTTTAAGGGTTATTCAAAGATATCTACAATAAATCGGCTTGGTGAAAACTGTAAAACAAATTCACGTATTTTATAATTGAGAAATTAATAAAGTTTTTTTTTTATATATAGAACCTCTCCAAACTCCCAAAAACGGCCACCACAGCCCTCGAAATTAAATGTGGGATTGTCCCCAACCCCAAGGCTAGTAGAATCACGACAAAGTTATGACTGAGTATGCCACGCGAAGCCCCTGGCCACACATTCCGACGCTAGGGATGAGCGATATGAAAACATCGACCTCTGAATTATCGACAAATGTAAAAGACATGTGGCACGTTTAAAAATTATCCTTAACTAGTTATCTTTTTAGGCTTTATATAAATATTTCAATGTAAAATAAATCGGACATATTTGAAAATCCTTATCGATAATTTTACAAAAAGTATTGTATTAAATACTTAAACGGGTCTTATACGCGAATGAACTTACTTTTGATTTTAGCTTGACGTTCCAACCTGATTACACAGCCTTTGGTTATGACCTGATCATTAAAAACCATGCACTAAACTTTGAGCATTATTAAAATCAAGTTGGTTCGTGTATAAGACCCTTTGAAGCATTTATAATGAGTACAAAACTCTAAATGTGTTAACAATATTCCAACGTATATTTTATAATTAAAGTTTAAATACTAAGACAACCATACAAAAGATTTGGTCAAAGATTGCATAATTTACGCCAAACAATATTTTTAAATTACGTATAATTTAGAACCGCGATATATCAAACATCCCTAGGCCGTATTAGTTATATAAATTAGGTTATATTACAATATCGATAAATTTCACCTCAGTTGGTGCCTTATAGGGCATGCTATTTATCAATTCTGAGCGTCCCATAGAAGCATAAAAAGCGTTATATTGTCATACTTGAACATTTACTATAATAAATATACAAAAAAACTTTACTTCAGAACATTTTATTTAACCTGTTAACTGCGTATGACGAAATATTTCTCGTTATGGAAATTAATCGTAATATTTAATATTTAATCAAAATAAATAAAAACCATAAGTTAAAAACGATATTCTTTTATTATTTGAGGTGTGATATTACTTATCGCTGCGAGCAAAAAGTCCCCATTCTGAAACGAGTTGAGCAATAGGTAATTCCCCGGTTAACAGGTTAAATTATAGACTATTTAAATTATTAAGAACAAAAGATGAAGTAACTTCCCGCATCCGAAAAACTCCGCGGCGCGTCAGTCTGTTCGTGGCCATAACTTGTATATCCAGGTCGATACGTCGAGCCACAATTAAAGTAAGTTAATTCGCGCATATGCCCCGCTAAATTATTAATAATGAGTACAACCACGCGAAAATTTAAAATGTATAAAATCAATATATGTTTTAAATATCCAAATATCGCAGGTTCATGCTTCTAAAGGATGCACGCCACTTCATTTTGTACATCACATATTTGACCCATATTTCCTAAACTTATGTCTTCAAGTCACACACAGTTTTCAAAAGGTTCCCTTAATTTTAATATCTCTTTAAACACTAATGAATCATAAATTTGTATGCAACAGATGAACCATTAGTGTTTAAAAGCGTTTTAATATTTAGGAGCATTGCACTGGTCGGTAATTCAGCATTTACAGTTTCCAATGACACCTTTTCACAATAGTATGATCCATTTCTTCTACGTTTAACGATTAATATAATTCTGTACAACTCCTCCATCCAATCCATCAGCTATGCAGAATTCTGTCCAATTATATTCATTAAGCTACCAAATTAGCTATCTTTAATCAAATAACCAAACTTCATAAAATTAGTTATTTCACCATGGGGTAATACCTCGCTCTAACACGCCCGGGCATGTCACACGGGAGGACATCCGAAGATTTAACCGTGATCTTGCTTTGACACGTCACGACACGTTAATATAGTCTCGATATTAATTAGCGATATTCAAGCGCTTTCATCGAGGGGTAGCACAACACTACATATCGCCTAACTCTCCACAAGGTTTAAAGTTTCGGCACTTAGCAGGATTGTCCAACTGCTTACACCATGACGTAAACTCTTGCTGTAGCACGATACGACATTTGAAAACGGGATTTAGGCGCTTTTATTATGACGTAACGTCTCGTTATATAATAGAAAACGTCAGAAGGTCTGACATTGAGGTGTTCCTTTAACACATTAGTACGGGGTTTCAGCACAAGTTTGGAGCTCACCCTCAGCCGACCTAACACGCAAGAGCTTTCAGCACTAGCCGAGTATGTTCAATTGGTTATAGCGCTATACAATATCTCGATATAATACGTCGGCCAAAACTCAGGCTATAATCGATGTCTCGCTCTAAGACAACCTGAAGTCACAAGGTTCTGGCACTACTCAAATATGTCCAAAAACTTCTATAGCACGAATTATTTGTTATTAAACGCCACAATACGAACGCACAGATTTCTGACACATCCACAATAACATCCCGCTGCAACATGAAACGATACCAGACCAGGATGTCCAAGCACATACAGCATATCACTTAATCACAACGCTGTGGTACTTCAAGTAAACCCACACACTTTTATCACGACATAATATCTCGTTGTAACACACTACGACACGGGAACGCAGTTCTGTCACCGAGGACTCGCTCGAACACGTCACGACACGTCAGCACGGAGTTCTAGCACTGGTCAACATCCCGTTCCAACACGGCCTGGCATGTCAGCGAAGAGCACCGCCACTAGTCAAGTAGTTCAGCTCGATGCGAGCGGCGGCGCGGCTCGTGGTTGCTGCGGGAGGGCCGCGCCCACGTGTTCACGCATCCATCCGCGCACGCGGTGACCAGGTATTCCGCCCTGAACAGCAACGCAGTCAGCCTCTCGTGCGCCACCTGCAAAACAAAACATCAGGTAAAGCCACTTTAATTTCTGAAATCGGTACTATATACCCATAGATGAGCAAAATGTAATCAGATTAATGAAAATGATTAACGATTACATTTTACGTTTTTTACCATGAATATGACTACATTTTGATCATTTATGTTTTAAACACTACACAATCCCAGATTGTATACACATTTATGATTTCTTAATGTTTTAAATGGATTTAATCATGATTACAGAGCAAGAAAATTAAAATTACGAATACATTTTGTAATCGTTAATCATTAATCAGATTACATTTTGCCCTACTCTGTATATACCGCAGTATAACGTTTTTTATAGCTGTACCTCCTTTTAGATTTTACCATTAAAAAAAGATTTTTCTTTTTCAACCATCACGAAAGTAATCTTACTTTGAGGATGTCATGACGATATCAGTAATAAATGTAAAGGTTGAAGTATTGTTTTAAAGGTTCTGGACGAATTTGGCTTCCCAGGCCCGGGTGGAGCAATCAGAGGGACACCCCGGGGGTTTTAGTCAATAAGAGTCTGACACACCGGGGTCGCTGCCCTCACAGCGTCCCTGATGGTCCTATGTAGGATTTTCCCACGGGATACCAAAAAAAAAAAAGAAGTTTTTAAAGGGCGTAGTTTTGTTACATTTGGCTCCCCACTGTAATATAGTTACGCCGGCATGATGGCGCCTATCAAGGTATTCTCATTTCTATGCGTTCTCTGCCGTGATTGGGCTGTACTGTAATTATCATCAGACAAAATTTAGTTTCTTAACCATATCACTAAAAAAAAAAGTTTGGATTCGTCAATAGAAGAGATTATTCCTTGTTGGAAGAATTTGTCTTAGTGTAGTCTTAGTGATGTGAAAGTCTTGTTCAAACCTCACAACTATGATCCCTGTTTGTGGTTGGCACTAGTGATGAAAATGCCCGGGAATTTTCCCAAAGTGCCCAGCACTTCCGCGAACATTTCGTAAATTCCCGGGAATATTCCCCATACAAGTTTTGGGCACTTTGGGAAAATTCCCGGGCATTTTCATCACTAGTTGGCACTAACATTATCAATATATAGACAAGTTTACGAAAGCCTTTAGGAGTTTTATCAATACCGTTTTTACTCTGTTGGAATATGTCCTTGCTGTCAACTGACTCTGCACTAAAGAGTAATCTGAAACAACTCATCATCGGCCTATTCTAGTACAATGCTGGATAGAGGCCTCTCTTAATAAGCGCCATTGAGCCCGGTCTTCAGCTCGTCATCAAATCCTTTCCGGCCAGCTCTGTAGCGCATCCCTCTACTTTGACAAGGTCGCTATTTTACGTTTACCAATTCGCGATCTCCACTCAAGAACCCGCCTGCTCCAACAAATATCGGTTCTTCCGCATACGTGACCAACCCACTGCCACTTCGCCTTGCTAAGTCGGAGAGATATGTTGATAACATTGATTTTCTGTCAGATACCCTCATTTCGGACGTACGTAACGTAACGTAGCTAGTTCCATCGCACGCTAAGCGACCTTAAACTAGTGGACTAGCCCAATCGGCAGTGTCGTGGTATCAGCTCTGTAAGTAATAACTGATTAGAAAACTTACCTTCTTACAAATTAACGGCTCCAGCACTGGACACTCGTCAAAGCGCGGACATGAACCGGTGCCGATCAGCTTCAGCGGGTCGAGAGACTCACTCATCTTTCCCCTCACTACCACGTTATTCGACAGCGAGCCCTTCTGCTCTCCCCGAGACAGGCTCAGATTTCTTCTATGGTCTGCGCGACGCTCGCCAAATGAAAAACCAGTCAGACGCTGCGCTAGGGAGTTCACCCCTAGAGAACCACTTTCCTCTTTCGCTTTGCCCACGCTAATGTTCAACGTCGCTACGCTATTTGGTTTTGTCTTTTGTCTCGTACCAGATGGTTCTCCAGCCGCTGGGGCCGTGTTCAGCTCTGTCGACTTCTGGCCAAGCTTGGCGGGTGGTTTGCCACCGGGTATGCCGTTGGGAGTGAACGCATGGCTATTGTTCGGGGACAGATGTGCCGAAGCCCTCGCTCTTGCGGGCGGTCGCAGCACATCGTCAGTGAGATCCCAGAGGCATAGCTGCGTGTCTTGAGAGACGCTGCCGAGCCTATAGCAGTGGGCATCGTCCCGCCTCTCATCATCCCCGTCACCGTCGCTAAAACTGACTACATACGGGTCAAACGCAACCACCGAGACCCAGGAGCGATGGCCTTGTCCGCGCGCGACCACACGCCTCTCCCCAAACGACCATACGGTGACAAGATCATCCTCACCACCCACTACCACGTACTTCCCGTCCGGGGCCCAGCATACGCAGAGAAACCCACCAAAGTAGGAGCGAGCGCGACCAATCAACTCCATAGTATCGTAGTGGAAAACCCGGAGAAAACCATCCTGCGAGACGATTGCTAAGTTTGCCCCGCAGGGTGAGAAAGCGAATTCATTTATACAGCAGCCTTCAGCTCCAACGAGCCACCTATACAGGGGGTTTCGGGTGGATTTAGTGCGGCACGTGTGGATGGAGTAGCCATCTCCCTGCTTGAATAGTTGGTACACGGGTGCCGTGGTGCTGCATGTTAATTCTTCGTTGTACACATATAGTTGCCCAGATGCATGCGACGCTATGAACAGGTTACTGGAGCCCGGCACCCACTTGATGCACGTTACACGAGTCTTGTCGATCAATCTCTGTGAATGTCATAAACATATCGTCAAATAAACTGCTTCAGATTTATCAACTGATCTACCTGCAATTGTTCATATACCCACAGACCTTCAGTTGTTGTAAACGAAGGTCAGCATAACGACAGAGACTATCAATGGACTCTCATCTCTTGGTAGTCGTTCCCATTCTTGGACTACACTGTATTTTTCATCAGGAATGCTACAGTCACGTTGTCAGACCATTATAAAAATAAAATAAACAAAAATATAAAGATCCAGTATTGGTTTGTTTTTAACAAATATTGCATGTTCTCCATATACAAAACATGTGTGCGTCCTTATCATTCTCATATATTAAACATTTTTTTCTCTTTTACTGTTTCTTATTGTGTGCACACACAAAACAATTACGAGTAAAAGTATAACAATTGTAAATACATGATATAGAAATAATCGTAACCATTACAATTAAAAACCATTTTTAATTCAAAATCATATTAATCTGAAGGCTATGTTATCCCAATACTACCCGCAAAACCCATTACAGCACAGATAATATTCAGGATGCTCTTACACAGATAAACTACTAAATGACTGTGTAAAAAAAGGAATAAATTAATTTGTGTTTTTCAACACTTTGCTGCTCAGCAATATGCACAGAAACTATGTCATATCACCGGCGATTACGACATACATTTCGTCATGACTAAAATTATCGGAATTATATTAAAATTGTGATAAAAACTTCAATATCAAGATAAGTAATTTTATAATAACATGCCAAATCTTTGCAATACTCTATATCGCGCAAACCTTAACAAATTGAAAAAAATAATGCAAGGGCATTGAGAAGTTAACACTAGTTAACAGCATCTGTGCATGAAAATACGAGTTAACTCAGCAAAGTGCAAAATATTCTCATAATATTGTTTATATAATTGTAACTGTGAGGGCCTAGTGTATAAGGCACCGGTATCTATAAGTAGTAACAGGAATCATCATAGGTTCACATCCTGGCTTGTACATCTGAGCTTTTTTTTGCTTACACATGGATGTATGCTATAGGCAGTATGCTATAACCACATCCTTCAACTTACAGCCTTCTAAGTAATTCACAAAAATATTTATATATTATTTAAAAAACATAAATTATGAAAAGATGAATACCAAAAAACCTTATATGTTAACCAATTTCAAACACAAAACTGGATGAAATTCAAGAAAATATTCATGGAGAAACAAAGTCAAAAGAGAATTATGAGTAAACTATTAGAAATAATAAACATCAAGTTAATCAGTTCCTGATGTATTTGATTGTATATTGTATTGGTGAATGTAGAATATGCTTGTTACCCTTGCCTTGTTTAAAATTGTTGATATTTCTTTGATGCATTTATTATAACTATACTATATTTATTATACTAATATTATAAAGCTGAAGAGTTTGTTTGTTTGTTTGAACGTGCTAATCTCAGGAACTACTGGTTCGAATTGAAATTTGTTTTTTGAATAGACCATTTATCGAGGAAGGCTTTAGGCTATATAACACCACAATGCAACTATTAGGAACGAAGAAATGGAATATGCGAAAAAACGGGGAAAATTATTCATCCTTGAGGGATTCCATTGCGTGTGCTGCGAAAACGGTTCAAGATACCAAAAATATATGTATGAAAGAATTATTCCTCTTGAAATGATCTAGAAAAATGTCCAGGACAGTATATGTCTATCTTTTAAGATTAACTCACTAGAACCGTTTTTATGGTAATCAAATTTGGTCGAAATTAATGCATTATTTGTTAAGAGTTGTATGAACGTAATAATATTAATCTTTATCCAAATAAATGTGTTGTTAATTAAGAGTATATTTGTGAACAAAATTGTCTTTGACATCACTTAATTTCAATGAACATCTTAGAAGATATTACAATAGTTTATATAGCAAAACAATATTTGCTGGATCAGCTAGTTATAGATATTTTTGTACCTGTTCTTGAATAATTAGAACATTGATATCTCTTGGTAACTGCTGTAAGCTTTAGTTAAGATTGGAGCTATGCAGCAGATATAAACTGCACGTAACATATTATTTGATATAAATAGCTCTGACACCCAAGATACAGGTATTCCTTGTTTAGGTGATAGCTGATTTCAAATAATTTCTTTTTGTGATTGAGAAAGTATTTGTCTAATACAATTAACTAACTAAGCTTTTTTAATTAGACTGTATAATCTAGAGATACAGGTAATACTCTATGTGGACGCCTGCCAAAGCCAATCGCTCACCAGACCGTAAGAATTATATTAATACCCAGGCCTGGTGAATCGAAGAGTAGGCTATAGTGTTATAGTCGGTAAGAATCTGGCACACTGGGGGGCCGCCCTCACCACTGCCCTGATGGTCCATGAGAAATACCACAGGGTTAACAAAAAAAAAATTCAGATAATATGTAGAAGCTTTACTGATTTGTATTTCACATAAAAAAAAAACCTTTTTTTATCAATTTACGTCCAACAGAAAATCTATGTAATTAAATCTCTCACCTCACTTAGACTCACCTCTTCATTGTATAATTTACTTAATTCCTTTTTAATTGGATCTATAAGCTGGATTTGGCCCGTAGAAAATCCTATAACTAGAGAGACACTGTCGGGTGTCATCGTGACAGTGTTAAAGTCATGGCATGTGGGATTTGTACCCTTGTATATCTTCTTATCCACAGGTTTTGTGAGGTCTGCTGCCTGCAGAGATATCAAATATATTTTATAGAAAAGTGATGTCTATTTTCATAAATCACAGGCAGAGTTATCTACAAGAGATTTTTCCACAGCATTATACTTCCATGAGCCACATAACAGAGAAATATATATATATATATATATATATATATATATATATATATATATAGCTAAATCTTTTTAAGGATGTGATAGTAAAAGCTATAAATCAACATATAAAAAAAATGTAATTTAAAAATATTTTTAAGATACTTTCATTATACATAGTGTGCTCAATTTAATAAATCAATATAAAGTGGGAAACAGAAGCAGAATTAATTGGGGTTCAACAAATTCTGTTTATTTTAAGACCTTCTTAGGACTGATATAATACCACAATCTTAAAAAAATATGTAAAACAAAATATCCATAGAGCAATAAGAAAATGAACTTAAAATAATATTAATATTATAATTTAAATTCATATACTATATAAGCATTCCACTTGGTTGACATATGATAGATACATGTTATTTACATCTCTATGTTACTTTTAATTTTCCATTTTTATGGTTTGAGGCTCTAAAGGTATTAAGTAAATACATAATAACCAATAAATCAGTAACATGCCACAAGTAATCAAAAACAAAGTACCTTTTTAACTCCCCTATAAACATAAACATAGAGCTCCTTCCCATGGTTGAAACATATCCTGTCATCAGAGCCCTGGGCCTCTGAGTTGGGCGTTCCACCTCCAGCGGCCGGCGGCAGGGAGACCAGCGACACGCGCACATGGCTCGAACCCGACCCACTACTGTATCCCACACGATTAGGCCTCGAATACTCCGACAAAGTCATTAATCGGTACGTCCCCTCACGCGTCACAAACTGTGTCTTCACTTCATCCTTCCCACCAGAGTCCGACTGCACGGCCATGTTAACATATTATCCAGTTATTATTCATGGAGACGACCACAAGAGAAGCCCCGACTGTACTTGACAGATCACTCCAACATAAACAGTGATTTTACTCGTCCATATAAAACTTTCGTCGCCGGAGAGCGCTTAGCTGTGAAGAGGCTTAGTTTATCTACCTGCCAGTTAGGATTTAAGGACTTTAATTGACGTTTCCAATTAAAAATCGTTGAAATATACAAATCTGTGTATTCAACTCAAAAGTCATGTGTCAGACGACATGACGGCCCGTCGTTTTTTTTGTTATACTTTTCCCTTTACAAGGAAGGCAAAGATATATATGCCATAGAGCCATGTCTGAGGGTATTTTCATGTTTTATTAAATTTCTATCAATTCTTCCCGCCACGCTCTAATATCCCTATCGTAGTTTCAATTCAATCTAATCCATCTTCATTTCCTGTTTGTTGCACCATTTCTATACACACACAATATAAACGGCGAGGAAGACTACGAGAATTGGTGGGGAATGACCCAAGGGATGCATCACTCCACTAGCGTCCCGCCAAAAAAAACACTGATTTCCCATCGCACACGGTCAGCCGAGTATTCCATTGCCTCCCAAGCCCACAACACAAGCTCAGAAAACAATTGAACACCCAGCCAATCGCCACAATAAGAACAACAATTATTCAGCGAGATTGCAGAAGTGTTGCAACAACTCCGGCTTGAAACTTTGCCGCCAATCCGATGGCTTGGCGTTTATAGCACGTTCGTTTTTTTAATTAGGGTTGTGTTTTGAAAATGCAAAGGTTTCTGTATCATTGTTCTTTTCCCTAGTGTTGTATTAATGCTAAATAATAGAAATATAATTTTTAAGAATAACATTTAGTTTATTTTACAATCTTCACGACTCCTGTCAAACAACAGAGGTTGCTATCTATAATCTAAGGTTGCTATGCTACTAAACCTAGGAAATTCTTAAACACAGTTTATAAAAATCCATGGATTTATAAAAAAAAGTGTCAACTTAAACCAGTGTAAACTGCAAAACGCTTGTTAAAATTAAATAATATTATATGTGGACAATTACTCAAATTTACCTAGTCCCAAAGTAAGCTTGTGCCTGTGTTATAGGTATTAGACAAAAATACACATATTTAAACACACATATACATCCACGAATCGCGTCAAACATCATCATAGAAAATTTCACCTCTACCTAAGCTCGAATCCAGAACCTTCAAAGTCTAATATGAATATGCTTAAATTATTAATTTATAATCTAAGATAAAGCGTGACGGTATATTATTATTTATTCACTTGGATGTCTGTGGATATACCTATTTCCAAGAGAAAAGAGGAGTATAGGTATAGGAGTAGCCCAATGGGACAGGGCAGACCTTACTTTTACTTTACCTACTTGCCATACAAATGAATAATATTTCACTATTCATATACTGAGATCCTATGTACCTATTTAAATCACATATTATAGTAAATTGGGAAAACTATGAAAACATGCCAAAATAGTTCATTCAATTTATGAAAGAAATTTTTAATAAAGTGCATAAACATTCAATTTGATGGATTACAATAAAGATATAAACTTAAAAATAACAATAAGATTTAAATTCCCACACTTGTAAATTAAAACAAAAATATTATATCAAACATTCACTCTATTTAGTACACAACTACATTATTTTATTTATGAACTATTCATTTCTTGCATTTCACCACCTCCCTTCTCACTAGTGGGGTTAGATGTACTATCAGTTTCTTTATTTTCATCACCTTTCTCTTTACCTTCTAAAAATTTATCCCACTTATCAATCCTTTTATTAATATCTGCATCAGTTTCTGCGATCCTGTATTTTGTTCTACCGTCCCATATTTCTGCTGTGATTTGTCTTTTGCCAAACCATCTACCATTGATCAACTGCACGACTGCATCAGCTTGTTCGGGCTCCTTCATAGTGATCTGAGCAACACCTTCTGGATGGCGGTCATATAAAACCACTCTACGTACTTCACCACATTTAGTACATTCCTCTCGTAAATCTTGCTGATAATCCAAAATCAGTCCAACCTCATTATCAAAATCACTTGGGAGGAATAAATTTTTAACAATAACAACTCTCTCGTGTTTAGCTCTTTCACCAATAAACTTTTCTGGCCTCCAGTCAAACAACTTCTGTTGCATTTTCTTGATTTTTTCTAACTCTTTCTTCTTTTTCTTTTTGGGTTTTAATGCTGGATTATATGCCCCTTTTTGTTGAAAATGTGCTTTCTCCACTTTTATAGTATTACCTTTATAATTACTTCCATCTAATAACTTGAGAGCCAACTCCACAGACTCTACTTTTATATAAGTACACAATGCATCCCCTTTAAAGCAATTCACCTCTTTATCCATATACAATTTAACTTTCATCTTTTGAGAACTAGGATCTCGTTCAATGAGGCCATATTTTTGCATCAAATCAACAAACTCTTCTTCATTTAAGTCCAGTGGTAAGTTAGATACATAAACTTTAGTGTTTTTCTCATCTGATTGTTCAAACCACTGTGGTTCATTTTTCCTCTTAGTAGTAACTGTGTCAGGTTTCTTATTTACAACTTTATCTTCTTTATTGGTACTATCTCCATCTTCTTTATTAGTATCTTTATCATCTTTCTTCTCTTCTACTTTATTATCAACAAAGCCATATGACATTTGATAGTAAGCTAAAAATTCATCATCAACTTTGGGTATCCAAGCATTCTTATCAACATCCCAGAAAAATTTAGACCCATCAGGGTCTGTATAAATACGAGTATCACCTTCATAGCTGTACACTCTTCCAAGTGGATCACCTGATCTAATGTCCCATCTCTTGTTTTTTGCGTTCCAAGAATACTGTTTCAAACTGGTAGGATTTGTATAGATGACCTCATTACCTTCGTAAGAAAGGTATGGAGCAATTTCAACATTACTCTTTTCATCATAATCTACACACTCTACAATTTCAGCATTCGATTTTTTTTCATTGTTAACTGGCGCACTTGTTGTTGCAGCTGTTTCAAAATTTTCCACAACCCTCGGCTCTGTGGGACAATGTTTTACCTTTTCATTACGACTGCTTATCTCTTGAGACGGCTCCGAAGAGAGTTCTTTTGCAGTTTCTACACTATCAGTGACCTTTCGAACGTCATTTGTTTTCGATTTTTGTTCATCTTCGGCTAATTTCTGAGCCGTTTCTTCGGAGAGCTTGATCACAAAACCTGACTTTGGAGCACCTGGCTTGAGCATCTTAAATTTTATGCACTATCTGTGTAATGAGGTGATTGTTTTGAACGATATATCGTTATATCAGCGCGAGAACAGTAATATTTTAACACACTCTTTGGCTATCCGACCACACCCATAGTCAACACTTTCCTGCAGTATAAATTATATTAATATTTTTCAGTATTTGTGCGCACAACTATGCTGCATACATAAATGCAGCCTAACGTAAAAATCTGTCCACATGACTGTCTTCAGAGTGCAGTAATGTATAGAGATGGTAATAACAGCTGTTTTTTAATAATGAATTATGCTGTTATGTTATTTTCAAATAACGGTTTTTAAAAACTGTTATTTATTATATTGTTTTTTTAGCATTCATTTTTTTTATAAAGTAGGTCTCATTTTGTGTAGCAATAAAATGAGTTTGGTGTATTGAAAAAAGGGAATATTTTCGTTTATTCCAGCAAACACAGAATTTGTCTCGCGCAGAGGATCCTGAGACTTTGTAAATAAAATCTTACACAGAGCTTAACAAACATATTATGAAAATCCTAAGAAATTATATTTTCGTATATCTAATCCTACGTATAAAAACTCCATAAAATACTGTTACTATATTATAAAGTGGATGTTCAATAAACACAAACAGAAAACAAAAAATAATTACATCAAAAAATTTACGTAGCCTAAACTTACTTTTGCCCCACACATATATTTGTAATAGATAAATATACACAGATTTATATATAAATACACATCCATGACCCACGACAAACTAATCTGCTCATCACAAAAAAGGTTACCGGTACCGGGACTTGAACCCAGAATCTTTAACATCACTGGTAGAGTCACTACAAACTACGCTATCAGGCCACCAACAACAACAAATATTACAAAATAACAAGTTTCAATTACTAATAACTAAATATTTGTGTATAAAAGAACGAATGTTTTATCTATCAACCTATACGTCGTAGTCTACGTCGCTGTCGTTAGTATATTACGTGTTAATAGATGATTTTTGTAATGTAGATATTAACTATGAAATCTAAAATATTAATATGAGATAATAATATGTGTTTGAAAACTTTAATTCTATGCCATTAAAATATTATAGTACCCTAAGGCCTCGGTTTACTCCGATTAGTATGTACAGACAGTATTACAGATTATTCATGGAAATATGATTTGTCTCTGGTGTTTATATAGACAAAGTCCATTTAAAAACATAATCTGAGGTACTTCTGATGAGATTAATCTACTACGTCTGTCTGTTATAATATAACCTGCTTTAGAAAATTCCCTCTTGCATGGCACTGATACAAGCATAATATTTCCATGCTTTATAAAGAGCGAATATAGATATGGGTATATATATTGATGTTCTCGACACCATTGTAGAATACAGGCTTGCCGAGGAATTAATACTTCTTTAACGCCCATATCTACTTCTTCTACTGCTTTTGTTTATGCTGATTTTGGAGCTTGGACTGGCTTACTTGTTGAATTTAAATTATGCATTAAATTATTTGTTCTAGCCATAATTTACATCTCTAGTAATAATATAAGATCAACGAATATTATGTTGGTATTAAGTTAGAATTAATAGTATGTCATCTATATATAAATAGAGATTAGTGATTTGAGTCAATCTCAACGGTGATTTTAATTTGGTAGCTGATAAATTCGATGTACCACAAAAAAAATTAAATCTGTTGTTTACATAACATGTTATTTTACAACATCTCTACCTATTATACATTCATAGCACTTGTACGATTGCATTTTCTCCAGAGTACCAATATTAAAAAATCTATTTATAATTTGAAATATGTATCTATTGTAATAACAATAATTATATCATTTATTTAAATACATAATTATGTAAATATAATTAAAACTTCATGGCGATTAAAAAGTTTCAACTGTCAAAAAAATTCAAATGAAGTCTGTATCACAAAAAGCAAATTATGAATATGTTGTATTTAGTGGATACAGTCATAAGTAAAATAAAATGTACAAAAAAATATTCGTTTGCTTGTATACAGAGGAAGGTAATATGGTGGTCCACTTTATAGAGTGTCCGCAGCTAATGTTTCCTTGTACCTGCGAGTACTGAACAACAAAACCTTTTTTCGTATACACATATTTTGTGAAATCAAAAATCTAAGTTCAAACCCTAATCATCAAGTATTTCTGACGAAATCAATATTATGTTTATTTATATTATTTCAAATCTTGTACTTACATTCGCAAGAAAACATACATTTCAACTACAAACTACTACGCTCTCGTACTAATTACACTCTATTTTTGTTATTAGTACGTAATTTTTCAAAATGTTTATACGGTCAAGTGTCTACTGCATAAGTACTTCAAAGTTCCAATAAAGTTACCAAGATTTGATGACTTCGACTGACTATACTTTTCGTACATGTATATTTTACTTAAATGTAATTTTAATTTAGTGATCGGACTTTTGTAAGATAAAGTAGTTTTACAAAAAATACAAGATGCTTTTTTATATCACATTTTCCAAAATAATTTCATATATGAGTTGTTGTCGACCTTATTTTTGGCATTATAAATACTATACTATTATTTAATAGAACTTAAACAAATAAGATTAAAAATACGCTGAATAGCAACAGCGTGAATGACTTTCTGCAACGAACTGTCTTAATCGTACGTTTTTGAAATTATATTTTAGCAAAATAATAACATTCTTTCATTATTGTAATCGTTTAACAAAATGAAACGTTATTGCAAAACTAATAAAGACCAAAATTGTAAATCTCATATCAATTATTTCCAACTGATAATGATGAATCCGTTGTGTTGACAACATATCAAATAAAATTAAACTTTATTTTATATAGACTAAAGCCCAAAATTCTAATTCTCATATAATATTGGCACAAGCCATAATCTGAAACTACGTTATTCTAACAACATACTAAACAAAATTAAACTTTATTTCTTTTAGCTAAAATACCAAAATTGTAAATCTCATATCAATTGTTTCCAGCTGATAATGATGAATCCGTTGTGCAGACAACATATCATATAAAATTAAACTTTATTCCTTGCAGTTAAAAGTTCAAAATTGTAATTAATCATTTAATAATGGTTTGTAGTATCGTTATTTGCTTAAAATTTTTACAACTGTCTACAATAATTCATGTGTCATTGTTTTGACAATTGGTTATATTATTCGTTGAGAGTTGACAGATTGCCAATGAGTGATGTTATGAACGCGTTTCTTTGAAATGAATAGACAGTGATTATTAATTAATTGTTTTTAATGGAATTGTGTCTTTGATAGCGAGATCAACGAATTATTGACAACAACTTTTTTTGATTTTTATAAACAGTGTTACCCGTTGTATTTAAATAATGCATTAGATTATTTGTTCTGTCAATAATTGACATCTCTAGTAATGTATCTACAGTTTTATTTTAGAGATGTGAGTTGTACTTAGGCTTGTCAAATAAATATCGATACATCAATATATCGATATTATCAATTCAATATATTGATATTTATGGCGATATATTTTGTGACGATATATCGATAGAAAATAACCAGTATCGAAAATTGTATCAAAAACGTTTTTTTTTTAATTCTTAGTGCAGTGAAGTCGCTGTAATCTGAAACTGTAGAAGATAGGACCGAACGAAAAAAAAGAACTATATTGTCTATGACTGTTGAGTATTATGTTTTGTTTCGTTGCATGCATTGACATCTGAATTTGTTGCATGTATATTATTTGCCGCCATTTGTTTATGTATTATTTATTTTTGTTTGATATCTTAAATAGGTCTTAAAGTTAGAAGAGAGCCTTTTAATTCTTGATATTTTTGTAATTTTGTCTAATAAAAAGGAATACTGGTAAAATACTTTCGTTTTATTGAGATTTAATCGATATATCAATATTTTTCCTTCGATATATCGACGCCAGTATTGATAATTTTATAAATATCGATACATTAACATGACAATTTTTTTTTTCATTTTGACATCCCTAGTTGTACTAACATAGTATTTAATGAAGTTTTTTACCGATTAATTGATAATTTCTTTGGATTGGAAAAAAATTGGTTCCTTGAGATATATCAGATGCCATTTTCAACATATTTCTATATTATTTAAATCATCCAAAAAATAGAGTGCTACAATTATTTCGATGATTGCAATAAAAAAAATCCGTGTCATACGTAGACAAAGTATCAAAAGTGGACCAACTCATGTGTTTTACCTTTTTTTTTTTTTTTTATTCTATTTATTTAAGGGACTTTTACGTGTGTACGTATGTCAGCCCCATCGTACCCTAATACAGAAATTCCTAACATATTACATATGGTGCCATTGATCTGAAAAAGCCAGACGCCTCATCAGATAATAGTTCTGTTAAGATTTTGTTAAACATCCCGATGTCAAATCTGTTCAGAGCAAAAGCACTCACAAACGCCTCCCTCACAGGTTCAGATCGGACACATTCCATCAACAAATGGTGGATATCATCTATGATTCCACAATTTACACACAGTGGAGAATTATTGAGATTCATAAGATGTTTAAATTTGTTAGATGGAATGTGTCCGGATCTTAGTCTGTGTGCCACTGACACCAACTTCCTGCACAAAGTTGTTCTAGAAAACCAGGGTATTCGAGGAGGTTCGCTTTGCAAAGTTTTGTACCAGATCCCTTTCTCTCTCGATATTTCATTAAAGTAAGCTTTCCATATTTCATAACATCTATTTTTATGGTGTTTTACCTTTAACATATGGAGTTTTTAGGATTTGGAGATTTTTCAGAATAGTGTTTTGTTTTTAATTTCCGTAAATTAGACAAACACTAAATACAAAATCCGACAGGAAGCGCAAGCTTTTAAAAAAAATCATATTGTTATAGAAATAATAAGATATTAATAAATAGTGTCTTATCTCAAGCTTGATAACATTTTACCTGTATATGTATAATGATCTGTCGTCGTGTGTTATAAGCGATACGTGTGTTCAAAGAGATCGTCATAGTATAATTACTTTTTAGTCCAAATTTGTTGCTTCTAAATTTTTCCAATTAAGTACTATTTTAGGTTTATAAGTCTTTCAATTAATATTCCTTAGTACCTCTCCTCCATTCTTTTGACAATTGAGGTTCGTCCTCTCGATCCAACTATTATTATCCATCTTCATCTTTTGTATCTCGTAAAACATCTATTTGTCTTTTTTCTCGTGTATATGTGATTACTTTTCTTTCTCGCACGCTATAGTATATAAATATTTGGCTTGTGCACGCAAAACATAGTAATATAGGAAAAAATAATATAAATTACATGAGAAAGGAAAAGACAAGCTGATATATTGTGAAACACGAAAGAACACCATAAGAGCTTTCACTTAATTTTGCTATGTTAAATATTTTTAGGGAGAAGTTTTGGCCGATGTGGATAGCACTTTGATAACTGTCAAACTAGTTAATACATTTTATAATTTTTGGGAGGACGTTGAAACGTGTATCCAGGGTGAAATAATTGCAAACTTAACATAAAAGTATAAAAAGTACAGTAATCAGATACATTAAAATAATATCATGGAAGATTTGAAGGACGTTTACTTAAGCCCTTTGCCAGATTCGCCGTATGTTAAACCGTTTAGATTTAATTACACGCAGAATGGGAAGCGAAAAACATGGGATTTATTGGAGGTTCATGCTTCTGTAGCTATTATAGTTTTCAATATCACTCGGAAAGTAATGGTTTTCGTTAAACAGTTCCGCCCCGGTAAGCCTTTAAACTTATCTCCTATATAATACATCGTAAAATTCTATGGAGCAAAGCTATCTTAAAAAAAGTTATTATGTATTTTGTTAATATTTACTCTAATAAAAAGATTACCCTGGTAATAGATCTATCAGTTTCAAGTTCTCCAAGACAATATAAAGCTAAATAGATATTAAAATACATATATGTCTAGCTATAAATATTTTAATTAATTTATAGCACCAAAATATAAAAACATCCAAAATAGTCGAAATCCATCCTCAAGGGTTGACAATGCATTACAAGAGGTCTTTGTGAGCAAAATTGTGAACTGATTGGAGAGAGTATAATCCCTATATCAATGGTGTGTATCCCATAAAAGCATAAAAATGTCATATTTGACAAATATTGCATCCAATTTGGTTGAATTTGATTTTGTATCTCTAAATCTGGTAATTCCCAAATTGTTTTTTATATTTATTAAATGTCCACATAATGCAAGGTAAGGCTTTTTATGAGATGTATGCCATTTCCATATACAGATGGTTTGATTTTTTAGTTAATATTAGAACTTATAGTTATGGAGAGTATGTGGCACAGGAACACCCTAGTGGTTTTAGCTGATCGAAGTCAAGCACACTGGGGTGCCACCCTCACAATGCTTTGGAGGTCCATAAGGATTTCCACTGTGTTATCAAAAATAAAGGCAGAGTGTGAATTTGATCTGTAGACTTGAGTAAGCCTGCTGCCTGGTGATGGGGAGGTGTGTCTAAACAAGCTAACTCTAACATCCATCCCTCCAAAAAATGAAGTCTCTACAGAACAGTTGTCCTGAATGAAGGACGAATGTGGTCTCCCAAGGCAGCCTAGTAGTGATGAGATAATGACACCCCAGTAGTTTGTAGTTGGTAAGAGTTCGGCTTGCCAGGGTCCACACCCTCACAGCTGCCTTAAGGTGCTGATTGATGCCATATATAATAATCTAATCTGTGTTATTATTGAGAATTTGATTTTGTTGAATCTATATTACTGTTTCACCTATTTAATGTGTAGTTGTTTTGTTCTTTTTATGTTGCATTCCTAGTGTTCTGTCTGAATTTACCAGCTCTTATTGTCATTAAGGCTTTTAAAATTTATGACTGATAATGTTGACTTTTATTAATATTCATATAATACAGGCTATTCTAATGTATTTTGTGGAAGCCCTAATATAAACTGTACATTTTTTATTGTAATTATGTATGTATTATGTGAATGGAATAGTGTAATGGGCCACTGGCAACCCCTGTGTATGAATAAAAGTAAATGAGGAGTATTGACTAAGCAAATAAAGGTCTATTACAAGCAAAAACAACAAAAATCATTTGGTATTATAATAATAGGTTCATATTGTCTCTTTTAGCAATTTACTACAACTGCATTCATCCAGAAGACAGGGCAAAACAGAATATAGACACAATAAAGTATCCTGCATCACTGGGCATAGCTTTGGAGATGTGTGCAGGCATCATTGACAAGGATAAGCCAATTGAAGACATTGCTGTAGAGGAAGTACTTGAGGAATGTGGCTATGAAGTTAAAGTTACTGATTTAGAAAAAATCACATCATACAGGTATGATAAAAAATGTAATTGAGGTGGTAGTGATTGCTCAGTTCGGTGTAACCACTGTAAGACTGTCATAAAGACTTGATTCAGCATGTAGTATTTTAGATTCTGCTTATGTACACTCACATTTTATGAACATTCTCTGAGCTGTGGTGCCTAAATCAATACTTAACCTAGAAAAACCCAGAAATATGTGTTGGGACCTATGTCCATTTGCTTTTCCACACAAAGATACTAAACTATTATCCACAAGACCACTAAAGACAAATCTATGTTGATGAGATTATATGTATTCTGTTAAAAGATTTGATTTATATTTTGAATAACATCTGAAAACCTTTATACAGGTCAGGTGTTGGTGTTCAAGGTGCTTTGCAGACAATGTTTTACGTTGAGGTGACTGATGACATGAAAACAGAATCCGGTAAATAACAGAACTTATAATTATTAAAGATGTATGGACTATAAATTTAGCTTATTAGTCAGCCATGTGAATCATGGTCTCAGTGATATATGACAATTTCTGCACTACTTCCTTTACAACTTATTCACATGCAAGTGACAATGTGGCTTGACAACATGTCTGAACATGTTTCCCATATCTTCTTCGCATTAGGTCTTGATTTTTGATTTTGCATGGGTCAGAGGGGTGTTTTCGTACAATTATGAGACATTAGATCGTCATTATTTAATCAGATTAATGAAAAACTGTTACATTTTACGTTTTCCGTTATTAATATGACTGCATTTTGCTCATCTATGTTTTAAACACTATGTAATCCTCAATCACATACACATTTATGACTCCTTAATGTTTTGAAGGGATTAAATCATGATTATAGAGCAACAAAATAAAAATTTGGACTGCTTTTTGTAATCCTTAATCAGATTACATTTTGTCCATCTCTGTATGAGACCCTACCATCCTGTTATATTTTTGTAAAAACTTGTAAATTAAAGTTTTTTTTTATAATATTTATATCAGTCAAAGTCCACATCATTAAATTAATTAATGTATTATAATTCATACCATATACTTTTTTCTACTCTGGCTCAGCAAAGTGTCTTGATGGTGAGTAGAATGTAGTCCAAAAACAAAAGCGACTATCAAAGGATGAAATTCCGTAGATAGCCTCGTCGTCATATCGGCCCACATATACTACGACTGAAAGTCTCTAGGTATACGAGTTACTGGACGCTTGCACAAGCTGATCACGAAGCGTTATAGACCAAAGCTAGTTATTATGACGGTTTTTAAAATAATTAGGAACAATCCGATTTTTTAAGATTGTACTTGCTTCTGCGCGTGTGTGTTGTAAAAAGCATATTTTAAGGAGAATAGTTACTGTTCACACATAATTGCCGTTTTATTAGTAAGGCGTATAAAACGCCAACCATAGTTCAATTTTTGTATATTTTACTGAAAAATTAATGCAAGAAACCAGATAGCGTGCTTTGCTTACTGGTCAACACTTACTGACTACGAATATGACCAAATAGTCAGCGTTACTGACTAACGGAAACTTCACTAATAAATTATATTGTATTATATATTCAATGAGGCAACCGGCACGGAATTTAATAGAAATGTCATGTGTAAGTGCCCGGAGAACGGCGATCAGCGGCGCTACTGGTCACGTTGAGCACGACATATAAGCGTAAAGTGGATACAGCCACTAACGCGGTAGCGTTCATTCCATAGATGCATGAAAGATTGCATACCCTTATTATAAATAAGTCTGGAATAGCTTGCTTAAACTTAAACAAAAAAGGAACCATTTATATTCTATATTCACGCTATCTATCTTTCCTATGAAAACAATATAATATTTACTACCGTAATATATTATTCAAATTATTAACGTGAGGTCTGCCTACCCTGTCCAAGTACCTTATGCACGTCACTGCACTAACGTATCTTTGCTCACCCCGAAAGGGATATTGCGGACGATGTATTATTGTAAAAATCATTCACAGGTGGAGGAGTCGATGATGAAATAATAGATTTAGTGGAAATGACAATACCAGAAATAGAGGAAATGTTACAATCCAAAGGGCCTTTAGCGAGTCCACCCAGCTGTTTATTTGCCCTGATGTGGTTCCTGCATCACAAGGCTGATAAGTTCAGGAAGTAAGTCCTGTGCATCGTAGTTAAAGATGAACTAAAAGGTTCTGAATTCATACACCATTTGTTCCAGAATAAAATGAAATTAATCACTGCTTTATTCAAACTTTTTTTATAGAAATGACCACAGTTTTATACCAGGATCATTATCTTGTGTGGCATGAAAAGAATCAGAACAGCAGATGTTAGTCAATTTTTTAAAATAAAAATCTTTACATATTGAGTAGTGGGTAGTGTAATTTTAGCTCAATACAATGAGGGGCATCAGTTTTTAAAATTAGTGAGTATTTATTTATAAAATATAAGATGGGTTATTATTGTTAATGGAAATTAGCTTATAAAAATATCAAACAAAATATAAATTTGATCCAATTTATTATTTTGAAATTTATAGCAAATTGAAGAGATCTTTTCTATGTACAGTTCTGCTGAAAAAAATACTTGGTATTGAGTAAATGTATTTTTTTTTCATATACACTTGTATTTTTTAAGGTAGCATCATTATGTATTGTTTTATGGTCACATTTTAAATCACCTTAGATTTTTTCAAAAGCGAAGTTTTTTTATTTAAATTTCATACATGGTAGTGTGGTTCATGCATTATTTAAATATAGGTTAATTGTTGTCTTTTTACTGTTCTATAGCAAAGAAAAAACAATATTAATAATTTATTTATTATTATTATAATTGAATATCCAATATTGTTTAAATCATAATAATAAAAATTAAGTATTTATGTATTATACGCTTATGATGCATTTTCTGAATAAATACATAATATTAATATATTGTTTTATTTGAAGTTAGCAGACCCAGTTCGCCTCGCCCGTTTGTACTGTGACCAATTTTATATCTACTAACCCATTTGTATCATTTAACGCAATAATCTAATTCTGATTTGAAAACTATACAATTGTTGCAATAAATATATTTTTATTAAAATACAAGGAAGATAAAGTAATTTGCATAACCCTATAACATTATTTCTAATGAGAATAAGTCTTCCTTACGGATGCTGTTGTTATGAGTTGAAAGTTCGGGATGTCCAGGTAAAAGGTGGAAACCTGACCTACTAATCCAGGTCGTAGGTGGTCATTTTGAAAAATATTAGAGAAAGCCTATGACCAGCATTGGACGTCCTATAGTTGATATGATGATGAAAAGTCAAACATTATTGATGATTTCAGAAACTTGACTCATAGTGCTCGAAAAAAAGTCGATTTGATTTTAGAAACTTAGATTTATGTTGACTGTAAATAAACAACTTCTAGGGGATTGACGTTGAAGCTTAGAACACGAGCTGCTGTGTTCTTCAAACATGGGAGAGTCGCTGATTGATTGTTGTTGTGGTCTTCTGGATGTGTTGTTTGGGTTGGTCAGCGACAAGATGCTGGTTGGAATCTGTGATTGTTCTGATGGCGTGGAGTGCGCGTCGTTTGGGTCGTTGATTATGACACTAATCGGATACTATTGAATACTAAATAGACTATTCTATACTATATTAAATATACTATTTAAGGGGGTCAAAAAACTTGTATCCTGTACCTGTTAATATATATATAATAGCTTGTAGAAATAATTAAAATGACCTTGAAACTTCTATAAATACTAAAAGACAATACAAAATTATCGATATTGTCCCAACTATGTCCGGAAATAAATGGAAAAAGACTATTCAAAATTATCGATATTGTCCTAACTATAACCGGATATAAATTATCGATGTTATTCACAATGTGCTAGATTTAATATCGATAGTGAAAGGCGGTATAGCATACAGAATTTATTGATAGCGTTGCTCGCCGAGCGACTAGTGTATCCTGGTGAGGTCCTCGACGATCTTGATGAGGTCGTCGACGGTCGCGTCGCGCATCATGCCGCCTCCGTCGTCAATCTGCAAACGTATTCCGACAATCGCTACTGCTTTACACTCAGACCACACTGTACACTGCCCGTGTATATTTACAGGATGATTTCATAGATGAGGGAAATATTTTACGATACTGTAATTTGTACCTTTTTTTTTACACTGGCTCGACATAGTGACTACAGAGTACCTAATGGTAAATGGCGACTATCAAAGGATGAAAATCTATTGATAGTCTACAACGTCATGTCAGCCCGCATATACCACGACTGAAGGTATCTAGGTATATGAGCTACTGGATATACACAAGTTGATCCCGAAACGCGACAAGCCGAAACAGGTCACTATGACGGGCTTTACACCCATGTACTGTGGTCGCGATCCAGACGGGCACCGACGCCCTGCCACCTCGCTGCTGCTCGCTTAGCACCACCCAGGAGTCACGTGTAGGGAAACTAGGGTAAAGCCTACGGACGCGAGCAGCTTCGACTCCCAAAAAACCGTCCGTCCACCGGCTGTCCGTGTTGAAGGAGCGCCAGAACACGTGCGGGATCATGCTGACCGGCTGGATCGCGTGATCAGGTCAGCTCAAGTGGCGTGGAGGATACAAACCTGCAGGCCCTGCACCGTGGCGCGCTGCATGTCCCGCGACAGGTCCAGGAAGCTCTCGATGAGGTCTCCGTCGACGAAACCCTCCGCGGGCTCCGTCTTTATGTCCGTGTTGAAGGAGCGCCAGAACGCGTGCTGGATCTTGCCCACGGACTTGATCGTGTGCGTAAGCCGCTCCTCGAGCTGGTGGAGGAAGTCGTACAGCTCCTGGGCGAGCTGCACCACCAGGTCTAAAATAATAACGTCTGGTATCAATGGAAGAACATAACTGAGGGTCAACCAGTCTCCTAAAGATGGGACCTGATATAGGCTATTCGCTCGCCAGGGCATTAGAGGGATATGGTTCCTGAGACCACAATAAACGCGCGCAAAATCAATTCAACTGCGGAACTCTAACCGTTATATAACAAAAAATAAATTATTCATTACATTGTTAAAATAAAGGAGAAACTTAACAGCAAATATCAGTGATAATTTATGATGGGTATAATATAAATGATTATTATTAAACACTAAATACTCTTGTGAATATAATTAAAAATTTATTTATAATTCGTAATAATTATATTTTGAGTTGGCAACATTGTAAAGTGACAGTTCGGAGAAGAAAAATAGTGACATTACGCTTTAATCCGAAGCTTGAATAAAACATTAAAAAAGTAGATGTCGCTATTAAATAACAGTATTCTGTGAATGTATAACTTCTTTACATGGTATACAACGTTACTGGTAACTAACGCAAAACCTCTTAAGGCTGAGTTAGGTATATCAAGACTGACAACTTTTGTTTTACGACTTTTGCCAAAACTTAACACATCCTAAGATATATATTTTTTTAGTTTTAGTAGGGATGTCTATCAATCGTTAGCTCTATGTTTTAAGTTTAATCAGCTGATGCTACGAAATCGTCTGCCCCAGTTGCATCGCGCCGCCTTTCAGAGTATTAAAAAGATCAGAACTGCAAATTTGATTTATATATTTTTTGTATGGGGAATAAAATGTAGAATTATAAAAAGTCGTAAAACAAAAGTTGTCAGTCTTGATATAACAAAGTCAGCCTTAAGAGGTTTTTGTGTTAGTTACCTGGATCCCTGTATAATGAAGTCGATTTCGCCGGCTGTTTGTTGAGATCCTTGACTGGAGCTAACTATTCAACGGATTTTAATGCAGTTTTAATTGGCAATAGATAGAGTGATTCATGAGCAAGGTTTATGTATGTAATACATATATATTATAATACAGTAAAGTTGGAAAATTCAAAGATATGTAATGTTATGTAATAAACATATTTTTGTGCGCTTAAATAGCAAACACTGGCTTAACATTATAAGATCAGATTAAAGTACTACGAAATTGTGTATATTCAAAAGTTTGATATATGGCAGAACAACGTTTGCCGGATCAGCCAGTAGAATATAAAGGAGGCTAAAGTTGTGCAGGAGTTTCTTCGATTCAGAACGGTCAAAGGAGTTCCTGATCATAAAGCGCTGTTGGATGAAGTGTTCAGATCAAATAAGTTATAAAAGAATTTGAGTATATAATAATATATTTTAATGAGATATTTATTACAAATCACTATATTATAAAACATTCTCCTGCCACGTTTGTCTGTCTGTTTGCGATAAACTCAAAAACTGCTGAAGGGATTTTAATGCGGTTTTCACTAATAGACCCATCGACTCATAAGGAAAGTTTTAATTAATAATTTGTTAAAGTTAGGTTAGGTTGGGTCAATTGATTAAAATATGACAATAACTATTAACAATATTTGATGTTTGAATGTGTGTTTAACGGCCTGATAGCGCAGTTTGTAGTGACTAGTGACCCTACTTACGATGCTAAGGTCCTGGGTTCGATTCCCGATAGTTGTAAACTTTTCTGTGATGAGCAAATGAGTTTCTCACGAGTCATGGTTGTATATATGTATTTACGTATGTATATCTTTGTCTAGTACCCATAGTTCAAGCGAAAGCTTAATTTGGGACTAGATCAATGTGTGTAATTGTTAATAAATGATGATCTCCTAGCCGGTTTCGGCCACGGCGACTGTTTCAACACCGGTTAAGAAATTCGAGGTCCAGTTTTCGGAAACAGCCAATTGCGCAGGAGATATTTAAGTGCATAACTGGACGCGCAGCCAGAAAAGCACTCTCTCGTCCGAGCTCCCTCGGGCCCGATGGAAAGGAGAACCAGTACGATCGGGATGGAGCGGGATGCAGGTTTGGTCGAGTTTCCCTTCTCTGAACACCTGGTTGAATTGCGGTGTTAAAGAGATACCTTAGTCGCCTTTTACGACACCTCAGCAAGAAGAGGGGCGTGCTATTCTATTCTGCCGGCAGCCATCACGGCTTAAATGTTAGTGAATATTATTATTATTAATGTCGCAAAACGTCTAGCAGCAATATAAACAGGAGGCGTTGAAAAGAAGAGATAAGGGGGAGCAGGTTAGAAAGGGCAGCGAGGGTGATATAGTGCGGTATACTGACATATGCCCCCGAAGACTGTGGCGAGCAGGACGGGCTGCGCGACCGGCGCCTCCGAGTCGGTGTGGTGGTGCGGCCCCACCAGCGAGCCGGCGCGCATCACGTTGACCATGTCGCCCAGGTGAAACTGTCCCATGTAGCCCATCTGCTGCCGCTCCTCGTCCGTCGTCGCCGCGCTGGGGACACACACACACACTTACACACACACGTGTACGTAAACAAACAATCTGTCCCTTTATTTATTACACCTTCTAACAGCGTCTATTGCTGTCAGCCGGCCTCTATTAAAAGTTAGTTAAGTTCGTTGGTTTCCATGAGATCTCTTCAACGGCTCCTAGGAGCTGAGCAGCACGCAGCAGCCACACCTTTTTTTTTGTAACACAGGTTATCGTCATGTCCTATCAGGGCACCATAAGAGTTGTGCTTCGGTGTGTCGGCCTCTAACTGGCTAGAACCCCCGGAGAGTCCCTTCTCCCGTCTGCCGGGACGAAAAATACGGCAGAGCTAACTTCCTCAGCAACCTGCGACGTTTTACCTTCTACAGGCCCCTCTTGTATGTGAAGTCGTAAATATGCCACCGCCCCTCGTCTCCGTGAAGCAGCAGCTACACCCTGGTAACCACATCAGCTCGGCGAATTGAATTTTTTTTATTTCATATTGTATTACTTAATTTTTCATAATAATATTATTTTAAATTTATCATTTAATTGACTGGGAAATAAATGCCTTTTCTATTTTTATACGGCCCACTCATCCGTATATTCTATTGGTACCATGTGAAACAGTTAATGTCAAAGAAAGCGCGCCATAATGAACATTGGGGGTAATCTTTTTATTTATTTACTCTTGATAGGGTTGCCAGTGGCCCGGTACAATAATTCATTTACACAACACATATAAAATTACAATCAACAATGTACAGTTCCTATTAAGGCATCCACAACATAACGTCAGAGTGACCTGTTTATTTATATTATACTATAGTACTGAGCAAACCCGGCGAACTTCGTTTCGCCGCCAGATGGCTTCGTTTTGGTTTTTAGTTAGCGTTTGAAAGAACGTGCGCATAATAAATGTCACATGAAATTAACTGAGCAGAATACAATGAGTAGCTGTCAAACAATGTATAACGCAGCGGCGCCATCTACTTAAAATACAGGTGCGATCTGCTCCACCACCATGCAAAACCATATTGGTTTGTAGTACATGCTATGTATCAGAGATGGCGCGATGGATGTGAAAAATGATATTCCCCATTTTCCTGCTTTTCTGTTGAATTTTTCCTGAATTTTGTTTGCTATAAACCTCACGGAGCCCGAGACCTTTCCAACGATTGCAAAACCGTGGAAATCGGTTCGTGCGTTCTGGAGTTATAGCGTCAGGAAGGTAAACCTGACTTATTTTTATATAATAGATATTATACTATACTATATTAATGGTAATTAATGTCAACATTATTCGTTTGTGCATCTCTCAACAACCCGAAGACATTACTCCTGAATCTCGGCATGGATTGGATGCATTCGGATTTTACCGGTTGTACAATGGAGAGTGTTCCCAGAAGCTACATTCTCTAATTCCACCAGCTCCATTTCATGTTAAAACCATTAGACGCCGTGTCTGATACTAGCCGTATGTGCAGGACGTTCCTTACATCCGCATGAAGAGATTCGCGTCTACATTCATCATGCGAACAGTAAAGGAGTGGAATATGCTTCCAGCGAGTATAATTCCACGATCTTATGACTTGGGAGTATTAAGGAGAATAGTATAAAGGCATATGGTGGGTGGACGCAGTCTATTTATTTATTTTACATAGGGTGCCCAACATGGGTAACATTAGACAAGAAAATAAAAGGATCGTGGTACTTAAATAGAACATATAAATGCTCCCACAATTATAGGGCACCACAGTATGCACAGTGATTAATATATAAAGCTAGTTTACATTAAAGAATAATAATAAAATTCAAAAAAAAAGAAAAAACATATACATACATACACAGACACAACACAAAAGGACAATATTGTAGAATGTATAAATAACAACTTTAAACGAAACTGTGACTGATTCCAAGTAACACAAAAAAAATAAAAATGAAAATACAGTCACTCTCTACACGCTGTTCTAAATTTTGAAAGAGAGACAGTCAGGTCCAAGTCACCGAGTCGCGAGAGTGCGTCGTACTGCCTGCAGATCCTTGGCATGGTAGAAAACTGTCCAAGACTAGTTTTAAAGAAGGGTATAGAAAAAAAATGGAAAGCTGTTTTGCGGGGCAAACGAGATGGAGCATTAATTTTTAGATTGTTGATAAGTTCTGCACAATCTAGATATCACCTATATCACCTATATCGTCGGACTCACCTTGAACTTCCACCAGGTGTGATTGAGGTGAAGCGTGCACCCGTAATTCATAAAGCACGACGGTCAACTGACCTGTCCTTCTGGCAGACGAAGAGGTTGAAGCTGTTCTCGGCGCCCAGGAAGGTGTCATCGTCCAGGATCTCTATGGCCGTCATCCAGTTCGGGCTGTAGTCGCGCGCGATCTCCTCGAAACTGCCTTCCATCTGCAACGTTTTCAACTCTCATTTACTTTTTTTATGGTTTAAACCACAATCAGCGCTGGGTGGCTCAGCTGATCATCTAGCATATGCTGAGCGTGGGCAAGGCTTTACTTTGAGGCATCATCAGAACATGATGTTTGTCTTTTCTGTTCCCTACCTTAAATAACCTTTTTAGTGGTAGGGCGATTGCCCGAACTGGGCTATGACCATAGTACACGAGTGTAAAGACCATCATAGTGACCAGTTTCGGCTTGTCGCGTTTCGGGATCAGCTTGTGTATATCCTTGTGTAGCTCATATACCTAGAAACCTACAGTTGTGGTATATGTGGGCTTACGGGACTACAAAGACTGTAAGTGGATTTTCGTCCTTTGATAGTTTTTGGACTACACTGTACTTACCATCGGTTGCACTGTAGTCACTTGTCGACCCAGTGTAAAAACAACCTATTCTTCTGTGTTGTATATTATGTTATATGCCAAATAAATATTTCTTACTTTCAAAAACCATCGATCAAGTCACCTTTCAAACAAGCATAACTTAATCGAAATTGATTCATCCATACTAGAGCTATGATACCACAGATACTCGTGTTAAGCGTATAACAGGCCCTTTTTAGGTGGGGGGTTTAAAAAAAAGAAACGAGAAGTGGAGGAGAGGGGGGATATGATAGACAGAGTAAGGAATATGGCTAAATAATGACCTGTTTATACTGCAGCAGAGACATGGACCGCATCAGGTCGCCGACCAGTATGAAGTCTCCTTTTACTTTGACGTACAAGGCGACGATGTTGTTAAAGTGGCTGCACTCCAGCCTCAGCTCCTTCTCTGATGTCCACTCGAAGAGTCTCACCTGGGACAGGTTCATATTTACTTACCATCTTTCCACGCGACTTCGTTATGTAATACTTTTGTTGTAATAACAATTATTTCGAGCTTTTGCGATATATTATTGTCCACGTACAGACAACGATTAGTTACATTTACTTGTATTTATTATTTAAGCTATATGTATTTTTATTGTTTATTGATAATTCTTATAAGATGTAACACGACCGGGGTCCTTCATGTAAATCATCGCTGCAGGCTTCCTCTTTGGTTTTAGGCTGATGAAGGTCCCATTTTCGCCGTGTTTATATGTTTACTATTTTCTTTTGTATTTTTTGTGTTGTTTGTATTGCTGCATTTTAATTTCTAATTTTTTGTTGATTTGTGGCGAAATAAATACATTTCAATTTTTCATTTTTACATATTTGTTATTTATTTATTTATTCTAATACTAACTTCACAGTACATTAAGATGTTAATTATTTATTTATTTATTTTATTTATTCACAAATCTACAGTATATAATTTTATAATTTAAAACAGGAAAACGTACAAAAATTGGATTAACCAAGATGATTTGTGTAACAAGGTTATATGAAAGTATTAAATGTGATTCAAATAATTGTTATGAAATAAAAAGTTATTAAAAGTTATTAAGCTAGTAAAATTTATGTGTGAAATGTGTAGTGTGGTTGTGTACTTTGTGTATGTGACTTAGTGTGTGTGTATAAATGTGTATGTTAACTGTCCCTGGCTGAAAACGGCCCTATAACCGCGACTACTTTCTTCCTGAAGGACCCGCAGCTCTCGTGGAAAATATCCACATGTGGTGTTCATTATACACAAAACAGGAAATAAAATAAAAAGAAACTACAGTGCCAGTAATGAAGTTACGCTTACATATTAAATTTTGTTAGTATGTTTTGGGTTAAGGAGAGCGGAATGGTGTCCAGGGGCCTTCCATCAATTGGCCAGACGTCGCCGGGTGCTGAGGAAGCTGGCACAGCCTTGCCCTTGCCCCCGGCAAACGGGAGAAGGAACACCCCGGGGGTTTTAGTCGGTGCGACTCCGACACACCGGGGGGTGTCCCTCATCGTCCCCTGACGGCCCGTAACGGGTTTCCCCCGGGGAAAAAAAAAGTATGTTTTGGGTTCTCTCTGCATCCGAGTAGACGAGTGTTATGGGAGTGTATGTGTGTGTATGCGTGCATATGTATGCCGTGGCGGCTGC
This sequence comes from Automeris io, assembly GCA_036320925.1. Lineage (NCBI taxonomy): Eukaryota > Metazoa > Arthropoda > Insecta > Lepidoptera > Saturniidae > Automeris > Automeris io. The sequence goes on along the minus strand of JAUDJH010000018.1, from coordinate 12,492,002 downwards.
CGGCAGGATAGAATAGCACCCCCCTCTTTTTGCTGAGGTGTCGTAAAAGGCGACTAAGGTATCTCTTGAACACCGCAATTCAACCAGGTGTTCAGAGAAGGAAAACTCGACCAAACCTGCATCCCGCTCCCTCCCGATCGTACTGGTTCTCCTTTCCATCGGGCCTGAGGGAGCTCGGACGAGAGAGTGCTTTTCTGGCTGCGCGTTCAGTTATGCACTTAAATATCTCCTGCGCAATTGACTGTTTCCGTAAACTGGACCTCGAATTTCTTAACCGGTGTTGAAACAGTCGCCGTGGCCGAAACCGGCTAGGACATAATCATCATCATCATCATCATCATGTGTGCATTCGTGTGTTTCGTCCCACCCTATGCTCGGACATTCTTGGGTTATAATTCGCTTATTTGTAGGTTATCTCGCGGTTTTAACGAACTGGAGAGTTCTATCGATGTCTTCGCTGACAGTCTGCCGGTCTTTAAAAGGAAAATCATCGGGTGGTTGAGGGACACGCAGTAGTTGTTGATATGATTTTTCATTTGCCTGTGTTTTCACTTTCATTCTTTAATTATTATTTGTTAATGTGTTTATTTTATAAGTAGTATTGTTTGTATTTTTGATGCCACGATGTGGCGGCCTTAAGTGGCCCAACACATTGATGTGCATTTTTTTTTATTGTCTTGTAGTGTGTTGGCCACCGGCCGCCTTTAAAATGTAAAAATAAATAAATAAATAAATGTTGCATGAGATTCATCTGACTGCAGTTTAGAAATGATAGTCTTAAGGACTTGATTATCTATAATATAAAAATGAATCGCAAAATGTCTTGATAAGCGCGAAACTCGAGAACGGCTGAACCGATTTGGCTGATGTCTTTTTTGTTGTTTTTGTTGAAGTCTGGGGAAGGTTATTACGGAGAGAAAAATTAAAAAAATTGTCTGTAAAAGTCTAAAAACACCACATTTCTATATTCTCATACAAAAGTTTTGTTATAAGTCAATTTGAACTTTAACACCATACCATAAAGTTTAAATGTTAATGGACGGGTTTCGGGAAGGCAAAACAATTATTGAGTGACGTATAAATATTAATGTCAATATTTGTCAATTTTTGTACATATAGCATTAAGGCCAGGTTCCTTCAAACAATTTTCAAAAAAAATCTGACGGGAAAGCCATTAACATTAAAAAAACAATGTGACTTTGGTTTAGAGAAATAGGGCAGAACAAGGTCTGCCGGGACAGCTAGTTAAACATAATATTATATGTGTATCAGGCAAATCACTTGCTGACCGGAGGCCGACCGAAACCAAAACGCCAACCTACACAGGCCAAATAAAGAGAATCCTGATGGAGGGTAATGACAATAGAGCGTGGGATTGACGAGACTGCATCAAAGGATTAATGAATGTTAAAAAACCGAAAGAGATTTGAAAGAATAGAGAGATGTGATGTTCCAATATTACTGCATATCACAATAGTGATTAAGCGTAATGATAGATAAATAGAACACAGTTGAAAATATTTAATTTAATCCCCCCTTCTACCATAAATCAACTGCCGTCGTGCGGGTTTGTACCCTCATGTGGTTGACTTTCCAGCTGCTCGCACGAGGCGATTCACCTTCTCCTTTTTGTTTCGAATCGCCAAGGAATGGAAATCGCTTTCTGCTGTTTTTCCAACATATTACGACATGGAAATCTTCAAACGTCAAGTGAATCGGTATTTGTTGGGTGAGCAAGCTCCATCATCGGCTTTATCATCGCATTCCATTAGGTTTGTTTGAGGTCAAGCGCAAGCCTGTCTGTAATAATAATAACTATACGGAAGACAGAATATGGTTATTGCAATGTTACCGTGCTATTGATCGAGGCGAGTAGTTTCCCGTTGAACTCGACAAGCGTGAAACAGCCCCCCTTGATCTCCTTCTCCGCCACTTGCACGAGCTTGCCCTCCGACCAGTGGAACAACAGTATTCTGCCCTGTTCATGCAATCATACACCCATTTTAACTATTGCACTAATGGCTGTAGCGACCTAGTGGATAAGAGACCGGCATCTACGCATTGCAGCGCAATTGGCCGTAGGTTCGAATCCCCGATGCCTAACCCTTTTTTTTATTGTTAACCTGGTGGAATTCCTTCGAACCATCAGGGGAGTGGTGAGGGCCACTCCCCCCGGTGTGCCGGACTTGCACCGACTAAAACCACCGGGGTGCCAGCACTGCATACTCTTCGCCTTCGCCGGGCCTGGGGATCCAGATACATCCGAGGGCCCGGCGAGCGATTGGCCTTAGGCATTCCTCCTCTCTGGGAGGGGATCATAAAACTACCCCCTCACTACCTCTCATTGGGGCTGCGTGTGGAGACTAGTGATGAAAATGCCCGGGAATTTTCCCAAAGTGCCCAAAACTTGTATGGGGAATATTCCCGGGAATTTACGAAATGTTCGCGGAAGTGCTGGGCACTTTGGGAAAATTCCCGGGCATTTTCATCACTAATGGAGACACACACGCCCCCCCCCCCCGCTCTCCACAGGACAGCGGGCGCCCTCAACGTCCACCACGCAGCCTGTGTCAGGAGGGGAGCCCGTCGCATATATATTTTGCCTAGCCTTTTAACACCACTAACTGACTGCATGCTGGTGAGCTGTAGAAGACCTAATGTAAGAGATATTTGTGCAGGCCGGCAGGATCGCTGCGACTACAGATGGGTCTTTTTCTTACCTGTCGATAGTCGTTGTCGTTTTATTGACTGCACCATGCTTACCATTAGGTATGGTGCAGTCACTGTGTCGAGTCAGTTTAAAAAAAAAAGTTTTTTTTTACAATCGCTTGCCCCTATGTCAAAATCCAATGCACGCTCCAGGTTAAAATAGACATAGTATGTTACAGGGTTTTATGAAGATAACGGATTTTGGGAGTCGAAGCTGCTCGCGTCCGTAGGCTTTACCCTAGTTTCCCTACACGTGACTCCTGGGTGGTGCTAAACGAGCAGCAGCGAGGTGGTAGGGCGTCGGGGCCCGTCTGGATCGCGACCACAGTACATGGGTGTAACGCCCGTCATAGTGACCAGTTTCGGCTTGTCGCGTTTCGGGATCAGCTTGTGTATATCCAGTAGCTCATATACCTAGAGACCTTCAGTCGTGGTATATGTGGGCCGACATGACGACGGAGGCTATCAATGGATTTTTGTCCTTTAATAGTCGCTTTCGTTTTTGGACTACACTGTACTTATCATCAGGTACTCTGTAGTCACTATGTCGAGCCAGTGTAAAAAAAAAACTTTTGAGGTGTGGAATTAAAAAAAAAAATGCTTTGGATAGGGACTTGCCTGCTTGGGCTCGGACTCCTCCGGGTTGAGTATGGCGGTGCCGACGGCGTAGTAATGGTTGGGGTCGTCGCCCAGCTTGCAAGACACCAGCGACATTGCCGTCTCGCTCATCATCAGCTGGTGCGCGTGCAAAACTATATGCAGAGTGGAATAAATACAGGCCGTGGCTTGGCTTGGCTTGCCTAGCAGTAGCGTTTATCCCATATATGCACACAAGCAATGCATACCATACAGTAAACAAGTGTTGGTTAAATCACTAAAACTTAAATAGAAAAAAGGTTATATTTTATATTATTTATTTTTATATGTATCTGTATATCAATAATAATTATATTGTATATGGTATGTGTGTGCCCTTACTCATTCTCTCAATCTACAATTACTACTCAATCTCACCTGATGGAAATCTATGATATGACCGATCATGGAGCGCGCTCACAAAACATATACCGACTCACTCGTCATTTGATGATTCCCATGTCATGAGATGTTGGAAAAACAGACGCAGGAAGCGAATTCCAATCCTTGGGGGTTTGCAGCAAAAAAAAAACGAATCGCCTCATGAGAGCTGCGGGAATGTCAACCACATGAGGATGCAAGCCCTCGCGGCGCGCAGTCGTTGTATGGTAGAGGGGGGGGGGGGATTAAATTGTACAACTTAGCTGTACACTCTCCAGAGTACATAGTCTATAGAAAACCGAAAGGCAGGCCACTGTAATTATTCTCTTAACTTGCAACTTAGTAGAGGATCTTCGAAAGCTCGCTATAGATTAATTAACTGCAGAGCCTCTCTTGAGCTGCGACCTACCTACATACCACACACATGGGCCGCTACCCCCCCCCCCCCCCCCCCCCGGTTAAGTTGTGATGACCTTTCCAGGTCAATCAACAGGCGTAAATTGGAAAAAAAAATAGAAAAAAAACATGGGCCGCTAGATGTCTGAGATCATTCATTGATAGCAAGCTACACGACCATTATATATTAATAGAAAAACGAAAGACATTAGCCGTACCGGGATTCGGCAAGGGAAATGATCAGCGTACCTTCGAATGTGTGGCTGTCCAGTATGAGTAGATTATGGACTTCCAGGTCGAGCATATTGATCGCGTGGCGTGGCAGCGCCAGCGGAGCCCCGGACGTGTTCGGAGCGCCCGTTGAGGCGGACACGCGGCCCGCGCTCGCCGGCTCGCACGCGCCGCCCGCGCCCGCGCCGCCACCGCCGCCGCCCCCCGCGCCCGACCCGCCGCCGCCACAGCCCCCGCTGCCGCCCCCGCCCCACTCCACCTTGTCCATGCGCATTGTGATCACGCCGAACGACTGCAATGCACATTTCTAAATTATGAAGCCGCTAAAACAAATGAACTGATTCCTTATCTATACTAATATTATAAAGCTGAAGAGTTTGTTGGTTTGAACGCGCTAATCTCAGGAACTACTGGTTCGAATTGAAAAATTCTTTTTGAGTTGAATAGAACATTCATCGAGGAAGGCTTTAGGCTATACAACATCACAATGCAACTATTAGGAGCGAAGAAATAATGGAAAATTAGAAAAAAACGGGGAAAATTATTCATCCTTGAGGGCTTCCATTGCGTGCGCTGCGAAAACAGTTCAAGGTACCAAAAATATATGTATGAAAGAATTATTCCTCTTGAAATGATCTAAAAAAATGTCAGACAGTATATGTCAATCTTTTAAGATTAACTTACTAGAACCGTTTTTATGGTAATCGAATTTGGTCGAAATTAATGCATTATTTGTTAAGAGTTGTATCAACGTAATAATATTAATCTTTATCCAAATAAATGTGTTGTTGATTAAGAGTATTTAATTGTGAACAAAATTGTCTTTGACATCACTTAATTTCAATGAACATCTTAGAAGATATTACAATTTTAAAATAAATAACTAACTAAAATGCCCAAAATAACTATTCCACGCTGACGAAGTCGCGGACACAGCTAGTTATCAATAGCAAGCCTCGTATCGCCATGCATGTCGTGGGAAACCAGATTCTCCCAAACGCCCGAGGAGCGAGCAACTTATGTAAGTTTCATCTCTGGGAGAGGCAGGTGTAAAGAGCATACCTCCAAACCTATTTCATAGGCGGCGCGCAGTGCACTGCTGCCGCCTCCCTCTCATCCGGACAGCGGATCCTCAAGTCTACTACCCTTACTACTTTGTTATCATATACTAGTCTATAATAGGAGCATATATACATTTTAAAACAACCTATTTACACAATAATTTTAAGAAATTCGCTAATATTAAGTAGGGATTTAGTCATGGTTACAGATTAAAGAGACAAAATTACGATTGCTCTTTGGAATCATCAATTTGATTACATTTTGCCCATCTCTGTCAGAAACGAGGAAGTTTTACATTCACCATTACATTTTTAACCCCTTCTCTTGCCGTGTCGTTGGGCTGTGGAATGGTCTTCCGGCGAGCGTGTTCCCACGTTCCTATGATATGGGATCCTTTAAGCGTAGCGTGAAGAGATATTTGTGCAGGCCGGCATGATCGCTGCGACTACCGATGGGTTTTTTCTTACCTTTCGACAGTCGTTGGCGTTTTTGAATATTATATTATTCCAGTAAATATTATATTGCTCTCATAGGCAAGATAGATGGCGTGAATATAGAATAGATATGAATATAAATGGTTCCTTTTTTTGTTTAACTTTAAGCACTTCATTCCAGACTTATTTATCGTACGAGCATGCAATGCTTTCATGCATCTATGGAATGAACGCTACTGACTGTGACGTGTCAGTGTAAAAAAAAAATCAATACAACGAATGAAAGAGTTTCAAGATATCTCCACTCACCTGTGAGACTTCCTGGTAAGCAATCCTCCTCGGGGTCTCCCCTAGAGGCACTGTCCTGATGTGCAGCTTCTGTATTTCATCTATAGTGCCGATGGTCACGGTGCTGTCTGTTGCTAACGCTAAACTGGAAAACATTACATCCACTGACACTAATCCCTTATTTTCCCCCTCGGGGATTAATTTTCACACAACATCAATACAGCTTTTGTTACAATATCCAAAACTTATATACGACCAATGCTAGAATATGCCTTTCACGTCTGAAAACCTTACTTTGCCAAGGATATATATACTTGAAAGTGTCCAGAGGAGAGTTACTAAAATTCCGATTGGATTACGTTAAAAAAAGTTTCAAAGAGAGATTGAGAATTCTTCGTTTGTCATCACTTCAAGAGCGATGCCAGCGCGGAGATCTTACTTATCCAGGCGAGAGCGGTGTGTGACGTGTTCCCGCACACCGCTCCCAGACTACTTATGAGGAAAGTGAGGGGTGGCTCTTTACTTCACCCCTCGTAAACACAGAGGCGAGGCCTACCGAATAGGCCAGACGTCGTCGCGGGCCGGAGAAGTGGACGCTGCTGTACCTCCGGTCCTGGCTAGACGAAGCGAAGGAGCACCCCGGGGATTTTAGTCGGTGCATGTCCGACACACTGGGGGGCGGCCCTCATCGCCCCCTGAGGTCCGTCAGGGATTTCCTCCGGGTTACAGAAAAAAAAAGCGCTAAAGCATGTAGACGTAACCCGATACGCAGGCGTCGCCCTATGGGTCGTTAGGGTGTTACGAGACGTGCGGGGTAAGAGGAGGCGCGCGCGCACGGGACGCTTGGAAGTTAGTCGACTACCGAGACCCAAGGCGGGAGTACGTGCGTGTACGTCGCAGTTCGGTGTGCCTTAAAGTGCAAATAAACTGTAAAACGCCAAATTCGTGTCTTCCTAAAACCACACCCACGACCACCGGTCATAGCGCGGAGATCTTATCGAGACATATAAGATTTTAACAGGGAAATATAATTACTCCAAGCAATGCAATACTTGACAAGAAACGAAAACTTGAAAAGAAGTCAATAGTTGTCCCCGTACTCGTTGAGTGAATGATGTGCAGCTGGCTCGTTGGAACTCAAAACCGAATACTGGTTACCGCTCACTCAATAACAGAATATTGCATGTTTGGAATAAATTGCCTCAGGACATTGTTAAGGCGCCATCAATGAATAGTTTCAAAGTTAGACTGGATAGATGGCGCTCATCTCAAACAGTCTGTTTAACAGGAAAATATAACTGCTCCGAGCTATGCAATACTTTTCAAGTCCCCGTGCTCGTTGAGTGAATGATGTGCAGCTGGCTCGTTGGAACTCAAAAACGAATATTGGTTACCGCTCACTTAATAACAGAATATTGCATGTTTCGAATAAATTGCCTCAGGACATTGTTAAGGCGCCATCAATGAATAGTTTCAAAGTTAGACTGGATAGATGGCGCTCATCTCAAACAGTCTGTTTAACAGGAAAATATAACTGCTCCAAGCTATGCAATACTTTTCAAGTCCCCGTGCTCGTTGAGTGAATGATGTGCAGCTGGCTCGTTGGAACTCAATACCGAATATTGGTTACCGCTCACTTAATAACAGAATATTGCATGTTTCGAATAAATTGCCTCAGGACATTGTTGACGCGCCATCAACGAATAGTTTCAAAGTTAGACTGGATAGATGGCGCTCATCTCAAACAGTCTTTTTAACAGGAAAATATAACTGCTCCGAGCTATGCAATACTTTTCAAGTCCCCGTGCTCGTTGAGTGAATGATGTGCAGCTGGCTCGTTGGAACTCAATACCGAATATTGGTTACCGCTCACTTAATAACAGAATATTGCATGTTTCGAATAAATTGCCTCAGGACATTGTTGACGCGCCATCAACGAATAGTTTCAAAGTTAGACTGGATAGATGGCGCTCATCTCAAACAGTCTTTTTAACAGGAAAATATAACTGCTCCGAGCTATGCAATACTTTTCAAGTCCCCGTGCTCGTTGAGTGAATGATGTGCAGCTGGCTCGTTGGAACTCAATACCGAATATTGGTAACCGCTCACTTAATAACAGAATATTGCATGTTTCGAATAAATTGCCTCAGGACATTGTTGACGCGCCATCAACGAATAGTTTCAAAGTTAGACTGGATAGATGGCGCTCATCTCAAACAGTCTTTTTAACAGGAAAATATAACTGCTCCGAGCTATGCAATACTTTTCAAGTCCCCGTGCTCGTTGAGTGAATGATGTGCAGCTGGCTCGTTGGAACTCAAAAACGAATATTGGTTACCGCTCACTTAATAACAGAATATTGCATGTTTCGAATAAATTGCCTCAGGACATTGTTGACGCGCCATCAACGAATAGTTTCAAAGTTAGACTGGATAGATGGCGCTCATCTCAAACAGTCTTTTTAACAGGAAAATATAACTGCTCCGAGCTATGCAATACTTTTCAAGTCCCCGTGCTCGTTGAGTGAATGATGTGCAGCTGGCTCGTTGGAACTCAATACCGAATATTGGTAACCGCTCACTTAATAACAGAATATTGCATGTTTCGAATAAATTGCCTCAGGACATTGTTGACGCGCCATCAACGAATAGTTTCAAAGTTAGACTGGATAGATGGCGCTCATCTCAAACAGTCTTTTTAACAGGAAAATATAACTGCTCCGAGCTATGCAATACTTTTCAAGTCCCCGTGCTCGTTGAGTGAATGATGTGCAGCTGGCTCGTTGGAACTCAATACCGAATATTGGTAACCGCTCACTTAATAACAGAATATTGCATGTTTCGAATAAATTGCCTCAGGACATTGTTGACGCGCCATCAACGAATAGTTTCAAAGTTAGACTGGATAGATGGCGCTCATCTCAAACAGTCTTTTTAACAGGAAAATATAACTGCTCCGAGCTATGCAATACTTTTCAAGTCCCCGTGCTCGTTGAGTGAATGATGTGCAGCTGGCTCGTTGGAACTCAATACCGAATATTGGTAACCGCTCACTTAATAACAGAATATTGCATGTTTCGAATAAATTGCCTCAGGACATTGTTGACGCGCCATCAACGAATAGTTTCAAAGTTAGACTGGATAGATGGCGCTCATCTCAAACAGTCTTTTTAACAGGAAAATATAACTGCTCCGAGCTATGCAATACTTTTCAAGTCCCCGTGCTCGTTGAGTGAATGATGTGCAGCTGGCTCGTTGGAACTCAAAAACGAATATTGGTTACCGCTCACTTAATAACAGAATATTGCATGTTTCGAATAAATTGCCTCAGGACATTGTTGACGCGCCATCAACGAATAGTTTCAAAGTTAGACTGGATAGATGGCGCTCATCTCAAACAGTCTTTTTAACAGGAAAATATAACTGCTCCGAGCTATGCAATACTTTTCAAGTCCCCGTGCTCGTTGAGTGAATGATGTGCAGCTGGCTCGTTGGAACTCAATACCGAATATTGGTAACCGCTCACTTAATAACAGAATATTGCATGTTTCGAATAAATTGCCTCAGGACATTGTTGACGCGCCATCAACGAATAGTTTCAAAGTTAGACTGGATAGATGGCGCTCATCTCAAACAGTCTTTTTAACAGGAAAATATAACTGCTCCGAGCTATGCAATACTTTTCAAGTCCCCGTGCTCGTTGAGTGAATGATGTGCAGCTGGCTCGTTGGAACTCAAAAACGAATATTGGTTACCGCTCACTTAATAACAGAATATTGCGTGTTTGAAATAAATTGCCTCAGGACATTGTTGAAGCGCCATCGACGAATAGTTTCAAAGTTAGACTGGATAGATGGCGCTCATCTCAGTCCGATTTTTAAGTATAATCAACGCAGTGCTAAGCAATATACATTGTAGAACACATCAGTTAATAGCTGCTCGCCTATTATTTGATAATAATAATAATATTCGTTATCTCTATCTAGAAAGCTAATTACTAACTTTCAAAGTGCTCACTTTAAAATTTTAAACAAACTTACAACTTTTATTTCACTCTTAGAGTGCTCGGCTCTCCCCTCAAGAGCATAGATGGGCAAAATGTAATTAGATTAATGAAAAACGATTATATTTTCCAGTTTTCATCATTGATATGATTACATTTCATCCATCTATGTCTTAAGAACTAAGAACTCCTTTAATTGCATATTAATTTTTGACTTATTTTTGTTTATAAGGGATTTAATCATGATTACAGATTAACGAAATTAAATTAACGATTACAGCTTTTAATTTTATTATTATTAATAGATATTTGTAATAATATGTAACACGACTGGACCCTTCACGAAAATCAGACTTCCTCTGTGGCTATAAGCTGATGAAGGTCCCAGTTTCGCCATGTTTATATGTTTTTGTATCTGCTTTTGTTTCTGTATGTTGTATTTGTTACTGCATTTAAATTTCTAGTTTTTTCTTAGTTTGTGGCGAAATAAATAGATTTGATTTCTATATATTATGAGACATTTAAGTTAACTTAACGAGGCAATTTGCCTCTTCTTTTTTACTGTGAACCACCATGGAGTGAAATTCGCTTCCTGCGTTTATTATTTGATCACCTTTACGATATGGTAATCTTCAAACGCCTAGTGAATCGGTATTTATTGGATGAGGTCAAGGTCATTGAGGTCAAGCGAAAGCCTGTCTATAATTAATAAAAAAATTTAGAACGTCGAAATCAAAGGTTCGAACTTTTCAGCCAATTTTCTATGTGCTCGTCTTCGCCGGGTACCGAGGAAGATGGCTCAGCCTTGCCCTTGGCACTCGGCAGGCGGGAGAAGGACCACCCCGAGGTTTATAGTCTGTACAAGTCCGACACACCGGGGGGGCTGCCATCACCGCCCCCTGAAGATTTATTAGAGACTTCCCCCGGGTAACCAAAAAAAGGTGATGTGCTCGTCTGCCGCTCCTGGAACTTCCCCCCCCCTCTTCCCCCTGGTTCGGGGCTCGGTTAGGATTAGACATATACAAGTGAACACTGACCTGTCGGGGTAGGCCTGCGCGTTGAGCGAGCACATGTGCGTGACCTCCTTCAGATTGACGTTAGAGAACACCAGCTTGTGGTTGGACGAGAATATCACCGTGGGCCGGTCCGAGCACGCGAATATGTTAGTCGTGGACAGGGACCTAAAAAAAAATTAAATCAAAATTTTTAGGTATATGACATTTGGAGATGAGGGGAGTGTGGCGCTTTACACCAGTCTCCCTGCCAATGTGTTAGGTGTACGCGGGGGACGGCGACTATTTAACCACCCCCTGCTAAGTAGGAGGGGCCTGCAAGGTCCGACGTCGCCGAATGCCGAGGAAGCTGGCTTGGCTTTGCTCTTGGCATTCGGCAGACGGGATAAGGAAAACCCCGGGGGTTATAGTCGGTGCAAGTCCGACACACCGGTCCGATAGGGATTACAAAAAAAATCTATGACATTTGGAAAAGATATACACATGTCATCACTGTCATCTCATTGTAACCAACTGCTGGATATAGACCTCTTCTAACAAGCGAGGTTTTTGCAACGTGGTAGGGCGTCGGTGCCCGCCTGGATCGCGACCACAGTACATGGGTGTAGAGCCCGTTATAGCGACCAGTTTCAGCTTGTCGCGTTTCGGGATCAGCTTGTGTATATCTAGTAGCTCATATACCTAGAGACCTTCAGTCGTGGTATATGCGGGCCGACATGACGATGTAGACTATCAATGGATTTTCATCCTTTGATAGTCGCTTTCGTTTTTGGACTTCACTGTACTTACCATCAGGTACTCTGTAGTCACTATATCGTGCCAGTGTACAAAAAAAAAACAAGCGCCATTAAGCCCGGTCTTCGGATATTCTCATCCAATCCATCCCAGCCCCCCGGCGCAGGTCGCCCCTCCATCTTGCCAGAGCGCCTCATGCTAAGCTTGCCGATTTGTGATCCCCGCTCTAGAACCGGCCCGCTTCAACAACCATCGGTTCTCCAACAGCTTGCGACATTGGAATCTTCAAACTACGAGTGAATTGTTATGTGCTGGGTGGGCGCGTTGTATCATCGGCGCCATCATCGCTTTCCATCAGGTGAGATTAAAGACAAGCATAAACCTATCTGTAGTAAAAAAGGTTTGTAGACTTGTTCGCGATGGCTCTTTGACCGAAGACAAAAAATAGAACATCGAGCATCGACGTAGAGTTGCCTGGCTCGCAGTCTTTTACCGGTTGCACAGTAGAGAGTGTTCTCAGGATGGAAGACAGTTTCAAGGACTTACCTTGGCTGGTTCTTCTCCTCAATCCCCTTGATGGAAAATTGACGGTTTTCACTACGCGTTTTTACGATCGCGGGGTGCTAGCGTTATTTTTTCTTTTATTTTTATACGAGAGAAGCGTTTTAGCATTCGTGAGTTTTTTTTGAGAACTGACGTTCCATCCCTTTTTTTCGGTGACCAGCCTAAGGTGGGAAAGGAGGGGATGGAGCGATAGGAAAGAGAGGGATAATGTATGTGCGAGTGAGTGTTGGTTATGCGGTAAATGTTAAATAGCGTATACACAGGAGTTACACTCTTTAATTCCGCCAGCCCTATTTCATCTTAAAACCATTAGACGCCGTGTCGGATACCAGCCGTATGTGATGGGCGTTCCTTATATCACAAAAAGATTCGCTTCCATATTCATCATGCGAACAGACAAAGGGGTGGAATATGCTTCCAGACAACACAAGGTGTTAAGTGGTTTTATGATGAAACTAGCTTATGCCCGCGGCTTCGCTCGCGTTAAGAAGTATTATTATTAATTAGGTATAGTTTTTGCGGCTTTACTTATGTTTAGCGTGTGTAAAAAAATTAGGGCCTACAAAACTTCTTTGTATACAATATTCTTAACTAATCTGTCATTAGGCGCTAAAACTATCAAGCTATTGGGTGAACTTACTCGTGAGCAAGCAACATAAAACTGTCCCTGAGAGAAGCAATGTTCTTTCAAGTCAATACCCACAAATTTGAGAGTTTGCCCATGAAACTTGATTATTGTCATGGCAAAGTAGACTTCATCTACCTGCATGCCAAATTTCAGCCCGCTCCGTCTAGTGGTTCGGGATGTGCGTTGATAGATCACTATGTCAGTCAGTCACCTTTGAGTTATTAAGCTAGTATATTTAGATGGTGCTGGTGGAATTAGAAAAGTGTAATATATTCCAGACGTATTGCAAGGTCACGCAATGCTTTCATGCACCTATGAAATGAACGCTACTGCGCTCGCAGTCACCCTCAGGGCGGCCGGGGAAGTCCTGTGCAGCACACCCTGGGTCAGCAGCACGAGGGCGCGTACCTGAAGCTCCTGAGCACTGTCGGCTGCGTGCCGAGCGTGACGCGCTTCCTGTTGGTGAGCAGCCCGGTCTCCTGCTCCAGCGTGAAGTAGTACATGGAGCCGTCCCCCAGCGCGCACAGGAGGTAGCAGACGCCCTCCAGCACGCAGATCAGCAGCGACCGCGGTATTATCTCTGGAACGACATCATCATTGTAGCTGCACGTCTGCACGCCGCCACGATCGGAACAGAAAGACCAGAGTATGATGTCGCCCAGGCTTATATGCCTGTGTGTTGTATGCTGTGCCTGACGGCCTGGTAGCGGAGTTTGTGGCGACCCTATTTACGATGCTAAGGTCCTGGGTTCGAGTCCCGGTAGTGGTAAACTTTTCTGTGATGAGCAAATGAGTTTGTCACGAGTCATGGTTGTACATATGTATTTAAGTATATATATCTTTGTCTAGTACCCATAGTACAAGCGCAAGCTTAATTTGGGACTAGGGCAATGTCTGTAATTGTTAGTGAATATTATTATTATTATTATTATCATTTATTCATTATTTATATACAATATAGTTACATTTTAAAATAAATACATATAAAAAACATATAAATTTTAAAATATAAAAATATGTAGACCTACAGGGGCGAGGCCTAAGGCCCAAGCCACCGGTAGTTAGGAGCTCAGAGTGAGGAACCTCCTCACAATGCGCGCCGTATCGAGTAGAACTGCCTTCTGTATCCGGCCCTTGATCCAACAACCAAGCGAGAGCCTCTTAAGGTGGTAATCAAGGCTCTTTGCGATCAGCCCATTAGTCGATACGACTATCGGGACAATAATCGTAGAATCTACACCCCACATGCTGGTAATCTCGTGTGCGAGGTCTAATTTATTAATTAAAATTGTTATTATTATTATTATTATTATATGCACTCTCTGTAGCACTGCCGCTTTCTGATTGGCCGATCAACTTAGGTTAAGGATAAGAAAGAACCGCGCGCGTTCTATTTGTTAGGCTTAAGATGTAAATATAGTTTGTAAGGTTTTTAACTAATACACCACCGACCGATCAAACAGTGAGGTACACACACACACTACTTTCACTCCACGACACCGGCGGCGCCGAAGAAGGATAGTTCAGTCAACTGCTGCTAACCGGTGCGTTTTCGCACCGAGGCGCAGTTCCACTCCGACGCAGCCTTGAGTTTCTTTCGGCGTTTCTTCTCAAGGTAGTCACTTCCGAAACGCTGGTAGATCACCCGTAGGGTTAGTACTTTATTTGGCTGGCGGTCCAAGTCGAGGTTCGTACCCACAGGGGTGCCCTTGCATTGCCACCCAACCCAAAAATTTCGCTGGCTGAGCACCTTCTGTGCTCGCGCCCTAAGCCCGGTTGAGCTAAAAATGCCTTTCCCGGCAATCAGTAGTTAGTCCGCTTCAAAAAAAAAAAACTAATACACATGTTTTTCGGAATGTAACACGCTATTTATTTCGCTACGTGCTCCAGCCTCAACATCATCATTCCTTTGTAGAATTTCAAACGATATGTGAACCGGACAACTGACTTCTGGCAATTGCCAATATTAGATCATAAGATCATTAAATAATTTTTGAGAGACGAAGCTGCTCGTGTCCGTAGGCTTTACCCTAGTTTCCCTACACGTGACTCCTGGGTGGTGCTATACGAGCAGCAGCGAGGTGGTAGGGCGTCGGTGCCCGTCTGGATCGCGACCACAGTACATGGGTGTAAAGTCCGTCATAGCGACCAGTTTCGGCTTGTCGCGTTTCGGGATCAGCTTGTGTATATTTTTTTTTTTACACTGGCTCGACATAGTGACTACAGAGTACCTGATGGTAAGTACAGTGTAGTCCAAAAACGAAAGCGACTATCAAAAGATGAAAATCCATTGATAGTCTACATCGTCATGTCGGCCCGCATATACCACGACTGAAGGTCTCTAGGTATATGAGCTACTGGATATGCACAAGCTGATCCCGAAACGCGACAAGCCGAAACTGGTTACTGTGACGGGCTTCATACCCAGTAGCTCATATACCTAGAGACCTTCAGTCGATATATGTGGGCCGACATGACGATAGAGACTATCAATGGATTTTCATCCTTTGATAGTCGCTTTCTCTCTCTGTAGTCATTATGTCGAGCCAGTGTAAAAAAAAAGATCAAGTTTTTTTTTATACTCTCATCTCTTGGACGGCTCTGCCCAGCACTTACTCGACGCCCTGGGTTGGTTGCTGCGGAGATCTGTCCGCATTGTGAATGATCCAGACGTGACTAAGCATCTTGAACCGCTGCAGCTGAGCAGAGATATTTTTTTTTTATTCTCACTCGGCACAGTGACTGCACCGCACCTGATGGTAAGCATGGTGCAGCCCAAAAAAACGCCAACGACTATCGACATGTAAGAAAAACCCAACGGTAGTCGCAGCGATCATGCCGGCCTGCAAAAATATCTCTTCCGAGAATTTCTCTTCTTCTATTGCCTCACTGAGCATTTTCTACCGTTTGTATCATGGCGAGTGTTCTGAAGAATCATTTGACCTTGTTTCGCCCTTTCCCTCCCATTGTAAAACCACGCACGCGGGTATATGGGGTCATAGTTATGCAGTAACTCACACCCCGGTTAGGACTAAGTTCTCCAACTATAAATGCAGAAGAATCGTTTTTAAATTCGAGCAAATTTAAAAAAAAAACGGGTGGTTGAAGTGGAATATATATGAAGGGGAGGAAGGGAGTAAGTTTAGTTAAAAGTTACATTGTTCTCTTTTCCTCCAAGTCATATAGTTCTTTTCTATCACGTAACGCAGTGTGCCTAGACATGTATGTGCTTTATTATCGATCCTCATCCACATAAGGTAAAGAGAAGTGTGTGGGACTCACCTCCGGGTAGTTTCTCGGTGTGCAAAGGCTGCAAGTCAGGCAGGCGGAGCACCCTCACGGATATGTCGGTCCAGAGCCCTACTCCGAGCAGCGCATTGTCACCTCCGGGCCCCAGATCCAGGCAGGCTACCTCCTCTTCCATGCACACTTCGCTGCTCAAGCAATGTCAACACGTGACTGATCCATATCCATTCCATCCAAAAGTTAAGGGGCGTATTGACTGAGGTGGGGTAATAAGTTGATAAATGTGGGGAAGAGTTGACAAGTCTGGTGGTGTTGATAAATTTGTGGGGGTATTAACTGTGATGGGAGTATATTTTACAAAAGCGTGCAGGAAGTGTTGATAAATGAGATTGATGTGTCGTTGTTATTGTGAGGTCGATTGCCCAAATTAAGTTTTGACTACAGTACAAAAGTATAAAGATCGTCATAATATCTCACTTCGGCCTGTCGCGTTTCGTGATCAACTAATGTAAGTCTGCTTGCTCATATACGTAGAGACCTACCATAATATTAGGTCCTTACATATGAAATTGGCGTTTTTCGTACTGGCCACTTTAATCACAAATTTCTCCTCTTTGGTAAGGAATTCCAAATTCAAATTTGTACAGCTATAGACTCATGTATTTGTGCTTCGATGATCGTCATTCATTTGTTTTTTTCTTCAGTTTTTTTCTGTTTGCGTCACTCATTTTACAAAATGGAAAACTTAAAATATCGCATTATTTACGAGTACGAGTTCCGCCGTGGCACTAGTGCTGCGGAAACAACTCGAAGGGTGAATGATGTGTATGGCGGTCGTGTTGCAAAAGAAAACACAGTTCGTTTTTGGTTCCAACGTTTTCGTTCTGGAAATTTCGACCTGCAGAACAAGCCCCGTGGACGGCCTGAGACTCAAGTTGATAATGAAGAGTTGAAGGCTATTGTGGAAGCGGATCCATCGCAAACCACGTCCGAGTTAGCTGCAGGCTGCGATGTTAGTAATAAAACTGTTTTAATTCACTTGAAGCAAATTGGGAACATTAAAAAGCTTGAAAGGTGGGTACCGCACGAATTGACTGAAGCAAACCGGCAAACGCGCGTCGACTGCTGCGTTACATTACTAAACCTGCACAATAATGAAGGTATTTTAAACCGAATCATTACCTGTGATGAAAAATGGGTTCTTTACGATAATCGGAAGCGCTCAGCGCAATGGTTGGATCCTGGCCAGCCAGCCAAATCCTGCCCCAAGCGAAAATTAACCCCAAAAAAGTTACTTGTAAGCGTTTGGTGGACTAGTGCCGGTATTGTTCATTACAGTTTTCTCAAATCTGGCCAGACTATTACGGCTGATGTCTATTGTCAGCAATTGCAAACCATGATGGAAAAGCTAGCGGCTAAACAACCTAGGCTGGTCAATCGCTCCACGCCACTGCTGCTTCACGACAACGCTAGACCACACACTGCGCAACAGACGGCTACTAAATTAGAAGAGCTTCAATTGGAAAGTCTAAGACATCCTCCGTACTCCCCGGACCTTGCTCCAACAGATTACCATTTTTTTTTCGAAATTTGGATAACTTCTTGCAAGGGAAAAAATTCAACTCCGATGGGGTAGTCCAAATCGCCTTCAAAGATTTTATTGATTCCCGTCCGACTGGTTTTTTTAGTAAAGGGATCAATGAACTACCTATGAGATGGCAAAAGTGCATAGAAAATAATGGTTCATACTTTGATTAATTAAATATATTATATTAAAAAAATATTCGACCTCCCATACAAAACGCCAATTTCATATGTAAGGACCTAATATATATATATATATATGAAACGTTGTTCTGACATATAAATTATTTGTAGTGAATATCTTATGTATATATTTTACCCGCGGTTTTGCATTGTAAAATAGTATATGATTTAATTAAATTTATGGTTCACAATTTTGGTCATAGTGGCATAAAAATTGTAGCCTATATGTTATTCCGATGTGTAATCTATATTACGGTAAAAGTTTCATGGAAATCCGTCCAGTAGTTTTATCGTGAAAGAGTAACAAACATATTCACAAACTTTATCATTTATAATATTATTTAGATTTGCCTTAGCTCAGGGAAATTTTAATCGAAATAGAGAGAAAAAACATTTACAAAAAAGACGATAATTGATCAGTTATCAAATGGGATGAAAAATCATTAATTTACTAAAATGGCTATTAAAAAATAGGGGTTGGTGCTAAAAAGGTACAAATTTAGGGTTGTATGTATATTTAATGCCACATTATAGAAATATAAAAACAAAAGTTTTTGTCCAAAATTAAAAAAAAAATTAAGGGTGAACAACCCTTATCACTTAGGGTTGTGAAAAATAGATAGTAGCCGATTCTTAGACTTACTGAATATGCATATAAAATTTGGTAAAAATCGCTAAAGCCGTTTCGGAGGAGTAAGGTAACTAACATTGTGACACGAGAATTTTATATATATATATATATATATATATATATATATATATATGTCGGAGAAAGCATTTAAATTGTTGTTAATTGTTATTAACTGTTATTAATTGAAACGTCAGGTTTAGTACTTGGACGGAATCGGAGATGGCGTTGCGATCGTAATCAACTATTCGATTTGGTATAAAATGGAAACTAGTCATTTTTCGGGACCCACTCCGACGCAGCCTTGAGTTTCTTTCGGCGTTTCTTCTCAAGGTAGTCACTTCCGAAACGCTGGTAGATAACCCGTAGGGTCAGTACTTTATTTTGGCTTTATTTGGCGGTCCAAGTCGAGGTTCGTACCCACAGGGGTGCCCTTGCATTGCCACCCAACCCAAAATTTCGCTGGCTGAGCAGCTTCTGTGCTCGCCCCCTAAGCCCGGTTGAGCTGAAAATGCCTTTCCCGGCAATCAGTAGTTAGTCCGCTTCAAAAAAAAAAAAAAATTTTTCGGAACATTTATATTCGGACGGTCGTAGCGATCGCACGTATCTCAGAGATCGTCGCGTTTCCTTTCTAAAATGAGTGATGAAGAATGTGCACGTGCCGCCTTGACGAGGCTGTACCCCGTCATATATATATGTGTGTGTGGGCCAACATAGCTGGGGCAACTGTCAATGGATTCTCGTCCGACTATGGTCACTGATGTTCTTGTTATTGGGTGTGACGTAATAGCTTTCTCGAGCCAGTATTAAAAAAAAAATAGTTGATAGAGTTAAGGATGTATATTAACAAAAGTGTGGGGGAAGTTTCGGCAAACGTGTGGGTGTGTCGCCAGTTGCGGGTGCAGGTACTCACGCCATGAGGTCGAGCGCGCCCTGGCGTATCGCGACGAGGTAGATCCTGGGCCCGGCGGCGCAGACCACGCGCTCCTCGCCGCACGCGACCACGGACAGCGCGCGGCCCCCCTCCGGCGCCCAGCGGCTCGCCAGCACCCACCCGTCCGCGCTGCGACCCGTCAGCCTGACTCCCTCGTCCGTCACCTATGAGCCCAACGTTCAATCCATTCATAACAACATTTACATATCTATCATAACGCAATTTGGAACGCAATTTTTTTTGTTCTATTTTTCTCGCTTCCTTTTTAACATTTACTAATAACTTTCAGGTGTGTTATTAATATTGACGCATATATTATAATATCTATTCGATCAAAACATTGTCATGTAAAAATGTAGACTAGAGATGCCACGAATATTCGGCAACTATTCAGTATTCGGCCTATTCGGCCACTTTTTTTGCTATTCGGTATTCGGCCGAATAATACGTAATATTCAGCCGAATACCGAATACCAAATCATGTAAAAAAGACACGTTATATTACTCAAACCTATGTATTTATTTCCAAATTACAACACTTTAGTAATTAAAATTGATTAGTGGCAAGTTGTGATGGATAAAAACAAGCTTTTCAGCATTTTTTGGTAGCAAACGATTACGCTTTTCATCGTAAATGTTACCAGCCTCAGAAAATAACCTCTCTCACACATACTCTCTCTCTCTCACACACACAAACACACACACACTCTCTCTCGCTCGCACACATACTAATAAACTTATACCGTTAATATCCATATAAAAACACAAAACACCCTTGAATACTTAACCCGAACGGAAGTGCGAGTCTCACCAGAGACAAGATTTACTTAATCAGTGAGACTTATCACCCTGTGTATATGCATAAGCTTTGTGTTGAAATAAAGATTATTATTATTATTACTAAACAAGCTACTTCCAGGAATATTCGGCGGCCGAATATTCGGCGCTTCGGCCGACAGCGTTGCCGAATATTCGGTATTCGGCCAATTCACTATTTGTGGTATCACTAATGTAGACAAGACTTTGTCCCTTCTATTAAAAAAATATGTAAGATCTACTAAACACACACTACAATCTTCTTGGAGATTCGGTTGATTGTTTGCGGACTCCATGCCGAGATTCAGGAGAAGGTCTTCGGGTTGTTGAGAGATGCACAAATTAATAATCTTGACATTAATTACCATTAATATAATATAATATAATATAGTATAAATAAACAGGCCACTCTGACGTATGTTGTGGATGCCTTAATAGGAACTGTACATTGTCGATTGTAGCCGTGTATATGTATTGTGTAAATGAATTATTGTACCGGGCCACTGGCAACCCTGTAAAAGTAAATAAATAAATAAACAAGTCAAGTCTAAGTATTCTAAACGAAATCTCAGCGATCAGCTGCGTTACTGGTCACATTGGACACGACATACAAGCGTAAAGTGAATACGACCACTAATATATCTCTACTCACCTCGAAGTGTATATTGTGTGACGATATATTATTATTTTAATACTAGCAAAAGGCAGTTTCTATCAAAAGTAGCTTATACCTCATATAAAAATCATAGTACGATATTTAATGAAGACGAATTTTTTAAATTAATTTATAACTTTCACCACTGTTTAAACCTTAAATTAAACCTGGCTTTGGTATAAAGACGGAAAGATTATGTTGAGCGTTGTTTCTCTTTCCGTAGATAACAACTGACCCCCTTTGAATTCGCCGCATATTTATAGCGGGGAGGCAGGTACCACCAATTGTAAAGATTCTCCAGCCATCTCGTATATTCCAGCGACACTTCTAGAAACCGCTTTCTATTCTCCAATAGATGGCACCACTATTTACTTTAGCTATGCTACTCGCCACAAGATGACATTACGAACTGTGGTTTATCTACTTACAGTATTATACAATAGAGGTCGCTACATGCTTCCTTATTCCGTAACAGTATTAACAAGCGAGTCGCCTTAGGCGTGATAGTTTATGTCATAACAATGAACTGCGGCGATTTGATTACAGGACCCGCAGTCCCCACTAATTCGCAGAAGTAGTCACCTTGGGGTTTTTAGCTGGTAAAAGTCCGGCACACCCCGGCTGCCTACCCCTTCGCGGCAGGGACGGTCCTATGAGGATTTTCACCAAGTAAAAAAAAAAAAAAAATGTCATAACAATGAAAACTCACTTGTATAAGCTGATTGTGACACACGTTCCCAGTGAAAAATGTTTGTCTGTCCGATACGAAGCCCTTTATATCTGTCTCCTCGACTTCTTCCCCATTTAAGGCCAGTACTCTGAGGAGAAAAGAGTTAAAATAAAAATCTGCGCGTGCAGCGCGTACTGTGTATATGACAGAAATTTTATTTTATTTATTTTATTTTAATAGGCTTTCAAACAGAGTGTATACATTCAAAAATAAGACAAAAAATAAACAATAATAAAGATTCGCTTCTACATTCATCATGCGAACGGCTAAGGAGTGGAATATGCTTCCAGCGGCCATATTTCCGCGATCTTATGACCTGGGAGTCTTTAAGAGAAGAGTGAATAGGCATTTGGTGGGCGATCGCGTTTCATCATCGAACTCATCTTCACTTTTCACTAGGTGTGATTGAGGTCAAGCGTTCGTCTATAAATTATAGAAAAAAAATAACAATAGATATCATGCCTTATACACATACAGTCTATAACTCCAATTACGTGAAAGCGCAACATGTACTACAAGCAAATTTCCATATAAAATTTCTAATGGCACAGTGATATGGAAACAAAAGATCCTTTATACACAAATTATAATGTTTAATTATGTTAACCGTGAGACAATTTTAAAAGACTTGCTTTGAAAGAGGTCAGAGAACTAAAAAATATATCTTTACTTTCATTATGAATCTTATTAAAGGTCCTATATATACGCCATGAAGGAGCCTGTTTGCCAAGGTTGATTCGGATATGCATTGTGGCAAATGGTTCATATAAGGCCTTGAGCCTGAACGTGGCACTTTCAGCGGAATGCTCTGTAGAATTTCAATGAAACAAGATAACGCAGACGAAAGTTGTAACAGTCTACACGACACTGGACTATGGTGCGTATGACGGCCGTGCAGCGCTCGTCTTCAACCCGCTCACATTCTAGCGTGATAGTCACGCGAATCCCGTATTTTCCATAACCCCAAAAGAGCCCAACGCGTCCAATCAAGTATTTAATTCTTAAAAAATGTGACATATTTTTAAATTTAAGAAAAGTTAAAAGAAACCGTCACCGACCTGGTCTGCCCCACGAAAGCCAAGACGAGCGTGTCGTGGTGCTGCGCGTCGGAGAGCGTCAGGGGCCACATGCCCTTGATCCCGGGCAGGTCTATGGACGCCTGCTCCTGTATGCCGATCCCGTTGCGGATGATGCGCAACGAACCCATCTTGAACGCGCCTGGACAACCAAATCGTTCCTTAATACTTTTATTCAAAAAGTTATCGATATAATATTTAGACCCTCAACACTATTTATGGCTCATACGGAATATCAGTCAAACTAAAATAAATAATAAATTATTTATTAGAAAAACAATTACAAAGCAGCATATTAAAGTCAGCTGACCCCCAAACTAGGTCTACCTATATCTTAGATGTCAGCCGTGGTGGCTGCCGGCAGAATAGAATAGCACGCCCCCCTTCTTGCTGAGGCGTCGTAAAAGGCGACTAAGGTATCTCTTTAACACCGCAATTCAACCAGGTGTTCAGAGGACAACTCGACCAAACCTGCATCCCGCTTCCTCCCGATCGTACTGGTTCTCCATTCCATCGGGCCCGAGGGAGCTCGGACGAGAGAGTGCTTTTCTGGCTGCGCGTCCAGTTATGCACTTAAATATCTCCTGCGCAATTGACTGTTTCTGAAAACTGTGCCTTGATTTTCTTAATCGGCGTTGAAACTGTCGCCGTGGCTGAATCCGGCTAGGACATCATCAGATGTCAGCACATTCCACATAATTTGTTACATACAGTTAATATCCGCTGCGTAGCTCCAATCTTAACTCAAAACAATACAATAAATTACATACACTATACAATCGAAGTAAATAATAATTTCACAATAATGTTAAACCCCAAACACATCTATTCCCGCAACAGTTCCTCAGTATCATTATATTTCGGATTCGACAAGGAGTCCCTCAGCTTCATTTTACATTTGTAATTAGATAAATCTATACTAATATTATAAAGCTGAAGAGTTTGTTTGTTTGAACGCGCTAATCTCAGGAACTACTGGTTCGAATTGAAAAATTCTTTTTGTGTTGAATAGACCATTTATCGAGGAAGGCTTTAGGCTATATAACATCACGATGCAACTATTAGGAACAAGGAAATAATTCAAAATGTGAAAAAAAAACGGGAAAAATTGTTCATCCTTGAAGGCTTCCATTGCGTGCGCTGCGAAAACGGTTCAAGATACCAAAAATATATATAGGAAGTAATTATTCCTCTTGAAATGATCTAAAAAAATATCCGCAACAGTATATATATATATATATATATATCTATCTTGTAAGATTAACTCACTAGAACCGTTTTTATGGTAATCAAATTTGGTCGAAATTAATGCATTATTTGTTAAGAGTTGTATCAACGTAATAATATTAATCTTTATCCTAATAAATGTGTTGTTGATTAAGAGTATATAATTGTGAACAAAAGTGTCTTTGACATCACTTAATTTCAATGAACATCTTAGAAGATATTACAATAACTTATATAGCAAAACAACGTTTGCCGGATCAGCTAGTTCAAGATATTTGTTTGAGAATTGTGTTAGAATAAAAGATTTGTTGTTGTTTTACGTACGTATAATTGATTTTGAATGCATCTATTTACAAAGAGACGATTGGCAAGAAATATGTTTGATATGTGACATGTCATGCTGGTGCAGATTGCTGTTTTGCCACAATTTATTTGTCAGTGCGTGAACAATATTCAATTCAAAACATTCAAAGCACACTTTCTACGAAATCAGTGACGCAATGTTCGAAAGACGCAATCGTTATGTTTTTTTTTTCGTCACGTTTTTCAATCGTTGTCACCGTGAGTTTGAGACGACCTCAAGGGACGCAATGTTTCATTTCATTTGTTATTTACAAGTAACTAGAGCAGTAGAGTAGTAGTAGAGCATCGAGCTTCGACGTAGAGTTGCCTGCCTCGCGGTCTTTTACCGGTTGCACAGTGGAGAGTATTCCCAGGAACTACATTCTTTGATTCCACCAGCCCCATTCCAACACAAAACCACAAGACATCGTGTCGGATACCATCCGTATGTGGTGGATGTTCCTTATATCCGCGCGAAAAGATTCGCTTCTACATTCATCATGCGAACGGCTTAGGAGTGGAATATGCTGCCAGCGGCCATATTGCCGCGATCTTATGACCTGGGAGTCTTTAAAAGGAGAGTGAATAGACATTTGTTAGGCGGACGCGGTTCATCATCGGGCTCATCTTCACCTTCCACCAGGTGTGATTGAGGTCAAGCGTTCGCCTATAAGTTATAAAAAAAAAACTGTTTAACCTGAATCAAGTGTGAAACCTAGCGATTCGTGAACATAGAGATGACTATGAAATAAAATTAAATGTAACATTATTCATATAGGCCTACTTCCAAGCAGTTTTGAATCGCCAAAAAATGATTCCAGAAAGACAATGATTCCAGCACCGGTTTTAAAAGCAGAATTGACCGAGAAGAGCCGGTTAAAAACTCTGGTAGTTGAAATGCAACCACTGTTTTTTTAAAGGTTACCTAATCTTTTTTTTTTTACACTGACGCGGCACAGTGACTGCACTAAACCTGATGGTAAGCATGGTGCAGTCCAAAAAACGCCAACGACTATCGATAGGTAAGAAAAAAACCCATCGGTAGTCGCAGCGATCATGCCGGCCCGCACAAATACCTCTTCACGTTACGCTCAAAGGATCCCAAATCATAGGATGGTGGGAACACGCTCGCCAGAAGACAATCTATAGCCCAGCAACTAGTTTAGCTAAGAGTTTGTAAGAATTACAAAACTTTTTAGAAATCGTAGG
This sequence comes from Automeris io, assembly GCA_036320925.1. Classification (NCBI taxonomy): domain Eukaryota; kingdom Metazoa; phylum Arthropoda; class Insecta; order Lepidoptera; family Saturniidae; genus Automeris; species Automeris io. The sequence continues at coordinate 12,466,293 of JAUDJH010000018.1, read as the reverse complement.
TAATATAATGGATGGAATGGGTCTATTTCACTACTTAGCTATTCGCATTGTAAAGAAAAAAACCAGGTGTTCTTTTTTTACACTGGCTCGACATAGTGACTACAGGGTTGCTGATGGTAAGTACAGTGTGGCCCAAAAACGAAAGCGACTATCAAAGGACGAAAATCCATTGATAGTCTACATCATCATGTCGGCCCACATATACCACAACTGAAGGTCTCTAGGTATATGAGCTACTGGATATACACAAGCTGATCCCGAACCGCCACAAGCCGAAACTGGTCACTATGGCGGGCTTAACACGCATGCACTGTGGTCGCGATCCAGACGGGCACCGACGCCCTACCACCTCGCTGCTGCTCGTTTAGCACCACCCAGGAGTCACGTGTAGGGAAACTAGGGTAAAGCCTACGGACGCGAGCAACTTCGACTCCCAAAAGGTGTGTGAGTATGTGAAGCGTGTGAGGTCAGGTTCAGTTACCCGAGCAGGTGATGAGCTGGCTCTGGCCCTGGCGCTCCAGGTCGACGACGCACATGTCGACGATGGGCGCGAGGCTGGTGAAGGTCTCCATCGGCTGCACGTACTCGGCGCAGTCGTCGCGCGTGGCCGACAGCCGCACCAGGGCGGAGTCCCCGAGCCGCGAGCCCACGAACACGACCCCGTTGTCCAGGTACGTGAGGCACTCCGGTATCGGGATGTCTCCTGCGAACATTTCATTATACCATTAACACGTTCACGCCGGCGTGTACCACCGGTGGCACGCGCTTGATTGTGCCATCGGGCGGCGTGTACCACCGGTGTTTCGCATTCGATTGTTCTATTAGACACTGATAATTTAACGTACATATATAAAAACGTTTATTTTTAATAAAAGTTATATTTAATAACGTATTAAAAAATATAACTTTTGCTCAATAACTTATAATATCTCTGATCAGGATATAAAAACAACACGAGTTACACAATTTGCAAAGTAAGCACTCAATGTACTACTGAAGAAACAAGCGCGTGCAAGCCTGAACACGCGGAACTAGCGCGCCGCCAGATGAAGCGCGACATAGATTTACGCGACGCCGGGTGGTGCATCAAATGAAAAAATACGCCGGCGGGAACGTGTTAAACTGACGGAGCCCATTTCATCATGTTTAGATGTTATTGTAATAACTATATATCATCGTGCTATATCTCTTACGGGGTGAGCTGAGATACAATAGTGGCTGCATTCACTTTGAGATATGTCGTGCCCAATGTGACCAGAAGCGCAGCTGATCGCCGTTCTCAAAGCACTCAACGAATATGTTCTTGTATTTTTTTTTTGGGTTTTATTCTTTACAATATATTGTTTATGTTTCTGAATTGTTGTTTCAGGCAAAATAAATATATTCTATGCTGGCAAGAGACTTCCATGATAGTGAATATCTGGGTCATAAAAATTAATGAGTATGAATAAAACCAGACACTATTTTGACTTCATCGAGGGCAGCAAGAAAGTTCCTTGAAGGAACACGGGATCGCAGGCCCGGCTAGCAACGAGTCGATGCAGGATTTTTCCCCAGTTTACCAAAAAGTAGGGGCAGTTAAACTTTGCCTCAATCACACATGGCTGGAAGTGGAGATAAAAACAATGTTCGACCGCATTTACTCAACAAATATTTATTCACTCATCTTTCAAAGGTTTCCTGACTGTAAGATCGTGAAGACAAAGACGCGGAGAGCTCCTTCGAGAGACTCCTTCGTTGTTGGCATTAGGAATGAAGAAGCGTACTTTTTAATGGGATATCCATCGCATAAACGAGGTATCCTACACAGGGTCAGTTGGCTTTGTCACTCCAAAGTGAAATCGGTCAAATACTGTGATTGGTTTAGCTAATTTGTGTGTGTAAGTTGTCGATTTGGATTTAAACGAAAATTCTGGAAGGAGCGCCTCACCCAAGAGTTCAACTTTGAGATCCTTTACAGCCTGCGTGCCGTCCATCTTGTTGTGAACGACTAGGAGCAGCATAAACAAGCGGCCCGACGTGTCGCCCAACAAGTAGCGCAACCCGCGGTCGTCCACGCGACAGTAGCAGTTGATTGGTGACGACTGCAAGACATTTTTTACATATTCATCCCATCCATTTAAGTCCCCATCGCTTTAATGAGGAGTGTAGATGTGCGAGACGCGTGGAATCCGGCTCGAAGGACCATATCGGCGAAATTAATTACAGGGTTGGTTCAAAGTAAATGAATATCAAGATAAAAGTAAATTTATTGCATTTGTCGTACATTGCGCGAGTCAATTAAATGAATTCTCTACTTTAGTTTCTATCATCGTATTTTTTAAGAACGTTTATGTATTTCTAATGTTTAAATTTAATGAAATATATAACATATAAATTAAAAACAAAATGTTTTAATATTTTATATGAAAAAAAAAATGTATATTTATTCCTGTGAATTACTTATTAAATGTAAATATTATTGCATTACGTGTCTTTTTAAAAAAAGCAATCACTAAACATAAATAATTATGTTTAGTGAACAAACAATTTGCATTTAATATGGTACTTGGCGTTAAGATTGTAATAATATAAAGTATTTAAATATTTTGTTTTAGCGGGTTAAGAACTGAAAATTTTGCATGCCTGGAGTATATATGTTATGCACGCCACAGTTAGTCAGTGGGTAACCTAGGTAATGTACTCGTTTGCTGCCTCTGGAATTTGATTCCCGGGGATTGGGCCCGGTTTGCCCCAAGTTCGGGGGCTATTTGGCAATGAAATTCGCTAATCTGATTTCGATGATGATTTGCATTTAGTTTTTACCGGATTGCCAATCAGGTCGCACATCTATACTAATATTATAAAGCTGAAGAGTTTGTTTGTTTGTTTGTTTGAACGCGCTAATCTCAGGAACTACTGGTTCGAATTGAAAAATTATTTTTGAGTTGAATAGACCATTTATCGAGGAAGGCTTTAGGCTATATAACATAACGATGCAATCATTAGGAGCGAAGAAATAATGGAAAATGTGAAAAAAACGGGGAAAATTATTCATCCTTTAGGGCTTCCATTGCGTGCGCTGCAAAAACGGTTCAAGATACCAAAAATATATGTAAGAAAGAATTATTCCTCTTGAAATGATCTAAAAAAATGTTCCGGACAGTTTATGTCTATCTTTTAAGATTAAGTCACTAGAACCGTTTTTATGGTAAACAAATTTGGTCGAAATTAATGCATTATTTGTTAAGAGTTGTATCAACGTAATAATATTAATCTTTATCCAAATAAATGTGTTATTGATTAAGAGTATTTAATTGTGAACAAAATTGTCTTTGACATCACTTAATTTCAATGAACATATTAGAAGATATTACAAAACCTTATACGAGTATAGCAAAATAACGTTTGCCGGATCAGCTAGTTGTAAATAAAAAGATTTACACGGATAAAACGAGTGAATAACTTGAAGGAAGATAAATGTGTTTTAAACATACCTTTATCTGTGGAGGGGCGACAGCGACATAGCTCTGTCCGTCATGGTAGACTATAGACTCTGGACCTATGACGATGGCTCCACCTTGTAAGGAAATTAAATTCATGTATGTGGCATGTTTGCGAAATATACTTATGTGTGTGTGTTTGTCATTCGAGAGGATTGTGCACTAAGTTACTGTTTGTTTTTTCTTTTCCCCTCTTTTGTATAAATATATATTTGCAAATTATTTTATTGTTTTTCTTTTCGTTATTTTTCCTGTTCATGTTTTGCTCGTATTTTCATGTTTCTTTCCATCTGTGTAAATACTTTTAAACATAGTCACAGTGGTATGTTTTTTTTATCCTGATTCAGCATAGCGACCACACCACGCCTGATGGTAAGCAAGGTGCAGTCCAAAAAACGACTGCAGCTATCAACAGTAAAGAAAAACAATCGATAGTCGCAGCGATCATACCGGCACAAATATCTCTTCACACTTTATTTAAAGGACCTAACATAATCGGATGGTGTGAACACGATCGCCGAAAGACTATTCCACAGCTCAACGAATCAGCAGGAGAGTTAGAGGACGTGTAACGTCCCTTATATACTCTGATGAGTAATATCTAATTGAACTCATTTTTCTGAAAAAAAAAAAAATATTAAGCAGATACCTCAAAAGAACACTCACCAAGCGGACTGGGTACAGGTATTAAAATCGACGCTTCCGTTTCCACATTATCCTGTTTCCAAGGTATTTTCATAAATTCTTTATCTCGTAAATTAATTTCATGTGTCTGAAAACGATATTAATTTTCTAAAATATCTTTATTCAAATAAACTTTGAACAGTATTTTAAAAATATCAAAGGCATGGACCATAGTGCTTTTGGCCGATAAAAACCTTTACAACAACACCGGGCGAGAAGGAAAATCGTTTTTTTTTCGACGGGACTAAATACTGTTGGCCGGAAAAGGTCTTTCAAACTTCAGTGGGCGAGAAGGAAAATTTACATTTTGAAACAGTCAGGGCATTGTAGCATATCTATACATTTCTATTTGGGAACATCTTAAAAATAGTTTTTTTTTTTAGATTTAGTCTAACCTTAATATGCCTTCCGTTTAAGTCTTGATGTATTAAAATTAAAGTAGGGTTCGCACATCCATGTAAAAACTCAACATCATACACATTTAATTCTTCCAGTCTGCAACAAAGAATATTTTTGTATTATAGTGTGATTGGTACATTTTCGAGCTGCTCGGGCTATTGTCCGAAGATAATAGCAGGACTCTGAACCAGAAGCGTTCATTCCATAGATGCATGAAAGCATTGCATGCCCTTATGATAAATAAGTCTGGAATAAATTGCTGAAAGTTAAACAAGAAAGGGAACCATTTATATTCATGTCTGTTTCATATTCACGCCATCTATATTTCCTATGAAAGCAATATAATATTTACTATCATAATATAATATTCAAATTAACGAAGCAAATTTTGCCTACCCAGTTCAAATATCCTAGGCACGTCACTGCTCTGAACTAGAGATGCCACGAATATTCGGCAACTATTCGGTATTCGGCCTATTCGGCCACTTTTTTTGCTATTCGGAATACCGAATACCAAATCATGTAAAAAAAGGCACGTTATATTACTCAAAATGATCTATTTATTTCCAAATTACAACACTTTAGTAATTAAAATTGATCAGTGGTAAGTTGTGATGGATGAAAATAAGCTTTTCAACATTTTTTGGTAGCAAACGATTATGCTTTTCATCGTAAATGTTACTTGCCTCAGAAAATAACCTCTCACTAAACACGCTACTTCCAGGAGAAGAAAGATAAACTTTAGCAAATTTCGAAAGGTTTGGGTATTGTTTTTCGTTTGTACTGGGTATTGTATTGTCTTTACTGGCCGCGCCTACGCAACGAGGAAAACAGGTTGCAACTTGCCTTAATCCAGCTAACGCGCCCCCGACAAGCATGTATTCCATGCCGAATATTCGGCGCTTCGGCCGACAGCGTTGCCGAATATTCGGTATTCGGCCAATTCACTATTCGTGGCATCACTACTCTGAACGCATCATTACACTGAATTCGCAGGGCATTGTACGCCTTCTGCGAGTGATGATGTCCTAGCCGGTTTCGGCCACGGCGATTGATTCAACACCGGTTAAGAAATTCGAGGTCCAGTTTTCGGAAACAGTCAATTGCGCAGGAGATATTTAAGTGCATAACTGGACGCGCAGCCAGAAAAGCACTCTCTCGTCCGAGCTCCCTCAGACCCGATGGAAAGGAGAACCAGTACGATCGGGAGGGAGCGGGATACAGGTTTGGTCGAGTTTTCCCTTCTCTAAACACCTGGTTGAATTGCAGTGTTCAAGAGATACCTTAGTCCCCCCTTACGACACCTCAGCAAGAAGAGGGGGGTGCTATTCTATTCTGCCGGCAGCCACCACGGCTTACCACGGCTTCTGCGAGTACCTTACCTGCAAACTGCAGGAGTAAAAGGACTGGCAATACAACATACAAGAATATAAGTTTGACTTCCCCCATGTAGTGTGCTAACCTGTGAGTAATCATACTAGAACGAGCAGCCAACGCCCAGAGATCCCTATCAATGATCCATCCATCCGTAAAGCACTCCCTTACCAAATAGCCAAGGTACTTGAACTGCATTACAATACAAAGTGGTACCATTCATATAAACAGCATTAAGTTATCATTACAAACCTTAAGCTAGCTGCTTTAAGCTCTGTGGAATCCTTATCTAATGGTATAATCTTAAAAAGACCATCATAGAGCCTCAAGCCGATTACTCTTGAATGTGGATCTATGACAGCGAGGATCCCGTTCTCCGAAGGCTTGCCGATGCGATCTGAGACATTGCCGTGTGCTTTGGTGACTACTTCCAGTTCTCCGTTGGCTACTGTCCTCCACTCAAGTATCATTGCATTATACCTCGCTGTTAGTATAAACACATAGTCTTTATTTTCATGCTGAAAAAAGAGATCCTCTTTAATTTTATTTTTTTACATTTCTTTGATATTGCTGTGACTTAACAGTAATTTTAAGTATATACTGCATAGAATAGGAGCATTTAAATAGACGTCCTGGTGCCAGCAACCGTCTTGGTGCATCAGTCTCAGCCGATCGGCTGGCTGATATCTTTGGTTTCTGGCCACTCAGGTTGGAGGCCCTGAGCGACTGGTTAGCGAGTCGTTGAGAAGTCGACAGGGCATTCTGGCGTACTCTGACTAAATACAACAGCATTATCTGGGAAAGCATTATCTTCCCCCAAGTTTGTGCCCAGTGGGCGCGGCGTGACGGGGTTGTGGTGAATTGATTACAGGACCTGCAGTCCCCACTAATACGCAGAAGTGGTCACCTTGGGGTTTTTAGTCGGTACAAGTCTGACACACCTAGATCGCACAACCCCCCCTGTGCGGCTGAGACGGTCCTATGAGGTATACCCCAAGTATAAAAAAATAAAAATAGAGTACTTTAAATCAGTATATGCAGGCAACTTTAATTAAATAATTTTGAGTTTTGGGACTCAGAGACAAATCCTGGAATTTTTTTATTTGAGGACCTTAGCAATAACTGGAGTAGATGTAATAGCACTCATATTAAATCTTTTAAAAATTATAACTCTAGAATTGATAAATATCAATAATAAGGCCTTATTTATTATTTTTGAAAAATAAATTTATGTAAAAAATCAATTAACAATAGTCAAAGTATAAATAAAGTGTATTAAAAAAAATCACTGTTAAGATCTAAAGCTGAGATTTATAGATCCTACTTTGACTTTGCTCAGACTTAACTATTACCAATTAAATTATTTAATTAATATAAAAGTTTACATTGAGTTACTGATTTTCCAAACATGTACTTCACTCTGTGAACACTTAAACTGTTCTCAATTTGCTCTTATATATTTAGTTTTTATACAAATGTATTGAAAAAGACTATGTTGCTCCATCATCACAACATGTTAAGCCTTCTTTGTATCTCCTTGTGAAGCACAAATCCAGTACACATGGAGTGTTGAGCTGCAATGCATCATGTTTGTAACATGGACATTTGTATGTAAATTGACTGAGCACCAGCCCTCACGTGGTACATCGCCAACATATGGCATGTGTGCCCAACCTGTAAGAAGTTACTGAACATAAACAGAACTATAAAATTAATAGACTCTTTAATATATTTTAGTAAGTTAGTTCTGTATATGCCAAGTGAGCTCACATTTCTCATGCAAGAGGGTAGTATAAAATTATGCTCCCTTATATGTAATGCCACATTTCATTCAAAACTCACTGGCGGTCTGAACAGCTTCATCTTTGCCACTCTGCCATACAATCCTACTTCTTTCATTGGCCGTAAGCCCTCTGGTGTGACTAGGTACATCTCCAATCGGGATAGCTTCGCCACTAGCAGGTTGAGATCCGTTGGAGATGTTATATTGCCTAAAATACATGGAATAATAACATTATTATAGTAGTTTTGGGCAGTATGCTTGCAGGGTCACATTGTCATTGATCCTTCTATAATAAGATAGAAAAAAGAAACAAAATTTGCACAAAAACACACTGGACAGAATAATAGAAAAGTCAAGGGAGTGGAGAGCAGCATAATAAGAATTAATTCCTTGTGCAGTGCTCATATGCTAAAGGGAATTTATTTCAGTTGATACAAGCTACTTGCAGTGAACTCAGCATGTAATTATATAGACTTTTAATCATGATATTTGAAGGTCAGCATGACAATCATAACTTTTAATGAATTCTTTCTTTTTTTTTCTGAATTGCCCTTTTTGTACTTACAATGAGGTGCATCCTAGTATCTTTGTCAAGACAGTTTAAAGAAATCAGCTGAAAGGATCAGTTCAAAGAGTTTATATCTATTAAAATACAAATCAATTTTATGAGAACATTTTGTTTTAAAACCTAACTATAACTAATTATAAGAGCTCACTTGGCATAAGCAGAACTATATTTGTTGGTATTTCTCTTTAATATATTGTTGTATCTTAGTTCTGTATATTCCAAGCAAGCTCACATTTCTTAAGTAGGAGGCATGCATAATTCACATGTAGGAACCTCAATTATGAAGTTACTTTGTTGAAATTGGCTGAATGATTATATTTTTTTTAATTGTTTTCATTTTCAATAAATAACATTGTTTTTGTGTGTGAAAAAGTGACAAAAACATCAGACGTGGCAAATTGACAACCTAAAAGTCATGTGAGGCACATTATATCACAGACTGGCCTGCAAAGTTGTGTAAAAAAAAAATTACCTTCAATTAACCTAAAATTTATCATAACATCATATAATATTAAAAGGAGAATTTCAGTACATTTCTAGAATTAATAACATATAAACAGCAACTCGATTTGTATTATGTATAATGTTCTATATCAAATTTTATTTTACTGTGCAACCAATTGATTGTTTTTATTTCTGAAATTTAGGTGAACTATTGAATGGCTTGGCTATGTTTCCGATTTATCTATCCGCGAAATAGCTGATGGGAAGAAGCGGGAGCCGCATTCAAGAAAAAAATTTCGACACACTAGTGTGCGATTTGCCGGTAAGTTGAGAAAGTATACGTAAATATTTTTATACGCACAGACTTAACAGGTATCAAGTCTAATATTTTTGCTAATTTGTATTAATTTCTACGATAATATTATGCAACATTATAGTTTTGAGGATATCAATATACGCCTTATGCGTCTATTCTTTCTTAGTTAGGCGATAAGAACTGTAGTCATCATTTTTCAAAGAGTATTATTATAAATATATCGTTAATTTGTATGTATATCTAATTATAAATAGGCAAGGTTTCTTCGAAATAGATCTCATTCACATTTCGATGTTTAAATAGGTTTCAAATATGATATTTTTATTGTCCACAATTGTTAATATAACCTAAATTCAATAAAAATACTCAAATAATATTTGTATTTACCAGTGACACATGCTGTAACTCCAGTGGGTTTCTGTGCCGTAACCACGTAGTGGTATGCCATGGTGAATTATATGCTGTATAATGTTTATTTCACCATAAAAATAATTTTTATTTTGCTTTGCACTTTTAAAACAACACAATCGGCAATCCGCCGAATCCACTTTCGTCAAAGACAATCACTAGAGATGTTAATAACGGCTTTTTTATAATAATGAATTACGCTGTCATGGTATTTTCAAATAATAGTTTATATAAGCTGTTACTCTTATCCTGTTATTTTAGAAATCATTTTTTATTATAAAGTAAATCTCAATTTGCGTAGGAATATAATTATACCGATGTATAAGAAAAAAGAAACTAACATTTCAATTTACACCATCGAACCCAAAAGAATATGACTCGCACAGAGGATGCCGAGAGGCATGAAATCAATAATTTTTTGAATTAAATTTAATTTAGTGGTATTCAACAAATACAAACAGGAAACACAAAAGTAGTTCGACGATTGAAATTAACCTCAATGGCGATTTTAATTTGGCAGAACATTATCATGTTGATGTACCACAAAAATGTTATATTTATTTATTGTGAAATAACATGTTATTTGACATCTCTACCTTTTGTACATTCAAAGCACTTGGTTCGATAGCATTTCCGCCATCGTACTAATATTAAAAAATATTTTTGCATATTTTGAATATATATGTATGTATCAGGGATGTTACGGAGCTTCGACTCCGACTCCGATAAGTCGGAACTTCCGATCGTTATTATACCTTCGGTTCCGACTTCAGTTCCGAAACTTTTTAATCGGAGGTATTCATCGGAGGTCACCACCACTGTTGCAGTCAATTCATTTGATTTTACTATATATGTTGTTGAAACATAATATCAATTAATCAAACAATCAGTGCTACTTAATTTGTAGAAGACATTTTTTAAAATTTAGATTAAAGAAATATGATTAAATTATTACATTTAAAACTAAATGTTCATTTAAATTTATTACTAAAAGGTTTTTTATTTTACATTTACATTAAATTAAGTAAAATAGAAATTAACACAAAAACAACCCTACAGCAAATTTGATTTAATTTGTTCACTGGACAATGTTCACTGGAGGATAACGGTTTCTGATATATCTAACACTTTGTGAACAACAGCTTTTATTTGCCCAAGTTAGGTTGTGTTGGGTTGTGTTCGGTTGTGTTCGGTTTGTGTTCGGTTGTGTTTGGTTGTGTTCGGTTGTGTTCGGTTGTGTTCGGTTGTGTTCGGTTGTGTTCGGTTGTGTTCGGTTGTGTTCGGTTGTGTTCGGTTGTGTTCGGTTGTGTTCGGTTGTGTTCGGTTGTGTTCGGTTGTGTTCGGTTATGTTCGGTTGTGTTCGGTTTTGTTCGGTTGTGTTCGGTTGTGTTCCGTTGTGTTCGGTTGTGTTCGGTTGTGTTCGGTTGTGTTCGGTTGTGTTCGGTTGTGTTCGTTTGTGTTCGGTTGTGTTCGGTTGTGTTCGGTTGTGTTCGGTTGTGTTCGGTTGTGTTCGGTTGTGTTCGGTTTTGTTCGGTTGTGTTCGGTCGTGTTCGGTCGTGTTCGGTCTTGTTCGGTCGTGTTCGGTCGTGTTCGGTCGTGTTCGGTCGTGTTCGGTCGTGTTCGGTTGTGTTCGGTTGTGTTCGGTTGTGTTCGGTTGTGTTCGGTTGTGTTCGGTTGTGTTCGGTTGTGTTCGGTTGTGTTCGGTTGTGTTCGGTTGTGTTCGGTTGTGTTCGGTTGTGTTCGGTTGTGTTCCGTTGTGTTCGGTTGTGTTCGGTTGTGTTCCGTTGTGTTCGGTTGTGTTCGGTTGTGTTCGGTTGTGTTCGGTTCTGTTGTGTTGTGTTGTGTTGTGTTGTGTTGTGTTGGGTTGTGTTGTGTTGTGTTGTCTTCGGTAGTGTTGTGTTGTGTTGTGTAGCGTTGTGTTGTGTTGCGTTGCGTTGTGTTGCGTTGTGTTGCGTTGCGTTGCGTTGCGTTGCGTTGTGTTGCGTTGTGTTGTATTGTGTTGTGTTGTGTTGTGTTGTGTTGTGTTGGGTTCTGTTGACCCAACTTGATATACGCCGGCGATACGCTTGAGGGAGCGTGCCGCTCAACTTATCCAGGCGAGAGCGCTGTGTGACCCCGGGGGTTTTAGTCGGTGCAAGTCCGACAACCAAAAAGCTCCCTGAGGTCCGTCAGCAATATCACCCGGGCTATCAAAAAAAAAAACCTGATATACGCTTGGAAACAGTCTCGATCCTCAACATCTGTCTACACACGAGGGAGATGTAGAGGGAAATGGATTATGCTGTTGTCAATTCCAAAGTTCTGGCTTATACTTTCGAAGACATGTATCAATCCTGCACCATATTAAAATGGGATCAAATTTAAGATATAATAAATAACATATCTTCACGCTATCACGCTATGTGAGCAGACATACAATAGTGGTTTTATCCACTTTGCGCTTAAATGTCGTGGACTACGCGACCAGTAGCTCAGGAAATCGCTTTCTCACAGTACTATGAAAATGTTAATAAGAAACAGCAATTTTTATTGTCTGTGTATTTGTAAATTTATTTATTTTCTAATTAAAAAGGTTCACTGAATAATGTTTTTATTTGTTCCTTAATAAAACTATTTTATTCTGCCGTCACTTGTGACTGACGTTGCCTCCGACTCCAATTCCGACTCCGAATCCGACTCCGATAAATCAAATTTAAAAACTCCGACTCCGACTTCGGTTCCGATAAAACTGCCTCCGTTACATCCCTAGTATGTACTATAATAAATAAATCCTGATTTAGAGACGCAAAATGAAAGGATTTATGCCACCTTAGAACGAGGCCATTTGAAAAGTAAGATGACTAGATGTAGTATTAACCGCACAGGACAGTTTCAATGAGTTGAACGAATAAATACCCCTCACGTTTCTCATGAACGACAGTTGTCACTAAGAAAAGTTGCCGTGTTGTGCTCAATATTTTTTTTTACCATGGGGTAGTTTGCTGTCAAATTGTAAGAAATATTCTGAAAAATCCTGGAGTAATAGAAAATTTCCTTTCACACATACATACTAGGATAGACGGAAGCACTTCTGAAAATAGGTAACAAAACTATGACGCATCCTGTCATTATGGCCAATATAATGGATGACTGCATCATTGGTTTGGATTTTCTGAAACAGCAACATTGTGCCCTTGACATTGCAAGACAAGTTATAAGTTTTCCTGACCAGGAAGTATTTCTGCAAGAATCAGGTTAGAGTTCGGCGTATTGCCTGAAAATAATAATATCAACACCAAGATCCGAGACCCTAGTTACAGTTAATTGTACACTGGCTACAGAAAACATTGAAAGGGAAATTCGATTGCCGTTAGATACTCTGACTGGAACTCCTCTTGAAACTCCATCATGGATTATGCGTCTAACCTGCAGCAGAAATTAAATGAGTTACATGAACTGGTGAGAGGGAACGGCCTGAAGTCAAGAGAACAGGTGAAGACTCCTTATGACTATAAAGCTAACGTGAGACAGTTTGAAGAGGGTGCTTTGGCCTGGCTATGTAACCCACTGAGAAGGAATGAGAAATCAGCGAAATTGCAAGCACGGTGGGCGGGGCCTTACGCCGTCATTATAAGTATCAATGACGTCATTTACAGGATCAAGAAAGAATCAAGAGGGAAGCCAAAGATAGTTCACATTGACCACCTGGCTCGTTATTTTGGCTTGAATAATGCTCCGGCCGCCCGAGGTCTGACCTGTATATTGATGAGATAGCTGCTATTCGTGGAATTCCAATTCCTATAACTTATGTCATATTCTTCTTTATTCTCGGCTAATATTAAACTATTCGATAAGACACCGATTTCGCCGACTCGCTTAACTTAACTCAGCACAGATAACAAATTTCGTTTTTGTCAAAATCTAGAATATAATCTAAGCAAAGTCCGAGAAGAGTCTATAAATTTCTGCCTTAGGATTCGATTTCTATTATGTATAGAACCATAAATTACATAAGCTAGAGTTGTAAGCACTGTGATTTATGGTAGGAACTGAGCAAGTAACGTATTTTTATTAGAAAGTAACCGGAGTTTGTAGTTGTTAGAACTTAATTACTTTTGTTCCTATTGCTACAAATAAAGCATTTTTTAATGTTTAGTATTATTGGTAGCACTAAAATATGCAGTACAAAATTTTGTGTATGTACTGTTTGCTGTTTTGTACTCATGTTTTCAGTTCCTGTGTGTAACAGGTACAAGAAACATTAACTGCCTACTGCGCACTCTCACAGTTAGGTACGTGAAATGTTTCCTATCAATAAATATGGTAATTATAGCAGGTATTTATTGGTATTCATAAAAGAAAATAAAACAATTTTTAATCATAAAATGTCTTATATTATTTTTTTATATTTACTACATATTTACAGGTCTCGATTGTCTATGAAATTTTTGTATGCCTCTCATTTGCTGCATAATGCGATTACATTCGAGAATCCATTTAAAAAAAAAATGCGTATTTTTACGTGTCAACACACAGTTCATGACTGGCGACGTTAGTCAGTAGAAAGGATGTAATGTCTTTGAAATGGGCGATTTGTTTAATTTTTCATAGGTGCTGTAACCATGGATGGGTAAAATGTAATCAGATTAATAAAATTGGTTAAGTTTATATTTCACCATTGATATGACTACATTTTGCTTATCTATGTTTTAAACACTACAGAATCCCAGATTTCTTACACATTTATGGTTTCTTAATGTTTTAAATGGATTTAATCATGATTACAGAGTAAGAAAATTAAAATTACGACTACGTTTTGTAATCGTTAATCATTAATCAGATTATATTTTGCCCATGTCTGGCTGTAAGGTTCACATCGCTGCAAGTACAGGTATTGACAAAAGTGAGAAGGCGAGCTAACGTTCCATAGACGTTCTTTATAATTTATTAACATGATAGTTTTTTTCAGTCTTGCTCTTTACTGGGTGGCACGCTCTCGAACAAAATTTGCATGACGAAAGTGAATTTTCCTGAAAATACAAAAAATATTATTTATAATGTAATCTTTTCTAACAATGTATGGTTACTTTAAAAGAGGCAAATCGGACTTTTTTAAAACACTCTGATTATGTCTTTTTCGCTTCTGCTTGTGAACTGACCAATTTTTTTACTTTATATTTCTTCCACAAATAAAAATAAAGGGTTTTTATTTCGAAAATAATTCTAGTCTTTTGAATGAGTATTTGCAAGATTTATGTTTTCGAAAGAAATCGTATGAGGTTTTGTTTCTTTAAAAATCCAGTGTGGCTGTGATAGCCTAGTGGATAAAAGACCGACATCCATTCACGACAATGTTCACACGTTCGAGCCCCTGGCACGTATCTTTAGGTGTTACTATATAAAGTATGGATTAAGGCATCATATGCTCACCGGTGAAGAAAAAAACGTGAGGAAGCCCGCATGGCATCTAATAGAAACATCATATGCAAGTAAGTGCCTTGAGAAAGGCGATTGGCTGCGCTACTGGTCACATTGGGGTCGACATGTAAGCGTGAAGGGAATGCAACCACTAAAGTTTCTCTGCTCACATGGAAAGGGATATAGCGTAATATATTTTTAAAATCCGTCCCGTATTTAAAAAAACTGCATACTTGTTCCTCTTTAATATAATCTATTGGATCGCCACAAATTGAGACCTCGCGATTCATATATAATACTAGCTGATCCGGCAAACGTTGTTTTGCTATATAAGGTTTTGTAATATCTTCTAAGATGTTCATTGAAATTAAGTGATGTCAAAGACAATTTTGTTCACAATTAAATACTCTTAATCAACAACACATTTATTTGGATAAAGATTAATATTATTACGTTGATACAACTCTTAACAAATAATGCATTAATTTCGACCAAATTTTATTACCATAAAAACGGTTCTAGTGACTTAATCTTAAAAGATAGACATATACTGTTGCGGATATTTTTTTAGATCATTTTAAGAGAAATAACTCTGTCCTACATATATTTTTGGTATCTTGAACCGTTTTTGCAGCGCACGCAATGGAAGCACTCAAGGATGAATAATTTTCCCCGTTTTTTTTCACATTTTCCACTATTTCTTCGCTCCTAATAATTGCATCGTGATGTTATATAGTCTAAAGCCTTCCTCGATTTTTTCAATTCGAACCAGTAGTTCCTAAGATTAGCGCGTTCAAACAAAAAAAAAACAAACAAACAAACTCTTCAGCTTTATAATATTAGTATAGATTTTAAATTTGTAACGGCCAGGAATAGAAGTTTCATACACAGGTTAATACTTGAATCACAGTAAATTCATAAAAATACTTACGCAGTAAAACAGTTGGGGTTTTCTTGTAATATACAAAGACTGTGTAAACAATTACTCCCAACACGATAAATCCGACTGCCATCAAATATTTTAACGACGGATCGTGTACAATTGGCAGCACTGATAGAAATATTGCAACTAGCAACACGAAACATGGGATTGGCGTTGGTACTCTATACGGCCTTGGTTTATCCGCCTGTGTCTTTCTGAGGACTAGCAAAGCCACCATTGCTAATCCGTAAAAGAACCAAAGAAACCAACTGGCAAATTCAATTAATGTTTTAATGTTACCCACTGCGATGAAAATTGAGGTTAGAAGAGCCTGAAAAAACAAAAACATTGTTTCAAGGTTCTGTGAACATGTGAAGGTATAAACAATACAACGCCTAGAATTTCTGATATGCGAAAATGTAAATTGTGTTGACATTACAAAAAAAAGCCAAATTTTATTATTTAAATATTAGTTTAATAAAAATGGATACAGCTTATGTATCTCTGCTTACCTCGAAAGGGATATAGCGTAAGGATTTATTAAAAGCATACATGGGCAAAATGTAATCAGATTAATAAAAACGATTAACGATTACATTTTACGTTTTTTACCATTAATATGACTGCATTTTGCTCATTTATGTTTTAAACACTACAAAATCCCAGATTGTACATTTATCATTTCTTAATGTTTTAATTGATTTTAATTATGATTACAGAGCAAGAAAATTAAAATTACGACTACATTTTGTTATACTGTTCATCATTAATCAGATTGCATTTTGCCCATCTTTGATTATAAGTATGTCAGAAACTTTATATATCTTACCTGAAAAGCTACAGCTGGTGCAGGAGTCAGTCTTTTTATATTAACATAGGAAAACAACCCGAGCATATGTCCGCTGCGCGCTGCTGTGTAGCATACCCTGGAACATATATATATATATATATATTTAGGATCCAGAAGTAGGAATCAGAAGTACAAAATGACCATAAGTTACATTTATAATTATTAATTTAACAAACTCGTAAACTAACCTACAAAATGATCATAAATTGCTAATGATTTGAAATACAAAAAGACATCACCAATACAAACTTTATAAAGAACTTACATAACCACATAACTTACTAATATTACTTATAGAACCACTTTTAACCATTTATAACTTAAATGCTCGATATAAACACAAATCACAACGACCACGACCTTACGCACAAAACAGCGATGCAATAGTGCCCGCCATGTTGCTATGCTCCCCTGCTCTACTACTCATTTTTAGTGAGGTACCCAGACATTCCTAACTATATATATATATATATATGTATATATTACCATGTGTGGTGGCGTTGCCCTGGTAGAAACAGTGCAATCATCCCGTCTGTATTTTTTTATTACATACAGGCTTGCGCTTGCCGTCCGGCCGACACATCATACTTGCACTATCCCGGTTTTCTTCTGGAAGAAAACTTTCAGGCTAAGGCCGGGGTGTGTGTCTATGTACGGTCGGATGTGTGCTGTCGTCGTTTGTGCGTTTTGGAGGATCCTTCCTTTTCCGTCCTTTGGGTACACGTGGATCTTGGCTCTGTGAGTCGTGTTTACGTGTGCCTTTACCGTTCTCATAAAGGGGATTTAGAGACGACTCGGCTATTTGAATATTTGAGCCGGGCGATAGATGATGCTCAAGAGCGGTATCCGGCTGCGGAATTGGTGGTTTTGGGGGACTTCAATGCTCACCACGAATTGTGGCTAGGTTCCCCAAGGACTGACCATGCAGGTAGGTCTGCTCATGCATTCGCATTGCAGCACGGCCTCGCCCAACTGGTAATCCAGCCCACCCGGATTCCAGACGTGGCGGATCATGAACCCTCTTTGCTGGATCTTCTGCTGACGAGCCATCCTACCGGATACTCTGTTTCTGTACGAACTCCTCTTGGTAACTCCGACCACTGTGTAATTACCACTTTAGTGCCTTGTGATTTTTCTCCACCCTCTGTCTGAGTTAAGCGTAAGGTCTGGCACTACTCGTCAGCAGATTGGGATGGATTGAGAGAGTATTATGCTTCTTTTCCCTGGATCCATCGCTGCTTTAATGAGAGTGATCCATCTGCGATAGCCGGAGCGATTTCCGATGAAATCAAGTTAGGTATGGATTATTATATTCCATCCTCTGAGATCGTCTGTAATCGTTCAGGACGCTCCTGGTTCAATCGCGAATGCTCTGAGGCTGTCGCTCAGAGGCAGGTTGCATATCGTGCTTGGATCAGGGGCCGCGCAAACATGGATCCTTGTGTATCCTCTCTTAAGGCAGCCTACAATAGAGCCACCAAGTCGTGCAAGAGGGCTTTTGTTGCTGCGGATGCAGAGCGCATTGCGCGGATTGGCCAGAAATTAATAGGGCACCCAACCAATGGTCGGGCATATTGGGGGCTGGCCAAGGCCGTGCAAGCGAATTTTTGTCGCCCGTCTTTCCCACCGCTGAGATATTCGGACGGATCACTGGCTTACGAGCCGCAGGAGAAAGCCAATTTGTTTGCTCATATCTTCGCGGCAAATTCCAATCTCGATGATCGTAATTCTCAACCACCCACTATTATTAATAGCGGCGTCACGATGCCTAATATTTCTTTCAGGCAACGTTCTGTGCTGCGTGAGTTGCGATCACTCGATGTGCGGAAGGCCAGTGGTCCAGATGGTATCCCAGCGATTGTTCTCAAGAATTGTGCAGCCGAGTTGTCTTCTCCACTTACTCGCTTATACCGCCTGTCCTATTCTAGCGGGGTCGTGCCTCGGGTTTGGAGGGAGGCTAATGTGCAACCGATTCCTAAGAAAGGGGATCACTCAGACCCATTAAATTATCGTCCCATTGCTGTTACCTCAGTGTTGTGCAAAATTATGGAGCGTATCATAAATTCAAATCTTATCCGCTACCTGGAAGATCACTCACTTTTAAGTGATCGTCAATACGGTTTTAGATCGAATAGATCGACGGGTGATCTTTTAGCGTATTTATTGCACCGCTGGGGTGAGGCAATGGATATGCACGGTGAGTCTTTGGCTGTTAGTCTTGATATAGCCAAGGCTTTTGATAGGGTCTGGCACCGAGGTCTTCTCTCCAAGCTTCGTGCGTACGGTCTTCCCGACAATCTGTGTTCATGGATCTCTGGCTTTCTGCACGAGCGTAGAATTCGTGTCCTTGTTGATGGTCACAGTTCGCAGTTCGTGTCAGTTAATGCCGGAGTTCCACAAGGCTCTGTGCTTTCACCCACCCTGTTTCTTCTGCATATCAATGATATGCTGTCTTTGGGCAGTATACATTGTTATGCAGATGATAGCACGGTTCATGGGGGCTATTGTAGCAAGCCCGCTTGTTGTCGGGAGGACACCGTCAGGAATCGGCATGATTTGGTTGTTGGACTCAATCGGTCCTTGAGCCTCATTTCTTCTTGGGGCGACAAGAATTTGGTTGAGTTCAATGCCTTGAAAACGCAGGTGTGTGCTTTTTCTAGCAAAAAAACCCCTTTCTCCCCCCTTCCTTCTCTCCAGAATGTGTCACTTGCAATATGCGACAGCCTAAGTATCTTAGGTATGAATATCCGCTGTGATCTCAATCCTAGGGATCATTTAGGATCTGTCATCTCTACAACATCACGTAGGCTTGGTGTCCTGAATAGGGTGCGACGGTTTTTCACGCCGAATCAGCTGTTCCTTTTATATAAGGCTCAGGTCAGGCCTTGCATGGAATATTGTTCGCATCTTTGGGACGGTTCTGCCCAGTACTTACTTGATGCCCTGGACAGGTTGCAGCGGAGGGCTGTCCGCGTTGTGAATGATCCTGAAGTGACTAAACATCTTGAACCGCTTCAGTTGCGCAGAGATGTGGCCTCACTGAGCGTTTTCTACCGTCTGTATCATGGCGAGTGTTCTGAGGAGTTGTTTAACCTTGTTCCACCCTCTCCCTTCCTGAATAGAACCACGCGCGCGGGTTTGCGTTGTCACAGCTATACGGTATCTCACATCCCGGCCAGGACAAAGAAGTTCTCTAACTCCTTCTTTTGCCGTGTCGTTGGGCTGTGGAATGGTCTTCCGGCGAGCGTGTTCCCTCCATCCTATGATATGGGATCTTTTAAACGTAGCGTGAAGAGATATTTGTGCAGGCTGGCATGATCGCTGCGACTACCGATGGGTTTTTTGTTACCTTTCGATAGTCGTTGGCGTTTTTTGGACTGTACCATGCTTATCATCAGGTATGGTGCAGTCACTGTGTCGAGTCGGTATAAAAAAAAAAAAAAAAAAAAAACCTCAATCACACCTGCTGGAAAGTGATGATGAGGCCGACGATGGAGCGCGCACACCCAGCAAATACCGATTCACTTGACGTTTGAAGATTCCCATGTCATAAGATGCCGGAAACACCGACGCAAGAAGCGAGTTCCACTCCTTCGCGGTTCGCAGCAAAAAGGAGGAGGCGAATCGCTTCGTGCGAGCAGCTGGACTGTCAAGCACAAAAGGGTGCAAGCCCTCACGGCGTCTTGTCAGTTTATGGTAGAAGGGGGAGGGGGAACTAAATCATACAACTCAGTCGCATACTCTCCAGAGTATATATAGTCTATAGAAAACCCAAAGGCAGGCCACTTTACGCCGGTGGTCCAAACTGAGAATGTGTATCATGGCAAGTATTCTGAAGAGTTGTTTAACCTTGTTCCACTTGTTCTCTCTTTCTGAACAGATCGACGCGCGCGGGTTTGTGGTGTCACACGGTATCTCACATTCCGGCCAGGACTAAGAAGTTCTCTAACTCCTTCTTTTGTCGTGTCGTTGGGCTGTGGAACAGTCTTCCGGCGAGCGTGTTCCCACCATCTTATGATATGGGATCTTTTAAGCTATTATCTATATTATTTATGGATCGTCGACTTGCAAAAGAAGCCAGCAAAACAAAGGCACATGAAGGCTAAATGAAGAAATGGATTCTAACCTGGTGACACCGAACTGGACGCTCATGGCACATCCGAAGGTGGCTATGGCGACGCCCAGGGGTATGAGGAAGCTGGCGGGTCCCAGAACACGCGCGCCGAAAGCCACGGCCACCGCTGGGACTGACGTCATCTCGGCATAGCTTAGGACTGTCATGTACGCTACGTTCATGAACACATATAGAGCTGTGATTAGAGGCACCGCTATCGATATACTCAGTGGGACGTTTCTGAAAATAAAAAAGTCTGTCAGATGTTTTTATACTTATTTCTTCTACCAAACACTTTGACAAGTGGCAATTTTTTTTTTCGAATTTACCCGTGTTTGTTGACCGGGAAAGGTCTTCACAACTTAACCGGGCGAGTAGTGGCAATTGGCAAGTGAAACATGCTCCTAGAGTTCATATTACAAAGATATTATGATTTAGGAACATTTAAAAGAAGAGTGAATACGCTATTACCTCATCACTCGAATAAGTATTTGTTGGGCAAACGCGTTTCACCAGGTATGATTGAGGTCAAGTATTTGCATATAAACAAGCGCCACGCTTCCTAATATTTCAGGATCAGCTGTTGAATGTTTACCTTTATAATTTCACCTACTTATAGGTCGTCAGGATCATGGCCACATATCTGGTTATTACAGTCGGTTATAAGACCCAGAAGCCACTTTCTATTCCGACGTGGTTTGGAGTTTTTTTCGGAGTCTCTTTCAAGGTAGTAGCTTCCAAAACGCTAGTAAATCACCGTTAGGTTCTTTTATTGCATTCCCACCCAACTCATAGTTCGTTGGCTGAGCACCTTATGGGCTCGCCCCTCTCACCTAGTATAGCTGTAACGGCCTTTCATGGCCAAAAGCATAGGTTGAGATTTGTAGTCGCTTCTTTGACTTTGCGTAGAATTCACACAGACTTTACAATGTAGATTACTCAATGAATATCAAAGGATGTAATAAGTCACAGTTCATGTGAAATGGATTGATTGAATTGATTTGTTTTTGATTTGATTGATTCATTGATGTCAAAGTATAATCGCAGAATGAGATATGTTTGCCATATGCCGATTCACAAGTCACATTTTGCTGAGAAACAATTTTGGGTTCTTGGTTCAAGGATTTATAATAATCATGAATAAAAAATCTTGAAATTATCTAAATACGAATCTAAGATGAAGCTGAGGGACTGGTTGTTGAATCTAAAATATAATGATACTGAGGAACTGTTGCAGGTATAGATGTGTTTGGGCTTTAATATTAACATTCTTGTGAAATTATTATTTACTTTGGTTGTATAGTCTATTGTTTGGTATGTAATATTATTGTTGTATTGTTTTGAGTTAAAATTGGAGCTACGCAGCGATTATTAACTCTATGTTGTAACTGTATGTAACAATTTGTGTGAAATGTGCTGACATCCAAGATACAGGCAGTCCTACTTTGGGTGTCAGCTGGCTTTAATAATCTGCTTTATAATTGTTTATCTAATAAATTATTATTATTATTTATTATTGAAGTACCGTCTATAAATCTCGGCTTAATTGTTCTGCGGATATAAAAACAGGAGCAACATTCCATCAGGTTGCCTGTTAGTCTATTTGCCACTTCTACTATCGATTTAAAAACTGATAAAATAGTATCCTCACACTCCAGGGTTGATGATTTCCTCAGTGACCACGGTGACACTGTTCCAGCCATCATAAGCCCACAGTCCAGAATACAGGGCTAGCGCTATGCCCCCCGGACTAGTCGTGCTGCCTTCGAACCCCTTGTTTAAATGGCCGGTATTTCCTGTAAAAAGCAGACCTAATTGTTTACTTAGTTACATTTATAGGGCTGTGACCATAGATGGGCAAAATGTAATCAGATTAATAAAAATGATTAACGATTACATTTTCGTTTTTTAACATTAATATGACTGAATTTTGCTCATTTATGTTTTAAATATTACAAAATCTCAGACTGTATACACATTTATCATTTCTCAATGTTTTAAATGGATTTAATCGTGATTACAGAGCAAGAAAATTAAAACTACGACTACATTTTGTAATCGTTAATCATTAATCAGATTTGCCCATCTCTGGCTGTGACATAGACACTTAAAGGCGATCATAGATGCAGAATCAACGCTTTTGAAATGTGATACCGCCGCATGTTATGGAATTGGCATTTTGGGAGTCGAAGCTGCTCGCGTCCGTAGGCTTTACCCTAGTTTCCCTACACGTGGCTCCTGGGTGGTGCTAAACGAGCAGCAGCGAGATAGGAGGGCGGCGGTGCCCGTCTGGATCGCGACCACAGTACATGGGTGTAAAACCCGTCATAGTGACCAGTTTCGGCTTGTCGCGTTTCGCGATCATTTTGTGTATATCCAGTAGCTCATATACCTAGAGACCTTCAGTCGTGGTATATGTGGGCCGACATGACGATGTAGACTATCAATGGATTTTCATCCTTTGATAGTCGCTTTCGTATTCGGACTACACTGTACTTACCATCAGGTACTCTGTAGTCACTATGTCGAGCCAGTGTAAAAAAAACCACCTTATAGTCTTAGTTCTGGAGTAAGTGATAACAGAGAATGTACAGCGTCTGCCTTCAATCTGCCTATAAGGTAATACAGTACAGTGGCCACGTTGCACATCGAGGGTCTCTTACAACGGCTGATAATGAAAATTTCTTCCTAAGGTGTTCGCTTCCGAAACGCTAGTAAATCACCGTTAGGTTAGTCTCCTGGCTGGCAGCCTAAAACGCGGCTCGTACCCACAGAGGTGCCATTGCGTAGCCACCTAACCCATAACTTGTTGCTTGACCACCTTAAGTGCTTTCTCCTCTGGCTTAGTGAAGTTGAAAATATCTTTCCCAGCCAAAAGCAAATTGTCCTGCTGAGGAAAAAAAACAACAAAGACTAACGTAGTAGAGCAAGCAAGTATCATCACATCGCCTAAATATGGGTATTGAGTTTCTTCAGGGTGGTGGATGGTGACCTGTCACTGCCGGCACTCCCTCGCGCAATGGTCGGTAGTGACAGGGCATGCCAGGCGGTCCTCTCCTACACGGAGGAGACTATGCAGGTGAAGGAAGCGGCGGAGCGGGATCGGGAGGCTATTGCCACCCCCGATAACCCAATCCACCGCCCAGCTCGGACAGGACGCCGGAGGAGGGCCTTTGCCCGAGGCCTTCCTCCATAACAGGACATACGCCGGGCGGCGCGCTTGAGGGAGCGCGTCGCCCAGATCCAGGTGTGAGCGGTGTGCGATGTGTTCCCGCACACCGCTCTGATGACAATATCAAGGAGATGAGGGGGGGGTGACTCTTTACACCACTCTCCCCGAAATGTGTTAGGTGCACGCGGGTTTAACCGTCCCCCCGCCTAGTAGATGAGGCCGGAACAAGGCCGGACGTCGCCGGAGGCCGAGGAAGATGGCTCGGCTTTGCCCTTAGCATCCGGCAGACGGGAGAAGGAACACCCCGGTGGTTTTAGTCGGGGCAGGTCCGACACACCGTGGGAGCGGCCCTCACCGCTCCCCTGACGGTTCGTAGGGATTTCCACCGGGTTAACAAAAAAAAGGTATTGAGTTTCTTTTCTTGTTGAAGTTAATAGGATTTTTAAAAATATTTAATAGAATAAGCACTTGTATGTAAATATAGGATATACAACATTAAAATACCAAAAATATTCAAATCATCAATAAATTTTGTTAATTTATATAGGATAATATATAATTATATATAACTATAACGTATGTTTTTTGTTAAAACACTCTTAAACACATTTGAGGTAAAAAATAAAATTATTCCAGGCAGTTGACTTGAGGGATTTTGCTACCCGGATGAGAGGGAGGCAGTGCACGGTTTCCGGCGCGCCGCTTGAGAGAGAGGTTTTGGAGGGGTGGGCTTTTACCCCACCCCTCCCCCAGAGAAGTATCCTCAACAAGGCCTTTTGTTCCCTGGGCGTCTGGACGAATTTGGCTTCCCAGGCCCGGGTGGAGCAATCAGAGGGACAGCCTTGGGGTTTTTAGTCAGTAGGAGCCTGGCACACCGGGGTCGCAGCCCTCACAGCGTCCCTGGTGGTCCTATGCAGGATTTTCCGCCGAGATACAAAAAAATAAATAAAATTCTTTGCAATAAATCGAAGATAATAATGTCATGATATAATCTCAATACCCGAGTGACATTGTTTATGTGTATCTTGTTTACATAACGGCGTAATGAGATTTGGGCCCCGGGAGAAACATAAATTAATCGCGCTGGGCGACGAACATTTCAATGAGTTAATAATCAGTAAAATGCCAACCTTTAGCTATTTCGTAGATTCCTCCGCCTATAACAATAAGACAAGCGAAGACTTTGCACACTCCAAATATATTTTGTACCTTTACGAATAGTTTCACGCTCGTTATATTAATGTATGTCATTATAACTGAAAAAAAAAAAGCGTTTATCAATCAATCAGTTTCAAAAAGGACTCAAAGTTACCAGGGCGTGGTAGTCTAGTGGATAATGGACCGGTTTCCATCTACAGCAACACGAATTGTCGTAGTTCAAATTTTGTTTTTTCTAGATTATATATGGGTTTAAGGACCACGTGCTTACTGGTGAAAGAAAAGATCATGAGGCAGCCCGCATGGCATCAAACTGCTACTGGTCACATTAGGTACGATATACAGGCTGATTTTATAGAGGAAGATATTTAAGGAGGGTATTCTGCATTCGATTCTAATTCTAAATATATAGGAATAGTGATATCTTAATATTTCCATTAAAACAAAGTAATTTATAGTCAACATATTAAGGGGAAATTACACACATGATAGAATTAATAACAATTAATTATTAAGTAGGTATTTTGTCTCTACTAAGCCAGGATAAAGTACCAAAGGGTAACAAGTCAGTTACCTGTTTACCTAAAATTACGTAAAAGGAATTTTATCTACATGCCATTCAATCGTGCACCACACGCGCTGCGGTGTCCAAACTTTTTACGGATCAATTCTTATTTGTTCAACAATGTTTCTTTATGATTTGTTAAGGAATATTGTTATTTACATTTTTATTAGTTATAAGAAAGTATAAATTATTGTATTCTGAAATATCTCTCTCGTCTATAAAATCATCCTGTATAAGCGCAAAATGGATAGTCACAAATGTCTTTCTGCTAATTCCGAAAGGGATGTCCCGTAACGATGTGTATATTCATAAAGAGAAATAAACACATAAAAATATAGATTTCAGGCAAATAAGTAAGGCAATTTCACATGGACACGAAAACCG
This sequence comes from Automeris io, assembly GCA_036320925.1. Lineage (NCBI taxonomy): Eukaryota > Metazoa > Arthropoda > Insecta > Lepidoptera > Saturniidae > Automeris > Automeris io. The sequence goes on along the minus strand of JAUDJH010000018.1, from coordinate 12,440,273 downwards.
TTATAGTGACTTTCCTCGGGTTCAGCTCTCATACATCTTTTGCGCCATCATCAATATACCTAGAGACCTTCAGATGTATCTTCAGGCCTGTGGGACAGCGATATTCTTACCATCGTGTGCATTGTACTTTACAATGCCAATTTAATAACATTAAAACGATTGAAAGCAGTGACATGCATAGGATATTTGCACAGGGTATTCAAAATTACTTTGAATGTTAAATTATGACAGTAAATATTACATTGCTTTCATAGGAAAGATATATGGCGTGAGTATAAAATAGATATGAATATAAATTGTTCCTTTTTTTGTTTAACTTTAAGAAATTTATTCTTGACTTTATTATCATAAGGGCATGCAATGCTTACATCCATCTATGGAATGAACGGTACTGATTGAAAGTTAGACTAGGCTTGGTTTAATGAACCCTCAGACAACTGGAAGAATAAGGGTTACCAGGCCCGGGTAGAATGTCGAAGAAGGGGGTTTTTAGTCAGAAACCTGACACACCGCGGTCGCTGCCCTGATAGTTCAATGTAGGATCTTCCCCTGGATTAAAAAAGGCTTGTTTTTATAATAAGGCAACTAATACCGTCACATAATTGATTAATAACAATAATATAGCGTCACGCTACACTCCTTAAGGTATGACCAGAGATACATTAGTGGTTGTATCCACTTTACGTCGTGAACAGTAGCGCATCTGATCACAATTCTCATAGCTCTAGTACACATTACATTTCTATTAGATGCCATACGGGTTTCCTCACGATGTTTGCTTCAAAGGTGAGAATATGGTGCCTATATTCGTACGTAATCTGGAAACATCCAGAGCCACTTGCCGGGATTCGAACCTAGAATTAACATGTATACCTACAATTAATATTTTTTATAAAATAAAACAATTCAATTTCTAAGATACATCGTTTATTTTTATTTTAGGAAAATCTACAAAACACTTAAAAATAAATTATAAACAGGTATTATAGGAGTCTAATTTCAAAACCCACTATAACATATTTTTTTCAAATCCCATAAATTTATAAAAACCTATAATTAATCTTTGACTTAAAAATCACATTCTTATAAGGTATTTAAATTACTATTCTAGAGTGAAAAAGCTAAAAACAAAAAAATCATATATAATATTTGCTTTGCTTTAATATTTTATTTGCTTTGATAAAAACATTTCAAATTTCTATTAATTTTGTACGAAAAATAGTTTTAGCGGGTTTTGAAATTAGACGCCTCATTTGTTATAAGTTTTAATTAGCTATTCGAGATATATATGTAAATCTACATCCAATATACTGATACGGTCAGCAGTATTTAGTATGCCAACTTTACTTCCATATTATTGTATGGGTTCGCTGTGACTATATTTATATCCTTAAGTAGTTCTACGATTTGATAATTCTCTGCTGTCACTGGAAGGTAGCCACTTGATGCTTCATTTAACCTTTCAGCCATTAGTAACTGGAAAACAAATTAAATTAAATTTATCCACACCATTCATTCAAATTATTAAGTATTTTTTCACATAGATTTGGTTCAATATGTTATATTAGGTCCTTACATATGAAATTGGCGTTTTGTATGGGAGGAACAAAAAGTCGAATATTTTTTAATATAATATATTTAATTAATCAAAGTATGAACCATTATTTTCTATGCACTTTTGCCATCTCATAGGTAGTTCATTGATCCCTTTACTAAAAAAACCAGTCGGACGGGAATCAATAAAATCTTTGAAGGCGATTTGGACTGCCCCATCGGAGTTGAATTTTTTCCCTTGCAAGAAGTTATCCAAATTTCGAAAAAAATGGTAATCTGTTGGAGCAAGGTCCGGGGAGTACGGAGGATGTCTTAGACTTTCCAATTGAAGCTCTTCTAATTTAGTAGCCGTCTGTTGCGCAGTGTGTGGTCTAGCGTTGTCGTGAAGCAGCAGTGGCGTGGAGCGATTGACCAGCCTAGGTTGTTTAGCCGCTAGCTTTTCCATCATGGTTTGCAATTGCTGACAATAGACATCAGCCGTAATAGTCTGGCCAGATTTGAGAAAACTGTAATGAACAATACCGGCACTAGTCCACCAAACGCTTACAAGTAACTTTTTTGGGGTTAATTTTCGCTTGGGGCAGGATTTGGCTGGCTGGCCAGGATCCAACCATTGCGCTGAGCGCTTCCGATTATCGTAAAGAACCCATTTTTCATCACAGGTAATGATTCGGTTTAAAATACCTTCATTATTGTGCCGGTTTAGTAATGTAACGCAGCAGTCGACGCGCGTTTGCCGGTTTGCTTCAGTCAATTCGTGAGGTACCCACCTTTCAAGCTTTTTAATCTTCCCAATTTGCTTCAAGTGAATTAAAACAGTTTTATCACTAACATCGCAGCCTGCAGCTAACTCGGACGTGGTTTGCGATGGATCCGCTTTCACAATAGCCTTCAACTCTTCATTATCAAGTTGAGTCTCAGGCCGTCCACGGGGCTTGTTCTGCAGGTCGAAATTTCCAGAACAAAAACGTTGGAACCAAAAACGAACTGTGTTTTCTTTTGCAACACGACCGCCATACACATCATTCACCCTTCGAGTTGTTTCCGCAGCACTAGTGCCACGGCGGAACTCGTACTCGTAAATAATGCGATATTTTAAGTTTTCCATTTTGTAAAATTAGTGACGCAAACAGAAAAAAACAGAAGAAAAAAACAAATGAATGACGATCATCGAAGCACAAATACATGAGTCTATAGCTGTACAAATTTGAATTTGGAATTCCTTACCAAAGAGGAGAAATTTGTGATTAAAGTGGCCAGTACGAAAAACGCCAATTTCATATGTAAGGACCTAATATTAAGCATAGATGGGCAAAATGTAATCAGATTAATGAAAATTATTAACGATTACATTTTACGTTTTTTACCATTACTATGACTGCATTTTGCTCATTTATGTTTTAAACACAACAGAATCGCAGATTACATACACATTTATGATTTCTTAATGTTTTAAATGGATTTAATCATGATTACAGAGCAAGAAAATTAAAATTACGACTACATTTTGTAATCGTTCATCATTTAATCAGATTACATTTTGCCCATCTCTGATATTAAGATAGTTCAGTCTATAGACTGTTGAAGTGTCTGAGGAATTAACATTGTATTGGGAGAACCAATATCAGTAACACAAAAAGAACATACAGATTTATATAATTACTAATAAGCCACAAGTGACTTAAACAACATTATATAAGAGGCCAGCATAATCATTTTTTTTTATTGTCTCCGGTTTTTTTTTGGGACTTTGGATCAGGCTGAACATGTCAGTCCCATAATTACACTATACTTTTGTAACTACACTACACTGTACTATACTATTTCAATAATTGGTATGTGAGAGCATCTCTGAGAGAGAATTAGACCCACATCAGCATAATCATGAAACATGCACTAAAGCCTCATTAAATGGTTTTCGAAACTCTAGCCTAGTCCAGTAGTTCTATCAAGTCTTAACTCAGGTATGTATAAACAACTATGTTACAGCCCTACAATGGATTAAAGTAGACAACAGATCACATAGCAATGATGCTGCAGATGAACTCGCAAGGGGATCTGATACAAGAATATTTGGACTTGAGGGATTATTCTGCTCCCCTTCAGTTGGTTCAAATCTGAAATACGTCAAAGGATAAGATGTCTCAAGGACTCAGACTGAAACATCTTAATAAAATTCAGACACGCTAAGGAGGCCTCACCTGGCGGGATCCCAACAGAATAGCTTTAGAAACACAGATTATAGATATGTTAGGTCATTGAAGTTATAACAGGACACAGTTATGTTAATAGATATCTCTTTTACTCAGGTGTCACAGAAACTACTCTGTGTAGAGTATGCATGAGAAAAGAGGAGACTGTCAGCCATGTGCTCATTGAATGCAGAGAACTGGTGGTATATGAGGCACAACACCTCAGTACCCCGAGGTCGCTCTGAAAACAAACAGCCATATTTAGCGGTTGACGGATTTCTTGGAGGAACTGGGCTGGGATAATTGAAATCATCTTGACCCAGTCTCATGCAAAATAGGCGCACTAGGACGTTGAGTTACGAAAAATGGGCCAGTGTGAACCTGATACATGATAAATACTTTTGTAAGTATTCAGAGTGAATTAATATGACAGGCTTTTCATTCATATACTGTGGTTATAATCTGGTCAAGCACAGACACCTTAACTATGACAACTCAATATTGGTAGGCAGCAAAATTACTGGTATATATACCAGCATTTGTTTCCTACAAATCTTTATATATTCTTGATAGTATGTGCTGCTTAAATGTAATTTTTATAACTATTGTAATGTAATTGTAAAATACCCCCATGAATTCAATTATGTGGTCTGATGCACTGGGGAACAGGGAGTTGATAAGACCGTGGAGCTCACTCTTCATCATGTGGAACCGTTCCTTAGCCTTTGTAAGATGTAATACCGTCAATTCTTTCTGTCGCAGCTTTGGTATCTTTTTAGCTTCTTGGGCAACCCTTATTTGTTCTCTAAGTCTGTGACAATAAATACTTCTTTATATATTTACAAACTGAATACTATACTGTAGCTAGGATGTAGTTCATAGGTTCAAATCCCAGCACATACAAGTTAATTTTTTTTTCAGATTAACCCAAAACATGCTTACTGGTGAAGGAAAAAACAGTGAGTAAGCCCGCATGACATCTAATAGAAATATCATGTGTAAGTGCTCTGAGAATGGTAATCAGCTGCATGCTGGTCACATAGGGCAAAAGATATAAGCACAAAGAGGATCTAGCTACTAATATATCTGTGCTTATGCCACAAGAGATATAGTGTGATGGTATGTTATTATTATTTAAATACCATACTGTATATAGTTAGTTTAGTTTTATCTAGAAATGCAGTATAATCTCTTTGATACAGCAAATCATTTATTCCACATTATAAAATAAAGGGGTTCTAGCTAGGAGAGCATGTTTCATTGAAAAGACCTTGAGAGTGCCCATTATTGGTGTATTCACACATTCTTGCTATACTTAATCTATCATAAAACACAATCTAGAATTTATCTAAACATAACATATTTCTACAAAGATTTTTACAAGGGACTTTACATTATTTTATAATTCTTGCATAAACATAATTTTTATTTCACCTTGTAAAAATTTATGAGTTTTATTTATTTATTACACTTATAATATGGTAAGCTTAGCTGAATTTATCACTGTTTTGACTACATTTTAACTGGACTGAATTACATGCAGGGTAATAAGCAGTTGATGAAAGTCAAAGTTCAGACTAACCTGGGAGTAATAATATCAGAGGATTGAAGTTACAACAGCACATAGTTTTGACTACCAAAAAAGCAAGAGTGTTGAATGATCTTTCAGAAGGTGTTATCTAAGTTCTAAATGTGAACCAATTAAAAATCTCTTAAATAAAATATCAATAAAAAACAATAGGCCCCTCACCTGAGCATCTCATTATCGAAATCAAGGATCGCACCGCGTGTATACGCTGTCAGTTCCTCAACTTGCTTTGTTTTCTCTTCTACATCCGTTAGGAAGTGGCTCGTGAGAAGATGTTCATTTTTTAGCACTATAGCATTCGCGTTCTGGATCTCAGTTTTCAATCCTTCTGCGTAATTAAACGACTGTTCTATTTTCTCCTCTTTATTTGAAGTTGAGGGCACAGGAGGAGCGTTATTAATAATATTACTAGCGTCCGCGCATTGGTTTTGAAGTGACTTTATTTCACGTTTCAGTTCTTGTTGAGTCTCCATATCACGTTCATTGGACGCCCTGAAACGTATTAATGTTATTCTAAATGCATAAACATGCGCGGTTTTCTCGGAATTTTATGAATATAATTTACTTATCTGTTGTACTTACATATTTACTCGCGTCTGCGGAATGCTTCAACGGCAATTAAATAATCTTTTTTTAAATACTGTAATGCCGTAATACCGAAATGCACACTTGTGATAATTAAATACCGGTGTTGGGTTGTACGCAGTTTATCCTTTCATAATAAACAGTCAATCTACACCAAACTTCGTTATTGATTTACGATTTGACAATGACGTAGGGATGGGCACAAAATATCGATATTTTTAAAAAATAATCAAAAAATATAGTCAATTTTTTTTATCTTGAATCGATTGATAGTCGGTATTTATTCCCGAATATCAAATTTGATATTTTTTTTAGATCTTCGTTATATTTCATACTAATTATGTATTCCACTTACTGTTGGACTTAGTGGTTTTGACACCGAAATTGATACTTCTTGTTAGTTTGGTTGGTATCACTGACTGCTTGTGTTGTGTTGGAGTGTTGGTACGTACGTACGTTGTTTGTTGTGCTGTAGCTGGGCTGCCGGGGCTCATTGTTATTTTTTGTGTGATTGTATTTATGATAAAACGTCATGTCTGCTGTGTGGAAGTTCTTTAAAAAGTAAAAGAACAACGAACCTGTTTCTTGCAACTACTACTTACTACTACTACTATTACTTTTTGAATTTTTTAAATAATAAAACTGATGTCAAATGATATGTATTTGCTTTAAAATTTCGAATGTTTTGACAATTTTTATATATAATCGCTTATTGCGCAGAAAATATCGATATATCAGCATATCAATATTTTTTCCTATTTGCCCGTCCCTACAATGACGGTAGTAGTGCTGCGCCGTGCGCGTTTATTTGATTTCAGTCATATCATACCAAACGCAAACGATTCAAGAATCGAATTAAGAATAAAATAATAATTCACTTACATAATGCCGCTAAAGACGCAAGTTTTATGGCTCTTTCTTTGTGTTCTAGTTCTATATCAGGAGTGAATGGTTGTATCGCGTATTCAGCAAAAGTCATAACTACTATTGCTACTTCGGCCGGTCTTAAAATAACTACATAGATCCATGCGCAGCTAAATGACGGTAGAGGTCCCCAAAATTTGTGTATTTTACCAAACGCTTCTTGAAAATAGGAATACTCTGCTCCAGATTTGCTGACAACTGTTCCCAACTCAGCGAAGGATAAGGCTCCTAAAATAGTGTCAAAAATTAATCGTAAAATACACTTTATGTAACTTATTGATAGATTCTTCAATTTGAGTGTATTTACTATAATTGAACTGTCCATACTATTACAAAATTAAGCTTCTTACCTACCACCCACCTAAAAGTGATATTATTCCAGATACAGTCCATATAATTAAACACATTGCAACTGAGCCTGAGTATTCTAACGCAGACGCTGGAGACACAAAAATTCCTGATCCGATCATCACTCCGAGAATGAGATTTACTGCAGAAAACAGCCCCAACTCTCGCTTCAATTTGACAGTACTCCCGCAAGCGCTCGGCATTTCATTTCCGGTCTCGAATTTTTCTATCTGTTCTTCTTCCTTGGAAGACATTGTCGAATAATCTGTAAATACAATATAATTACTTATAGAATTATTACATTTTATTTATCCGGTATCGGCTAGTTGAAGAGGAATCCTGTATTCACAAAATAATTTATCTCGAAAACCTTATTCATGTTTTATTTAAGTTTTTTGTTCCCTTATCCACCTATTACAAAAAAAATATCCGCTTAAGAGTATAGTACAAAGAAATAGCCTAAGTGTCTCGTACCTTTTTACTACTTATTAGCTACATTCTAAGAATATATTATAGTTTTATTATTGACCTATATTGCAAAACAATATTTGCTTCAGCAAATTTTCTGTACCATGGATCATGGATGACTTATCTAGATTTATAACAAATTTTTTGCTAGTGTCTTATTATTCTTATGTTTTGCTATATCCTGTCTCACTTTTGTCCTTGTTTAAAAATACATACTTATGGTAAGACATGTTACACATAAAGTACATAATAATTTCGTAATTGGAATTAAACATTAGGGATATTAATTAATTTTAAAAACTAGCTTTTTGTATAATCAACTGCGACATTCAATGTAATTAATTAACATTAAGGCCGAATAGAACTGCTGTTTACGCATATATAGTCATCATTTTTTTTTGGTTGGATATAAAATAATAATAATAATAATAATAATAATAAAACATTTATTTGGCACACAACACAACAAACAACACAGCAAAATAGGTTATTAAAGACAGAAAACAAAAAAAAAAAAAAACAGTAAACATCCTATGCTGTGATGATGCGCCAAAGGGAAGTCAGCTCAGCAAATGCTAAGTGACCAGCCGAGCCACCCAGCGCTGATTTTCAGCTGACACCCATTTATTGAATCGACGCGCAGAAAACAGCAAGGAAGGGATCAATGGAGTACAGATACACTAATTTTAAAATATCATAGAAAATAATATGAAAATATACATATACAAGAACAGAAATATAAGACCAACAGATAAAATATTTAACACCCATTAAAAAATTATCATATAAATTATTAGTAAACACTGTATAGTAAAGCCTCTATAATAGAATTTAAATTAATAAAGATTTTAAATATTATTGCAGAACAGACTGATTGCATATAATAAAGCAAAAACTGCAAAAGATAGTAGTATCGCTGTAAATAATATCGAACACAGTCAAAAAATAAACAAGACAATTAAAAATAAAATAAAATGTACTGTTGTTTGTGATATAATTTTAATTTCACTTAAAGCTCACTCGACCAGTTCATTTTTTTATCTATTCCACCTATCTGATAGATAGTGGTTAACTTGGTTACTGTCGTCTATAGACAATTGCAACATCAGACAGGCAATTTATTTGGACTTATTGGAATGGTCTCCATGAATAGATTACATAGACTATATAAGTCGGGGGTGTTTTAAAATTTAAATGTAATGATTATGGAAGTTCCAGTTGTATTTTTCCATTATTTTATACCCCAACTCCATTATGTATCAGTAATCTATTCATTGAGACTATTCCAATAAGTTAAAATAAAAGGCCCTTCTGATGTTGCAAATTGCTAAGTCATGGTGAAAACAATCAGGATTCGCTTCCTAATTTGTAGAATACAAGCATACAGATAGACAGCCAGAAATAAGTATTTGAATTTACGTTGTACTAGCAACCCGCCCCGGCTTCACATGGGGGCAATGCAGATATTAATATGCAATAGTTTTCTAAGATATCCAACTTAATGAAATGCTGTTAAGAACAGTTTTGATCTACCTGAAATGTACAACGTAAGTAATGTATTTAATTGGATAAGGAATAGTACTGTATTTTATAAAATATCCCGGTAAATAACTATTTTTTTGTAATATGTAAAAGATAAATATGGTTTACTGTGGGTTGTACTTTAGAGAAAAATATACACCATTCTGGATTTGTTTAGCGATCTTTTGAAGATATACGATTCCGTGGTTCATTAATTCGATCTATCTTGTAAGCTTTAGCCAGCGTTTGCGATTTAAACGCACAAAAATATGTTTGTTTCTTGAATTTTTCATATTTACTTTAATATATATATGTATTATACATATAAACCTACCTCAAAAGTCACTCTATCTATTGTTGAAAATCCTTTGAATAGTTTAAAAGACCTAAGCGTACAGACAACGGAAGTGCCTTCATTTAATACTATGTAATGATAAAGATCGCGTTATTAAGAAATATATGAAAGTGTAATACAAAATGCACTTATAAAAGCAAAGTAAAATATTTTCTGTTTTCTGAATCTCTTTCATACTCTCCTTGTTTTATCGTGTCTTTTTTTTCACTCTGTAGCATTTCATGATACGAGTATGACAGAAAACGGCACAATATTATTAAAATCAGGAAACCACGACTTGTTATCTCATTATTGATCGTGAAAAATGACACGTTGTTATACTTACGAACAGATATGGGCAAAATGTAATCTGATTATTGATGAACGATTACAAAATGTACTCGTAATTTTAATTTTCTTGCTCTGTAATCATGATTAAATCCATTTAAAACATTAAGAAATCATAAATGTTTATACAATCTGGGATTTTGTAGTGTTTAAAACAAATGAGCAAAATGCAGTCATATTAATGGTAAAAAACGTTAAATGTAATCGTTAATCATTTTAATTAATCTGATTACATTTTGCCCATCTATGCTTACGAACATATTTTTGAATTCTCTTTTATCACGTTTATGTGTTTTTTTTTTCATATTTCCTAGTTCTATGGTTAATATTAACTATAAAACGTGCAATCACTCTACAGGAGAATGCTTTTGACCTCATTGCCGAATAAAGGTCTACTTGTGCCAATTAGGAGTCGTCTACCATTCCAGCCGTCAGTCCGCCGTGGCTTCCTGTTTTCTTAATTGATAAAAGCTGGAATCACCGCTGCCTTGGCCGATCAATGACAAATATAAATACGACTACTGGTCTCTGAGTACGTTTTAACCCTTAAATGCATAATGATGAAAAACTACAACATACTACTATATCACAATAGTGTACAGTCATAGATGAAAATGATTAACGATTACATTTTACGTTTTTTTCCATTAATATGACTGCATTTTACTCATTTATGTTTTAAACACTACAGAACCCCATATTGTATACACATTTATGATTTCTTAATGTTTTAAATGGATTTAATCATGATTACAGACCAAGAAAATTAAAATTACGACGACTACATTTTTTAATCGTTCATCATGAATCATATTACATTTTGTCCATCTCTGTCTACAGTAAATGCATAGTATTGTATATATGTATGCAACATAGGGTTTTTAAAATAAATTAGTATAAAATATATATATATATATATATATATATTCTTTTCTATTTTTCTCTGCATTTAAAGTGTGAATAAAAATCATGCATTTAAGGGTTAAGATAACGAATGAGTTTGTAGAGGTGGAGTTCACACAACACAGGAAGGAGAATTAGGAAAAACTTGAGATGATAAAAATAATATATTCAAATTAAAACAGTTTTTCTTAAGAGCTATTGTTCAATACAAACACTAGATTTAATTTTTATCCTGTGTAATATTAATTTTAATATTGCAACACTTGATAGAATTTTAGGCTTCCTGCCGTCTATGGTTTTAGTACGGCCATTATCATACTACAGACTTTTGTAACAAACGTATTTTGTGCTAAATAAATAAATATTACAAGGCATCCGAAGTTTTACTTCTGTCCGTGACAGAAGCAAATGGTCCTTCGAGCAAAGAAGAAAAGCAGAGAAGGTGAAGTAATTTCATGCATTTTATTAGTGCATTACTTCCTGCTTGGAGAGTGCCTGCTACTTCATAAGCGCGGCCAACGCGCAGCCATTGTTAGAAGAAAAGGGCTGACGGCGCGACGCAACGTGGTGGACACACGAGAATTGAATTTTGTTAATATTCCTCGAAAAAAGAAACAGCGAAGTGGAAGTGCATGTGGAATTTATATTATAAAATTATTCCATATTTAAGAAGGCATAAAGAAAACATCTCACAAAATATTTTCATTCTACCCTCAAGATCAAACTTCATTCACAATCAACATTCAGGTAAGCAGCGGGAAGAGGACGGAACATATCGCCCTTCTTATTGCAGCTTGCACGTGATTGCGTCATATTTTATTGTATTCATTTACAGGTCTTGTAGCTTGTGCATTGGATTATTACGCTGTGACTTATTATATATATTTAACAGTTTAAATTATTAATTGTTATCATAAGTTTATTAATTTTTGCAGCATATTTCAAAGTCAGTGTGCAGGTAACAAAGAAGTCTCGGTCTATTAAGGCGTGTTTAATTTAATTTTTCCTTTGTTCATATTGTGTGACATTTTAGGTCATTTATCGGCAATATGACGGAATTAAAGAGTTTGATAGCGTATCGCGGGTACGTTAAGGGTACACTTACGCGGATGCAAAGGTTTTGCGAATCAGCAGAGGTAAAAACGTGCTCGTGCGAGATCATAAAAGAAAAACGCAATCGTTTGATTGCAGCGTTTAACGAATATGAACAACAAAACCGGGCAATTCTTGCCGTTGAGCCTAACGACAAGGAGGATTACTCCGAATACGAAACCGTGTATTATAGTTGCATTGCCGCGCTGGAGGGTCGGCTGAAGGCATGCCGGGATGAGGAGCCCGAAAGAGAAATACGTCATACTGGTGAGTTTAAAAAATTACCAAAAGTGCACATACCCGACTTCGACGGAAAAAACGATTTGGATTATTATCCGTTTATTAATTTATTTAGGTCTGTAATACATTTTGATAATAAATTAAGCTCTTGTGAAAAATTATACTATCTTCTCTCTGTATTAAAAGGCGAAGCTTTGGATATTGTGAAGCATCTGCCCCTCACAGATAAAAATTATAATGATGCATTACAACTTTTGGATAAAAGATTTGCTGATGAATCAAAAATTGTGAGATTTCATGTAAATAAAATTCTTGATTTACCTACTTTCACTAAATACACAGCACAAAATTTACGTTCAATTATAAGCAATGTTAATGTGCATTTAGCAGCACTAAAAAACCTAGAACAGCCTGTGCAGCACTGGGATGTGTTGCTTATTAGTATTTTGTTAAAAAAGGTGGATAAATACACAAGAACAGGATTCCATCTAGAGAGAAAGCAAAAGCAAGTACCAACACTGTCTGAGTTTTTATCATTTTTAGAAAATCGTGCATTAGCACAGGAAAACTCTGAGGACGAAATCCCAGCATCGCCTATAGCGAGGGCGTCCAAGGGGGCAGCAGTTAGTGGGGTAGTCACCGCTAATACATGTAAGTATTGTAGAAATACTCACAAATTATATAAATGTACCAATTTTAAAATGGCTAATGTAGGTGAGCGTTCAAAGTTTGTGCAAGACAAGGGCTTATGCACTGTTTGCCTAAATGAGCATAAGGGGAAGTGTTTGCTTCGCATTAAATGCTCCATTTGCAAGAAACCACACAACACGCTTTTGCATATGCCATCACAAGATGATAAGCAAAGGCTTACAGCAGCAAGGCATAATGCAACAGGTGGGAGCAATTCAGTTGGTTCTGCGGTCAACGTGACCAACACTTCTCAGGCTAATGGCTCTCTATTACCTACGGTCATGGTGAGGTTACAAAGAAAAGATGGTACGTTCGTTCAAGCAAGAGCTTTGCTTGACAGCGGTTCACAGATTTCCTTTATTCTAGATAAATTAGCACAAAATATTGGCTGCACTCTATACGATGCAGACCAGGAAATACATGGGATCGTGGACAGCAGTCATAAAATTAAAAAACAAGCAAATATTCGTGTTTATTCTTCTTTAACTGATTACTCTGTTGAGTTGACCTGTTGTGTGGTTAAAACTATAACATGTGATTTACCGCAGCAAAACTTTGATATATCAGAATTTAGATTTCCTCCTCACATCCAATTAGCTGATAAAAATTTCAATAAATCTGATGAAATTAGTATTTTATTGGGTTGTGACATATTTTTCAAGGTGTTGCGGCGTGAGTTCCTGCCGGCTACGCCGTCGGGTCCTTATTTAATTAGCACATCGTTTGGTCATGTCGTTGCGGGCAGCTTGCCTGTCTCAGCAGGCCAAGTTCATGCTAGCAATTTGTGCATACATGTTAAAGGTAACAAAATTAATAATTTTCCACACAATATAAAAACTGAAGACTCTCGTTTGCAAGAAATTTGTGAAAACATTTCAAAATTTTGGGAATGTGAGAAGGTACCTTCTGTCTATAAAGAGGGATCTAGTGAGCATGAGTTAGCAGAGCAATATTTTCAGTCATGTGTCCAGTTAAAGAATAATAAATTTTATGTGGGTTTACCACTAAAGCTTGAATTAGAAAATGTGCAGCTTGGAGACTCATTTTCCTCTGCATTACAAAGATTTTATAATTTAGAAAAACGATTTGCTAGGGATATCTCTCTAGCTAATAATTATAAACAATTTATTAAGGATTATATTGATCAAGGTCATGCAAAGGTTTTTGATATTCAAAAATATAATTTAGATGCAGGGCAAGTCTATTTCCTTCCGCATCATCCAGTTTTTAATCCAAACAGCAAAACCACCCCTGTGCGAGCAGTGTTCGATGCAAGCATGAAAACCAAAAATGGTTTATGCTTAAATGATTTATTATTAAATGGGCCTGTTGTTCAAAACGAGTTATTTGATATATTAATACTTTTTCGTACATATAAATTCGTTTTGTTATGTGATATTAAATCCATGTACAGGGGAATATTTTTAAAAAAGGAATTTTGTTGTTTACAAAATATATTGTGGCGTGATTCAGACCATGATCCTGTAAAGTGCCTGCAGTTGCAAACAGTCACCTATGGAGTTAAAAGTTCGTCATTTCTGGCTACTCGCTGTTTATTAGAACTTGCTCAGAGATATAATAAAAAATATCCCCTTGCTTCAGCAGTTTTGAAACATTCGACCTATGTCGATGACATTCAGTGTGGGAGCAATGATTTATCTGAATTAAAAGCTATAAAATCGCAATTGATTGAAATAATGCAAGAAGCTAGTTTTTGCTTACATAAATGGTGTTCAAATAATAAAAATATTTTAAAGGATATTCCTTCTAATTTACAATGTTTTAGTGATATTGATTTTGATAAAAATAGTGTATATATTAAAACATTGGGAGTTACCTATGATGTAACCAGTGATATGTTAAATATAAAATGTCCAGAAAGGCAAGTGTCGAGTGTTTACACTAAACGACAAATGTTGAGCTTTATAAGCAAATTTTTTGACCCCCTGGGTTTTGTGGGTCCTTTATTGGTACAGGCTAAACATTTGATGCAGCAGGTGTGGTTTGCAAATATAAACTGGGATGATGCCCTACCTGATCTACTTAACAAGCAGTGGGTTGAGTTTGCCAAGGAATTAATTCAAATGGGGAGTGTTTGTATTCCTAGAAATATTAATATCCATTCATCTAATTTAATAGAACTGGTTGGTTTCGCGGATGCCTCAAATATTGCTTATGGCTGTTGTATATATCTGAGAGCAGTCAGTCCAGATAATGTGGTAATGGTAAACCTCTTATGCTCTAGGTCACGTATTAATCCTAAAAATAAAATACTAACTACGCCACGTCTGGAGCTTAATAGTGCGTTATTATTAGCAACATTGTCTAAAAAGGTATATGACACACTGTCTTTGAAATATGTTGTAAAAACATTTTTATATCTAGATTCTCAAATTGTACTTGCTTGGTTGAATATTTCTCCTGTAAAACTTAGTGTTTATGTAGCTAATAGGGTAGAAAAAATTAATCAGTTATCAGAACAATGTGAGTGGCACTATGTTAAGTCTAGTGAAAATCCAGCAGATTGTTTGTCGCGTGGAATGTCTCCGAAACTGTTAGAGACAAAAATAGGAAAGTTGTGGTTTCAGGGACCTATGTTTTTGCATAGTGCAGAATACAAACACACAAAAATATTAAATAAAATTGAAAATGATAATATTCCTGAAATAAAACCTGCAATACAAACATGTAATACTTGTAGCAGGGTAAATAATCTATTTTATGTATTAGATAAATATTCTAATATTAATAAACTTACACGAATAATTTCTTATATTAAAAGATTTATTAATAATTGTAAAAAGACAAATATTAAATGCCAAGGAAAGTTATGTCCTGATGAGTTAGTATCTGCTTTGCATACGATTATTAAACTTGATCAAGAAAGGCACTACAGAGCTGAGATAAGTCAGTTAAAAAATTGCTGTAACTTGTCTAATATTAAAACAAATTTAAGTAATTTAAACCCATTTCTTGATTCTAATCTTTTGTTACGAATTGGGGGGCGATTACAAAACGCTAACCTTTCATACAACCAACAGCACCCAATTATACTACCAAAAGGCTCTAACATCTCTAAATTAATTATTCAAAATGAGCATTTACGATTAAAGCATGCTGGTCTTAAATTAGTACAAGCTAGCTTGAATGAGCGCTACTGGATTATCAATGCAAGCAGAGAAATTAAATCAGTCTTATATAAATGCATAGTTTGTTTTAAGCTTAAAGCTAAGGCTGTCACTCAGTTAATGGGATCTCTCCCACCAGATCGTGTAAATGTTACACGACCTTTTCAAATAATTGGCACCGACTATGGAGGGCCATTTTATGTAAAACAATCTAGAATTCGCAAACCTGTAATTACAAAGGCATATATTGTAATTTTTGTTTGTTTTGTCACGAAGGCAATACATATTGAATTAGCATCTGATATGACAACAAATACATTTTTGGCATGTTTAAAAAGATTCATTTCTCGCAGAAATAAGCCAACTAAAATATATTGTGATAATGCTACTTATTATAAAGGTGCGAATAATATATTAAATGATTTGTATAAATTACAGAATTCCACAAGCCATCAAGATGCGGTACATGACTTTTGTAATGCGGAAAGAATTACATTTCATTTTATTCCGTCATATTCTCCCGTGTTTGGCGGCTTGTGGGAGGCTGGCATCAAGAGTGTTAAGTATCACCTGAAGCGTATGGTTGGTCAGACTATTCTTACTTATGAAGAGCTTAACACAGTATTGGTCCAGATAGAAGGAATCTTGAATTCAAGACCTCTGACGCCTATGTCAGCGGATCATGAAGACTTGTCTTACCTATCACCCGCACACTTCTTGACAGGTGCTACTTTAACAACTTATCCTGAATTAAATCTGATAGGTGAAAATGTTGGAAAACTTTCTTTTTGGAAGCAATGCTCAAAAATGCAGCAGACGTTTTGGGATCAATGGCATAAACAATATTTAGTAATGTTACAAAGCAGACCCAAATGGAAAAGTATCCAACAGAACTTAGAAGTAGGAACTATGGTAATAATTAAAACAGAAAATGTATCGCCATCGCAATGGCCTGTTGGCAGAATTGTTGCTGTTATGCCAGGCAAAGACGGTAAAGTCCGTGCCTTAAAAGTAAAAACTGCTAAAGGTTCAATCATAACAACAACTATAATGAAATTATGTCCTCTGCCTATTAATGATAATTAGCATAAACATATGTATGGTGTAATATTATTACAAAATAAAAGTTATTTTTACTATTCAAAATACTAAATTTAAGATTCACTTAAAGTTATACGTATGTTTGTTTGATAAAATTAATGAGTCAGTAATGTGTTACTTTAATTATATGTCAGGTTGAAAATAAAATGAATTCATAAACTTTGAGTTGCCAATGTTAACAAGTTTCTCTTCTATTTATTTATTGAAATTATTGTAATTCGTTTGCTTAAAATATATAAAATGTAACATAATTGCTGGCCCCAATATGTTCAATACAAACACTAGATTTAATTTTTATCCTGTGTAATATTAATTTTAATATTGCAACACTTGATAGAATTTTAGGCTTCCTGCCGTCTATGGTTTTAGTACGGCCATTATCATACTACAGACTTTTGTAACAAACGTATTTTGTGCTAAATAAATAAATATTACAAGGCATCCGAAGTTTTACTTCTGTCCGTGACAGCTATAAAGCACACCATTGAACGTCACAAATTCAATTCTCTTTTTTGACATATTGACATTTATAATAAAGTAAAATTTAAAATATAAAAAAGGTTTGAATAAAAAGGTAGCCTACAAGTCTTTACTAATATCATGTTGTGCTCGATTGATCGTAGAGCTCGTAGACTTATTGGCGACCACTCTTTGACTAAAATTAAAACGTAGAGCATCGAGCATCGACGTAGAGTTGCCTGCCTCGCGGTCTTTTACCGGTTGCACGGTGGAGAGTGTTCTCAGGAACTGCGTTCTTTGATTCCACCAGCACCATTCCATCACAAAACCACAAGACATCGTGTAGGATACCATCCGTATGTGGTGGATGTTCCTTATATCCGCACGAAAAGATTCGCTTCTACATTCATCATGCGAACGGCTAAGGAGTGGAATATGCTTCCAGCGGCTGTATTTCTGCGATCTTATGACCTGGGGGTTTTTAATAGAAGAGTGAATAGGCATTTGCTGGCCGGACGCGTTTCATTAACGAACTCATCTTCACCTTCCACCAGGTCTAATTGAGGTTAAGCGATCGTGTATAAATAATAATTAAAAAAAAAATGTGGGATTTCTCGCGATATTTTGATGTGGTAGCTGACTGGATAATATGTCTGTAATAATGCTCGGAAATAACAAAACAATAACAGACAAATGAGGCGTCTAATTTCAAAACCCGCTATAACGATTTTTCTTACAAAATTACTTAATAGTCCTAATAGTAATTTGAAATGTTTTTATCAAAGCAAATATTATATATGAATTTATTTCTTTTTTGCTTTTTCACTCCAGAATATAATTTAAATACCTTATAAGAATGTGATTGCTAAGTCAAAGGTTAATTATAAGTTTTTATAAATTTAGGGGATTTGGAAAAATATATTATACTGGGTTTTGAAATTAGACTCTTCAATTACCAATATTGACCTTTTTTTTGTATCCCGGGGGATTCCTGCATAGGACCCTCAGGGACACTGTGAGGGCAGCGATTCCGGTGTGTCAAACTCCTACTGACCAAAAATCCCCGGGGTGTCCCTTTGATTGCTAACCCGGGCCTGGGAAGCCACATTCGTCCAGACGCCCAGGGAACAAAAGGCCTTGTTGAAGCTATCTCTCTGGGGGAGGGGTGGGAATAACCAATATTGACCTAACTCTAGCTCCACTGTAAGCTGATCCTTGTACTATGGCTGATATTTATAGACGCAATAGTTATTTGTTTAGCAAAGTTCTCAAAAAATAAATTCATTTTGACAATAAACTGAATATATTTAAAAAAAACCTGAGTATAGCCATAGTATTCGCAGAGCCAAGTCCATGTTTATATAATCGATAACTTAGCAAAACCTTTGACATTCATTGAGTAAAATAAATTGTAATGTTTTAGTAAAGTCTAAGCAAACTTAAAGTTGTGTCTATAAATCTCAGCCTATGAGAATTAGGTATACAAATATGCACGTCTATGACTCAAGACAAACTAATCTATTCTTCACATTACAGTTTGCTGATATCGATACTCGAACCCAAGACTTTCAACATCGCAGGTAGAGCCACTAGAAACTGTGCTGTCAGGTCGTCAAACGCGAATGTTTGTTTGGTTTAATATTTGGCACGAAGCACTGACTTTTCAAGGTAAAGTACATACAGGCTTAAATACTACGCACTCAATGCAAAGGAAAACATCGTGATTACTTCAATCCTCTATTTCTGCGGTTCCCAACCTTTTTTCATTAGAGTACCCCTCTGCCTGATTGTTTACTTAGTGGGTTCCCCTAACACACACACAAAAACATATATATATATATATATGTATACACACAAATAAGAAATCATTTAGTAATTTCAAATATACAAATATATTTACTTAAAGTTTGCTTAGGGGTACTCAAAAAAATACAGCTGGAGCTAATAAACATGCAAACATATATAACGTAGTACTATTTCCTATTATTTAATTATTTTAATATAAGAAAATAACCATTTGCAATGTGTTTAAAGATTCTTTTGAGTTATTAGGCTAGATTTGAATTGCATTTTCCGCCATAATACTTATTTTTTTTAGTACCCCTAAACAAACTTTAACGTACCCCTAGGGGTACGCGTACCCCAGGTTGGGAACCGCTGCTCTATTTCATAAAAGATATAGAATTAGAGAAAGCAAGAGAAGGTTACAACGCTCAAAGACTGTGACCAGAGATCGTGGTGATTTTGTGAAGGCATACAAGATATTGAATTGGCATTATGCTATTCATGGCTTTGACAAAATGTTCATACTCAGTAGGAGTAGCAGAGTCAGAAGCCACCAGCTTAAGCTATGTACCAGTCTATCAAACGCTAACCCAAGCAAACACTTTCTAAGGCACAGGATTGTCAGAGCGTGGAATGATCTTCCCGAAGACGTAGTCTCAGCTCCAAATGTGAACCAATTTAAGAACATAGACAAGTATTTACTCAATCACATGAACAAATAATTAAAAAACAGTCAAATAAAAGGTTACAAACACTTATCAGCCGCTCCAACTGCTTGCCAGATAATAAATAAACCCGTATGGCATCTAGCATAAAATATTAGTACATATTATATGATAGTATTCGTTTTTTTTATCGCGGAGGAAAATCTTGCATAGGACTATCAGGGACGCTGTGAGGGCAGTGACCCCGGTGTGTCAGACTCCTGCTGACTAAAAACCCCCGGGATGTCCCTTTCTCTGATTGCTCCACCTGGGCCTGGGAAACCAAATTCATCCAGACGCCCAGAGAACAAAAAGCCTTGTTGAGGCTACCTCTCTGGGAGGGGAAGGAGTAAAGCCCAATCCTACAAAAAAAAACTCTCCCAGGCGATGCGCCGGACACCGTGCTCCGCTTCCCTCTCATCCAGGCAGCAGACACCCTCAAGTCTACTGCCCGGCATGATAGTATTAGTGCAACTACTCATGTCAATCACGGCACATAAGGGTAAAGTGGGTACAGCGATTCCTGTATATCTGTTTATTCTAAAAGGGGTATATCGTGATGTTACACAATATTCGTATAAATATTGTATTTTGGTATATTATGGCCACGCACAATAAATGTGTTTGCCATCGACAATTAGATCGTTTTTGCAAACATTCCGAAGTTTAATAGGTACTTACGAGGTAAGGTTAATATTGATCTAAATAGCAACTCACGTTTCTACGCTGTATGTAATTAAAAACGTAACGCATACAGTATGTACTAAATATTGGTGCATATTTTTTACTATTAATATTATCTTTATCATTCCATTTAATCCTTATATGGTTAGAAGTTCACGGTTGACTTCAATCATACAGTGAAAATTAAGAATGAAGTCGATGATGCGCTTGACTTGTCCAAAAATTGTTATACACTGTTCACTTTTTTTAAATGCCCTAAATTGTATAAAAGAGGAGGTATGGTTGAAACAAGCCAATTGCATCCTTCTCAGGGGGGGGCCCTGAGCAACGGGTTAGCGACCCTCGAGAAGTAGTCAGAGCATTGTGACGTGCTCTGCCTAAATACAATGAGCAGTGTTGGGGAAGATATCTTCCT
The DNA here is from genome assembly GCA_036320925.1 of Automeris io. Lineage (NCBI taxonomy): Eukaryota > Metazoa > Arthropoda > Insecta > Lepidoptera > Saturniidae > Automeris > Automeris io. The sequence goes on along the minus strand of JAUDJH010000018.1, from coordinate 12,419,210 downwards.
CCGAGTTTGTGCCCAGCGGGCGCGGCGTGACGGGGCTGTGACGAATTGATTACAGGACCCGCAGTCCCCGCCAATGCGCAGAAGTAGTTACCTTGGGGTTTTTAATCGGTACAATTCCGACACACAACACAAAAAAAAAGCCATTTGCATCCTTAACTAATTTATGTGTACATAAAACGATAAGGAGAGACTTTTTACTTTCACAAGAATTTAAAATAGCTTTCAATGGATTTGTACGATATTTTTTGTTTACTTTTGGTTCATGCTGCATTAGGTTTCACCAGTTGATGCATTTTAATGTTTGTTGGCAATAGTTGTCATTATTATATTTTTATGTAATGTATCGGCCACAGACTGTCCTATAAATACTTAAATGAATACGTAAACTATCAGATTAATTAATTAATGTTCTATTATTATATAGTTTATGGTCAGAATGGGATTAATCGACGTAAAAACATTATGTACCATTATTCTCTGATCCGAGATTTTAATGCCCACATAGACAATAGATGACGTGATTATAAATTAATAAAATACGTTTGTAGTTATAGATAACATAGTGTTTAGGATACACAGTTTGTTTTAAATAGGTAATTATTAATCATCAAAACTTTTATTATTATTTTATGCTTTTACTAATCGCACGCTACTGCCGACTATACATCGTCGATCATTTAAAAAAACACCCTGTATGCATAATCCGCGCTCAGAACAATATACCGTCTCTGGTGTTATAAATCAAGCTATCGTAAGTGAAATCTTTCGATTTGTTAATCATAAAAACACTTCACATGTATCTTGAAACGTTTATCTTTTCTTGATATAGTTCTCTCAATTGCCTGGATAGCTAAAAGTGCTAGTTTCTATAGAAAGAGAAATTTATGTTGTAATGACAACATGCATTAGCGATAGTAACGGATATTTTTTTACTAAAGATGTGAAAATCCAGTTTGATTAGGTAAATTGATCTACATTTCACATAATACATCTTTAAATCATAAACTGTTTATGCAAATGATTTAATTTGAAGCAACTCTAACGAAATTCGATCGAGGCCAAAAGCCGGAAATGTTTATTCAAAATACAATGTATGTTTTTGATCTTATAGATTATTTTTCATTGATAATAATTTAAGTATATTTAATTTATTTTGGAATTAAAGATTTACAAATTTTATATAAATCCTTAAAATACAAGATTTATAACTTATTTAACTCAATGGATTTTTTAACGTACGGCTGCTAATTACGATCTGAGCTACTATTTATAAAAAAAAACAATGATATTAAAAAAAAATACAAAGGAAGCAAATACTAACAAAAAAATCTTCTACAATAAACATACACTACAAAAAAAAAATTAATACCCAATAAACACAAATAGTGCAAATACAATATAAAAATAATATAAAGGAACGAGTCGGATTCTGGCATTCGTGGCTTGCCAGAGACTGCCAGTTCCTTAATGGCAGTATCCGAAGTGTACCTTTATACATTTGCAGCATGAAAGCTGTTTACCACCCTATTTGTTACTTTTGTGCATAAAAATATATCTCACAGCTATTTAAGACGAAGATGATAAAAAATAAATGTTATCAAAGATAAAGATAAGTGTCGTTTCTTTCTGCTTATCTCAACAGAGAATTGGCGCAATGATAGACCTGATAAGGTAAAACAATATATGGAAGCTACCGTACTATTTTTGGAGAACGTATATCTTGGTATTTGGTCATCTTAGTGCTAATGAATAATTATGACATCTTTATATGGCGCGTGATAATTTAATATTTCCAACATTGTATTGTTAATTGGATTTGTATCAACCTTATTAGAATTGATAAATGATTATTGTAACTTCTGGGCTCAAAGCACAGAGGTTTTTGTTTGTTTCTTTGTTAAAGATTATGTTGATCTGCAGGCGCGATGTATTATTCCTTTTTATGTAAATACATGCAACGCCATTCGAAGTAGGTGACTGCGCAACGCTGTGAAAATGATCGATTTTGCATACATATTTTTAGGGTAGGTAAAAAAAACTTATGGTGTCTTTCATTCGACAAAAAGCACTGTTTCTAAAGAGCTTAAAAATGTGAAATACATTTTTGCTAAAGCACATTGATCGTATATAATTTTTCTCGATTATTTCCTTCTCTATCGGTCTGTGAAGTTTCTAATTTTATACTTTCGCGTTTTGCACTAAATATAAATACGTCGGCGTTATAAATGGATCAACGTTTCGATCTGATTATACAGGCCAGGGTCAGATTGGAGCTCCGCGGGCTCTTCGTCGGGAGCGGGAAGTTACTTTTGCTATCGGCGTTTGTTCTTGATAATCATGACCTTGAACTTACACAGGCATAATCGTCGAGCAATAATTAAAAATTTATTCGCGCATAACATTATTGACATTATTTATTGAGAAGATTGTGTAGACGTACCATTACAGCTGTCTTGGGGACATAGAATATATAATAATATTTCTTACTTTGGGCGATATTATTTTTACCAAAGCATTTCCATTCCACAATGATGAGCCGTGGGGGCCGTATATGGGGGGAAGTGTGTCATGCCGGTACCCACACCCGAGCACATCTCAGCGTATCCACTGAATAATATGTCCAAAAAGGTGAACCAATCTCTGCATAAAAAATGGCTGAAAAGTACAATTCTTTGGTTTTGACGTTTGAAAAGTTAAATTAAAAGTCTCATAAGATATTACCACGTCTTAAGTTATGCGATAAATGATATTAACATTTTCACACAGTTGTTAATCACAAAGTCTCCAAAGATTGTACTGATACATTTTTTATTGGATTAATTCATGTAATTAAGAAACAATGGTAAAAGGATTGGCGGTGAGGGAGGGGCGAAGGTTCTCAGACATTAATCTTCGCCCCGCCTCAAAAAATTTTTAGATCCGGGCTGGATAATGCTGAACCAACGTGTAAATGATAGTAATGGTGAGTTATTTCCAAAAGTTGTAATTGATTCAAAATAATTGGGCTGTTTAACCTTTAAAATAATTCTGAGTTGAATCACGGCTTAGCTCAATAAAGTTATTAACCTTGTTTGGAATTAATAACTAATTTATTCTTATTTATACTAAATTAATGGTCCGCGAATAGTCTTTTCCAGGTTAAGTACGAATTTCCACCAGGTTAAAAAAAGGTGGCTTCTATCTTTATACCCATCTAAATCGGCATAGGTAACTAATGAATATCCAAAAAAGAATACTTACAAGTTTTTCATTGGAAATGAAAGTCAAAAGATGACGCAAATCAAAACGTTTATGAACGGAATTTCCAATAACAAAATGTAGTATTATCGGATTTGTATTTTGTAATAATTAATTTTCCTTAAGCTTAGGGTTAAAAAGGTTGCTATTAAATATAAATGTATGTACAGTTCAGCTGTAGAATTAAGGATCCAACCTGGGCAAGTTTTGAATTATATATATATATATATATATATATATTTTTACACTGGCTCGACATAGTGATTACAGAGTACCTGATGGTCAAAAGCGAAAGCGACTTTTTTTTTTTGTGATTAGTTTCGGCTTGTCGCGTTTCGGGATCAGCTTGTGTATATCCAGTAGCTCATATACCTAGAGACCTTCAGTCGTGGTATATGTGGGCCGACATGAAAATGTAGACTATCAATGGATTTTCATCCTTTGATAGTCGCTTTCGTTTTTGGACTACACTGTACTTACCATCAGGTACTCTGTAGTCACTATGTCGTGCCAGTGTAAAAAAAAAACATTTTGAAACTAAAGAGTCTGGACTCATGATGTTAATGAGATTTACATTAGTTACTGATATAAGACAACTGATAAATAAATCGCTTTTGTACACGTTCTATTCTATTGGAGTGGACTGCATAACTGGAGTTTCACACTTGACTACCGTATTCCAAACCGCTCCGAATGACGCAGTTATATACAGCATGGTTCGGCAACGGTTTCTTATGTAAGGACCACAAATATTATGAGTATATTGGTGCGGGCCACATTTCATCTAATAAACACAATTTTTTTAGATAAAACTAATTTTTGCATTGTTAACCATATTTATTGTTTCACTCATTTTACTGACTGCAATCGCTTGAACTGAATTTCCGGCTTCCGCGCACACAAAACAATGAAATAGAAACTTATTTCTATAAGTGATTTTAGTTAGCTTTATGTACTATCGTATGAATATGTTGACAGAAATTTAACTAGTTATAGATCATTACTTCACGATCTCTGATACTGGAAACTTTACTGGATTATTCTCAATGCTATAAACACACGCGTGTTTATTATATTAGTAAAACAAAACAAATATTTATTATACAATTATACTGTTATTTTATGGCAAGATTAAACTTACCTCTTTGGATTAAAACAAAGAAGGAGAGATTTTACAAACTATTTTTTTTTATACCGACTCGACACACTGACTGCACCATATCTGATGGTAAGCATGGTGCAATCCAAAAAACGCCAACGACTATCGACAGGTAAGAAAAACCCATCGGTAGTCACGGCGATCATGCCGGCTTGCACAAATATCTCATCACGCTACGTTTAAAAGATCCCATATCATAGGATGGTGGGAACACGCTTGCCGGAAGACCATTCCACAGCCCAACGACACGGCAAAAGAGGGAGTTAGAGAACTTCCTAGTCCTAGCCGGGATGTGAGATACCGTATAGCTGTGACACCGCAAACCCGCGCGCGTATATTTTTAAGGCAAATTATTTCTATCATGAAAATTTGTATATCATGCGAAATTGTTTAATTTTTTTTAGATACATTTAGGGCTTAGGATTATTTTAATACAAATCAGCCAGCTCTTCAGGGTTGCTCGCCGAGTCATTGGAAGTATCCGGATTCCCAGGCTCGGCGAAAGCGAAGAGAGGGCATTGCAGGCACCCCGGTGGTTTTAGTCGGGGCAGGTCCGACACAGCGGGGGGAGTGGCCCTCATTACTTCCCCTGACGGTCCGTAGGGTTTCCAACGGGTTAACAAAAAAAAAGCTCTTCAGGGTTGTATTGTATTGTGGTTTATTGTATTATACTGCAATATATTACATTGTGCTGTATTGAATGGTATTGTATTTTATTTAATACTTAGCGTTGCATTCTATCGTGTAGCATTGCGTTGGGTTCCATTGCGTTGTTTTGTATTACTATACGTTGCGTTGTGTTGTTTTTTTATCTGACTCGACAAAGTGACAACACTGCACCTGATGATAAGTAAAGTATAGCCCAAAAATGAAAGCGACTATTAAAAGACAAAAATCCATTGATAGCCTCCGTCGTCATGTCGGCCCACATATACCACGACTGAAGGTCTCTAGGTATATGAGCTACTGGATATACAGAAGCTGATCCCGAAAAGTGACAGGCCAAAGCGAGTCACTGTGTTATGACCCAGTTAGGGGAATCGCCCTACCACCACAAAAATTCATTGCATTGCGTGTCATTGTATTAAATTATGTTCTTGTTTAAATACACGATAAGAAGATCTGTGTGTACTCACCCTTACAGAGTGTATAATGCAGTTGTCTAAACATAGGCGACTTTATGACTCTACGCGAGACTTTGACCGATCGATCGATACCGATACAATTAGGCTACAAAGTAGGAAAACTAGGCGTCCTCGATTGTTACCGAGTGACGTCATCAAGTAAAACAGTTATAAACAAGCGTACACTGCACGTGTTCGGTTCGAATTGTTTTTCTTCTCGTTATGCTATATCATATGGTTCGCATGTATTCTTAGCTTGTGGCATTTGTAAAAATGTCATAGATTACACTCCGACGCAGCTTTGAGTTCCTTTCGGCGTTTCTTCACAAGGTAGTCGCTTCCGAAACGCTAGTAGACCACCGTTAGGTTTCGTGTTTAATGGCTGGCGGTCCAAGTCGAGGTTCGTACCCACAGGGGTGCCCTTGCGTAGCCACCCAACCCATAAATTGCTGGCTGAAGCACCATAAGTGCTCGCCCTCTAAAGCCCGGTGAAATTGTAGCGACCGTTGCCCCGGTCAACAATATATCGTCCCGCCATATAAAAAAAAGTCTTAAATTAATAATTATGTATAGAATCTGCATTATCAAAGAGAAGAATGTCAAAAAATGGTTCGCAAACCTTATTATGTAATCTATATAAGTATTAATAATAACAGATTAATGCCGTGGTGCCCGCCGGCAGAATAGAATAGCACCCCCCTCTTCTTGCTGAGGTGTCGTAAAAGGCGACTAAGGTAAGGTAAGGTCTTTAACACCGCAATTCAACCAGGTGTTCAGAGAAGGAAAACTCGACCAAACCTGCATCCCGCTCCCTCCCGATCGTACTGGTTCTCCATTCCATCGGGCCTGAGGGAGCTCGGACGAGAGAGTGCTTTTTTGGCAGCGCGTCCAGTTATGCACTTAAATATCTCCTGCGCAATTGGCTGTTTCCGAAAACTGGACCTCGATTTTCTTAATCGGTGTTGAAACAGTCACCGTGGCTGAATCCGGCTAGGACATCATCATCATCATTCATCAATAATAACAGTAACTAGTAGTAAATTAAAAGAAAAAGTCCCCAATTTTTAGGTGATTTTCAAGAGGCTGTTATTCTGAAGGAAATGGTCGTACAGAAGTTTTAAAAGTAAAAGGTTATAGCTTCAAGTGTCTAGTTTTTAGTTTCAAATGTTAACATAATTTACGCGTAGGATTTTTAGGTAATCGTAATAGAAATACAGGATAAAAAATTATATAATAGACAGACAATAGCTTTTGCCCTCTTGAAATATGTCATCATCTTAATTAATATATGTCGTTCGGAATTGGGACGGCTTCTGTCGATGGATTCGTCTCTAGACGGTGCCCTTTTTGGTCTACACTGCACTTTCTAATAGATGTGATGTAATAACTTTTCCGAACCAGCATTTAAAAACCTAGCCTACAGTGAATTTACTCTGTGTGATTTCAAACAAAATTGTCGATATAAGTAATATTAACATATCGTTACATCATATCTCTTTTGGGGTGAGCAGAGATACATCAGTGGCTGAATTGACTTCGCGCTTATATGTCGTGCCCAACGTGACCAGTAGCGCAGCTGATCGCCGTTCTCACGGCACTAATACACCTGCCATATCTATTAGACGCAATGGAAGATTCCTCAGGACATTTTCCTTCACCGGTGAGCACGTGATGCCTAAATCCGCACTAAATATAGAAAAGCCCAGAGGTACGTGCCTACATTCGAACCCACAACCATTCGCATTGCTGCATACGAATACCGGTACCTTATCCTCTAGGCCACTACGGACACAATAAATTAATTAAAAAAATACCAATCAAATTGTAGTTGGTATAAATTAATAATCAGAAACACTATTTTTTTGTGATGTGACTACAAAACTTCCAGTTTTCGGATTTTGCTTATACAAATACTTGTGACATAAAAACCTTGCTTCTTGCCAAATTTCATGATTCTAGGTCAATATAATTATATGGTATAGCATGTAGACGTAACCCGATACGTAGTTGTCGCCTTAAGGGTCGTTAGGGTGTTACGAGACGTGCGGGGTAAGAGGATGCGCGCGCGCACGGGACGCTGGGAAGTTAGTCGACTACCGAGACCCAAGGCGGGAGTACGTGCGTGTACGTCGCAGTTCGGTGTGTTTTAAAGCGCAAATAAACTGTAAAACGCCAAATTCGTGTCTTACTAAAACCACACCCACGACCACCGGTCATAATGGATTATTGACTGCCTTGTGAAAACGGCATAAACTATAATTAATGACATAAACATACATATCTTTAACTGTGCTGACTTAGAATTATAATTTTTTCAGAGGTAAAATGGGTTCTTTTGAGCATTGATTCCCAAAGTGTTCTATATCGACCCCCAGGCATCGACGACGATGTCCCAGAGGCCATATGAGCGAAAAATAAACATTAGAGATTGATGAGATGAAAACATGGATCCACGACAGTGGACCTTACTTGAGTAGGTCATGACTTTTATTTTGGCTTTCCAGGCATAGAATCATCTACTTACATAGATGATTATTGTTTCGTTTTTACCTGAAAACGTTACAAATAAACCAATTTTCACATTTTTTTTTGTATATAGTATTAACCTAAGCTGATGTCAAATATTGAAAATGTATTATGATAGCATCAGGTTCATCCCTCTCACTAACAAGCAATTAAATAGTAGATACATAATAAATTTTAACATGGTTTTGTCAAATAAAACTTCATTCATCTAAATATATATAACTCAAAGGTGACCGACTGACTGAATGACATAGTGATCTATCAACGCACAGTTCAAACCACTGGACGGAGCGGGCTGAAATTTGGCATGTAGGTAGGTGAAGTCTACTTTGCCATGACAATAAACAAGTTTCATGGGCAAACTCTCAAATTTGTGGGTATTGACTTGAAAGAACATTGCTTCTCTCAGGGACAGCTTTATGTTGCTTGCTCACGAGTGAGTTCACCCAAAAGCTTGACAGTTTTAGCGCCTAATGACAGATTAGTTAAGAATATTGTATACAAAGAAGTTTTGTAGGCCATAATTTTTTACACACGCTAAACAAAAGTAAAGCCGCAAAAACTATACCTAATTAATAATAATACGTTTTAACGTGAGCGAAGCCGCGGGCAAAAGCTAGTAAATGTATAAAACTTACCGAATACATTTATTGTTTTTCTCTACTTTCACAGGACAGTACTGTCATAAATTAGTCCAAAACAAATTTGAACGTGAAGAATTTGCAAAATACAATTTTAATTTAGCAAGTAGTTAACTCAAAACCAAAAGCCATGGCAAGGGGTCTTCAAGACAAAACCTTTAAGGACCTAAGCGTTTGTAGAAAGGTACCTCTAAAAAAAACTATTTCAGAGAGTTATTATAATGACGAGTAATATTCTGGAATATTACGTAATAATATTTCACAGAAATGTATCAATTAATCCGGTATGATGCATCCTTTAATAGAATTAACAATGCACGGTTTATTTTTAACTGTTGCGTTTCGTTGTTTTATCCGCTATCCTCGTGCGAGTGACCTGTCATTGCGTTTATTTGACATTCAGGCTTATAAATACATTTCATGTTGCACAAAGGATATTTTCATTACGCTGGCTCTCCACGGCACGTGCCGAACGTACCGAGACGCGCCAGTTCAAACTTACACAGTGCAATGAGCGTTTCTAGAGGACTTGGCAAGTTATTTTGCTGTTACTGCTTTTTTTTTACTTAGGGAAAATCCTCATTGTACCGTCCCGGCTGCACGCAGGGGTAGCATAGCCGAGATGTACCGGACTTGTACCGGCTAAAAATCCCAAGGTGACTACTTCTGCATATAGACGGGTCTGTGGGTCCTGTAATCAATTCTCCACAGCCCCGTCATGCCGCGCCCTTCGGACACTATCTCGGGGGAGACCAAAAGGTCCTTTCCGACACCGCACAATGTTTTTCGACGAAGCGCGTCACCCCGTTTCGTCGACATCACGAGGGTCGCTAGCCGGTCGCACAGGGGCCCCACCCTGACCGGCCACGACCCTAAAGGCATCAGCCAACCTGTCTTGGATAGATCGGTCAGCTGGGACTGTTGTCACCACGTCTCCGAGTGGGATCCGCTTTCTGCCGTGTTGCTGTTACTGCTATCACAACCCCACTCCGACGTAGCCATGAGTTTCTTTCGGCGTCTTCTTAAGGTTGTCGCTTCCGATACGCTAGTACTTTGCCTAACGTTCTTTCCCTGGTTGGTTGCCCAAGTCAAGGATAATAGCCAAAGGGGTGCCCTTACGTTGACACCCAGCCTATACATTTGCTAGATCACCCTCATTATTTGCCCTCTCAACCTTGTAAAATTGTAAAGATCTTTCCGGGCTAACTGTGTATTGTAGTATATAAAAAAAACTAAAATGGAGTGAAGTGTCCAGGGCGACATTTAGTGAGCTAATTTGTGAACTCAGTAATGTTTACATTTGTGTTTGCATAAATTAACTTAAATAATACCGGTTTGATTTTTTGAAGACCCTGAACTCGCTAAAATATGCATTTTTTAATCTACGTTTTAAGATGTAAAAACATAGTGTAAATTATAACATATCGTCACGCTATATATTTCGTGGTAGTTTCCGTTACCAGGCTACGAAGTGTTGGAACAATTTGCCGCCACCGCTTAGATTATCCACATCCAAATCAACTTTCAAAAATAAAATTAAAATGATGTTTATTTTATAATCTATCAGTTACAAGTAGTCTATTTAATTTATTTATTCTTATACGTTTGCTCTTGTTTTAGGTATTTATACATTTGTGCTATGGTGTCACTAATACATTTTGTAGTCGATTTGTTTATTGTATGTAATAGTTTATTTTAGAATTATTTATTTTTGAGTGGGTGTATTTTTATTATCTATAGTTATTATTATACTTTATATTTACGATTATTTAAGCTGTATGTATCCTATTTCTTGTTTATTATGTTTTTTATTGCTTAGTAAGATGTAACACGACCGGGGCCCTCCACGAAAATCAGCGCTGCAGACTTCCTCTGTGGCTTTAAGCTGATGGAGGTCCCATTTTCGCCATGTTAATATGTTTTTGTTTTTTCTTTTGTTTTTGTATGTTGTTGTCTTGTAACAGAAATGTTACTGCTTTTGAATTTCTAGTATTTTGTTAGTTTGTGGTGAAAATAAATATATTTCATTTCATTTCATTTCTATATCCTTTACAGGGTTCGGAGAGATACATTAGTGACTGTACCAATTTTGCGTTTATATGTCACGCCCAACGTGACCAGGAGCGCAGCGGATCGCCGGTCTCACAGCACCAGTACACAAGACATTCCTATTAGATGCCATGCGGGTTTCCTCGCGATGTTTTCCTTCATCGCAGAGCATTGGTGCTTGAATCCGTACGTAATTTGGAAAAACCCAAAGGTACGTGCCGAGATCTGAACTTACGTCGATTCTCTTTGCCACGTATGAAAACAGGTCCATTACCCGCTAAGCTATCACACCCAGATAGTTTAATTATATGTGAAAAAAAGGAATAATGTGCTGATTTGCAAATAAATGGCAACGAAGGCAAATATATGACGTCACAGCACTTCACATACGTGCGTTTATGTTGTTAACGCGTGTGTATAGCTGAAATCTAACTTCGGTTCTATTTATACAATTATCGGATATAGTTATCGATATTCTGTCATGCATTATGTGTGTGTGTGTGTCCGAAGCTTTGGCTGCGGCTTCTGGTTAGGGCATGTTTTGACAAGTTATAAGGTCACATTAATAATCTCAGCCACAGATGATATATACCATTTGTTGATGGAATGTTTTCGATCTAGATCTGTGAGAGAGGCGTTTGTGAGTGCCTTTGAAGGAAAACATCGTTATTAATTAAATCATATATTTCACAAAAGATGCAGAACTCCTAGAGTGGGTGCAGCGGAGGTTTACCAAGTTACCTAGAACTCTCAAGAAGTGGTTCTGTGAAGAATATCTAGCTACGTTGCAGATTGAGAACATGCCTATTCATTCTTCTTTTAAAAGCTCCCATGTCGTAAGAAAAGGGCAATAAACGCGTGGAGCGCATTCTACCCTTTCACTGTTAGCATTACGAATGAAAAACCGAATTTTTTATGTGGATATATATATTTTTACTCTGGCTCGAAGTGACTACTGTGTACTTGATGGTAAGTACAGTGTAGTCCAAAGACGACTGCGACTATCAAAGGTTGAAAATCCATTGATTGTCTACACCGTCCTGTCGGCCCACATATACCACGACTGAAGGTATATGAGGTCTCTAGGTATATGAGCTACTGGATGTACACAAGCTGATCCCGAAACGCGGCAGGTTATAGCGAGTGTTAATTACGGACTTTATACATGTGTACTTTGTCCCGTCTTACCACCTCAAAAATAGAAAAATATCCACCATATATGGGTGGTATCAAACGCGACGTCTAGTGGTTTTGTGGTGAAAAGAGAATGAGGAAGTAGCTCTTGAGCTTGCCGGGCGGCGCGCTTGAGGGAGCGCGTCGCCCAGATCCAGGCGTGAGCGGTGTGCGATGTGTTCCCGCACACCGCTCCAATGACAAATCAAGGAGATGAAGGGACGGTGGCATTTTACACCACTCTCCCCGCCAAATGTGTTAGGTGTACGCGGGGGTTGGCGACTATTTAGCCACCCCCTGCCAAGCAGGCGGGGCCTGCAGAAGGCCAGACGCCGCCGGGTGCCGAGGAAGATGGCTCAGCCTTGCCCTTGGCACTCGGCAGGCGGGAGAAGGAACACTCCGGGGGTTTTAGTCGGTGCGAACCCGACACACCGGGGGGAAGCCTCATCGCCCCCCTGAGGTCCGTTAGGGATTTTCCCCGGGTTACAAAAAAAAAGCTCCTCAGCTCACTCTTCAGATAGCAGCCAGTAAAAAACTGCGGGCAAGGCGACTACGCGTTACTCGATTGTCTGCATGTTCCCATGAGAACTTAATCTATACTAATATTATAAAGCTGAAGAGTTTGTTTGTTTGTTTGTTTGAACGCGCTAATCTCTGGAACTATTGGTTCGAATTGAAAAATTCTTTTTGTGTTGAATAGACTATTTATCGAGGAAGGCTTTAGGCCATATAACATCACGATGCAACTATTAGGAGCGAAGATATAATGGAAAATGTGAAAAAAACGGGGAAAATTATTCATCCTTGAGTGCTTCCATTGCGTGCGCTGCGAAAACGGTTCAAGATACTAAAAATATATGTATGACAGAGTTATTCCTCTTAAAATGATCTAAAAAAATGTCCGTGACAATATATGTCTATCTTTTAAGATTAACTCACTAGAACCGTTTTTATGGTAATCAAATTTGGTCGAAATTAATGCATTATTTGTTAAGAGTTGTATCAACGTAATAATATTAATCTTTATCCAAATAAATGTGTTGTTGATTAAGAGTATTTAATTGTGAACAAAATTGTCTTTGACATCACTTAATTTCAATGAACATCTTAGAAGATATTCCAAATCTTATATAGCAAAACAACGTTTGCCGGATCAGCTAGTTTGTAATAATCAGCGTCGTAATATTGTTACAGCTTCGCAATGCATCGTATGCGCCCGCACTGAGGCAACGATACAGGTATTGTTTTCTATAACAACGTTGCGGGAACGAACGGGTAATACCTTAGTAGTTGTAAGAGACATAAATTGAGCTCTGGGCGAAATAGGGAGAATGAGTTTCGCGTACTTCAAAACAGATGTTATCAGGGTAAGAACTGTCGCCGTTCATCATACATTCATCATTTGCGAGGTGGTAGGGCCTCGGTGCCCGTCTGGATCGCGACCACAGTACATGGGTGTGAAGTCTGTCATAGTGACCAGTTTCGGCTTATCGCGTTTCGGGATCAGCTTGTGTATATCCAGTAGCTCATATACCTAGAGACCTTAGAAGATATTACAATAATTTATATAGCAAAACAACGTTTGCCGGATCAGCTAGTTTATTGTAAGAACTTTGAAAGTCATCTTTATTCGTATTTGAATTCCACAACCAGTCAGCGGAGAGCAAAAAATATATAACGCATCGGGTGCACTTCGTGGAATCTAATTGTATAGTTTTTTTCATCTTGGTACTTTGATGATATACAAGCTGTTAGGCTGTTACGAACTTTATGACCGTATGCTACTTTTTTATTATATTCTTATCTGAAGTACTTAAAAGTCTCAGAAGTCACGCTGTGTTTAAAACGATTGTATTATAAATTAAAATTATTTTCAAAACAAGATACTCATTGGATCGCTTGCATCGTTTTTTGTTTTTATGTCCTGTTTTGATATTTAATGTTTTTAGGGGCTTTTGAAAAGTATTTATGAGTTTAACAATGGTGACCGTCTACAAGGTAACGGGTAAATAACGCATAACATCTTTAAGGTAACTCAGTTACATCAAGACTAATAACTTTGTACTATGACTTTTGCAAAACGTAATACGTTCTAAGAAATGATTTTAAGCGAGTGAGAGGTGGCCTTTTTCACCACCCCTCCGCATAACAGTAGGCGAGGTTTGCAGAAGTAATGTCACCGAAAGGTAAGGAAGTTGGTGTGGCCGTACCCTTGGCCCCGCCGGATAGGTAGGAGGAACATCCATGATGAGGGATATTCCCAAAGTAAAAAAGGCATTTAAAATTTAGCTAAGCACTTATCTTTTGCTATTATATGTAAATCAATTCTTATGCACCAATATAAATAATAATGAAGTCGTGGATGATACAAAGTATATTGCGATAAGCGTTTCCAAGTCGTATTTGAAAAGATTAGATATTGTTTGTCATTATGATATTACGGAGACATTTAGAGCACCGAGGAGGGAGCCCGTGTGTGGCATTAGCTTTTATCGGTCAAGTGTTATGTAGCATACTTATAGAATACGTCCATTTTGCCCATGACTCCAACCCTAATTTCATCGCATCTATACCAGTAGCGTTCATTCCATAGATGCATGAAAGCATTGCATGCCCTGACGATAAATAAGTCTGGAATAAATTGTTTAAAGTTAAACAAAAAAGGAACCATTTATATTCATATCTATTCTAAATTTACACCATCTATATTTCTTATGAAAGCAATATAATATTAACTATCATAATATAATATTTAAATTAATTACACGAATTCTGCCTACCCTGTCCAAATATCTTATGCACGTCACTGATCAATACATATAAGCAAATCCATTCCTCGAACATCTATATAATATTATTTAGTTGAAAAACTATTTGAGAGTTTCTGTATACAAGTACTATACCGCCTTACAGAAAATTTCGCTTACGCGATGTAGTTCGGTAAAAATGTATCGAAATTATTAATCAATATATACATATCTGTGTGCCCGCTTATCTCAGAAGCGGCTTAACCGATTACTATTCGGTTTTCACTAATGCATTTTGAAAAGGTGTCTATAACTTATACCTGTTCTAATTTGTACCATGATTAGACTAATTTAAAGTTTTGCGTATATTCTCAGTGTAAAATTTTAGATAATCCAATTCATTTATTAGATACGGATAGGGGTATAGATATAATATTTTCGGATACCCGTATGGATGCGGATATTACAAACATCTCTATTTAAATCATAACGCGATCATTCACGGTACGTGCAGTTATCACGATGTAAACTGGCCGTCTGTTGTCAACAGTATTAACTTGGTTTAGACGCTTTGATAAGAGTCAAATGTAAAGATAGCACTGTACCAGACTTATTACATAGATGGCAAACGTAGATTAACTTAATAAGGTCGTCCTTTCATTTGCAGATACCGACATTTTCAGCCACCGATAAAAGTTCACCGTTAAGATTATTAATGATGACGAAATCCTGGCCGAATTCGACCGTGGCGACATTTTCAAGTAAGCGCGTGTTGCAGCCCCATTCCGCGAAAGTGAGCTCGTAGATGAAAATATTTGAAAACAGTCAATTCTGCAGGATATGATGATGATGTCCTAGCCAGATCCGGCCACGGCGACTGTTTCAACACCGATTAAGAAATTCGAGGTCCAGTTTTCGGAAACAGTCAATTGCACAGGAGATATTTAAGTGCATAACTGGACGCGCAGCCAGAAAAGTACTCTCTCGTCCGAGCTCCCTCAGGCCCGATGGAAAGGAGAACTAGTACGATCGGGAGGGAGCAGGATGCAGGTTTGGTCGAGTTTTCCTTCTCTGAACACCTGGTTGAATTGCGGTGTTAAAGAGATACCTTAGTCGCCTTTTACAACACCTCAGCAAGCAGCCACCACGGCTAAGATATGTGCAGGATATATTTGGTGCGTGAATGCTAGCACTTGCACAAATCAACCTCTTGTCCAAACCTCTCTAAATCTAATGGAACGGGGAACCAACACAACTAGAGAGAGGCAGGATGTAGGGTCTGGGTACTGATAACTGACCCTTATCAACACAATAGGCTTTTCATAATGTCCTGCTGCTTTGCGAGAATCCTCACTAATTGCTAATGTTGCTGACATGCTAATGGTAGCCTAGTCTAGTAAGGAAGATTATTAATACGTTTTTTTTTACCACACGAAGCGAGGTTTCTGAGTCAGCTTGAGTTGTTCGGCACTTTGGCCGATTGTCCTTCAGTGAGAGGCCTATAACTTCTAAACTAAATAAGAAAGCAATTTATAATTCGAACATATAACAATTTTTGACCTAAAAACCGAAAATTATATTCAAAATTATTCTAAAAGGGCTCCTGTACATCCAAATGAAGTAGATTTGTTTTTTTGCTTTTAATCGAGTGTCGTTGCAAAGAACTTTTCAAGCTAAGTTACCCCTATGTGTAATTATCGGTATCGGGTAATAAAAAAGCGATGCAATACAAATACTGTGATAATCAGTTTGATTGATGATTTCGGTATTATTTTTCAAGTGTAAAATACATACTAAAAGAAATTAATGACCAACGCCGCTAATGTTACATATAAGAGTAATTATTTGGTTAAAAACATAAATAATAGATATATTTGTTGAGTAATATACTGCCAAGTTGTAAAGCTGCGACTTTTAAACAATAATTTTATGAACAAGACCGACTTTTATTGGCCATTTGAATACTTTTTTAAAACTGTTATTAAGATACGTTTTTATTCAAATCACCTTGAAAACCTTTGAACAGATGTTACATTGCAGTGCATTGTTACCGATAACACGCGGATATCTTCAAGTAACATAATACGCGGTCTTAAAAACATATTAAAAATTAATTACATAGATATGACATGGTTATTAGCAGTAGCGTTCATTCCTTAGATGCATGCAAGCATTGCCTGCCCTTATGATAAATAAGTCTGTAATAAATTGCTTAAGGTTAAACAAAAAAAAGGAACCATTTATATCAACATCTATTGTATATCCATGCTGTCTATCTTTAGTATGAAAGCAATATAATATTTACTGTCATAATGTAATATTCAAATTATTTACGCGAATCCTGTCCAAATAACCTATGCACGTCACTGGTTATTAGGTATATTATAAATACAAATCTCTAAGCTAGGACAATTTAGCTAATGTTTTAGTTTAGTTTTGTGGGCGTGGTTTAATTGAGGGTGGTGGACTGTGATCTGTTGCTGCCACCACTCTCTCGCACTATGCAGGTAGCGACGGGGCGTGGCAGAAACTCTTTTCCTATTGCGAGGACGTTATGAAGATGAAAGAGGCGGCGGAGAGGTTTCGGGAGGCTATTGCCAACCCTGACAACCCTATCCGCCGCCCCGCTAAGACAGGACGTTGGAGGAGTTGTTAATCATAAATGGTGACAATGTGAATCGTCGTAGGTGCGAGTCTCAACACATTTTCTATGAGTTTTTCTAGATTTCGAGCGAATTTCGGCACCACATGATAACAGATGAAGAAAAAGATAGTGAGGAAACACGCTTGGCATGTAATAGAAATGTCATGTGTACTAGTGCTGTGAGAACGGCGATCGGCTGCGCTACTGGTCAGATTGAGCATGACGTAGAAGCGTCAAGTGGATACAGCCACTTTTGTATATCTGCTCACTTTGAAAGGGTTACAGCGTGATGATAAATTATAGCGCCGGCGGTCACGACTTTTATTTGAAGTGTGCCGAACTAGACTAATCGTCTAGTAGGCCAACTCCATAATTGGCACATCTCTAATTAAAAATACATTCCGAGTCAATATATAATTCGTGTTTAAATAGAATATGGTACCGACGCTGCAGTCAGAGATGTGCAAAATGTAATCTGATTAATGATAAACGATTATAAAATGTAGTCGTAATTTTAATTCGCTCTGTAATCATGATTAAATCCATTTAAAACATTAAGAAATCATAAATGTGTGTACAATCTGGGATTTGGTAGTGTTTAAAACATAAATGAGCAAATTGCAGTCATATTAATGGTAAAAAACGTAAAATGTAATCGTTAATCATTTCATTAATCTGATTACATTTTGCCCATCTATAACTGCAGTTAATGAACTCCACTGTCTATACTATCTCTCCGTAAAGTGTAATGTTATTGTCGAGCCGGCATTAAAATTACTCCCTCCCCGAGCGCCAGTCTTTGTAGTGAAACTTTACTTAGATGTGGTTAAATGATTTTGTTTACCGAGTTAAATTATAACACATGTTTTTTGCATTTTAATCTTAAGAGCCTATAAGACTAAAAAACTCCAGATAAGATTTCCAACGGGCTCCGGATTACTTAATCTGGCATTATATAAAAACTGCCGAATCTTGCTAAGTATTGTTAAAAAAAGCAAATCTATACCTTTTAAAAGTTGCTGGTCGAGTGAGAAAAGGGAAGAAGTGAAGTGTCCCGAACTAGACTAAACGTCTTAGTCACGCCAAAAGGCGCAACCCCAGAACATGAAAAACAATAATGTAAACGCAACTAAACCCAAACGCCATCTGGCGCACATTCATTCACTTCTATCTTAACGTTCTCGCTTTCAAATCGCAAACGTCGCATCGCATTCTTTTAAAACCAAACATCGCATCGCATCCTTTTCTATTACAATCGCATCTAATAATTATTTTAACTTCGTTAATCTTAATATTTTAATATATATAAATCTCCTGTCACGATGTTTATCCGCGATGGATTCCTAAACTACTAAACCGATTTTAATGAAATTTACACACCACGTGAAGTTTGATCTAATTTAAAAGATAGGATAGTTTTCATCTCAATTCATAGTCGCAATATTATTTTATTGCAAATTATTTGTTTATTATTTAGCAGTCATAATTTACAGTTAGCTCCAACCGATTCTAAAAGATGGCGCTATCAGTTGACTGGATTGAGTAATTATTCAAAAACCAGTCACAGCAAAGCGTGGCTGGTCTGCTATAATTTATATGGCACAACAACGTTTGCCGAGTCAGCTAGTATATTATAAATCCTCACAACCTTACTCCACATCATACACATTCAAATACATACAAAGTGAGTGATTTTGTAAAGTGCCTGAATACAGCTGCCAACCGGGAAGTAACTTTCTAATTGTCTCAAATTATCGTAACTCTTCTTCTACTATAAATTATCCCACCTATGAGAGTGCATTTGTGCAACGGCATAAGTACACCACTTATCCCGGCCCGCGTACGTCTAGTAGGCCAAATCCATAATTGGCACATCTCTACTAAAAATACATTCCGAGTCACTATATAATATTATTTCTAATAGAGCCTAAGTGATTTATGTTTCGCTGAACTATCAGATTGTTTAATTAGCCTTTATGATCTTTATAAAGTCACCAGTCAGGATAAATTTTCTACAATTTGCATGAAAAGTGCTTTTGTTGGCGCCATGTCTAGTGCTAGTCGTCAACATATTTTTTGTTGACTTTGCAAGACTCTAAACGTATTATTACCTAAGACCTATACAAAAACAGTGTCGGAATAGCCACGTAACAAGAGAAGCATTTGCTACGAGCCCCGCTGAAAGTGTGGGCCCACATAGCTATTCTTTTACCGCTTTTTAAGCCTCACAGACTTTTACCGGATGCACAGTTGAGTGTGTCCTCAAGAGCTACATTCTCTAATTCTACCAGGCTCATTTCATTATTAAACTATTAGACACCTTGACGGTGCCGGCTGAGCACCCTCAGTGTTCGCCCACCCGCCCGGTTTAGTTGTGAAGACCTTTCCCGGTCAATCAACGCGCGTCATTTCGAAAAAAAAAACCATAGTTGATACCATCCGTATGTGATGGACGTTCGTTATATCCACGTGAAATGATTCGCTTCTACATTCATCATGCGAACAGCTAACGAGTGAAATAAGCGTTCAAGGGGAATACTTTCATGTTCTTATGATTTGGGAGCTTTTACGAGAAGAGTGAATAGGCATTCGTTGGGCGGACGCGGTACATCTTTGGACTCATCTTCACCTTCCACCAGGTGTAATTGAGCTCAAGCGTTCGCCTGATAATTATAAAAACAAGGTAAGGATACTGCCCGTCACTCCCACGCAGTCTTGCCTTTCTTTTGGCGTTTCTTCTCATGGTAGTCGCTTTCGAAACTAAAGTCTTTTACTTTTGAGCCAATTTTTTATGGAGAAGTTTGCCATCTTTTTTAGATAAATTAATCCATGAGTACGCTGGATGATATGCTCGTCTGCCGCTTCTTAGAAATTAGCGCCCCCCTTGATATGTTTATGGTAGTAGGACTATTGCCCGAACTGGGTCGTGACCACAGTACAAGAGTGTAAAGACCGTTATACCGTTATTAGCTTGTGCATATCCAGAAACTCATAAACCTAGAGACCTTCAGCCGTGGTATATGTGAGCCGACATGACAACGGAGACTATCAATGGATTTTCATCCTTTGACGCTCGCTTTCGATTTGGACTACACTGTACTTACCCTCAGGTGCACTGCACTCAGTTTGGCGAGCCAGTGTAAAAAATGTTCGTGCCTAAATAGAATCCGGTACCGTCTCTGCAGTTTATGAACTCCACTGTCTATACTATCTCTCCGTAAAGTGTAATGTTATTGTCGAGCCGGCATTAAAATTACTCCCTGCCCGAGCGTCATTCTTTGTAGTTAAACTTTACTCAGATGTGGTTATATGATTTTGTTTACCGAGTTAAATTATAACACATGTTTTTTGCACTTTAATCTTAAGAGTGTATAGGAATCCATGGCACTCCAGATAAGATTTCCCACGGGCTCCAAGTTGCTTAATTTGGCAATGTATAAAAACTACCGAATCTTGGTAAGTATTGTTAAAAAAAGAAACAAAACTATGAGACCTTTAAAAAGTTGTTGGTCGAGTGAGAACAAATGTATACTCGTATCCAGTGGCGTTCATCCCATATATGCATAAAAGCAATGCATACCATACAATAAATAAGTCTTGAATACATTACTAAAAGTTAAATACAAAAACGAAATTGTTAATATCATTATATTAATAAATTTTATTGCTTTACTTGCTTATTTAAAATAAGCAACAACGTAAATAATAATGTTTAGTGAACAAACTTGGGGGTTTATTTACCAAAAATGTAAAAAAAACACGTATTTGTAATTAAAAAGTTAAATATTGGTTTCCATAGTGCTTACTTCAAAATTAACGGATTTTCCATCAAACTTTCAATCTCTATTTCATTTTTGAGGGATGGAATATCAAACAATCCGTCCTTAGTGGATGCCTATGTCGTATAAATAATCTAGTACCATGTATAGATGTAGCGTTCCATTCTCTCTGTCTACCCTAGAAGGGATTCGGCGGGGTGATAGACAGTTTAAGTAAAAAATATTTTAGGGTAGGTTACAAAAACTGAACGTTACAACAAAAATTACAATTTATTTATGAATTAGAAAAATAAACACGATATAAATGCAAAGATTATTTTGCCCATCAGACTTTAAAAAAAAATTAAGAATATATCTCTTACTTTTATCGGGTCATTGGACTGTGGAATGGTCTTACGGCGAGCGTGTTCCCACCGTCCTAAGATATTGGGTTCTTTAAGCGGTGCGTGAAGGGATATTTGCGCAGGCCAGCATGGCGGCGCCGACTATCTGCAGGTGGTTGTCTCACGATAATCGTACTCGGTTTTTTTTTTACACTGGCTCGACATAGTGACTACAGAGTACCTGATGCTAAGTACAGTGTAGTCCAAAAACGAAAGCGACTATCAAAGGATGAACATCCATTGATAGTCTACATCGTCATGTCGGCCCACATATACCACGACTGAAGGTCTCTAGGTATATGAGCTATTGGATATACACAAGCTGATCCCGAAACGCGGCAAGCCGAAACTAGTCACTATGGCGGGCTTTACACCCATGCACTGTGGTCGCGATCCAGACGGGCACCGATGCCCTACCACCTCGCTGCTGCTCGTTTAGCACCACCCAGGAGTCACGTGTAGGGAAACTAGGGTAAAGCCTACGGACGCGAGCAGCTTCGACTCCCAAAACGGTCGGTCGGTTCGGTTTTAAATTACTCTGTTCTTTCCATCTGGTCTTCATCGAAGACGCTGTGCCGAATCAGAAATAAAAACAAGTAGTATTGTTATAAAGTTTGTGAAAACAAATGATATATTTTTTTTTCATTTATAATATGCATACTACATTTACAATTTACATATCAAATTGTATACCTGCATAAATAAAAAAACAAGATAGAATTAAAATACCTTTAAAATATTTATAAATAAATTCAATGTTAAAATAATTTTATAATAACTAACTCGAAGGTATTTCAAAAGTTGCACATATAACAAGTTAAACCTATTTACTACTAATTGCTTGTATCTTTAAACAACACAATTACTTACCTGGATCAGACAGTTTCTAAGTATAATAAAAATCACAAAAACACTTAAAGACGATCACGAGGAAATTCGCGCCAGTTTTTATAACAATCGTAAACGTCCTCTTGTGTTTATATCCGAACGTGTACTGTCGTGCGATTAAATTCTTCGGTACTGAGTTGTGAGTGAATGTTCTGATACTGAGCACTTACTATATTACTACAGAGAGCAACATGAGGCAATGGCCGGCGCATAGTGCCATGATAAACACAATGAGTCAACTCGGACGTGGCTGGATCGAAATCGCGTAATCGACTGTCGTAAAACGCCCACTGAAGCGAAGTATAGTAAGATAATAACGAATATATATCGTCACGCTTTATATCTCTTATTTAGCGGTTGTATCCAATTTTGCGCTTATATGTCCAGGCCATCTTGACCGGCAGTACAGCTGGTCACATCCCTCAGGGAAATTATACATTGAATAACGTGACATCTACCTCCGCTTGTGTACTGTAATTGTCAGGCACGGAACTAGAAGGGGGGTTAGAAGGGAATTACAAGTCGGGACTCCGGGCTTCAAATTCTAGGGACGACATACGAACACATCCTACAGCGTACCTACTGAATAATGTGTCTTAAAAAATCTGTCAACTTTTCCATAACAAATTGGCTGAATATTTGTACAAGTCTTTGTTTTGACGTTTTAAAAGTTAACTCAAAAGTCTCACAAGACATCGCGCTACCACGTCTTAAGTTATGCAAGGTAAATTTTTTTTATAGACGAACGCTTGACCTCTATCACACCTGGTGGAAGGTGAATATGAGTTCGATGATGAAACGCGATCGCCTATCAAATGCCTATTCACTCTTCTCTTAAAGACTCCCAGGTCATAAGACTTATCACCCTGTGTATATGTATAAGTTTTGTGTTGAAATAAAGATGATTATTATTATTATTATAAGATCGCGGAAATATAGCCGCTGGAAGCATATTCAATTGTTGTTTAATATTATACATTGTTACAATTTTGCAGTAATTTTTGCCCCGCCTCGAAAACTTTCAAGATCCGGGTCCTGTAAATGTACTTCAGCAAGTAGGAGCGGCGACTTGCGAAAGCAGTCGCCAATAACTAAATGGAGAGAGGCTAATGTCAGGTTCAATGGCACTTATTAGAGTTATTAGGAGATGCCTGGTCTTGCAATGGAAGACAATGAGCTGACGATTATGATGATTTAAGTATATTATTATGAAAACCACCGTTTCATCCGCTTTCTCATTGACTCTGCACCACCATAGAAATTTTACAGGTTTGACTGTAAAACAATCTCTTCTTTTCAATAGGCTATTCAAATCTGTAACTATCGAACAAAACTGTTGTACTGACCAGCTCCAACAATAACTTGTCACTTTCAATAGATTTCCTTAACGCATTTTGACACGAAATTTCATGATTGCAGTTTTATCAAAGAATTTTTGCTTCAAATGGCAAAAAATGTGTTAAATGAGCGTGCGTAGTCAAGTCTGAGGTTTTTGAGAAGGTTGTGCGATTGCCTGAAATGCATTGTGACCACAGTACGCAAGTGTTAATATCGAGTGTACTCTATAATCTATTATATAAAAATAAGTCCGGTTTTCCTTCCTGACGCTATAACTCCAGAACGCACGAACCGATTTCCACGGTTTTACATTCGTTGGAAAGGTCTCGCGCTCCGTGAGGTTTATAGCAAATAAATTCAGGAAAAAATACAATAGAAAAGTAGGAAAACGGGGAAAATCATTTCCACATACAGCGTCATCTCTGATACATAGCATGTACTACAAAGCAATATGGTTTTGCATGGTGGCGGATCAGATCGCACCAGTATTTTAAGTAGATGGCGCCGATGCGTTATACATTGTTTGACAGCTACTCATTGTACTCTGCTCAGTTAATTTCATGTGACATTTATTATGCGCACGTTCTTTCAAACGCTAACTAAAAACCAAAACGAAGTCATCTGGTGGCGAAACGAAGTTCGCCGGGCTTGCTAGTAAATAAATATATTTTAATGAAAGTCGAAGTTGACTCACTGCTAAGTAAATATACTGTGTAAAAAGAATGTAGTGTCTACGAGATCACTGGGTTATTCAGTAAGCGGTGACTGCCATGGTTTCTA
Organism: Automeris io; assembly: GCA_036320925.1. Taxonomy (NCBI): domain Eukaryota; kingdom Metazoa; phylum Arthropoda; class Insecta; order Lepidoptera; family Saturniidae; genus Automeris; species Automeris io. The sequence goes on along the minus strand of JAUDJH010000018.1, from coordinate 12,394,742 downwards.
AATTGATCCATTAATAACGTTTATGCAACAGCATGGTTTTTGAAATGATAATTATTTTCAAAGTCATTTTAATTATTTAATTAGCCCCGTACTCCTGACCTGCGACCTTGGTTCTATTGACGTATTTCCAAAAGCTATGTCGTTTTAAATAAATGAGTCCGGCTCAATAGTCAGTGTTTATATCACACACTAGCTGATCCGGCAAACGTTGTTTTGCTATATAAGTTAGTGTAATATTTTCTAAGATGTTCATTGAAATTAAGTGATGTCAAAGACAATTTTGTTCACAATTTAATACTCTTAATGAACAACACATTTATTTAGATAAAGATTAATATTATTACGTTGATACAACTCTTAACAAATAATGCATTAATTTCGAATAATTTGATTACCATAAAAACGGTTCTAGTGAGTTAATCTTAAAAGATAGACATATACTGTCGCGGACATTTTTATAGACCATTTCAAGAGGAATAATTCTTTCATACATATATTTTTGATATCTTGAACCGTTTTCGCAGCGCACGCAATGGAAGCACTCAAGGATGAATAATTTTCCCTGTTTTTTCACATTTTCCATTATTTCTTCGCTCCTAATAGTTGCATCGTGATGTTATGTATATAAGCCTAAAGACTTTCTCGATAAATGGTATATTCAACACAAAAAGAATTTTTCAATTCGTACCAGTAGTTCCTGAGATTAGCGCGTTCAAAAAAACAAACAAACTCTTCAGCTTTATAATATTAGTATAGATTTCGCGGAAAAAAGGGAAATTAAATAGCCAAACTTTTCAGGCGCGTTGAAAAACTGATTTACAGTGAAATGCAAAATCTTAGGTAATATTTATCGAAAAATAGCTTCATGTGGTTGTTGTAATAATCATATATCGTCACGCTATGTTCCTTTCGGGGTGAGCACAGATACACTAGTGGCAGTATTTATTTACGGTTGTATGTCGTGCCCAACGTGACTAATAGTGCAGCTGAACATATAATTCAAGGTTCTTACAGATCACATTTCTATTACCTATTCTATACTTATTATATTAGTTTCTTCACGATGCTGTAATTCACCGGTGAGCATGTGCTAATTAAATCCATGCATAATTTGGATAAACCTAGAGGTGTTTGCTGAGACTCGAACCTACGACCGTTTGTGTTGCCACTACATGTGGTTGTTAACTCAATTTTTACGAAAGTTAAATAGCTTATAAGATTTTTTTGTGTAAAAGGAAAGCAAACAGGTGAAGACCCCACCTTATGGTAAGCGGTTAGTCTCGCCTATAGACAACCGAAACACAAGAAATTTCATCATTACGCTGCCGACTTAAATTACTGTAGGATGGATGTTATTGTGTGAAATATTATTATGTATGAAGTAGTAAATGCGTAGATCGGAACGTATGGCAGTGAAAGACAGAAAGATAGAAAGAGAGAGAGGATAAACGGTTTTTTTTTCGATGCAACCGCTCTGTAACTTGAAGACGTAAAAAGTGTGAAGACCAGATATTAATTTGTAAATAGTGCAATAAAGAAGTTTTTTGAAGTTTATTAAGTGTTTATTCTAAACCAAAGATCCCCAAAACTACATTACTATTAACTTCTTCAGGGTAACCAAGAAAATAGACTGTTTGTCATTAATCATTAATCATATTAAAAGTTAAGTCATTAATCAGATTACATTTTGCCCATCTCTGCTTGTGCCCTGCCTACACTATAATAAAGCAACGGAGACAACAATCCTGTATCGCGCATACTTGCAGCATCTACCTCCCTACGCCCACAGAGTCGATCGATTATAGTCTAACATTCTTGAGTAAGACCTTTGGTAGCCCGGGGGCAATCCCTGACTCCCTGGTAGAATGCAGACAGGCTAGAGAGGCATTGCCTCGAGCGAATCCAAGAACCTCTAAGGCTGTTCTGCGTCTCAGTAAATTACAGATACGTAGAGTCACCGGAGCCATAACAGGACACGGTTATTATAATAGACATCTCTTTTATTTAGGTGTCACAGAAACTATTCTGTGCAGAGCATGCATGGGAGAAGAGGAGACAGCCAGGCATGTGATTATGGAATGCAGTGCACTGGCGGCATACCGGGCACAACACCTCGGTTCACCGAGGTCCCACCAGGTAGCAACCAGCAACATCAGGCGGCTGGCGGATTTCCTGGAGGAGCTGGGCTTATACCTTATCCCTGACGAACCTCAGGAGGCGGTGATGGCTACCCCGCGGTGTGTCAGACTTGCACCGACTAAAGCCTCCGAGATGTTCCTTGTTCCTGTCTGACCGGGGCCGGAGGTATAGTGTTATCCTCTTCTCCGACCCTCGGCGACGTCTGACTATTTGTTAGGCCGCATCTCTGCACTGCGAGGAGTGGTGTAAAGAGACACCCCTCGCTCACCTCAGTGTATTGGAGCGTTGTGTGGACACACGTTACACACCGCTTTCGTCTGGATAAGTTGGGCGGCATGCTCCCTCAAACGCACCGCCTGAGTAAGACCCCACACTTTAATGATTTAAGTTACGTTTCCGTATAATCATTCTGAGTATTACATTTATCACTATGCAAATAAATCTAATCAAAGATCATTTTAAAATGTTTATAAAACGTTCCCAACTAACATACATTCTGATAGTATGCTTTAAGTTGTATTTAAACACGAGGTTTGCTTTGTATCAGCTTATCAAACATCTTTGTTTGACAAACGAAACGAAATTCCTATTTACAATTACGATCGCTCGAGAGTATTTGTATTTTGATATTATGAAACTGTGAAAACTTATTGCCTTTATGATGAAATGAAGATGTCTTGTAGCACGGTATTTTGAAATGAAATGAAATGAAAAATCCAAAGGTACATAACGGGGTTCGAACCTACAACTATTTGCATGAAAACTGGTCCATTACAGGCTACAACAGCCACACATTTATACATGTTAAAAGAAATAAACTATTATAATTAAAATAAGATTCAATATCTTCTTTGGTAATAACGAACTATTTTTGTTTGAACAGAATAAAATTCTGTTAGCTGGGGAAAACCTTTACTTCTTCACTGGGAAAGAGGGGTGAGGAATTGAGGAACTCAGGCAGCGGTTTATACGCAGGGTGGCAACGCAAGGGCGCTCCTGTGGATACGGACCTCGACTTAGGCGTCCAGCGAGAAAAAGAAAGTAACTCTGATCTACAAGCGCTTCGGAAGCGACCACCTTGAGAAGAAATGCCGAATGGAACTCAAGGCCTTGGAGGAAACCTTTTTCCTTTGAAATTTTTAACATAGCTTAAATTATAATACCAAATGATATAATGTAACAAGAATATACCCAATGTTTAATTATAATAAAAGCGTATATGATTTTAATTTCAATTGATCATAATGAAATTTTGTAAAAACGTTATCGGGGATATAAAAAGCGACATAATAACTTTTAATTAAAAAAAAAACTCCTATTTACGAGTCAAGATAACTACACACGAAATGTGAATTCCAACAGCAAGCACTGGATCAACTGGTTTATCACATGTTTGACGAAGTTATTTTTATCTTATTTAAAAGTAATAGTTACATGTCAGACGGATTACTCAATTGACACTAGTAGACCGATCGGCTTCAATGTTAGGGGTTGTGGGTTTGATTCCTCACTCATAATAAATGCTTGTATTGTATAAAGCTTTTGCTATTACCCTACAGAGAAAACTAGAATTGTTAATGCTATACTAAAAAAGAACAAATTAATTATAGAATGTTGAATACTTTCAGCGTAATTAAATGATTACATGAATGATGATGATGATGATTATTGATTGATTGAATGGTTTTTGGGGAGTCGAAGCTGCTCGCGTCCGTAGGCTTTACCCTAGTTTCCCTACACGTGACTCCTGAGTGGTGCTAAACGAGCAGCAGCGAGGTGGTTAGGGCGTCGGTGGCCGTCTGGATCGCGACCACAGTACATGGGTGTAAAGCCCGTCATAGTGACCAGTTTCTGCTTGTCGCCTTTCGGGATCAGCTTATGTATATCCAGTAGCTCATATACCTAGAGACCTTCAGTCGTGGTATATGTGGGCCGACATGACGATGTAGACTATCAATGGATTTTCATCCTTTGATAGTCGCTTTCGTTTTCGGACTACACTGTACTTACCATCAGGTACTGTGTAGTCACTATGTCGAGCCAGTGTAAAAAAAAAAACAAATTAATTCTTTCTTTATTTATTGTAAGTCGTGAGTCATTGAATTAGATAATAGGCCTATGTTATTACACACGGTTCCTCTTTAAATAAACAATGAGTAGGTAAGCTAGTCGAATGTACTTATACGAAAATTAAGAAAAAAAAGGAAAAAATTTCCTTATAATCGGACTTCTAACATTTTCCATGTATTTAAGTTTATTGAAACTAGTTTTGTCTATTTGCAATACGTAAATGTATGTATAATTAAATTTTTTTCTTAACATATCGATAGAATCTGATAAAATTTAATTCAGTTGTGAAGTTTTTTCTGCCACCAATGTATCGCCCGTTCGAAAAAAAAAAATTGTCATTTACAATCTAACCTTTCAAAGCATGAATTACATAAACTACGATATCGAATTGTAACAATCAATTATATTGTGAACTAGCTGTCCCGGCAGACCTTGTTCTGCCCTATTTCTCTAAAACAAAGTCACATTGTTTTTTTTAATGTTAATAGCTTCCCCGTCGGCTGTTTTTTGAAAATTGTTTGAAGGAACCTGGCCTTAATGCTATGTGTATAAAAATTGACAAATATTGACATTAATATTTATACGTCACTCAATAATTGTTTTGCCTTCCCGGAACCCGTCCACTAACATTTAAACTTTATGCTATGGTGTTAAAGTTCAAATTGACTTATAACAAAACTTTTGTATGAGAATATAGAAAAGTGTTGTTTTTAGACTTTTTCAGATAATTTTTTAAAATCTTCTCTCTGTTATAACCTTCCCCAGACTTCAACAAACACAACAAAAAAGAAATCAGCCAAATCGGTTCAGCCGTTCTCGAGTTTCGCGCTTATCAAGACATTTAGCGACTCATTTTTATATATAAGATATAATATTCTGTGTTTAACCCTAGTATACCGATGTTTAGGTGCTACCATATGTAAATTATCTACGTTAATATTATAACAATCAGACATCAATTTTAAATAATTAAAATAAAATTGGTATTAACCATTTTTTCGTATGTTTTTAATTCAATTGAAGCTTTTTAACGATTCCCGTAATTATAAATAAGTATTACTATTTTAAGATTTTTTATATATTCTATTATTTTATTAACTGGCTACACTTATTCTGTCTTTCAATTTTGGTGGAAAAAGCTCGCGAGTTCGTAAAAACGAGTTCGGGCATTTTTCACAAAAACCATTATTGTATTTTGTGATATTTATTCATTTAATTTCTGCTATCGTTTTAAGGAACTCGTTTAAGCATAATTATATGTTTATACGAACTGATTGGTAAAGTCTTTTGTGTAAATAAAATCTTTTGTGTAAATTTTTGTGGTACTGACAGATCGATTCGGCGTTGTGAAGTTACAGGTTATATTAAAATACAATTGTAGTTTCTTGGTAAATAACATATAAAATGGAAAGCATGGACGTTGCTCTAGAAGGAACATCAGCTGCATCAACGCCAGTTATCGAGAATGGTATGTTTTCTATGTTCTTATTCCGACGCCGGCGAATGGCGCCCATGGTTTTGTTCGTTGGAAACGTGCTTCATAAATTATTGCTTACATTGTTTTCGCGCTCTTCTAGGACCGGACAAGAACGTTACTGCGGAAGAAATGACGTCGAGGGACTACTATTTCGATTCCTACGCACATTTCGGTATCCATGAGGAGATGCTTAAAGACGAAGTTAGAACTCTCACATACAGGAATGCTATGTACCACAATAAACATTTGTTCAAAGGAAAAGTAAGTAAATGTGATAATATTTGCGAATCTTAACATAAAACTTGCTAGGTATTTGTTAATTCTCAGATAAGTAACAGTTGGATTTGTTGAAAAGCCCGGACTAATAAGTTTAGAGGTTCTTCATGTATATTCCGACCACCTTTGGTGACAAAAAACTCAAGGCAAGCAAAAAAGTTGTAGGCTAATTTTGCATAACCACTGGTAACTTTTTGTTATATTTTTGGAGCTGTTAAAAAACGACACTACTGCCTTCGGCACTTCGCCTTTTTCAATCATCTACACCTTGTTCAGGAAGCTATAATTAAATATATTGATTTTGCTGAAATTTGTACCTTCCTCTGAAAAGTTTCTCATTTAATGTCAGTCATTTCATGTAATTTGTGGATTTGTTGCTTATTATCCTGTTATCATGATCAGTAAACTCATGTTATTGTATTTTTGACTAAATTAGGAAAAATAAATGCGTGAAAATCAAGCAGTTCTCAAACTAATGACATTTAAAATCTGCCAAACATATTGCCATTAAATTCCCATCTATTGAGGTGTGTTAAAAGTGGTATTATTTATGACATTACCAAAGCTCCTTGAATTATTTGATGTTTGTCAGTAGTGGCAAAATTGTCAAGTTTGATGATGTCATAAACCTCAGTGTATAATGTTATTTTTGCCACTCGTGGAAATGTTTACCTTCATGAATGTACCTTTTGTAGAATTATAAAGTATTGTACTCCAGTACAGGTTGCTAACCAAGTTAGATATATAGCCAGTGTAAGGCTGAGATTTTTAGATTATTTTGCTTACACTTTCCTTAAACATTGCAATATTTATTATTATTATAAAATAACTAGCTGTCCCGGCAGACCTTGTTCTGCCCTATTTTTCTAAAACAAAGTCATATTGTTTTTTTTAATGTTAATAGCTTCCCCGACAGATTTTTTTGAAAATTGTTTGAAAGAACCTGGCCTTAATGCTATATGTATAAAAATTGACAAATATTGACATTAATATTTATAAGTCACTCAATTGTTTTGCCTTCCCGGAACCCGTCCACTGACATTTAAACTTTATGGTATGGTGTTAAAGTTCAAATTGACTTTAAAATATTATTACGAATTTTTTGTATGAAAATATAGAAAAGTGTTGTTTTTAGACTTTTTCAGACAATTTTTTTAATTTTTCTCTCTGTAATAACCTTCCCCATACTTCAACAAACACAACAAAAAAGAATGGGCTTAGTCGTTCTCGAGTTTCGCGCTTATCAAGACATAGCTGATCCAGCAAACCTAGTTTTGCTATATAAGTTATTGTAATATCTTCTATGATGTTCATTGAAATTAAGTGATGTCAAAGACAATTTTGTTCATAATTAAATATTCTTAATCAACAAAACATTTATTTGGATAAAGATTAATATTATTACGTTGATACAACTCTTAACAAATAATGCATTAATTTCGACCAAATTCGATTACCATAAAAACGGTTCTAGTTAGTTAATCTTAAAAGATAGGCATATACTGTCAGGGACATTTTTTTAGATCATTTCAAGAGGAATAATTCTTTCATACATATATTTTTGGTATCTTGTACCGTTTTCGCAGCGCACGCAATGGAAGCCTTCAAGGATGAATAATTTTCCCCGTTTTTTTCACATTTTCCATTATTTCTTCGCTCCTAATATTTGCATCGTGATGTTATATAGCCTAAAGCCTTCCTCGATAAATAGTCTATTTAACACAAAAAGAATTTTTCAATTCGAACCAGTAGTTCCTGAGATTAGCGCGTTCAAACAAACAAACAAACAAACAAACTCTTCAGCTTTATAATATTAGTATAGATAAGCAAACAGCTATTAGATGGTGTGTTTTATTATTACTACTTACTACATTGACTATTCAATAAAATCTGATTGAGATGAGAGCCATCTATCCAGTATAATTTTATTTTTATTAGTTGATAGTCAGTCAACCATGTCCTGAGGCAATTTATTCCAAAGGGACTATATTCTGTTATTCAGTGAGTGGAAACCAATAATGGTTTTTGAACTTTAACGAACCAACTGCACATCCAAGTATATGGATAACTGTTGGCATTATTTTTTGTTATACCAGTGTAGTGTTCACTCTTAAATTGTTAATAAACAAAATTATATTTTCGACAGACAGTATTAGATATTGGCTGTGGGACGGGAATTCTCTCCATGTTTGCGGCGAAGGCTGGTGCTGCCAAAGTTATTGCAATAGAGTGCTCCAACATAGTTGATTATGCTCGGAAGATTGTAGAGGCCAACAGGCTCAGTGATGTCATTGAAATTGTCAAGGGAAAAGTAAGTGTTATTTTAAATCTCATTAGTAAATATATAAATAGTATATTAGTCTTATATAGGAACAAACTTATCATAATTTGAATTCAAAATTTCGACTTGGTGACTCAGACTGGTAACCATGACACTGCAGCAGTACTGTCTCCATGGTGGGTGGGAAGTGGAACTTTATTTCTTAAAAACATAGGGGTTTAAAATTATAATTCTTTCCTTTGATTTTTCATCTGTAATGTTGGATTTTCATCTGTGACTATGTTGTCCAGTGAAAGGCTCTTTGGTTTAAGTGACATTTTTTGGTGATATAGTAATATATATATTTTTGGAATCAGTAAAAATGCTGATTCCAAATATATATTACCAAAAAATGTCCCTTAAACCAAATAGCCTTTCACATAACAATATGTTTTTATTATCTCTGACAATAGATTCCTCTTTATAACAATAGGTTTTCATTTCTGACAGTAAGAGGGGCTTGCACCATTAAATTAAATCTATTTTAAACATCTATAAAATGCTATTTAGTGTTAAATAGTACTTATAAATATTGTCTTGCTCTGAAATATATTCAGTTTTAACTACTGTTTAATTGAAATAATTATTGATGTTCTATTAAACTGTTTCAATTAAATGTTGTATTATACAAGTCTAAACTAGATTTAATTTGTTGGTGCAGAGGCCACCTTAAATTTTCAACTTTGGAAATAAGTTTTGTTCTCTGACAATATATTATCATTTGACTGTGAATTCTTATTTGTAATAATAAATTATTTTTTCTGACTTTATATTGTCATCTTTCTGCTTTTGTCACTGAAAGTATATTCTCACCTTTGACAATAGACCCACCCATTAAAGTTACCTCAAATAAAGCAATGTATTCTTCTTGCAACCCCACTTCTGATAAGCATGATGGGTTAAATGTCCAAACCTCTTTTTATGGATTCCACAAATATACCGGAAAAAGGGAAGGAGGTCTTTTAAAAAGAAGATCAGTATTTTTTTGCCACATCTGTATCAATGGGTTAAATTGTAAACATAAAAATGTGTTTAAAAGATTATTCTGTTTTGCTATAGGTGGAAGAAGTAGAACTATCAGTGGATAAAGTGGACATTATTATATCTGAGTGGATGGGATACTGCTTGTTCTACGAGAGCATGCTGGATACGGTGCTGTATGCTCGTGACAAATGGCTCAAACCTGACGGCATGATGTTCCCAGACAGGTTTGATCTTTTATTTATTTATCAGAGCTACAATTCACCAATTTGTAGGTTGTTCTGCAGTAGCAATGAACTGGGATCATCGATGTGTATGCTGACAGAAAGTTATTTGGCAGTTGCGGGGCATGCAGTACATGTGGGGGTGACTTTTCTTCCTTGTTTTTCTTTATTATTGTTTTATTTTTACTCTAGTTGATTTATTCATTTTTTCATTTTGTAAGTCTTTGTATTCTTTATTTTATAATGTAGGATGAGCTGGCCTTAAATAGTGACACATATTAATTCACATATACTTCTTTGACTGTTTGTTATTATTGTGTAATGTGTTATACACTAGCTGCTCTTAATTTTATTTTAAAAAAATCAGGAAATTGGTTGAACTTTAGAAATAGGAGGAATATTTTCTCAGTCTACTCCAATGCATCCTTGAGTTTCTTATCAAGGTAGTCACATTAGAAAGCTAGCAGATCACAGTTAGGTTTCATTTTCCTGGCTGAGCACCTTAGGTGTTCACATCTCTTGCTCAGTTAAGTAGTAAAGGCCTTTTGTGAGCAACAGCAAAATAGACCTGCTGAAAAAAAAAATCTCAATCATAAGAAGAAGTAAAATTAAAAATTGTAGAATAGCAGAACACAGGCATTTATCTGTTAGTTCTGATAATTAATAACAATAAATAATATATTGTCGCGCTATTTCCATTTCAGGGTGACCAGAGATGTATTAGGTCTTTTTTTTAATTACAGACAGGCTTGCAATTGACTTCAATCTTACCTGATGGAAAATGATGATTAGGCGCGCTTACCCAATAAACACCTATTCATTTTTTGAAGATTCCCATGTAGCAAGATGCTGGAAAATAGACGTAGGAAATAAATTCCAGTCCTTGGTTCCCAACATAAAAACAGGAGGCGATAGTATGACATTTCTATTAGATGCCAATTTATTTTTAATAAATGACGATAAATAGAATTTAGCCCCTGTGAATAACAATGTATTGGTATTTTCTAGGTGTACATTATTCATATGCGGCATAGAAGACCGTCAGTATAAAGACGAGAAGATTAACTGGTGGGATGATGTATATGGTTTCGATATGTCTTCAATAAGGAAGGTGGCCATCTCGGAGCCTCTTGTTGATGTGGTTGATGCAAAACAGGTGAGTTACTCATTGGCTTTTTTTACAACTATGTTTTGCCTATGACTTCCTCTGAATTCCCAGGCGTCATTCCATGCTAAAGAGTGAGATATCTGGTGAAGAAGTGTCTGCATCCTGCTATATTTCTTTTATTTGTTTTTGTACAATTTATGTTCCATTATTGTTATTGATTTATGTAATTTTTTATTATTTTTTAAAAGTGCCTTAAAATTTATGGATAGTTTATTAAACTGGGCATTAATCTTTATATTTATTTATTTAATTCAGGCAATTTAGCATCTGTATCCCGCTATGCTATAATTTTTTAATTATCGATTTTGTTTCAGGTTGTTACAAATTCATGTTTACTGAAAGAAATAGATTTGTATGTTGTGAAAAAAGAAGATCTCAACTTCGAGTCCAAGTTCCATCTTCAGGTAAGATTCACATAAGTCAGGACATAGGATTGTAAAGTGTTGCAGCGCTGAGAACTCCCACGGAAGGATTCCATTATTTTTTATTCCGCCTCGACATAGTGACCGTACCACGCATGACGATAAGCATGGTGCAGTGAAAAAAACCCACTATGGCTATTAACAGTGAAGAAAAAGTATTGATCATGTGGACCTTTACAAAATCCTCTTCTCCCTTCGTTTAAAGGAGCCATTGTCATAGGACGATGGGATCATGGTCGCCGGAGGACTATTTCACAGCTCAACGACTTGGCAAAAGTAAGAGTTAGAGAACTTATTTTTCCATTTGTTATTATCAAATAATAGGTGAGTGAATTTTTCTGGTGTTTTTACGGTGGTTGTGTGTTCAACTATCACATAATGTTTAGCTTTTGTTTTTTTTGGGTGTATAACTATTTTAGTCACATAGGGGGAGGTTGCTCGACCGAGGTATGTCGGATTTGTACAAAAAAAAAGTTTCAAGATAACTATTTTTGAGCTACATCATAAACAGGTGTCTAATTAATATTTAGATCTCCCGCGTATCGTTTCTCGGAATAAGTGGTGTAGGTAGGGCGGCACCTTTGATGTTCACTTATCGTTGGCGATTTGTTTGCCAGTTAGTTCATTAGAAAGAGCACCTCGAGACAATATATGCGTTATAAAATATTAGTTTTGCTATTCCTCCTGGAGAGACCTCCGTTGTGGTATATGTGGGCCGTCATAGCGACGGCAACTGCCAATGGATTTTCGTCCCGTAGTGGTTGTGGCCGTTTTTGGACCATATTATGCTTTCAATCAAGTGCGGTAACACTGTTGAGTCAGTATAAAAAATATGATACATTCGCAGGTGCGACGTAATGATTTCATCCAAGCTCTGGTGACGTTTTTCAACGTGGAGTTCATGAAGTCTCACAAGCGGCTCGGGTTCAGCACGGCTCCGGAGGCGCCCTACACGCACTGGAAGCAGACCGTCTTCTACTTTGATGACTACATGACGGTCAGTATAACTTTATTCTACCTTTCTTTATTCTCTTCATTCTTGGCCGTGGTAGCTGCCGGCAGAATAGAATAGCACCCCCTCTTCTTGCTGAGGTGTCGTAAAAGGCGACTAAGGCATCTCTTTAACACCGCAATTCAACCAGGTGTTCAGAGAAGGAAAACTCGACCAAACCTGCATCCCGCTCCCTCCCGATTGTACTGGTTCTCCATACCATCGGGCCTGAGGGAGCTCGGACGAGAGAGTGCTTTTCTGGCAGCGCGTCCAGTTACGCACTTAAATATATCCTGCGCAATTGACTGTTTCCGAAAACTGGACCTCGATTTTTAAGTCGGTATTGAAACAGTCGCCGTGGCCGAATTCGGCTAGGACATCATCATCATTCTACCTCCACCAATTTTTTGAATTTCTGTAGTGAAAAATATTTTTTTTTATTCTTCGATAAAGTATTACCTAATTTCTCTTGACATAATTAAAAAAAATCAAACGTACCCAGACATTGGCAAAATATAATCAGATTAATGATTAACGAAGCAAAATACAGTCCTATAATGATGAAAAAAGCAGAATGTAATCATAATCGTTTTCCATTTTGATTACATTTTGGCCAATTATGCTTACACATATGTGCCAATGTCCCTAAAGAGGTTAATAAAGTACTAGTTGTAAAATTAACCTCAAGGCATGACAGTAATACAATATAAACGGAGCAATCTAACATATGTTGTGGATTCCTTAATAGGAACTGCACATTGTTGATTGTAATTGTGTATGCGTTGTGTGAATAAAGTATTGTACTGGGCCACTGGCAAACTTATAAAATAAATAAATAAAGACAAAAGTAGCGAGATATTTTGAAAAACTCACTCGGCTCTCGGAACTCAAAAATAGAATAATAACTCTTCAAGAAAGATCAACAGCGTTTCCTTCAACGCTCAAGTACTCATCATTCATCACTTAATAGTCAAAGATATGCAGCGACTGTCAAGGTATGGGAATCCGCCGACAGTCATCATTTTCATGATCATTTTAGTTTATACTGGCTAGGCTTAAACGAGAAATAAAGGTAATATTACAGATTATTTAAAAAAAACATATCTTTTGGCATTAGTACCATACGATCAACTACATTACTGGTCATACTGGGTAAACATGCGACAACCCTTTATGCTGCTGCTGCTCATCCTGAAATTAATATAGTGTGATGATTTATTTTGTCTGTATAACTTTGTGCGTTTTATTTGTCAATACAAAATCTTAATTTATTGATAAATTTAGGGATTGTTTCCATTTTGACGGACATCCGGGATTTCTCGGAAAATATTCCCGGTTCTTATATCTGTCTATGGATAAATATATAACATTATAATTAAGCGTTTAACAATTTCCAGGTAAAAAAATTCGAAGAAATCGCCGGAACGTTCTCGATGCGTCAGAACGCGCGGAACAACCGGGATTTGGACTTCGAGATCGAGATAGACTTTAAGGGCGAGCTGTGCCAAGTTAATGAAAAGAACCATTACAGAATGCGTTAGTTTTTACTCGAGGACCGTGCCGAAAACCTCCGCAGTCTACCATCCTTCATGACAAAGACTCGCTTCAAACTGATAGTGTGCTGATATTAAATACTCCCTTAATATATGCATGTAAAGAACGTTTCTTCGGTATCCCGGATGACATTACATCTCGCATACTTTTAATGTTAGGAGCTTATTTCCTGTAGGTAGGTATCATTGATTTGTATATTTCTGTCCTGGTCCCTATAATACCTCATTGAATCTTCTGATAGTGCCTACACTTATCTTTTTTCATGTCTTTAAACAGATTGGTTTTCACTTATACACTTTCGTTTCCTAAATCTTGAAGTGAATTATTATTGGATGAATTTCTTTTAGGATTATGTAAGAATGGCCGTTACTTGTTGTGGTAAATGGAATAGCAATTATGATGGTTTTGAATGTAAATTTACATTTCAATTTCTCCATCTTACGAAAATAGCTGAGTTAATTATTGATGTATAAAATGATTCTATAGCTTTTGAAAAATAATAATTGGGTTACTCTGTACACAAAGTCATAGTTCAAACTTACACACAGCTAAGCACAATCTCACCTGTAAACAAAGAAACAACTATTGAAGCCATTATATATTATAGACTCCTTTATAATATTTTATATTGGAGTAAACAATTGTTGCGTCTTTGAGAGTTCGTTATTTGTATAAGTTAAGTTCTGTCAATGTGACATTAGTGACGGCTGTCACTTGGAAACCAATGAGCAGCGCCGATATAGACCATCGTGTTTAAAGCGACAAAGCGCTGCAAATTTAAATGTACTGAAGAAACGTTTACATGTAGAAAAAGTTTACCGGTAATTTTACGGTATAAAACGAATAAGAGGTTCTAAATTTTATACATTTAGATAAGTCTCTCTGTTTACAAAAAAAGTTTGTAAAATCTCCGTAAAAATGCATTTATAAAGTTAATACAATGATTTTAGTATTCTTTACAAAATTATTAGTAACAAAATAAGAAATTTTGGCTCGTGTTGCTGTTTTATATTATATTTTACTTGTCTTGTGACGAATTGATGGTTATTTTTAATCGTAAAAATTCTCGGATGTCAGGAATTTTTGCGAACCATTCCCGGATTCCGGGAATTTTTGCAATTTTTCCCGGATAGCGGGATTTATGTCGCTAAATATCAATAAGTTTAATACGGAAAATAATAAATTTTACCAATTAATATTGATTTTAATTGTTTATATGAATGAGTGGTTTAAAGGAAACTCGCAGAAGTCTATAAATGATGAAACTGAGATAGATGCTTGAATTTTTAAAATGCAACGAGTGGAATATAGCAATAATATTTCTTTACACTATATCTTTTTTGGATGACAATGTCTTACACGTTTTATTTTTTTAATTTAAAGGAAATAGAGAAATATATAAATAATAAAAAATACACGAAAAAGATATATAAAAGCAGCAGTTTCCACAAAAAAAAAAAAATTACAAAACAAAAATCAAACTGAGACAAAACAATAAAACAAACTAACCAATTATATATATACATATATATATATATAACTAATATTTTCTTTCTCGACATTCGTCTAAAGGGCCCAAATGCACAGGACAGTATGATGACATCGCAAAAACTTTTTTTTTATATTGACTGACATAGTGAGTACAGTGCACTTGATGGTAAGTACAGTGTAATCCAAAAACGAAAGTGACAATCACAGGGTGAAAATCCTGTACGGTACTTCGATAGCTCAGCAAGTGGCACGGGCTGCCTAAAGAGTCTCACTTACCGCGATCACCAGTTCCCCAACTCCTCAGGGGCCCCTGCTTCTCCTCCAGGATACTGGTGTCTTTGAGGATCTTCCAAGCACACTTGTGCACTTTGGAATCGGATAATTTCGTTGTATTTTATGTATATTTGTATGTTTTATGTCGTTACTCGGCGGATCGGTTCGAGCGAGAGCAAAACTTAATTGACAACCCGTACGGTGTGGCCAGAGCTGTCGAAAATTACCTGCACATAAATTCGAATACGGAACAAATTCATTAATCGTTTCTGGCATGTCGGCTCAAATATACCACGACTGAAGGTCTCTAGGTATATGAGCTACTGGATATACAAAAGCTGATCCCGAAACGCGACAAGCTGAAACTGGTCAATATGACTATATTTTATAATCCGCAAAGAGTTCTAAATTCTGCCATGATTGAACATACCTTTTTTTTGTACTGGTATCTTTATTTTTATTATCTGCGATGGGTCTAAATTCCTCCCTGAATTGAAAAGAACTTGTACTGGTTGCTTAATTTTACAATCGGAGAGTCTAAAATGTGCCGTTTGAAAGGAACTGTTCAAAACAAACAACTGTATTTAACTTAATTTTACAATCGGCAAAAGGTCTAAATTCTGTCCTGAATTAAGGAAACTTTTATATACAGGTGCCACCTTAATTTTACAGTTGCCAAAGCGTCTTAACACGTTCCCGCCGGCATGTACCATTAATGGTACAATGAAAGAAATCAATTTAATTTGTATTTTTTGCTAATAAAAAGGAAACAAGTTTGCAAATGAACGCAGGCATAGTCGGCAGAAGCACTTAATGAGAGATGCGATATCGTGCAAACGGCGCCGCCCGATGAGACAAACTTGATTTTACAGAGCCGTCAGATGCCGAAGACAGCGAATTCAGCCGCCGTCGGGAACGTGTTAAATCTGTATGGATTGTGGAGGTCTTTTGTTTACAGTGTTATAGTTGACAAACGTGTTAAATCTGTATGGGTTGTGGAGGACTTTTGTTTACAGTGTTATAGTTGGCAAAGGGTACATTTTGCCCTGATTGGAGAGCACTTTTTTATATGGGTGATCTAAATACGTATGTGGTATCATAACACTACCACAGATGTTTAAGTATTCATATGGTAAATTGTAGTGTCCGACCGAAAGTTCGGTTTCGGTTTCGGCCGAGTTTCGGCCAAAAATCAAGTTTCGGCGGCAGTTTCGGTTTCGGCCAAAATTGGCCGAAACTTTTGCCGAAACCGAAACTGATTTCGGTTGTTGTCGTACATGCTTGCCTAACTTCGTTTCTTGCGGCAACGCTTTGGCGGACGCTGGCGGCCCTGTTCGGGATTCGTGCGCCGTTCGCATTGCTTTTTTTTACGAATTTACGCGTGTTTGTTGACCGGGAATGGTCTTCACAACTTAACCGGGCGGGTGGGTGAACACTGATGGTGCTCAGCCGTCAATTTATGGGTTGGGTGGCAATGCAAGGGCACCCCTGTGGGTACGAACCTCGACTTGGACCGCCAGCCAAAAATACGAAACCTAACGGTGATCTACTAGCGTTTCGGAAGCGACTACCTTGAGAAGAAACGCCGAAAGAAACTCAAGACTGCGTCGGAGTGTAACTGCGTCGTTTAGACGACAGTTGACGGATCTAATTCGCAATGGTTTTATAGCAACACAACTTAGTCAGTGCGTTATTACCCGACGTAAACATTCATTAGAGGTTATGCTTTGATGGAACTGATTACATGTAAGTTTTTGTTTCATTTTTTTACTTGACCACGTTGACTTTTATACTTGACCACGTGAGTTTCGGTTTCGGTTTCGGTTTCGGCCGAAACTGAAGCCACGGCCGAATATTCGGTTTCGGTTTCGGCCGGAAAACCAGTTTCGGTCGGACTCTAGTAAATTGTTTACAGCGCTTACAATGATTAGTTATAGCTTTTTTTTCCGTCCCGGCTGCGAAGTGGGTGGCAGCCGGAGTGTGCCGGACTTTTACCAGCTAAAAATCCTAAGGTTACTACTTTTGCGAATTATTGGGGACTGCGGGTCCTGTAATCAAATCGCCGTAATGATTAGGTATAGCTAGGTTAACAATAATTACAAACTTGTAGATTTTTACTCAATAAAAATATTAATGGTCGTAGTTCTATTTAAGGGTTTGTATTAGGGATGTAACGGAGGCAGTTTTATCGGAATCGGAGTCGGAGCCAATGTCGGAATCGGAGTCGGAGCCAATGTCAGTAATCACAAGTGATGGCAGAAGAAAGTAGTTTTAATAAGGACAAGTGAACCTTTTTAATTAGAAAGTAATATATTTACACATCCACAGAAAGTGAAAATGATAATTTCTGTGTTTCTTATTAACATTTTCCCACAGATTAAATCTGCTCCAGGGTTGTTTTTGTGTTAATTTCAGTTTTATTTAATTTAATGTAAATGTAAAATAAAAAAATCTTTTAGTAATAATCTATATTTAGCTTTAAATTTAATAATATTTTATTTTAGTCTAAATTTTTAAAAATTTCTTCTATAAATTAAGTAGCATTAATTGTATGATTAATTGATATTATGTCTCACAACATATAAAATGAATTGACTACAACATTGGTGTTGAACTCCGTTTAATACCTCCGATTAAAAAGTTTCGGAACCGGAGGTGTAATAACAATCGGAAGTTCCGACTTATCGGAGTCGGAGTTGAAGCTCCGTAACATCCCTGGTTTGTATGATAAATGTGGTTTTATTTTCGAAGTCACTTGTTAATAATATACAAACAAATAAATTTCTTAATTAAATAATTGGTGAATGTTTCCCATTTTACTTTATAAATATTTTTTTATGGACGGTTAGAGGACGGCGAGGGTCGCCCCCCGGTGTGTTGGAGTCGCACCGACAAAAATGCTGTTC
Source organism: Automeris io (assembly GCA_036320925.1). Taxonomy (NCBI): domain Eukaryota; kingdom Metazoa; phylum Arthropoda; class Insecta; order Lepidoptera; family Saturniidae; genus Automeris; species Automeris io. The sequence goes on along the minus strand of JAUDJH010000018.1, from coordinate 12,376,450 downwards.
CTTCTCCCGTCTGCCGGGGCCCAAAGGCTTGGCTGTGCCAGCTTCCTTAGCATCCAGCGACGTGGCAGTGGTTATTGATGGAAGGTCCCTGCACTTTTTTTTCCACTTTATTGAGTCAAGATAAAAATATTTTTTTAAAATTGTATTCTAGTTTTTTAAAAAGAATTTCCTGTTGCCAAATGAGATAAAAATATATTGAAATTACTTACGTGTTAAAAATTAATGAAATATGATTTTTTACTGTATTTATGTCATAAAAGGTAAAATAAAGTGAAACTTTCACCAAGACTAATCGATAATTGAACCTTTTATAGTGTTTCTATTTAGGTAGTAATATAATTTCATACAATTTATAAGATATCGTATTTCGAAATTAAAGCCGATGATTAAAATGTGAGGTTATGTTATTATTTAAGTTAATGATGTTTATAATGCAGTGAGATCTATTTTATAAGGTCCTAGAGTGTATGCATAGTTCGTGTAAAACTAGCGCATAAATATGTATAGAATAATTTGTTTGTTTTATTTTAACCCTTTTAATGTCACTAGATTGTGTAAAATAATTTAAATAATATAAAATGATGTCATGCTACATACATTTCGGGGTGACCAGAGATATAGTAGTGGCGGTATCCACATTGAGTTTATTGCGTGCCCAACGTGACCAGTAGTCCAGTTGAGTTCTCAATGAACTTGTACGTGATATTTTTATTACATCCCATGTGGGTTTCCTCACTTTTTTTTCCTTCACCGGTGAGCATGTGCCTAAATCTACTTAATCTGGGAAAACGAGGTTTGCCGAGTGATTTACCTACGAGCAGTGATGGGCAAAATGTAATCTGATTAATGATGAATGATTACAAAATGTAGTCGTAATTTTAATTTTCTTGCTCTGTAATCGTGATTAAATCCATTTAAAACATTAAGAAATGATAAATGTGTATACAACCTGAGATTTTGTAGTGTTTAAAACATTAATGAGCAAAATGCAGTCATATTAATGGCAAAAAACGTAAAATGTAATCGTTAATCATTTTCATTAATGTGATTACATTTTGCCCATCGATGCCTACGAGCAACCGTGTTGCGGAGCATGGATACAGCTTCCACATCCACCAGACTAACCACAGCCACAAAAAAGGAATGAAATAATTTTCTAATAAATCTATACCTAAGAACTCGATTCGACAAATTCAATCGAATCTACCCCCGGTTCGAAAACAGAAATTATTGGTGATACACTGTACGTATAAAGCGATGTCTTTCACCATCTTTTGTGAAGATGTGAGCCCATTTTAATCATATCTAGACGTTTATACACGGTATGTTATAAAAACCCTGTCCGACCAGTGAAGACGTTATTCTGTATCGATATTAGATTCTATTTAAGTTATCCTTTTCAAGAAGAACAAAAAAAAGTTAATGAAATGGTAAAATATTCATGGTAATTCTGGGAGCGTGTGTTGCTCGTGAATAAAGGAAAAACGAAAGCAAAGGATCACGTAGCTATCACGTATTAGCTTTTTGACGTCAAGATAATGACGTCAAAAAGTTAATAACACCGTTAATTTCTAGCACAGTTTGTCAATTAAATTGTTTCCTTAGTCTTTAAACTGGTTTTTGTAAGTAATCTGAGTATAGATCGTATGTAAAATAATTCAATTTTATAGGACAATAACTTTTTAATGTTCCTGAATAAAATAATTTCCTGACGTGTTTTATAATGTTATCGTGTCACCAATATGCCCTTTTCGGATCGGAGAGTTTTCAAAACATTGTGTATATAATATAAACCTTAAAGATATAATCAGATGTGAGATACAGTACTAAAAAACTACTCCATATTACAATATTTATTATACTCAAATACACTTCACGTAACTTAAAACTATTTAAACTTAATTTAAATGTACTTAAACTAGGACTGGGGCTATGATAGGCGCTGCTCCGGCTGCAGCGTTCTTCTGCAGGTCTACACAACAGCAGTTGGTAATCATGAAGTGTTCCTGGCAAGAGTTAGCATATAAGGACCTGCAGTTGTTCGGGCAGTTGTAATTATCTGAAAACAGAGGTTATAAGTTATAACCTAATTGAAAACCGGCCAATTGCGAATATGATTCGCGTAACGAGAGTTACGTACTAACATATAAGTAAACTGGATTGAGGGATCTTCATCTTGTTTCATAGATTTTAACACGTTAGTCACCGCGTCACAGTAAACAGGTGACGCGTTTCTTATTGAATTGGATTTTTAAAAGGAATTTAATGTTATGAGCGCTTATGTGAAAATATAGGATATACAACATTAAAATGCTAAAATATTCACCCTATATAATACCTTTTATTAATTTATATAGGATAGTCTAAGAGGATAGTATAGTAATACCCGTTTTACGAGAGGGATACGTTACGGAAAAAATCGCGTTAACTGAAATTCGCGTATATTATACAAAATGTCTTTTGTAGAAGTATTTTTCCGTAAAAAGTCTCGTAAAGCGGGGCATTACTGTATATTACATTACACTAAAATACTTAAGATGACTATAATACATGTACTTCATTAAAACGATTTAAAGACATTAGAGGTGAAGAACAAAATTCTATGCGATGAAACGAAGATGATATCATAATACAATCTTATATAAAAAGTTCCTGTTTCTTACTTCAGTAAATTAAGACTATATGTTGATATACCAATATGAGATTGTAGGGCAATCGCCCGAACTGGGTCGTGACCAGAGTACACAAGTGTAAAGACCCTCATAGTAACTCGCCTTGGGCAATCGAGTTTCGCAATCAGTCTGTATACGTCTCTTAACTTTTATACCTAGAGCCCTTTAGACGTGTATGTTGCCGACATGACGACAGAGACTGTCAATTAATCTTTCTCCTTTGATAGTCGCTGTCGTGCTTAGATTATACTGGACTTACAATCAGGTGCTCGGTAGTCACTTTCTCGAATCGCTGTAAAAAAAGTGTTTATACATTCTGTCAAAGGTCTTCCCGGAATTTCCCATTTAAAATACCCGCGTAAGTCTTTTGTCAAATTTATTTTTTCCGGTAAACTGGCAACACCGTAAGACATGATGACGCCAAGTTTATGCGCAATCTTTAAATTTTTTCGTTTAAAACTGCTGCTCTTATTTATTAACCTCAATTGCGTTTTTCGATTGTTTACCATGAATAATTTGGTTGAGCAGTTAAGTTTTGTGTTTCCAACGGGATTCCATGTGGCGATTCGTTGAAAATGTTGGAAGATACCTGCGGTGACTCAGTTTTATCGTAAACACTAGTTCATGAATGGTACAAAGCATTCAAAAACGGTCGTGAAGACGATAATGATTTGCTTTGCGCGAGCACTGCAAGAACGGCTGTAACTGAGGAAAATATAGCTAAAGTGAAGGAATTGGTGCTTGAAAATCGTCGATTTAGCTTACGAGAACTAGCAGAAGAGTTGAACATTTCACACGAATCTATTCGTACGATCTTAGTCGATATTTTGCAGATGAGACGCGTCACCGACGCTTGTTCCAAAAGAGCCGAATTGAGCTGCAATTGTGAACGAGTTTTTAACCAAACACTTAGATAGTTTGATTGAACAAGCACCGTATTCACCAGATATGGCCCCCTGTGATTTTTTCTTGTTTCCCAAACTCAAACTGCCACTTCGGGGAACGCGTCTGGAGTCGATTGAAGTAATAAAAGAAAAAGCGAAGATGGAGCCGAAATTAATCCTGGCCGCGGCCTATAAAATTTGTATAGATGAATGGAGTAATCGTTGGCGTAAATGTATTACTTCAGAAGGGGCTTATTTTGAAGGATATAGAATAAATTTTCATGATTAATTTGAATTGTTTTTTTTTATTGAGAAATTCCGGTTAGACATTTGACAGAATGTATATATATGGTATGGGTATGTATGGTATGGTATGGTATGGTATGGTATGGTATGGTATTAGCCGTGGTGGCTGCCGGCAGAATAGAATAGCACCCCCCTCTTCTTGCTGAGGTGTCGTAAAAGGCGACTAAGGTATCCCTTTAACACCGCAATTCAACCAGGTGTTCGGAGAAGGAAAACTTGACCAAACCTGCATCCCGCTCCCTCCCGATCGTACAGGCATTCCATCGGGCCCGAGGGAGCTCGGACGAGAGAGTGCTTTTCTACCAGCGCGTCCAGTTATGCACTTATATATCTCCTGCGCAATTGACTGTTTCCGAAAACTGGACCTCGATTTTTTTAATCGGTGTTGAAACAGTCGCTGTGGCCGAACCCGGCTAGGACATCAACATCATATATGGTATATGTATATAGATAATAATAAAAAATACGTACATCCTCCACCCCTGCAGCAACAGGCATCGTGAGCCTGTTTATGAGAACAGTAGCTGTACACCGAGGAGTCGCAGAGGGGACAGCCAGGATGGGCCCCGGGGGGTCCAACAGGCCCGTACTGTCCATACCCGGGCTCGCCTGGGTACAGCCCTGGATTCCCGGGGTAGTAGCCAGGGCCTTGGTTCCCGGGGTAATAGCCCGGATACTGTCCATACGCGCCGCCTATCAAATATTCCCATATTTCCCTTAATCCGAAACCTGTTGAAGGTGTCATGTGATGAATGAATTGTTAGTGATGGTGATGAACATTAACCGAAGGCACGAGGTGATAGAGATTAGATGCGCGTAGAAAATTCCTTAAATGGAAGCCTGTAAGTAGCGTACCCAGATTTAGCAAGATTCTCTGACTTCAGCAGGGTAAAATTCTTAATCTAAGCATCATTGGGTAATTGATTTCGATGTTGTTTAACCCACAAAGAACTATCACTACATATTATAAAACAAAGTTCATTGACACGTTTGTGCGTTAGCGATAAAATAAAAAAAAATACTAAACGGATTTTCATGCGCTTTTCATTAACAGACAGAGTAATTGATGAGGAAGTTATTAATGAATAACTTCTTAAGGAGGTCACAGATTCTTGCTAATTCCCTGGTGGGTTTGGTAAATGAGCAGTTTTATTTATTCCAAAACCTATTAATATCATTATTTCCTATTTTCATTGTAATCAATGCTGTGAAATTGAGGCAACTGTGTTATGGGAAACGACGTTCAGAATAAAAACGTGTTCAGCAGAATATTATGATGTACCATAAAATGTGATTAAAATACTCATACACGCATGTGGTATACATTCGACACCTATGATTTTTAGTCAGAAATTATTACATTTAATGAATATTATGTGAAATTTCATGCGAATTCCGTTATTAGTGTGTTTGGCACTATCGTCGATGCATATCGAAAAATTGCATTAAGTGAAACAATTTTCAAACATTTTAATTAGCATTTTTTTAAATATTTTTTCTCTTATAGCGTTTACTCTGCTGACTGATTACCGCTGACGCCGCAATGGTTGCACAAATCGCTTGAGCACCGGCCGCGAAGGGCGGACAATGAATTAATCGTGCGACATCTTGTGATCGACCATGTAATTAATTCGCTAGATTATTGTCTATTTTTCTGGTTTACATTGTAAGTTTTTGGTCTAATAAATGTATTAGTATTAGCTTATATGTAATAGTGGATAAACTACTAACTGTACTATACTTTTTACCATAGATGGGCAAAATGTATAAAAACCCACAATAAAAATGCTGAGTTTACGAACATTAAATTGCTAATTAAAATGTTATTAATAAACTTTGTAAAAATATAACTAAAATAACAGTTTTTGATTGCAAAGACGATATAAAACAACGAGAGACGTACCATTATTGTTTTTATTTCTGCTCAAATCGTAGTTGGTGGGCTCCAAACCTAATGTACGAAAACACTTTAAGCCTATATATATACGTAATAATATATCGTTACGTTGTAACTCTTTCGGGGTAAGCAAGGATACATCATACATATATCAGAGCATCTAATTTTAACTTGTATTCCAAATTATTCTACAAACTTAGGTCAAAATGCAACCCTATGCAGAATGACTAAGTTATATAATTATATGTCGAGATCTATTAATCTCGACATATTTAACGAAAATATTTACAAATTAAAAAAAAGATGTTATTAGAGAGGTTTATTGCAAAGATTATTGTTTTTTTTTATTTCTGTTATAAAATTTTCTAATTAGAGTAGTTTATTTCTTTTTGTGTTACTCGTATTTTTATTTTTATTTTCTTCTGTGCATGTATTATTTTATTACTAAAATAAATAAATTAATTAAAATAAATAAATAAAGGCATCAAATATTGTGATCATATCTTAAAATTTTCACGTCACTATATAACTAATTTTTAATCATGTTATAAAGTGTTATTGTTCTATTAGTTTTATAATTTTGTTTCTAAAACTTTTCATACCTCTTTTAATGATGCGAATGTAAAGAAATATCCAGTTTGTTGGTGTATAGCAAATGAATAGTAAAAATGCCACATAGCAACTTGATAGTCAAAGCTATAAAACTAAAGAATGTCTTCACAGAACCGTTAGATATTTCTACCGACACGTTCAATTTGTTTATAAATTAGGCCTGGTTAGAATATATTAACTTAAGATAAATAACACAACCTGATTTATATGTAGATATTGAGTTAAATGCATGTTTACATAGTATAAAGAGTCGCTATTTTAGTCTCAGGCTCGTATCTAGGGGTCAAGCCGGGGGCCCCACCCTGGGCGCCAAATACCAGGGGCGGTAAGACGAGAAATCACCCAGCGTATCCACTGAATAATATATCTAAAAAGGGTGGTCAACTTCTCTATAGAAACTTGGTTGAAAAGTATAAGCATTAGGTTTTGACGTTTTAAAATTGACTGAAAAGTCTCATAAGATATCGTCTCTACGCTTTTAGTTATGCAAGGAGAAATATCGTTTTTTTAAGAATATTTTCCCTCTTATGTGATAAAAGATTTTTATATTTTTATAGAACTATTAAACACTAAATTTCTAATAATTGTGTTTTAAACGCTTTTTATTAAATTAATCCATATAATTGACAAAACAAAGGTAAAAAGATTAGAAGGGAGGATGTAGTAGACAGTAGGATTTACCTCAACTCGAGAAATTTCAAAATCCGAGGCCGTTTTAACTATACAACGGATCTTGATGAGGGTTTTAAAAAGACGTGAAATACATTTACTTCGCACCAAAATAAAAATTAAATATACAGAAACCTTAACAATATACAGAAAAAAAGAAAATGTAAAAGAATAAAATATAAACTTGGCGGAATGGGTTCCCCGGCAGATTAATGCCATAGAGGTGCTGATTTTCGTGAAAGACCGCGGTCGTGTTACATATTATCAAGATAATGAAACAATAAAATATTAATATTTGTGTGTTCTATGGGTACTATTATAATTTGTAGATGGAAATCTTTCATAATATATAAGTCAGAGTATTTCAAGCATATCAAAGAGATCGAGCGAATCTCATCAAGATCTTCTGCAATAATTGATGATTTAATTTTTATAAACATTCGACAATAAATTATCTAAAGGTTACTAAGTAATTAGTTTATATTCGTTATTCTAGATAGATCTTAGTAAAAAAGGCAAAAAATATAATTTAAAAACGATGGTTTTTATCGAATTAAATGCCATTTTCTTGTAACAGTAGGATTGCACGTTTTAAAAATTACTTTTTAAAATAAACCACAAAAAAGTATTGCCATTGAAACTAAAAATAATTTGCTTAAGGTAGCTTTCATGATATGGAGGGGTGAAAAGCTATTTGGTTTAAGCGACATTTTTTGGTGATATAGTAATATATATATTTTTGAAATCGGTAAAAAACGCTGATTCCGAATATTATATATTACTATATCACCAAAAAATGTCGCTTAAATAAAATAGCCTTTCACCCCTCGATATAAGTTGTTTAATATTAAAAATATCTCACCATAGCTCCCTACAAATGTTGCGACAAAAATAATGAGAAAAATCTTCGCATCCATTTTACACTGCACTATTTTATATCTTGTTTTTTGTTTAAAAAATCACTAGCTTTGCGAGCGACTGGCGTTGGCGACGGCTCTGAATTTAATATGATAGAATAAATTAGCCGTTCAAAGACCAAGGCACTTGATATACTGGTACAATCACTGGTAGAAGTGTTAATTTTTTTTATACTGGCTTGACAAAAATCATTGCATCTGATGTAAAGTATAGTGTATTCCACAGTGACGTGCGTAGGGGATTTGGACAGGGTAGGTAGACTCACGTAATTAATGTGAATATTATATAATGATAATAAATATTACATTACTTACATAGGAAAGACAGATGGCGTGAAAATATAATATATATGAATATAAAGGGTTCCTTTTTTGTTTAACTTAAAGCAAATTATTCCAGACTTATTTATCGTTAGGGCATGCAATGCTTCCATGCATCTATGGAATGAACGCTACTGGTATTCCAAGAACGACCACGAACACCAAAGGACGAAACTCTGTTGATAGTCGAAGCGAGTCATTATGACGGTTTATACGCTTGTGTACTGTGGTCACGACTGAGTTTGGTGAATCATCCTACCACCTCAAACACAACATGACAAAAGGACTTTACATATATATATGTATATATATATACAGGGTTATAGGTAACTAACGCACGGCCTCTTAAGGGTGGCTTTGATTTATCAAGACTGACAACTTTTGTTGTACGACTTTTGCCAAAACCTAATACATCGTTAGATTTTTTTTTTTTTAGTTTTAGTGTGAATATCTAGTCATCGTTAGCTCTATATTCCAACTTTCATTCGATCTGGCGTAGGTATCCAATCAGCTGGTGCTATGCAGTCGTGCGCAAAGTTACGTTGCTACGCAGCGTTAAGGATCGTGTAGCAGAAAGTTTATTAACCCTATACCTTGTTTATTTTAAAAAGTCGCTTATAACAATTATTTGAACGTAAATTTCCATATTTAGTTAAATAGTGAAAATAAATGTTTATTGATTGACGTACTAATACACTATTAAAACAAACTAGAATCAAACTAAAACATTGAATAATTGTTTCACAAACAAAACCAACCTATTATTTGTCTGCCATAGGGAACATCGTAAAATGAACAAGGTAAAGGCCTCTACGTAAGTTAATGTTTCAAAGGTTGTACAATCTGTACATATTTATACACTGAATCCACAATCCCTTCATACTTATCCAGGCTTAGGACTGGCTACACTAAAAAATAAAAAAGTAAATAGAAAAACACGAACATTGATACGTAATCAAGCAATTCATCGCACCAAAAGAGGCGCGCGGTCTGTTTGAAAATAGATAATTGCAAACTATTTTTTAATGTAGGCGTATTTAAAAAGTGAAATCACTCTATTTACAATAATTAAACTATTTACAAAAATACTCACAAATCTATTTACTCGGTGTCAACACATTCGGAAATAGTCTCGCGGACTCACGGCAAGCTTCAGACAGATTGTCACCGCACCGAGCATAAGCACGCACCATTTCGGTATATTCAATGTTAGTGTATCGATTTGACATTGTGATTTATGAAACGAACGCGTCACTGGGACAACTAACACGTCGGCGCACACGCAAGCAAATTTGCGACTGACATGACCCGTGTTACACAGTAGTCAAGCACATGTCGCCACGCCCGCTCACCGCGCCGCAGACCCCTTTCTTCGTTAGTAGCGACACAAGACGCCGCGCACTACGTAAGTCTGTCTTCGGTCGCCTATGTCGGCGTGGCGCGATCGTCGCCTTACGAAGAGTTAAAAAGTTCAGAACTGCAAATCTGATTTTTATTTTTTTTGTATGGGAAAAAAAGTAATTGAATTAGAAAAAGTCGTACAACAAAAGTTGTCTGTCTTGATGAATCAAAGCCACCCTTAAGAGGCTGTGCGTTAGTTACCTATAACCCTGTATATATATATATAATTGCTGGATATACACAAAGTGACTATAACGATGTTTGCTATTAATGCCATAATACTTTACGATCTGTATTATTGGTTAAATGCCAGTTTTATGCAGAGGTTTTTTTTAATATTTGTTGTTTAGACACAGGAAACTCATTCTTACAGCCATGCTTTTATAATATTTAGTTTTGCTGGAGTCGAAAACAGGGTACAGTTTAAAAGTTCTAAATAGTGCATTGAAATTCGTTGAATTATATCATTCATTGACTTTTAGAAAGTCATTTGTGATTAACTCTTAAAAATACCAGACAATTTCAATATAATTAAAATGAGCAAACACCGATCAACCTTCCTCGAATATTAAAGTCAAAATCAAAACGCTGACTTTGGCAAAATCACATTGATCATACACCAGTGGAAAAGCCACAAGAAAGGAATAATAATAACACTTAAAAATGTTTTAAATCGCAGTTAATTGTTGTATATCTTAAATATATTAGGTCCTTACATATGAAATTGGCGTTTTGTATGGGAGGAACAAAAAGTCGAATATTTTTTAATATAATATATTTAATTAATCAAAGTATGAACCATTATTTTCTATGCACTTTTGCCATCTCATAGGTAGTTCATTGATCCCTTTACTAAAAAAACCAGTCGGACGGGAATCAATAAAATCTTTGAAGGCGATTTGGACTGCCCCATCGGAGTTGAATTTTTTCCCTTGCAAGAAGTTATCCAAATTTCGAAAAAAATGGTAATCTGTTGGAGCAAGGTCCGGGGAGTACGGAGGATGTCTTAGACTTTCCAATTGAAGCTCTTCTAATTTAGTAGCCGTCTGTTGCGCAGTGTGTGGTCTAGCGTTGTCGTGAAGCAGCAGTGGCGTGGAGCGATTGACCAGCCTAGGTTGTTTAGCCGCTAGCTTTTCCATCATGGTTTGCAATTGCTGACAATAGACATCAGCCGTAATAGTCTGGCCAGATTTGAGAAAACTGTAATGAACAATACCGGCACTAGTCCACCAAACGCTTACAAGTAACTTTTTTGGGGTTAATTTTCGCTTGGGGCAGGATTTGGCTGGCTGGCCAGGATCCAACCATTGCGCTGAGCGCTTCCGATTATCGTAAAGAACCCATTTTTCATCACAGGTAATGATTCGGTTTAAAGTACCTTCATTATTGTGCCGGTTTAGTAATGTAACGCAGCAGTCGACGCGCGTTTGCCGGTTTGCTTCAGTCAATTCGTGAGGTACCCACCTTTCAAGCTTTTTAATCTTCCCAATTTGCTTCAAGTGAATTAAAACAGTTTTATCACTAACATCGCAGCCTGCAGCTAACTCGGACGTGGTTTGCGATGGATCCGCTTCCACAATAGCCTTCAACTCTTCATTATCAACTTGAGTCTCAGGCCGTCCACGGGGCTTGTTCTGCAGGTCCTATATAATATTTAAAGCTAAAAATAAGAAAATTCCACAACATGTAACTCTAACCGTAAATAAAATACCAATACAACAAAAAACTACTGAAAAATATCTTGGTCTCAGAATAAACAACAACTTAACGTGGGACGATCAAATAGACTATATTAAAAACAGGCTTTCATCATTAACTGGATCCCTTCACAATTTAAGTGGTTGTGTTCCTCGACAAATGCGTTTTACTATCTATAATTCCTTAGTTAAATCACATCTATTATACCTAATTGAAGTTTGGGGCAGTGCTACAAAAACGAAGCTACATGAATTACAAACCCTACAAAACAAATTAATAAAAATTCTTTTTCGTTATCCATATCTTACAGCTACAAAGACAATATACAATGAAACAGGATTATTAAATATACAACAACTATATATTTATAATACATGCATCATTATTAAAAAAATTATTGATAAAAAAATCAATTTAAATTTATTTTTTACAAAAAGACTCTCTCTTGATACAGCGCGCAGTACTCGCCGAGCTAGTTTGCTTGTGCTTCCTAAACCACGGACCAATTATGAAAAACGGAATATCACTTTTGAGGGAGCACAGCTCTACAACGCGTTACCCTCCTGCATTAGAAACGCTGGCTCGCTTGGCATATACAGAACTAAATTACTACAATATATTAAAGATAAATACTAACAAATACGGTTCTGTGTTTGCCAAGTGAGCTCTTAGTATCTTAGTATCTTACTGTTCCAGATAGTTTTTAAACAAATTGTTCTCATGTAAGTGATTTTGTATCTTAATGAGAATAAACTCTTTGAACTGATGAGGTCGAAATTTCCAGAACGAAAACGTTGGAACCAAAAACGAACTGTGTTTTCTTTTGCAACACGACCGCCATACACATCATTCACCCTTCGAGTTGTTTCCGCAGCACTAGTGCCACGGCGGAACTCGTACTCGTAAATAATGCGTGAATACATGAGTCTATAGCTGTACAAATTTGAATTTGGAATTCCTTACCAAAGAGGAGAAATTTGTGATTAAAGTGGCCAGTACGAAAAACGCCAATTTCATATGTAAGGACCTAATATATATGTTAGAAAAACCGAAAAATGAAATCTTTTATAAAAATATATATCTGGCGAGGCGCTATGTGAGCTACGCGTCTGTGTTGATTATTCACCACTAGTTCCAACAGTTTTTAGTGTAATCTTAATTCAGATGGTAAAATCTGATCGGGAAAAATAATTGTGAGCGGCATTAGAAGTTAGCTTGGTTGGGACTTGGTTAATCATTTATGTTAACTATATTGTAAAGAAGTGGGCACTTTCGTGCACGATAATACTTGAAGTGCATATTGGTATTAATCGAAGGGTTAGGGCAGTTGTCCTTAAACTTCTTTAAAATCCATTCTCCAGTCAATAATTTATTATAATTACCACAAATTGACTCGGCGAGCGGAAAATGGAAAATATTATTTTATTTTCCTTGTACCAATTAACTTCTATTTGCTCTTAACTGTTTTAAGTGGTTGTATTTCGAATATGGCTACGATAGTATTGTGGATTAGGTACTGGTAAACATGCGCGACAACGCAAATGGTTGTAGGTGCAATAGTATTGTGGATTAGGTACTGGTAAACATGCGCGACAACGCAAATGGTTGTAGGTGCAATAGTATTGTGGATTAGGTACTGGTAAACATGCGCGACAACGCAAATGGTTGTAGGTGCAATAGTATTGTGGATTAGGTACTGGTAAACATGCGCGACAACGCAAATGGTTGTAGGTGCAATAGTATTGTGGATTAGGTACTGGTAAACATGCGCGACAACGCAAATGGTTGTAGGTGCAATAGTATTGTGGATTAGGTACTGGTAAACATGCGCGACAACGCAAATGGTTGTAGGTTCAAATCGCGGCAGGTACACCTGGATTTTTCCAAATTAAGTACGAATTTGGCATCTAAATGAAACGTCATGTGTATTAGTGCGCTAAGAGCGGCGATCATCTGCGCTACTGGTCATGTTGGTCACGAGGTATACGCGGAAGGTGGATACAACCACTAATGTATCTCTGTTCACCCCGAAAGGAATATTGCGTGACGATTATAGAATCTATAAATAACTAGCTGACTCGGCAAACGTTGTTCTGCCATATAAATTATAGCAGACCAGCCACGCTTTGCTGTGACTGGTTTTTGAATAATTACTCAATCCAGTCAACGGATAGCGCCATCTTTTAGAATCGGTTGGAGCTGACTGTAAATTATGACTGCTAAATAATAAACAAATAATTTGCAATAAAATAATATTGCGACTATGAATTGAGATGAAAACTATCCTATCTTTTAAATTAGATCAAACTTCACGTGATGTGTAAATTTCATTAAAATCGGTTTAGTAGTTTAGGAGTCCATCGCGGACAAACATCGTGACAGGAGATTTATATATATTAAGACTAGCTGTCCCGGCAGACCTTGTTCTGCCCTATTTCTCTAGAACGAAGTTACATGTTTTTTTTTATGTTAATAGCTGCCCCGTCAGATTTCATTCTGCCAAAAGTTATTGGCCTATCGCAGTCTAATAGAAATAAAATTGTATTGAATAACTTAAGTCATATCTAAGGTAATGATATTTTTAGTATAATGCCTTATGGGACATGTTATTTTTTGTTTGATCTTGGTATATGACATGCAACCTCTAATCACCTTGAAGGCTTACCTTTGTTTTGTTTTGATTGACATCATATGTTCGACAGCTGGGGACAGAGTGGATTGTATGACAAAACGAAGTTGTTGTTTTTACTATATTCCTAGAATTTTTTTCATATTCACTCACCTTTTAAACGTTCCCTGGACTTCAACAATTAATTCAACCACCAAAACCAAACCAAAATTAGTCAAATCGGTTAAGCTGTTCTCGAGTTTTATTATATACTAGCTGTGTCCGCGACTTCGTCCGCGTGGAATAGTTATTTTGGGCATATTAGTTAGTTATTTATTTTAAAATTGTAATATCTTTTAAGATGTTCATTGAAATTAAGTGATGTCAAAGACAATTTTGTTCACAATTAAATACTCTTAATCAACAATACATTTATTTGGATAAATATTAATATTATTCCGTTGATACAATTCTTAACAAATAATGCATTAATTTCGACCAAATTTGATTACCATAAAAACGGTTCTAGTGAGCTAATCTTAAAAGATAGACATATATTGTAACGGACAGTTAGATCATTTCAAGAGGAATAATTCTTTCATACATATATTTTTGGTATCTTGAACCGTTTTCGCAGCGCACGGAATGGAAGCCCTCAAGGATGAATAATTTTCCCCGTTTTGGTCACATTTTCGATTATTTCTTTGCTCCTAATAGGTGCACCGTTATGATATATAGCCTAACACCTTCCTCGATAAATGATCTATACAACACAAAAAGAATTTTTCAATTCGAACCAGTAGTTCCAGAGATTAGCGCGTTCAAACAAACAAACAAACAAACAAACTCTTCAGCTTTATAATATTAGTATAGATATAGATCATAGCGTTTCGCTAAGGCCAGTGGTCTTTCGGGATCAGCATTTTTGTATACCTAGAGGTCATCTTGCGTAGTGTATGTTGCCAAGGTAAGGCCAATAGCCATGGTTTTTGTTGACAACAGTGCCGGTCAATGGGTTATCGTTCTTTGGCGATCGCTTTCGTTCTTGGATTACACTTTTCATTTGGTGCTATTTTTTTATTCTGACTCGACACAGTGACTCACCACACCCGATGGTAAGCGTGGTGCAGTCCAAAAAACTACAACGACTATCGAAAGATAAGAAAAACCCATCGGTAGTCGCAGCGATCATGCCGGCCTGCACAAATATCTCTTCACGCTACGCTTAAAGGATCCCATATCATAGGACGGTGGGAACACGCTCGCCGGAAGACCATTCCACAGCCCAACGACACGGCAAAAGAAGGAGAAAAGAAATGGCTGAATAGTCACTTTGTCTATATCTATCTATCTATCATCAAACCGAATCCCTATTGGTGTCAGTAGAGAAAAAGAGAAATCACAATTTTTTGTTATTGCAAGCCTATTTCGCTTCCTTAACATCCATAAATCTTTTCATGCACTATCGTCGATTTTGCATACTTTTGACATTAACCTCTATCAGAGTTCTCTTTGTTTGGTCTCTTTTCCTCATCCTTTTATCATTCATGCTCTCCACGTGCCTGAACCAGCGTAGTATGCTTTTGTGCATGCCATCGAAGTATATATTTATTATGTAGCAAACTTACAATAGGCTCTTGTAAAGTAAGATTACATGATTGCTATTCTATTGATGTTTTACTATAAATATCAGTATATTCGACTTCTTTTATTATAATTGAACAGTGTAAAATGTAAAGACCGTCAAAGTGACTCGTTTTAACCTGTCGCATTTCAGGATCAGCTTGTTAACACCCAGTAACTCTTATACCTTCAGTCGCGGTATATGTGAGCCGACCCGGCGATAGGATTTAATGGATTTCCGTCCTTTGATAGCCGCTGCCGTTTTTGGATCACACTCTACTTACCATCAGATGCACTGGAGTCACATAGTCGAGTCAATGTAAAAAAATAATTGCCCGGAAAATTATGCATCTGGCAACCCTACCTATAGTAGAATTGCTAACGAATGTTTAAGTTTCTTTTTATTTCTTTTACATGTTTAATGGCTTATTAGCTCTTGAGTACTCTAGTACGTGTTTTATCTGGAGACACTACAAACTTGATCTCAGGGCTATTTATACCTGATGCGAAAATTTTAATGGACTTTTTATTTCTTTGTTGATCTGCGAACAGGCTAGGTTGGTATAGGAATTTTAATGGGCAAACATTTTCTCTACGCGCACTTTAATTGGTGGAGCAAAAATACACAAAGAAAAATATAAGCCAGCAAAGTTTCCCACAAATAACAAAACAAAAATTAAGCTAAGAAGCACAAAACAATAAAAGAAAACTAATCAACTACTTAATTATACAAAAAAATGAATACAACAAAAACAAAAACAGAAAAAAATTAAATCTAAACTAACTTTTTTCGTATCATTAATTTAAAGGGGCCAAATGTACAAGGCTTAATGTCGACATCAGAAAAACATTTGTTATACATATCAAAGGCATGTAAAATAAACGTTTTGTGAACATAATTTGACTGTACCAACTCCTATTTTGCACATTAATGGCACGACACTCCTGCCTACCATAAACAGACTACCAGCGAGAGTGTAATAAATATATGCAACTTGTAATGTCAGGGTCTCAAGGTGTACGACCGTCCAATTGTCGTTGAACTCTTATACCGTTGCCAACCAGTTTTCCGTCCTCACTCCTCACGTATCTTCATTGTATGATACGAATAGGGTTGCCACACGCGGCTTGGACTGGACAAATAGATGGTACATGGGTGTAAAGCCCGTCATAGTGACCAGTTTCGGCTTGTCGCGTTTCGGGATCAGCTTGTGTATATCCAGTAGCTCATATACCTAGAGACCTTCAGTTGTGGTATAAGTGGGCCGACATGACGTCAATGGATTTTCATCCTTTGATAGTCGCTTTCGTTTTCGGACTACACTGTACTTACCACCAGGTACTCTGCAGTCACTATGTCGATCCAGTGTATAAAAAAAAACTGTAACTGTAAACTGTAAGGTCAAACGACGATAGACGATTCTAAAATGCTTGGAAGTAAGCCTTATTGAATAAAGTTATATTTCATTTCATTGTTTATTTTATTTTTCACATCTTCAGGGAAACATACAGCAATATATAAACAAATAAAAAATACAGAAGATACATAAATCAGCAAAGTTTACACAAATAAAGATCATTTAATTTTATTTGTTCTATTGTATAATTTCCAATATTTATTCTAGTATGATTGTTTCTTCTCTAAAATGTGAAAGCCCTGCCAGAATCATTTCGCTAGATCGCTTTTGATCTAAGAGTAAATATCTGTTTTTAATTAGCTTGATAGAATTAGAAACATGATAGATTTGCTCGCGGCCTGTTTTGTAATCTGGTACACGCTCGTCTCTACTTTTTGTCTATCTGTCAATCATTAGAGCGAGATACGGTAAATAACTGTTATTTCTCGTATTTGTAGACTTAACTAGCTGTAGTAGCCCGGCGTTGTCCGTGTAAAACCAATACATATATCACACAAATTAGAAAAAAAGGAATACCGAAAATACCTACTTTTAAATAGCGTCAAATAATTAGTTTGTGGATAAATGATGATATCCTAGCCGATTTTCTTGCTGTCGTTTCCGAATCACATCAAGTAGACGCGGGCTGTAGCCGCATTTGGCGAAGGTGCGCTCGCTGATGAAAATATTTGGAAACAGTCCTAGTGCACAGGATATCTTTGGTGCCTAAATGATAACACTTGCATAAACGCATCCTATCGTCCAAAGCCCTCTTAATCTAATAGTTCCCCGACAGAATTAGAAAGAGGTAAGATACAGTATCTGGGAATTAATAATCGACCCCTATCAGTGCCCTAGGCCTTTCACAATACATTGCTGGTTCACCAGAATTGTTAGATAGACTAGGCTGTCATTAGCACGACAGTTGAGGAATAAGTAGGCAGAATTTTGCCCTAAGCTCGGAGTCACCGCAACCAGGTTTAACCAACGAACCGACGTGGTCACCGGAGTGTGGCCGCTACTTGCTGCGTAGCGACTAGAGCCCTCTGGTGAGAGTTCATGGAAACTGGCGAGCTTAATTAATTCCTGTCACCTCTAAATAGAGGCAGACTAGCACAAATAGATGCTGAATTTCCACAACACCCCAACTTCCAACTTGCTTTGTAGACGAATAGTTAAAAGCTAAATAGCTGCTGATGCTGGTTAACAAAAATCTTGTAATCTTGTTGTCTTGGGAGTCGAAGCTGCTCGCGTCCGTAGGCTTTACCCTAGTTTCCCTACACGTGGCTCCTGGGTGGTGCTAAACGAGCAGCAGCGAGGTGGTAGGGCGTCGGTGCCCGTCTGGATCGCGATCACAGTACATGGGTGTAAAGTCCGTCATAGTGACTAGTTTCGGCTTGTCGCGTTTCGGGATCAGCTTGTGTATATCCAGTAGCTCATATACCTAGAGACCTTCAGTCGTGGTATATGTGGGCCGACATGACGACGAAGACTAACAATGGATTTTCATCCTTTGATAGTCACTTTCGTTTTTGGACTACACTGTACTTACCATCAGGTACTCTAATAAATATTTGCAGCATTTTTTTTACCTTTGGCGGCAAACAGACTGACGGTCCATCTGATTCTAAACGATTACCGTGGCCTATAACATACAAACAACTAGCACACAAGAAGAGTTTGACTAATTTACACATATCTCTGTTATTTATTAATTATTGACAAAATTAAAACTCTTGAACTATACGATAACTATATTCCAATTAAAGAGCTACAATATTCTATAAAAACTTAAGGACGAAATAACAATATTGTGTTCTATTCTAACTTAATATAAGGTTCTAGTTTCATAGCCCGCATGACGTCCCCGGTTACAGAGCACCTGCCAGCCTGCATGATCACCCTGGGATCCTCTCGACCTTGAACCAACTGCTTGAAGTAGTGCTCGGTCAGAGTGAAGGTAGTATCTGGATCTTCGTCAGGCTCCCCTTCATATACGGTGACCTTGTTCAAGTCCAAGGCTGTGAAAAAAGATATTGTAAGTACACAAAACATGTGTATTGTACTTTTATTTTAATATGATAGGGTTTATTACGCTTTAGAATTGGTATTGTAATTTCGTTCCTTTGTCAACAATTTCTAAAGAGTTAAGACATTTTTAGCGGTAACGCGATAAGTCAATCTTTCACGGTGATCGATTGTTATGTGCAAACAATAGCTGTGTACTTTGCCGCCAACACACCTGCGTGCACATCGGCTGCGTTAGACCAGAGCCGTGAAGAGAGAAACTCGGCTAGACAGTACGTTCCGAGTTAGCAATGTGTCCACACTGAATTTTATCACAACTTCCATAAAATGCGACATCGATTCCAAACGATAGACTCTCAAAGTATGTTGGATATTGCGGGCAAGTACAATTATAGTAGGTATATCTTCTATAATATAAAAATGAATCGTTAAATGTGTATAAGCGCGAAACTCGAGAACGGCTGGACCGATTTGACTGATTATTTTTTTTTTTGTTGTGTTTGTTGAAGTCTGGGCAAGGTTATTACGGAGAGAAAAATTTAAAAAATCTCTGAAAAAGTCTAAAACAACACTTTTCTGTATTCGCATACAAAAAATTCGTAATAATATTTAAAAGTCAATTTGAACTTTAACACCATACCATAAAGTTTAAATATCAGTGGACGGGTTCCGGGAAGGCAAAACAATTGAGTGACGTATAAATATTTGTCAATTTTTATACATATAGCATTAAGGCCAGGTTCCTTCAAACAATTTTCAAAAAACAGCCGACAGGCCAATAGCTATTAACATTAAAAAAAAACAATGTGACTTTGTTTTAGAGAAATAGGGCAGAACAAGGTCTGCCGGGACAGCCAGTCTATAATAAATTGGAAACGACCTAGAGATCAGAGTCTTAAGCGGTGGTTAGATAAGGTCTCCGTATACTTGAAAATGGCTGTATATACAAGTATTACTAGGATGTATTTTACAAGACAAACATAACTCTTCCCTTTCCCTTCCATAATACAACCACACGGGCTTACAGAGTCACAGCTATATGGAACCTCACATCCCGGCTAGGACTAAGAAGTTCTCTAACTCTTACTGTTGCCGTGTCGTTGGGCTGTGGAATGGTCTTCCAGCGAGTGTGTTCCCACCATCCTATAATATGGGCCGACTGATTGGTTTTTCTTTGCTGTTAATGGTCACTGTGCCGAGTCTATGTTATTATCTAACAAAGTAAATTAATTTATACTCACTCCAAGAATAAACCGAAGTTCCTTTAATTATATTGAAGAGAAATACTCCTCCAAGTTCTTTGGCCTTTTCAGGGTCTGCTGATGCGACTCTCGCCTTTATCCTGGTCACTAGATCAGCTTTACTCGAAGACGTCTGGTCACTCTGTGACGCACCCTGTATATGTAAAACAAAAATTATTAATATACAGCATTTGTTTTTAGTTGTTTTTTACAACTGCTTAGAAAAGTGATGCTGAATCGGATGTTGAGCTCAGCGTAGTTAAAAAACAGACACAATTGTCGAGAAGCAGGATATTGTTTGTTGTTACTCCCATGCTGTCCTGAACAAAAGTATCTTCACTTTATAAAAAGGAAAGCAGAAAAAGGAGAAGGGAAATGTGGGGTAAAAAGGACAAAAGAAGAGAGGATTTAGGGCCAGAGTTAGGTGAGGAAAGACATATTGATTGTGGATTCTTCGACAGTCTAATGACAACTTGACTCAAGAGTGACACCAGAGAATATGCCGTCAAAGGGTCGTTAAATGGAATCGGTTATTACAGTCCAGTAATCTATAAATTTATATAAATCTATGAATCAAATAAACATTTTTTATAAATCTCTTGTCACGAGTCTATGGTCGCACTTCTCCGAAAGGGCTTTACCGATTTTTATGATATTTTAATTTTTATTTGGTAGGTATGAGAATACATCGTATATTTCATACCGCAAGGTAATTAGAGTGTATCTAGACTTTTGTTTTCAATTTTTTTGTCATTATTTTTTTATTTTTATGATTTAGTAACAATAAATATCTATAACGTCAAATTTTCACCATCCTGCCTCTACCCTCCTATTTTTAATCACGATTTAGGCATTTTTGTATGTCCAATATCCAAATAATTTAACCGTCGTTCGTATTCAAACATAACGAAATTGTTTATATTGTTAAATGACAGATGGCGCCACGTCCGCTCTCAAATCCTATACCAACACATTTACAATACATTCGTTATTTTTTATATAATAACCAAAATATTCTCTAGAAATAAACTATATGGCAGAACAACGTTCGCCGGGTCAGCTAGATAAAAATTGCAATTCTGTAACGATATGAATGGTAAACATTATTATATTTGTAGTAAAACTAATGATATACCAAGCAAGCTTTACGATATTATTCTGCAATGGGCCTAATTAGTAAAATTTACACGGGAATCAATCTGGGCTGGTGTGGTCTCACATCGAGCATTTTCCGGGAGAATATCGTAACTGGAGATTTGAATTTATTACATTGAGAAGGTTTTACTATTAATGGTAATCTTTGATTAGCTTAGTAACTGTTAACTGTTTAGGATTAAGTAATTCTAAATCTGGATAAAGCACTAATGACCATTTTCTAAAGGTAGCTTGCGAACTTTCTGGAACACGCTTGATATGTATAGAGAATAACTCACCATGATGGCGTGTGGCAGGGTCCGTACTCCGGAGAGTTGTGGACAAAGTGCGTCATAAAACTGCTTTCACTAAAGATGTCTGCAGAACATTTACGTTCTGTTAAAAAAAGTTGTGCACGATTTCCATGCATTACGGATATTCCTTTTTTTTATAATAATAACATATCGTCACGCTATATTTCAATCGGGTTGAGACTAGATAAGGCAGGGTGAGCGGTTCAATACGTTATTAATAAGGCGATAGTATTACGATAGATTTCAATAATCGAAAGAATCGCAGTTGACCTATTTATAATCAAGTCCGCAATAGAAATGCTCGGATGATTGATTATTTGAGATGTTTCGATCCAAGCCCAGTTCTGATGCACTGAGTGAATAATCAGTTTCCTCCTGACAATTGATAGTTTGTGTGCCATTGTAATCGAGAAATTTGAATTAAACGAATTGTCATAAGCAGCTGTATCTGCTTTGAGCTCATATATAATGCCCAATGTAATTACAGATCTTAGACAAAGAAACAGATCATCAGTGACAACGCCAGTAGAAAACTGTGAAATGTATGGAATTGATACAACGTGATACTTTGGGCTTTTCCACTTACGTGATCACTGATCGCTGTTCTCATGGCATTTACGCATGATATTATTATTAAATACTATGTGAGTTTCGTCAATGTGTTTACAAAAAAAAAATCTTGGAAAACGGAAAAAATATTTCTTGTTGTATGTTACAAGTAATACAGACGCTAAAAAAACAACAAAATAATAATGTTTAATTAAAAATAAAAACATATAAACATGAAAGTTCACTCCAACATGGCCTTCAGTTTCTTTCAGCGTTTCTTCTCAAGGCAGTGCCTTCCGAAATGCCAGTAGGTCACCGTTAAATTATTTTCTTGGCTAGCCGCCCAAGTCGAGGTACGTGCCCACAGGGATACCCTTGCGCTGTCATCCAACCCATAACACGCTGGTTGAGCACCTTTAGTGCTCGCCCCCCTCGCCCTGTGAATTTATAGAGGCCTTTCTCAGACAACAGCATAATATTCTACCGAAAAAAAAAGCATGAGGACTATATATAATAAAAAAAAAATAACTTTTAAATCACTTTTATGTACCCTTTTTTAATATTGTGTTCTTGAGGTTTTATATCAAATTGAATGAAGGTAGATGTCATTAGGATTATCCTAAAAATCCATAAATCATGGAGACACGAATAATATATATACATACGCGTTATAATACATCAGCATTTTCTTGTTGGTCATTCTGCATTTTGGTTTCACTTTTATTGCTATTTAAGTGTGAGATTGTTTGCATATCATAGTATACTTACAATTTGTACTTTATTAGGTAACCAAAGACAATGAGATGGTTGGTTTAATAAACCTTTCTAAGATTTTGTAGAGTTACTTTTGCACTCAATCTCACTAGAAAGAAAGCAATGATAATATCGATAATGGAGCGTGTTTACTCAACAAAAATCGATTCACTCGCAGTTTAAAGACAACCCGATTGCTTGAACTGGGCCGTGACTTTTGTTTGTACAGGATTTTGTAAATATATTGTTTATCTATTACATTTTAACTTGATAAATTTTAACTTAGCTGTAGTGGCTTAGCGGTTAAAGGACCGGTTTCCACGCGCGGCAACGCGAAAGTTCGTAGATTCAAATCCCATTACCCAGCTCTTGGTATTTCCAGACTACGTATGGTTTAGGCACCACATGCTCACCGGTGAAGGAAAATGACGTGAGGAAACCCGCATGGCATCTGATAGAAACGTCATGTGTACTAGTGCTGTGAGAACGGCGATCAGCTGCGCTACTGGTCACGTTGGGCACGACATATAAGCGCATCTCTAGCGCAAAGGAGATACAGCCACTAATGTTTCTCTGAGCACCCCGTAAGTGATATAGCGCAATATATCTTCTATCTTCTATAATATAAAAATGAATCGTTAAATATGTATAAGCGCGAAACTCGAGAACGGCTGAACCGATTTGGCTGATTTCTTTTTTGTTGTGTTTGTTGAAGTCTGGGGAAGGTTATTACGGAGCTAAAAAATTAAAAAAATTGTCTGAAAAAGTCTAAAAACAACACTTTTCTATATTCTCATACAAAAAATTCGTAATAATATTTAAAAGTCAATTTGAACTTTAACACCATACCATAAAGTTTAAATGTCAGTGGACGGGTTCCGGGAAGGTAAAACAATTGCGTGACCTATAAATATTAATGTCAATATTTGTCAATTTTTATATATATAGCTTAAAAATCTGACGGGGAAACTATTAACATTAAAAAAAAACAATCTGACTTTGTTTTAGAGAAATAGGGCAGAACAAGGTCTGCCGGGACAGCTAGTTATTATTATAAATCTTAAATATTTTAATTGGGACCCTACTATATTTTTGGACCTGGGATCCTTTGTTTAACCAGCTACGCCAGTGCAATTTACCAAATCTGTTATAAGTTGGAATTATCTGTTACCTCACTCCAACGCAGCCTTTAGTTTCTTTTGCGTTTCTTGTTAAGAAGGTCGCTTCCGAAATTCTAGTACACATAAGGGTGCCTTTACAAAAAAAAAGTTTTTATTTTATTTTTTAACATATTAAGGGCGGCCCGTGGTCAACACACTACAAAACAATAAAAAAAACATACGAAAAACAAAAAGTACGTCCACGTGTTGCGCCGATTAAGGTCACCACATCGTGCATCAGAAATATAAACAATATGACTTACAAAATAAACACATCAATAAAGAAGAATAAATCAACCAAAGTGAAAATAATGGCAAAAAAAACACAACAAAAATAAAAATAAAAAATCACACCAACATCTGCGTGTCCCTCAACCACTCGATGATTGTCCTTTAAAGACCGGCAGACTGTCTGCAAACACATCGATGGCACTCTCTAGTTCGTTAAAGCCGCAAGATAACCTACAAATTGGCGAGTTATAGCCCAGGGTTGTCCGTGCATAGCGTGGGACGAGCAAGCTTACACGGTGCCTGGGGTAACGCAGGAGGACCCTAAAATGTAATCGCTGGAGCAAAACTGGGCAATCTATTGCGCCTCGGATAATTTTATAATAATAATAATAATAAAACATTTATTTGGCACACAACACAACAAACAACACAGCCAAATAGGTTATTAATGATAGAAAACAAAAACAGTAAACACCCTATGTTGTGATGATGCGCCAAAGGGAAGTCAGCTCAGCAAATGCTAAGTGACCAGCCGAGCCACCCAGCGCTGATTTTCAGCTGACACCCATTTATTGAATCGACGCGCAGAAAACAGCAAAGAAGGGATCAATGGAGTACAGATACACAAAATTTAAAGTATCATAGATAATAATATGAAAATACACATATACAAGAACAGAAATATAAGACCAACCGATAAAATATTTAACACCCATTAAAAAATTATAATATAAATTATTAGTAAACACTGTATAATAAAGCCTCTATAATAGAATTTTCAGGAAGATAGATATTTTAGATTTTTATTTTTTATTTTATGAAGGTTATATAACAAAAAAACTATAAACTTGATAGTTTATAGGCTGCCCGAATATTTTTTAATTCTGATATGGCACCGGTGATCACATCAACCCTGGTAGTAAGCATGGAGCAGTCCAAAATCAACAATGATTATTAACAGTAAAAAAAAAATATCGATAGCCACAACCATCTCACCGGCCTGCAAAAATATCTCTTCACACATCGCTTAAATTACTAAAAAAACACAAAACGGTGGCAACGCGCTTGCCAGAAGACCAAAATAAGAGTTAAAGAATTTAGCCGGCTTTAGTCTAGCCGGTATATAAGTTACAGTATTGCTGTGACTCCGGAAACCCACGCGCGTGGTTCTATTCAGGAAGGGGGAGGGTGGAACAAGGTTAAACAACTCTTCAGAACACTTGCCATGATACAGACGGTAGAAAACTCTCAATGAAGCAACATCTTTGCGCAACTGGATTTATTGGATATACTGGTGAAATCCGATAATAAAAAAGAACCAAGTGACCATAATTCCGTGTTGGTGTGGATATATCGCGAGCGGGAGCGCCGAGTCCAGAACGGTAGTATTTTCCGATTACGTCACACATACCGGGCTTCGATGGTGCAAGTGGCAAAGGATCACAAATTACATCGACATTTATAATAATAATATATCTGCATGTTATTCTCTATCAGGGTGAGCAGAGTTACATTTTTTTAAACTGACTCATCACAGTGACTGCACCATATCTGATGGTAAGCATGGTGCAGCCCAAAAAACGCCAACGACTATCGACAGGTAAGAAAAACCCATCGGTAGTCACAGCGATCATGCCGGCCTGCACAAATATCTTCACGCTACGCTTAAAGGATCCCATGTCATAGGATGGTGGGAACACGCTCGCCGAAAGACCATTCCACAGCCCAACGACACGGCAAAAGAAGGAGTTAGAGAACTTCTTCGTTCTGGCCGGGATGTGAGATACCATATAACTGTGACTCCGCAAACCCGCGCGCGTGGTTCTATTCAGGAAGGGAGGGGGCGGAACAAAACAACAACTCTTCAGAACACTCGCCATGATACAGAGGGTACTGTAGCGTTCATTCCATATATGCATGGAAGCACTGCATGCCATGACATTAAATAAGTCTTGACTAAATTCCTAAAAGTTAAACAAAAAAAAGGACCATTTATATTCGTATTTATTCTATATTCACGCCACCTATCTTTTCTATGAAAGCAATATAATATTTACTATCATAATATAATATTCGAATTAATTACGCGAATTCTGCCTACCCGGTTCAAATACCATATGCACGTCACTGAGACGGTACATTAGTGTCTGTATCCACTTTATGCTTATGTATTACGAAACGTGACCAGCGGCGCAGCTGATCGTTGCTTTCACGGCACTAGATCACATTTAATTTCTATTAGATACCATGCGGGCTTCCTCCCGATACTTTCTTTCATCAGTAAGCCTCTGATGCCTAAATCCGTACATAGTCTGGAACCAGAATTCAACCCTCGATCCATTCACGTTGTCGCACATATATACCGGTAGTTTATCCGCTAGGCCCCCATTTCCTCTCCAAATTTTGGTTCCTTATTATAAATACTTTAACGGGTCTTATGTGTGAAACTTTAATTGTCTTTTGTGTTATGTCGTGAGTATTCAAATTATCAAGAACAAATGAGAGTAAAGGAAGTAACTTCATGGCCCTGACGAACACGAGTTTTTGGGAGTCGAAGCTGCTCGCGTCCGTAGGCTTTACCCTAGTTTCCCTACACGTGACTCCTGGGTGGTGCTAAACGAGCAGTAGCGAGGTGGTTGGGCGTCGGTGCCCGTCTGGATCGCGACCACAGTGCACGGGTGTAAAGCCCGTCATAGTGACCTGTTTCGGCCTGTCGCGTTTCGGGATCAGCTTGTGCATATCCAGTAACTCATATACCTAGAGACCTTCAGTCGTGGTATATGCGGGCCGACATGACGATGTTGACTATCAATGGATTTTCATTCTTTGATAGTCGCTTTCGTTTTTGGACTACACTGCACTAACCATCAGGTACTCTGTAGTCACTATGTCAAGCCAGTGTTAAAAAAAAAACTCCTCGTGACCATAATCTGTGTAATCACGTTGAAAAGTTGAACCGAAATTAAAATTGCTAAGTCATATATCGTGAAGTAAAAATATAAAAAAATACGTGTAATAAGCAGAAGACAGCGCGAACTGCTGTTCGTACCTCATGCACAACAGTATCTTGACCTCTTCAGGGGCGAATCTTTTGTAGTTATCTTTGTAAAGTTTTCACAACACCATTTTTTTTGGTAACCCGGGGGAAATCCCTGACGGACCTCAGGGGGCGGTGAGCGTTGCCCCCGGGTGTGTCTGACTTGCACCGACTAAAACCTCCAGGGTGTTCCTTCTTCCCATCTGACCGGGGCTGCAGGATTCACAACACCATCAATAAAATAGAATATTCTGTTATAAGTGCGGTTTTATTTAACGAATTTGTTTTTTATTGAGTGATTCTGTAGTCAAATATTCTTTAGTAAAATATCACCTAATTTCTCTTAAAATAATTTAAAAAAAAAGCAGACGTACACATATGTGCCAATGTCCTTTTGTTATAAATATTATGTACGTTAAAAATATGGAATGATATTTAGAAAAACCTCTTATAACTTGCATCAAAAGCCGTAATTCAAAGATAGACGCCGAAATGTAATTGTTTATCGATACTCCACACTCGCTAATACGAGAATTTATGTGCCCAAGTCTCTATTAATGTTCCAATACATTTGTGCTAATATTTCTATACGATATGTTCGACTTTATAATTGAAGCGAAAACGTAAAATATCGACATAAAGTCTTCACTGGTCTGTCACACGGTTTTTTGCAACATGTAGACAGGATTAAGGATTAACGATTACAAAATGTAGTCGTAATTTTATTTTTCTTGCACTGTAATCATGATTAAATCCATTTAAAACATGAATAAATCATAAATGTGTATGCAATCTGGGATTCTGTAGTGCTTAAAACATAGATGAGCAAAATGCAGTAATATTAATGGTATAAAATGTAATCGTAATCATTTTAATTAATCAGATTACATTTTGCCCATCTATGTTTGTAGATAGAAGTTGAAATTTTTCGAGGTAGGGTAAATACGTGCTACGTTCGGTGTTTATATAAATGATTGAATAAGAGATGAGGTGTTACGTCGGAGAGCTAAAGCCATCGACATAGCTCAGAGGGTTAGCAAGCTGAAGTGGCAGTGGGCTGGTCATATTTGCTGAAGAGCCGCTGGGGTCGAATGGGTTTGCACCCTTATGTGGTTGACATTCCAGCTGCTCGCACTTTGCTGCGCATCGCGAAGGAGTGGAATTCGCTTCCTGCGTCGGTGTTTCCGGCATCTTATGACATGGGAATCTTCAAACGTCGAGTGAATCGGTATTTACTGGGCGAGCGCGCTCCATCGTCGGCCTCATCATCACTTTCCAGCAGGTGAGATTGAGGTCAAGCGCAAGCCTGTATGTAATAAAAAAAATGTTCTTGAGTGGAGACCGCGGCTCGGTAAGGGTAGTGGAGGCTAGGTGAAGCGACTAATTGCGCAAAGGGGCTGGCAATTTTTAGGATGAGAGAACCTGAAGATCAGGCTGAGTGGTAAACCTTGGGAGAGGCCTATGTTCAACAGCGGACGGATACCGGTTAACGATAAGGATGAGGGTAAAAATCACTGTTTGTCGCCGGCCTTCTTACAACTTTACAAATATGTTAATATAATTTATCGTATAATACCATATAATCAAAGACATGGTAATGATATCTTATGAGACTTTTGAGTTAACTTTTAAAACTTTTTCTACACTGGCTCGAAAAAGTGACTGCAGTGTATCTGAGGGTAAGTACAGTGTAGTCTATAAACAAAAGCGACTATCATTGGATGAAAATTCATTACCAGTTTCGTGGTCATGCCGTATATCAAGACTGAAGGTCTCTAGGTATATGACTTACTGGATATACACAAGCTGGTCCCGAAACGCGAGTCAATATGACGGTTTTTACACTCGCGTGCTGTAGTCATGACCCAGTTTGGACAATCGCCCTATCACCATAGAAAAACTATATCTCAATATCCGCACTAAAAGAATTGTTTATTCATTCATGATTTGAATAGCGAAGGAGAATGTTCCTCTCGTATCCATTTTTCTACCTTGCAATGATTAAGGAACCTTTGAAAAAGGAGTGAATAGAAATTTTGTGGCGTAAGAGCAATTGGCCGGTGTGGGTCGTGTAATGTAGTCACTTTGTTGAGCCAGTATAAAAAAAAGTTTAATAAATTCGTTCCAAGTTCGGCCTTATTATCAACTTCCACCACATGTGATTAACCTGTTTGACAAAAAATTTGTTAGTCATTAGTATTTAAAATCGTTTATAAAATTTAAAGAGTTTTGTATTAAAAATTATAGAGCATTTTACAAATCAGTTGCTATTTATATTCCGTGACAGTGCAGTCACATTGTCCTTTGTATCTACAAATTGTGATTTAGAGACCTCTAGTGAACGTACTGAGAAACATTTTAAATAAGAAATTTTCAATAGTCTCTACATGACCTAATAGATGGCAGTATTATTTACTTGTTAAAGATAATATTGAGGGTTTTAAACAAGATTATTTTAAAATACAGCTACGCAAAAAAAATCGTCTTTCAGATCGATTTTTAAGGTCAATTACACGTCTAAGGGCGATTTGCAATAACAAATTAAATCTAGTTTACCGTTGTGTAAAACTCTATTTAATTGAAGTGATTTAATTCGATTTTTATTGGTGTTTTAAGTTAAACATTTGCTAAAACTGGGTAGTTTGGAGAGTTCTGATGGAAAGTAAAACCAAAAGTACGCAGTATTGGCGCGAGTGCATGAAGCGACTTTTGAATGTTAAGGAAGCTAAAGAGGTTTGTATGAATACAGAGAAGTCGCGTTCCATTCTCTTTGCTTACGCCAATAGACATTCTGCATGATGACAGATAGATAATACTGCATAATAGTTTCGTGCGAGACAATAATTACAATTTAAAGCAAAATAGCGTTTTACTCTTGTTTACTGTTACAATCCAATTTAGGCAATATTCATATTGCCTTACTAACTTATTTTAACTGTACAATGATTTTTTATCTTCGTTTTTTTTCGGCAGAGAATATTGCTGTTGGCTGGGAAAGGCCTTTACAACTACACCGGGCAAGAGGGGGGGGGGGCATTTGAGGTGCTCTGCTAGCGAGTTATGGGTTAGATGGCAACGCAAGGGCAGTCCTATGGGTATGAGCCTCGACTTGGGCGCCCAGACAAGGAAAGAACCGAACAATGATCTACTAGCGTTTCGGAAGCGACAACCTTGAGAAGAAACGCTGAAAAAAACTCAAGACTACGTCGGATTGGACCCAAGTTTTATTATTAAGATTATTACGCAGTCGAGGCCGTGTTTTTCTGCTTTAATGAGAGCCACGCCACTGCCTCCCAGTTAACAAGGCAATATATTACGTGCGGTTTATCTCATTTCCCTGTTAATGATGCATCGAATCGATCCGCCTAACACGACACCATTACCCGATACATGTGTTACGTCACAACCAATTCATGTCGAATTGTACTCAGTATAATGCATTAATTACACACATTGTTATAGAATATAGTAATGTCGATGAATATCAAAAGCCTGTATGCACATCTTAAGTAAAAATGGAACAAAAGACATGAATAAAATAATAAATAATATTTTTTTATAATATATGTTACAATAATAGAGAACCCCAACAGCAAATATCACTAATAAGCTATGATGGATATAATACAAATAACTATTATTAAATACTAAATATTATTGTGAACACTATTAACAATTTATTTATAATCTGTAATAATTATATTCTGAGTTGGCAACAATAAAAAGTGACGGAATGGATACGGAAGTGTGACGGGAGGTCTTGATGGCGGCGGCTTAAGTAAAAATATAGTGGAGAGAAGATATTGATATTAGGTAATAATATTATGTGAATGAATAACAAATAATTACGAGGCCCAGGGTTGATACAGATCAGAACAGGTGTCCATCGATTAATTACGAGGCCAAAGGAGAATCTAAATAAAAGAGTTGTTGTATGGCGTGTAGTAACCAGATAAGGTTTAGAGTTATATTATATAATATTTTATACCTTTACTGTAATATATATATATGTAATTTAGAGCCTTTTAAAATTAATTTACGTGACGTGAAGAGAAAATATTAAGTATATATGTTAGTAATTAATAATATATCGTCAGGCTATATCCTAATCGGGGTGAACAGAGATATATTAATGACTGTATCCATTTTGCGCTGATATGTCATGCCCAACGTGACTAGGAGCACAGCGGATCGCCGTTCACACAGCACCAGTACCCATGACATTTCTGTTAGATGCCATGCGGGTTTCCTCACGAAGTTTTCCTTAACCGGAGATATGTGGTGTCTAAGTTCGAACTTAATCTAAAAAAATCTAAATGGACGTGCTCGGATTCGAAACCATGACCATTCGCTTTGCCGCGCATACATACCGGTATCTTATCCACTACACCACTACTGCCACTGTAAAAATAATTTAGTGTAAAATTTGCTTGACGATAATAAACGAGTAGAATTGAAAAACAAATTGAGTATCGCAAAGAAAACTCTGAGATACGGATTGACTTGTGATAGCTTCTTGTGTTCGCTCTATACTGTGTCAGTTTTATAACATTTTGTAAAATTCTCAACTAACTTCTTACTCAAATACAAATGAAAAAGGTAACTAGTTCACAAAATACTACACTAAATGTCGCACTGAATACTACTTTAGTTTCGCTTAGATTGATTTCCGTAGATAACTACTCTCTTGAGTTTGAATCTACCACGTTTTTATAGCGAAGCGGCAGATCTTACCAATCGCATAAAAAACTAATTATACCATCTCGTTTATGTCAGCCTATACGTTAAGCTGCAGCGACACTTCTAGAAATCACTTTCTGTTCTCCAATAGATGGCACCATGATGATGCATGACCCATGATGGGTGCAGGTATGCTATTCGCCGTAACATTTTATTACGGACGGTGGTTAATATACAGGAGAGTAGATGTCGCTACATACCTCATCCTTATTCTGTAAAAATATTTTTGTTCCACTTTTGACTCGTGTATGTGCTTATTTAACGTTTTCTAATTCAACACCTGGTTGATATTTACGGAAACAGTTTTTATTTTATTTTTACGAGCAACGATATTCGTTTTTCTTAATCCCAGGTGCTAGTGTTTCTGGGTTTTTGCAGATGAAATACGGACTTAGGTACCACATATTCAGCAGTGAAGAAACCCACATAGCATGTAATAAGAATGTCATGTGTGAGTGCCCTGAGAACGGTGATCAGCTGCGCTACAAGTCTCGTAAGGCACGAAATATAACTGCAAAGTTGATACCACCACTAATGTATCTCTGCTTACCCTGAAAGAGGAATAGCGCGACGATATGTTATTATTAATAATCCCCGATGCACAAAGGAGGGTGTTGTAACTTTTTCTGCGTAGATCTGTGGCTCGGAGATTATGTATTTGTATGGCTGTTTGTGATATCATAGCTCCTAAACGGATGTAAGATTTTTGATTTATTTTATTGACTGATCCAGACGTTACTAAGTATATTGAACTGCTCCAGTTACGCAGAGATAATGCCTCGCTAAGCGTTTCCTACTGTCTGTGATACGGCGGGTTTAACCTTGTTTCCACCCTTTCATAATAGAACCACGCGTGTGGGTTTGCGTAGTCACGGCTATACTACGAACTAGGAAGATTTCTATCTCCTACTTTTGCCGAGTCGTTAGGCTGTGGAATGGTCTTCCGGCGAGGGTATTCCGATCGCACTATGATATTGGGTCCTTTAAACGAAGCGTGAAGAGATATTTCTGCAGGCCGGTATGATCTTCGCGTCTATCGATGTTTTTCTTTACTGTTGACAGTTATAGGCGTTTTTTAGACTACACTAATCTTACCAACAGATGTGGTAAAAATAATTGGATCTTAAATACAGTGTAAACTCCATATAACGTCACTCGATTTAACGACAAACTCCCTAAAACGTCGATATCACTCGGATTTGGTTGGTTTAGCTTGTTTCCCATACAATGATACACTCTATATAGCAGTATACCCACTCTCAATAACGACAGCAATTTAATAATATAAATCCTTTTTAAAGTAGCCAAAATTAGTAAAAACTGCACAGCTGTGTACGTTCTTTTGTCGTTTTACTATCGTAGCCCGTAATAAACTCAACTGTCGGCATTACACATAGCGAACACCGCCAAGTTGCCTCAATATCGCAAGATACGAATAAAATAATAAAATACAACAAAATTACTGGTGCAGCAAAAGACGTCAGACAAAAATAACAGATTATACTCAATAGCGATCAAATAAGAATTGTTTTTTATGTAATTACTAACACTAGTCTGAAATAAACTTTATCTAATACAGATTTTTCTTCTCTCCATTTAACGACAACTCTCTATAACGTCAAAATATGCACAGTCTCTTGAGGGTCGTTATATAGAGTTTGCTCTGTATTTTGTTTTATGTTCATAGTTCAATATGTCTTCAGTCAATTCAAAGTGCGGTCCTAAACAAACGGACGCCACTTCCTCGGATGTATGTGTTTAACATGTTACCAATAAAAATGTTGTTTGGAATAACTAATGGCTTTCTTGTTTCCCTCGAGCTAGTTTGTCCTGCGATGTTTGTTCTTACTGGATCATATATCAATAACAAGTTCCAGGAATATTTTATTATTTTCTATAATTCTGCCTTATTATATTGTTTTACTTTTATAAATAATAATTTGTTGTACACGCCATTATAGATTATATGCATATAGCTTCCGTAAGCTTACCGCTAGATGGCGTTATTCGGCTCTCAGCAATAACGCTCGTTCGGAAGCCGCCATAGCATCTATACATCGGATCTTTTTCGGAAAAGCTGTTATTCCTGTAAGCTATGGCTACGAATTGATTTATTTATATTAATTGTGCTTTTGGTGATTTGTGTGTGTGACTATTGTTTGGTACGGAATTAGAATCACGCCCCAAGGGCTTTTAGTTCAGCTCTCCAGGCATGCAGAGACACCTCCGCGGCAAGATTAGCGGGGGAAATATATGTATATTTTATAATGATCGTGTGCATCGTTTATTTGGGCCCGGAGATAACTTTACTAGCACCTATACAAGAATACAGCCCACTATTTCGGGATAACCCAGTGTAGCCCTGAGCGGCGTGCACATTAGTATTACTCATTACTGCAACAACGGATTTTGAATTTTTTCGGGGCGGGCCAAAACCTGTCGCTGTCGCTGCCCTAAGTTTTTTTTTCGACAAGAGCATTCGCTGTTGGCCAGGAAAGACCTTTACAAACTCATCGAACTTAGAGAGCGAGGTCTGAAGTTGCTCAGCCGGCGAATTTATGGGTTGAGTGGCAACGCAAGGACACTTCTGTGCGCGCGGACATTGATTTGGGGTGCCAGCCACGGAAAGGAGCTTAAAAGAGATCTACTGGTGTTTCGGAAGCGACTACCTTGAGACGGAACGCCGTAAGAAACTCAAGATTGCATCGGAGTGGAGCCAATTTCTTCTAACTTTGTTTCTTAATTATGTTTATTAATACAATAAAAAACGTTTACAGCACAATTTTAGAGACTTTGTGATTAATAATTGTGTAGTATATCGTCACGTTGTATCCCTTTTGGGGTTGGCAGAGATACATTTCTGGCTGTATCCACTTCGCGTCACGTAACCAGTAACGCAGCTGGTCGCCGATGTCAGGGCACTTACACATGACATATTTATTAGATACCATGCGGGTTTCCTCGCGATTTATTCCTTGACTGATGAGCATATGGTGCCGGAATCCGAACATAATTTGGAAAAACCCAGAGGTAATTGTCAGGATTCAAACCTACGACCACGCGAATTTTCGCGTATGGACACCTGCTCCTAACTCACTTGGCCACCACAGTCCACAATTACATATACTGACAACTTTGTGCCAATGTAAGTATTATTTATTGCATGAGAAGCGAAATATTCAGGGAAACAATCTTTGACCTTGCTTAACTTCACAATATCGTATGAAACTTTTGAGTTAACTTTTAAAATGTCAAAACCAAAGGCAGTACTTACCAGTCAATTTTTTATAGAGTGCTTGGTACACGTTTTTAGATATATTATTCAGTGGGTATGCCGAGTGATGTGTTCGTTTGCAGCTCCTAGAATTTGGGCTCTAGGTCCCGACTTGCCCTTCTAGATCAAAGCCAGAGGACGATAGTGACTGTCAATGTATTTTTATCATCAGAAAGTTGTGGTTTTAGAAGTGAAACTTCTATAGAATAGTTTTGATTTCAAACCGGATGCAACAGATAACGACAGGTAAGAGACACAAATACAAAAATTAGTAAGCCAGAGCGAGATAGCAAATGTCTGTGTGTATGTGCGTATTACAGCTTTTTAGTAAGAAGCAGCA
Organism: Automeris io; assembly: GCA_036320925.1. Lineage (NCBI taxonomy): Eukaryota > Metazoa > Arthropoda > Insecta > Lepidoptera > Saturniidae > Automeris > Automeris io. The sequence continues at coordinate 12,340,644 of JAUDJH010000018.1, read as the reverse complement.
TGGTGTGTTAATATTTAACAGTGTTTGTGAGTATTTTTATATCTTGTTGTGCTAAATAATACATTTTATAAGATGCCGAAAACTATTGCCGAAATGTGTCGTGAACATCGACGCAAAAAAATGAAAATAAATTATAAAAAGACCAGGTAAAAGTTCAACAGAACGTAGTCGTGAGTTTCTTGCGTGTTTTTTTTTTTTATACCGACTCGACACAGTGACTGCACCATACCTGATGATAAGCATGGTGCAGTCCAAAAAACGCCAACGACTATCGAAAGGTAACAAAAAACCCATCGGTAGTCGCAGCGATCATGCCAGCCTGCACAAATATCTCTTCACGCTACGTTTAAAAATAATTATTCTTGAACAATCAAGATAGGTGTTCAAATAAAAGTGTTAATAAACACCATAAAATTATGTAACATATGTTAAATAAAATATATTTTAAAATTAATCAAAATACTTACATTTTTAAACAAACAAACTTAGTAAATATCCAACCCTTGTTATATGTTAAATTCATCTCATTCTTTTGTCGATTTACTGAAGTTTCACTTCTATCGTGTGTGAATTACACAAACCTTTTTTAACTACATTGATTTTATTATCATTGCATCACCAACTAAGCCAAGACAATATAAAAAAGATTTTTACAAGTTCTAGCTCAGAATTGGCAGTCGAAAGAACAGGGATGGGCTGTCCGGGGCGATGCATGTCAACACCGGTCTGGAGACCCTTTCGGCAAGTACCCATGCGGTTTCGTTCGACTGCGACCCCGGACTGATTTCCCTTGCGACCTCATCCATGCTGCGTTTACACGCGACAGTAACTTACTTAAAAAAAATCTAATTAATATTATTTTTATATTTGATGTAAGTCGCTTCCGTTTCAATCTAGGACATTATTCGATAATACCCAGATTTTCTAGACTTTATAATGAATCATACAACAAGAACAGAAACCTGGATATATTTTCCAATTCATTATCTTCTTTTAAGAACACTTTAATTGAATTTTATCAATTAAAATTAAAATATTTGTTTCTGTAATTTGTTATTTTCGTTTATTCTAAATTATTTTTCAATTTTGGCACAAATCTATTAGTTTTTACTTTTTACTAGCTATATCCGGGACCGCGTTCGTGCGGTACTTTTATTGTGATTATGACTAACATGCTTCAGTATGTTTATAGCTTAATCTTTTAAGGTCCTAAGAAGCCATTTATATCTACTGAAAGAAGATGTTTAAGCATTTCATGTAAAAAAATTGTTATTATTATTAAGTAAAATAACTGTTAACGATCGATTGAGATCTTTAAAAATCACTTGACTTTCCGTTTATGACTCAAAAAATAAGAAATTGTAAAATAAAATACAAACTGTTGTACCAGATTAGAAACTACATAGATATTTGTAGTATTTTTAAATAACGGGAAACACCAAGTACTATAAATATTTTAAGGGTATTGCCTTTAGAGCTTTTACAAATCTTAATAATGAATGGTAATAGCTCCTAATTTTTGCTTATTACTTCACTAATACAGTGATTTCAGTTATGTAACCATTTTTTGTGTTCGTAAATTATCTCAAAACATAGTAATAGACAATAATATTCAAAATTTTGTGATTTTTTATAAAAAAACAAATTTTTTAAGTATTCCGAATTTCATAAGAAAATATTGAATTTTCCAAGTATCTCTTAAACGCACTGGATAAAGTTATAGTTTTGAACAATAATATTTTCAGAAGTAATGATTACTTTCATGATACACATGTGTATCAGAAGTGTTATTTAATACTTCTGTCACATCCAGTGTAGTATCAAGTACTGGAACAAGTCGATATCTACGTGTAAACGGAGCTTCACAAACCGCTTTCTATTTACCCACAATACTCGAGTTAAATGGACACTTTTTATCATTCAACACGTCGGTATTGCCAATGTGATTTGCTCACACCTTTGTGTATTATTTGTGAGGTTCCAAACCAAAATTAGTATTAGGAATTCCTTTGTAGGCAGCCGTTAAAATAAATTGAATTTATCTTTTACAATACAGATTTTTTTCTGTTTTCTACGTTTGTAAATATGCGTTTTATTTTCGCGATAAAAGCGGTTCAATTAGCTGATCTAATTCTACCTTTAGATCTAGAATGTAGACTGGTCAAGTCTATGCTTCCATGGGTCACGTCTGCTTACGTCCTTTTTAACTTGTTTACTTCCTTTTTATGCTGATCGGCATATTGATAACACCACGTGTGAGGGTAAGCAAGGTACAGTCCATAAACTATTGCAACTATCAACAGTAAAGAAAATAATCAATAATCGCCGTGATTATGCCGGCCTGCGTAAATATCATAGGACGGTGCACACGCTAGCTGGAAGACCTAGCCGAGATTTGAGTTACTGTATACCTGTGACTTCGCAAACCCTCGCGCGTAGTTCTGTTATAGAAGGAGAGGGTTTGACAAGGTATTAAGGTATTTTTTGGTATAAAAAATATTTAAATTCTACATTAAAGGCGGAAGATAATTTCCAAAAATAATAAAGCTGTAATACCGGCAGTGGTATTGGTTATACTGGCAGGATATGAACACTAGAAGGCCGTAGTCTTTTTCTGTGAGGACGTAATGTCCCGGCATAAGGCTGATCCCGCTCGGAGAAGACACCGGGGTGATGGCAACCGCCCGGGCGCATCAGTCTCAGCCGTTATCCTGCACGAATACCGGTCTATTATCCACTACGCTACCATACCCAGAGCCATTGAAATTTAATTTTGTTCTATTATAGAATACATCTTAGCCCTCGATGAAAACTCCGCGGCACATCAGTCCACTTGTGACCATGCTGGAGAGGCGTGTAAATAGCCCTCCATATAAGCGGGGAACGTAACTTGGTTGGCGGTTAAGAGAAATTAAAATTAGGTCAAAACGAGTATTAAGGAAACTTATCACTCCATAAATCGCAGCTGATATACCAGAATATCTGAATCACTAACCTGTAGGTCTGCAGCTTGTCCAGTATATGCTACAGCACGGTAAGGTTCCAGGGGTCCGGTAGCGGGCAAGGACACAGAAAGTTTCCTCACGCACAATTACACCTTTTTCTCTTTTTAATAACGGCGGTTTTATTATATTAATAAGGCGGTTTAAATATATTTTAAAATAAAAGCGGAGATAGCACGACGTCGCGGCGGTTGCATACAATTATTATATATAGTAATGAATGACGTTTTTGTGACGTCAAAACAGAGCGGTTGTAGTAAGGCGACATCTATCGGTTTCACTACAGATTAAGGATGCAGATTATCCTTATATCATTCGCAAATAACTTATGGAGTGATAGAAGGATTTTGGTATGAAGCGGAAGTATCTTAACCGCTTCACCACATGCCTTGTGTAACGAAGCTGAAACGTCAATCCATAATTAGAAGTTAATTCGCGCATATAGCTGTTTAAAATTAAGTTTTGTCTCCACTCTTAGCGCAATTGTATCGTTTCTTTTCTTAATTTTACGGTTCGTAACTAGGACTCAACAGCTTCAGATTTTTACACACTGTACTAGCAAATATTGTATATCGAGTGGGCAGTCTGTTATGTAAGTCTATGCGATCAGAGAATAGGTATAGAAGGTGGTATATTGGTTTATTTAATGAATGAAATTCTCCAGTGGAACGGCTTACGTGCATTGAAATTGAGTCTGTAGAGCTCTAGAGATTTTATACAATATTACGTCTAGCCGCGAGGCAAGCATGGGTGTAAACTATTTTTGTCTTACTTCAATTAGACGTTAAACTCCTCTGAGATTGAACAAATATACACGTTGCACAAGGCTTCACCGCGACTTTGTCTGCGTTGATTTGAATTATGTTAAAATAATGGAGACACCCAACAGCAAACATCATACACTTAATAAATTGTGGTGAATATAATGATTTTAGTATTAACGACGGTTCCAAATCATATCAAGTAGACGCGGGCTGCAGCTTTATTCGGCGAAGGTGAACTCGCTGATATATATATTCGGACACAGTCTGCAGTGTGTGCATGTATGCGTAAGATAGTATATAAGTAAATGCGCATCCGTTGCGCACTTAATAAATGCTTCATTGAAGTATGGACGGCTAATTTGTCAAACTCCCAACATCTCAAGTCAATTGCGCAAGACATATTTGGTGCGTGAATGCTAGCGCTTGCACAAACACACCTAGGTTCTCGTTCAAACCTATTTTAATCTAACGGGACAGAGCAACCGACATAATTAGAGAAGTAGGATACAGTGACTCCTGGGTGGTGCTAAACGAGCAGCAGCGAGGTGGTAGGGTGTCGGTGCCCGTCTGGATCGCGACCACAGTACATGGGTGTAAAGCCCGTCATAGTGACCAGTTTCAGCTTGTCGCGTTTCAGGATCAGCTTGTGATTATCCAGTAGCTCATATACCTAGAGACCTTCAGTCGTGGTATATGTGGGCCGACATGACGATGTAGACTATCAATGGATTTTCATCCTTTGATAGTCACTTTCGTTTTTGGACTACACTGTACTTACCATCAGGTACTCTGTAGTCACTATGTCGTGCCAGTGTAAAAAAAAACAGCGTCAGGGTATTGATAGCTGACCCTTATCAGTGAATTAGGCCTTTCACAATGCCTTGCTAGCTCGCTAGAATCGTCGGGTACATTAAGCTGACATTAGCACGACAGACGAAGAATAAGTAGACATACTTTTGCGCTAAGCGGGGAATCGCCACAACAGCCTACGCGATAAAACATTGTACAAGTCCTCTCAACCAGGTTTCACTCACGAGTAAACGTGGTTATCAGGGAGTTGCCACTGCGTGCTGCACAACTACTAGGAACCAGTGGTGAGAGTTGGGAGGTGGAGAGAGCATCCCATAAGTTGCTGGCTGAGCACCCTAAATGCTCGCCCCCTTTACCTGGTGTAGTTGTGAAGGCGTCTCCCAGCCATCAAAATATTGTTCTGTCGGAGAAGACAGCCACTCTGGTCAGGCGGCCCAAGCATATTGTGTGATAAGATGGTTGAGCACCGTGCCCATCAAAATTCATTGGTTCTAGTACATAGGCTCTTTTGTTTAAAAACAAATCATATATTTAAATAAGTATTTTTACATTTTAAAAATGTTTAAAACAGCTTTTCCATTCTTTTAGCTTTTCTTGCTGATTGTTTTTCCCCACGCCAGCGCTGATAGTGTGAGCAAGATTGTGCTACGAGACAACACGAGTGGTAGCAGATTGAGGTTGCCCGTCAGCTCCAACAGTGGGCGGTTCATGCTGATGTCGTTCCTGCTGTAACGGGGCCTGATGTCTCGCTACTGGAAGAAATAATATAAGCTTTTTTTACAAAAGTGAAAACCAAGGAGTCAAGTTACGATTTGTGAAAGACAGTCCACATTGCCTTGGGACCCTAGCCCGAATATTTGCGAAAATGTATTCTTACCACCACCTAACCACCACAACCTTATCCTAAGGGATAGATATCTGAGGCAGTAAAAAAACTCATCATCGAATTTTTTCCAGCCACCTGCTGCAGGTCGTTGCTTTATCTTGTCAGGGGCGCTGCACGCTATGTCTGCCGATGCAGTCTCCACTCAAGAAACCGCTTGGTCCAACAATCATCGGTTCTTCGGCATTTATGGCCAGCCCACTGTCACTTCTAGTGTGTCTTCTATACTTATATTGTGAGCTATGTCTAAAGCTCTATCAATTTGGATTACGTCCTTCAGAGAGAGAGAAAGGTTAGACTAATGTAATTTTATCGGGCAGTAAATTTGAGGGAGTCCGCTACCTGGGTGAATAGGAGGCAGTGCATAGTGTCCCGTGCACTGTTTGATAGAGAGGTCCTCAGCGGAGGGCTCTTTATACCCACCACTTCAAGAGATGGAACCTAAAAAGCTATGAATTTGCCGGGTTGCGGTATGCACGAGGCCCATCTAACAGCAGTTTGAGGAACATTCCGTGAGTTTTTAGTCAGTCGGAGTATGACAGACCGAGATCTCCGCTCTCACGGCGGTTTTGATGGTCTATACAGGATTTCCCTCTGGGTTACAAAAAAAAAAAGTAATTATAGAACAATGCTCTTGGCCTAGACTAATGACAGTTGACGTACTTACTGAACCCTAGTATTACGACTTCGAGTCTGCGTTCAAAGATGGTGCCCACGAGAAGAAACATTACCAGGGCTATGACCACCGGTCCATAGAACCGCCATTCCATAGATCTGTGAAGTAATTGAGGTGTGATTATGACCATAGAACACACGAGCAAGGATTGTCACAGTGATTCTCTTCGATCCCTCGCATCTCCGGACCAGCCTACACATGTCCAATTGTTTATAAACCTTAAAGTTTTTATTTGAATCCTGGCAGCCCAGTATCGACTATCTGGTCTGGTTATGGCGTGGTGGCTGCCAGCAGAATAGAATAGCACCCCTCTCTTCTTGCTGAGGTGTCGTAAAAGGCGACTAAGGTATCTCTTGAACACCGCAATTCAACCAGGTGTTTAGAGAAGGAAAACTCGACCAAGCCTGCATCCCGCTCCCTCCCGATCGTACTGGTTCTCCTTTCCATCGGGCCTGAGGGAGTTCGGACGAGAGAGTGCTTTTCTGGCAGCGCGTCCAGTTATGCACTTAAATATCTCCTGCGCAATTGACTGTTTCCGAAAACTGGGCCTCGAATTTCTTAACCGGTGTTGAAACAGTCGCCGTGGCCGAAACCGGCTAGGACATCATCACATCATCATCTGGTCGCTAAGTACTGCTCTGTATGCATTTGTATGAAATTCGTCAGATGTCAAGCTCACAATTGTGACAGATGCAAGAAGCAATGAACGGTGTAGGTAAGGTTCTTGTGTTTTCAAGTATCGTGAATTTGTTTGATAGCTAGACCATTTGAAAGAGCACCTCTTGATAATCTATGTATTTTAAAATCATAACCTTGTAATATCTATAAGCCTAGAAATCTAGGGATTAAGTTTCACTCTAGTTCCATTGTAATAATATAAATAAATACAACGGGGTACAGAGCTGCAACTGTCAGGTCTCGAAGCGCTCCTTCAGGCTTATTCAAGAGTCCAGCCCATTCTCATACATCTAGTAAATAATTCCAGTTCAATGATTCTTATACACATTTAAGATAATATTTAAAACTCATTCCGTACCTTAACCAGTCGGAAGATAATGTATATATTGCAAATGTATTAAAATTTCAACTCAAGGCATTGTCGGCTTCTGTTAAACTTTACGTAATTTGTACAGTAATTTTCTCAGAAAAATTCTTTGTTTTGACGTTTTCTGTCATAAACGAACTCTAGTTTTGTAAACTTTACGAGTACAAGTAGTATTTATTAAATATGGATTTAAAAATTTTAAGTTATCTTATAAATGTTTTATCACGTTATATTCCATAGGCAGTGAGCAGAGATATCTTAGTGCCTGTAAAAAAATTTTAGGACCAAAAATGTCTTAAAATTAGTTAAGGAATACTCTCAAATTATTCCCAAAATTTTAAAGCCAACAGATTTTTTTTCCAAAGTTTATAGTTTTTAAGAAAACGATAGATTAAGATTTTTATACAATTTCTTTCATTCTCGTGGCCATTTTCAAAAAATGCGTCGATTAATTTTTCTGAAAAAAAAAAATCCTTTTAATGTTCGAGTGCCATGAGCACCTCTGATCATAGTAAAAACTTGATTTTTATGAGGTATCATTATGAAAAAAAAAATGCGAAAAAATATTTTGATCGAAATTTTACACGTTTTTCAGTGTCTAATCAAATTTCGCGTAAGAATAGAGGTATTGCATTCTTTTTTGGTCCGATAACATAATAAATAAATACGTTGAAAAGTTAGTAAAAATTCTGATCATCTCAGCGTTAATAGGTTAATCAATTGTTCGCATATAATTTGTTTTTTTTTTTTTTAGGAAATATAATAAATATGCAATTTTTTATACATTGGAAAGGTTATTATCCACCAGTATACAAACATATTAAACAATGTTTAAGAGGTAAAACGTAAAGAGAAAACTTAATATTTTGCTAGTGCAGCTTGTCAATTTTGCCATGTTGTTCGGAATACGGGGATAATGCTCGCCAACTTATGTATCTGACAGTGAATGGAAATAAAATATAGAAGCATTTTTTCAGGACATCAATTCACAGAGCTTAACATAAAATCACAAACGAGCTCGTAAATTGTCACGATAATTCATCCCCATGAGATTTTCTGGGAATATAACCCTGATTGATTTTTAGTGAATATAGGTATTTTGTATTAAGCACTAATGTTCGTGGTTTCCACTGAAGCGTTCTGCTTCCCTACCAATTATCGGACCTACAACACATATAGTCTACCTACCTTTACATTTGACGTTAGAAAAGACATATAAGCGCACAGTGGATACAGCCACTAATGTATCTCTGTTAACCCCGTAAGGGATATAGCATGACGATATATTATTATTTAGTTATTAAAATGATTTGTTATAAAACCGAGGCTTAGAAAGAGTTTGGCCATTTCAAGCGTTAGTAATTGTGATGCTTCTATATTTCATTTGCGTTCCTTGGCATCAGATTATGACGCTAGTAAAGTATTTCAAGTTATGGATGGATGCACGCTCGTGAAGCTTTTATCTTTTGGCACCGTTGTACTATCCGTTGCTTACTTGGCTTATTCTCACCTTTGCTTAAGCGTGACTAAGAAACATATTTCAAAATTGACCTTACTTTACATTTTTATATTTTTTTAGCTACCTTCTTTTTTATATTAAGTTTTACGGCTCTGGCTACAAGTCTTTTTGATCCCGTCAGTATTTTCAATATTCAACAGTCTCTGGTTAACTTCAAATAGTACCATTACCGTAACATCCTGTATATTGAATCACTTTCAAAGATACAAATAATGAACACTGTAATCGGAAAAAGGTTTAATTAAATACAGAAATAGCCAAGATAAAGCAACGGGCACGGCTTAATCGATCTGTGTATCACTATTTGCACAAACTACTGTTTACACAGCCTCCAATGCGAATATCAAACACTGCCCGAGCACCAAGTTCTCTGTTTTAAGATTCAACCCGCGTTTGTACCGAAAAACAATTCGCACGCCGCAAATCCAGGCGAATTTTCTATAGTAGTGTTGCCAATGTCTGTAAAATATTTCCCCAGAATATAAGTTTAAATTTCTCAAAAAATCCATCGATGACTATTGAAATGTAAAACCTATAACTGTTTAAATTTTAAACCTAATACTTGTATGGCCTTTAGAATCAAAGTGGCTCAAATGATGTCTTCATAATTATTGTGGACCCAAATTAAATGGGCTATAAATGTCTATGTATCAAAATATCAATGGTAAAATCTATTTATTTTATTATATTTATAAGAAAAAAATGTTACATCAATAAGCTTAAAAGAGCATTTTTCTAAAGCGAGATATAAAGCAGAATTTTATGAAATTTTGCTTGTGGTGCTATTATAATTCGAAATATCAAATATTTATAGGTCTGTAAGTAAATTGTGATCAAATTGATATTAAGACATTGTTTTATATTTTAGATATTTTGTTATTATAACCTTCAGTTGTTTTATAATAACAAATATATTTTTTGTTAGAATTAATATTTTTTTAGAAATTATATTCCATTAAAAACATATTCAAGCCCGCAAAACAGTCTCAAAAAAAAAAACATTAAAATCCTCTTTTTCGGATTAAGCCAATATATGTGTAAAATTTCCAAGATGACAACATTATTCTACAACGAACCGGTCGCGGGTGGTACGCAGTGGAAATATCCGGATTATACTAACGGCTGCTAATTGCTACGTGGTGTGAATGAGAAAAAACCGGTTATCATCGCTAATGTGGCGTTGTAAGGGTGCGGTTAAAAGGTTATTGGTTGGCATTAGACAACGTCGTGTTAATGAATACACGCTGAGGCGAAATGGACCTGTTAAGGACCTAATAAAGAAGCTTCATCTATCTCTACTAGTAGTTCGTTGCGAACTGAGACCTCACGATTCTATTTTTAATATTCAATATTAATCTTATGCGGTTTTCGGTAGTAGATCGCATTCTCTTCCGTTGTTTATATAACAAGGCCGAGTCGTATGTGCCGCGAAAAAAGGATCTCATAAAGCAAGTCATCACTTTTATATTGGCTTTCCGTGAATGGAATAATCTAGTTACATAGATGACATTGTTTAATTTTTACCTAAAAATGTAACGACTAGACCCACAGTTTTTAAGTGAAACTTCTATAGAATCGTTGTGATTTCAAACCGGATGCAACGGAAAAACAACAGGTAAGAGACACAAATACAAAAATTAGTGAGCCAGAGCGAAAGAGCAAGTGTCGGTGTGTATGTAGCATTACAGCTTTTTAGTAAGAAGTTAGTGTGGTGTATTATTATTTAACAGTGTTTGTGAGTGTTTTTATATCTTGTTGTGCTAAATAATAAATTTTATAAGATGCCGAAAACTAATGCCGAAATGTGTCGTCAATATCGACGCAAAAAAATGAAATTAATATTACAAAAAAACTAGGAAAATTTCAACAGAACGTAGTCGCGAGTTTCGTGCGTGTAAAAAACAATTGTTGAACAATCAAGATAGATATTCAAATATAAGTATTAACAAACACCAATAAATTATGTAACATATCTATAATATAAAAATGAATCGCTAAATGTCTTGATAAGCGCGAAACTCGAGAACGGCTGAACCGATTTGGCTGATTTCTTTTTTGTTGTGTTTGATGAAGTCTGGCGAAGGTTATTACGGAGAGAAAAATTAAAAAAATTGCCTGAAAAAGTCTAAAAACAACACTTTTCTATATTCTCATACAAAAAAATCGTAATAATAATTAAAAGTCAATTTGAACTTTAACACCATACCATAAAGTTTAAATGTTAGTGGACGGGTTCATGGAAGGCAAAACAATTGAGTGACGTATAAATATTAATGTCAATATTTGTCAATTTTTATACATATAGCATTAAGGCCAGGTTCCGTCAAACAATTTTCAAAAAAGAGCCGACGGGGAAGCTATTAACATTAAAAAAAACAACGTGACTTTGTTTTAGAGAAATAGGGCAGAACAAGGTCTGCCGGGACAGCTACCTGACGGGGAAGCTATTAACAAAAAAAAAAAAAACAATGTGACTTTGTTTTAGAGAAATAGGGCAGTACAAGGTCTGCCGGGACAGCTAGTGTTAAATAAAATTAATCAAAATACTTTCATTTTTAAACAAATAAACTTTGTAATAACCTACCATTGTTATATATACCTATTCATCTCATTCTTTTGTCGATTTCCTGAAGTTTCACTTCTATCGTATGTAAATCGCATGCACACCTTTTTTAATTATTTAATGTTCAAAAGCAGTAAAACACAATATGCCAATCACAAGATACATTTGTTGCATCAAAACTTAAAAGTAAATAGAATTACATAAAATAAGCAATCATCTAGCGAGCTTATTGCTACGAGGAGCATTCTCTCACCGCGGCCGGTGCACAAGCGTCCAAACATTACGGCGTCTGCGATAGTGGGCCGACAGAGTGCATGATACATGTATATAATATCACTAGCGAATTTGTCCTGTCTCATAAAATTATGTCAGGTAGCAAAATATTTGTTGACATTAACCGAGGAGATTTGAGATTAAACCTAACTGAATCGATGTCAAATATTGAAAATTTATTATTAAAACATCAGATCCATCCTTCCCATTAAAAGGCAATTAAATTAGTAGATACATAAAATTAGATTTTTCAATTTGAATTCCATAATAAATATATAAAGCTTAACGTGTATTTTTAATGTATTTCCACTCTACACTTGAGTGCAGTCAAATCAGTCAAAACCACATTTAAAGATGATTGTACACGATTGTCAACACACGACGTACAGTAGGGATTCTTCAATAAAAACACTTCTTCGATCGTAGTTCGCTTCTTTATTCGCAGTAATTATCTTGAGGGTAGCTCCGAGTGATATCTTCGATTCTTCTGATCCAGATGATTTATGGGGCTTTGGTCGCTATATTTTTTTTTTACACTGGCTCGAGATAGTGACTACAGAGTACCTGATGGTAAGTACAGTGTAGTCCAAAAACGAAAGCGACCATCAGAGGATGAAAATCCATTGATAGTCTACATCGTCATGTCGGCCCACATACACCACGACTGAAGGTCTCTAGGTATATGCGCTACTGGATATGCACAAGCTGGTCCCGAAACGCGACAAGCCGAAACTGGACACTATGACGGGCTTTACACCCATGTACTGTGGTCGCGATCCAGACGGGCACCGACGCCCTACCACCTCGCTGCTGCTCGTTTAGCACCACCCAGGAGTCACGTGTAGGGAAACTAGGGTAAAGCCTACGGACACGAGCAGCTTCGACTCCCAAATTATCCCCTCGGGCTACCTTAACAACTAGTACTATAGGCAATGTGTTCCTTGAAACTAATTAGCCAATCACGGCGCCGGATTTCGCCGTAGTTTGTACGCCCGGCCGCCGCTGACGCCTTGGTCGACGTGCTCCTCTCCCGCACCCCTATTCTTTCGTCTCTGGCGCCCTGGGCTCGCTGTTCGTAACAATGATGAATTTTCAAAATACAATATCAACTTAGCAGGTGTCACGAGCACTGCACTATGTTGCTGGATGTTCAAATATGAGACCGTACTGTCGAACCATGATATATTAAATTCAGCATTTATTTAAAATTTTATGATACGAAACAATTGTGTGTTCTAATTGGGTTGTAACGCCATCTAGTTTAGTATAATGATACTAATTGAGCGGAAATTATTAATTTTCAATCTCAAGTATTTTAAACAGGAGGTCTACCTGAAACCAAAAAAACACAGCAAGGGTCTATGAGACAAAATAGTATGGAAGCCTCTTGTCTAGGTAATTAAAATTGAACTAAATTCCTACTAAGTTCCAATTCCTAGAATTGTTTCCGTACATGCGCACGCATGCCATGTGTGGTCATGTTTTTACCGGAATTAACGTAAAACGTACAATTAGTCACGTCTATCCCCCAAATACTTAGGATGTTACCATAGAATTAAAAAAAATATGGAGAGCTTATTTATGTTAGTTATAAATAAATATAATATTATTTAGTATAATCATAGATGGGCAAAATGTAATCAGATTAGTGAAAATGATTAAAGATTACATTTTACGTTTTTTATCATTAACATGACTGCATTTTGCTCATTTATGTTTTAAACACTACAGAATCCCAGATTGTATACACATTTATCATTTCTTAATGTTTTAAATGGATTTAATCATGATTACAGAGCAAGAATATTAAAATTACGACTACATTTTGTAATCGTTCATCATTAATCAGATAACATTTTGCCCATCTCTGAGTATAATATATAGAAGTCTAAAAATTGATCACGGGCAGTGGTATTTGAGGGAGTCCAGTGCCCATAGAAGACGGGGTGTGAGGGTTCCAACACACTGCTTATAAGATAATTTTCTAAAGATGGTCAACTCTACCCACTCTTCATAATTTGAGTAAGCCTGAGAAACTTGTCCGCGTGCCGGTACGTCGCAGGTTGCGTAGTTCGATCCCACAGCTAGTTTTTCTTTTAAAATAGAAAATAGATAATGTTGAGGACAGTAATAAATAAAGAAATATTGAGCAACAACTTTTTCAAAGCATTTCCCATTGCAAAAACAAATAACCTTTCATCCCTCAGTGTTGACTCCACTTTTGGTGTATGTTGGTTTCGCTATATCACCTAATACTATGGAAATTATACTAGTTTCCCTCGCTACGGGCAACAAAGCGCATGGCTCCGCGGGAAGGATTTTAATTGCGCCGCATTTCGGCGGATCCGTCCGAAATTCATTGTGGACCAAAATGAGTTCTTATTGTTCCACGCCTAGATAAAACATGGCAGGAAAATTACGGGCCTCCGTCGATTGACAGTCATTGAAAGCCGGGTGTTACCGCCGCAAAGTATTGTCGTTTTTCCATTTTCATTCGGAGCTGTTTTGTTGTTTTTAAATCACTTTTTCGGTGATTTTAATTCTTTAAATCTTCTCTTGAGGCCGGAAAATAAATTGCTTTGCTTATTATTGTAGATGCTGTTACATAGATTGTCCTAGATCGGCCACCAGTGACCAGTAGGAGTCGGGCATTCTAGGAGCTTCACCCTTACGGCTGCCCTAGCGGTCCTATGCTTGATTTTCCTTTAGTTTAGCAAAAAGGGATTGTCCGCGCTACACTTGGCTGGCGGCTTCCGTTTGACAGATTACTACCGATTAAAAATCGCCAGAGTGTCCCTCAATTCGTTTCTAGCCGGGTCTAGGGAACTGTGTTTCTCTAATGACCTGACGCCATCTCCAGGAGGGGCGTTCCTCTAAGGCAATACGTGGAATATGAGCACCGCCTCTGCCTCATCCGGGCATCAGACTCCCTCAAGTCTACTGCCCGGTGGCTCAGACAGCCTTATGAAAAATTTCACAAGTGAAAAAAAATTAAAATCGAAACGCCTAAATCTAAACGGTTTTTGTTAATTTTTAGCGACAAAGGGAGCTCGCACCCTTTCTGCCTTGTTTGCAAATAACACTTAATCTGATCTTAATCGCTACATTGTAATATAACGCCTAAATTGTTCGAGATAAGGTCTAAATTGTAATATCGTTAAAAATGCAGCTGGATCTTTGTAAAAAGAGTTTTAAACAGCAATAAACAACGCTGCTTTCGTTACGCCTTCGAACAGTTTCAGTATGAAAGTCGTTTGACGTGTGGTCCAAGTCACAAGCTTTATTATAATTTATTTAAAATATTGTTTCCCTGCCCAATCCATTCTCTTTGCATATCCCTATGAGGATTCGGCGTGATGGTAGATAGATAAAAATATTGTAAATCAGTCAACGTGGAATTAGACACCCCTCGGTAAGCTAATACGGCGACTTATGTAAGGCAGCTGGTAATAGCTTGATAAGACGAGCTGAAGACCTGATTCTATAGGATTTATTACGATAAGTCTATGTCAATCGGTAGACTAAAGTAGACTGATCATTACATCTGATGGCAAGCGATGACAAGTTCGATGGTGAGCTTGTTCACCCAACAGACACTGATTCTCTCGTTACTTGAAGATTATCATCCCGTCTGCTATCAACCCCCTTGTGCGGCTGAGACGGTCCTATGAGGATTTTCCCCAAATAAAAAAAAGGGTTAAAACGGGATGGTGGGGATATCAATTCTTTGTTATTAATGGATAACATGGTAGGGGATCAAGGGCCGTATAGATACATTTTTTGAGCCTGTTAAACGCATTTAATTTAATTTTATGTAGTTGTAGTGTGTAGCCCTCATGGCGTCTAATAAAATTACCATTTGTAACTGTCCCAAGAAAGGGGACCAGCTGCGCTACCGATCACGTTAGGCACGATTAATAAGCCCAAAGTGCTTACAACCGTTAATGTATCTCTGCTCACCCTGAAAGGGACATAGCGTGACGATATTTTATTATTATATATAATAAAGCATTTGTATCAATGATTCTGTGGTTTGGTTTTGTATCTGTGCTATTGACGATGGTTTTCGTTCTATTGACTGCTGAACTGGGTGCCTCGTTTTATTTCTCTCGTAGCTATCTTTCCCTTTTTTACTATAATAGTATTACAAAATATTTTACAGAATCAGTATAAATAAATGTATTGTATGACCGGTGGTCGTGGGTGTGGTTGTAGAAAGACACGGATTTTGGCGTTTTACTGTTTATTTGCTCTTTAAGGCACACCGAACTGCGACGTACACGCACGTACTCCAGCCTTGCGTCACGGTAGTCGACTGACTTGCAAGCATCCCGTGCGCGCGTGCATCCTCTTACTCCGCACGTCTCGAAACACCCTAACAACCCTTAGGGCGACAATTACGTATCGGGCGGCGTCTACATGCTATAATCTTTTGTAACTTGTACCACACACGTAATGGGCCCTCTTGAACAATTTACAAAATTGGCTTTGTATTAAGAGTGATTTTTCACCACGTTTCAACTTCACAGCCTACGTTGTTCAGGTTATTTGAGCCTTTACATGAGTTTTTGCAGGAATTGCCATGGCGCACGATGAGAATTTTGCAGGAGTTCGACTGTTCAACACTGCTACGTATTTACCACTAGCTGATCCGGAAAACGTTGTTTTGCTATATAAGGTTTTGTAATATCTTCTAAGATGTTCATTGAAATTAAGTGATGTCAAAGACAATTTTGTTCACAATTAAATACTCTTAATCAACAACACATTTATTTGGATAAAGATTAATATTATTACGTTGATACAACTCTTAACAAATAATGCATTAATTTCGACCAAATTTGTTTATCATAAAAACGGTTCTAGTGACTTAATCTTAAAAGATAGACATATACTGTCGCGGACATTTTTTTAGATCATTTCAAGAGGAATAATTCTTTCTTACATATATTTTTGGTATCTTGAACCGTTTTTGCAGCGCACGCAATGGAAGCCCTCAAGGATGAATAATTTTCCCCGTTTTTCTCATATTTTCCATTATTTCTTCGCTTCTAATAATTGCATCGTGATGTTATATAGCCTAAAGCCTTCCTCGATAAATGGTTTATTCAACTCAAAAAGAGTTTTTCAATTCGAACCAGTAGTTCCTGAGATTAGCCCGTTCAAACAAACAAACAAACAAACTCTTCAGCTTTATAATATTAGTATTGATTAGATGCGTTATGGTTATTGTGTCTACAAGGTATTAATAAAACTTGTGTGTATAAATAGTAATCGCCGAAGTTTCCAGACTAAAATATATTATATTATTATATTATTTTCCTCATAAATTAAAGAATAAAAATAATATGGATTGATCAAGTTCACCAGTCGTTTCATTGCACCGTTTAGAAAGAAAGAAAGAAAACGTTTTATTAACAGCAGCCATATAACAAACATTGAACAATAGAACACACATAAAAGACCAAAAACATAAAAAAGAAAAACCAACCAAACAATACATAAAAAAAAATGTTTAGGCCGCCGCCAATAAGGGCCCTGTCTCAGCTTGTGCTACAGAGCACTGGACTCTGCAGCGCTGGTATTCTGACAGGCCCTTGCGATCGACACAGCCACTTCACCGGAACAGCTCCACATATACAAACTCAATGAAGTATTTCAGTGATACAAATATAAAATCATTTTACATAATATAATACAGAAAAGACAATCAATCAACAAAACACAATAAGACAAAAGAAAACAATAAAAGAGAAAAAAAAACAATAAACCAATATACACCTTTAAATACTATATATTATACCATAAAAAAATAAAAATATAAAAAAAAACATATAAAAAAAACAGATCCACGCACATCCATGAAATTAATTTAGCGACTCGCCACAGCTACAAGATATTACAAATACTTGAATATGCAGTTCCGCATTTCTTCGAAAGTTTCCTCAAACTAGGACGGTGATTGAGAATTCCTCAATCCCTGAATCTTGGTATTTAATCTTTGGAAGCTTCTCGAAATGCTATTTCGCTATGGAACTCAAATGTTGTCAAGGTATAGCAACCAAGTAACAAATAAAAATACTATCTGGTCTTAATAAGACATTAATTTTATTTTTACTCTTGGCTTAAAAAGTAACATAGGGTCAAAGTATTGAAGAATAATTAAAGAGGATTAGGGAGAGGCAGACGGAGAAGTAGAAGGGGAGGCAGAGACAGAATTAGAAGAAATCCAAAAGAAAGACGAATGGGTTAAAAAGAAAGGGAATGACAGAACGAGAAGGAATGGAAAAGGGGACAAGAAGCAAGATAGTTCGCTCGGTTATGTTATGGAAGGCTTTTCCCGGTCGCCAACGCATCGACAGTTCGAAAAAAAGGGCAAGATAGTAAAATTTTCATAAATCTACGCTATCTCTCCATCTCTAGCCTTCTAACCACTACGGATATATTTATTTAAATATGTAGAATATACTTACATGAAACAAAGAAAACTATAGGGCATGTAATTTATACTAATGTACTAGGTCGGCGCAAGATGCCAGCTCATCATTAACCATTAAATACACACAGTGAGATTCAGCGGATCATTAATCCTAATATCATTAAAGCAGAATGCACGCAGACACGCTTCTAGGAAGGAATATTTCTTGTTACTTATTAACACGCAATTTTTGATCCCATTTCAAGACTTTTTTAGTATTATAACATCGATTAAGTGTAGGACTATGAAGTTCTCTAACTCCTTCTTTTGCCGTGTCGTTGGGCTGTGGAATGGTCTTCCGGCGAGCGTGTTCCCACCATCCTATGATATGGGATCCTTTAAGCGTAGCGTGAAGAGATATTTGTGCAGGTCGGCATGATTGCAGCGACTACCGTTGGGTTTTTTCTTACCTGTCGATAGTCGTTGGCGTTTTTTGGACTACACCATGCTTACCATCAAATATGATGCAGTCAGTGTGTCGAGTCAGTTTAAAAAAAATTTTTAATCGACCGATTTAAAAAATCTCTAAGTTCATAATATTGTAATTCATTCAATTTGTGAATATATTTTCATTGCGACATTCGTCCCCAGGGTTTATAGCTAGTGGGAGGATGTCGTCCTCATCCCTGATGTTTCTATGAAGGAATTTCCCTTTGATTACCAAGACTGAAATAGCTATTCTTGTGTTGAAGCTTTGTATCTTTGTCAAAGAAATAATCCTACAAAGAATATTGATCCTTTTATGTCAAAAACATTTAAAAAAAATGCTCAAATTTCTCTGGATTTCATATTAAAGAACCGAATTTATCCTCTCCCAAGCAATCGGGCATACCTTTATTGAGGATATATTGAATCGGAAACACAAAGGCTTTCGAGGGCGGGTGGGCTTATCTGCTTCCAGTCGATATCTGACCAGTAATTGATGGATGTGCAGCGTTCGAGTGACAAATCGAGCTGACCGCTTCCGACCCCTGTCAAGCCCCCGTGACCGGAATACGTACGTCAGTGCATCAGTTTGTGGCATTTCACGTTATGAAATGACAATTCGAAATTCCCTTTCGATATCCTCGTTGGCCAGTAAATCTTTTCAGCCAGCACTTCAGAAAAACGGGTTCAGGCACCAAATTTTCCATAGCTAGATTATGAAATAAGCATATTTATACGTAAGTTATATATATATATGTAAGAATTATACGAATATATGTTCACCTTTTGATCGAATGAAAGAGACATATAACAAGGTTAGTGACATTGACATCTTTCACTGCTCCCTATCAGGATTTCGGTCGGCTTTGATTGCATTGTTTTCATCTGAATCCGCTTGAGTGTAGCAGGATTAACTAATATGTATTTTATTTTAATTTTGTTTATAATTGTGCTGTATATAGTTAGGTATACCTGTACACAATGCACGGGTGTAAAGCCCGTCATAGTGACCAGTTTCGGCTTGTCGCGTTTCGGGATCAGCTTGTGTATATCCAGTAGCTCATATACCTAGAGACCTTCAGTCGTGGTATATGTGGGCCGACATGACGATGTAGACTATCAATGGATTTTCATCCTTTGATAGTCGCTTTCGTTTTTGGACTACACTGTACTTACCATCAGTTACTCTGTAGTCACTATGTCGAGCCACTGTAAAAAAAAAAGACATAACACACGGTCTTAGATATATGTTTTTTTTGTATTATTTCGTGTATATATCGATGTTATCTATCTATCTATAATATAAAAATGAATCGCAAAATGTCTTGATAAGCGCGAAACTCGAGAACGTCTGAACCGATTTGGCTGATTTCTTTTTTGTTGTGTTTGTTGAAGTCTGGGGAAGGTTATTACGGAGAGAAAAATTAAAAAAATGTCTGAAAAAGTCTAAAAACAACACTTTTCTATATTCTCATACAAACAATTCGTAATAATATTTAAAAGTCAATTTGAACTTTAACACCATGCCATAAAGTTTAAATGTTAGTAGACGGGTTCCGGTAAGGCAAAACAATTGAGTGATGTATAAATATTAATGTCAATATTTGACAATTTTTATACATATAGCATTAAGGCCAGGGTCCTTCAAACATTTTCAAAAAACAGCCGACAGGCCAATAGGTTTTGGCAGAATAAAATCTGACGGGGAAGCAATGTGATTTTGTTTTAGAGAAATAGGGCAGAACAAGGTCTGCAGGGATAGCTCGTATTAAATAAATAAATAAAAAGTATTAGACACTGGATTTGTTTTATATCAATGTAAATAAATATAAAGAATATGTTCTAGATGTTTTACTACATTTTTTTAAATTCTCTTTTTCTTTGTTCCTTTTTATAACATTTAAAAAATATTTCTTTAACAATACTAGAGGTTCTTGTCTTTATATTTTCTGCATTATACATTCTTTAAGCATACTCGTTATACTAATTTGTATGATGTAACTAGTCAGATCTTGAAAGCGAGACTTTGGTTTTTTAAAAATAAAAAAATTATAATGGCCGATTTTTAGGCAGTACAACTTAAAATTAACTTAAGTTTAATTTGAGCCGATATGGAGGGTCCTATTCTAATGGCTGCTCCCGATACAATTTCGTGGTGTACAGCGCCGAGCTTTTACTTATAGGTTGGCTTTTGGTAAATAGAATCTTACTCAGCCCTCTTCATATCTGCTGAATAAGCCCCTGCCTCATTCCAATATGCCTGGGGGAGGGGGATGCATAACTAACTATTGTAGCGAATATAAGCAAATAAATAAACAGTTTAGTTAACTTCTAGATCCCTCTTTACATGGCTAATAACTTCTTAATTCAGAGTACCGTGGATCAGGCTTTATTCTACGAATATTTTGGTAGAAAATGTTGTCCATAACGGCAGAATGCATAAAAATAGTATGTTAAACAAGCTTGTATATTTGCAAAGTAACTTGCATAGTATGCTAAAAGCGTTGCTCTGTAACTTACGTTGAATGCTAAAACCGGTACTCTGATGCATGTTGGCATGGAATTAAGAAATACAAGGAAGGCTTATTTAGTACTAAACGCATAGATAAACGAGAAGCAATATTTATTGTTTCTTTTAGTTATCTCAGTCGTGTTCAATATTCTTTGTATTATCTTTTACATTAATGGCTACATGAACTTTGCGCTTATATATCGTGCCCAACGCGACCAGTAGCGCAGCTATACGCCGTTCCCACAGCACTAGTAAATATGATATTTGTATTTAATGCTATGCGGGTTCCTTATCATGTTTTCATTTACCGGGTTACTCAATTTGGGAAAACCGAAATATATAGGGTGAACGGTAATGCGATACATTTCTTGATAGACGTTGTAGTACATCTTATTTGGAGTCATTTAAGTCATATGACACCATGTCCGAAACTTGTTAATTTCTGAGATATCAAGATTTAAGTATTTTTTTAAAAAACTCCAGTTTTTATGTTAAAATGTTCCCTTGTAGTGACGAATACAAAATAATGTTATTGTTTATGCTATATTCGTATAGCTAAATAATAATAATCTCATTTTAAATTAAAATTTGTAAGAAGGAATCGTCATTACTTAAGTAAAAGCTAAAAAACCAAGTATCATTTTGCAAAAAAAAATTGTTTTAGGTAAATAAACGAAGAATTTCCAAGAAAATGTGTATGGAATGTTTTGTACAAATTACATAATTTTGTTCCTTCATTCATTGGCTCGATTTCGATTCATTCGCTCGATTCGAACTTACGACTGTTTTAGTTGCCGCTACCTTATCTAAAAGGCCACAACACCCGTACACTTTTTCTCTAACTTTTTGTTTTTATCCTGTTTCGATATAGTGACCACGCCATGTCTGACCATGTATGGCGCAGTCCAAAAACCCAATAAGACTATCAATAATGAAAACAAACCTAACGACAGTGGCACTGGTCATGCCGGTCTGCACACATATCTATTCATGCTTTATTTAAAAGAGCAAATATAAGGCGATGGGAACACACTCGCAGGAGGACCATTCCACAGCCCAACGATACGGCAAAAGAAGGAGTTAGAGAACTTCTTCGTTCTGGCTGGGATGTGATATACCGTATAGCTGTGACTCTGCAAACTTGCGCACGTGGTTCTACTGTGGAAGGGAGAGGGTGCAACAAGGTTAAAAAACTCTTCAGAGCATACGCCGTGATACAGTCGGTAGAAACCGCTCAGTGAGGCAACATCTCTGCGCAACTGAAGCGGTTCAAGATGCTTAGTCACGTCAGGATCATTCACAATGTGGACAGCCCTGCTCTGGAACCTATCCAGGGCATCAACTCTGCGCCTGCACTGTGGTCATGACCCAGTTCGGGCAATCGCCCTTCCACCAGCCTAAATAGACTGTTCAGTTCCCGGGCGTCTGGAATAATCTGGATTCCCAAGCTCGGATGGAGTGATTGGAAATTCCGGTGGTTTTGAATCATTAGGAGTCTGACATACCAGGGCCGCTGCCGCCGCTGATAGGCCAATGAAAGGCTTTGTCCCGAGTTACAAAAAAAAAGTATAATTAACAATTAATTATTAATTAATTAAGTAGTATTAACTCTATATAGATTGTTAAAATTTTATGTTGTTTTCAAAATCAATTTATAGTATATAGTTTCTTTATTTTTCTTAATTCTATGCATGTTACAGCTGATTTTGGAGTTAAAATAGCCCCAGTCTTGCAGGCGTGAGTGGCATCGTTTTTACCATAACATATTAATGTTTTAATAGTGTCTTCCCAAAAGCTTAGAACTCGGCCCTTCAACAAAAACATAAACTCTTTCGGTAATACTTTGAAATTGACAGAAATTGGAGCTTAAGCGGGCTTATATGATTTTGATAATAATAATAATAATTACTATTAATATAGTCAACATATTTAGGGACAATTACGCATATTAATGAATGAATAATAATTAATTATTAAGTAGGTATTTCGCCTGTTCTAAGCCAGGATAAAGTACAAACTGTTTATTTAAAATTCCGTAAAAGCACATTTTTTACTTACCAATTAATAAGCCACACGCGCTACGGTTTTCACCCTTTTTACGGATTCATTCTCATGTGTCATCAGTGTTCCACCATGTCGAGGATCTGTAGGCAGCACAGCGCACTCTCGCAATTTGATGACTGGAGAGGCGTGTAAATAGCCTTCCATATAAGCGGGGAACGTATCTTGGTTGGCGGTTAAGAGAAATTAAAATAAGGTCAAAAACGAGTATTAAGGAAACTTATCACTCCATAAATCGCAGCTGATATACCAGAATGTCTGAATCACTAACCTGTAGGTCTGCAGCTCGTCCAGTATATGCTACAGCACGGTAAGGTTCCAGGGGTCCGGTAGAGGCCACGGGCACAGTAAGTTTCCTCTCGCACAATTACACCTTATTTCTCTTCTTAATAACAACGTCGTGTGGCGGTTTTATTATATTAATAAGGCGGTTTAAATATATTTATAATAAGAGCGGAGATAGCACGACGTCGCGGCGGTTGCATACAATTGTTATAGAATAATGAATGACGTTTTTGTGACGTCAAACAGAGCGGTTGTAGTAAGGCGACATCTATCGGTTTCACTACAGATTAAGGATGCAGATTATCCTTATATCATTCGCAAGTAACTTATGGAGTGATAGAAGGATTTTGGTATGAAGCGGAAGTATCTTAACCGCCTCACCAATGACTTTGGCCTAACTCTTTCTCTCTCTGGAATTTAGAAGAGCACGTGAAAAGTAAACGTGTTTGTTTTTTGTGTTTTCTTTGTAGTAACTTACAGTTATTACTTGTGTATTATACAAGATTATCTTTTTGTATTGTGTCTATATATGTATGTGTATTCTGTTTTTTGTATTTTACTACTATATTCTTCACTTGTGTATGCTGTGGTGCCCTATAATTGTGGGGGCATTTATGTGTTCTATTTTGTGTACTATGGTTCTTTTGTTTTCTTGCTCAATGTCTACCATGTTGGGCATCTAATTATGTAAAATAAACTAAGTATTGTGGTTTGTTAGGGAATATAGTTATTAAAAAACAAATTATTGTATCTCATAATTTCTCCCTCGTCTATAAAATAATATTTGAGTAAAACTTAAGTAAATTAAAAGTAATGTCTTTAAATTTCAGTCCAGTCCATCAGAATATTAAAAACGACCTTAAGAATGACAAAACGTTTTCCATTTTAGAATGACCGACGGAATGTTTTCAAAAGCAAGTTACATGAAAACATTGTATCCTAAATTGTAAGAACTTTTCTTCCAGCGAAGGTCAAAGGTAATGGTCGCCTATTACGGTGAAAAATCTACCGAACCGGCCACCCATTAATGTCTGTCCTGTGCACTTGTGCGCCAAAAAGTGCCTTTTGAATGGTCCAATCGGCTCGAGTGTCTTTTAGCTGAACGGAATGGCGTTTAACGGAGCCGTGTGAAACGCTGGGTCCTTAAAATGTTGCTTTTTAAATTAACATATTGTCATAATGAAAAGCGAGTTCGATTAAGACTGAATTTTATTATGTACCCACAACATTATTATAAAAATACTACATCTCTTTCCTTAAAAAAAAAACAGACAAAAAAAAACCGACAAAATCCTACCGGCTGCGCCATGTCATAAAGAAAAGCGAGTTCGATTAAGACTGAATTTTATTATGTACCCACAACATTATTATAAAAATACTACACATATGATTATTTTTTTATATGACAAACATTTGATGCTGAAAGTCTTGACTTCGCTTTGAGTAGAATAGTTTGTTCATGCTCAGCGGTGAAAGAAAACATCGTTATGTGATCTAGTGCTGTGAGAACGGCGATCAGCTGCGCCACTAGTCACGTTGGGCATGATATATAAACGCAAAGTCGATCCAGCCACTACTTTATCTCTGCTTACCCCGAAATGAACTTAGCGTGACGATATATTAGTATTGTTTTGTTTGTTGTTTTGTTATTTTGTTTGTTGTTTGTTGTTTTCAGCCGTGGTGGCTGCCGGCAGAACCTCTTCTTGGTGAGGTGTCGTAAAAGGCGACTAAGGTATCTCTTGAAAACCGCAATTCAACCAGGTGTTTAGAGAAGGGAAAACTCGATCAAACCTGCATCCTGGTCCCTCCCGATCGTACTGGTTCTCCTTTTCATCGGGCCTGAGGGAGTACGGACGAGAGAGTGCTTTTCTGGCTGCGCGTCCAGTTATGCACTTAAATATCTCCTGCGCAATTGACTGTTTCCGAAAACTGGACCTCGAATTTCTTAACCGGTGTTGAAACAGTCGCCGTGGCCGAAACCGGCTAGGACTTCATCATCATCATCATCATTATTTTGTTAAAGATATGTGTAAATTGATTTAAATATGAAATAACAATATATGTTGAGTTTGTTTCTCTCTTATATGTTTACAATTTATATCATATCGAGGGGTGAAAGGCTATTTGGTTTAAGCGACATTTTTTGGTGATATAGTAATATATATATTTTCAGAATTGGCGTTTTTATCAATTCCAAAAATATATATAATACAATATTACCAAAAAATGTCGCTAAAACCAAATAGCCTTTCACCCCTCGATATATTATTTTTTTAAGAATAGATTACTTTTTAGGGGGTACAAAGTTCGTTGGGTCTTCTTGTAACATAATTATGTTCTTCGGACTGACCACCTGCTCACAGTCAAGTATGGCTTTCCAGGTATTTTCGCTGCCCACTATGGCATTGACGACAGCCGGCAGCGAAGGGTCACCTCTGATAATAATGTCGCTGCGCTCATTAGCCCGGGCTGGGCAACTTTATCTACATGAGAAAATAGCTTAAGATTAGCCTTAACTCAAAAATATTCTTCAAATTCTTTCGATTAAAATTTTACTATCCATCAAAATATGACACTAGTTATTTATATAGCTCAGCAACCTGTTACTTCGTAAAAATTCAACCAGCTGCACTATCAGAAAAGTTTAGCAAATTATTACATTTTATATAACATGTTAGAGTTGTTACATTTTGGATATAGATATTGTTGCGGATATACCAAACAGAATTACAGGTATGTTACGTATACAATTTTTTTATTTAACAGGAAAATTTCGGGTAATTTCAATTACAAATATTTATTCCTACCAGCTTTAAATTAAATAAAATCATTTCTAAGTAGTCAGTGAGACAAAACTTTAGGATAAATTATACTTCTGTTGTATCATCAGGCTGTAGAATGGTCTTCCAGCAAATGCCTCCTTCTTTCTATAATCCTAAGTCTTTTAAAGTCATTGTGAAGAGATTTCACAGGCCAGCATGATTATGGCGAATGAGGCGAACAGTCTCTTGGTTTTTGAAACTGACAATTAAAAAATACCGTCGTGAAATATTATTTTCGGGGTAAGCAGAGATATATTAATAGTTTTATTCACTTGGCGCTTTTATGTAGTAATCGCCGTTCTCAGGGTATTTAGATACGCCATTTCTCTTA
This sequence comes from Automeris io, assembly GCA_036320925.1. Lineage (NCBI taxonomy): Eukaryota > Metazoa > Arthropoda > Insecta > Lepidoptera > Saturniidae > Automeris > Automeris io. The sequence goes on along the minus strand of JAUDJH010000018.1, from coordinate 12,314,194 downwards.
GATGCCACGAAAGTCTCCTTCCCTGGTGATTTTGTGGTACCTATATCAGTACTTAAGCTGAAAAACCCAGAGGTGTGAGCTGGTTTCTAAGCCTATGACCACTCGTGTTACCACTAGGCCGCTGCAGCTACAAAAACAAAAAATATATTTAAAAAAATTACGTTGAATGCCGTAATTACTAACTATCCAATTTTTCCATACTCGTATAAGACAATATACTATCTCGGATATGGTTATAAAATCATTTAAAGTTTTGGATATTTTTCGTAACCGGTTCGGATGCATACATATCCCTATTGTAAGTCTGAACAATATTAAAAACTTTAAAACCTATGCAACATTTTATCGGCGCGCCCCGGCTGCCATACAAAATGGTTTTGGATTAATGGGTCTTGTTTAGTTGGAAAATGTTTGTCATCGGCCAGGTGGGCTCTTTTGATTTACTGGTAACAAACTCCCAAACAAAATATTGCTTCTGCGATATATGGAGTTGTTACTTCTAAATAATGCATAAGGGTTCAAACTTTGTTGGACTTTCTTCTAAAATATTACTAGAGATCTGAAGCTACATGCTGGCTAAAATGTTCCTTTTACATTAACAGTGTGTACCAGTCAGATGAAAGAAAAATACTTAATTTGGCACAGAACACAACATAAATACACAAAGATAGGTGAATCAAGATTAAAAACAACAAAAGAAAATACCCTGTGCTGTTAAGCGTCAATGGGAAGTCAGCTTCATAAGGGCTAATTGACCAGCCGAGCAACCCAGCGTTGATTTTCATTTCACACCCATTTATTGTGTCAATCCGCGGAAAATAGCTATAACGCGAACAATAGAGTATACATAGCTCCCAGGCTTTCTCTATTCACTACAAGCCAGGTCAGGGTCATATTCCACCTACGAGCTGATGAACGGACAGTCTGGTAGAGGTGCCACCTGGAAGGGTTGTGTGTAAACCGCTCACACTTCAGGACATTTCTATCAGACGATGCACAGGATAGATACGCACCGTCTCCGCCTCATCCGGCAATCTCAGCCTAAGGACATTACAGCCCGCATATTAAATATATATAAGCATGAGGTATTTATCGTCGTCTTTTGTCTATATCACGGCGAGTATTGTGTAGAGCTATTTAACCATCCGGCAGTAGACTTAAGGGAGTCTGTTGCCTGGATGAGAGGGAGGCGGTGCATGGTGTCCGGCGCGCCGATGAGAGAGAGGTTTCGATGGGGTGGGCTTTTAATCCTACCCCTCCCAGCGAGATAGCCTTAACAAGGCCTTTTGTTCCCTGGGCGATGACGAATTTGGTTTCCCAGGCCCGAGTGGAGCAATCAGAGGGACACCCCGGGGGTTTCTAGTCAGTAGGAGTCTGACACACCGGGGTCGCTGCCCTCACAGCGGCCATGATGGACCTATACAGGATTTTCCCTCAGGATACAAAAAAAAACTTATTTAACCATATTAGGTATGGATATTCGCTGTGATCTCAACTTCAGGGATCATATAGGGACTGTCAACTCCGTGACCTTAGGTAGACTTGCTATCCTGAACAGAGTGCGTGGGTTTGTCACGCCTGATCAACTATATCTATTATATAAGGTCCAGGTCAGGCCTTGAATGGAATACTGTTCGCATTTCTGGGACGGTTCTGCCCAATACTTACACGAAACCCTGGATAGGTTGCACCGGAGGGCTGTCCGCATAGTGAACGATCCAGATGTTTCTGAATATCTAGAACCGCTCCAGTTGCGCAGAGATGTTGCCTCATTGAGCGTTTTCTACCGTCTGTATCATGGCGAGTGTTCTAAAGAGCTATTTAATTTTATTCCACCCTCTCCCATCCATAATAGAACCACGCGCGCGGGTTTTCAAAGTCACGGCTATATGACAGCTCTTATTCTGGTTAGGATTAAGAAGTTCTTTAACTCCCACTTTTGCCGGGTCGTTGAGCTATGGAATGGTCTTCGGGTGAGTATATTCCCCCCCCCCGTTGGATTATGACATTGAGTCCTTTAAACGAACGTGTGAAGAGATATCTATGCAGCCGCAGGTGGATATTCGAAGTCGTTTTTGGGACTACACCATGCTCAGAGATGAGAAAAATGTAATCTGATAAATGATTAACGGTTACAAAATATAGTCGTAATTTTATTTTTTTTTATTTTTTTTTTATTTGGTTCACATACCGGACATCACACAAAAACATACAAAACATAAACGAATCTTACTAAAATAATACAAAAGGTGTGTCCTTAACAAGTGAACACAACAAGCAAAGTAAATAATGCTATGATAAATATATCAGATACATAGAATCATCAGAAAACGAAAAAACGCGCTAAACCTGCACGCACTGCAAAATCTTACGTTTAGCCAAGGGGAAGGAAGAGTGAAAGATATCGAAAGATTTACAGATACCATTATAATCAGAGAACATTCTACTGAAAGGGGAGTGCTTACCAATATTAGTTTTATAAAATGGTACAGAAAAAGGTCTACGTATAGAAAGTCTACTACCTTGACGAGGGACTGCAAAATTTACCTTGCTTAACAGTTCAGGACAGTCAATTAGATTATGTATTAATTTGTACAAAAAGACAATATCCGCCACTTTTCGCCTGACACTCAATGGAGACATTGAATTTTCTTGCTCTTTAATCATGATTAAATCCATTTAAAACATTAAGAAATCATAAATGTGTTTGCAATCTGGGATTCTGAAGTGTTTAAAACATAGACGAGCAAAATGCAGTCATATCAATGGTAAAATGTAATCGTAATCATTTTTATTAATCTGATTACATTTTGCCTGTCTATGACCATGCTTAACATGCAGTCATGGCGTGGATAAAAATATATGCCGCAAAATGTAGAAATACATTCCTTAGAAAATACTTGTATAGTTCTAAGAAATATGTTCCTTAGGAGTAGAGAAAAAAATAAATAGGTACAAGATCAAGTTACGTAGGTCTAGCAGGGCTTACGCGGAATCCAGTCACGCAATACGGCGCTCATGCCGTGAATCTTGTTGTTCATGAGCTCGGCCCTGCCGTATTCTGGCTCGAATCGGCTAGCAGTCATAGTCTAAGCTCAGTAAAGGGTCGTTTCTCACTTACAAGTAATCAAGTAATCGTCACCTATTTCCTACGACAGACTGTTAGCTCCCGGCAGGGCTGTATTTGGCTTTTTATTTTGGTGGAGGAATTTAATTTCAACCTTTAGCTAATTTATTTATAATATTATAACACCCTGTTATTATTTCAGTATAACGCACAGACCCGTCAGTAGTAGCCGTAGTTTTAGCCGTTGTGGCTGCCGGCAGAATAGAATAGCACCCCCCTCTTCTTGCTGAGGTGTCGTAAAAGGCGACTAAGGTATCTCTTTAACACCGCAATTCAACCAGGTGTTCAGAGAAGGAAAACTCGACCTAACCTGCATCCTGCTCCCTCCCGATCGTACTGGTTCTCCATTCCATCGGGCCTGAGGGAGCTCGGACGAGAGAGTGCTTTTCTGGCTGCGCGTCCAGCTATGCACTTAAATATCTCCTGCGCAATTGACTGTTTCCGAAAACTGGACCTCGATTTTCTTAATCGGTGTTGAAACAGTCGCCGTGACCGAATCCGGCTAGGACATTATCATCATCATAACGCACAGAAGATGCAGTCTGCTATATATATTATTAAAAGAATAAAATATTATATTAATATAAACTCTAAAATCTTATTTGGTACCACCCGCCATAAGACATCTCTTTTATTTTGGTTCTCCGTTGGTCTCGTAGCAAATCGGTGGACAACTGTTTGGATCATTGTATCAAACTTCGGACCTGTAAATTTTTGTTATTTATCCACAGAATACTATTATTAAATATCAGCATCTCCTTTCCACAACATTTTTACTGAAGCCGCTTTCACACTCTAAATCCTTCTTGTCACATTATATCCTTGCCGACATAAATATAGTTATTGCTAAATATATGAATGAATTGTTAATGGCTTCACATTAATATTTAGTATTTAATAATTATTATTCATATTATATCCATCATTGCTTATTAGTGATATTTGCTGTTGTGCTTCTATTATTCTAACAATATACATATATATTTTTGGTTTATAAAATGAATATAAACTGCACGTAACATATTATGCGACATAAATAACTGTGACAGCCAATATATAGATAGTTCTAGTTCGGGTGTCAACGGATTATAATACACCTCTTCCAAACATTTTTTTCTGAATAAGCAATTTAATATTTCAGCATAATATTAAAGAATAGAATTTTCTTTCTGACATGTGGTTGATGAACACACATAATGCATATACACTGGTGCGTGTGAGTTAAATAGGAACTTACTTGTATCGACCCCGGTCCATGGCGCAATTTCACGCGTTGAATAGGTTGGCAGAGCGTTCGAATGAATACCAATTGTATTGTACAGCGTTGTAGCGATTTTTAAGAGTTTTATCAAAGCGAGCGCGTTTCAAGTTATGAATCGTTCGATCTTAGAGAAAAGGAAACGGATCAGGTAGGTAAGGGGTAAATGTTTAGTGAGTGTTGCAGGTGTCAAAAAAATATATAATATAAAAGAACGCACGAGTATGTTAAAATATAAAATAATAAATAATATAAATCTATTATATAAAAATAAGTCCAGTTATTTTTCCTGACGCTATAACTCCAGAATGCATAAACCGATTTCCACGGTTTTGAATTTTATGGGAAAGGTCTCGGGCTCCGTGAGGTTTATAGCTTACAAAATTCAGGAAACATTTCAACAGAAAAGCAGGAAAACGGGGAAAACCATTTTTCACATACAGCGCCATCTCTGATACATAGCATGTACTACAAACCAATATGGTTTTGCATGGTGGTGGAGCATATCGCACCGGTATTTTAAGTAGATGGCGCCGATGCGTCATTCATTGTTTGATAGCTATTCATTGTACTCTGCTCAGTTAATTTCAAGTGACATTTATTATGCGCACGTTTTTTCAAACGCTAACTAAAAACCAAAACGAAGCCATCTGGTGGCAAAACGAAGTTCGCCGGGTTTGCTAGTGTAAAATATAAAATAAACGGCGTAAACACAAACTATTACGGGGGTGTTAGGGCCCAAATCGTAAAATCTCAATCCCTCCCTGTACTCGAGTTTCTATATTCAGGGCACACGCTCGGACCTGTACGTGGGTTGTAGTTCCCTAGTCCCACACTTGGCATTAACCCCATTAGATGTGTTCTCGTGTAATTTATTTAGTAATGTCTTTTGGAAAATACTTTCACTTTTTACGTTTCACCTCGCTTTAACGGACAAATCTCATATGAAAAGAAATTGCCTATCTGCCCTATAATCACGTCAAATCTCTATTGGGGCAGGCAGGGAGAATGGTCTCTGCCAGCAGTGGTGTCGGCAATGCTGGCAGGATATGACAACTGGAGGGCCGTGGTCTCCTTCTATGAGGATGTCATGTCCCAGAAGGAAGCTGCAGAGCGAGAGCGGCAGAAGGCCGTTCGAAGGAGACACCAGGGTGCCGGCAACCGCCCCGGCACATCAGTCCCAGCCGATCGGTCGATCCACGACCGGTTGGCTGATGTTTTTCGTGTTGTGGCTGCTCAGGGTGGGAGCCCTGAGCAACTGGTTTAGCGGCCCTCGAGAAGTCGGCAGAGCAATGTGACGTGCTCTGCCTAAATACAACTAGCAGTATCGGGAAAGGTATCATCTTCCCCCGAGTTTGTGCCCAGTGAGCGCGGCGCGACGGGGCTGTGGTGAATTGATTACAGGACCCACAGTCCCCGCTAATGTGCAGAAGTAGTCACCTTGGCGTTTTTAGTCGGTATAAGTCTGACACACCTCGGTCGCGCAACCCTCTTGTGCGGGTGAGACGGTCCTATGAGTATTCCCCCCCCCCCCCATCCCAAAAAGGGACAATGGAACGTCACTTGTATTATTGTAAGCCGCTTTCGCTTCCTTAACATTAATCAATCTCTTCATTCACTCTCGCCGCATTTTGATATTACTCTCCCTCAGAGTTCTTTTTATTTGGTCTGCGTAGATAACTCTCGGTCGGCCTCGGCTCATACTTCCACTCACATTCATATTGTATATTTTTCTGTCATCCTTTCATTATTCATCCTCTCCAATCACCCGAACCATCGAAGATTGCTTTTGTGCATGTTGGCGGTGGCACTATCTTTCACACCAACCTTTTTTTTACACTGGCTTTACAAAGTGACTACAGTGCATCTGATGGTAAGTATAGCTTAGTCCAAAAACTAAAGTGACTATCAAAGGTCGGACATCTATTGAGTCTGCATCGTCATGTCGGCTCACCGTTATCATCATCACCAACCCATCCTTTTTTTTTGTTCACCCGGTGGAAATCCCTACGGACCGTCAGGGGAGCGGTGAGGGCCGCTCCCCCGGTGTGTTGGACCTGCCCGACTAAAACCACCGGGGTATTCCTTCTCCCGTCTGCCGGATGCTAAGGGCAAAGCCGAGCCATCTTTCTCAGCATCCGGCGAGTCACCAACCCATTCTAGTCCACTCCTGGATATAGGCCTCTCTTAATAAGTGTCACTGAGCCCAGTCTTTGGCTCTCCTCATCCTCATCTAATCATCCCGGCCACTTTCCGTAGCTCGTTGCTCCACCTAGTCGGGGGGCGTCCCACGCTATGTCAACCGATCCGCGGTTTTTACTTGAAAACCACCTACCCACTGCCACTTCAGGTTTTCTAATATGGAGAGCTATGTCGACAACTTATAATAATAGGAGTCGAAGCTGCTCGCGTCCGTAGGCTTTACCCTAGTTTCCCTACACGTGACTCCTGGGTGGTGCTAAACGAGCAGCAGCGAGGTGGTAGGGCGTCGGCGCCCGTCTGGATCGTAACCACAGCACATGGGCGTAAAGCCCGTCATGGTGACCAGTTTCGGCTTGTTGCGTTTCGGGATCAGCTTGTGTATATCCAGTAGCTCATATACCTAGAGACCTTCAGTCGCGGTATATGCACGCCGACATGACGATGTAGACTGTCAATAGATTTTCATCCTTTGATAGTCGCTTTCGTTTTTGGACTACACTGTACTTACCATCAGGTACTCTATAGTCACTATGTCGTGCCAGTGTAAAAAAAAACACGGCTGAAGGTCTCTAGGTATATGAGTTATTTTTAATTTTACGATCCATAGATATCTACAAATACAGATTAGAAAAAAATGATACAGCAAGAATAATGCAAATCATGCTCGAGGTTACGCAGTCTGCTACAAAAGGTATATTCTTTCGAGAAAATGTGCAAAGTATTTTAACATCGGTACTTAAAGTATTAAATCATGGAAGAGCAGCGATGAAACCGAAAATAATTCGTGTACCAGCTGAAAGTGAGTGCAGGAATCATCCGAAGGTTCGCAATTTATGAGCACTTAATGTCCTGGACTGTTTTACACCGTATTCTTATTAACTTATTATTTGTTACCCATATTTCTAAGCCCCAATGTAAAAACGGGTGTTAAAAAATTAAGTATTATGGCATGTAGACGCCGCCCGATGCTTGTGTTAAACACCCTAAGGATCGTTGGGGTGCTACGAGACGCACGGGGTAAGGGTTTGCGCGCGCGCAAGGGATGCTTGCTACGTCAGTCGACTAGTGATGAAAATGCCCGGGAATTTTCCCAAAGTGCCCAAAACTTGTATGGGGAATATTCCCGGGAATTTACGAAATGTTCGCGGAAGTGCTGGGCACTTTGGGAAAATTCCCGGGCATTTTCATCACTACAGTTGACTACCGAGACCCAAAGCTAGAGTACGTGCGTGTGCGTCGCAGTTCTCTGTGTCATAAAGCGCAATAAACACTGAAACGCTGAAATCCGTGCCTTTTTATCAACTCACCCACGGCTATCGGTCATAGTATGTATTTGTCGGTCTGCCTGTGTCATCATAGGCTAAATGGATAACTTGATTTCGAGAATGTTCTTGACTTTGATTAAAGGAAATCCCACCATTTACGACCTTTATATGCTATACTACTTAATTAATAGAGTTGATACGATTTGCTTAAGTCAATCGTATAGCGTTGTTATAATATATAATTATGGCGATCTAGTTTACAATAATATTGTTTTATTTTAGTGAAGGGTTCAGCGGCGTGGAGGCATACGTCCTGCATGTCGCGAGGCAAACTATTCATTAATTTAGGTAACATATACTATTTATTTACCCTCATGCCATATTATTGTATTTCGGTAGTAGAAATGATTTGCAGTCCAATGTACGTAAATTGTTAGGCCGTTTTTTTAGTCAGATTGGATATTGATGAGTACTCTTCTTTTAATATTGATAATTTTAATGAATTTTGTATGGGCTTTAATAATCATGATGCTATCATCATCTAGAATATGCAGGATACTCAATTCTACGAATTTGCGCAAAGGAATCGTGTTTGAATTAAATGACCGCAATGAAAAGGTTGTAGATACATAATAATTGAGTCAGGGAATTCTCTTCAATTTTGAATTTAATGGCTATTCAAATATGCCTCTATTTCCAATAACATTATGTGTTGGTTTAATTTCTGTTTGAAGGCTTATGTAAATATATTTTTCTAATAACCTTAATCATAGGTTCTAAAATTTATTTTATATAGTAGACACCTTGTGGTTGTTTTTTCATTTTGGGTATAATCCTGCTAAGCTCATATTGCATTTCCCAAATTCATCACCTTCAAATGAATTTTTTATTGAATTCTAACTATTCTCAAGTGTAGAGTGGAAAAACAGTAAAAATACATGTTAAGTTTTATACGGTTGTTGATGAAATCCAAATTCACAAAACCATATGAAAATTTATTATCATTTAATTGTCTTCTAGTGGCAGGGATGAACCTGATACTTTGATGGTTTATTTATTTTTTATTTTTTTTAATCTCGTCGGTTAGTGATGTTTATTTTTTTTTTGTCAGAAGATTAATAATTGCGCCTAAGCCTCTTCACGAGGTAAGAATAATGATCCGGGCAGTAGACTTGAAGGATTCTGCAGTCCGGATGAGAAGGAGGCGGTGCACGGTGTCCGGCGCGCCGCGTGAGGGAGAGGTTTTGGAGGGGTGGATTTTTTACTTCCACCCCTCCCCCAGAGAGGTCAACGAGGCCTTTTGTTCCCTGGGCATCTGGACGAATTTGGTTTCCCAGGCCCGTGTGGAGCAATCAGAGGGATACCCCGGGGGTTTTTAGTCAGTAGGAGTCTGACACACCGGGGTCGCTGCCCTCACAGCGTCCCTGATGGTCCTGTGCAGGACTTTCCCCCGGGATACAAACAAAATAAAAAAATAACAATAAAAAGCAATCAAGAAGTTTCTCGCGGTATTTCATAATAAAAGACAAGAGTAAGTAACAGATATATTTTTTTTGAATCCAGAATAGCTGGTACTTATCGTAGACGCTTGTTTGCATCTCATGGACCCTCAATTTTTTTTTGTTCTCATGGACCCCTAACAGATCGCAATCGAACAATGGGAGTCAATAGTCAATATAGACTACTTTGGGAATCGCCGATCTAAGCAATTAAGAAGGACGGAATGATTCATTCTGCGTGCTGCCAAGATAGTTAATTCTCACTATAAGTTTTCTTCCTCGACAAATTGTATTATCTATAGGAGCCTTGTTTTTCTTGTGTTTAGCTTTTTATCAAAATTATTTATCATTATTTCAGCACACATCTATTCATTGCTGTACATGGGTACTTGTCACGCAACGCCCAAGGCTCGCTACTTGTCTCTGTGCTGGACTGTTTGAATCCAAAACATATAATAGCTAGTTTTTATATGACAACTAGCTGTCCCGGCAGACCAGACCTTGTTCTGCCCTATTTCTCTAAAACAAAGTTACATTGTTTTTTTTTTATGTTAATAGCTGCCCCGTCAGATTTCATTCTGCCAAAAGTTATTGGCCTGTCGCAGTCTAATAGAAACAAAATTGCATTGGAAGACTTAAGTCATATCTAGGGTAATGATTTTTTTACTATAATGTCTATATGGGACATTTTTGGGAGTTTTTTTGTTTGATTACTTGGCGTATAAATTATAATTTTAATTAATGACATGCAACCTCTAATCAACTTGAAGGCATACCTTTGTTTTGTTTTGATTGACATCATATGTTTGACAGCTGGGGACAGAGTGGTTTTTAAGGGAAAATGAAATTGTTGTTTTTACTATATTTCTAGATTTTTTTTTCATATTCACTCATCTTTTAAACCTTCTCTGGACTTCAACAATTAATTCAAAACTATCCAAATCGATTCGGCCGTTCTCGAGTTTTAGCGAGACTAACGAACATAAATTGATTTTTATATACATATGTATGTATGTATATAGATTGTCTGATGAATTAAATTTTCAATCGTTTTCCGCTACGGTGTCACAGAAGTAAAAAACGCGGTAACAAATGGCCAAAACACCCGATATTATTATTAATGGCACATCGAAATTCGGCGACTTAACGAATATTTAATAACGCTCTCGGTAGATTTATACGTCCGCTGCGAAATGTGTCGGGTTATGAGAGTATTTTGCTTCCATGATACATAATTTCATCCAAGTAAAAAACTGTACAGTGGTTATCGTTCAACTCTTTTAAGCCACGGTTTTGAATACCAACAACAAACCTCATGCTTTTATAATTTTTTTTCAAAACATACAAGTAATAATTAACAATTAGACTTGTTAATTTCATTCAAAAACGATACAATTATGTGTTTATTATATTTTTTAAAAGTATAATTTGGTATTCTTTTTATAAATGATTATATTCACATTGTGTATCATAAATAGGGACAGTGTCTCATAATATGGACTTCTACCATATTAGTTGAAAATATTTTTTCTGTTTTTACGTATTGTGTAGTACCACTTGGACATCCTTTACACTTTTCTTTTTGCCCATGACCAACTTAATGTATTTATGTGCCTAATGTTTTAGGTGTGTCATCTAGGTCACAATCACCAAATTATTTTGTGTCTCCTAGCTCCCTTGCCATGTTTTTTTGATTTGGATAGACACCCTGGTAGGCTAATTTTGTATTTTGCAACTTAATTACCTTCAAATCTATTTTTAACTGTTTTCTGTCTGTGGTCAAGAGTAAAGTGACAAAAAATATACACATTAAGCTTTATACAATTATTAGTGAAATTCTAATTGGTAAACCAAATTAAAGTTTATCGCGTATCTATTATTTAATGGCATTTCAGTAGGAACGAGGAAACTCACGCTTTCATAATATATTATCAATATTTGGTACACATTTGTAGTTAGGTTTAATCTCAAATCTCCTCGGTTAGTGCCAACATATATCTTACTAACTCAGATATTTTTAGGAGACATGATTAATTCGCTAGTAATATTATATAGTAAAAAAAGGGAGAATTTGTATATTGTTACGTTTTCAGGTTAAAAATAAACAATAATTGTCTATGTAGTAGGTTACTCCATTTATTGAAAGCATAAAGCATAAGCAAGCGGACAGTAGACTGGAGGGATACTGCTGCCCGGATGAGAGGGAGGCGGTGCACGGTGTCCGGCGCGCCGCCTGAGAAGGAGGTTTTGGAGGGGTGAATTTTTACTCCCACCCCTCCCCCAGAGAAGTAGCCTCAACAATGCCTTTTTTCCCTGGACTGGACGAATTTGGTTTCCCAGGCCCGGGTGGAGCAATCAGAGGGACACCCCGGGGGTTTTTAGTTAGTAGGAGTTTGACACACCGGAGTCGCTGCCCTCACAGCGGCCCTGATGGTCCTATGTAGAATTTTCCCCCGGGATAAAAAAAATTATGGAAAGCATAAATAAAAGTCATGACCTACTCAAATGAGTTCCACTATCGTGACCCCCGTGGTCATCTCATCGAACCATAAATTTTTTTTTGCTCACGTGAGCCCGTGGCAGATCCTCGCCGACCTCGAGGGTCGATAGAGACCACTTTGGGAATCATTTATCTAAATGCTTGCTGAAATAAATATTATGTTACTTTAATATGATTTGATTTTTTTTAATGTGTATTTTGTGTTTTTTATTTCTTTCTATCAAAGGCTGAGATTTATATACGCGACTTTAAGTTTACTTAAGAGTTACTAAAATATTACAAACTAGCTGATCCGGCAAACGTTTTTTTGCTATATAAGGTTTTGTAATGTCTTCTAAGATGTTCATTAAAATTAAGTGATGTCAAAGACAATTTTATTCACAATTAAATACTCTTAATCAACAACACATTTATTTGGATAAAGATTAATATTATTACGTTGATACAACTCTTAACAAATAATGCATTAATTTCGACCAAATTTGTTTACCATAAAAACGGTTCTAGTGACTTAATCTTAAAAGATAGACATATACTGTCGCGGACATTTTTTTAGATAATTTTAAGAGGAATAATTCTTTCTTACATATATTTTTGGTATCTTGAACCGTTTTTGCAGCGCACGCAATGGAAGCCCATAATGGATTCAAGGATGAATAATTTTCCCCGTTTTTTATACATTTTCCATTATTTCTTCGCTCCTAATAGTTGCATCGTGATGTTATATATCCTATAGCCTTCCTCGATAAATGGTCTATTCAACTCAAAAAGAATTTTTCAATTCGAACCAGTAGTTCCTGAGATTAGCGCGTTCAAACAAACAAACAAACAAACTCTTCAGCTTTATAATATTAGTATAGATTATATTACTCAATGAATGTAAAGGATTTGGTAAGTCGCTGATTTTGTCAACATGTACTTGGCTCTGCGGATACTGTGACTATATTCAAGTTCCTGTTACCTATTCAATTTTTTGTCAAAACGAATTAATTTTTGATAACTTTGCTAAGCAAAGTCGAAATAGCTTTTACAAATGTCAGCCTAAGAATGAATAAAAACAATGTCATGTTTATTTTAATTTTTCTTCTCTAAACCAAACTAAACTAGTTATCTAATGATTAAATTAAATGTGAAATTTAAAGGAAATGCAAATAGTTTCGCGCGGAATTCGCCAGACGTGCCTTTATGGCGGTTTGCCTGGTAGTTCGTGAAGGGAGAGCGGGGGCGCTGCGGCTCGCCGTATTGTGATATCTTACGGAGGGTCGACTTGGAATGCTTGCTGCGTATGTTTCGTATCTCTAAGGGATATGTGATAGGTAAGTTTATCATTGATATATTTTGTCTTCAAATTAGGTTTATTGGTACGTGAAGCTTTGGATATACGAAACAGATAATCAACTCAAATCTTAACAACGGAAACAAATAAATCTCAAAGTTTTGTAATATGTTTGTTATTTCTTCACGCCAAAACTGCTCAAGGGGTCTATATAAATTTGACACACATACAATGTCGTTCATCCCATAGAAGCATGAAAAAAGCATAATTTTGTAAAACTTGGACATTAAATTCTGGTATTGATTTAGAATTTGGACTCTGAGGCCCATATTCTGGTTATTATCAGATTTGAAGTCAATATATCAATTGTTTACCCAATTATTATAATTTTATATTCATTTTATTTCTTAATTTATATTTGTAATATTTTAATATATTTTCTACGCTATTATTGATTTTTTACACCAGCAACACACGCTCACATTAGTACATGTTATGACCGGTGGTCGTGGGTGTGGTTGTAGAAAGACACGGATTTTGGCGTTTTACTGTTTATTTGCACTTTACGGCACACCGAACTGCGACGCACACGCACGTACTCTCGCCTTGCATCTCGGTAGTCGACTGACTCGCAAGCATCCTATGCGTGCGCGTATCCTCTTGCCCCGCACGTTTCGTAACACCCTAACGACCCTTAGGGCGACAATTACGTATGGGGCGGCGTCTACATGCTATAATGTGCATTTCTTTCAGGTGCCATGTAGGTTTTCTCTCAATTCACCGTTGAACTTGTAGTGCAGCTAATTGTACAAACTATATGACCGCTCAAAGTCACTATAACGGTCCTTGTATCTATATTTTGAGGTCGCAATCCAGTCGAGTATACACACTATTACCTCACCGTAAGTATCTTTATACAAGCGTTTAGCTTTTTTTAACTACCGAGAAGTTCTTACAAAGTCTTTTCATAAATCAAATATAAGGCGTCATAACCCCCGCATTCCGTAACTTCTTGCTAATTAAAAACTCAATTAAGAGCGGGTATTTCCCGGTAACTTTGTTGTTAAGCCGTGTTGAAATACATCGTTATGAATCACGGGAATTGGGTAAATTAAATACAGGTAGGGTAAACGCAACATATATGGACACCCAACAAATTTTTTTAAATATAATTCCTGTTATTGTAGCCCATTTATTTAAATACATTTTTTTTATTCTATTTATTTAAGGGAATTTTACGTGTGTACGTATGTCAGCCCCATCGTACCCTAATACAGAAATATCTAACATATTACATATGGTGCCACTGATCTGAAAAAGCCAGACGCCTCATCAGATAATAGTTCTGTTAAGATTTTGTTAAACATCCCGATGTCAAGTCTGTTCAGAGCAAAGGCACTCACAAACGCCACCCTCACAGGTTCAGATCGGACACATTCCATCAACAAATGGTGGATATCATCTATGTATTTAAATACATATCATCGCTTATTTTATATTTAATAGTATTTAATAAGAATGTCATGAGTAAGTAGCCTGAGAACAGCGATCAGCTGCGCTATTGGTCTCGTTAGGCACGATATATTAGCGCAAATTCGGTACAGCCGCTGATGTGTTTATAAAACCCCGAAAAGGACATAGCGTGAATATATTTCTATTATTATTAAATTATCATGACAATTTCCTATTGGAATAGGCAGAGATAATGGAAACTCATTTTTCCTTATTTTTGCAAACCTCTTTTGCTTCCTTAATATTCCTTAATCCCTTCATGAATTCTTATAGATTCTGTGCACTCCAGACCTTCAGGCTGTGTGGTTAAGAATCTTAAATATATTTTATCAATTTCATAACTATAATAGGAGCAAATATATTATATGCTGACTGTGGATTCGATACAAGTTTTTAGAGAAATACTCTTTGTTAATATTACTGAACTGGTCCATATACGCCGCATTTACCCTAACGAATGTCCTGCTTAACTATTATTGCCGTTTTTAATTTTCATGAGTAATTTTTGTAATCAGTTATTTCAATTAACTTAATGGCACATCAATTATTCGAAGTCAATTAACAAATTACTCCCTGTAATTATTGAAGGCGTTAAATATATATTACTAGCTTTAGTCTTCGATTTTGCCTGCATTTTCAACGATGAGAAGTCCTTATTTAAATCGATTTAGATGAGTTTTCTTTTCAAAATTGGTTTCATGTTTCTAAAAAACTGATTTTAACCCTCTACGCAAACAGAATGATTTTATAAGTTAAATGTATGTATCTGTGTCTCTGTCTACATGTATGTCCGTCTGTGGCATCGTAGCTTCTAAACGAGAGAATCGATTCTGGTTTATTTTGTTTTGTTTGAAAAGTGACTTGTTCAAGAATGGCTATGATTAAATAAACTTTCCGAAGAGTTCAAGTTATATCTCTGTTTTAATAGTTTGAATAATCAAACGATATCAATCAGACTTTTAAAAATGTGTAACCTAATTTTTGGCATCTCTTCCCGGCTAATATACAACGTTACCGGTAACTAACGCCTAAAACCTCTTAAAGGTAACTTAGGTATATCAAGACTAACAACTTTTGTTCTATGACTTTTGCCATAACTAAACACATCTTAAGATATATATTTTTTTAGTTTTAGCAGGGATTTCTATCAATCGTTAGCTCTATGTTTAAAGTTCAGTCAGTTGATGCTACGAAATCGTCTGCCCCAGTTGCATCGCGCCGCCTTTCAGAGTATTAGGAAGATCAGAACTGCAAATTTGATTTATTTATTTTTTTGTATGGGGAAAAAAAGATTGAATTATAAAAAGTCGTAAAACAAAAGTTGTCTGTCTTGATATACCAAAGTCACCCTTAAGAGGTTTTGCGTTAGATACCTGTACCCCTGTATTGCAGATTTTTGGTTGAATAATTACGAATAGCTAGAATCTTCTATCTACATAATGTAATCTATATTTATATATTAAATTCCCCTCTGTGTTTTTCTAGATTACTTACGAATTAAGGCATCACACGTACACCGGTGAAGGAAAAAGTCGTGAGGAAACCCGCATAGCATCTAATAGACATGTCATGTGTACTGGTGCCGTGAGAACGGCGATCCGCTGCGCTACTGTTCTCACGCTGGGCAGGACATCTAAGGATATAGTGGGTACAGCCACTGATGTGTCCCTGCGCACCCGGAAAGAAAGGAAAGGAAAGGAAAGGGATATAGCAGGAAAGGGATATAGCATGGCAATATATAATTATTAAACTCAATTTAATTAGTTGGTGTAAGCAGCCCTTAAGATAAAAAATGGAGGGTTGATTTATATCATGGAATTTGTTTCCATATTCTCCAAAGTATAGGAATCAAACTAATGTTTTTGAATAGAAAATCTTTTTTTTTTTACACTGGCACGACATGGTGACTACAGAGTACCTGATGGTAAGTACAGTGTAATCCAAAAACGAAAGTGACTATCAAAGAATGAAAACATATTCAACACTACTGTATAATGAGACTAAAATCATGACTTTTAAATGCTTATATATAATCTGCACTCACACACAACACTCTTTACTCACCCTTTTCTACACATAACACACCTATACACAACACGTCTGTATATTTTTGTAATTATTTGTATTCTGTGTAATGGCGGGCGCTGACGTCTGCGATACAGTCTCACGACTAGTGCAGGCGTCAACGTAAATTAAATTATACAATGTAAAATTTTTGATCCAATAAAATTATTATTATTATTTATATTGATAGTCTACATCGTCATGTCGGCCCAGATATACCACGACTGAAGGTCTCTAGGTATATGAGTTGCTGGATATACACAAGCTGATCCCGAAACGCGACAAGCCGGAACTGGTCACTTGACGGACCTTACACCCATGTACTGTGGTCGCGATCCAGACGGGCACCGACGCCCTACCACCTCGCTGCTGCTCGTTTAGCACCACCCAGGAGTCTCGTGTAGGGAAACTAGGGTACGGATGCGAGCAGCTTCGACGCCCAAGCTTCGAATCAATACAATTAAGCTATAAGCTTTAAAAAAATAATCGTAAATTAATTTTATAATATAATAAAAACAAGCAACGGCGAAAATGAGTTCGAAATTGTTTTCACGAAGAAAGTTTATCACTTTAATTCGTGGGGCCGACTTTTTTTATAGTTGCCAAATATTTTCTCCCGCAAATTAGGGTTTAAGCTTTATTACAACGGACGGACATAAAAATTACCATTTCTGTTTAGCCGAAACATTAGAGGCGTCCTTTATATTGCTGAGTCGATTGTTTCAATCTATCTATTTAGTCGATTTTATATTTAAATTAATTGAGTATTTAGAATGCCACGTCTTGGGATGAATTTTTGTGTATCTAGTTTTCTATATGTATATTTAGAGATCTTGTGTAATAATATATTTATGCTGGCATGATGGTGATGATTATTAATTAATTCTCGCATTTGTCGATCGCCACTATTTAATATGGTTATGTTGCTGAATTAGAATTACGTTTAATCTTGTTATCGATTATCCTAAATCTGATAATCGGCTAACCCTAAACCGGATAATCGACAAACCCTAAATCAGTTAATCGACTAACCCTAAATTTGATAATCGACTGACGTCAAATCATAAGGCATCTCTATTAACATAAAAGGTAACTGATTTAGCCGCTGATTTATGTATAATAAGAGGCAACTTTTAATTTGGTAACGCGGGCAGCGTCTGCGCTATTCGTTCGAGGGTTGGGCTGTAAAAATGTCAACTTGCTATATTTATTGTTTTGAACGCGTTATAACGTGACTCCACAAGGAAATAGCTTCTCGGCAGGTGTTATATATTGCTTTATTATTTACGTTATTTAGGCTACCCTGACCACTGTAAGATATAGCTGGGTATAGCTAACTAGCTGTGGTAATCTAGTGGATAGGGACTCGATATCCAAAACCATGTGCGGTTACACGAATAATCGTAGGCTCGAACCCTGCACGTACTTCTGTTTTTTTTATTCTGTAATAATCCAAACATCGAGAAAGGCTATCGAGAGGCCACTACCAGATTAAGGTTACTAAATATACCAGGTATTGCCAGATTAAGTTACCAGATATATCAAGTATCGCCAGATTGAGATTACCAGACTTATCAGGTAAAGTCAGATTAAGTTACCAGATATATCAGGTATTGCCAGATTGAGATTACCCGATATACCAGGTATTGCCAGTTTAAGTTACTAGATATACCAGGTAAAATCAGATTGAGATTACCAGACTTATCAGGTATTGCCAGATTAAGTTACCAGATATATCAGGTAACTCCAGATTAAGTTACCAGATATATCAGGTATTGCCAGATTGAGATTACCCGATATACCAGGTATCGCCAGTTTAAGTTACTAGATATACCAGGTAATGTCAGATTGAGATTACCAGACTTATTAGGTATTGCCAGATTAAGTTACCAGATATATCAGGTTGGTAAATACTAATATACTTTATAATAAAGGTGACACTCAATCAAACACACATTCGAGACTGATCGTATTTTATTTAGGGTAATTTTATATATATCCAATGTACCCTCGCATAGGTATACACCATTCTTCCCCCCCTGTTTACAAGGTAATTCACAATAAGAACAAAAAAAGAAACATTAAACAAATGATTAGAAAAAGGAAAAACAAAATATTGTGATGGTACAATTATAACTAAATCTATTTTGTTGTTTTACTACATACATTTAATATAAAATTTTATCTATTTTCCATCCAAATATACAATTTTTACTAACATTTATAATGTTATTTGTAGTGTACATACAATAACTTATTAATAGACTACTGCGAATATGGTCAAACAATTTCATTGGGTAACGATAATATTAACAATCGTCATATCAGTGACATTCATCGTTCAGCTTGATTTACAAGTCGTGGTTCTTAATATGTTAGCTAAAGTAGCGTTGCAATGAATCTTATTAATTTTTTGGTATTTTTTTAAACTTACTTTCTTAATCTACTAAATATAATAAAAATTAAATTTTTCATTTCGCGCTAATGTACTAGATACACGAAACGCTTCTGTCTATTTAGAGTGTACATCCCTTAGAACAAAGTAATAAACTGTATTAGCATGTAATGAGAAAAAAATTAACGTGCAAGCGGTACCACGCTTCTTGTGGCCACACACACGGACGCATAGATGCTGCGGGCGGAGTGGCTCGCTCACGCGCACACGTTTCGCAAGCTCGATATAGCGTTCGATGCTGCGCCTGTGCCCGGCCAATACACATAATTACAAACCAAATTATTACGCTTTATTAAGCCCTGACGAGTTTCACGTATTTGCCCTAAAATTCTCATTCGTAATGATTGTGGATAAACTAAACGGTGCCTAAATATGAGCGCTAGGCCTTCTCTACAGATGTATGCGTAATTTTTCTCAGCAGTAGTTAAGGTATGCGACACGTGCAGCACCGGGTGCTCCTCTCCGAGAGCGCCGGCGCCGGCGCCGGGCACGCGCTGTGCCAGCACGGCCGCCACAACATTCGACAATTCGCTACTTACTGACGATAGCAATGTTATGCTACAGTGTGCTGGCACGAGAGCATTTAATAATAATATTTGTATACTATTAAAATATTTATCATAAAACTGATTAAACACATTTACTAAATTATGCTCAATTTTTCCATAATAATTTAATAAAACTAAAAATGTTTTTAATTTTTTTATATTCTTCAGTACCGATGTATTACTAATAGCGTCTACTTTTTGAATCTTTATATAATATCTATCTCTGTCTATAATGTAGCTTAACTGATATATCGATTTTTTTAAGAATCCATACATACATACATCCATACATATTTTCTCCCGCGCGACTTTTAAGTTACTACGAGTATTGGATAAAATTTTAAAAAACTTAAATAACCTTTGCTCATGATTATTATAATCTACTTCTGTAATGTCTAAAACATCTAAATAGAAAGTCACATATTGCATAAATGTAATGTATAATATTTCGTTAAATGTGGTTTTAAACAATCGCACCTCCCCGATTATCTTAATAACAGGCACAATGGAATTGTTCCACTCAACCGGGGAAATTATATCTTCACACTGAAACTGACCTGACTCCGCGTCAACGGCAGGGCACAACGCATGCGAGACAGGATGAGGGCGTTTTCTGACCAGCGTTGCATTTTTCTGTATATCTAATTTTATTAGTGTCTTTTTAAACATACTTTTGCCTTAAGGGAAAACCTCTGGAAACTATTCTATTAAATTGTTTTGAACTTTATTACGACTCGGAGTATTTATTTCAACGCTATGCACCGTTGGCCATGTAGAATAATTTATTTGAAACGCTCTCATCCAGCTACGTCCTAATATTGACGGACTAAAGTTATTGTTAATTACAATAAGCGACAACCCCTTGATAACTTGACCGCCTAATTCAACATCACATAATAACTGACCTGTTGATTTTTCCTTTTGTCCACCATACATCATTAAATCTGTCGAAGTAGGTATTAATTTAAAGTCTTTAAATAGCTTTGAATATGTTTTGTATGATATAACGCTCGTTGCTGCGCCGGTATCGCCCTCCATGGTTAACTGAATGTTATTGACTTTCACCTTCAGTATCCAGCGGTCGTCACACGTCGAGCTGTCTTCTTCGTTCATCAAATATATTTGAGCACAGCCGGCTTCCACATCCGATGAGTTTGCCGAGCTGACATTCTCCCCAGATTCAGCGGTCACGCGGTTTATTGCATTTTGCTTCCGAAAGCGGCAAACTTTCGCAATGTGCCCCCTGGCACCACATACATAGCATTCGCTGTTGATAAATGAGCATTGGTTCTGTTGGTGGTTGCCGTCACAACGACGACAACGCATAGGTCCTGTAGCGACGGGTCGGCGCTGACCCCTGGTTGCTTTGCCGCGGTATGTATTGCGGTCTTGTGCATGCCACGCTGGCAATATATTATTGTGAGAGAACCGGGAGCCTCTGCTTCCCGTCGGTTCTACTGCATAAACAGCATCCGCCTCGCTGCGGGCTGGGCCGGCCTCCGCTGCCGGCTTCGAGTCTCGAATGGCCGCCTCCAGCGACAGCGCCAGCTCCGTGGCGCGAGTAAACGTGAGTTTGTCATCCTCTACTAATAGTTTTTGCCGAATAGAATCACTTAATACGCCGTAAACGAATTGATCGCGTAAATTTTCTTGGAGAATTTGATTACTCATAAATTTACAGTGCTTACTTAATTTTTTTAATTGTACACAATAATCCGTTATGGGTTGACCTTCTGTTTGCTTACACGATCTAAATAGCATTCTTTCCGCAATCACTGAACGTTTTGGTGTTAAATGTTGTTCCACAAGTTTCACGATATCGTCAAACACAACGTCGTCCGGCTTGTCCGGGTAGCACAGGTCGATGATAATATCCAATGTCTCCGTGCCTACCACCGCTACGAGGTATCTCGGTTGTTCTGACGCCTTTATATTATGTAACAAAAAAAACGTCTTCAACCGGCTAATGTAGGTCGACCACCGGTCAACATTTGGTTTAAACTCCTTCAACACACTTAAGTTCGGCACTGTATTTTCACTTGCTGACATCGTTTTTACTTAATTTGTTGCTAAAATACGCGTATTGGTTCTAATTCGTCGCCAAAATGGTAAATACTAATATACTTTATAATAAAGGTGACACTCAATCAAACACACATTCGAGACTGATCGTATTTTATTTAGGGTAATTTTATATATATCCAATGTACCCTCGCATAGGTATACACCACAGGTAACTCCAGATTGAGTCACCAGATATATCAGTTATCTCCAGATTGAGATTACCCGATATACCAGGTATCGCCAGTTTAAGTTACTAGATATACCAGGTAATGTCAGATTAGTATGGTGTTAGGGACCACGTAAATTAAATAAAGCATACTGTATCATTATTGTTCGGAAACAATTTTATTTTCTCAATATTGATCGTGGCACTTCAAATCCTTTCTGTCCTATCTTTCGTTTACCTGAATAATATAATGTTTTCTATGTTACTAGATATCTATTGTACATGAAATAGGATAAATATTTATCTATGAAGCTATATATCGCACCTTTTCAGGGCTAGGGTGGTAGCTCGCCGTAGGTATGCCTTTGTTCGGGTACTTTGATATTTATCGTTCCACTTGACACTATTTGGCAAATGTAGTTTATGACTACACAATACATTAAATAACAGTATAAAATTGACTGAATTTATATATAAAAATCTTGTGTCACGGTGTTTGTAGTCGCTTTCCTCCGAAACGGCTCTACTAAGTTTTACGAAATTTGATATATTTATTTTGTATGTATGAGAATAGATTGTAAAGTAAATTTTATATCGCTAAGTAATTAAGGTGCCCCCTATCTAGCCCACCCCTATCTAGATTTTTGTTATCTATATTTTTAAAAACATTTTTTGAAGTTTAACTTCTATATAACCGTTCTGATTTCAAACCGGATGCAACGGATAACGACAGGTAAGAGACACAAATACAAAAATTAGTGAGCCAGAGCGAGAGAGCAAATGTCGGTGTGTTCATGCGTGTTACAGCTTTTTATTAGTAAGAAGTCAGCGTGGTGAGACACAAATACAAAAATTAGTGAGCCAGAGCGAGAGAGCAAATGTCGGTGTGTTTGTGCGTATTACAGCTTTTTGGTAAGAAGCAGCGTGGTGTGTTATTATTTAACAGTGTTTGTGAGTATTTTTATATCTTGTTGTGCTTAATAATACATTTTATAAGATGCCGAAAACTAATGCCGAAATGTGTCGTGAGCATCGACGCAAAAAATAAAAGAAAATGAAAATACAATTACAAAATAAAACCAGGTAAAAGTTTAACAGAACGTAGTCGTGAGTTTCGAGCGTTTAAAAAACAATTATTCTTGAACAATCAAGATAGATGTTCAAATATAAGTGTTAATAAACACCAATAAGTGTATATTATAATAAAGTCATGTAACACATCTATACTAATATTATAAAGCTGAAGAGTTTGTTTGTTTGTTTGTTTGAACGCGCTAATCTCTGGAACTACTGGTTCGAATTGAAAAATTCTTTTTGAGTTGAATAGACCATTTATCGAGGAAGGCTATAGGCTATATAACATCACGATGCAATTATTAGAAGCGAAGAAATAATGGAAAATGTGAAAAAAACGGGCAAAATTTTTTATCCTTGAGGGCTTCCATTGCGTGCGCTGCAAAAACGGTTCAAGATACTAAAAATATATGTAAAAAAGAATTATTCCTCTTGAAATGATTTAAAAAAATGTCCGCGACAGTATATGTTTATCTTTTAAGATTAAGTCACTAGAACCGTTTTTATGGTAAACAAATTTGGTCGAAATTAATACATTATTTGTTAAGAGTTGTATCAACGTAATAATATTAATCTTTATCCAAATAAATGTGTTGTTGATTAAGAATATTTAATTGTGAACAAAATTGTCTTTGACATCACTTAATTTCAATGAACATCTTAGAAGATATTACAAAACCTTACATAGCAAAACAACGTTTGCCGGATCAGCTAGTGTTAAATAAAATATCTTTTAAAATTAATCAAAATACTTTTATTTTTAACCAAAAAAACTTTGTAATTATCCTACCCTTCTTATATATTATATTCATCTCATTCTTTTGTCGATTTACTAAAGTTCCACTTCTATTATGTGTGAATCGCACACACATCTTTTTTTTTGTATTTTTTATGATTTTCAGCCTCCTACCCCCTCCTCTCAGTTTGTAATCGCGTTATTAATTTTTTAGTTTAAACAATATCTAAATAATTTAACTGTCGTTCGTATTTCAAACAGAACTATATTATAAATATTGTTGAATGACAGATGGCGCCACATCCACCTTAGATCCCATTCCTAGACACTTCAATACATTCGCAATTTTTTTTTTATGTAACAAACAAAATACCCACTAGAAATAATTTATATGGCAGAACAACGTTTGTCGGGTCAACTGGTAGTCTAAAATAAGATTGAATTAACTTTTATTCTTACTTTTAAACGCGGAAACTCTATTAATATTATTAATAATAACTATATTAATGTTATTATCCATAACAACACGAGTGTTTATGGTCCGCTCCGACGCAGCCTTGAGCTTCTTTCAGAGTTTCTTCTCAAGGTAGTCGCTTTCGAAACACTTGTAGATCACCGTTAGGTTCGTCCTGGTTGGCCACACAAATCGAGGTCCATAATCACAGGGATACCCTTGCGTTGTCACCCAAGCTATAATTCCTTTCGTTTTTCTTTCTGGAAACCCAAAAAGTAGTTAATTGGGTCACTAGAGTGTAGGGAGCTATTGCATAGGACTATAATTGCGAATGAATCTAATTGAACTACTGTATTCTCTCGTACTGAAGCTAAAGCGCGTCCAGGGAGCGACCGAGAGCTAATTTACATATAGCCTTGTATTGTATTAATTGAATTGAACCCGTGTGCGGCCTTTTCTATTTCCTCTCACAAAGCCCTGATTTATGTAACGTGATAATGAATTCACGGTTTTAGGTTCCTTTGCAGTTTTGATTAAATCTAACCATAAATTATTCAGTCTGCTTTGACAAACTGTAGAGGATATGTTAAAAATACTGTATTAATATTAATATATTTTCACCAGTGGCGAGCAGATCAATTCTACACCGGGCATGCTAATTTTCAGTTAACGCCTCACTAATATAAAATATTCCTATTTAATATATCTAAATCCAACAAATATTATACTCGTAAATGCGAAAGTTTGTGAATATGTTTGTTACTCTTTCACGATAAAACTACTGGACGGATTTGCATGAAACTATTTCAGTAATATAGATTATACATCGGAATAACATTATAGGCTACAATTTGTAATGATTTTATGTAATTTTGGTCGCAATATAACGATACATGTCAATTAAGCCGGGAAAAAATCGGGCCTCTCAGAGCTATCTTGGCGTACGCTGCCTAAGCCATTGGAGTTGCACAAAGATGATGTACCGTAGGATTGTTTGTCTTGTATAGTTCTAAAGAAAAGTCCGCGACAGCATAAATATACCTTTTATGTGGAAGCCACTGTGACCAAAATTGTGAACCATAAATTTGATTAAATTAGATACTATTTTACAATGCGAACCGCGGGTAAAATATATTATAATACAGAAGATATTCACACATTACACACATAAAAAATATAGTGATAGTGACTCAAGTACAGAATTTATGTTATTGAGGCATGCTTAGAGTATATTATATTAATGTATACTCTAGGGACGCACGCAATGTACGGCAAATGGAGGGTACACGCAAAATTTAACACTTTAATCTGAAATTTGTTACAATTATAATTTATAGCCATAAAGTTATATTAATATTGTTACTTTAACACAAAATAATGATTGCAAATAGCAATTAAGTTGAATTATCAACATTTTCAAAGTCTTTTGTTTACAAAAAGCAATGCTTTTAATTGCGAAGTAATTCAAGAGTTGTGGGCGTGGCTGAACATATGATCCCTATGACAAGGCTATGCAGAATTTACTCTGCTTTTAAATGAAATATATTATAATGATATGAATGTTTTCTTTTTTTTATTTAACTTTTGGTAATTTATTCAAGACTTGTCTATTATAAGCTACGCATTGCATTTGTGCATATATAGGATGAACGCCACAGATTATCATTCTGAATTCTTTTAAGGTTAATTAAAAATGTATTAATGGCTGTATCTCGCGTCAATGTGGACGGTAGCCACCTTGGGGTTTTAGCCGCTGAAAAGTCGGCAAACCTCTGCCTTCACCAAATTCGGCTGTGGACATAATATTAGCTTTTGGATCAAGTACATGCCTTCTTTCTGTTTCCTTATTATTTTTAAATAAATAATAAATCGTTACGCTATATTCCTTTCAGGGTGAGTATAGATGTATTAGCGGCTATATCCAATTTGCGCTTATATGTAGTGCCCAAGGTGACCAAGAGCTAAGTACAGTAATAAGTAGGGACAAGTAGCCCAGATAAATAAATAAAATAGATAGGTTGGGTGTAAAGCCCGTCATAGTGACCAGTTTCGGCTAGTCGCGTTTCGGGATCAGCTTGTGTATATCCAGTAGCTCATATACCTAGAGACCTTCAGTCGCGGTATATGCGGGCCGACATGACGATGTAGACTATCAATGGATTTTCATCCTTTGATAGTCGCTTTCGTTTTTGGACTACACTGTACTTACCATCAGGAACTCTGTAGTCACTATGTCGAGCCAGTGTAAAAAAAAGATGACCGCTGTTCTCACAGCACTATTACACATGACATTTTTAATACAAGCCATGCGGATTTCTTTCATCGATGAACATATCTACTGGTGGAAGGCTATTTGGTTTAAGCGACATTTTTTGGTGATATAGTAATATATATATATTTGGAATCGGTAAAAAACGCTGATTATGATATGTTGTATAAGCCCGTATTGAATCTTAAAAATACAGATGTACGTTCTTTTACACTGACACGGCATAATGACTACACCGCACCTGATGGTAAGCATGGTGCAGTCCAAAACACGCCAACGACTATCGAAAGGTAAGAAAAACCCAACGGTAGTCGCAGCGATCATGCCGGTCTGCACAAATATCTCTTCACGCTACGCTTAAAGGATCCCTTATCATAGGATGGTGGGAACACGCTCGCCAGAAGACCATTCCACAGCCCAACGACACGGCAATAGAAGGAGTCAGAGAACTTCCTAGTCCTGGCCAGGATGTGAGATACCTTATAGCTGTGACACCGCAAGCCCGCGCGCGTGGTTCTATTCAGGAAGGGAGAGGGCGGAACAAGGTTAAACAACTCTTTAGAACACTCGTCATGATACAGACGGTAGAAAACGCTTAATGAGGCAACATTACGAACCGGTACGTACCAGTACATGCCGGAATTCGAATCTACGTCTTCGTGTTGCCACTCATAAACACCAGTTCGTTATACACTGGGCTATCATAGTCACTAATTCTTTGCTGACAAATTACATTTTAATGCAAAGTGTATCAACCATCAGCATCGATATAATCTGCTTCAGCTCGATATCGAGCATAGTCCTGTGCCAATCCCTTTCAGACACGCCCAACGTCATTACAAAATTGTCAACTTATCTCACTGACGGACGTCTCACACTTCACTTACCCATTCTGGGTTAGAACTCGCTTGTATAGCTCCACCTCGTCTGGCCAATTGTCCTACCAAATTCCTCTTGAGAGCCATTACTCGACCGATATTGAAGATATTATAACGCTGGATACTCTATGTAAGGTTTATCTTATAAACAGTCCTATTACTTTCCATCTTCTGAAAACAATAGCAGTATCTGATATTAATTGATTTACAATTATCTGTTTCTAGTGTCATTAAAGCTAAAACATGATATCCTGGTAATTATTATCGGATCCAGTACGGTTACATTTTTAACAATAATTTCTAATAAATATTATTGAAGTGAAACTTCTATAGAATCGTTGTGATTTCAAACCGGATGCAAATTCTCTACAAAAATAATGACTGGGTATTGCAATACGATATATCGTTCATTAGTTATAGAAATCAAAAGAAAAAAAAAACTTTTGTCCTGTGTTATTTGTATGGGAAATCGAAAAGTGCGATGCGGACAACCTAAATATTAATATTAAGGGCTCATATTTTCAGAGGCCTATTTTGGCATTAAAACAAAACTTTTGAGCGTGGTTGCGAGGAAAAATAATTTTTTTTTGAAACGCTCTAATATATATATATATATTTGTAGAAAATGAAACATTCTTCAATTATATATATATATATATATATATATTTCAGTTTCTGTTTAGAACCAATTGAGAGTGTATTTGTTATTTTAATTGTAATGCATAACGGAATGACGTCGCCTTGATGACGAGTCAATCCAAAGGGGGGTACTCGAATAGTAAAGACGTAAATGAAATGAAATGAAATGAAATGAAATGTATTTATTTCGCCACAAACTAACAAAAACTAGAAATTTAAATACAGTAACAGAACAACATACAGAAACAAAAGAACAATACAAAAACATATAAACATGGCGAAAATGGGACCTTCATCAGCTTAAAGCCACAGAGGAAGCCTGCAACGCTGATTTTCGTATAGGGCCCCGGGTAATGTTACATCTTATTAAGCAATAAAAAACACGAACGCCTTGTCTTAGTTAATGTGTAAGGAGATTATTAAAATATCAAGAAGGATTATTGTAAAAGGAATATGAGTCGGATTATTGTTAAAACTGTTCTAAAGAAATGAGAATAAATGATGTACGCATGAGAAGAGTTGTTTTAACTTCTGAACATCGATATTATGTAGATGTTCTAAATGAATATTCCAATATTGAGATTAACACTGATATTTGTATGTACCCGTAGTCCCAGGGTATAAAAGTTTGACTACGAACGGGAATGAATATTGCAATTATGAACTTTCATGATGTCAACTATTGTTTCGGGACTCTGTCATTTGGTACTCTAATTGATGACTTTAAATATGAATCTGTTTTGAGTACTGCGGCGTTTGTGAAATCAATTCCATCGAGTTCAATTGTTCGTGACGAGAATTTCAGCTGTATAAAATAATATCATTGTTTACGCATAGAATGTCGGGAA
The DNA here is from genome assembly GCA_036320925.1 of Automeris io. Taxonomy (NCBI): domain Eukaryota; kingdom Metazoa; phylum Arthropoda; class Insecta; order Lepidoptera; family Saturniidae; genus Automeris; species Automeris io. The sequence goes on along the minus strand of JAUDJH010000018.1, from coordinate 12,285,360 downwards.
TTAATTTTACTGAAGTCCTGAATCGCGCGCGGGCGCATTAGCGGCATCTTGCGTCAATATTTGGTAATTAAATCGTTTGTCTCGCTCAGTTAAAGCATAAATCGTAATCTCGTCTCGCTTCCTCTCGCCGGCACTTAAACTTCATTACGTTCGTTTTTCATGTGAAGTCCCTTCGTTTCGAACTCTCTAAGTGAATGTGTTGTGATATTTTTCGTGCCGTAATAATAATTATAAAAAGAATTGTAATAAACGTATTCCAGTGTAATTTGTTATTTGTATCGCATTAAAATTTGTGGGAATATCATTTAGTTTCGTTTCGTACCCCAGTAGCGTTCACTCCATAGAGGCATGAAAGCATTGCATGCCCTGATGATAAATAAGTCTGGAATAAATTGTGTAAAATTAAAAAAAAAGGAACCATTTATATTGATATCTATTCTATATTCACACCATCTATCTTTCTTTTGTTAGGAATATAATATTTACTATCATAATATAACAGTTAAATTAATTACGCGAATTCTGCCTACCCTGTCGAAATATCTTATGCACGTCACTGTCGTACCCCACATCAACTGATGACGATCAGCGTTGGATTCCTATAACAACATCACCCAGCAGACCAGCACACGCTTAGCCGAATGCTTTTTGAAATTGGTGATAGGAGTAGCACACAGGATACATGATTTGTTATTATGTATTATTCTTTCAATGTGTTATCTAGACGTATGTTGTGTTTCACTCCGACGCAGCTTTAGGTTTCTTTCGGCGTTTCTTCTCAAGGTAGTCGCTTCCGAAACGCTGGTAGATCACCGTTAGGTTTGTCCTGGTTGGCCGCCCAAGTCGAGGTCCGTACCCACAGGGGTGCCCTTGCGTAGCCGCCCAACCCATAAATTTCGCTGGCTGAGCGCCCTCTGCGTTCGCCCACCAAGCCCGGTTTTGTTGTGAAGGTCTTTCCCAGGCCACCAAGGAAGGACAAGTCGAAAAAACAAAAACGTACGTTGTTTTTTTTCTCAATCATCCTTTCTTTCTTTTCTTTCCTTCCCACATAATTGCATCCAGAGAGCTATATCGCGGCCTGGCTGCCATTGCTGCTGATATGCGACTATCAGGATTTTGACATATTCAGTTATAACTCCCTCAATAAGTTGTAGATGATTGAATCTGGAGATAGCAAATATCGTTTTGAACAGTTCCCAAATACACTTACTGATATATTTCAAGATATGAGCTGAGTATGTAATGCGGTGTCTATACAGGGAAGCATACGCGTGTCCGAAAACATGACTATATGCGTTGCCGACTACACCGTTCTCGGCGTAACATGAAAAATTCATATACCGATGTCAAAGAATAAAAACTGTAAACCAATCTCCATTAAATTATTATACCCTGGTACAAATATCTACTAACAATTCGATAAATAATTCTGTCTGAAAGCTCTCGAATTAATGTTGAATTTAAGATGCTAAGGCGATTGCCCGAACTGGGTCGTGACCACGAAACACAAGTGCAAAGACCATCATATTATTATGCCTATGCCTGTAACGTTTCTAGAACAGCTTGTATACGCCTCCGTTCTTAGACCTACAGATCTACAGTCGTGGTATTTGTAGGCCGACATGGTAGCGGCGTTTGTCAACAGATTCTCGCCACTTAGAATGTCGTTGCTGTGCTTGGATTACACTGTACTTCCCATCAGGTGCGCTGTAATCACTTTGTCGGGTCTGTATAAAATAATTAAGTTAATACTAGTGTTGTGTGTCGTGAATATTTAAATTATCAAGAACAAAAGAGAGTAGAGAAAGTAACTTTCCGCCTCCAGTGACAGCTTCGCGACGCGTCAGTCTGCTCGCGACCATGACCTGTGTAAACAGGTATAAACGTTGAGCCAGAATTAAAAAATCCGTTAAAGTATTTAAATATAATGAGTACCAAACGCGAAGGTTTAGATTGTGTTATGTAACTACAAATTAATGTTTTTTTGGACTTTTTCTTGCTCTTGTTATTATACCTTACTTTTTGCCAATCATGATTCAAGTTCAACGAGAAGTACCTTTTCCATTTTGATTGCTTATCATCGGATAATTTGACTAGAAGTTTCATTTATTCTGAGGTATACAGTACATTAGACGGTTTTTAATATTAAAATCAACTTGATACACACGCTTCTGAAAAAAAAAGGTCATGATAGAATGACCGTCAGAAACGAAGTTTGGAGTTACTTGAAAATCCTTGTGGATAATTTAATTGATGGATTTTTTTTATACTGATTCAACATAGTGACCACACGACGCTTGATGGTAAACGTGGTGCAGTCCAAAATACGACTATAACTATCAACGGTAAAGAAAAAGAAGCATTTGTCACAGTAATCATACCGGCCTGCAAAAATATTTCTTCACACTTTTTTTAAAGGACTCAATATCATAATACAGTGAGAACACACTTGCGGAAAGAGCATTTCAAAGTTTAACAACTCGACAAAAGCGGATTGACGAATTTGAAGTGTCCGTTCTGTATTGTAACAGGACGCTCCTTAATCTATGGCGCACCGGGTAATAATAATGTGGGTGCACCCGCATCGTATATAACCAGTGGGATCGAGTAAATGTGGATTTATAAGGAACACTGGCGCGAAGCTGTAGTGACAGCGATCCAAACAGATGTCCTCTGTTTTCTATTGAAAATCTTATTCGTTCGAAACGTGAAATAGAATCCGATGCTGGCTCTTTATTTAGCACGATGTGAAAGGATTGCTCTGTTTATTCCTTGGTCACTTAAATAGTTACTTCTTGACAGTCTTTTTAAAGTAGGCAATGTGATCTTTATTCTACTTTGTTGTTTCTATGCGTCTTCGTAAAGTAATATTCGATAAGCCATAACGCTGGCAAAGAAGCGTAAAATGTATGGGTTAACATAACCTGTCTATGTAATATCTTAGAAGTTTACATCAACTCAATAAATTTTGAAGTATTCTATTAGAGTTATCGTTTAGAGAATGATGCTTTGTCTAGACATTCTAAGGGTCTAGACCAGGCGTCGGTAACCTGCGGCTTGCGAGCCACATGCGGCTCTTTGGATGTGAAGCTGCGGCTCTTTAGTTCCATACATAGATATTATTTAATAATTAAAAAAAATCATATAAAAGTCTGTCTCAATCGATGAATTATAGATTAGTTTTTTTTTTGTCAAAAAACTTTATTTATGCAAGTACTAGTTATTGATTGCAAGAAATTTTTGTGTGGCTCTTTAAATACTTTGAAATTGTGTAAATTGTAATTTTTTACTCTTCCGACTCAAAAGGGAGTCGAAGCTGCTCGCGTCCGTAGGCTTTACCCTAGTTTCCCTACACGTGACTCCTGGGTGGTGCTAAACGAGCAGCAGCGAGGTGGTAGGGCATCGGTGCCCGTCTGGATCGCGACCACAGTACATGGGGGTAAAGCCCGTCATAGTGACCAGTTTCGGCTTGTCGCGTTTCGGGATCATCTTATGTATATCCAGTAGCTCACATACCTAGAGACCTTCAGTCGTGGTATATGGGGGCCGACATGACGACGGAGACTATCAATGGATTTTCATCCTTTGATAGTCGCTTTCGTTTTTGGACTACACTGTACTTACCATCAGGTACTCTGTAGTCACTATGTCGAGCCAGTGTAAAAAAAAAAAGGTTGCCGACCCCTGGACTAGACAATGTTATATAAGCTCATCAACAAAGTCTAAGACTCACACACACTTTTGATTCTCAGCAATGAAAAATTGGTGCCCAGCAGGGATTTTCACTTCCATATTAAATATTATTAAGTTTTAAACTTTCGCGTTTTGTACTTTGTTTAAAATAATTGAGTGTTAAAATTAAAAATTTCAGCTCATTTAGTATTTTTGTACTTAACTATATGGCGCTACAATCGAATTACAACCCACAATTGTTTTGTTACATAAAATTGTAAATATATTGAGAATTTTAATATATCATTGTTAGACAGTACGGTCTTTTATTTGAATATCCAGCTTACTATAGTGTAGTGCTCGCGACAACTCATTATAATTATTTAAACTGGTATTAGGCGCAATTAAATTACTTTTACGTTTCGACCTAGTTACACAGGCGACGGTCACAAGTAGACAGACGCGCCGCGAAGTCTTCCTCGGGGGCGGGAAGTTACTTCCTCTACCCTCTTTTGTTCCTGATCATTTGAATAGTCACGGGACAACACTCACAGTATCATCATTTTTAATCTGGGTGATGGATTTTAGTTATCATTGGCGTGGAACCTAGAAAACTAGAACCTCGTTTTATGTTGCCTTGTAAACATGATGATGATGATGTCCTAGCCGGTTTCGGCCACGACGACTGTTTCAACACCGATTAAGAAATTCGAGGTCCAGTTTTCGGAAACAGCCAATTGCGCAGGAGATATTTAAGTGCATAACTGGACGTGCTGCCAGAAAAGCACTCTCTCGTCCGAGCTCCCTCAGGCTCGATGGAAAGGAGAACCAGTACGATCGGGAGGGAGCAGGATGCAGGTTTGGCTGAGTTTTCCTTCTCTGAACACCTGGTACAATTGCGGTGTTAAAGGGATACCTTGGTCGCCTTTTACGACACCTCAGCAAGAAGAGAGGGGGTGTTATTCTATTCTGCCGGCAGTCACCACGGCTTAAAAACTTGGTTTGTAAACATACTGATACTGCGAGTGATGTGGTGCTCTTATGTTTTCTATGCTTTGGTTGAGTTCTTTTCATGAGTAATTTCCTTGCATGTTTATTTTACCCAGAAAGAAAAATTCCACGTAGGATCTTCAGAGCCACTTTGAGGGCAATGACCCCGGTTTGTCGAACTCCTACCGACTTACAAACTCCTGGGTATTCTTTCGTGTGCCAGACTGCCAACTGAAGGGCTAGAACTCGCATTCTGTCACATCCGGCGCACAGTGGGCCATAGTTGGCCTCCTTAATCACAGGGGACGGGGGGAATACACCCTTCCTCAAAAGTAAGCGATATACAAGTACGCGGACACCACTGGGCACGAGGGCTCGTGTATGGGTAATGGACTGCCTCAAGTGTCCTTCCTTGGTCTGTTCGGCTGCTTCTTTCTGGAGTATGACCTTTACAGCGAAGTTGAGCATAACCTTCCAATAGGTCTCGCTGCTGACCATAGCTTTGATGACGGCTGGCAGCGAGCCCGTCTATCAGTGTCGATGGCCCAGGCTGGACAGTCCTCGATGTTATGCTGTGCCGTGTTCGCATGGCAGTTGCCGCAGCCCTGCCACTCTTCAGTGGGCAATCTCCATGCATCTACTTAGTGTCATTCTGAGGTGATCTTAAACTTAGTGTTATGGCAAGGACACGTTTCGGAGATTCACGAGAGATGGTTATTTTTCAAAAAAGACTAAGTAAATTCACCCGCTGGTTAATTTGGCCCGGCGCGGCGGAGTCTACGTAAATCGTTAAAGCAATTTAGCTTACAAATGAAACTTTCTCTCGACGACGTAAATTAGTCGTAAATTAAAAAAGGGAATTCATAAAAAAAGAAATCTTCCCAGTTATCTTGTGAAATTACCGAGGTTTTTTATAGGGACGTTGGGAATATCCGAATTCGTAAATGAAACTACTGGATATCCGAAATTATTTTATTCATGGCCGGCTCAAATATTACAGATGATTTCGGATACTGCACTAAACAAGCACGCACGCGCACGTGTGGGTTCAATAGACTTTAGGGAGTCTACTGTCCGGATGAGAGGGAGGTGGCGTGCAGGGTTCAATGCGCCGTCCGTGAGAAAAATTTGTAGGTGTGCGCTTTTTACACCCACCCCTCTCAGTGATTAAGCCTAAACAGGCTGTTCTCTCCCCGGGCGTCTAGAAAAATCTGGATCCTTGAAATATCTGGATCGGAACGGTGGAACGGATCGCCGGTGTCGTGGAATGAAGTTAGTGCGTGTGTGTGTACCTCACTGTTTGATCGGGCGGGGCAGCGGCAGTTCATATTTTGAGAATAAATCAAATCAGTAAACATGGCAGATGTATATCGCGGCGCTCTGCCATTTTAAAAAAAGCATTATTCAAGAAGAGAGTAACGTAAATATATTCTAGAACGTGTTATTTTATGGCATTTGCTCAGTCGAGCTGGTTCCGCCTGTGATTATGAATTTCGGTTGCATCCAGACGCTTTGTGATGGTTGCTTTGTATGAGATCCGTGTGGTTTTCATAATAGCGATTAAATATTTCAGAAAAAATATGTTTAATGTTTTTAAACGACTTTTTCTTACACTGTCTCGACATTGACTAGAGTGCTCCTGATTGCAAGTACAGTGCAGTCCAAAAAAGAAAGTGACCATCAAAAAATGAATATCCATTGATAGTCTCCGTCGTCATGTCGGCCCACATACACCACGACTGAAGGTCTCTAGGTATATGAGCTACTGGATATACACAAGCTGATCCTGAAACGCAACAGGCCCAAGGGAGTCACTATGACGGTCTTTACACTTGTGTACTGTGGTCACGACACAATTCGGGCAATCGCCCTACCACCAAAAGAACCACCATTATTACCATTTTGCTGTGTTTATATAGTTTGTCCCTTGTACTTTCTTTTTCTGTTTGTTGTTTATGTTTTTGTATTTTTATTTGAGGCGATATAAATTTTATTCATTATGACTCTGGTGGCCTAGTGGTTAAGTGAGCGGCGACGTGATTAGTAACATAGATGGGCAAAATGTAATCAGATTAATAAAAATGATTAACGATTACATTTTACGTTTTTTACCATTAATGTGACTGCATTTTGCTCATCTATGTTTTAAACACTACAAAATCCCAGATTGTATACACATTTATCATTTCTTAATGTTTTAAATTGATTTAATCATGATTACAGAGCAAGAAAATTAAAATTATGACTACATTTTGTAATCGTTCATCATTAATCAGATTACATTTTGCCGATCTCTGATTAGTAGTAGGTTCAAGTCCAGACACGCACATCTAGGGTTTTCCAGTTTTAATACGGATTTAGGCACCACATGCTTAAAACATGAAGAGAAACACCGTGAGAAAGCACGCATTGCATCTAATAGAAATGACACGTGTAAGACCCTCAGAACAGTGTTTAGCTGCGACACTTAGCAAGTATCTCTGCTCACCCTGAAAGGGATATATTATTATAATGCAAATCACACGCCTGTCGCCAACACAAAGACCATACCGTATCATTTTCTTGTATACGCAAGCACAGTCTAGTTCCAGACTGTGATTAAATAGTTTAAATTCTCCTTAATCTCTTCAAGCACTGTGCGCTTATTGTATTTTAGATTTTATTTACTTTTAGCTATCTTTAACTTCTTAATGAAATTATTAAAGGTTTTTTTAAGACTACCGTATACGTTTGATCGGGGATAATTTATAATTTTTTGATATTCTATTTATATACTATGTCATAGCTTTGAGAAAAACAGACCCGGCAGCCCATTCCACAACTTCAAAGTATACGATAATGGTGTTTTAGAAGACCGCTACGAATTCGCGGGTCTGAAAGATTTTATAGTGTGTAGTTTAACACGCTAATCGCCCCGTTACCTAAATATGGATGACGTTTTTCTTGTTGAAGTTAATATAATTTTAAGTTGGATTTTTAAAAAGAATTTAATGAAACTAGAAATAATATGTAAAATATAGGATATACAACATTAAAGTACTAAAAATATTTACATTATACAATTATAGCATGTAAATGCCACCCGATACGTACATGTGTTAACCGCCCTAAGGGTCGTTACGGTGTTACGGTACGTACGGGGTAAGAGGATGCGCGCGCGCACGGGGTGCTTGCTGATTCAGTCGACTGCCGAGACCCAAGGCTAGAGTACGTGCGTGTGCGTCGCAGTTTGGTGTGCCTTAAAGTGCAAATAAACAGTAAAACGTCAAAATCCGTGTCTTTCTACCAACACACCCACGACCACCGGTCATACAATACATTTTATTTAGTTATGTAGGATAATATATTGTTAGGATCAGAAGTTATTTTACTCAAAAAAATAAATAAATGTCAGAATCAAAAGCCATTTTACTAATAATAAACAAATAACAAATATATGTGGTGATTTAGACTAAACACGATTTAACATTTACTTGTACATTTAAATTTACTGAAACTACAATTATCAGAGATTCGACACAATAATACAATCCTCACGTAAACTAACAAGAGCTCCGCTCCGCACAGAGCCTCAAACAAGAATCCTCCGCCCGACGAGTCTACATCGGCTTATAAGCGGTTTCTATATTGGGTGTATAGAAACGTTTTCACCATCTGTGTATGAAAGTAAAACGCCAAGGCAGACACGCCAAGGCAGATACGCCTGAAGTTTAATGAACACCAAGACCATGTTAGGTCATGTAGTTCATCGAACGCCAGCGCAATTAGACCGAAGTACGATAATATAACGCGAAGGCTTTGCGCCTGTAATTCAGATAATGTGACGCCAAGGCTTTAGGCCTGAAGTCTTGATAGTGAACGCCAAGGCTAGAGAAGCCTGTAGTTTAGATAATGGAACGCCAAGACCACGTTAGGTCTGTAGTTCAAATCTATCGAGTTACAGTCTTAGCTAAATATTGAACAAGGTTAATAGGAGTAAGTAGATGTCATCAGAGTCACATATTGACCTAGGTATCAAAATTGTAGTGCACACATGTCTTACGCGTTACGTAGTAACTCAGGTATCACAAAATCAATACACGTCTTTCGAATTGCATAGTAATTCAGGTACCACAAAATTAATACACGGCTTCCGAATTACATAATAATTCAGATATCACAAAATTCATACACGGCTTCCGAATTACGTAGCAATTCAGGTATCACAAAAATAATCAAAACAAAATCAACGCATCATCCCAACTCCGACATCACATACAGAACTGTTGAAAGCTATCCACTAACTCCCTACTCTGAAGTTTCAGTAAGCCCTAAGAAATGCAAGATGTAACGCTTTTGTATGTGTAGTAGGAAGTGTGAAGCTCAAAGTTAATTTGCTGAAACTTAATATGTAAAGATAGCAAGTCAACAATAACGTAAGCAACGCTTGTAGAGCTGACATAACGGTCGTCAAATACTTGCTGTGACGTCCTAAGCCTGTTGACGTAGCCCAGAATGTCACTCTTTGGGTCGGAGATTCCTCCGCCGGTATAAATTCGATCAGTTCAAGTTTGCGAGGATCTGGACAACAACAAGTATGTACCTGAGGACAGTGTGGTAGTCCAAACCAGGGCGTCTGATGGTCTTCTGCTGGATCCAGTTTCGTCACCACACGAAAGTAGCACTATACTTTGCACGATTTGTTGATAATGTCAAGATATGGCAGCCTTATAATCGTTCTGCACACACACGATAGTTATTTGCCCGTTGTTCGAATAGTTGTTAGACAGAGTATTTCAGCGCGGCTGACCATACGATGACAACAGAGCATTCCCCACCACTGGTTTGGAACCAATGATGGTAACGCACTGTCCCGGTATACTCATATAGAGTCTTGTGATTGGCCAGTCCGCGCGAACCGATGAACATTGTGGAAAAAATAATAATTTAAAATTACGTTACGCGTACACTTGCTGTCAAAGACCGCGCAGCACGTGCCTCCGGGCATCATTTGCCACCCCGGAGCGCCATTCACAGTGCCGCCGTCCGCAACGCTCTGGCGTTACTACCGCTCGACGGTGACAGCTCGTGACGGCCGCTCAGCAGCACGCTGGCCACCTAGTAGGCGCCACGTACTCTTTGATTTAGCTCTCCTGTGAACCGAGAGGACACAAACACAAAATTTCCAAACAAATGTTTCGTTACTGGTAGGCAAGCGCTTGGGTCTCGCACTGCAACTCCTACATTTGAATACCAGTCCAGTATGCTTCACGTTAATGCCAGAAGAAAGCCACAACTCACATTACTCACATGTTGATATCTCCAATGCAATGTGGGGAAATTCTTTAAACTGGCTCACTAGTCGTCTCCATACGAAACATTAGAATCGAGCTAATTAAAAACAAAGCAGACTTCTTTCGAAGTCTATAATACTAGTCCTCAAGTCACAATCGAATTTATTTTCAGAAATTAATCTTTTTAGAGCAAGTCTGTCGAAATGATTTCCAAGCAGTAGACTCTGACTTAGTAGAATTGAAGAAACTTAACACTTTATTACCCTGCTCGGTCATTCTGACCTACACTTAAGAATAGTTTTTATGAAAGTAAAATGACTTAGTGCAACCATCATACACTGCCACATTCGTAGTGAAATATGGAGTTAAAATAAATAAGAAAACTTTCTAGTATTTCATACTATGCCTTTCAAAACAGAACTTAAATAAAAGTTGTGTGTAGGTTAGATTGACGCATAGTCAACCTGATTTTTGCTCGGAAACAATCTCGACAGGAATTTAGTGTACTAGTTTTACCGCCAACATGACTCAATCATGTCCCTGTGATGTTAATGTAGTCGGCACGATGTCAGTAGCTCACACGTAAGCCCGCAGCTCAAAGACACTCAAAGACTGCATGTGCCTCCACCGTGGCGTCTCCGTACGGCAGAACAGCATCGCGGTATGTACCGCGGTGGTGTGGAGTACCAGAAGCGGCACTTGCAGGGTCAGCAACGGTAGCGGCATGCCATGTCGCGTATGCGACACGCACACACCATAGCTGTCGCTACGGCGCACGACACGTCCAGGCGCGCATCGGCGGTGCGCAGCGCCGTCGCGCAGAGTAGGAACCGCGCGGTGACGGCAGCGACGATCACCACACGTCGTGACGTGCACGTAACTCGGCACTGACCATGATAACTCTGCTACTCGTGGCAACACGCTCCAGCTCCAAATGTGGATAGCGTTCCATGCAACAAAAGAACACAGAAGTGGTTTAGAATTGTCCAGCAATGCAAAGATAATGACGTAATAAAAATCATTCTTTACAGTGATTTCATTGAGAACACAGTAGTCGTTATATAGACTATCCAACTATGTATGTTTGTTTAAACAGACTTCAACACTATTTTATTATCATTAATACTCTTGAGAGTACTGTACCTGGGTTCGGGCTGACACGAGATATGACAAAAATACAATTAAAATATTCGATGTACTACTATTGATAAGCACATTCACATATACCCTCATTAAAAATTTAATAATTTCTTGAAGCATAGTCTCATGTTTCGTAGTCCACTGAAAACTGCACATTTTTGAAAGTCAAAACGCTCCACGTATGTAGTCCTGATGGAGTTATCTGGGATGTATTTTAGAAAATATCCCGTCAATCCAAGTAACTGCCTAACTTGTTTAACCCTCTGTGGCGCTGTGGAACCTGTAAGAACCTGAATCTTACCAAAAGCAAGTCGTACTACCTTACATATGTTCAATTTTAATGAAAACCCAGCCTTCCGTTAGCATTTGCAAGGTTTGTCGTAGGGTTTGTACTCCTTAAATGAAAAAGAACAGGATTAAACAGTCGTTGATGTATACAAAAGCCTTCCCTTTGGTAATTAATTCCATCTCTCGGAAGCACGGGTGCCTGCTGGCACGAGGTGTTCAACGTAATGTCTTGTAGTATCAGGGAGGAGCGAGCAAGCAGGGTGAGGAGGTAGTTTACGCGATGTTCGCGTGTACAATATCGTGGCTCATATTACCCGCTGACTCTCATGACCCTATTCTCCCCTAATGGTTTTAGATGAACTACGTGAACTGTACGACGCCACTCACGAGGCCTGGATCGACTCATTTCCTACTTGTTTTGTGACACAAAACAAATAAATGCAACGTAACACCACTGTAACACAAAACTACCTTAACCAGGAATACTTAATCGTAACCTTGTACTTCACGGATACCTACACAAAAAGTAAACAAACCAAAAAGGAATATTTAACTTTTAAATATGTCGGCACGCTTGCATTTTATTTATTGCCCGGTGGATGTTAAAGCAAGTCCAATAAAATCTAGCAAATCATTGACTCTTCCACCATTGGTCTGAGTGATTCCTGCAACATTAGAAGTGATTAACAAACCACCGACCATAATTTATTGAAAATACCGTCTTCAACTCAACAATCCACGGCCGCCTTCGAGATGGAGAATACTTCTAGTAATGGTCAGAAGACAAAGTTCACGAAAAAAAACGTCCGATGTGGGTACAGTGTACAATCCCACTTATTTAACCAAATTTTTGCTTCACCCTTGAGATACGACTTCTTCCTCCTTTCTGTGGGCTATAAGTTACTTATCCCGCTGCTGATGTTAGGATCAGAAGTTATTTTACTCAAAAAAATAAATAAATGTCAGGATCAAAAGCCATTTTACTAATAATAAACAAATAACAAATATACGTGGTGATTTAGACTAAACACGATTTAACATTTACTTGTACATTTAAATTTACTGAAACTATAATTATCAGAGATTCGACACAATAATACAATCCTCACGTAAACTAACAAGAGCTCCGCTCCGCACAGAGCCTCAAACAAGAATCCTCCGCCCGACGAGTCTACATCGGCTTATAAGCGATTTCTATATTGGGTGTATAGAAACGCTTTATTTTGTTCCTATTTTCAATCTATCTAATAATATTATATTATACTTTGGCGTATATTTTCCTTTAAACACTCTAAATACATTTGAGGTGAAGAACAAAACTCTTGGCGATAAATCAAAGATAACAATATCATAATATAGTCATAATACTCAAGTTACATTGTTTTAATATAGCTTGTTTCCATTACGGCGTGCTGAGAGACGGTTTTGACTTCCGTAAGAAACACAAACGAATCGAGCTGAGCGACGAACGTGTTAAAGTAGCAATTATAAAACCAGGTTGAATAGTTCTTCAGAGCACTCTCCTTTCTACAAACGGTAGAACACATAGAGAAGCGGCACTTTCACAAAAGCCAGCGCTGCAGACTGCCTCTGTGGTATTAAGCTGTCGGAGCCCATTTCGCCATGTTTATATGTTTTTATATTTTCTACTTTTCTTTAATTGTGTTTCTGTATTTTTATTTTTAGTCCGTGGCGAAATAAATATATTTCATTTTATTTCATTACATATCTGCGTTTTTTCTTACTCTGGCTCGACGTAGTGACTACAGCATAGATGGGCAAAATGTAATCAGATTAATGAAAATAATTAACGATTACATTTTACTTTTTTACCATTAATATGACTGCATTTTGTTCATTTATGTTTTAAACACTACAAAATCCCAGATTGTATATACATTTATGATTTCTTAATGTTTTAAATGCATTGATTCATGATTACAGAGCAAGAAAATTAAAATTGCGACTACATTTTGTAATCGTTCATCATTAATCAGATTACATTTTGCCCATCTCTGAACTACAGAGTACCTGATGGTAAGTACAGTGTAGTCGAAAAACGAATGCGACTATCAAAGGGTGAAAATCCATTGATAGTCTACATCGTCATGTCGGCCCACATATACCACGGCTGAAGGTCTCTAGGTATATGAGTTATTCGATATACACAAGCTGATCCCGAAACGCGACAAGCCGAAACTGGTCACTATGACGGGCTTTACACCCATGCACTGTGGTCGCGATCCAGACGGGCACCGACGCCCTACCACCACGCAAAAGGTATTACTAGCAAAACCTTTGTCGGGTAATAATATTAAATGGCTGATTTATCTGTTCCTGTAAAGTTATCAGGTTACTTTGGAGTATTCAGGTAAACTGTAAGGTTTAAAGCCTCCTTTAGGTTCTTAATTTAAAATCACGATCTATAAAATGTAAATAGGTTAACTCCGAAGGTCATAAATAACGAAATGCCGCATTAAAAGTCATTGTCGTCCAATATTTTTTAATTACGCCAACGACTTTAATCTTCTTTGGCTTCAACATAAAGCTTTCTAAATTGAGAAACCGGGACAAAGTTTTCAGCAGAATACAATTATAATACAAAGTATTTTTGCTTTTAGAATGATAATAAGAAAGTTCTTAATAAATGTTTTGTCTGTTCGAAGAATTGGGCTAGATTTGGAGGTGAATAGCTGAACTACAAAGAATATATTGTTACAACGGAACTAGGCTAAAAATTGAACCGTAAATTTCTAGGTTTTTAGGTATCATTACGCTATGATTAAAACGCATAGATTGTCTTGAGGTGCTCTTTCAAATAGACTAACTGTCAAACAAATCGCTAAAGGTCATTGAACATCCAAGATGCTGCCTTAGCAACCGTTCATTCCGAGAAACGAGACAAGCGTGGTCAGAAAATTAATAAGACAAAGTCTGTGAATGTCGAGCCGCGAAATATCGATAAGTGATTCGGGAATGTCCAGACAAATACACAAGGTGCATAGATCTCTGCCGCACCGATATAAATACCGACTGAACTGGATTGCAGGAGAGTTGCAGGAATTTTGATGCTAATTAAATGTAGATTATCGCATTACAAAGGCAGGTATAATAGCAGCATCGCCGGATGCCGAGGTTTCGCCGGATGCCGAGGAAGATGGCTCGGCTTTGCTCTTAGCATCCGGCAGACGGGAGAAGGCACACCCCTGTGGTTTTAGTCGGGGCAGGTCCGACACACCGGGGGAGCGGCCCTCACCGCTCCCCTGAAGGTCCGAAGGGATTTCCACCAGGTTAACAAAAAAAAAAGGTATAATAGCAGCAACCAGCAATTTATTTTTATTTCTTAGCACCTGTCACTGTTACTAAACTATAAATTACTTACTATTATTATACCAAGTTAATAAAAAAATCTATGTTACCAATGTATCACTGTGGATGTGTGGTTCTAGCTATTGTATTTCTATGGACCATGAACCGGTATCCATATGCGGCAATCCAAGTGGTTGTAAGTTCGTACCCCGTAAAGTAACTCTAGGTTTTTCCAGATTAAGGACTGATTTAAGCATCACATACTAGTGCTGTGAGAATAGCGATTAGCTGCGCTAATGTTGTAGTTGAGTGCTACATATAAGCGCAAAGTGGATACAGCCAAAGGAGTCGCTAAAATGTGGAGTTTGCTTCCTGTGTCAGTTTTTCCAACATTTTATGACATTGGAATCTTCAAACATTGAATAAATCGATATTTGCTAGGTGAGCGCGCTCCGTCGTCGGCCTCATCTTTACATTCAAGCAGGTGAGATTTTTTTTTTAAACTGGCTCGGCATAGTTACTACAGAGTTCCTGATGGTAAGTACAGTGTAGTCCAAAAACGAAAGCGACTATCCATGGATAAAAATCCATTGATAGTCTACATCGTCATGTCGGCCCACATATACCACGACTGGAGGTCTCTAGGTATATAAGCCACTGGATATACACAAGCTGATTCCGAAACGCGACAAGCCGAAACTGGTCACTATGACGGGCTTTACACCCGTGCACTGTGGTCGTGATCCAGACGGGCACCGACGCCCTACCACCTCGCTGCTGCTCGTTTAGCACCACCCAGGAGTCACGTGTAGGGAAACTAGGGTAAAGCCTACGAACGCGAGCAGCTTCGATTGAGGTCAAGCGCAAGCTTGTCTGTAAAAAAAAGCCACTAATACATCTCTGCTTACTCCGAAAGGAATAGAGCTCGATGATATATTATTATATATGTATCACATGGACGTGCATAGCATATTTGGGACAAGGTAGGCAGAATTCGGCTAATTAATTTGAATATTATATTATCATAGTAAATACTATATTGCTTTCATAGGAAAGATAGACGGCGTGAATATAGAACAGACATGACCATTAATTGATTCATTTTTTCCATAACTTTAAGCATTTTATTCTAGACTTAGTTAACGTCAGGGCATGCAATGCTTTCATGCATCTATGGAATGAACGCTACTGATGTATCACTGCTTACCCCGAAAACAAACAAATCGAATAGCAACGTGCCGTTGAAATTATAAATCATACCGGGTCCAGAATCTAAACATGTCTAGTTGACAAAACGGGTGATTCTCGTGAATTTATGACGGTCCTTGTTACGGTAAGGGCGGGTACACAAAAATCTCCCGAAACTTGTAATTTGTTTTAATTTATAATAATAATGTATCGTCACGCTGTATCACTTTCAGGGCGAGCAGAGATACATTAGTGGTTGTCATTTTGCGCTTGTATGTCGTACCCAACGTGACCAGTAGCGCAGCGGATCGCTGTGACATGTCTATTAGAAGCCATGCGGGCTTCCTCACGAAGTTTTACTTTACCGGTGAGCACGTGGAGCCTTAATCCGTAATAAATCTAGAAAAATCCAGACGTACGTACCCATCCGTAGACGCAGCAATCATGGCGGCCTGGACGAATATCTCTTCACGCTACACTAAAAGGACCCCATATCATAGGATGGTGGGAACACGCTCACCGGAAGACCAGTTCACAGCCCAACGACACGCCAAAATTAAGAGTTAGAGAACTTCTTAATCACAGCTTGATATGTATTAATAACAAAAAAAAGAAAACCTTATCTTATCTTCTCTTATTTATGGCAACCTTTTCACTACTGCCAGTGTCAAAGTATGTTACTGTTTATTTCCGAGTATTAAACTAGCTAAAAATTTTGGGTAAATACAGTGAAATGTATGACAATCTGAAAATAAATATAATATACATTGTTATTAAGACACGCATTTTAATAAAGATTAGTACATACACAAAAACCAAAACTATTGTAGGTACATATAAATATATATAATATATACATTACACAAATAAAAGAAAACCTTAATACGTTGTATTATTACAAAAAATATTACACCTAAGTTTTTATACACTGGCGGTGGGCCCATATGGAATTGATTAAAAGTCTTTCAGTTCACTACAATGGGCAGAAGTATCCTTGGGATTTTTTTTTTGGTACAACTCCGGCAATTGCACTTTTTGTGTGCGGCCGAGGTGGTCCTATGAGGATTTTCACCAAGTAAGAAAAGTTTTTTTTTTAGGATTTACAGACGGATGTTCGACCATAAATATACCTGGTGGAAGGTGAAGACGGGTCCCACAATTGACCACGTTCACCCAACAAATGCCTATTTGCTCTTCTCTTAAAGGCTCCTAAGTAATAAGATAGTGGAATATGCTCGTTAGAAGCATATTCCACTCCTAAGCTGTTCGCATGATGAATGTAGAAGTTATAACTTTGTGCAGATATAAGAAACTTCCGTCTTATACGGATGGTACCCGACATAACGTGTGATACCATGACGAAGGCTGGTGTTTTTTTTTATAACTTATAGGCGAACGCTTGACCTCAATCACACCTGGTGGAAGGTGAAGATGAGTCCGATGATGAACCGCGTCCGCCTAACAAATGCCTATTCACTCTTCTTTTAAAGACTCCCAGGTCATAAGATCGCGGAAATATGACCGCTGGTAGCATATTCCACTCCTTAGCCGTTCGCATGATGAATGTAGAAGCGAATCTTCTCGTGCGGATATAAGGAACATCCACCACATACGGATGGTATCTGACACGATATCTTGTGGTTTTGTGGTGGAATGGGGCTGGTGGAATCAAAGAATGTAGTTCCTGAGAACACTCTCCACCGTGCAACCGGTAAAAGACCGCGAGGCAGGCAACTCTACGTCGATGCTCGATGCTCTGCATTTTAATTTTTGGCAAAGAGTCGTCGCCAATTAGAGAAGATATCTCCAGAAAACAGTCTCAATTGATAAATTAATGATAAAAATACACACTGTGTGAACCCTGCCTTACTGTTAAATCGTCTGTACGCAGGATGAATATATTAAAAGGGAGATAGTGTCGCAAAATGAAAATATTACCAAATACAAGCTACTATCAAATATCTAAGAGCTGAGCATAATTTAGATGTTGGTTAGAGTAGGTACGTGAGGTCTGCGGCGATTTGATTAAAGGACCCGCAGTCCCCACTAATTCGCAGAAGTAGTCACCTTGGGGTTTTTAGCTGGTAAAAGTCCGGCACACCCCGGCTGCCACCCACTTCGCGGCCGGGACGGTCCTATGAGGATTTTCCCCAAGTAAAAAAAAAAGGTACTTGAGGTGATATCCGAGCCACATTTCCAAGGCAACACATCGCGCACCGCTCAAAGAAAATGAAGGTTAGCAAAATGGTGTCCAGGGGCCTTCCATCAATACGCCAGACGTCGCCGGATGCTGAGGGATTTGGCACAGCCTTGCCTTTGGACCCGGCAAACGGGAGAAGGAACACCCCGGAGGTTTTAGTCGGTGCGACTCCGACACACCGGGGGATGACCCTCATCGGTCTCTGACGGCCCTTAACGGGTTTCCCCCGGGTTAAAAAAAAGGCGATAACCGAGCAGTAGACTTGAGGGAACCGGCTGCCCGTGAGAAAGATATAGAGGGTGGTCTGGCTTTATACCCTCCCGTACCAGTGAGCAAGCCTTAATAAACCTCTTCGCTGCCCAGGCGATTGGACGAATTTAGTTTCCCAGGCCAGGGTGGAGTGATTAGAGAAGCACCTCGGGGGTTTTAAATCAATAGGTGTCTGACACACCAGGGTCGCTGCCCTCACAGCGGCCCTGATGGTTCTATGTAGAATTTTCACCAGGCTACCAAAGACAAAGGTGACTCCTTCTGAGCAACGGGCACTAAAGGGAGAGCGCGCGTTTTGTATTTTAACTTCCTTCCATGTATCTTCGTTTGTATCACGGTGAGTGTTCTGAAGAGTTATTTAACCTTGCTCAGGCGTGATGTGGTCACTATGACGAGTCGGGATTAAAATATTAACATATATGTATATATATATATATTGTGGAGCTCTTCAACAGTTCTCTTGAAACAGTTGTAATCAGTTTATATTCTATATTTTGCAATATTATTCGTACAATTACATATTTTTCTCCTTTATTTATATATTAACTTAAATACAACGTTTCTTTTCGAAAGCTCGGGACGCAATACCTGGAATAATCTACAATACCTTCTCAATTTCAAATACGAACGATCTTCTTTTTTTTTCCGATTCTTACTCACAGAATATTGTTTTACTAAACAGCCAACATCATATAAATATGACTTAATGTCAACGATATGTAACCTAATTTTATGAACTCCTTACACACAATTACTGCAATATTCATATATTTTTTTTTATTCTATGTATTGCATGTGTACTTAGCGTTTTTTCTTAATATCTTGGAATATATTGATGGTTTCAGAATAGATTAGGTTTCAATGTTTGATAGTAATATATTTAAACGATTAAGCCTAGATCGCTAGTGATGGGAAATGAAAGGTAGCTGTCTATGTGCGTTTCAGTATTAATCGAAACCTAGTGCTGGGCTGATAGCACACTAATCTGATTGAGATGACGTAGTTAGTTAGGGCTGTCACTCTGTAAAGTGTGAATTTACTCAGCTGTCGAAAAACATAAAAACTCGCTACGGCTAACCAATAAACATAGAAATCTTCAAACGTTGAGTAGGTGAGCGCGCTCCAATTTCGCTCATCACTTTCCAACAGGTGAGATTGAGGTCAAGCGCAAACCAGGCTGTAATAAAATAAGAATAAAGGTTAGTTCACACAGGAACCGTTTCAAAGGTAAGTTTTTATTGTGAATTTATATTTCTTACTTATATTTACTATTACTTTTTTTCCGAACACGACACAGTGACCACATCACGTCTGATGATAAGCATGGTACAGTCAAAAACAACTATCAACAGTTAAAACAAATCAATCGATAGTCGCAGCGATCAAGCTGGCCTGCACAAATATCTCTCCACATTTCGCTTAAAGGACACAATATCATAGGTTTGTGGGAACACGCTCGCCGGAAGACCATTCCACGGTCCAACAACACGGCAATAGAAGGAGTTAGAGAACTTCTTAGTCCTAGCCGGGATGTGAGATACCGTATAGCTGTGACTCCGTAAAGCCGCGCGCGTGGATTTTGCTATAGAAAGAAGAGGGTAGAACAACGTTGAATAACTCTACAGAACACTCACCGTCTTGGTTTGACTATGCCAGCCTCTCTAGAGGTCTTTTAGTAGCTGCATTTAGGATTCGATCGGGACATATCCCTTTAAACAATTATTATTTTCTTATAAAAAAGAAAGCTCGAAGTATCGTTTGGGAGTCGAAGCTGCTTGCGTCCGTAAGCTTTACCCTAGTTTCCCTACACGTGACTCCTGGGTGGTACTAAACGAGCAGCAGCGAGGTGGTAGGGCGTCGGTGCCCGCCTGGATCGCGACCACAGTACATGGGTGTAAAGCCCGTCACAGAGACCAGTTTGGCCTGTCGCGTTTCGGGATCAGCCTGTGCATATCCAGTAGCTCATATACCTAGAGACCTTCAGTCGTGGTATATGTGGGCCGACATGACGATGTAGACTATCAATTGATTTTCATCCTTTGATAGTCGCTTTCGTTTTTGGACTACACTGCACTTACCATCAGGTACTCTTTAGTCAATATGTCGAGCCAGTGAAAAAAAAAAGCTTCCCCCCTTTATGACCTCTGCAAGGTGGTTGATGACATTTATCATCTCCTTTGGGTATGTAGTGGCAACGAAAGATTTAGAAGACTTGTTTCTCAGGACTGGCGAAGTGTCAGAGAAATTAACATCATATTGGGAGAGCCAACATCGGTTTATGCAAAAATGATTAACAGACTCATACAGTTGTCACTTCTCCAGAAGTGAGTTTAAACAGTATGATATACCTTACGAGGCTGTCATAGTCATCAAGGATGCACTAAAGCATCATTAATATATTTGATTAAAAAAAAACAACACTAACGTTGATACAGACGGTAGAAAAATTTAACGAGGGAACATCTCTGCGCAACTGCATTCAAGACGTTTTTTAACGTCTGGATCATTCAACATGCGGGCAGCCCTACTTGTCAGCTCTTTTCGTAATATGCTTTCCGAACCAGTGGTAGATTAACTTTCAATTGAGGACTTAAAACTGCTTGTTGTAACTTAGAGAAGTAAATTTTGATGGCCAAAAATATTTTAAAGCGGTCACTGACAACCCTAAATACAAACCATTGATAGATTTAGGTATGCGAGGTGTGGAGCATCTCAGCGCTAGGTTTCATGAGCTTAGGAGGAATGTTAGCACTTAATATCACGACGCACTCTGTGGGGAGTTGACAGATATGTTATACAACTTCATCTTTAACTTAATATGTTATTCAAGCGAGGCTTGGAGGTTAAGGAACTTTTATTAACTATGATCGCAATAAATATTTAAGAATCAAGGACTCGGAGAGTTTTGTTTGGACTGTACTGTGGGCCAAGCAAGACTTGCTAGTACGGTCCATAATCAGAGATGGGCAAAATGTAATCTGATTAATGATTAACGAAAACAAATTATTTGTAATTTTAATTTTCTTGCTCTGTAATCACGATTAAATCCATTTAAAAGATTAAGAAATCATAAACGTGTATACAAACTGGGATTTTGTAGTGTTCAAAACATAAATGAGCAAAATGCAGTCATACTACTGGTAAAAAACGTAAAATGTAATCGTTAATCATTTTCATTAATCTGATTACATTTTGCCCATCGATGTCCATAATTGAAATCTAATTAATTTTGCAAATGTGGTACCGTCTGGTGAGTAAATATTTGTTTTCCAATTCTCTTTCTCTTTCTATCTTTTTTTAATGTAGATAACATTGGTAAGTAAAAGTCCCTTAATTATAATAAAAAAGACAAAACAGTTAATAGGGCGATTGCCCGAACTAGTTTGTGACCACAGTACACAAGTGTAAAGACCGTCATAAAAAAATAACGTCACGATATATCCCTTTTGGTGTGAGCAGAGATACTTTAGCGGTTGTATCCCCTTTACGCGTATATGTCGTGCCAAATGTACTTGTAAATGTATATGTAGTAGGGTTGTGCCGGTGCAGTACCTGTGTCGTTCTTAAGGCCCTGTCAGCGCTGCAGAGTGTATTGCTCTGTAGCACAAGCTGAGACAGGGTCCTTATCGGCGGCGGCCTAGATTTTTTAATGTATTTTTTGTTTTTTTTATGTTTCTGGTTTTTCATGTGTGATTTATTGTATAATGTCGTCACTTTTGTATGGTTGCTGCTAATTAAACGTTTTCGTTTCTTTTCTTTTCTTATCAGTGTGACCAGTAGCGCAACGCTGACCACCGTTATGAGGGTGTTTACACATGTCAGGTTTCCTCACGATGTTTTCTTTCACTGGTCGGCATGTGATGCCCAAATCCATATTTAATCAGGAAAAACACAGAAAGACCATCATAGAGCATGGCTTCAGCCAGTTGTGTTTCGGGATCAGCTTGTGTGCGTCCAGTTGCGTATATACCTAGAGACCCTTAGTCCCGGTATATGTCGGTCGACATGACGTCAGAGACTATCAATTGATTTATCCCATAATGGTCGGTCCTGTCTTTGACAACACAGTACTTTTCCAGAGTCTAAGATTTTGAGGACAAGCGGCGTAGCGAGTTAGATTCGAAGCGTGACGAGTTAAAAGCCCGGCCACCTGCGGCTATGAACTACAATTATGTTAATGGTATGCTCACATGCCCTCAATGCTCAAGAGTCTTCTTAAAGAAGATAGGCTATGTGAGTCTCCAAAGAGCACACGGCCGAAGAAATCGATGTTGAATCAGTCGCTGTGGCCGAATCCGGCTAGGACATCAATGTACAATGTAGCCAGTATAAATAAAAGTAAAAGAAAAGCGATGCAAGTCATTTAGTAACCCCTGACATACTCGCGGAGGAAATGTTCAATGAGACATACTTAGAGCAATAACTTTCACTCAGTTAACTCTGCACCGGGTAACCGGGCGAAGTTATCCAGATGAACCCGGTTAACCGGCTTCATATGTACGGTGTTGCACGTTGTTGCAAAGCATGATTTTTCTAATTTTGCAAAACACGTAATATCTGACTAAAAGTCGATATCATACAAAAGCCGATTAATCACCTATCTCCGCAACCTTCGTCCCATGTTGAAGATTTAAAGATCATAAAAAATGTAGTACAAGACTGCTTAAAGAGAAAAATTATATTTTTTAATTCAAGTTACTTAATATATATAAGGTTAAACAATCTTCAACGGTTAAAGAAAACAAACTCTTTTATTGCTCTGAAAATACAAAGTGGAGATTTAATACATACATGTTTCACAACGTATACAATAATTAATATCACTCAATATACCTGAAAATACAAAGAAACGACAATTATGTTTGTTTCTTTATTTTCACCGGCCATTAACGACACGCTTTATAACGAAAAAACTATATTTAAAAACACCACGGCCAAGTCTCTGTCACCTGTCAAAACAATGTTCCACAGTTTATAGGAAGTTGTAGTGGCATAGACTTTGTCACATACAGCCGCGCGAAGAGTGACAACATTCAAAACCCTGAAGGAATTATATTTCCTTTACATATATTATAAAAAGAAAATCTAGAGTACCAGCTTCCACCTTCTCCCTTCCGCAACAAAACAACATGGACTGATATACGAAGCCATAGTGTTACTGTTATTTCCATTCCGATACGGATTCTAAAATTTCCATTCCTGGCCTCTGCCGTACCATCAGGCTCTGGAATGATCGGAAGATTATGGAAAACTGGAACACATAGCTTTGTTTGGAGAAACCAATGTTTTCTCCTAAAGAAATGTGAAAAATTATTGTCACTTTTAGGTTATCAAATTAGTGGCATTTTGTCGTTGTTGTGATCTTTTGGACGAGTCAATTTTGTTTGCTGAACTCGTGTTGTGGGCTGGGACAACTATAAAATCTGCATATAGCAAAATGCTACCGGATTTTATTGATTTTTCTGATGGGGTAGGGTGGAGTGCGCGCTGTTCTTAGTCTTAGATGTAACACGACCGGGGCCCTTCACGAAAATCAGCGCTGCAGACTTCCTGTGGCTTTAAGCTGATGGAGGGCCTATTTTCGCCCTGTTTATATGTTTTTGTATTTTTCTTTTGTTTCAGTATGTTATTTCTGTTACTGTATTTAAATTTCTAGTTTTTCGTTAATTTGTGGCGAAATAAATACATTTCATTTCATTTCTTTGCTTTTGACGTCAATCTGGACTATTGAATGCTAAGGATTTTTACGACGGCCTCAAAAATAATGAATCCAGAGCTGTAAAAGTTAATATTTAAAAAAAGTGCCACGGCGTAATGTGACAAGGAATTGACATCACACATCAAGAAGATTGTCTGGTACCCGCACATCTGCGAGACCCCGAGCTATAAAAGCCTTTACGACGAATTCACAATGGATGCACAGCGATTTACAAGTGGTAATAAAATTTACGACGGAATCGTGAGGGACGCTTTTCAGCGATCCTTGGATCCGTATTTACGGGTGTCAAACGCATGAATAATGATGCAGAGACGCTTTGGAGGTTTTCTTATCGATATGAAGGTTTTAAGGGTTCCGTACCTGAGAAGGAAAAAACAAAACTCTCATAGAATCACTTAGTTGTCTGTCTGTATGTGTACGCGTAACATAAATTTAAATTATTTATTTTTCCACAATGTTCATCGGTTCCCGCGAGCTGGCCAATCAGAAGACTCTATATGAGTATACCGGGACAGTGCGTTACCACCATTGGTTCCAAGCCAGTGGTGGGGGATGGCTCTGTTCAGTGACGTGCATAGGGTATTTGAACAAGGTAGGCAGAATTCGCGTAATTAATTTGAATATTATTTTATGATAGTAAATATTATATTGCTTTCATAGAAAAGATAGGTGGGGTGAATATAGAATAGATTTTTAATATAAATGATGTACAGAATTCCCTTCACTGGGTCATGAGAGGGGAGATTGAATTGAAACCACTAGATACAGGTCACCACTGGTTTAATTACTTCACATATATAGCACGTAAAACCAATACTCAATATCTCTTTTGTTTCTCTGACGTTTCGTCACGATCTACAATATGGGACCTTTGCCTTATATGCAGCTGCTGTGAACGAAACTATAACGCGATGAAATTTTGCACAACGCCATCTACCGAACCGACATGCATCACGCCATAGTTTGCTCACAGCAGCTGACTCATATTCTTTTACTCGAACAATGATTCCTTTTTTTGTTTAACTTTAAGGAATTTAGTCAAGACTTATTTATCGTCAGGGCATGCAGTGCTTCCATGCATCTATAGAATGAACGCTACTGGCTCTGTTAGCATCTTATGGAAAGCCGCGCTGAAAAAGGATCTCTCTAACAATGACTCGAACAGCGCGCAAATAGTTATCGTGTGTGCAAAACTACTACAAGACTGCCATATCTTCACATTATCGGAGAATCGTGCTACGTATAGTGCTGTTTTCGTGCGGTCACCAGGCTGGATCCAGCAGAAGACCGTCAAACGCCCTGGTTTGGACTACCACACTGTCTTCAGGTACATACTTGTTGTTGTCCAGACTCTCGCGGACCTGAATTGAACGATTTTATACCGGCGGAGTAATCTCCGACCCAAAGAGTGACATCCTGGTTTACGTTAACAGGGTTAGGACGTCACAGTATAATAATAATAATAATTTTATTGTATCAAAAATTTTACATTGTATAATTTAATTTACGTCGACGCCTGCAGTAGTCGTGAGACTGTATCGCAGACGTCAGCGCCCACCATTACAGAGAATACAAATCATTACAAAAATATATAAAAATATACAAACGTGCTGTGTATAGGTGTGTTATGTGTAGAAAAGGGTGAGTAAAGAGTGTTGTGTGTGAGTGCAGATTATATATAAGCATTTAAAAGATTTTCAGTTTGTAAATAATCGAGCTGCAACAAGTAATCCTTGACTTTGATTTTAAGTTCATACAGGGAAAGGGGATAGATATTGAGAATTACATTTAGTTTGTTTTAAAATCGAGCGCTTAAAATTTTGAAGTGTCTAGAGGCGACCGAGGTGCGGTGAAATTCAGTTTTACAGACAGAAAGCCCTAGACGTTTATTTAGAATGCCTAAATCCAATGATTGAGTGTCATGCCTAAAAACAATAGTTTGGAGCACAAAGAGCTGTCTCACAGTCATGATTTTAGTCTCATTATACAGTAGTGTTGTTGGGTATAAGAACGGTTTTTTAAACATGACTTTAAGAACAGCTCTCTGCGCTCGTTCCAGTTGGATTAGATGACTAGCACAGGCACCAGCCCAAGCTGTGATGCAATACGAGATAATTGACTGCGCGAGTGCAAAATAGACCATTCTTACAACATCATCAGCAGCAACATTTCTGAGTATGCCTATCAAGCCCCATTTTCTCGGGAACGTGTGGAGATATTAAACCAAGACGCTCTGTTGCGAGATAGGTGGGCTATGCGCCCGTGTACTCGCACAATTACACTAATTCTTTCAGTAAACGGTAATGTGGTTTAAAAATTAAAAGGCAGTTCAATTATTTTTTAAAAACTAAAGCGGTAATCACACGATGACATAGCCGTCGCATTCCATCATCTATAATATAAAAAATGAATCGCAAAATGTCTTGATAAGCGCGAAACTCGAGAACGGCTGAACCGATTTGGCTGATTTCTTTTTTGTTGTGTTTGTTAAAGTCTGGGGAAGGTTATTACGGAGAGAAAAATTAAAAAAAATGTCTGAAAAAGTCTGAAAACACCACTTTTCTATATTCTCATACAAAAGATTTGTTATAAGTCAATTTGAATTTTAACACCATACCATAAAGTTTAAATGTTAGTGGACGGGTTCCGGGAAGGCAAAACAATTGAGTGACGTATAAATATTAATGTCAATATTTGTTAATTTTTATACATATAGCATTAAGGCCAGGTTCCTTCAAACAATTTTCAAAAAACAGCCGACAGGGGAAGTTATTAACATTAAAAAAAAACAATGTGACTTTGTTTTAGAGAAATAGGACAGAAGAATAGAGAATAGGTCTGCCGGGACAGCTAGTATATAATATTTATAAAAGTGCGAAACGTCATTGCGTTTTTTTTACACTGGCTTAACATAGTAACTACAGAGTACCTGATGGTAAGTACAGTGTAGTCCAAAAACGAAAGCGACCAGCAAAGGATTAAAATCCATTGATAGTCTCCGTCGTCATGTCGGCTCACATATACCACGGCTGAAGGTCTCTAGGTATATGAGTTACTGGATATACATAAGGTGTTCCCGAAACGCGACAGGCCAGAGCGAGTCACTATGACGGTCTTTACATTTGTGTACTGTGGTCATGACCCAGTTCGGGCAATCGCCCTACCACCAAAAATCGTTGCGTTGTAGTGAAGCGACATCTGTCGCATGTTCCACTATAGATTAGAGACACAGATTCTGTGGCAAATTGATTACAGAATCCGCAGTCTCCACTAATTCGCAGAAGTTGTCACCTTGGGGTTTTTAGCTGGTAAAAGTCCGGCACACCCCGGCTGCTACCCCCTTCGCGGCCGGGACAGTCCTATGAGGATTTTCCCCAAGTAAAAAAAACACATTATCCTTATATCATTTACAAGTAACTTTTTTTTTTACACTGGCTCGACATAGTGACTACAGAGTACCTGATGGTAAGTACAGTGTACTCCAAAAACGAAAGCGACCATCAAAGGATGAAAATCCATTGATAGTCTACATCGTCATGTCGGCCCACATATACCACGACTGAAGGTCTCTAGGTATATGAGCTACTGGATATACACAACCTGATCCCGAAACGCGACAAGCTGAAACTGGTCACTATGACGGGCTTTACACCCATGCACTGTGGTCGCGATCCAGACGGGCACCGACGCCCTACCACCGCGCTGCTGCTCGATTAGCACCACCCAGGAGTCACGTGTAGGGAAACTAGGGTAAAGCCTACGGACGCGAGCAGCTTCGACTCCCAAAACTTATGCAGTGACAGAAGAATTTATATATGAAGCGGTAATATCTTAACCGCTTTACGAGGTGGGTGCTTTACACCAACCCCTCCTAGACATACGGTAACTGAAATCCCGGCCAGGACTAAGAAGTTCTCTAATTTTTGTTCTTACCGATTCTTTGAGCTGCGAAAGGCTCTTCCAGCGATCGTGCCCTTAAACAAAGCGGGAAGAATTTTTTTTTACACTGGCTCGACATAGTGACTACAGAGTACCTGATGGTAAGTACAGTGTACTCCAAAAACGAAAGCGAATATCAAAGGACGAAAATCCATTGATAGTCTACATCGTCATGTCGGCCCACATATACCACGACTGAAGGTCTCTAGGTATATGAGCTACTGGATATACACAAGCTGATCCCGAAACGCGACAAGCTGAAACTGGTCACTATGACGGGCCTTACACCCATGCACTGTGGTCGCGATCCAGACGGGCATCGACGCCCTACCACCTCGCTGCTGCTCGTTTAGCACCACCCAGGAGTCACGTGTAGGGAAACTAGGGTAAAGCCTACGGACGCGAGCAGCTTCGACTCCCAACAGGATGCAGGCAGGATATTTGTGCAGGCTGGTATGATCACTGCGTCTATCGATAGATTTTTCTTTCCTGTTGATAGTTGTCGTTTTTTGGACTGCATCATGTTTATCATCTGGCGTGGTGGAACATGAGAAAGACATTTTCCTCATTAAGTTGTTGATGGAATATGGATTTCAAGTCCTGGCTGGCAGCGACTTGAGGGATAGGCCAGGGATTTTTTACCAGCAAGAGCGAGGAAGCTGCAAAGGGGGTTGCTGTACTCACGATAGTCAAGATGGTTCTAAGCAGAGATTAAGTCAGGCTACAAAAAAAACATTGTTGACAAACTTATCAATTTTAGATATTTTTATACCAGTCTGCCCATCATCCAGTGAACATGGGATGCAGTTTAATAACACATAATAAAAGCTTTAACTGAATCAACATTTACTTTGTTCTATAGTTATTCATTATGCTCATGAAAAATTACTGGCTCTCATAAATGGCGCTTTCCCGAATATTATTGCAGAAGAAAAAGTATAGACCCAAATGCCGTGTTAGCGCTCTGGTTGTGTGCACGGAAACGCTATAATATTCGCTTACACTGCTCTACAGTAAAGGTGTGCAAATTCAGATCATTTAGATAGAAAGATGTAGATCTGTAGAAAATAGGCACCAGCTCAGTTAATCCTACGGCTTCCAAGCAAATTAATCATTGATGCAAGGATTTAAATGCAGATAACTAACAGTTTGACGAGGCAAAGAAGATGGAAATATATCTCACAAAGATGTTCTACGGTAATAAATCTAGTTTTCAAATTACAATATTAAATGTTTGGATTTTTAGATTATTTTTCAGAGATGACGATTTAATGAATCAAATATATACATAATTGTGTACGGTACACTAGGTAATTTTATAGACAAAGGAAATATATCAAGATACAATAATTTGTAGCAACTAATAATAATTTTAATAACTATATTCTTTCATAACTGGACACCAATGGATTTTCAGCCTTTGATAGTCGCTTTTGTTTTTGGACTACACTGTACTTACCATCAGGTACTCTGTAGTCACTATGTCGAGCCAGTGTAAAAAAAAAACATCGTAACGCGTGTGGGGCATGATTGATTGGTAGGTTGATAAAGTTCCTTTTAAGTAATTTTAAGTAGAAAGGGATTGACCAGTTTTCTCTTCGGCCTTTATCCTGACTAGTGATGAAAATGCCCGGGAATTTTCCAAAAAGTGCCCAGCACTTCCGCGAACATTTCGTAAATTCCCGGGAATATTCCCCATACAAGTTTTGGGCACTTTGGGAAAATTCCCGGGCATTTTCATCACTAATCTTGACTAAGGACAGGTAATTTATAATTTATTTTTTTAATGTATCTATTATTAGAAACAGTGGATTAAAGATAAAAAAACAACTCGAAAAACACATAAACGAATAATAAAAATTATATTAAGTATTTTTTACATGGGCGGTGCGCTTGAGGGAGAGTGCCGCCCAACTTATCCAGGCGAGAGCGGTGTGTGACGTGTTTCCGCACACCGCTCCATGATATTGAGGTGTGCGAGGGGTGGCTCCTTACACCACTCCTCGCAGTGCATAGATGCGGCTTTACAAAAGGCCAGACGTTGCCGAGGGTCGGAGAAGAGGATGACGCTGTTCCTCTGGCCCCGGTCAGACGGGAAGAAGGAACACCCCGGGGACTTTAGTCGGTGCAAGTCCGACACACCGGGGAGCAGCCCTCACCGCCCCCTGAGGTCCGGTAGGGATCCCCCGGGCTATCAAAAAAAAAAAAGTATTTTTTACAAACTGAAACAAATTAATCGAGAAACATAATTTCACAACAATTTGAAGTACAAATTTGAAGTACAAATTTACGAATAAAGCAACATCTCTATTGAACAAGAAAATGGCTGACGCGATCGTAATATTCTCACACTAAATCCACAGAGTAACCACGGAATAATTATGAACTCCAACGAGCAAATGCGCCTGCGCTACAATAAGCGTCGGTTTTTATAAAACTCGTTTTCACTGGAGCGCGTCATTTTATTTATATACATAGATGGGCAAAATGTAATCAGATTAATGAAAATGATTAACGATTACTTTTTACGTTTTTTACCATTAATATGACTGCATTTTGCTCATTTATGTTTTAAACAATACAAAATCCCAGATTGTATACACATTTATGATTTCTTAATGTTTTTAATGGATTTAATCATGATTACAGAGCAAGAAAATTAAAATTACGACTACATTTTGTAATCGTTCATCATTAATCAGATTACATTTTGCCCATCTCTGTTTATATATCAGTGTAAGGTAACATTGTCGAAATATATTTTTATGTAATATCAAGGAGTGGTTGGGCGTGTAGCTCTTACAGTAATGTACAATTAAACGGTGCTCGAAGCTCAAATTAGATTGGATGCGATCGGCTAGAAACGATGCCCAATTACTGCCATGGGAGTGCGGGGCGAGGTTAGCCGTCTCGAAGCTGGAGGCTCGCAAAGTTATAACTATAGCTCCCGTAGTCCAAAATTAAGACTATTTTTGTATCACAGGATATTCAATTCAATCTAATTTGTGTATAAGGAACAATCTTTTGAAAAGAGCGACTGCTAGTTTTTTGTTAGCTCTTTTCGGTACATTTTCCTTTCTGAACCGGTAGTAAATTCATGTTATTATAATAATATTAATAAATCATCATGCTCTATCTCTTTCGGGGTGATCAGAGATACATTAATGGCTGTAACTATTTTGCACGTATATGTTATACCCAATATGACCAGTAGCATAGCTGATTGCCGTCCTCAGGGTACTTACACGTGACATTTATATTATATGCCGTGCGGGTTTTCTTACGATGTTTTCCAACACCGGTGAGCACGTGATGCCTAATTCCGTAATTAATTCAGAAAGCTCTTTATGTTTTTCCGGTAACTGCATGAACGTGCAGAGATTCGAACCTATGATTTTTCGCGTTTTCGCGCATAACTACTCCCTTAACTACTGGGCCTATTTCAATACATTTATTTTGAACTAGCTGATCCGGCAAACGTAGTTTTGCTATATAAGTTATTGTAATATGTTCTAAGATGTTCATTGAAATTAAGTGATGTCAAAGACAATTTTGTTCACAATTAAATACTCTTAATTAACAACACATTTATTTGATTTATAAAGATTAATATTATTACGTTGATACAACTCTTAACAAATAATGCATTAATTTCGACTAAATTCGATTGCCATAAAAACGGTTCTAGTAAGTTAATCTTAAAAGATAGACATATACTGTTTTTTAGATCATTTCAAGAGGAATAATTCTTTCATACATATATTTTTGGTATCTTGAACCGTTTTCGCAGCGCACGCAATGGAAGTCTTCAAGGATGAATAATTTTCCCCGTTTTTTTCACATTTTCCATTATTTCTTCGCTCCTTATAGTTGCATCGTGATGTTATATAGCCTAAAGCCTTCCTCGATAAATATTCTATTTAACACAAAAATAATTTTTCAATTTGAACCAGTAGTTCCTGAGATTAGCGCGTTCAAACAAACAAACAAACAAACTCTTCAGCTTTATAATATTAGTATAGATTTAAGTTCATAAGGCTTGACAGAGTGACTTCACTACATCTGATGGAAAGTATAGTGTAGTCCGAGAAGAGGTGAGCGGCAAGTGACAAAAATCCGTTGAAAGCTGCAGTTGTCAACCTTGGTATCACGATAAAAGGACTCAAGGTAGAAGCGCGTTACTATGACGGTCTTTGCACTTCTTTTCTTTAGTCACCATACTCCCTCAGTTTTTACTTTCAATTATTAAACGATTTCATTTTATATGAATTTATTTATTTTATTTTTGGGAGTCGAAGCTGCTCGCGTCCGTAGGCTTTATCCTAGTTTCCCTACACGTGACTCCTGGGTGGTGCTAAACGAGCAGCAGCGAGGTGGTAGGGCGTCGGTGCTCGTCTGGATCGCGACCACAGTACATGGGTGTAAAGCCCGACATTGTGCCCAGTTTCGGCTTGTCGCGTTTCGGGATCAACTTGTGTATATCCAGTAGCTCATATACCTAGAGACCTTCAGTCGTGGTATATGTGGGCCGACATGACGATGTAGACTATCAATGGATTTTCGTCCTTTGATAGTCGCTTTCGTTTTTGGACTACACTGTACTTACCATCAGGTACTCTGTAGTCCATAAATGTATGTGTATGTGTAGGGTATGTTGAGCCAGTGTAAAAAAAAAATTGTTTATGGTGGTTTAGTGGATATGCAACCGGTTTCCATGTGGGGTAACGCGAATGGTTGCAAGCTCGTATCCCAAGATACATTTCTGGATTTTTCCAGATTAAGCATGGATATAGTCACCACATACTTATGTGTGCTCATAATATGGCGCTTAATTAACATAGAGCAAGAATTGGGGAAGAAAATTTGGAGGAATTAATCAGCAATAAAGAATACAGAGGTAAATTTTTAGAGTATGGCGTAATCTTAATTGAAAGAATAGTAAAAGAAAATAAAACAAAATAAAGTGAAACCAATTTGCTTAATCTGATAGGAAATTAGCATATAGTATAAGCAAACTAATTATTGTACATTAGAATGTAAGGATGTGACGAAATAAATGGTCACAGGATTCAATTTATAACAAATAAAAAAATAAAAAAATAGAAATGTCATGTGTACTAGTGCCCTGAGAACGGCGATCAGGTGCGCTACTGGTCACGTTGGGCACGGCATATAAGCGCAAAGTGGTTACAGCCACTAATGTATCTCTGCTATATTAGAACTATGCAGGTTTTCCTACGCCGTTGATATTATTTAAACAATTAATTAAAATAATATAAATTAGTTGCAGAAAAGTCCATTAATTAATAATTAATTAAGAATTTTATACAGCAGCCGAGCCAGAATATAAAAGGGAAAAATTCAAAGAACCCTAGAACTTTATTTTCGTAACAATACAGTGTTTGCTCTTGTTAAAAAAAGCCCTAGTAAGCATGTTCCATCCCATTAAAAATAAAAGCTTGTCGCCATTTCGGGGCGGCTAATCAAGAGCTCTGCTGAGTGCGGGTAGCGTCGGCATGCCTGGGTCAGCGATATAATTATACATATACCTATAGACGCGCAAAGCTTAGTTTTTTCTGACCTTACACCTTTGACACGTGCCAGTTTTTGTTGTCTATACTTATTTACTCAGTGTAAACCGCCATAAACTGTCAGGGCGCCTAGAGCGCATTGGAAGTCGGAATCTCACCGGTTAAAATTCCCGTGATGTTCCTCGAGTCTGCCGGGGCTAAGGGAAAAGGAGCGCCAGCATCTTCAGCTCCCTTTAGGAAAATCTCTACTACGTTGCAAGGGGTGTACAAGGCCACGGGGCTCATCTTATTGTCTTAGAGCGGGGAAAGGAGTTTTTAAAATAGAATCACACCACCACACAGCCGTGATCAGCTCCGGGCAAAACTTAATAAATTGTATAAGGACGCCTCTATATTAATTTTATTCATTTACCGACATAAAATCTACATCGTAATACTGAATAATTAACAACCGCGTTGAGTGGCATTAAACTTCAAACAATTTACTTCAGTATTAAAAGTATATTAATAACAAGTCATACTTAGGGCGGCTTGTACGAGCAAATTAAACATAGTTTAAACTTAAATAAAACGCTGTTTAGCTTTAAACTGTACTTATCATCTTGCACGGAAACATTACCAATTTTAACAACTGTTAATTTAAATCATTATTTAGGTAGAAATAAACCGTTTCAAATCAACAGCGTTTATACAAGCTTCCAACTAGATTTAATTTGTTAGTGTAAGCCGCCCTTATAGACTTGCATATATGATATTAAAACAGAAAATGATAAACTTTATCACTTATTTTTTGAATTTACTACAAAAAAAAGCAATTTTCGGAATTAATATAAAATAGTGACACAAAAGAATAGCGACATCAATATTAAAATACCAAAATAAACTAGCAAGAGTCCTTATAAATACAGACGGTCCAAAAATAATACATCCCATTTTATTTCGTTCCGTCAATACCAGAATAGGTTTACAATTTTATTTCATTTTATTTGAAACGTCGAATACCCTTTCCACCCACGTTTGTTTTATAAAACTAGGGTAAATCAAAAAATATCTTTATTATAAATTTTCTATTATACTTTATTTCAATCTATACTAATATTATAAAGCTGAAGAGTTTGTTTGTTTGTTTGAACGCGCTAATCTCAGGAACTACTGGTTCGAATTGAAAAATTATTTTTGTGTTAAATAGACTATTTATCGAGGAAGGCTTTAGGCTATATAACATCACGATGCAACAATTAGGAGCGAAGAAATAATGCAAAATTTGAAAAAAAAAACAGGGAAAATTATTCGTCTTTGAAGGCTTCCATTGCGTGCGCTGCAAAAACGGTTCAAGATACCAAAAATACACGTATGAAAGAATTATTCCTCTTGAAACGATCTAAAAAAAATTCCCTGACAGTATATATCTATCTTTTAAGATCAACTCACTAGAACCGTTTTTATGGTAATTAAATTTGATCGAAATTAATGCATTATTTGTTAAGAGTTGTATCAACGTAATAATATTAATCTTTATCCAAATAAATGTGTTGTTGATTAAGAATATTTAATTGTGAACAAAATTGTCTTTGACGTCACTTAATTTCATTGAACATCTTAGAAGATATTACAATAACTTATATAGCAAATCAACGTTTGCCGGATCAGCTAGTTTAATTATAACTGTAGTTCCCTGGTCAATAAGGAGTCGGAATCCATACACGTCAACGAGAATACTCATAGGTTTGGTTACCGGAATGTACCTTTGGGTTCACTCAGATTAAGAAAGGTTTAGATATCATATGCTCACTGGTGAGGAAAACATACTGAGGAAACCCGCATGACAGCTAATAGAAATGTTGTGTCTTTTTTTTTTTTTACAATGGTTCGACATAGTGACTACAGAGCACCTAATGGTAAGCACAGTGTAGTCCAAAAACGAAAGCGACTATCAAGGGATGAAAATCCATTGATAGTCTACAACGTCATGTCAGCCCACATATACCACGACTGAAGGTCTCTAGGTATATGAGCTACTGGACATACACAAGCTGATCCCGAAACGCGACAAGCCGAAACTGGTCACTGTGACGGGCTTTACACCCATGTACTGTGGTCGCGATCCAGACGGGCACCGACGCCCTACCACCTCGCTGCTCCTCGTTTAGCACCACCCAGGAGTCACGTGTAGGGAAACTAGGGTAAAGCCTACGGACGCGAGCAGCTTCGACTCCCAAAACTACTAACTAGTAACTAACTAACTACTACTACTAGTACTACTAGTTACTACTAGTAGTAACTGTGTGTACTAGTGCTGTGAGGACGGCCATCAGCTGCGCTACTGGTCAGTTTGAACACAACATAAAATTGATTGCAGTAACTAATTTCTCTCTGCTCACCTCAAAAGGGGTATAGCGTGACGATATACTATTATTATTATTAAGCCGTGGTGGCTGCCGGCAGAATAGAATAGCAATTTCCTCGTCTTGCTGAGGTGTCGTAAAAGGCGACTAAGGTATCTCTTGAACAGCGCAATTCTACCAGGTGTGCAGAAAAGGAAAACTCGACCAAACCTGCATCCTACTCCCTCCCGATCGTACTGGTTCTCCTTGCCATCGGGCCTGAGGGAGCTCGGACGAGAGAGTGCTTTTCTGGCAGCGCGTTCAGCTATGCACTTAAATATCTCCTGCGCAATTGACTATTTCCGAAAACTGGACCTCGAATTTCTTAATCGGCGTTGAAACAGTCGCCGTGGCCGAAACC
Organism: Automeris io; assembly: GCA_036320925.1. Classification (NCBI taxonomy): domain Eukaryota; kingdom Metazoa; phylum Arthropoda; class Insecta; order Lepidoptera; family Saturniidae; genus Automeris; species Automeris io. Next base: position 12,249,096 of record JAUDJH010000018.1, on the reverse strand, counting down.
GGCTAGGACATCATCATCATTATTATTACTATTTATGATAATGGAATTCATCATCATCTTTATCATATGCGCCGAAGAACATTCACTGCTGGATATCGGCCTCCCCTAATGTTTCCCAGAGCGTTCGGTCCGAATGGGTATCCTGCGTCTCCCTGCGATCTGGATTAGCTCGTTTGTCTACTTCTTAGGTACACGTCCCTCACTGCACTTGCCAGTACGTGGTATCACTCGAGAACTTACCTGCTCTATGAGCTGTGTCCTAAGCACTTCCACGTCAACTTGCCAATCCGCTGGCCTACAAAGGTGACCCTCATTATTCTAATGGAATAACACGTTCTTAAGATTATAAACATTTATTCGTGATATGTCCAGGGATACTCAATCACAATTTAGATTATTAATTAGCTCTCGAAATTAAACACAGCTTACGGCATTACATTTATTTCACAAGTTACATACATTACATTACAATTCGTTTATCGTTTTTTAGAATTTATAGATCAAAGGGAAATAGATAATTCTTTTAGCATCACTTCGTTGTCTATGCATCTCTTGGTATAGTCCCTTTTTCTCAGGAACGCGTATGGGAAACAAAATAAAATGCACATCAAAAAGTCACACATACAGTTTCTCATAGATATGAAAAAGACATATTTTTAATTCAACAGAATAAAAAGATACAGTCGTTTAAGCTATATTTTTTTATCGTTTTCCATTATCACAAGGGAATCAAGACCAATAAAGCATTTTCAGTTGACCTAGAAGCATGACATTAAAAAAAATACATTGACATGTAAAAGCACAAGTGCAATGAAAATACTGAAAACAGAGAAAGTGGTTATAGCACAAAATAGAATCTACGATTCTTATTTATACGTGGTATACTGATCGTGATCTATATAAACATATAAAGAATACCAGTTTTCCATCGGCTAGGTTGAATTTATCTTGGAATCTAGTATATCCCTTCGTTGAAGCAATGTTCAGAGATTTGGATCGTTTTCGGATACTTAACAATAAGAGAAAACTAACTCATAATGTAATGAAAAACAAATACTACCAAGGGAAAAAAAATAAACTGATATTTTTCGAGCTAAAGGTAATTAACTAAATCAAACCATTTAGCAACAAGATATTTTTGATCGACCCTAGCATAAAAATGTCTACCTTTACGAGCCACTACAGTTCAAGTGTGTGATAACCAACCCTTTTAGAATCGTTGAGGTAAATACCTAATCTATCTCGAAGGCTCCTGAGGTATGTAATTCATGAATATTTATGTATTACGGTCTACCTTTAGTAATAATGATGCCGGCTCTCCCCAGGCGCCTCTTCGGGGACGGCATATTATAGTTTGTCTAAAATGGTCGGAAAATCATCCCTTAGTGATTCCTTAACTCAAAGCATTTATCTTTAAATATAAGTTAATAATATCAATTTACTGTTGGTTAATATGAAATAATAAAAATAGATTGTCATGCTATATCCTTATCGAGCAGTAGCGTTCATTCCATAGATGCATGCAAGCATTACATGCCCTTATGATAAATAAGTCTGGTATAAATTGAAAATGAAATTAAATGTATTTATATCGCCATAACTTACAAAAAACTAAGAATTTAAAAACAGCAACACACAGCGTACAGAAACAAAAGAAAATAAAAAACACACAACATGGCGAAAATAGGCCCTGCATCAGCTTAAAGCCACACCGGGCAGTAGACTTGAGGGAGTCTGCTGGCCGGATGAGAGGGAAGCGGTGCACGGTGTCTGGCGCATCGCCTGGGAGAGAGGTTTTTGGAGGGGCAGGCTTTACTCCTTCCCCTCCCAGAGAGGTAGCCTCAACAAGGCTTCTTGTTCTCTGGTCGTCTGGATGAATTTGGCTTCCCAGGCCCAGGTGGAGCAATCAAAGGGACACCCCGGGGGTTTTTAGTCAGTAGGAGTCTGACACACCGGGGTCGCTGCCCTCACAGCGTCCCTGATGGTCCTAAGAGGATTTTCCTCAAGAATAAAAAAAAAGAGAGAAGTCAGCTAGGAAATGCTAAATGACCAGTTGAGCGACCCAGCGCTGATTTTTCAGCTGACATCGATTTATTATGTCAACGCCTAGAAAACAGCGATGAAGGGTTATAATAGAGTATAGATACATAGCTCCAGAGACTATTTCATAGAGTTAGTACATAAAGTCCTTTTTAACCTGAAAATATAATTGGTTCCTGTTGAAACGCGAATGGAATAATATTGTGGCAGGTAACATTGAAAACTACGGCCTTGGTTAAACCTATGTTCCCGAGCAAATCCGCGTCACCCCTGCTAGTACTTTCTGTTTTATTAAATAGACATATACTTCGGGACAAGTACAAATTGGGCCGGCAGACCGAACAATTGTTAACTGGCGGGTAAATAGTACAAATTATACGTCTAACCACATTTATCTACCGTGAACACTCGAGTCCGCATTGCTTTCATTACTTAAACTTTGGACTCCAATCTATTTAAAGAAAAAAATATTTTAGAAGTGAATCATCCTTTAATCATTGTTATTTGAAACTCGATGATAAAATAAAGCTCTACTAAAAGCAAACAATAATATAAATTTATATATTTATGATGCTGTGCGACAGAATGAGGTAGGATATATTATACAGCGTATCGTAATCAGATTTATTTTTTTATTTTTATAACTTATAGGCGAACGCTTGACCTCAATCACACCTGGTGGAAGGTGAATATGAGTCCGACGATGAACCGCGTCCGCCCAACAAATGCCTATTCACTCTTCTTTTAAAGACTCCCAGGTCATAAGATCGCGGAAATATGGCCGCTGGTAGCATATTCCACTCCTTAGCTGTTTGCATGATGAATGTTGAAGCGAATCTTCTCGTGCGGATATAAGGAACATCCACCACATACGGATGGTATCCGACACGATGTCTTGTGGTTTTGTAAAATGTAATCTGATTAATAGTTACAAAATGTAGTCATAATTTTAATTTTGTTGGTCTGTAATCATTATTAAATCTATTCAAAACATTTAGGAGTCATAAATGTGTACGTATTTAGAACGTAGATGAATAAAATGCTGTCATTTTAATGATGTAAAACGAAAATTGTAATCGTAATCGTTTTTCATTAATCTGATTACATTTTGACAATCTATGGTCATAATAACCTGCGTATTCCTGCTGTTGGGGTTGCCCCGGTTCTATAGTGCGTCGGGTTTGTTACAAATTACTATTATCTAAAAATATATTAATGCAGTTATTTTTTGTTATTTTTTTTATATTGAAAAAATCTTAAATAAGACTATTATTGTTATAATACTGTCTGCTATTAGTATAAGGTTTCGTAGCCTTTTAAACTTGGTAATAATATTGTAACTTTTTTTTAAACCGACTCGACACAGTGACTGTACCATACCTGATGGTAAGCATGGTGCAGTCCAAAAAATGCCAACGACTATCGATAGGCAAGAAAAATCCGTCGGTAGTCATGGCGATCATGCCGGCCTGCACAAATATTTCTTCACGCTACGTTTAAAAGATCCCATATCATAGGAGGGTGGGAACACCCTCGCCGGAAGACCATTCCACAGCCCAACGACACAGCAAAAGAAGGAGTTAGAGAAATTCTTTATCCTGGTGGAGATGTGAGATACCGCACGAGTATATAACTGATAATCTTCCAATTATTCAACTCCTGTTACTTTGCATTCATCACATTCATTTGAAGCTTAGTTTTCTGAATTTTCATTTCTATCGCATGTGGACTGCATACATACACACGTGTATACACAAACACACTTTTTAAAAAGTTTTTTGGCTATTTAATCAAGCTAGCTAATGAGGGGTTGAGTGATTAGAAAACTAGAAACTCATTTTATGTTGCCTTGTAAAAATGCTGATACTGTGAGTGTCCGTTTCAGGAACAATTTGTTGTATGAGACGATTCAGGATAAATAATAAGCGGCTGGCTTCGTTAATATATTGGTATATTTTTTCTTATATGTCAAAGAATCAATTGTTTTACAAATAATGTGGTTACTATGGTATTGTAGACTAAACATACTGCCCCCCGTTAAAATGGGCATATGTTGTTGAATGTTCTTTTTATTACTCCTCTGGCCGTCTTTATCAAAACGACACGAGCTGTGCCGTCGCGCCCTGGTTGTGTCGCGACGATCCTCCCCAGCCTCCAGTGGTAAGATGGCAGCCGGTCTTCTCGCACGAGAACGATGGCTCCTGTCTGGAGACCAGGACCTTGACTGCTTCTCCATTTAGTTAATTGTTGCAATGTATTGATATAGTCGCGGGACCACCTCCTCCAGAAATCTTGCATCATCTGCTGGATTTGCTGATAGTGTTTGAGCCTGTTGGTAGGTACATCGGTATAGTCTTGGTCCGGCAATGTGGTTAGCGCTTTTCCGACCAAGAAGTGAGCTGGCGTTAGGATAGGGAGTTCAGGATCGAAAATGGACATTGGGCATAAGGGGCGCGAATTAAATATGGACTCTATTTGGGTTAAAATTGTAATAGTTCTTTCAATTCATTGTGTGCCCCGTGAAAGATGGTAGAATTATCACTTATAAGCTCTTTTGGTTTACCTCTCCGTGCGATAAACGTACGAAGTGCCGCTAGAAATACAGCTGATTCTAGTCCTGTAACCAATTCAAGGTGAACTGCTTTCGTCACTAGGCAAATAAATAAAGCAATATAGCATTTATTCACCTTATAACCACGTCCTCTCCTGTCCCTTATATTGAATGGGCCAGCATAATCTAACCCGGTGCCATTAAATGGTGGTGCTGGATTTACTTTGCATTCGGTTTTTTTTTCCCATAATCGGTATGGTTGGCCTTGGTTTAGCCTTAAAACAAGTAACACATTTGTTTACTATTTTTCTGGCCAACAATTTTCCCCTTGTGGGCCAGATACATTAACGAATAGAGAAAAGTAATAACTGGGGCCCCGCATGTAGCAGTCATTTGTGCTTGCATTGCATAATTAAATTGGTAAAGATGTGTTCATGACTAAGTAAAAATTGATGTTTTTGTTATAAGGGTATTGTGAAAGACCTATCCTGCCACCTACACGAATCATGCCATCTTTCATAAATGGCTTTAAAGATAATAAATTTGATTTATTTGGTAATAATTTATTATGTAGAAGAAGATTATATTCCTGGGGATAAGTTTCTAATTGTGATTGTTTAATTAATTTATGTAGTGATAGGTTTACTTCCTCCACTGATAAGGATCCAGATAACATTTTATCTGGGTGAAGTGTATGTACCTTGCATCTGGTATTATGCACAAATTTAAGTACATAACTTAGTACATGAATTGACTTTGTGTCACTCGACCATTTCTTAAATAGGTATTCAAAGGTATCATTTGATTTTGTTTGTGTAGGCAAACTGCATAATAAATTTATATTTTAAACGTCTGTTTCGTGATTTAATTATTCCGAGTTCATATTGTATACTGGCTAAGTATTGGTAGTTTGTTCCAACCATGATGGCCCATGCCATCATAATTGCAGAGTCCCTAATTTAGGGTTTCGTACAAATTTTGATTCTTGCGACTTGAATCTCCGATAGGTTATATGTCTTGAATTTCCTAATTCTCTTGGTGATAATTTTAGACGAAGTTCTACGACGCATTTACCGTCAGAGTTGCGCATGTGAGTTTTAAGGAAAATCTCTTCGCACTGTTTTTCATCATCCGGTAAACTAGGCATGAAACCTTCCTCTAATTCCCAAAACCGTTGCAACTGATTTTTTATTGCAAGATTACATTGCACTGACCTTGGTATCACTGATGTTTTCACCGGACCGGAAATAACCCATCCCAGTCGCGTGCGTTGTAAAATAGGTAAACCATCGCCGAGCTTATACTGTCCGATACAAAGTAAGTTATAGAATTGCTCGGCTCCGATCAGTATATCTATGTCGCCAGGCGACCAAAATTCATCATCAGCTAACTGGAATCGCGACGGTATTTTAAAATATTCTTTGTTTGGTATATTCCTGTTAATATTACAGATATTGGGCACGATAAAACAGGACATATTGGTTGTATATATATATATTATCTAATGAGCTTAAGTTAATATTACAATAATGTTGTACGTTCGATACATGATTGTTTAAGCCTATCACCTGCATATTAATCATTTTTTTATCAAGTTGCAGTTTCTTGCACGCATTTTCTGTTATAAAATTTGATTGTGAGCCTGAGTCTAACAGAACTCTCAATTTTTGAGGCCGGTTATACTTATCCATGATAAGTACTTGGGCCGTGGAAAGTATAACAGATATTGGTTGGTGTGTTGGTTGTACGTTACTCGGAACGCTACTTGTTAAAGTTGTATTTGAGCATTGGTTAATGGTATTTATATTAGATTGGGGTGGTATATGTGATTGCTCGATGGTATAATTTGAACTTGGTATGTTCATTAATTGATTAGTTGGTTGGTTATCATTCTCTGTTCTATGTAACAGTGTGTGATGCTTCCGCTTGCACAAACGACAGGTACTTGCCCTACAATTAGCAAAAATATGGGTGCCAGATAAACAATTGAAACATAAACGTAGTCTGTTTACAGTTCGGATTCGAGCACTAACACTTAATGCTTGAAATTTCTGGCACTGAGTTATAAAATGCGGACCAAAACACAAGGGACATTTATTTTGTTTCGAATAAGGCTTGGATTGTACCTTATTGGATTCGGACGTGGTTACCATAGCCTTCCTGGAGGGACTCGCGGCCTCGTCGCCGCCACTGACGCCGTCGTCGGTGTGCTCTGCTGATTCTGCTGTATCGAGCTTATCAGCACGTTCCCTCAAGAAAGTCTGGAAATCTTGTAACGTAGGCAGTTCCCTAGAATTAGTTTTGTCCTCCCATCTAGCTTTCTGGATTAAATTTTTTCTGTAGAAAATAAATTATAATTAAGTCCCAGTTTTCTACCTGTACGTTTAGTGAACGAAGAGTTCTTAGATGCTTAGAAATATTATCATGAAGAGTTCTAATTGAATGTGAAGTTGACTCGACAGAAGCAATATCAAAAAGAGCATGTATGTGGTTGAATACTAAGGGCTTCGGGTTGTTATAGCGCTCGCATAGTGTTTGCCATGCGAGAGCATAACTTTCATTGTTGAATTCAAGCGAACTTATCACCTCTACGGGGCTACCCTCCAATGAACTGCGAAGATATTTATATTTGATGATTGGTTGCATTTTACTTTGATTAACAAGTGCATCGAAGGTATCTCGGAACTCCAACCACTGCTTTATGTCGCCATTAAAGGTCGGGATTTTTATTTCTGGGTATTTAATGGACTCACTGTCCTGCTGAGGAGGCGAGGTTTTTTGTTTTGGTTCTGCAAGAAACTTCGCCCTAGCGGTTAATCTATAGTAAGATGTTTCGAATTCCTCCCGTTCTGCCATCTGATTGTCTACGTCCCCATCAAGACACATCGCCTCTATGCGATCCTGTATTTTTTCGAATTCGTCATAAATTGCTGGTATCCTTTCCATACGTAGTTGAATGTATATCAGCGTTTCTGCTGTTAATTCTGCTACGTTTACTGAATCAAGGAATTTTTTAAATATAGTCAGCTTCCGCTTAACTATTCCCCGTTTAGATATTAATTTTTTTAATTTATATGTCTCGGTTTCTTTCGTTTCCTCATACTCCGAGTGACCTGATTCACTCATTTTGTTAGTTAATATCCCTTCTACAGATTTGTTTACATTTAATAAAGAATTAATAAAGGTAAAGTAGTTGGATTAAGTAATTAGATGGTAATTGGGAACAAAAAATTGGAATGAAAAAGTTTTAGCCAGCTCACTTAACTTGGTATTTGGAGAACGCCCACGCGCGCTCTGAAGTTCTTGGCCTGCTTCGCCTGCTACCCGCGTATAGCAGTGGCCCGTCGTCAGCGTAGTTTTGGATAAATCTCCGCCGTTCTATTTTGCCGTCTTCGTACAACTGCACAACTCCGCCGTCCAGGGGTGTTGCTATAATTTTCTACGACGTAGATCACGTCGGGGTCACCATATGTCCGTTTCAGGAACAATTTGTTGCATGAGACGGTTCAGGATAAATAATAAGCGGCTGGCTTCGTTAATATATTGGTATATTTTTTCTTATATGTCAAAGAATCAATTGTTTTACAAATAATGTGGTTACTATGGTATTGTAGACTAAACAGTGAGTGTTATGTGTCGTGATTATTCAAATAATCAAGAACAAAGGAGTGTACAGGGAGTAACTTCTCGCCCCTGTCGAAGACTCCGCGTTGCATCAATCTGCTCGTGACCACGACCTGTGTAACCAGGTCGAAACGTCCAGCCATAATTAAAAGTAACTTAATTAGCGCATATGACCCGTTAAAGGATTTATAAAAAATAATTAAAATAAGAAATATTAAAGTTTCCAGTTTAAGTAGTGGTACTTTGACGTCCTCTGTTTTTCCATTACCCGGTCAGATCCGAGCCGAATGGCTCTTTTATTTGCTGAATAGTGAATGTTGAGCACTTATCCTCACCAGCTTACTTAAAGAGTTATGTGGACTCTTTACTTCAGGATGTCATAGATTGTAAAAACAGCTGATTTTTGCATTTATTCCTATTTTTCAAGTTTATTAACCGCAAATACCTAGTTATGCATCCCCCTCGCCCAGGCATATTGGACTGAGGCAGGGGCTTATTCAGCAAATTGGAAGAGGGCTGAGTAAGATCCTGTTGACAAAATGCTAGCTTATAAATAAGAGCACGGCGCTGCACGAAGGCATTAGATTATAGAGATTTGTATTGGGAGCAGCGATTAGGATAGGAGCCTCTATATCGGCTCAAGTTAATTTAAGTTAGTTGTACTGCCTAAAAATCGGCCATTGTAATCTTTAAGTAATAAATTATAGTTTTTAAAAACATAAAATCTCGCTCTTAAGATTTAACTACCTACTTTCTATCCGATATTTTTTGTTATAAATTGCTTTTTATAATTATTTTTACGTAAAATATATTTCTTATTAAATTTTTTGTATAATATAAATATTGATTATGTTTATTTAATGTATTTTATACAAAAAAAAAACGATACTGTGTACAAAGGCACTCTTCGCTGGTTTGAACTTGTGGAGAGGATGAATGATGAAAGGTTGACAAAAAAGGTATAAAATATGATTGTGAGTGGAAGTAAGATACGAGTCCGACCGAGACATTCACACAGACCAAATAAAAGGAGTTTTAATGGAGGGTAATGTAACTAGTACGCAGAATCGACAAGAGTGCACGAAGGATCTAATAAATGTCAAGGAAACGGATGTCCAAGAACAGTGAGAAATGGCGTTCCGTTTTCTCTGTCTACCCCAATAGGGATTTGGCGTGATGATAGGTAGGTAAAGGATCAACATTATTGTGACATCACAGAATTGATTATATAATTCACTGAGGTGAGGAGAATTAAGAAATACTAGATATAAACACAAATTAGTATTACCTTATTTCCGGCTTAAATAAGTTAGTGGTTCCTACATGGGGCTCGGTATTCGCTTATACAATACAATACCTAAATACATCTTGGAGTAACTACTATTGAAATTTGAAAATAAAAAACTATTGAATTGCTAAAAAAATATATTATTCCATTAATGACTGTTTGAATGATAAAAGTGTATGGTCTTAATATATGCAATCGTTCTCGCGGGGCATTCAATACTTTATATATTATACCTGTTATTGTACCTCATTATGTAAAAAGGAGCGACTACCAGAGTTTCTAGCCGGCTCTTCTCGGTAGATTCTGCTTTCCGAACCGGTGGTAAATTCACTTTACTTTTTTTTTTGACGATTCAAGTGCTTGGAAGTAGGCCTACTTGAATAAAGTTATATTTTATTTTAAAAGAAAAAAATATAATAAAGTTGCACTTCTGTTAGAGTGTTATTCTTTGCCCAATTAAAATACTGCAAGGTCAACGGATTGCAGTAATTAATTCAGCGAGACGCCTTAACATCTGGCTGTTCCCGCAAACGCTAATCCGCACCAGCCAGCTGAGTCAGCTCCATCGCGAATTATACAAACCTGACGGTGTTAACTCGAGACAAGCGAGCTTACAACCCCATTCTCATCAACAATAATCATAACGCTTTAGTAATATCGTGGTGAGCAGCGACAACGCGCATTCTGTACATAGCTAGTCGTGGTGACCCGGCGTAGCTTGAGTAGAAATAATTTGTCATATAGCATGTAGTTGCCGCCCGATACGTGCTTGTGTTAAACGCGCTAGGGGTCGTTAGGGTGTTTCGGGGCGCACGGGGTAAGGGATGCTTGCTAAGTCAGTCGACTACCGAATCCCAAGGCTAGAGTACTTGCGTGTGCGTCGCAGTTTGGTGTGCCTTAAAGTGCAAATAAACAGTAAAACACCAAAATCCGTGTCTTTCTACCAACGCACCCACGACCATCGGTCATAGTCATCACTATTTCATATGCGAGCCGATATGATAATTACAACTGCCAATGGATATTGGTCCCTTGACAATCGCTATCGTTGTTGGACTACTCTGTACTTCCCATTAGGTGCGATGTTGTCATTTTTGGTGGTAGGGCGATTGCCTGAACTGGGTCCTGACCACAGTATGATGATGATGATGATAATGTCCTAGCCGGATTCGGCCACAGCGACTGTTTCAACTCCGATTTAAATCGAGGTCCAGTTTTGGGAAACAGTCAATCGCGCAGGAGATATTTAAGTGCAGAACTGGACGCGCTGCCAGAAAAGCACTCTCTCGTCCGTACTCCCTCACGCCCGATGAAATGGAGAACCAGTACGATCGGGAGGGAGCAGGATGAAGGTTTGGTCGAGTTTTCCTACTCTGAACATCTGGTTGAATTGGGGTGTTAAAGAGATGCCTTAGTCACCTTTTACGACACCTCAGCAAGAAGAAGGGGGTGCTATTTTATTCTCCCGGCAGTCACCACGGTTTGATACAACGGCTTTAGTATACAAGTTTGAAGACCGTCATAGTGACTCGCTTTGGCCTGTCGTGTTTCGGGATCAGCTTGTGTAAATCCAGTAACTCATATACCTAGAGGCCTTCAGTCGTGGTATATGTGGGCCGACATGACGATGTAGACTATCAATGGATTTTCATCCTTTGATGGTCGCTTTCGTTTTTGGACTACACTGTACTTCCCATCAGGTACTCTGTAGTCACTATGACGAGCTAGTGTGAAAAAAGTCATAAAATACAATTAAAAAACATTCATTATTGTCTAAAAATCAATACATGTTTTATGACTTTTAAAACTTTTAAATTAATGTTTTACTTTTATTACATATCGACTGTGCCCGCAACTTCGCGCGCGTGTTATCAGTACCTTTATTATGATTACCATTTTTTCAAGCTAAAATCTTTGTATAAATGATAATATTAATGTCACCGTTTGTTTTTCTTTTATAAATTACTACAAAAACAATAAACATATAACTCAATTAGTATTAATGACTTACAATTCGCGACAATAGATGTCGTTAGTGATTTCTTACAACTTTTTGAAAATAAAAGCTGAGGATATTTTTTTGGGATAATAAGCAGTGGCCTTAATAAATGGCCTTAATAATTGTTTTTTCTGTCATAATTTAGCGAGCACATACATTTTTTTATATTTACGGAATTAGTAAAAACGATGATTCTGAAAATGTGTATTGCACAATATCGCCAAAAAATTACACTTAAAGCAATATATATATATTAATATAATATATATATGTATAATATGTTCTTCCAGGTCATATTGTCTACGGAATATTGAAGAAGGCGCTGAGGAACATATTTATTACATGTATTATAGTATTATGTATTGTAGTATATTATTATTGATAGAGACAATAACTCACTCTTTCAATTTGTCCATCTATGTATTACAATCGCTTAACGAAATGTTTAAAAGTGGCAAAGTTAAAAATGGCATTTCATTGTGTTGCATCAGTTAGTGCTTTGGCTTTTATTGACAACTAATTTCTGCTTTCATAGTTTTGGATTCGATTACAACCATGTATGTGGCCTTTTTCATTTGTTTGTCAGATTAATATTTTTAACATTGGTATGAGTTTACCTTAGAATTTAAATATTATCTTAAATCTGTAAATATGACAGAAAAGATTTCCATGATTCCGTTTTTGTTTATAATAGCTCGGCAAAGTGACTCCCCCGCACCTGGAGTCCATAACGACAGATAATATTAAGAGACAGGTATCCAGTGAAAGATGCCGTCAGCATGTTAGCCCACATATAACTCGACCTTTGTAAGATCTGAACAAAAATAATCACACATACAAAAAAAACAAAAACACGTTATACGTCTTTCGCATGTAATTGATGACAGAAGTTAACTTAAACCAACCATTAATCCAATCTCCGTATAACGCTTCAACCTTATTAAAAAATCGGGCTTACTCAAGTAAATGTTTAAATAGTGGCAAAACTCAGTAAGTATAAAATATATTTCATAATTAATATCCCAATTGTGTCACGTGTGGAAAGATTGAAGATGTCCATCACTTGCTGATGGAGTGTGCCCGGAACGAGGCTCAAAGGGAGTCGCTGATGAGCAAGTTGAAAATTAACAGACAAAATATTGGAGCATGGCACGGCATTTTGGCTAATCCTTTGTCCAGTGAAGTCAGAATGCTGTGCCAGATGGTGACGCTTGCTCATCCGCGACTCTCCGAGGATATGAGGACGTAGGTTAGGGCACAATGGGGCTGATATATTCAATGTAATAAAAGCCCATAAATAAAAAAGAAAAATAATAATAATATGAGAAATACAATAGAACTAGATGAAGCACTATTATTTTAATGTAAGGCACTAGCCTTGATGATCCGGTGTTACCCGGGTAGAAATAATTTTCCCCTTTTTTTTTATTCTATTTATTTAAGGGACTTTTACGTGTGAACGTATGTCAGCCCCATCGTACCCTAATACAGAAATACCTAATATATTACATATGGTGCCATTGATCTGAACAGGCCAGACGCCTCATCTAATTTTCCCCCTTGGTGATACAAAAAAGTATATACAAGGTATTTTTTTTGTTTTTAACAAAAAATATACATGCTGGTTTGAATAGTGCTTGCTTACTTACAAATTGTCGAATTTCCAAAAAAAAAAATTTCAACCTTAATTTAATTTTACGAAATCCACACTTAGTGGGTGCTGTTTATATGTAAGTATATAATTTGAAACGTTGACGATGTCGATTGACGTCAATGCAACCTTACACCTTTGTTTACTTTAGCTTTCATTAAAATTGTATGAAGAATGTTTCTAAATTATTCTTTCTCTTATAAAACTCAATTTAATTATTTTATTTTATTTCAAGCTGTGGAAAAATCTTTCAGCTGATGTATTGCCTTCCTCTTATAATATCGGGGCATTTAAAAAAAGTATAAAGAGATTTTTGTAGGCTGGCATGACCGCGACAGCTGTCGTCGAACTGTCTCATATTACTTGTTTTTGGATTGCACTACACTCAGTGGCATTTTAGTCACTTTGCCGAGTTGGTATAAAAAAAGGCTTTGAACTTTATTTTCATACTTAAAGAAGTTTCACTTGAGAGGGTTCTAAAATTTGGCAAATGTGAATGCTACTTACCAGTTTCTTATTTACAGCAATCCTTACACCTCTGAACAAAGCAGTTTGTTAGTGAGTGCTTTACGATTGCGCCGCCCCACCAAACGAAACGCTTTTCATTTTCCACAGCCGGCAGGCGGAGGGCAGTTTTCTACTAATGCCCAAAGTCTGCCTTTGTGCAACTAAACTGTTTTCACGGCTATTATATTTATTTAAAGGTAGTAAATTTCGAGGTGTATAAGTTAATCGCTGTGTAAAAGAATAGGAATCAGTTTCGCCCACAGTAAGACGAAATTATTTATTATCTGCCCCAATTAGCTTTCGCCCAGGCACGATCTACCATTCAGGCAGTCGACTTGAGTATTTGAGTATAGTTTATCCTTAATTACTTAAAATTGAGGTCCAGTGGAATAAACAATTTACATCCATCTCTTCCAGAGATAGGTCCTGAGAAAAGAGTACGCTAAAGTCCTAGTAGGAATATGTTTTTAGCAATAATAAGTGTCTAGTACAGCGGAACTGCCGCCCTCATGGCTGCTTGTAGTCACTTTGTCGAGCCATTATAAAAAAACTACGCACTTAAGTCGGCAGGTATATAAACGTTTGACGTAGCTAGTTTTCAACTCATAGAAGGTATGCCGCCATCACAGAAAGCCCCCTAAAATTGTTTCTAACATTCACGACAACAGCCTTAGGTAACTTATCCACTACAAAAGCGTGAGGTAACTAAGCAGTAAGAGAAGTCGAAGCTAAGCTACGAAACGCGACAATTTTTAGCGATTTTGCGTTATATTTAACCCCTCGCGTGCGTGTAGGTTAAGGAGAAAAAGGGTTTGTCTGCGGCTGGATGCAAAACAATACAGGTGATAACAGTATTCCATTCCCGACTGCACCTATGCCTTATACAGGTTAAGAAGTAACCTAATAGTAAAATAATAGTGTAACATATGTAGGGTAGTTTTAAGTCGTTGTGTAAATAATGTTTTGTATGTACTCTCTCTCTCTCTGTCAATACATGCTTTCAAGTACGGTCGAGTTTTATTGTGCTCCGAAAATTCTGTGGTGTTCTGGACATATATCTCAAATAGAACTTGTGATTTTTTAGTATAGTCAAAGTAGCGTATGTAAATTTCAATCTTAGTTGCATAGCACGATTGTGGAATGCCACCTTTAGACGAAGCCCGCTTACATTGTTTCATAATAATTACAATTAATTAATTGACCCGGGACCAGTTCTGTGGATATTCCAATTAATTCTATTTTGGCCAATTCAATTTGGCTTTCCAGTTTAGCTTTGGGGTCTCTCTTATACTCTGATTGAAGTGAAGATTTGGTTTCATATATATGTATGTATATATGTATAACTATGTATCTATACTAGGTAGACCTAGCTTGCTTCACACCAAGGTTTTTGGGAGTCAAGGCTGCTCGCGTCCGTACCCTAGTTTCCCTACACGTGACTCCTGGGTGGTGCTAAACGAGCAGCAGCGAGGCGGTAGGGCGTCGGTGCCCGTATGGATCGCGACCACAGTACATGGGTGTAAAGCCCGTCACAGTGACCAGTTTCGGCTTGTCGCGTTTCGGGATCAGCTTGTGTATATCCAGTAGCTCATATACCTAGAGACCTTCAGTCGTGGTATATGTGGGCCGACATGACGATGTAGACTATCAATGGATTTTCATCCTTTGATAGTCGCTTTCGTTTTTGGACACTGTACTTACCACCAGGTACTCTGTAGTCACTATATTGAGCCAGTGTAAAAAAAAAAAGAAAAAAAAAAAGGTGATTGATTCACGCTAAAACTGGTGAATTTTTACATAAATTTCGTGTTGTCGCGCCTGTAGTAGCTTAGTAGTTAAGGGACTGGTATCCATGCGCGGTAACGCATATGGTGGTAGGTTCGAATCCCGGATCGTGAATTTGGATTATTTCAAATAAAGTGCAAGTAGCAAATGCATGGTAGTGTGTGTATTGTTTTTTTATTGATATAATGTATATTTAACGCATTAATAAAAAAAAATAGCATTCTGCACTCCTTCTCTATATAAACTACAAGTGTGCCAAATTTTATACTCCTCCGTTCGTGCAATTTTCCTAAAAAGGGTACAAAGTTTTTGCTTCACGTATTAATATGTATATAGATTTTACTGTGGTTATATTGTTATTCTTGTAGTTTTAGTTCCGGTATACGTATATTTTTTTCCTTCTTTTTTTGTCATGGATTTTTATGTATATTTTGTTTTTGTCTATTTTTTTTTGTTTAGTCTTTGTACATGTTGAGGTAGGCTTCACCTGTAAATGCATTCAAATATTTGTTGTCAATAGTTGTCATTGTTATATTTTTATATAATACTAGCTGTCCTGGCAGACCTTGTTCGGCCCTATTTCTCTAAAACAAAGTCACATTGTTTTTCAATGTTAATAGCTTCCCCGTCAGATTTTATTCTGCCAAATCCTATTGGCCTGTCGGGTGTTTTTTGGTAAAATTGTTTGAAGGAACCTGGCCTTAATGCTATTTGTATAAAAAATGACAAATATTGACATTAATATTTATACGTCACTCAATTGTTTTGCCTTCCCGTAACCCGTCCACTAACATTTAAACTTTATGGTATGGTGTTATAGTTCAAATTGACTTTTAAATAGTATTACGATTTTTTTGTATGAGAATATAGAAAAGTGTTGTTTTTAGACTTTTTCAGATAATATTTTAAAATTTTCTCTCCGTAATAACCTTCCCCAGACTTCAACAAACACAACAAAAAAGAAATCAGCCAA
Source organism: Automeris io (assembly GCA_036320925.1). Lineage (NCBI taxonomy): Eukaryota > Metazoa > Arthropoda > Insecta > Lepidoptera > Saturniidae > Automeris > Automeris io. Next base: position 12,232,678 of record JAUDJH010000018.1, on the reverse strand, counting down.
ATCGGTTCAGCCGTTCTCGAGTTTCGCGCTTATCAACACATTTAGCGATTCATTTTTATATTATGGAGAATATCGGCCACTGACTGCCCTATAAATAAATAAATTGCTCAAAAAAAGTACAAGATTAATAAGTTTTATTCTATTAAAACAAAAGCAGATCCGTAGGTATGGAATCATTTCGTATCCGTTTTTGTATATAATATTTCTGCAAAAAAAATCAGTAAAAAAAAATATTATAAGGTTTAGATTGCATTGCGGAATTTATATAATGCGATTTTGTACGCGATCAAGGATTCGTCTAGCTCGCACTGCGAAACTAATTTCGCTCGGTCTTTATCATTACAAAGTTGCTAGTTTTTTTCTTTTTTATTACCGACAGGTTTCCGCTTGACCTCAATCTCACTTGATGGAAAGTGATGTTGAGTATAGGGTCACGGGACGTTCTTTAAAAAAAATTATAGAACAGATTGAGTGTTAGAGTGGGATAGGAGAAAATACGGACGAAAGAAACCGACTATAACCTGGTTAACTAGACACTAATTATAAAGAATTGCTCCAATGCCTATAATAATACGGAATACGGGCTGGAGGCACTTCATAAGACTCCGAACCAGTCGTAATTTCTACCAGATAGAAGTGCAACAGCTTTGCGGCTTTCCACGTATGTAGAATCTTTAGGATTAGTCTCAAAAATAGTCATGCTTACTTTATACAAACTATAAAATATCTATAGACCAACTCAACACAACGATTGCGTAATTTACATGATCGCTCACCGCCATCTATTGGCCTAGCGCTGCACTGCTCCCATATAATGAATTAAATACTTTTGTGACATGTTTTATAAAAAAAACATTTTATTAATAAGATAAAGCGAATTAAAAGTTGCACAAACGCGTTATTCAAATTAAATATCGAAACAAAACAAGCTCGCATATTTACGGCTGTGAAGTTGGCCAAACATTGTTTTGATTAAAATTTAATTTCGCCCCAACCTATGCCCCGTTGCTGGCAACGCAAACATCTTGTTTAACTTCTGATTAGATTTTATTAGATTCTTACAATTACAACCAACGCTTCGAATCGAGCCTCCGCGCCTCGCGTTCCTATTCATGAAGGGAACTGAAATTAACGATGTACTTTACAAGCCCTTTTATAACTTCCATTTATTGTACTGATATCTGAGTACGTTTTGTTGATAAGTAATAGTGATTGTACGAAATCGGAGACGTGGACGCACTGCGTCCGATTAAATTCCGTGAAAATATGGAATTAGAAAACGAATCCGGGCGGTGCCTTGTGCACAATCTTCTATATCATTATATTCGTCAATCACAAATCTAGAAAACTACACCAATATATTTAATACTATAGCATGTAGGCGTAACTCGATACGCTCTTGTCGCCCTAAGGGTCGTTAGGGTGTTACGAGACGTGCGGGGTAAGAGGATGCGCGCGCGCACGGGGCGCTTAGAAGTTAGTCGACTACCGAGACCTAAGGCGGGAGTACGTGCGTGTACGTCGCAGTTCGGTGTGCCTTAAAGTGCAAATAAAGCGTAAAACGCCAAATTCGTATCTTACTATAACCACACCCACGACCACCGGTCATAATACTATATAATAATAAACTATCGTCACCCTTTTTTAGCCGGCAATTAGATAACATTAATTTGTATAGTCACCTTGTATGTATATGTAAGCCCCACGCGCATGGTTCTAACATTTATTTATTTATTTAATAGTAACTACACAGCACATTATAAGAAAATTATATACAAAATAGGAAATAAAATAATAATCTAAAATGCCAATAACGTAGTTACTCATACATATTAAATTTTGATAAATATTGAGTCGCTCCCCGTATCGTATAGTGAGTGTTGTGTGAAAGCATGAGTGCGTGAGTGCATTTGTGTGTGTGCGTGTGTGCTCATATCGGTGTTGTATGAGACGAAGATGAAGGAGAGAGATTGGAATAAGGTTAAATAACTCATCAAAACACTCACCGTGATAAATAATAGTAATATATCACGCTTTACCTCTTTTAGGGTGAGCAGAGATAGATTTATGGCTGTATCCACTTTGTGCTTATATGTCGAGTCTAACGTGACCAGTGGCGCAACTGTTCGCGGTTCTCATCATACTGGAACATGACATTTCATTTAGAAGTCATGCGAGTTTCCTCATGTTGTTCTCCTTCATCGGTGATCATGCGATGTCTAAATCGGTACGTGATTTGGGAAAACCCTGAGGAACGCGCTGGGATTCGAACCTAAAACTATTCGCGCATCGTCGTTGGGAGTCGAAGCTGCTCGCGTCCGTAGGCTTTACCCTAGTTTCCCTACACGTGACTCCTGGGTGGTGCTAAACGAGCAGCAGTGAGGTGGTAGGGCGTCTGTGCCCGTCTGGATCGCGACCACAGTACATGGGTGTAAAGCCCGTCATAGTAACCAGTTTCGGCTTGTCGCGTTTCGGGATCAGCTTGTGTATATCCAGTAGCTCATATACCTAGAGACCTTCAGTCGTGGTATATGTGGGCCGACATGACGATGTAGACTATCCATGGATTTTCACCCTTTGATAGTCGCTTTCGTTTTTGGACTACATTGTACTTACCATCAGGTACTCTATAGGAACTATGTCGTGCCAATGTAAAAAAAAAAACCGTGATTCAGACTATAAAACATTTCATGATTCAATCTTAGCGCCACTGTTGCGGTTCAAAATGCTTAACGTCTGGATCATTCAGAATGTGGACAGCTCTTCGGAATCGTTTCAATGATGCGCACGGCATTCTGGAATAGCCCAGTGGAGTGCAAAATAATTACGAATGATGATGATTTCCTAGCCGGATTCGGCCACGGCGACTGTTTCAACCCCGATTAAGAAAATCAAGGTCAGTTTTCGGAAACAGTCAATTGTGCAGGAGGTATTTAAGTGCATAACTGGACGCGCAGCCAGAATAGCACTCTCTCGTCCGAACTCCCTCAGGCCCGATGGAATGGAGAACCAGTACGATCGGGAGGGAGCAGAATGCAGGTTTGGTTGAGTTTTCCTTCTCTGAACACCTGGTTGAATTGCGGTGTTAAAGGGATACCTTAGTCGCCTTTTACGACACCTCAGCAAGAAGAGGGGGGTGCTATTCTATTCTGCCAGCAGCCACCACGGCATTACTTACGAATACCCACTTACTTATTAATTACGAATAGTTACTGAGAAGCGATATTGATTAAGCGGTTATGTGTGTCACCGGGGGCTTGTAGTGTCGTGCAAAGCGATCCAGTATCCCTAGGGAAGGCTGTCTATCTGATGGGCAATCAGTCTTTCATTTCATTACACGCTTCCGTGATAACTGATGTATTATTTTTGTGGAGCTGTTCTTATACAGGGTAATTTTATAGACAAAGGAGATATTTCAGATTGCAATAATTAGTAGCTTGCAAATCGTAAAAATAAATTGAACAACAAATGAGAATTCATCCGTAAAAAGTGTGAACCATAGATGGGCAAAATGTAATCAGATTAATAAAAATGATTAACGATTACATTTTACGTTTTTTACCATTAATATGACTGCATTTTGCTCGTTTATGTTTTAAACACTACAAAACCCCAGATTGTATACACATTTATGATTTCTTAATGTTTTAAATGGATTCAATCATAATTACAGAGCAAGAAAATTAACATTACGACTACATTTTGTAATCATTCATCATTAATCAAATTACATTTTGCTCATCTCTGGTGTGAACACCGTACCGCGTGTAGCGCACAATTGAATGGTTGAAAGATAAAATTTCTTTTAGGTAATTTAAAATAAATATGTATTCAAGGGAATACGGGCCCTTTGTACTTTATTCTGGCTTGGGACAGGCAAATTACCTACTTAATTAATAATTGTATATTGAGTTATTCGGGAAGAAGATGTGAAGGGGGTGCGTGTAGATGGGGAGGACAGAGGAAGGGAAGAGAGGAGGAGAAGGTCAACATGACATTATTTTTATCTTGGATCGGCACAGTGACCACGTCGCAGCTGATGGTAAGCATAGTGGAGTCCAAAAATGACAATAACTATCAACAGTTAAGAAAAACTCGTAGTCGCAGCGATTAGGCCGGCCTACATAAATAGTTTTTAGGCTATGTTAAAAGGGCCCCATGTTATAAGACGGTGGGGACGCGCTCGCCATAAAACATTCGACAGCCCAACGACACGGCAAAAGAAAGAGTTAGAGAACTTCTTAATCCTAGCCGGGATGTGGATTACCGTATAGACACTTCAACATATAGTAGTAAATGTATGATATAAATTTATAAACAACATAAAATATTCGCAGAAACAGGGAAAGATAAAGGATCTCGAAGTATTTCACAAAAGACAGCATCAATTAAAGCGAGATTTAATCAGCGCCGTGTTTACGAACGGTTGGCCCAAATATGAAATTCTATTACAAAACCCCAATAGACTCTTCAATCAAGTTAATCGTGATCGATGCCTGTCACCGGCGGGTAACCGATGGCCGGATTGAGCCGGCTCGAGCCAGTCGGAACCGGATACGGCCGGTCGGGGCCGCATCGCAGCTGTCAGGCGCGGCGCGAATTGGATCTAAGCGGTTTGATGCTTTATTGGCCTAAATCAGATAGGCCCTTTGTGGGTTTATCACGGTGGGGCCAATTTAGTTTTTAGAACTATGCACCTCGGAACGAAAAAGAACCATTATAGGATCACATTAAGTCTATAGCTCTGAAAAAATGAAACTTCTAAGACATCGCAAGCAAGAGATACCTCCGTTTATATCGATTTTATTTTTTAACATTTCTCATTGTAAATTATCCAAATGTTACTAAATATCTTGAATCGCTCCAATTGCACAGAGATATTTCTTCAATTAGTATTTTCTACCGTCTGTATCACGGCAAGTGTTTTGAAGAGTTATTTAACCTTGTTCCACCTTCTCCCTTCCATAATATGTTAAAAAGTTATTTAATTTTTACTTTTGCTGAGACATTTACTTGTAGAATGGTCGTCCAACGCACGTGTTCCTATCATCCTATGATACGGAGTCCTTTAAACAAGGCATGATGAAATATTTGTGTAAGGCGGAATTTTCACTGCGACAATCGATAGGTTTTTCGTTACTTTCGATAGTCGTATTCGTTTTTTGGACTTACCATCTGGCGTGGTATACTCACAGTGCCAAGACAGGATAAAAAAAAATCTTATTTCTAAGGGACTGTACACAAAGTTTATGTAACATGGGATGCAAACAACCGACGATATAGATGAAGCTTTTGCGCACAGCCTTGACGTGAGGTAGGAGCCTCTAGTTGCTGTCGAAGATAAGCCCTAAGTTATTAATCTGGCTAAAAAAGGAAACATGGGGCTTGGAAGGTTCGCGTCTTCTCCGATAAAAGAATATTGTTACGCCTACTGAAACTGGAATATTAACACGTTTTTATACGGTGGCGTTAGTAGTAAAAGTATCAGGGTACGATATTTTTATTATTTTTTATTGTCTCCGGTTTTTGTTGGGACTTTGGATCAGGCTGACCATGTCAGTCCCATAATCACACTATGTAAATACTAATTCAACAATGTATATGTGAGTCTACAGAGCATCTCAGCTGCGCAAGATGTTTGCTCAGCTAAGACGCTCTGAAATAGTCCCACATCAGACCTGTTCAAACCAAATTGTTTATACATGATTTCTCTCATAGAAACGCTCCGAACACATTCCACCAAGAAATGGTGTATGTCTTCTACGACTCCACAGAGCTCGCATTTAGGAGAATCGATTTTCTTCATAAAAAAATTGAATTTATTGAGTGGGATGCGTCCAGAGCGCAATCTATGAGAGATCACAAACAGGGTACGATCATTTATTCAACAAGATGGCGGCATGAATTATTTTGCTGCGTATACTATTTTACAGTAGTTGTATAGGCTCTGGAACGACACAACATAAAAAACAATCAGCTTATGTCCCAACTTGTAGATACAAGTATTGTCTGCATTATTAACCGATACAAACGTGGGTAGATTGAAGTTGGAAAAGGCTTAGCTTACATTCCGACGAGATTTTCCTTTTTTAGAATACCTTTGGTACCTGGACGGTCTGTAATGAATTTGAAATAAGGCAAAATGACCTTCAGGCGATTAAACTGATAACAATTCTATTTAGTTTTAGAAATTTTACTAACGTAAGTCTTTTAAATAAAATGAAATGAAATGTAATTGTTATATATATATATATATATATATATATATATATATATATATATATATATATAATAATAAAAAACATATATCTACATGACATAAAATTGTATTAGTCTGACTTTAGCGATGTTTTTTGAATGAACTAATTATCAATTTGCACGAAAGGGATAATGTATTTTTTATATAACGTTGTTAACGCTTAGAAAATGTCTTTATATATCATCATGGAAGTAAGATTACTTTTCGGGCATTATCGTACGCAATATAAATAAAGGAAAAATATATATCGTCACGGTATATCCCTTTTGAGGTAAGCAGAGATATATTATTGGCTGTATCCACTTTGCGCTTTTGTGTTGTTGCTAACGTGACAAGTAGTGTAACTGATTGCCGTTCTCTAGGGGCCTAGAGAACGGCAATCAGCACACGTGTGTGTGTGTGTGTGTGTGTGTGTGTGTGTGTGTGTGTGTGTGTGTGTGTGTGTGTGTGAGGGCTTTCACACACACACACACACGCACACACACATTACACATTTCCTCACTCCGACGTAGCTTTGACTTTCCTTCGTCGTTTCTTCTCAAAGTATTCGCTTCCAAAACGCTAGTAGATCACCAGTAGGTTATTATTTATTTTTTTTACACTCGCTCGACATATTGACTACAGAGTACCTGATGGTAAGTACAGTGTAGTCCAAAAACGAAAGCGACTATCAAAGAATGAAAATCCATTGATAGTCTACATCGTCATGTCGGCCCACATATACCACGACTAAAGGTCTCTAGGTATATGAGCTACTGGATATACACAAGCTGATCCCGAAACGCGACAAGCCGAAACTGGTCACTATGACGGACTTTACACCCATGTACTGTGGTCGCGATCCAGACGGGCACCGGCGCCCTACCACCTCGCTGCTGCTCGTTTAGCACCATCCAGGATTCACGTGTAGGGAAACTAGGGTAAAGCCTACGGACGCGAGCAGCTTCGACTCCCAAATCTATCTATATTCTATTCACTATTTCTATATTTATATATCTATTTATATATCTATTTATATTTCTATTTCTTGGCTTGCCACCTAATTTGGAGTTCGTAACCATAGGGCTGCTCTTGCTTTGCCGCCCAACGCATAACTCGGCTGAGCACTGTAAGTGATCCCTCTCTTGCCCGGTGAAGTGGCAAAGGCTTTTCCAGGCCAACAGCAACAGCAGCTTTTCTTACAGCCCAAAATCGATTGTAAATACGTAACATTGTTCGCTCCTTTCTGTGAATTATCTAATGGAGTTACATTTAATTTGATGAATTACTTCGTTGTTTTGCTTTGTCACTGCCTTGAAATAGCTTTTGTATTCTGTCAGTTTTCTGAAGCGTTTATTTTGTTTTATTGATTAATCAATAGAGATACCAATGAAAATTACTTGTATTAATGATATGAAACCAACAGAATCTGTGTAGCGTATAGCAACGTAATTTAATGGATGGCGGCACCTTTGTTTATTGCTCAACAAAATGATGCCTTTTTTTCTGGCTTGTTAATATACCGATGGCCGAGAAAGACTTTCACAAATACACCGGGCAAAGAGGGCGGACATTTAGTGTGCTCCGCGAGAGATTTTAGTGTTGAATGGTAACGCAAGGGCACCCCTGTGGCTACGGACCTGGACTCGGGCGGCATCCTGGAAAAATGAACCTAACGGTAATCTACTAGCATTTTGGAAGCGACTACCTTGAGAAGAAACGCCGAAAGAAACTCAAGGCTGCCTCGGAGTGGAAAATGATGACATTACATCTGATGAAATAAAATATACAGTGTAGTCAGTGATAAAACTGCATACTCCAAAGAGGATACAGCGTGAATATATCTTATTTATTATTAATGATGGGAGAGCACGCTCAATCCTCGCCCTCATAATCACTGTCCATCAGGTGAGATTGAGGTCTAACTTATCGTTATAAGGATTCAGTTTACTCTTTTGAGGTATGTAATTTTTAAAATATCGTTTCTGTTGCGTATTAAAAAGTATTTGTTTTTTATTTATTTATTTTGTATCTCTTCCTGAATGTTAGAGTTGCTAAATAGATAGATTTCAAATAATCCTTTGTCTACATTGAAATGAACACTCAAATAGAGTGAAAAACAAAGCAATTGGTACAAAATCACCTGCAATCGTATAGGAGTTGATAGAATAGTTGCGATTTAAATAAAAGTTTATCCTCGGCATCGGTGTAATAGGAAGTCCAACAGTTTCGGTTTTAATAGAATAGTCTCGAAACGAAAAAAGTTATTGTTTAAAAAAGGTTTTTATCTATCTATACAAAGAAACTTGTTTAGACTGATATAACATCGCAGAGCATGCTGTACTGAAATATGTTTTTATTACAATGGATTGTTTTTATGATATAGGTGTTTTTTGAGGTTGTAGGGCTATTGTCCAACTAGGTCTTCGCCTGAGTACATAAGAGTAAAAAGCGTCATAGTTACCCAAACGTTTCGGCATCAGCTTGTGTACGTCCAGAGGCTAATATACCTATTTATTAAATTAACTGTCCATTGAAAAACCTGATTTGTGGTCACATTAAATAGAATATACAGTACAAATAGAAACTAAGACCGCAGGTCGAATCGATCCGAAACTTTAATATTGAAATAATTGAATTACTTTGAAAGTGATATTCCGATATAAGGCCCTTTTCATATGGGGATAGATAATCAAAATCACTCTCTTGCGCAAATAAATATGCAGCCTACTGTCTTTCTTCTATATAATAGTATTGTGTGAAGTTTTGGAATCATGTATAGTGGGTGGTGAGTTCAAGTACGATACTTAGAGTGTCGCGTATTGCAAATTAAACATTCTGAAGAGAAGGAATGGGGAGAATGGAGTTTTTTTTACAAGAAAATAGACACACCTTTGGTCTCTTGTCAAATGTTTAAACCCCTTCCCATGGATTTTATAAATATACTGGAAAAGGGAGGGAAGGCCTTGGAGCTGATGAGGGATGAAACTGGTTAATGATAATATTATAACAAGAGCGTTTATGGTTTTAATTTGAATAGCTCCTTGTGAAGAGAGCCTAATATACCGCACACACGAGTATTACTACAGATTTGTGTGCTAGCGCTATCTATTCCATTAAGTAATTAATATTATTAAGTCAATGGAGATAGTATACTAGCGAATTAGATCGAACCAAAACTAGATCTATTAATGTCATATTTTGTTGTCCCGTCGGGCGTGTGATTTGATGTAGAGAAAGATGAAATGAGATCGGTATATCAGTTAATATTGCATTTGACGTAATAAAATAAGAAATATTATTCCATTATTGGCTATTATTTTGTGATAAGGTAGATATCATTATAGACCAGTGTGTTGGACTCTTACAGACTAAAACCATCGAAATGTTGCAACTACTCCTCAGCCGGGACCAAGGATACGGCCACGCCAGACGACGACGTCTGGTCTATGGCAAGGTTCACCTATTATTATGCGAGGGTGGAGTAAAAGGCCAGTGCTCATCCGCCTCTGAACTAGTGTTATTGGAGCGGTGTACGGCAACACATCACACACTGCTAGCGCCTGGACATGTTGGATGGCGCACTGACTCATCTGCGTCGCCCAAGGTATCATGTCCTAGAGAGGGAAGCCTCTGGCGAAAGCTCTCCTTCTTCATCCCATTTGACTGTGGAGGTGTAGTGAATACTGGACTGGTTTACATGCACGGCGATGGGAATGGTCATAGGTTCAAATCACGACACCTATCTCTGGGTTTTTCCTAATTAAGATCTAGGCCCCACAGGGGAAGAAAACATCGTGAGAAAACCCGCATGGCATATGATGGAAATGTCATCTGTACTAGTGTTCTGAGAACGGCGATTAGCTACGCTACTGGTCACGTTGGCCACGATATATAAGCGTAAAGTACAACCATTTTTTTTTTGGTATCCCGGGGGAAAAATCCTACACAGGACCATCAGGGTCGCTGTGAGGGCAGCGACCCCGGTGTGTCAGACTCCTACTGACTAAAAACCCCCGGGGTGTCCCTCTGATTGCTCCACCCGGGCCTGGGAAGCCATATTCGTCCAGACGCCTAGGGAACAAAAGGCCTTGTTGAAGCTATCCCTCTGGGGGAGGGGTGGGAGTAAAAGTACAACCACTAATGTATCTCAGTTCAACCCATAAGGGACAAAGCCTGACGATATATTAGTATTCCATCAATAACTTTTTAAATTATAAGAATGCAAGATCTTAATATATACAAAATTTTCTCACGAAACATTCATTTCTTTGTGTATTTATTTGTATTTCAATATATTTGAAAGGGTAACTACCAGAGTTTCTTAGAGGCTTTTAATGGTAGATTCTATTTGTCTAACCATCGGTAGATTAAATTTCTCATTCTTTTGAATAGACAAAAGTGCTTGAATCTAAAGTACTGTATCAGAAATGAGTTGAAAGAAGGGAGGGTTGGGAGTTGAAGCTGCTCGCGTCCGTAGGCTTTACCCTAGTTTCCCTGCACGTGACTCCTGGGTGGTGCTAAACGAGCAGCAGCGAGGTGGTAGGGCGCCGGTGCCCGTCTGGATCGCGACCACAGTGCATGGGTGTAAAGCCCGTCATAATGACCAGTTTCGGCTTGTCGCGTTTCGGGATCAGCTTGTGCATATCCAGTAGCTCATATACCTAGAGACCTTCAGTCGTGGTATATGTGGGCCGACATCACGATGTAGACTATCAATGGATTTTCATTCTTTGATAGTCGCTTTCGTTTTTGGACTACACTGTACTTATCATCAGGTACTCTGTAGTCAATATGTCGAGCCAGTGTAAAAAAAAAAAGTTGATTCGTCAGAGAACTAAATTCGTCGATATAGCTCAGAAGGTTAGCAAGCTGAAAGGTGTAGGGCGTCCCGTGGCTACGTGGAGCGACGATGATGGCAAAGTGGCGGGAAATTGTTGGATAAGAAAAGTTGAAGATCGGGCCCAGTGGTGAACCTTGGGGGAAGCCTATGTCCAGCTGTGGACGGATATGATTATAATAATGAAAAGTGCTTGGTAGGATTATTTTTATAGTTACAATATACGTACTTATGAACCAGTTTATTGAAAATAAGTATTTTAGTTTCCTGCATAAGAAACTGTTGTTAAAAATATATGATAACTAGATGGGTTAGTACATCTCGGGCGCGGTCTTATTGCGCCTGCGTTACGCAGCAGCCATCGCCGTCGGTTTGTGTCATAAGCGAATAGCGATTTGAAATAATTTGCAATTTTCGAATAAAGTAGACTGAACTAATGCCAGAACTTTGGTTATCTGAATGTTTATGTGTTTCATGTTTTTCTCTATACTATATATCGAGTAAATTTCACTTATTTATTAACACTGCAGTACACTACTATAGTAGACCATTTTAAAATGTCAACAACTTGTTTATTCCTAATTATCTGATTAAAACAGTAAATGGAATAGAAAATGTATTTTATGACCGGTGGTCGTGGGTGTGGTTGTAGGAAGACACGAATTTGACGTTTTACAGTTTATTTGCACTTTAAGGCACACCGAACTGCGACGAACACGCACGTACTCTCGCCTTGAGTCTCGGTAGTCGACTAACTTCCAAGCGTCCCGTGCGCGCGCGCATCCTCTTACCCCGCACGTCTCGTAACACCCTAACGACCCTTAGGGCGACAACTCCGTATCGGGTTACGTCTACATGCTATAATTTATATTACTCAGTTTTACAACCATACTCCTTAAGTGTCTTTGTAATAAGAAATGATTAAAAATCAACATTTTAGTCCGATAAACTAAAAAGTTATTGCAAAATGAGTTACCCTCGTCTACTATAATAAGCCGCGTGTGTACTCTAGTGTTAAGGCGTACTTTAGTTAAATAAAAAAAACCCGTTATTAGTGTTTTAAAATACTGCTTCATTAAATATGTTGTAATATTAAGCTTGCCATTTCTGATAAGCAAAATTGCTAACATGCGTAAGATTGGAATGCCAACTCTATCTTGTTTATATACCTCTCAAATATATTGGCGCTTATATGGATTTTTTCCGACCGGACAATACTTTGATGGCTGGGAAATACCTTTACATCAATATCGGATGAAGCAGGCAAGCTCTTAGGGTGCTCAGCCAGCGATATATGAGTTGGGTGGCAACGCAAGGGTATCCCTATAGGCAGAGATGGACAAAATGTAATCTGATTAATGATGAACGATTACAAAATGTAGTTGTATAGCATGTAGACGCCGCCCGATATGTAATTGTCGACCTAAGGGTCGTTAGGGTGTTACGAGACGTGCGTGTACGTCGCAGTTCGGTGTGCCGTAAAGTGCAGATAAACAGTAAAACGCCAAAATCCGTGTCTTTCTACAACCGAACCCACGACCACCAGTCATAAATCCATTTAAAACATTAAGAAATGATAAATATGTATACAATCTGGGATTTTGTAGTGTTTAAAATATCAATGAGCAAAATGCAGTCATATTAATGGTAAAAAACGTAAAATGTAATCGTTAATCATTTTTATTAATCTGATTACATTTTGCCCATCTATGCCTATAGGCACGGACCTCGACTTGGACGGTCGAACGAGAAAAGTATTTTGAGACTCGTTTCCCCGCTCTCTCTTATGATTTAAAACATAGCCCGTGGGTGGTTGAACCGTTTGAAATTCGAGAGGGAGTGAGACCCAGTAGCTCACAGTCACAGCCATCAAAATAGTCGTAACAACTTATGAAATACCTGCGATTATATTTTTACGAGATGAAAATACCTCTTTTCTTTTAACCAACCACTAATATTCTCATATAGTTCTAGAAAAAACAAAATTACACTGTGTACAATGGTTGGGCCAACGCGTATTCATTGTCAGGATAATTGTTTTTTTGTTTTTTGATTAACTTTATATTAGTTTATTTTATTTTTATATTTTAATAAAGAGATATATATATTATCACCCTGTGCCTATTACAGGGTGAGCAGAGGTACTTTAGTGGCTGTGTCCATTTTGCGTTTATATGCCGTGCCCAACGTGACCAGTGGTGCAGCTAAAAACTGTTTATATTTTTATATTTATTATATTATTCCGATCTCTCCAACTCTCTGTGAGCAAACGAAGGCTAATGTTTTAGTAACAAATTGAATGTAAATTGTTTGTTTAACAAACATATTTATTTACGTTATTGCTTATTATAATTAAGTACATAAGGTTATATTAACATATAATAAGTATTTCAAAGGATTTATTTTTATATAAAAACATGTGTCCTATTTCATTTAACTCAAACATTAGGATATATAAACCTACATAAAAAATTACGATGATATTAACTCAAGACCAGAATTCATGTTATTGACATATGCTTACGAGTATATGTACATTAATATATACTTTAAGGACCCACGTAATATACGGCAAATGGAAGGTAAACGTAAATTTTAATTTCTTCTATTCAGAATTTGTTACAATTACAGTTTATGGCCATAATATTATATTTATATTGTTATTATAATATTAAATAATTATTACAAACAGCAACTAAGTTGAATAAACAACATTTTTAAGGTCATTTATTTATAAAAAGCACTGTTTTTTATTGCAAAGAAATCCAAGAGTTGTGCTCGCGGACACGCATACTGTTTCTACAACACGGGGCAATGCAAGATTTTCCCTACTTTCCGTAAGCGGCGCTGTGTTCGCGTAATTAATCTGTATTACAAACTTTATACTTGTTTTATCGGAACGATAGATGGCGTTAAAATGGAATATATTTTCTGTTTTATTTTTAACTTTTAGGCGCTTGTGAGTGCCTTTGGTCTGAACAGACTTGACGTCGGGATGTTTAACAAAGTCTTAACAGAACTGTTATCTGATGAGGCGTCTGGCTTTTTCAGATCAATGGCACCATATGTCTTATGTTAGGTATTTCTGTATTACGGTACGATGGCGCTAACATACGTACACACGTAAAAGTCCCTTAAACAAATAGAATTAAAAAAATACTTTTATTAATTTATCTAAGACTTATTATAAGGTATACATAGCTTTTAGGTATATCTATACTAATATTATAAAGCTGAAGAGTTTGTTTGTTTGTTTGAACGTGCTAATCTCAAGAACTACTGGTTCGAATTGAAACATTCTTTTTGAGTTGAATAGACCATTTATCGAGGAAGGCTTTAGGCTATATAACATCACGATACAATTATTAGAAGCGAAGAAATAATGGAAAATGTGAAAAAAACGGGGAAAATTATTCATCCTTGAGGGTTTCCATTGCGTGCGCTGCAAAAACGGTTCAAGATACCAAAAATATATGTAAGAAAGAATTATTCCTTTTAAAATGATCTAAAAAAATGTCCGCGACAGTATATCTCCGTATAGTATATAACCGTTTTTATGGTAAACAAATTTGGTCGAAATTAATGCATTATTTGTTAAGAGTTGTATCAACGTAATAATATTAATCTTTATCCAAATAAATGTGTTGTTGATTAAGAGTATTTAATTGTGAACAAAATTGTCTTTGACATCACTTAATTTCAATGAACATCTTACAAGATATTACAAAACCTTATATAGCAAAACAACGTTTGCCGGATCAGCTAGTATAGAATAAAAGTCGTGGTACATATGATTCGGCATAACGATGGCGACGCTCGATGGTTTTTTTGTCACTTGGCGCTCACTGCCCTTCTTTGACTACACTGTATTTTCATTGGGTCCAGTGAAGTTAATTTATCGAGGCAGTATAGATCTATATATGTTATGTCAAAGTATGTATGGACTTTGTCAAGTCACCGTATACGAGTGGATCTGAAGAGTAGTCAATTACTGAAACACTTCTGTTCCTTTGTGTTGCGTCCCGATTGGAATACATCGTCGTTAGTATTCACATCAACACTGTCTAGGGATATTTTGAATTTACTCAATTATCTCAAAATTTATTAAAGATAACATACAACATGTGTATATTTTTATAACGCCCATTTATATGACTATACCCCAGAATAAAAAAAAACTTATTATTTTGCGTAGAATTGTATACTTAAATAAAGAAAAAACGTAAAATAATGATTAAACTAACAATAAATGTGTTTCTCAAGAAAATGTGAAAAATAAGGAATTATTATTTTTTACATTTTTCAAATTCAAATTTAGAATTATCCAAAAATTAAAAATTAAAGTTAGGTTTAGAATTATCACAAAATGATCTTTCACCAAAAAATTTATAACTGGCCAGTATTTTTTTTAGTTTAAGAACTTTATACAAAATATCCCAAGACGGTGTTGATCATATACTCGTATAAACTTCAGACTATGTCGATGGAAAGCCTTCTCATGATCTGATTTTTGTAATACTAGCTTTTTATGTGACTAAATTACACTTCACATTAGGCAGAGCGCATTCCAAAAGTCTTTTCCAATTCGAGAGTAGCTGTGGATATGCCGTTCTGTTTAAAATTCTGGTCACGCTTCTTTGAAAGGATCAATGTCAAGAAGGATACATTAGTAGCTTTATCCACTTTGCACTTATATGTCGTGCCCAACGTGACCAATAGCGCAGCTGATCAGCGCTATCACTTACACAGTAATGCGGGTGTCCTCACGATTTTTTCTTTCATCGGAGAGCATGCGACGCCTAAATCCGTTCTTAATATGGAAAAACCCTGACGTACGTGTCGGGAATCGAACCTACAACCATTCACGTTACCGCACGTGGGTACCAGTTCCTTATCCACTAGGCTGCCACAGCCACAGTAATAATAATAAATTATTAAAAAAAAAACAGAAAGCGTTACATTATAGTCGGCTAACACCCAAATTAGGAATACCTGTATTGGATCGCGTTAGGAACGAAGAAGTTCGCAGAATGATCAGTTTGAAAGAAAATATCAGTATGAAAGTAAAAACGCTGATCCCGAAAATACTTATTATTTATTTATTTATTCACTATCATTGAATAGCACATATAAACATTTTACATACGGTACAGTTGACAAGCTGTGCCAATTACACAATGATAATGTTTAAAAACTAACAAAGAAAAGGAAAATGAAATAACAGTAAACTCGCAACAATTAGAAATAGATGTGCATGCGTGCGTGTGTGTGTGTGTGTGTGTTTGTTGTGACAAGGTGAGTGTAGAAAGCTATATATGATATGTATATGAATGCAGTGTGGCGTCTTTACCCTCCTATTGGCGTTTTAACTTTAGCAAAGCTAAAACCGAGGCTATGAATTTTTTTTCTATTTTGGGAAAATGTGTCAATAGTGCGAAAGTCCTTATTTGTACGTATTGAGGCATTTGTGTATTACAGAGTTCTTTGCGTAATTGTGATGTATTTTCGGCAAGGCGAATAAGTTTAAAAATCAACATTTTAGTCCGATAAACTAAAAAGTTATTGCAAAATGAGTTACCCTCGTCTACTATAATAAGCCGCGTGTGTACTCTAGTGTTAAGGCGTACTTTAGTTAAATAAAAAAAACCCGTTATTAGTGTTTTAAAATACTGCTTCATTAAATATGTTGTAATATTAAGCTTGCCATTTCTGATAAGCAAAATTGCTAACATGCGTAAGATTGGAATGCCAACTCTATCTTGTTTATATACCTCTCAAATATATTGGCGCTTATATGGATTTTTTCCGACCGGACAATACTTTGATGGCTGGGAAATACCTTTACATCAATATCGGATGAAGCAGGCAAGCTCTTAGGGTGCTCAGCCAGCGATATATGAGTTGGGTGGCAACGCAAGGGTATCCCTATAGGCAGAGATGGACAAAATGTAATCTGATTAATGATGAACGATTACAAAATGTAGTTGTATAGCATGTAGACGCCGCCCGATATGTAATTGTCGACCTAAGGGTCGTTAGGGTGTTACGAGACGTGCGTGTACGTCGCAGTTCGGTGTGCCGTAAAGTGCAGATAAACAGTAAAACGCCAAAATCCGTGTCTTTCTACAACCGAACCCACGACCACCAGTCATAAATCCATTTAAAACATTAAGAAATGATAAATATGTATACAATCTGGGATTTTGTAGTGTTTAAAATATCAATGAGCAAAATGCAGTCATATTAATGGTAAAAAACGTAAAATGTAATCGTTAATCATTTTTATTAATCTGATTACATTTTGCCCATCTATGCCTATAGGCACGGACCTCGACTTGGACGGTCGAACGAGAAAAGTATTTTGAGACTCGTTTCCCCGCTCTCTCTTATGATTTAAAACATAGCCCGTGGGTGGTTGAACCGTTTGAAATTCGAGAGGGAGTGAGACCCAGTAGCTCACAGTCACAGCCATCAAAATAGTCGTAACAACTTATGAAATACCTGCGATTATATTTTTACGAGATGAAAATACCTCTTTTCTTTTAACCAACCACTAATATTCTCATATAGTTCTAGAAAAAACAAAATTACACTGTGTACAATGGTTGGGCCAACGCGTATTCATTGTCAGGATAATTGTTTTTTTGTTTTTTGATTAACTTTATATTAGTTTATTTTATTTTTATATTTTAATAAAGAGATATATATATTATCACCCTGTGCCTATTACAGGGTGAGCAGAGGTACTTTAGTGGCTGTGTCCATTTTGCGTTTATATGCCGTGCCCAACGTGACCAGTGGTGCAGCTAAAAACTGTTTATATTTTTATATTTATTATATTATTCCGATCTCTCCAACTCTCTGTGAGCAAACGAAGGCTAATGTTTTAGTAACAAATTGAATGTAAATTGTTTGTTTAACAAACATATTTATTTACGTTATTGCTTATTATAATTAAGTACATAAGGTTATATTAACATATAATAAGTATTTCAAAGGATTTATTTTTATATAAAAACATGTGTCCTATTTCATTTAACTCAAACATTAGGATATATAAACCTACATAAAAAATTACGATGATATTAACTCAAGACCAGAATTCATGTTATTGACATATGCTTACGAGTATATGTACATTAATATATACTTTAAGGACCCACGTAATATACGGCAAATGGAAGGTAAACGTAAATTTTAATTTCTTCTATTCAGAATTTGTTACAATTACAGTTTATGGCCATAATATTATATTTATATTGTTATTATAATATTAAATAATTATTACAAACAGCAACTAAGTTGAATAAACAACATTTTTAAGGTCATTTATTTATAAAAAGCACTGTTTTTTATTGCAAAGAAATCCAAGAGTTGTGCTCGCGGACACGCATACTGTTTCTACAACACGGGGCAATGCAAGATTTTCCCTACTTTCCGTAAGCGGCGCTGTGTTCGCGTAATTAATCTGTATTACAAACTTTATACTTGTTTTATCGGAACGATAGATGGCGTTAAAATGGAATATATTTTCTGTTTTATTTTTAACTTTTAGGCGCTTGTGAGTGCCTTTGGTCTGAACAGACTTGACGTCGGGATGTTTAACAAAGTCTTAACAGAACTGTTATCTGATGAGGCGTCTGGCTTTTTCAGATCAATGGCACCATATGTCTTATGTTAGGTATTTCTGTATTACGGTACGATGGCGCTAACATACGTACACACGTAAAAGTCCCTTAAACAAATAGAATTAAAAAAATACTTTTATTAATTTATCTAAGACTTATTATAAGGTATACATAGCTTTTAGGTATATCTATACTAATATTATAAAGCTGAAGAGTTTGTTTGTTTGTTTGAACGTGCTAATCTCAAGAACTACTGGTTCGAATTGAAACATTCTTTTTGAGTTGAATAGACCATTTATCGAGGAAGGCTTTAGGCTATATAACATCACGATACAATTATTAGAAGCGAAGAAATAATGGAAAATGTGAAAAAAACGGGGAAAATTATTCATCCTTGAGGGTTTCCATTGCGTGCGCTGCAAAAACGGTTCAAGATACCAAAAATATATGTAAGAAAGAATTATTCCTTTTAAAATGATCTAAAAAAATGTCCGCGACAGTATATCTCCGTATAGTATATAACCGTTTTTATGGTAAACAAATTTGGTCGAAATTAATGCATTATTTGTTAAGAGTTGTATCAACGTAATAATATTAATCTTTATCCAAATAAATGTGTTGTTGATTAAGAGTATTTAATTGTGAACAAAATTGTCTTTGACATCACTTAATTTCAATGAACATCTTACAAGATATTACAAAACCTTATATAGCAAAACAACGTTTGCCGGATCAGCTAGTATAGAATAAAAGTCGTGGTACATATGATTCGGCATAACGATGGCGACGCTCGATGGTTTTTTTGTCACTTGGCGCTCACTGCCCTTCTTTGACTACACTGTATTTTCATTGGGTCCAGTGAAGTTAATTTATCGAGGCAGTATAGATCTATATATGTTATGTCAAAGTATGTATGGACTTTGTCAAGTCACCGTATACGAGTGGATCTGAAGAGTAGTCAATTACTGAAACACTTCTGTTCCTTTGTGTTGCGTCCCGATTGGAATACATCGTCGTTAGTATTCACATCAACACTGTCTAGGGATATTTTGAATTTACTCAATTATCTCAAAATTTATTAAAGATAACATACAACATGTGTATATTTTTATAACGCCCATTTATATGACTATACCCCAGAATAAAAAAAAACTTATTATTTTGCGTAGAATTGTATACTTAAATAAAGAAAAAACGTAAAATAATGATTAAACTAACAATAAATGTGTTTCTCAAGAAAATGTGAAAAATAAGGAATTATTATTTTTTACATTTTTCAAATTCAAATTTAGAATTATCCAAAAATTAAAAATTAAAGTTAGGTTTAGAATTATCACAAAATGATCTTTCACCAAAAAATTTATAACTGGCCAGTATTTTTTTTAGTTTAAGAACTTTATACAAAATATCCCAAGACGGTGTTGATCATATACTCGTATAAACTTCAGACTATGTCGATGGAAAGCCTTCTCATGATCTGATTTTTGTAATACTAGCTTTTTATGTGACTAAATTACACTTCACATTAGGCAGAGCGCATTCCAAAAGTCTTTTCCAATTCGAGAGTAGCTGTGGATATGCCGTTCTGTTTAAAATTCTGGTCACGCTTCTTTGAAAGGATCAATGTCAAGAAGGATACATTAGTAGCTTTATCCACTTTGCACTTATATGTCGTGCCCAACGTGACCAATAGCGCAGCTGATCAGCGCTATCACTTACACAGTAATGCGGGTGTCCTCACGATTTTTTCTTTCATCGGAGAGCATGCGACGCCTAAATCCGTTCTTAATATGGAAAAACCCTGACGTACGTGTCGGGAATCGAACCTACAACCATTCACGTTACCGCACGTGGGTACCAGTTCCTTATCCACTAGGCTGCCACAGCCACAGTAATAATAATAAATTATTAAAAAAAAAACAGAAAGCGTTACATTATAGTCGGCTAACACCCAAATTAGGAATACCTGTATTGGATCGCGTTAGGAACGAAGAAGTTCGCAGAATGATCAGTTTGAAAGAAAATATCAGTATGAAAGTAAAAACGCTGATCCCGAAAATACTTATTATTTATTTATTTATTCACTATCATTGAATAGCACATATAAACATTTTACATACGGTACAGTTGACAAGCTGTGCCAATTACACAATGATAATGTTTAAAAACTAACAAAGAAAAGGAAAATGAAATAACAGTAAACTCGCAACAATTAGAAATAGATGTGCATGCGTGCGTGTGTGTGTGTGTGTGTGTTTGTTGTGACAAGGTGAGTGTAGAAAGCTATATATGATATGTATATGAATGCAGTGTGGCGTCTTTACCCTCCTATTGGCGTTTTAACTTTAGCAAAGCTAAAACCGAGGCTATGAATTTTTTTTCTATTTTGGGAAAATGTGTCAATAGTGCGAAAGTCCTTATTTGTACGTATTGAGGCATTTGTGTATTACAGAGTTCTTTGCGTAATTGTGATGTATTTTCGGCAAGGCGAATAAGTTCGGCTGTCTAGTAGTTTTGGTGTTTATTTTAAAATTAATTCTCCTCAACAAATTTGGGCAGTCTATGTGATAATTTAAAATGTCATATAAAAATTTCAAATCACAAAGAGTTCTTCTGTCTTTAAGAGATAATAACCCATACTCATACAAATTTACGTTATACTCAATATACTCCTTTTTAAATTTAAAACACAGATATTTTAGAAACTTTTTTTGAATGTGCTCTAGCAGACTTTTATATGTCACGTAATCCGGGGACCAAATTGAAGAGGCATAATCGAGGTAGTTAATGTATGAATAATAAAGCAACAAAAGAGAGTGAACACTATTGAAGGGTTTGGCAATTCGGCAAACGAAACCAAACATTCTCAAAGCTTTTTGGCAGATGTAATTATAATGGGAAGTATATAATAATTTGGAGTCTAGCGTCACGCCCAAATCCCGAATCATGAAAACTCTCTGAACCAAGGAATTATTTAACGTTCGGCTGATGTTTCCTATGTAAGTAATAATGTTACATTTTTTAACGCTTAGATCAAGTTTATTTAAGTTGCAATAATTACAAAGGCTAGTTAGTTCCGACTGCAGCCTAATACAATCGCTGATGCTTTGAACTGTACAGAAAATCTTTGTGTCGTCGGCATACATAAGGAATTTTGTATGAGTAAAGCAGGAGAGTATGTCATAGACGTAGATGTTAAAGAGCAGTGGGCCCAAATGCGATCCCTGTTGAATACCGGAGGGAATGGGTCCGAATCCCGAAACAAATGGGTTCGAATCCCGAAACAAATGTGCCTATTCGTACGGCCTGAGTCCTATCTAAATATATATAACTCAAAGGTGACTGACTGGCTGACTGACTGACTGACATAGTGATCTATCAACGCACAGCTCTAACCACTGGACGGATCGGGCTGAAATTTGGCATGCAGGTAGATGTTATGACGTAGGCATCCGCTAAGAAAGGATTTTGATGAATTCCAACCCCAAAGGAATAAAATAGGGAATGAAAGTTTGTATAAATCTTCTCAGATTTTTAACTATAATATAATAGCTTGATAGTTTAAGCGCCTAATAACAGATTAGGCCCTAATTTTTTACACACGCTAAACAAAAGTAAAGCCACAAAAACTATATCTAATGAATTATAATACTTCTTAACGCGAGCGAAGCCGCGGGCAAAAGCTAGTTGTGAATATAGGACTCAAACCATCTCAGGAGGTCTCCATGTATACCAATAGCAGAGAGTTTACGCAACAAAATGTCATGATTGATACGGTCAAAACACTTGGAATAATCTTTATATATTACGTCTACCTGATGACCTTGGTTCATAGCATAATATATATATATATATATATATATATATATATTACTATATCACCAAAAAATGTCGCTTAAACCAAATAACCTTTCACCCCTCAATATAATGTATACATGCACACAAGCAAGCTTTGATTGCTTAGACTTGTGGAGAGGACGAAAGTTAAAAGAATGACGAAATGGATATATCTATACTAATATTATAAAGCTGAAGAGTTTGTTTGTTTGTTTGTTTGTTTGTTTGTTTGAACGCGCTAATCTCAGGAACTACTGGTTCGAATTGAAAAATTCTTTTTGTGTTGAATAGATCATTTATCGAGGAAGGCTTTAGGCTATATAACATCACGATGCAACTATTAGGAGCGAAGAAATAATGGAAAATGTGACCAAAACGGGGAAAATTATTCATCCTTGAGGGCTTCCATTGCGTGCGCTGCGAAAACGGTTCAAGATACCAAAAATATATGTAGGAAAGAATTATTTCTCTTGAAATGATCTATAAAAATGTGTATCTTTTAAGATTAACTCACTAGAACCGTTTTTATGGTAATCAAATTTGGTCGAAATTAATGCATTATTTGTTAAGAGTTGTATCAACGTAATAATATTAATCTTTATCCAAATAAATGTGTTGTTGATTAAGAGTATTTAATTGTGAACAAAATTGTCTTTGACATCACTTAATTTCAATGAACATCTTAGAAGATATTACAAAACCTTATATAGCAAAACAACGTTTGCCGGATCAGCTAGTTTACAATATGAATGTAAGTGGAAGTGAGAGACGAGGCCGACCAAGACTTACACAGACCAAATAAAAAGAGCTTTGATGGAGGGCATGAGGTTAATGAACGTTAAGGAAGCGAAAGAGGCTTGCAAGAATAGAGAGAAGTGGCGTTTTATCTTCTCTGCATTCTTTTTTACTTGGTGAAAATTGTCATAGGACCGTCCCGGCCGGACGTGGGGGTGGTGACCGAGGTGTGCCGGATTTGTACCAGCTAAAAACCGCAAGGTGGCTACTTCTGCGAATTAGTGGGGACTGCGGGTCCTGTAAACAAATCGCCGCAGGTCATTTTATCTGCCTACCCTAATAGGGACTCAGCGTGTCAATAGACACATAGATTATGTTAATCTCATACAATTGGCATTTTCTACTATCGTCATAGTTTATCATTTGCTTTGTCTATGCCCTATGTTGTTTTGATTTATATATATACTAGCTGTCCCGGTAGACCTTCTTCTGCCCTATTTCTCTATAATAAAGTCACATTGCTTCCCCGTCAGATTTTATTCTGCCAAAACCTATTGGCCTGTCGGGTGTTTTTTGAAAATTGTTTGAAGGAACCTGGCCTTAATGCTATATGTATAAAAATTGACAAATATTGACATTAATATTTATACGTCACTCAATAATTGTTTTGCCTTCCCGGAACCCGTCCACTAACATTTAAACTTTATGGTATGGTGTTAAAGTTCAAATTGACTTTTAAATATTATTACGAATTTTTTGGATGAGAATATAGAAAAGTGGTGTTTTTAGACTTTTTCAGTCAATTTTTTAAATTTTTCTCTCCGTAATAACCTTCCCCAGACTTCAATAAGCACAACAAAAAAGAAATCAGCTAAATCGGTTCAGCCGTTCTCGAGTTTCCCGCTTATACACATTTAACGATTCATTTTTATATTATAGAAGATAGATATAGAAGAAAATAGATAATTAATACACTCTGTTGAACATATTTTATATGTTGAGTTGAAGTCAACGGGACGAAGTGGGGAGGGGCCTACGGCAGTCGTAGCGCGCGCGTAGCACGTAGCAGACGCTACGTCGCTCGTAGCAACCGCCCGCGGTACAAAATTACGCTTGAAACACAGTGTGATTAGTGAAATAATTACTGATATATCGTGGTACACAGTGTAATTAATACATATATGTTTATTTACACGGATGGTGGTGTGTTTTGTGTAGTGTTTGTGGAAGGATCTCGCGCTAGAGGTAAATAAGGAATATTTTTACATAGTACACATACAAACAGAGGAAAATGTTACGATATGGATAAGATTTTCCTAGTTTATTGATTTTAGTTGAGAGTTGTTTTTGCAAACGCTATTTCGCTTTCTCTTTGAAAGAGAAGCGATTGAATTGTGCTTTTAATTAACTACCTTTATTAGAGTTTTAGGGGACAATGAACTTGGTTTGCTATATTTACGGTTACGTACATAAGGATACGGTACATGGGTACAAAATATTTATTCTACGGAAATATTAGTTATATTTAAATTTAGTTCAAAACATGATCATTTCAAAAATACATATTGTTTTTTAGCTACCGTTACGTACGTTTATCGGGTATACTAAAGTAATTAAATGAAGTTCACACAATATATAATAATATATCTGTAATTAAAATTACTTTACATTATTAAGTATATAATTATATAAGTAATATTCATAACTAATTTCAAAGAAAATAAGTTTTCACACAAGGGGTAAGATGGAATCGATATAAAATTATGACTTTTCAGTAAATATTTATTAAATTTTATAAAAAAAAAACCATAGTTCCCCTTTCCTTTCTCCAGAATGTGTCACTTACAATGTGCGACAACCTAAGTATCTTAGATATAGATATTCACTGTGATTTCAGCCTTTGAGATCATATAGGGGCTGTTATCTCCGCAACACCACGCATTTTTATAGACTTGGTATGCTGAATAGAGCGGGACGGTATTTTACGCCGGATCAACTATTCCTTTTGTATAAGGCTCAGGTCAGGCCCTGCATTGAATATTGTTCGCATCTCTGGGATCGTTCTGCTGAGTACTTACTCGACGCTCTGGATAGGTTGCAGCGGAGGGCTGTCCGCATTATGAATGATCCAGATGTGCTTCTAAGCAACTAGAACCGCTTCAGTTGCGCAGAGATATTGCCTCACTGAGCGTTTTCTATCGTCCGTATCACAGAGAGTGTTCAGAATATTTATTTAACCTTGTTTCAATCTCTTCCTTTCATAAATAATCCTTCCATTCGGTGCCTTGGACCTGACTGTCTCTCTTTCAAAATTTAGAACAGCGTGTAGAGAGTGACTGTATTTCTTTTTTCTTTTTTTGTGTGTTACTTGGAATCAGTCACAGTTTCGTTTAAAATTGTTACTTATACAATCTACAATATTATCCTTTTGTGTTGTGTCTATATATGTATGTATATTTTTTTTTTGGGAATTTTATTATTATTCTTTAATGTAAACTAGCATTATATATTAAATACTGTGCATGCTGTGGAGCACTATAACTGTGGGGGCATTTATATGTTCTATTTTGGTACCATGATCCTTTAGTTTTCTTGTCTAATGTTACCCATGTTGGGCAACCAATTATGTAAAATAAAATAAAATAAAAGAAACATGCGTGCGAGTGTACGAAGTAAAAGCTATACGGTAACTCATTTTTTTTACACTAGCTCGACATAGTGACTACATTGTACCTGATGGTAAGTACAGTGTAGTCCAAAAACGAAAGCGACTATCAAAAGATGAAAATCCATTGATAGTCTACATCGTCATGTCGGCCCACATATACCACGACTGAAGGTCTCTAGGTATATGAGTTACTGGATATACACAAGCTGATCCTGAAACGCGACAAGCCGAAACCGGTCACTGTGACGGGCTTTACACCCATGCACTGTGGTCGCGATCCAGACGGGCACCGACGCCCTGCCACCTCGCTGCTGCTCGTTTAGCACCACCCAGGAGTCACGTGTAGGGGAAGTAGGGTAAAGCCTACGGACGCGAGCAGCTTTGACTCCCAGCCTATATCCTGGCTAAGACTAAGAAATTATCTGTGTTTTACATTTGCCGAGTCGTGGAACTGTGGAATGGTATTCTGGCGAGCGTGTTCTCACCATCTTATGATAATGAGTTCTTTAAACAAAGCGTGAAGAAATTAGTGCAGGCCGGCATTATTACTGTCACTGTCGGTAGGTTTTTCTTTGCCGTTGATAAACGTAGTGGATGTTTGGACTGCACAATGCTTACCGTGAGGCGCGGTGTTGTCACTACGTGATATAAATGGTACTGTCTATAAATCTACTAAGACTATAAACTGTGCGATCATGCCGGCCTGCACACATATCTTTTCATATTTCATTTAAAGAGCCTAATGTATAGGACGCAGGGAACACACCCGCCGGATGACCATTCCACAGCTCAACTATAACTCAACGGCCAAAATTAAGGAAAATTTCTGTAACTCTGCAAAAGGTCGGTAAGGGTAGAAAATAATGTAGAAATAAGAGATAGTTTAGTTAATACATATTTAAAGAAATTGTTAATATTTACATATAAATGTAGATAAGGAACTAGGATATGTATGAAGGCAACTTTATCGTACCGCTTGCTCTTAATTCAACGAAGGCCCTATTAAAATTAGGGATGCTCTGCTACTCTTGTTTACGGGTTAATGTAATAGCATTTGCTCATTACTCTGCTTATTTTTTTTTTGCAGCCCGAGAGAAAATCCTTCGGGCCATTGTGAGGGCAGCCACCCCTGTGTCAGACTTCTACTGACTATTAACCCCCGGTATCATCCTCTAATTACGATATACCGCCACCTATCCGCGATTCACTACAGTCTTGGGCAACTTTCAAGAGTAAACTGAAAAAATATCTTTTATGTGAACAAGTTTAAATTAAATACATAGGTGCGCGGGGATCTGTTTTTCACGGTGTGGTGGGCCCCTTTAACATATATTTATAGGATTACATTATTTTATTTTTTGTTTGTTTTTGTTTTATATTTAGTTTAGAGAAAGATTTGGCTGACTAAATTGAAATATCAAATTGTATTCGGTTCTTGTACTTATTTGTGTTTTTTTTTTGTTGATGGTTTTCTTTTCTTTGTTTTTGTTGTGTAAATAGATCCTAAGAACTTATATATATGTATATGTAGAGCTGTGCCAGTGAAGTGGCTGTGTCGTCCGCAAGGTCCTGTCAGAATACCAGCGCTGCAGAGTCTAGTGCTCTGTAGCACAAGCTGAGACAGGGTCCTTATTGGCGGCGGCCTAGACTTTAGTTATGTATTGTTTGTGATTTTTTATTTATTTTTATGTTTTTTATGTTTATTTTCATGTAATCTATTGTAGCATATTGTCACTTCTGTCTGGGTGCTGCTAATAAAACGTTTTCTTTCTTTCTTTTCTTTTGTTTAATTGCCGTTATGGAGAAGTGCAACCACAAACACTGCGACACGACATTTTTATATATAAGGTTAGGTAAATGAGGTTAACTGAGCGAGCTCTCGGGGCTTCTGGAGCTCTCCGCACTTCTGGTTGGATTCAGAATCCCAGACGCGGGTGGAGCGATTAGAAGGACACCCCTGGGGTTTTTTGTTAATAGGAGTGTGACACACCGGGGTCGCTGCCCTTAGAGCGATTATTTTTAAGCAGTTTTTTTAAATACTTACACGACAAAGTGACACCAGAGGCCAGCAACAGTATTTGCCTTATTCTGAGTGCTTCTAAAAATCTGTGAAAGTGTTTCTTATTTGAAGTGGTAGGGCAAATGCCGCAACTGGGTCGTGACGGCAGTACACAAGTATAAAGACCCTCATAGTCGCCTCGGCCTGTCAGCTTGTGTATATCCAGCTGTTGATGTACCTAGGTTCAGTCGTGGTATGTGGCCAATATCGATGGCGACCGTCTACAGATTTTCATCTCTTGGCAGTCGTTACCGTTTTTTTACTACACCGTACCTTCCATCAGGAGCAATCTAGTCGTTTTGTCGAGCCAGTTTAATAAAAAAGGTTGACATTAGCATTTTTTAATACTGACTTCCACAGTGACAAATACACGCACGATGGTAAGCAAGGTACAGTAAACAGTAAAGAAAAACTTATCGATGATTTCGATTATCATACAGGCCTGCATAAATATCTCTTCATGCTTTATTTAAAGGACTTAATATCATAGATCTGTGGGAACACTCTTGCCCAAAGACCTTTCCACAGTCCAAGATTCGATCAAAATATGAGAACAGGTTAGTCCTAGACAGGATGTAAGTTACTATGTAGCCATGACTCCGTAAGCTCGCGCGCGTGATTCCGTTATGGAGAGGACGAAACGAGGTTAAATAACTCTTCAGAAAAATTCATTTATGATTTAAATAATGGGAATTATTGTTAAGTAAAAGGTTTGACTTGAAAATAATTTCAATCAAACATTGACTCAAGCATTGTTGTTTAATTTTGCAATTATAAATTTATGAATTAACTTAATTCAGGGGAAATTGACTGCTCCAGGTAGTCCGTCTGAAGGGACGGCTACCTTGGCTAAGTTCCAATGGTGTGTGCGTGTTCTACTGCATCATTCGACGAAGGAGAGGTGGTGACCATCCATCCCACTTCTCCCAATATCTTGGCGTTGCCCTCAGGGCGTATCACGCGTTGGGCTGCGGAGCGTATTCTCTCATAGCCCGGTGCACTGTGCAACTGGAATTTGGAAGCACACTTCGGTGGTTTTAGTCAATAGGAGTCTGATACACCGATGTGGCTGCCATCACGGCTGCCCTGAGGGTCCTTAATGGATTTTCACCGAGTTATAAAAAAGAGGAAATTGACTAATGTTTTTTCTTCTTTCTTTCTTTCAATGTAATAAATAATAATAATAACATATCGTCACGCTATATCACTTAGGGTGTAAGCAGAGATACGTTTGTGGTTGCATCCACTTTGCGCTTGTATGTCGTGCCCAACGTGACCAGTAGCGCAGCTGATCGCATTCCTCGCATCACTTACACAAGACATTTCTATAATATGCCATGCGTGTTTGTTTGTGATGCTTTTCTTTACCGGTGAGCAAGAAGTGCCTAAGTCCGTACGTAATTTGGAAAAACTCAGAAGTACCAGCTGTTCCTTATATACATACGAAAAGATTCGTCTCTACATTCTTCATGCCAACAGCTATGGAGTGAAATATGCTACACGCAACCATATTTCCACGTTCTTATGACTTGGTAGCCTTTAAGAGAAGATTGAATAGGCATTTGTTGGGCGGAGACGGTGCAACGTCGGACTTATCATGACCTTCCACCAGGTGAGATGGAGGTCAAGCGTGCACCTGTAAATAAAAAAAATCATCAGATTAGAAATCTCTGCTTTAGACAACCGCAGTCTGTGGTTAGGTTGTACTTACCAAGAAAAAGGCGAGTACATAAAATATGCTCGCAAATGAGCAAAAAAGGATGACGGCGCAGAAAAAATAAAAGGCAAAGGTTATATTGAAATGGTATGGTAATTTAAGACGTACGTAATAACGTGGATGAAATACGAGGGTGGGATCGTGGCGCGTTTCTCACGTTTTCATTTATGAAAGCAGCCGCGCGCATACATTCTTCATGAGATCCACGCAGTTACGTGGATTTATCGTTTTATGATTATATCCTATTGATTATTTTCTCGATCAGCTGCGGTATCAATACAAAACCTGGTGCCCTCTCCCTTCCCTCTAGGGTTCTCACATCCCGGCTAGGGTTAAGAAGTTCTCTAACTATTACTTCTACCGAGTCTTTCTACGTGATTCTACCATCCTATGAGATTCACTTTTTTAACACTGGAGTACACGCGTGGCCTACTATAGTAGACCAGGGTAACTTCATTTTGCAATAACTTTTTAGTTTAGCGCGTTAAAATGTTGATTTTTAATAATTTTTGATTTTAATTTTGGGAGTCGAAGCTGCTCGCGTCCGTAGGCTTTACCCTAGTTTCCCTACACGTGACTCCCGGGTGGTGCTAAACGAGCAGCAGCGAGGTGGTAGGCCGTCGGTGCCCGTCTGGATCGCGACCACAGTACATGGGTGTAAAGCCCGTCATAGTGACCAGTTTCGGCTTGTCGCGTTTCGTGATCAGCTTGTGTATATCCAGTAGCTCATATACCTAGAGACCTTCAGCCGTGGTATATGTGGGCCGACATGACGATGTAGACTATCAATGGATTTTCATCCTTTGATAGTCGCTTTCGTTTTTGGACTACACTGTACTTACCATCAGGTACTGTGTAGTCAATATGTCGAGCCAGTGTAAAATAAAAAATTCTTAGTAATTTACTTAAAGAATAAGGTTGTAAAACTAAGTCATATAAATACATTTTCTATTCCATTTACTGTTTTAATCACATAATTAGGAATAAACAAGTTATTGACATTTAAAATGGCCTACTATAGTAGGGCACGCGAGTACTCAAGTAAAAAAAAGGGCACGTGTACTATATTTTTAAGCGAAGCGATTTAGCGATATTTGTGCAGGTTGACATGATCACTGTTTTTTTTTTTTGTTAGGGTTGATATTGCAGTTGTTTTTTGGACTGCATCATGCTTACTATCAGACGTGGTCAGTATACCGAATCTGGATAAACAAATAATACGACTCGTGCGGGCTCTAGTGTTTCTATAATCGTGAGGGCTCTGGTATCCTGGACTGTTAACGGTTAAAACCAGTGGGGTGAAAATGAAAAATGAAATGAAAAAGTATTTATTTCGCGACAAATATAAAAAAAAAACAGAAATTTAAATGTAGCAATACAAACAACACAAAAACAAAAGAAAATACAAAACATTAAAAACTTGGCGAAAATGGGCCCTTCATCAGCCTAAAGCCACAGAGGAAGTCTGCAGCGCTGATTTACGTGAAGGGCCCCGGTCGTGTTACATCTTATAAGAATTATCGATAAACAACAAAATACATATAGCTTAAATAATAAATACAAGTGATACTAAAACAAACTATTACATACAATAAATAAATCGACTACAAAATGTATTAGTGATAGATACTATAGTATAAATATATATTTATATCTAAAAAAAAGAGCAAAAGTATAATTAAAAATAAATGAAATAGACTACGTGTAACTAATAGATTATTAAATAAATATCATTTTAATTCTATTTTTTAAAAGAAAATTTAGATTTGCTTTTAGGGTTTGATTTAATTTTAGGGTGCTTCTCTTATCGTCTGCCAGGAATAGGAAAAGGCAGGGCCAAAGTGTCCTCAGCTCTCGGCGACCTCTGACCCTTCTTTAGGCCTCTCTCTACTACGTTGTAAGGGGGTTGATGTAAAAGACGACCCCCTGTCACCAATAAGATTTTTTTTTTAATTCTGACAGGACACAGTGACTGCACCATACCTGATGGTAAGGAAGGATGGTGCAGCCCAAAAAACGCCAACGCCTATCGACATGTAAGAAAAACCCATCGGTAGTCGCAGCGATCATGCCGGCCTACACAAATATCTCATCACGCTACGCTTAAAGGATCCCATGTCATAGGATGGTGGGAACACGCTCGCCGGAAGACCATTCCACAGCCCAAAGACACGGCAAAAGAAGGAGTTAGAGAACTTCTTAGTCCTGGCCGGGACGTGAGATACCGTATAGCTGTGACAACGCAAACCCGCGCGTGTAGTTCTATTCAGGAAGGGAGAGGGAGGAATAAGGTTAAACAACTCTTCAGATCACTCGCCATGATACAAATAGTAGAAAACGCTCAGTGAGATATTATTGTCTTGGTGCGGTGCGTGGAAATAAAGATGTACAACTTTTCATAAAGTTAAAAATAGCTACATAACGAATACAAAGGGATGTATTACATTTATAATTCGTGTTAGATATTTTTGTGAAAACTTTGTTGTTTTGTATATCCTACTAGCTGTCCCAGCAGACCATGTTCTGCCCTATTTCTCTAAAACAAAGTTACATTGGTTTTTTTTTATGCTAATATCTGTCCCGTCAGATTTCATTCTGCCAAAAGTTATTGGCCTGTCGCAGTCTAATAGAAATAAAATTGCATTTAAAGACTTCAGTCATATCTAAGGTAATGATATTTTACTATAATGCCTTATGGGACATTTTTAGGTTATTTTTTCTTTGATTACTTGGCGTATAAATTATAATTTTCATTAATGACATGCAACCTCTAATCAACTTGAAGGCATACCTTTGTTTTGTTTTGATTGACATCATATGTTGGACAGCAGGGGCCAGTGTAGTTTGTATGGGAAAACGAAATTGTTATTTTTACTATATTCCTAGCATTTTTTTTATATTTACTCACCTTTTAAACCTTTCCTGGACTTCAACAATTAATTCAAAACTAAAATTAGCCAAATCGGTTCAGCCGTTCTCGAGTTTTAGCGAGACTTACGAAAAGCAATTGATTTTTAAATATATAGATTTAAGTATAATTTTTTGTTGCTTTTTATTTTCCTAAATAAATAAAAATTAAATAAATGAAGATTTGTAATAGTAACGCAAATAAAACAATAATACGATGGTAGTCGAGCAGAAATATAACTTAAAACAACAGCTAAAGAGATCTTCAGTTGATTAAGAAAAACACGTAGCAACATTCCGTGAAAGGCCGGCCCCGGCTCCAGAATTATTCGGGAGCAACGCGCCCGAGGGACATTCCTGAATCGGGAATCAGGGTATAAGTCATTTATAATTCAGCCTATCTAAGTGCTCAAGTCAGTGTGGCCCTCGTAATTTTTCTTCCTGTATCTTCCGGAGAGCGGGGGCATCGAATGGACCTCTCTTGAGAGTTTTTAAACAAGGCAGGGTATATTTTTAAGATAGTATTACCGTGTACAAAAATCTGCGCACAATATATCGAGGGGTGAAAGGCTATTTGCTTTAAGCGACATTTTTTGGTGATATAGCTATATAAGTAAAGGAAATATACTTCCTTCAAGGATTTAAATGTTGCAACTCCTCGCGCGGCTGTATGTGAAAAAGTCTATGCCTGTAGAATTCACTATAAACTGTGGACATTGGATTGACAATTGTGACAGAGCTTCGGCCGTGGTGTGTTTTGAATTTAAATAAAGCGTAGTCATTAATGTACTATAAAAGTCACAGAAAAGCAAACGTAAATGTCGTTTCTTTGATTTTACAGGTATAGAGATATAAATAATTATATATAAATTGTAAAAAACGAAAGTAATTGTATATTAAATAAAACCTTTGATTTTACAGAGCAACAACAGAGTTTGTTTTTTTATAAAAGTTTGATGATCGTTAAGCACCTTATATATTTATTTTAGGGATGTAACGGAGGCAGTTTTATCGGAACCGAAGTCGGAGTCGGAGTTTTTAAATTTGATTTATCGGAGTCGGATTCGGAGTCGGATTCGGAGTCGGAATCGGAGTCGGAAGCAACGTCAGTCACAAGTGACGGCAGAATAAAATAGTTTTATTAAGGGACAAATAAAAAAAACATTATTCATGAACCTTTTTAATTAGAAAGTGATAAATTTACAAATACACAGACAATGAAAATTGCTGTTTCTTATTAACATTTTCATAGTACTGTGAGAAAACGATTACCTGAGCTACTGGTCGCGTAGTCCACGACATTTAAGCGCAAAGTGGATAAAACCACTATTGTATGTCTGCTCACATAGCGTGATAGCGTGAAGATATGTTATTTATTATATCTTAAATTTGATCCCATTTTAATATAGTGCAGGATTGATACATGTCTTCGAAAGTATAAGCCAGAACTTTTGAATTGACAACAGCATAATCCATTTCCCTCTACATCTCCCTCGTGTGTAGGCAGATGTTGAGAATCGAGACTGTTTCCGAGCGTATATCAGGTTTTTTTTTTGATAGCCCGGGGGATATTGTTGACGGACCTTAGGGAGCTTTTTGGTTGACGGACTTGCACCGACTAAAACCCCCGGGGTCACACAGAGCTCTCGCCTGGATAAGTTGGTCGGCACGCTCCCTCAAGCGCATCGCAACACAACACAACACAACACAATCCAACACAACACAACCCTTTTTTTTTTTTTTTTTTTTTACTTGGGGAAAATCCTCATAGGACCGTCCCGGCCGCGAAGGGGGTAGGCAGCCGGGGTGTGCCGGACTTTTAGCAGCTAAAAACCCCAAGGTGACTACTTCTGCGAATTAGTGGGGACTGCGGGTCCTGTAATCAAATCGCCGCAGCCCCACTACGAACACAACACAACCGAACACAACCGAACACAACCGAACACAACCGAACATAACCGAACACAGCCGAACACAACCAAATACAACCGAACACAACCGAACACAACCGAACACAACCGAACACAACCGAACACAAACGAACACAACCGAACACAACCGAACATAACCGAACACAGCCGAACACAACCAAATACAACCGAACACAACCGAACACAACCGAACACAACCGAACACAACCGAACACAACCGAACACAACCGAACACAACCGAACACAACCGAACACAACCGAACACAACCGAACACAACCGAACATAACCGAACACAACCGAACACAACCGAACACAACCGAACACAACCGAACACAACCGAACACAACCGAACACAACCGAACACAACCGAACACAACCGAACACAACCGAACACAACCGAACACAACCGAACACAACCGAACACAGCCGAACACAACCAAATACAACCGAACACAACACAACACAACACAACCTAACATGGGCAAATAAAAGCTGTTGTTCACAAAGTGTTGGATATATCAGAAACCGTTATCCTCCAGTGAACATTGTCCAGTGAACAAATTAAATCAAATTTGCTGCAGGGTTGTTTTTGTGTTAATTTCTATTTTACTTAATTTAATGTAAATGTAAAATAAAAAAACCTTTTAGTAATAAATTTAAATGTACATTTAGTTTTAAATTTAATAATTTAACCATATTTTTTTAATTTAAATTTTAAAAAATGTCTTCTACAAATTAAGTAGCACTGATTGTTTGATTAATTGATATTATGTTTCAACAACATATAAAGTAAAATCAAATGAATTGACTGCAACAGTGGTGGTGACCTCCGATGAATACCTCCGATTAAAAAGTTTCGGAACCGAAGTCGGAACCGAAGGTGTAATAACGATCGGAAGTTCCGACTTATCGGAGTCGGAGTCGAAGCTCCGTAACATCCCTGATTTATTTTTAGATTCGTTAAAAACACTTAGTCCGAAAAAATATACATGTTAGTATATCACCAAAAAATGTCGCTTAAACCAAATAGCCTTTTACCCCTCACCCCAGTAATATATTGTTAGAATTATTAATTGCAACACTAAAACAACGCCACCTGTCGATATATATGTAAAACCATTTGTCATCTGTCATTACATTTTGTCTATCATATTGTGCTGTATGTGTCCTATGTGTCTTATAACTATTAAATTAATATTTCGTTCTAAATGTATATTTTCACTTAAATACTTTCATACAACAACAGGTTATGGGCAAATATTATCTGAAAGTAAATTACAAATATAATTCGTTACGAAAGTGCTGCAACTAAATTGGATTAAATTTGATAACCTCAACCGGCCATTACCGGCGTGTGCGTTTCCTACCTTCAACATAATTTTTTGACGAGAAATATACATAAAAATGGTGTCACAAATATCAATAGGCACTATTGAGAGACTTATTGGAAGAGAAAACTACCAAAGTTGGAAATTTGCCGTCAAAAACTATCTGGAACATGAAGAATTGTGGCAGGAAATTGAACCAGAATTGGGTTATCAATCTGATAGTAAGAAAAATACGAAAGCAAGGTCGAAAATAATACTTTTGATAGATCCAGTTAATTATGTCCACGTTCAGGAGGCTACAACAGCGAAACAGGTATGGACAAAACTCGAAAAAGTATTTGATGACTCCGGGCTCAGTCGAAAAGTAGGTCTACTACGAAACTTGATCACCACCAACTTGGAAAATTGCTCGAGTGTCGAAGAATATGTCAATAAGGTAATGTCAACAGCTCATAAGTTAAGAAATATCAATTTTGTGGTGGGAGACGAGTGGCTTGGTACATTGCTGCTTGCTGGCCTCCCTGATTACTACAAACCGATGATAATGGCTTTAGAGAGCTCTGGTGTGGCTATTACTGCTGATTATGTCAAAACCAAGTTGCTACAAGAGGTTAAGATATCAGATTCTATTGCATACTATTCAGAGGCTAAGACTTACAATAAACAAAATATGTCAAAGTTTTCAGCAAAAAATTCACATAACCAAATACAAGAAAAAAAGAAATCCAAGGGCCCACGGTGCTTTGTATGTAATAAGCAAGGGCATATAAGTAAAAATTGCTATTTTAAAGATAAAAAAAAGGGTTTCTCAAACACAGATAATTCAAAAAATAATGTTTATTATGCTGCTTTTCCAGTTGCTGCTGAATTGGATGGAAACTGCTGGTATGTTGATTCTGGAGCATCACTGCATATGTGCAATAAGGAGAATTGGATGTATGATGTTACTCCATCTACAATCAATAACATCAAGGTTGCAGATAATAAAATATTGCCAGTAAAAGGCAGTGGCAATGTGGATTTACAGATAAGAGACACAGATGGCACATTACAGACAATACAGGTTAGAAATGTTTTATTCGTACCCACACTATCAGTAAATTTACTTTCTGTAAGTCAAATGGTAAACAATGGCTGTGAAGTGAAATTCGAAAATGATGGTTGTAAAATTTATAAGAATAATAAATTAATATTGACAGCTTTGCATCGCAACAACATGTATATAGTTAATAATGTTTCCGAAGCACCGGCATTGCTATCAACAGTAGATGAGCGAGATATAAATTTATGGCATCAAAGGATGGGCCATCTAAATTTCACTGACTTACAGAAAATAACGGAAAGTGCAGAAGGGGTCGAATTATTAAAAAAAGGTAATCAAGTTTGTACAACTTGTTTA
This sequence comes from Automeris io, assembly GCA_036320925.1. Classification (NCBI taxonomy): domain Eukaryota; kingdom Metazoa; phylum Arthropoda; class Insecta; order Lepidoptera; family Saturniidae; genus Automeris; species Automeris io. Next base: position 12,195,390 of record JAUDJH010000018.1, on the reverse strand, counting down.
GAAGGTAAAATGAGTAGACAACCGATTAAAAATACTGGCACTAGAGCTTCTGAACTGCTCCAATTAATACACTCCGATGTTTGTGGTCCGATGGAGACAAGTTCTATTGGAGGTGCCAAATATTATGTTACTTTCATAGATGATTATAGCAGGAAGGTATTTGTCTATTTCATGAAAAATAAGTCTGAGACTTTAGAGAAATTTAAAGAATTTAAGAATTTAGTGGAAAACGAATTAAATAAAAAAATAAAGATATTGCGCTCAGATAATGGAAAAGAATATATAAATAATGAATTTAAACTGTTTCTGTGTAAAACTGGTATCCAGCATCAAACAACTAACCCATATACGCCTGAGCAAAACGGCATGGCAGAGAGAATGAACCGTACATTAGTAGAAAGAGCTAAATGTTTAATTTTGAATTCCAGAATACAAAAATATTTTTGGGCTGAAGCGGTTTCAACAGCGGCTTATATTGTAAATCGTTCACCAACAAAAGCTTTGGATTACAAGACACCATATGAAATGTGGACAGGTAAAAAACCAAATTTAAATAACATGAAAATTTTTGGTTGTCAGGCAATGGTTCATGTGCCAAAGGAAAAGAGACAAAAATGGGATTCAAAAGCTGTCAAAATGATATTTGTGGGTTATTGTGAATATACAAAAGGCTACAGATTGTATGATGTGATTAAAAAACAAATATACAAGAGCAGAGATGTTGTTTTTTTGGAAAACACAGTCAAAAATAATTGTGTTATAATGCCGCTTACTAAGTTGCAACAACAGGAAGCTACTGAACTGGAATCTGATACTGATACTTTTGTAAATGAAAATTCTAACGAGGAAAAATCATTCGATGCCACCAGTGAATTGTCAAACTCAGAGTCAGATAATAATGATCCAGATTACACACCAGAGAGTCTCGAAGAGGAAGAAACAAATCAATTTAGAAATATAACTCTGAGGCCAAGGAATAAACCTACTACATATTTTTGTAATAATGAGAAGCCAACTGATTCAGCAATATTATTAAAGGAGCCAGAAACTGTGGAAGAAGCTCTTTCAGGTCAAAAAGCAAAAGAGTGGAAAGATGCCATGGATAGTGAATATGAATCACTCCTTCAGAATAATACTTGGACATTAGTAACACTTCCTGAAAACAAAAGAATAATTCCTTGCAAATGGGTTTATAAAATGAAAACTGATGCAAATGGTAAAGTTGTACGATATAAAGCTAGATTAGTCATAAAAGGTTTCATACAAAAGAAAGGAACTGAATATAATGAGATTTTTGCTCCGGTAGTACGACATACTTCAATAAGATATTTGTTTGCATTGGCTGTTAAAGAAAACTTATATATAGATCAAATGGATGCAGTCACAGCATTTTTACAGGGAGACATAGATGCTGAAATATATATGAATCAACCACCGAGCTATGAATATGGGCACGAAGTATGTAGATTAAATAAGTCCATTTATGGCTTAAAACAGGCCAGTCGCCAATGGAATTTAAAACTAACAGCCTTGTTAAAAAAAATGGGATTGAAAAGTACTTCTGTGGATCCATGTGTGTACTATAAAAATGATAGTGGAAACATTCTTGCTATACTGATATATGTTGATGATTTATTAATATTTTATAATAACATACAGCAAGGTGAAGAAATAAAGCAACAACTTAAAAGTAAATTACATATGAAAACACTTGGACCTGTAAATCATTTTATTGGTTGGAGAATTAGTCAGAATGAGGCCAGAAACCAAATACATATTGACCAGACTGCCTATATAGAAAAAATCCTACATAGATTCCATATGACAGATTGTAATGCAGTTCATTCACCATGTGATCTTAGCTCAAAATTGATTAGTACAGTAGAGCAAGATAATATCGCTAGAAATGTCCCTTATCAAGAAGCAATAGGGAGTTTACTTTACCTGTCACAGGGTACAAGACCAGATATATGTTTTATAGTCAACAAATTGAGCAGCTTCAATAACAAACCAGAAATGCAACACTGGCTAGCAGTAAAAAGAGTACTGCGGTATATAAAGGGCACAAAGGAGTGTAAATTGATATTTAGTCAAAACAAAGAAGAAGAAAGAGTGTTTGGCTATAGTGATTCAGATTGGGCTTCAGATACTAACAGCCGGCGTTCATGCACTGGCTACACTTTTCTGTTTCAGGGTGCTTCAGTTTCATGGTGTTCTAAACGTCAGAACACAGTTGCATTATCAACCATGGAGGCAGAGTACATGGCACTAGCTACTGCCACACAAGAGGCTTTGTGGCTGCGGCATTTGGAGTCAGAATTGCAGTGTAATATTTCAGTTGCACCTACCATAATTTACTGTGATAATCAAAGTGCAATTAAATTTGCAGGCAATGATTCCTACTATGCACGAAGCAAACATATAGATATACGATATCATTTTCTTCGCGAAAGAGTCGCTGAACAGCATATTGAACTGATATATGTCGGTACTCAAGAAATGATAGCCGACATTCTTACAAAACCAATTTCTCAGAAGAAGACTGAAGATTGTTCTGTGGCTATGGGTTTGCAATTAAGAAGAGGATGTTAGAATTATTAATTGCAACACTAAAACAACGCCACCTGTCGATATATATGTAAAACCTTTTGTCATCTGTCATTATATTTTTTCTATCATATTGTGCTGTATGTGTCCTATGTGTCTTATAACTATTAAATTAATATTTCGTTCTAAATGTATATTTTCACTTAAATACTTTCACACAATAACAGTTAATCACTCTAAGGGTCGTTAGGGTGTTACGGGACGCACGGGGTAAGATGATGCCCGCGCGCACGGGGTGCTTGCTGATTCAGTCAACTGCCGAGACCCAAGGCTAGAGTACGTGCGTGTGCGTCGCAGTTCGGTGTGCCTTAAAGTGCAAATAAACAGTAAAACGTCAAAATCCGAGTCTTTCTACCAACACACCCACGACCAGCGGTCATACAATACATTTTATTTAGTTATGTAGGATAATATATTATATTATACTGTGGCGTATATTTTCCTTAAAACACTCTAAATACATTTGAGGTGAAGAACAAAATTCTTGGCGATAAATCAAAGATAACAATATCATAATATAATCATAATACTCGAGGTACATTGTTTTAATATAGCTTGTTTCCATTACTGCGTGCTGAGAGACGGTTTTGACTTCCGTAAGAAACACAAACGAATCGAGCTGAGCGACGAACGTGTAGAAGTAGTAATTATAAAACCAGGATGAATAGTTCTTCAGAGCACTCTCCTTTCTACAAACGGCAGAACACATAGAGAAGCGGCATACGACCGGGGCCTTTCACAAAAGCCAGCGCTGCAGACTGCCTCTGTGGTATTAAGCTGTCGGAGCCCATTTCGCCATGTTTATATGTTTTTATATTTTCTACTTTTCTTTAATTGTGTTTCTGTATTTTTATTTTTAGTCCGTGGCGAAATAAATATATTTCATTTTATTTCATTACATATCTGCGTTTTTTTTACTGTGGCTCGACATAGTAACTACAGCATAGATGGGCAAAATGTAATCAGATTAATGAAAATGATTAACGATTACATTTTACGTTTTTTACCATTAATATGACTGCATTTTGCTCATTTATGTTTTAAACACTACAAAATCCCAGATTGTATACACATTTATGATTTCTTAATGTTTTAAATGCATTTAATCATGATTACAGAGCAAGAAAATTAAAATTGCGACTACATTTTGTAATTGTTCATCATTAATCAGATTACATTTTGCCCATCTCTGGACTACAGAGTACCTGATGGTAAGTACAGTGTAGTCGAAAAACGAAAACGACTATCAAAGGATGAAAATCCATTGATAGTCTACATCGTCATGTCGGCCCACATATACCACGACTGAAGGTCTCTAGGTATATGAGCTACTGGATATACACAAGCTGATCCCGAAACGCGACAAGCCGAAACTGGTCACTATGACGGGATTTACACCCATGTACTGTGGTCACGATCCAGACGGGCACCGACGCCCTACCACTACGCAAAAGGTATTACTAGCAAAACGTTTGTCAGGTCATAATATTAAATGGCTGATTTATCTGTTCCGGTAAACTTATCAGGTTACTTTGGAGTATTCCGGTAAACTGTAAGGTTTAAAGCCTCCTTTAGGTTCTTAATTTACAATCACGATCTATAAAATGTAAATAGGTTAACTCCGAAGGCCATAAATAACGAAATGCCGCATTAAAAGTCATTGTCGTCCAATATTTTTTAATTACGCCAACGACTTTAATCTTCTTTGGCTTCAACATAAAGCTTTCTAAATTGAGAAACCGGGACAAAGTTTTCAGCAGAATACAATTATAATACAAAGTATTTTTGCTTTTAGAATGATAATAAGAAAGTTCTTAATAAATGTTTTGTCTGTTCGAAGAATTGGGCTAGATTTGGAGGTGAAAATCTGAACTACAAATATTATATTGTTACAACGGAACTAGACTAAAAATTGAACCGTAGATTTCTAGGTTTTTAGGTATCATTACACTATGATTTTAAAACGCGTAGATTGTCTTGAGGTGCTCTTTCAAATGGACTAACTGTCAAACAAATCGCTAAAGCTCATTGAACATCAAAGATGCTGCCTTAGCTACACCGTTTATTCCGAGAAACGAGACAAGCGTGGTCAGAAAATTAATAAGACAAAGTCTGTGAATGTCGAGCCGCGTAATATCGATAAGTGATTCGGGAACATCCAGGCAAATATACAAGGTGTAGAGATCTCTCTAAATCTTTTTCAAAAATGACGGAAACCTGCCACACTTGCAGGTGAGATTGAGGTCAAGCACAAGCCTGTTTGTAACAAAAAAAGCCACTAATATGTCTCTGTTTACACCGAAAGGGATATAGCGTGACGATATATCATTATATATGTATCACTGCTTACCCTGAAAACAAACAAATCGAATAGCAACGTGCCGTTGAAATTATAAATCATACCGGGTCCAGAATCTAAACATGTCTAGTTGACAAAACGGGTGATTCTCGTGAATTTATGACGGTCCTTGCTGCGGTAAGGGCGGGTACACAAAAATCTCCCGAAACTTATAATTTGTTTTAATTTATAATAATAATGTATCGTCACGCTGTATCACTTTCAAGGCGAGCAGAGATACATTAGTAGTTGTATACATTTTGCGCTTGTATGTCGTACCCAACGTGAGCAGTAGCGCAGCGGATCGCTGTGACATTTCTATTAGAAGCCATGCGGGCTTCCTCACGATGTTTTACTTTACCGGTGAGCACGTGGAGCCTTATCCCTACTGAATCTGGAAAAGTCCATTCGTACATGCCGGGATTTAAGCCTATAACTATTCACTTCGACGCGTATAATTACTGATCTCTTATCAACTAGGCCATTGCAGTCACTAAGAAAACCTTAATTATTTTTCTAACGGATATTAATTGAAACGGGCGTTTTTCTGTTTAGATTAGTTTATTTACAAAGTCAATCAGAGCAAACACGTAATAAACTTTTTTTTTTACACTGGCTCGACATAGTGACTACAGAGTTCCTGATGGTAAGTACATTGTAGTCCAAAAACGAAAGCGACTATCAAAGGATGAAAATCAATTGATAGTCTACATCGTCATGTCGGCCCACAAATACCACGACTGAAGGTCTCTAGGTATATGAGCTACTGGATATGCACAGGCTGATCCCGAAACGCGACAGGCCAAACTGGTCTCTGTGACGGGCTTTACACCCATACACTGTGGTCGCGATCCAGACGGGCACCGACGCACTACCACCTCGCTGCTGCTCGTTTAGCACCACCCAGGAGTCATGTGTAGGGAAGCTAGGGTAAAGCCCACGGACGCGAGCAGCTTCGACTCCCACGCGAGCAGCTTCGACTCCCAATAAAATAAATACAAAGAAAAGGACGCGCGCAACACAATCGCCGGATGGGCTACGACGCTTGCGCGGCGATCTGTGGCACTGGCCACCTAGCGGTGAGGGGAGAAAGGTGTGCACCGTAATGCGCGAGTGATCTAAGGATACCCTGCCGCATTACATTATTAATTTTAATCATCTGTCACAAAAAATAATATAAAAGATATTGTAAAGTCATACATTTTAAAAAGTTGTTTGTACTCATTTTGATCCTATATATATTGTGTGTGTGTGAATTTGTATGTATGAGCGTATTTTACATGTTATTGTATGTGATACTTTATGTAGCATCTGATCTTTATTTTTATTCTGACTGGGCACAGTGACTACTTCATGCCTGATGGTAAGCATAGTGTTGTCCAAAAAACGACAACGACTATCAACAGTTAAGAAAAGCCCATCAGTAGTCGTATCGTTCATGCCGGCCTGCACAGATATCTCTTCACGCTACACTAAAAAGATCCTATATCATAGGACGGCGACAACACGCTCTTCGGAAGACCATTCCACAGCCCAACGACACGGCAAAAGTAAGAGTTAGAGAACTTCTTAATCACAGCTTGATATGTATTAATAACAAAAAGAAAACCTTAATTCGTTGTATTATTACAAAAAATATTACACCTAAGTTTTTATACACTGGCGGTGGGCCCATATGGAATTGATTAAAAGTCTTTCAGTTTACTACAATGGGCAGAAGTATCCTTGCGATGCTTTGTTTGGTACAACTCCGGCAATTGCACTTTTTGTGTGCGGCCGAGATGACCCTATGAGTACATTCACCAAGTAAAAAGTTTACTTGCACTGATTTTTTTAATGATTTACAGACGGATGCTTGACCTTAAATATACCCGGTGGAACGTAAAGACAAGCCCCACAGTGGATAATGTCCCCCAACAAATGCCTATTCACTCTTCTCTTAAAGGCTCCTAAGTCATAAGATCGTGGAAATATGCTCGCTAGAAGCGTATTCCACTCATAAGCTTTTTTTTACACTGGCTCGACATAGTGACTACAGAGTACCTGATGGTAAGTACAGTGTAGTCCAAAAACGAAAGCGACTATCAAAAGGATGAAAATCCATTGATAGTCTACATCGTCATGTCGGCCTGCATATACCACGACTGAAGGTCTCTAGGTATATGAGCTACTAGATATATACAAGCTGATCCCGAAACGCGACAAGCCGAAACTGGTCACTATGACGGGCTTTACACCCATGTACTGTGGTCGCGATCCAGACGGGCACTGACGCTCTACCACCTCGCTGCTGCTCGTTTAGCACCACCCAGGAGTCACGTGTAGGGAAACTACGGTAAAGCCTACGGACGCGAGCAGCTTCGACTCCCAAAAAAGTTGTTCGCGTGATGAATGTAAAAGTTATAACTTTGTGCGGATATAAGAAACGTCCATCTTATACGGATGGTACCCGACATGACGTCTGATACCATGACGGAGGCTGGTGGAATTAGAGAAGATATCTCCAGAGATCAGTCTCAATTGATAAATTAATAATAAAAAATACACTCTGTGTGAACTCCGCCTTACTGTTAAATCGTCTGTACGCAGGATGAATATATTAAAAGGGAGATAGTGTCGCAAAATGAAAATATTACCAAATACAAGCTACTATCAAATATCTAAGAGCTGAGCATAATTTAGATGTTGGTTAGAGTAGGTACGTGAGGTCTGCGGCGATTTGATTACAGGACCCGCAGTCCCCACTAATTCGCAGAAGTAGTCACCTTGGTTTTTAGCTGGTAAAAGTCCGGCACACCCCGGCTGCCACTCACTTCGCGACAGGGACGGTCCTATGAGGATTTTCCCCAAGTAAAAAAAAAAGGTACTTGAATGATAACCGAGGCACATTTCCAAGGCAACACATCGCGCACCGCTCAAAGAAAATGAAGGTTAGCAAAATGGTGTCCAGGGGCCTTCCATCAATAGGCCAGACGTCGCCGGGTGCTGAGGAAGCTGGCACAGCCTTGCCTTTGGCTCCGGCAAACGGGAGAAGGAACACCCCGGGGGTTTTAGTCGGTGCGACTCCGACACACCGGGGGATGACCCTCATCGGCCCCTGACGGCCCTTAACGGGTTTCCCCCGGGTTATAAAAAGGCGATAACCGAGCAGTAGACTTGAGGGAACCTGCTGCCCGTGAAAAAGATATGGAGGGTGGTCTGGCTTTATATCCGCCCCTACCAGAGAGCAAGCCTAAATAAACCTCTTCGCTGCCCAGGCAATTGGACGAATTTGGTTTCCCAGGCCAGGGTGGAGTGATTAGAGAAGCACCTCGGGGGTTTTAAATCAATAGGAGTCTGACACACCAGGGTCGCTACCCTCACAGCGGCCCTGATGGTTCTATGTAAAATTTTCACCAGGTTACCAAAGACAAAGGTGACTCCTTCTGAGCAACGGGCACTAAAGGGAGGGAGCGCGTTTTGTATTTTAACTTCCTTCCATGCATCTTCGTTTGTATCACGGTGAGTGTTCTGAAGAGTTATTTAACCTTGCTCAGGCGTGGTGTGGTTACTATGACGAGTCGGGATTAAAATATTAACATATATGTATATATGTATTGTGGAGCTCTTCAACAGTTCTCTTGAAACAGTTGTAATCAGTTTATATTCTATATTTTGCAATATTATTCGTACAATTACATATTTTTTCTCCTTTATTTATATATTAACTTAAATACAACGTTTCTTTTCGAAAGCTCGGGATGCAATACCTGGAATAATCTACAATACCTTCTCAATTTCAAATACGAACGATCTTCTTTTTTTTTTCCGATTCTTACTCACAGAATATTGTTTTACTAAACAGCCAACATCATATAAATATGACTTAATGTCAAGGATATGTAACCTAATTTTATGAACTCCTTACACACAATTACTGCAATATTCATATATATATTTTTATTCTATGTATTGCATGTGTACTTAGCGTTTTTTCTAAATATCTTGGAATATTTTGATGGTTTCAGAATAGATTAGGTTTCAATGTTTGATAGTAATATATTTAAACGATTAAGCTTAGATCCCTAGTGATGGGAAATGAAAGGTAGCTGTCTATGTGCGTATTAATCGAAACCTAGTGCTGGGCTGATAGCACACTAATCTGATTGAGATGACGTAGTCAGTTAGGGCTGACACTCTTTAAAGTGTGAATTTATTCAGCTGTCGAAAAACATAAAAACTCGTAACGGCTAACCAATAAACATAGAAATCTTCAAACGTCGAGTAGGTGAGCGCGCTCCAATTTCGCTCATCACTTTCCAACAGCTGAGATTGAGGTTAAGCGCAAACCAGGCTGTAATAAAATAAGAATAAAGGTTAGTTCACACAAGAACCGTTTCAAAGGTAAGTTTTTATTGTGAATTTATATTTCCTACTTATATTTACTATTACTTTTTTTTCCGAACACGACACAGTGACCACATCTCGTCTGATGATAAGCATGGTACAGTCAAAACAACTATCAACAGTTAAAACAAATCAATCGATAGTCGCAGCGATTAAGCTGGCCTGCACAAATATCAGTCCACACTACGCTTAAAGGATCCCATATCATAGGATGGTGGGAACACGCTCGCCGGAAGACCATTCCACAGCCCAATGACACGGCAAAATAAGGAGTTAGAGAACTTCTTAGTCCTAACCGGGATGTGAGATACCGTATAGCTGTGACTACGTAAAGCCGCGCGCGTGGTTTTTGCTATAAAAAGAAGAGGGTAGAACAACGTTCAATAACTCTACAGAACACTCGCCATCTTGGTTTGACTATGCCAGCCTCTCTAGAGGTCTTTTAGTAGCTGCATTTAGGATTTAATCGGGACATATCCCTTTAAACAATTATTATTTTCTTATAAAAAAGAAAGCTCGAAGTATCGTTTGGGAGTCGAAGCTGCTCGCGTCCGTAAGCTTTACCCTAGCTTCCCTACACGTGACTCCTGGGTGGTGCTAAACGAGCAGCAGCGAGGTGGTAGGGCGTCGGTGCCCGTCTGGATCGCGACCATAGTACATGGGTGTAAAGCCCGTCACAGTGACCAGTTTGGCCTGTCGCGTTTCGGGAACAGCTTGTGTATATCCAGTAGCTCATATACCTAGAGACCTTCAGTCGTGGTATATGTGGGCCGACATGACGATGTAGACTATCAATGGATTTTCATCCTTTGATAGTCGCTTTCGTTTTTGGACTACACTGCACTTACCATCAGGTACTCTTTAGTCACTATGTCGAACTAGTGTACAAAAAAAAGCTTCCCCACTTTATGCCCGTTGCAAGGTGGTTGATGACATTTATCATCTCCTTGTATTGGAATGTAGTGGCAACGAAAAATTTAGAAGACTTCTTTCTCAGAACTGGCGAAGTGTTGGAGAAATTAATATCATATTGGGAGAGTCGACGTCGGTTAATGCAAAAAGAATTTACAGATTCACACAGTTGTCACTTCGCCAGAAGTGAGTTTAAAAAACATGACATACCTTACGAGGCTGGCATAGTCATCAACACTTAATGAGGGAATATCTCTGCGCAACTGCAACCATTCAAGACGTTTTTTAACGTCTGGATCATTCAACATGCGGGCAGCCCTACTTGTCAGCTCTTTTCGTAATATGCTTTCCGAACCAGTGGTAGATTAACTTTCAATTGAGGACTTAAAAGTGCTTGTTGTAACTTAGAGAAGTAAATTTTGATGGCCAAAAATATTTTAAAGCGGTCACTGACAACCCTAAATACAAACCATTGATAGATTTAGGTATGCGAGGTGTGGAGCATCTCAGCGCTAGGTTTCATGAGCTTAGGAGGAATGTTAGCACTTAATATCACGACGCACTCTGTGGGGAGTTGACAGATATGTTATACAACTTCATCTTTAACTTAATATGTTATTCAAGCGAGGCTTGGAGGTTAAGGAACTTTTATTAACTATGATCGCAATAAATATTTAAGAATCAAGAACTCCCACCCATGCACTGTGGTCGCGATCCAGACGGGCACCGACGCCCTACCACCTCGCTGCTGCTCGTATAGCACCACACAGGAGTCACGTGTAGGGAAACTAGGGTAAAGCCTACGGACGCGAGCAGCTTCGACTCCCACGACGGTTATATCCTTGCGCGTATATATCGATTGCAATGTGACCAGTAGTGCAGCAGTTCGCTACTCTGAGGGCACTCACACATGACCAATTTTATTAGATATCATGCGGGTTTCTTTACTACGTTTTCTTTCACTGGGGAGCATGAGTTGCCCAGATTTGTGTGGAAAACCCTAAAAAGATCGTTTTAGAGCATGGCTTCAGCCAGCTGTTTCGGCATCAGCTTGTGTGCCTCCAATTGCTTATATACCTAGAGACCCTTAAACTCGGTATATGTCGGTGCAGCCGTGGTGGATGCCGGCAGAATAGAATAGCACCCCCCTCTTCTTGCTGAGGTGTCGTAAAAGGCGACTAAGGTATCTCTTTAACACCGCATTATATTTAGGTGTTCAGAGAAGGAAAACTCGACCAAACCTGCATCCCACTCCCTCCCGATCGTACTGGTTTTCCATTCCATCGGGCCTGAGGGAGCTCGGACGAGAGAGTGCTTTTCTGGCTTCGTGTCCAGTTATGCACTTGAATATCTCCTGCGCAATTGACTGTTTCCGTAAAGTGGACTTTAATTTTCTTAATCAGTATTGAAACAGTCGCCGTGGCCGAATCCGGCTAGGACATCATCATCATCATATGTCGGTCAACATGACGCCAGAGACTATCAATGGATTTATCCCATAACAGTCGGTCCTGTCTTTGACTACACAGTACTTTTCCAGAGTCTATGATTTTGAGGACAAGCGGCGTAGCGATTTAGACTCGAAGCGTGACGAGTTAAAAGCCCAGCCACCTGCGGCTATTAACCCTTTTCATGATAGTGTATCTGTGGAGACACATCAGAATTTACAAAACCTATTGCCATAAGTTTTTAGCGCAAACTTAGTATTTTTATATGAATATTTAGGTAATTTCTTAGTTTTTGAACGCACGGTTAGTTTCTATTAGACATCCTTGAAACATAAGGGTTACGGTATGAATATTATTTTATTATTGAAAGAAAGAACATTCTGCCAAGTTAAGGGTTAACTACAATTATGTTAATGGTATGCTCATATGCCCTCAATGATCAAGAGTCTTCCTAAAGAAGATATAGTATGTGAGTCATATAAGACCTCACGACCGGACAAACCGATGTTGAATCAGTCGCTGTGGCCAAATCCGGCTAGAACATCACATTATTAATCACTTTTCCTCAGGTACAATGTAGCCAGTATAAATAAAAGTAAAAGAAAAGCGATGCAAGTCATTTACTAACTCCTGACATAGTCGCGGAGGAAATGTTCAATGAGACATACTTAGAGCAATAACTTTCACTCAGTTAACTCTGCACCGGGTAACCGGGCGAAGTTATCCAGATGAACCCGGTTAACCGGCTTCATATGTACGGTGTTGCACGTTGTTGCAAAGCATGATTTTTCTAACTAATTTTGCAAAACACGTAATATCTGAATAAAAGTCGGTATCATACAAAAGCCGATTAATCACCTATCTCCGCAACCTTCGACCCATGTTGAAGATTTAAAGATCATAAAAAATTTAGCACAAGACTGCTTAAAAGAAAAATTATATTTTTTAATTCAAGTTACTTAATATATATAAGGTTAAACAATCTTCAACGGTTAAAGAAAACAAACTCTTTTATTGCTCTGAAAATACAAAGTGGAGATTTAATACATACATGTTTCACAATGTATACAATAATTAATATCACTCAATATACCTGAAAATACAAAGAAACGATAAATTTTTTTTTATTTATGGCTTTATTCCAAGGACTGGTTCTTTGTGACTTCGCCAATGTCAGTGTGATAATTAAAAAGAACGACAATTATGTTTGTTTCTTTATTTTCACCGGCCATTAACGACACGCTTTATAACAAAAAACTATATTCAAAAACACCACGGCCGAGTCTCTGTCACCTGTCAAAACAAAGTTCCACAGTTTATAGGAAGTTGTAGCGGCATAGACTTTGTCACATACAGCCGCGCGAAGAGTGACAACATTCAAAACCCTGAAGGAATTATATTTCCTTTACATATATTATAAAAAAAAAATCTAGAGTACCAGCTTCCACCTTCTCCCTTCCGCAACAATACAACATGGACTGATATACGAAGTCATAGTGTTACTGTTATTTCCATTCCGATACGGATTCTAAAATTTCCATTCCTGGCCTCTGCCGTACCATCAGGCTCTGGAATGATCGGAAGATTATGGAAAACTGGAACACATAGCTTTGTTTGGAGAAACCAATGTTTTCTCCTAAAGAAATGTGAAAAATTATTGTCACTTTTAGGTTATCAAATTAGTGCCATTTTGTCGTTGTTGTGATCTTTTGGACGATTCAATTTTGTTTCCTGAACTTGTGTTGTGGGCTTGGACAACGATAAAATCTGCATATAGCAAAATGCTACCGGAACTTATTGATTTTTCTGATGGGGTAGGGTGGAGTGCGCGCTGGTCTTAGTCTTAGATATAACACGACCGGGGCCCTTCACGAAAATCAGCGCTGCAGACTTCCTGTGGCTTTAAGCTGATGGAGGGCCTATTTTCGCCCTGTTTATATGTTTTTGTATTTTTCTTTTGTTTCAGTATGTTATTTCTGTTACTGTATTTAAATTTCTAGTTTTTTGTTAATTTGTGGCGAAATAAATACATTTCATTTCATTTCATTTCTTTGCTTTTGACGTCAATCTGGACTATTGAATGCTAAAGATTCTTACGACGGCCTCAAAAACAATTAATCCAGAGCCGTAAAAGTTAATATTTAAAAAAAGTGCCACGGCGTAATGTGACAAGGAATTGACATCACACATCAAGAAGATTGTCTGGTACCCGCACATCTGCGACACCCCGAGCTATAAAAGCCTTTACGACGAATTCACAATGGATGCACAGCGATTTACAAGTGGTAATAAAATTTACGACGGAATCGTGAGGGACGCTTTTCAGCGATCCTTGGATCCGTATTTACGGGTGTCAAACGCATGAATAATGATGCAGAGACGCTTTGGAGGTTTTCTTATCGATATGAAGGTTTTAAGGGTTCCGTACCTGAGAAGGAAAAACAAAACTCTCATAGAATCACTTAGTTGTCTGTCTGTATGTGTACGCGTAACATAAATTTAAATTATTTATTTTTCCACAATGTTCATCGGTTCGCGCGAGCTGGCCAATCAGAAGACTCTATATGAGTATAGCGTGACAGTGCGTTACCACCATTGGTTCCAAGCACGTGGTGGGGGATGGCTCTGTTCAGTGACGTGCATAGGGTATTTGAACCGGGTAGGCAGAATTCGCGTAATTAATTCGAATATTATATTATGATAGTAAATATTATATTACTTTCATAGAAAAGATAGGTGGCGTGAATATAGAATAGATTTTTAATATAAATGATGTACAGAATTCCCTTCACTGGGTCATGAGAGGGGAGATTGAATTGAAACCACTAGATACAGGTCACCACTGGTTTAATTACTTCACATATATAGCACGTAAAACCAATACTCAATATCTCTTTTGTTTCTCTGACGTTTCGTCACGATCTACAATATGGCACCTTTGCCTTATATGCAGCTGCTGTGAACGAAACTATAACGCGATGCAATTTTGCACAGCGCCATCTACCGAACCGACATGCATCACGCCATAGTTTGCTCACAGCAGCTGACTCATGTTCTTTTACTCGAACAATGATTCCTTTTTTTGTTTAACTTTAAGGAATTTAGTCAAGACTTATTTATCGTCAGGGCATGCAGTGCTTCCATGCATCTATGGAATTAACGCTACTGGCTCTGTTAGCATCGTATGGACAGCCGCGCTGAAAAAGGATCTCTCTAACAATGACTCGAACAGCGCGTAAATAGTTATCGTATGTGCAAAACTACTACAAGACTGCCATATCTTCACATTATCGGAGAATCGTGCTACGTATAGAGCTGTTTTCGTGCGGTCATCAGACTGGATCCAGCAGAAGACCATCAGACGCCCTGGTTTGGACTATCACACTGTCCTCAGGTACATACTTGTTGTTGTCCAGACTCTCGCGGACCTGAATTGAACGATTTTATACCAGCAGAGTAATCTCCAACCCAAAGAGTGACATCCTGGTTTACGTCAACAGGGTTAGGACGTCACAGTATGTCTATCAAGACCCTTTTTCTCAGGAACGTGTGAAGATATTAAGCCAAGACGCTCTGTTGCGAGATAGGTGGGATATGCGCCCGTGTACTCGTGCAATTACACTAATTCTTTCAGTAAACGGTAATGTGGTTTAAAAACTAAAAGGCAGTTCAATTATTTTTTAAAAACTAAAGTGGTAATAACACGATGACATAGCCGTCGCATTCCATCATCTATAATATAAAAATGAATCGCAAAATGTCTTGATAAGCGCGAAACTCGAGAACGGCTGAACCGATTTGGCTGATTTTCTTTTTTGTTGTGTTTGATGAAGTCTGAGGAAGGTTATTACGGAGAGAAAAATTCCCTGCAACTGTCTAAAAATAACACTTTTCTGTATTCTCATACAAAAAATTCGTAGTAAGTCATTTTGAACTTTAATACCACACCATATAGCTTAAATGTCAGTGGACGGGTTCCGGGAAGGCAAAACAATTGAGTGACGTATAAATATTAATGTCAATATGTGTCAATTTTTATACATATAGCATTAAGGCCAGGTTCCTTCAAACAATTTTCAAAACACAGCCGACAGGGGAAGTTATTAACATTAAAAAAACAATGTGACTTTGTTTTAGAGAAATAGGGCAGAACAAGGTCTGCCGAGACAGCTAGTATATAATATTAATAAAAGTGCGAAACGTCATTGCGTTTTTTTTTTACATTGGCTCGACATAGTAACTACAGAGTACCTGATGGTAAGTACAGTGTAGTCCAACAACGAAAGCGACTATCAAAGGATGCAAATCCATTGTTAGTCTGCATCGTCATGTCGGCCCCCATATACCACGACTGAAGGTCTCTAGGTATATGAGCTACTGGATATACATAAGGTGTTCCCGAAACGCGACAGGCCAAAGCGAGTCACTATGACGGTCTTTACATTTGTGTACTGTGGTCATGACCCAGTTCGGGCAAACGCCCTACCACCAAAAATCGTTGCGTTGTAGTGAAGCGACATCTGTCGCATGTTCCACTATAGATTAGAGACACAGATTCTGTGGCAAATTGATTACAGAATCCGCAGTCTCCACTAATTCGCAGAAGTTGTCACCTTGGGGTTTTTAGCTGGTAAAAGTCCGGCACACCCCGGCTGCTACCCCCTTCGCGGCCGGGACGGTCCTATGAGGATTTTCCCCAAGTAAAAAAAACACATTATCCTTATATCATTTACAATTAACTTATTATTATTATTTTTTTTTTTTTACACTGGCTCGACATAGTGACTACAGAGTACCTGATGGTAAGTACAGTGTACTCCAAAAACGAAAGCGACCATCAAAGGATGAAAATCCATTGATAGTCTACATCGTCATGTCGGCCCACATATACCACGACTGAAGGTCTCTAGGTATATGAGCTACTGGATATACACAAGCTGATCCCGAAACGCGACAAGCCGAAACTGGTCACTATGACGGGCTTTACACCCATGCACTGTAGTCGCGATCCAGACGGGCACCGACGCACTACCACCTCGCTGCTGCTCGTTTAGCACCACCCAGGAGTCACGTGTAGGGAATCTAGGGTAAAGCCTACGGACGCGAGCAGCTTCGACTCCCAAAACTTATGCAGTGACAGAAGAATTTATATATGAAGCGGTAATATCTTAACCGCTTTACGAGGTGGGTGCTTTACACCAACCCCTCCTAGACATACGGTAACTGAAATCCCGGCCAGGACTAAGAAGTTCTCTAATTTGTGCTCTTGCCGAGTCTTTGAGCTGTGAAATGCTCTTCCAGCGATCGTGCCCTTAAACAAAGCGGGAAGAATTTTTTTTTTTACACTGGCTCGACATATTGACTACAGAGTACCTGATAGGAAGTACAGTGTAGTCCAAGAACGAAAGCGACTATCAAAGGATGAAAATCCATTGATAGTCTACATCGTCATGTCGGCCCACATATACCACGACTGAAGGTCTCTAGGTATATGAGCTACTGGATATACACAAGCTGATCCCGAAACGCGACAAGCTAAAACTGGTCACTATGACGGGCTTTACACCCATACACTATGTTCGTGATCCAGACGGGCACCGACGCCCTACCACCTCGCTGCTGCTCGTTTAGCACCACCCAGGAGTCATGTGTAGGGAAACTAGGGTAAAGCCTACGGACGCGAGCAGCTTCGACTCCCAACAGGATGCAGGCAGGATATTTGTGCAGGCTGGTATGATCACTGCGTCTATCGATAGATTTTTCTTTCCTGTTGATAGTGTCGTTTTTTGGACTGCACCATGTTTGTCATCTGGCGTGGAGGAACATGAGAAAGACAATTTCCTCATTAAGTTGTTGATGGAATATGGATTTCAAGTCCTGGCTGGCAGCGACTTGAGGGATAGGCCAGGGATTTTTTACCAGCAAGAGCGAGGAAGCTGCAAAGGGGGTTGCTGTACTCACGATAGTCAAGATGGTTCTAAGCAGAGATTAAGTCAGGCTACAAAAAAAACATTGTTGACAAACTTATCAATTTTAGATATTTTTATACCAGTCTGCCTATCATCCAGTGAACATGGGATGCAGTTTAATAACACATAATAAAAGCTTTAACTGAATCAACATTTACTTTGTTCTATAGTTATTCATTATGCTCATGAAAAATTACTGGCTCTCATAAATGGCGCTTTTCCGAATATTATTGCAGAGGAAAAAGTATAGACCCAAATGCCGTGTTAGCGCTCTGGTTGTGTGCGCGGAAACGCTATAATATTCGCTTACACTGCTCTACAGTAAAGGTGTACAAATTCAGATCATTTAGATAGAAAGATGTGTAGATCTGTAGAAAATAGGCATCAGCTTAGTTAATCCTACGGCTTCCAACCAAATCAATCATTGATGCAAGGATTTAAATGCAGATAACTAACAGTTTGACGAGGCAAAGAAGACGGAAATATATCTCACAAAGATGTTTTACGGTAATCAATCTAGTTTTCAAATTACAATATTGTTTGGACTTTCAGATCCTTTTTCCAGCGATGACGATTTAATGTATGAAATATTTGTATACGGTATACTGTGTAATTTTATAAACAAAGGAGATATTTCAAGATACAATAATTTGTAGCAACTAATAATAATTTAAATATTTTAAAATAATATTTTTTTAAATTTAATTTAAATAACTATATTCTTTAATAACTAGACACCGTAACGCGCGTGGGGCATGATTGATTGGTAGGTTGATAAAGTTCCTTTTAAGTAATTTTAAGTAGAAAGGGATTGACCAGTTTTCTCTTCGGCCTTTATCCTGACTAAGGACAGGTAATTTATAATTTATTTTTTTAATGTATCTATTAATAGAATCAGTGGATTAAAGATAAAAAAACAACTCGAAAAACACATAAACGAAATTATATTAAGTATTTTTTACATGGGCGGTGCGCTTGAGGGAGAGTGCCGCCCAACTGATCCAGGCGAGAGCGTTGTGTGACGTGTTTCCGCACACCGCTCCATGATATTGAGGTGTGTGAGGGGTGGCTCCATACACCACTCCTCGCAGTGCAGAGATGCGGCTTTACAAAAGGCCAGACGTTGCCGAGGGTCGGAGAAGAGGATGACGCTGTTCCTCTGGCCCCGGTCAGACGGGAAGAAGGAACACCCCGGGGGCTTTAGTCGGTGCAAGTCCGAGATACCGGGGGGCAGCCCTCACCGCCCCCTGAGGTCCGTTAGGGATCCCCCGGGCTATCAAAAAAAAAAAGTATTTTTTACAAACTGAAACAAATTAATCGAGAAACATAATTTCACAACAATTTGAAGTACAAATTTGAAGTACAAATTTACGAATAAAGTAACATCTCTATTGAACAAGAAAAATGGCTGATGCGACCGTAATATTCTCACACTAAATCCACAGAGTAACCATGGAATAATTATGAACTCCAACGAGCAAATGCGCCTACGCTACAATAAGCGTCGGTTTTTATAAAACTCGTTTTCACTGGAGCGCGTCATTTTATTTATATATCAGTGTAAGGTAACATTGTCGAAATATATTTTTATGCAATATCAAGGAGTGGTTGGGCGTGTAGCTCTTACAGTAATGTACAATTAAACGGTGCTCGAAGCTCAAATTAGATTGGATGCGATCGGCTAGAAACGATGCCCAATTACTGCCATGGGAGTGCGGGGCGAGGTTAACCGTCTCCAAGCTGGAGGCTCGCAAAGTTATAACTATAGCTCCCGTAGTCCAAAATTAAGACTATTTTTGTATCACAGGATATTCAATTCAATCTAATTTGTGTATGAGGAACAATCTTTTGAAAAGAGCGACTGCTAGTTTTTTGTTAGCTCTTTTCGGTACATTTTCCTTTCTGAACCGGTAGTAAATTCATGTTATTATAATAATATTAATAAATCATCATGCTCTATCTCTTTCGGGGTGATCAGAGATACATTAATGGCTGTAACTATTTTGCACGTATATGTTATACCCAATATGACTAGCTGATTGATATGATAGCATAGCTGATTGCCGTCCTCAGGGTACTTACTCGTGACATTTATATTAGATGCCATGCGGGTTTTTTTACGATGTTTTCCTTTACCGGTGAGCACGTGATGCCTAAATCCGTAATTAATTCGCAAACCTCTTTAGGTTTTTCCGGTAAGTGCGTGAACGTGCAGAGATTCGAACCTATGATTTTTCGCGTTTTCGCGCATAACTACTTCCTTAACTACTGGGCCTATTTCAATACATTTATTTTGAATTTAAGTTCATAAGGCTTGACAGAGTGACTTCACTACATCTGATGGAAAGTATAGTGTAGTCCGAAAAAAAGGTGAGCGGCAAGTGACAAAAATCCATTGAAAGCTGCAGTTGTCAACCTTGGTATCACGATAAAAGGACTCAAGGTAGAAGCGAGTTACTGCGACGGTCTTTGCACTTCTTTGCTTTAGTTACCACGTAGTTGGGCAGTCACCATATTCCCTCAATTTTCACTTTCAATTATTAAACGATTTAATTTTATATGAATTTATTTATTTTATTTTTGGGAGTCGCAGCTGCTCGCGTCCGTAAGCTTTACCCTAGTTTCCCTACACGTGACTCCTGGGTGGTGCTAAACGAGCAGCAGCGAGGTGGCAGGGCGCCGGTGCCCGTCTGGATCGCGACCACAGTACATGGGTGTAAAGCCCGTCATAGTGACCAGTTTCGGCTTGTCGCGTTTCGGGATCAGCTTGTGTATATCCAGTAACTCGTATACCTAGAGACCTTCAGTCGTGGTATATGTGGGCCGACATGACGATGTAGACTATCAAAGGATTTTCATCCTTTGATAGTCGTTTTCGTTTTTGGACTACACTGTACTTACCATCAGGTACTCTGTAGTCCATATATGTATGTGTATGTGTAGGGTATGTCGAGCCAGTGTAAAAAAAAATGTTTATGGTGGTTTAGTGGATATGCAACCGGTTTCCATGTGGGGTAACGCGAATGGTTGCAAGGTCGTATCCTAAGATACATCTCTGGATTTTTCCAGATTAAGCATGGATATAGTCACCACATACTTATGTGTGCTCATAATATGGCGCTTAATTAACATAGAGCAAGAATTGGGGAAGGAAATAAAGGAGGAAAATTTGGAGGAATTAATCAGCAATAAAGAATACAGAGATAAATTTTTAGAGTATGGCGTAATCTTAATTGAAAGAATAGTAAAAGAAAATAAAACAAAATAAAGTGAAACCAATTTGCATAATCTGATAGGAAATTAGCATATAGTATAAGCAAACTAATTATTGTACACTAGTAATTATTGTACACTAAATGGTCACAGGATTCAATTTATAACAAATAAAAAAATAGAACTGTCATGTGTACTAGTGCCCTGAGAACGGCAATCAGCTGCGCTTCTGGTCACGTTGGGCACGGCATATAAGCGCAAAGTGGATACAGCCACTAATGTATCTCTGCTATATTAGAGCTATGCAGGTTTTCCTACGCCGTTGATATTATTTAAACAATTAATTAAAATAATATAAATTAGTTACAGAAAAGTCCATTAATTAATAATTAATTAAGAATTTTATACAGCAGCCGAGTCAGAATATAAAAGGGAAAAATTCAAAGAACCCTAGAACTTTATTTTCGTAACAATACAGTGTTTGCTCTTGTTAAAAAAAGCCCTAGTAAGCATGTTCCATCCCATTAAAAATAAAAGCTTGTCGCCATTTCGGGGCGGCTAATCAAGAGCTCTGCTGAGTGCGGGTAGCGTCGGCATGCCTGGGTCAGCGACATAATTATACATATACCTATATACGCGCAAAGCTTAGTTTTTTCTGACCTTACACCTTTGACACGTGCCAGTTTTTGTTGTCTATACTTATTTACTCAGTGTAAACCGCCATAAACTGTCAGGGCGCCTAGAGCGCATTGGAAGTCGGAATCTCACCGGTTAAAATTCCCGTGATGTTCCTCGAGTCTGCCGGGGCTAAGGGAAAAGGAGCGCCAGCATCTTCAGCTCCCTTTAGGAAAATCTCTACTACGTTGCAAGGGGTGTACAAGGCCACGGGGCTCATCTTATTGCCTTAGAGCGGGGGAAGGAGTTTTTAAAATAAAATCATACCACCACACAGCCGTGATCAGCTCCGGGCAAAACTTAATAAATTGTATAAGGACGCCTCTATATTAATTTTATTCATTTACCGACATAAAATCTACATCGTAATACTGAATAATTAACAACCGCGTGGAGTGGCATTAAACTTCAAACAATTTACTTCAGTATTAAAAGTATATTAATAACAAGTCATACTTAGGGCGGCTTGTGCGAGGTTGAAACTGTACTTATCGTCTTGCACGGAAACATTACCTTTTTTTTGTATCCCGGAGGAAAATCCTGCATAGGACCATCAGGGACGCTGTGAGGGCAGCGACCCCGGCGTGTCAGACGCACGAGAAGATTCGCTTCTACATTCATCATGCGAACAGCTAAGGAGTGGAATATGCTACCAGCAGCCATATTTCCGCGATCTTATGACCTGGGAGTCTTTAAAAGAAGAGTGAATAGGCATTTGTTAGGCGGACGCGGTTCATCATCGGACTCATCTTCACCTTCCACCAGGTGTGATTGAGGTCAAGCGTTCGCCTATAAGTTATAAAAAAAAAAACTCCTACTGACTAAAAACCTCCGGGATGTCCCTCCGATTGCTCCACCCGATCCTGGGAAGCCACAGAAACATTACCAATTTTAACAACTGTTAATTTAAATCATTATTTAGGTAGAAATAAATCGTTTCAAATCAACAGCGCTTATACAAGCTTCCAACTAGATTTAATTTGTTAGTGTAAACCGCCTTTATAGACATGTATATATTATATTAAAAGAGAAAATAATAAACTTTATCACTGATTCTTTGAATTTACTACAAAAAAAAGCAATTTTCGGAATTAATATAAAATAGTGACACAAAAGAATAGCGACATCAATATTAAAATACCAAAATAAACTAGCAAGAGTCCTTATAAATACATACGGCCCAAAAATAATACATCCCATTTTATTTCGTTCCGTTAATACCAGAATAGGTTTACAATTTTATTTCATTTTATTTGAAACGTCGAATACCCTTTCCACCCACGTTTGTTTTATAAAACTAGGGTAAATCAAAAAATATCTTTGTTATAAATTTTCTATTATACTTTATTTCAATCTATACTAATATTATAAAGCTGAAGAGTTTGTTTGTTTGTTTGAACGCGCTAATCTCAGGAACTACTGGTTTGAATTGAAAAATTCTTTTTGTGTTGAATAGACTATTTATCGAGGAAGGCTTGAGAACTTACTTAATCTATACTAATATTATAAAGCTGAAGAGTTTGTTTGTTTGTTTGTTTGTTTGCTTGAACGCGCTAATCTCTGGAACTACTGGTTCGAATTGAAAAATTCTTTTTGTGTTGAATAGACTATTTATCGAGGAAGGCTTTAGGCTATATAACATCACGATGCAACTATTAGGAGCGAAGAAATAATGCAAAATTTGAAAAAAACAGGGAAAATTATTCATCTTTGAAGGCTTCCATTGCGTGCGCTGCAAAAACGTTTCAAGATACGAAAAATATATGTATGAAAGAATTATTCCTCTTAAAATGATCTAAACAAATGTCCGCGACAGTATATGTCTATCTTTTAAGATTAACTCACTAGAACCGTTTTTATGGTAATTAAATTTGATCGAAATTAATGCATTATTTGTTAAGAGTTGTATCAACGTAATAATATTAATCTTTATCCAAATAAATGTGCTGTTGATTAAGAGTATTTAATTGTGAACAAAATTGTCTTTGACGTCACTTAATTTCATTGAACATCTTAGAAGATATTACAATAACTTATATAGCAAATCAACGTTTGCCGGATCAGCTAGTTTAGTTATAACTGTAGTTCCCTGGTCAATAAGGAGTCGGAATCCATGCACGTCAACGAGAATACTCATAGGTTCGGGTACCGGAATGTACCTTTGGGTTCACTCAGATTGAGAAAGGTTTAGGTATCATATGCTCACTGGTGAGGAAAATGATAGTGAGGAAGCCCGCATGGCATCTAATAGAAATGTTGTGTGTACTAGTGCTGTGAGAAAAGCCATCAGCTGCGCTACTGGTCAGTTTGAACACAACATAAAATTGATTGCAGTAACTAATTTCTCTCTGCTCACCTCAAAAGGGGTATAGCGTGACGATATACTATTATTATTATTAAGCCGTGGTGGCTGCCGGCAGTATAGAATAGCACCTCCCTCTTCTTGCTGAGGTGTCGTAAAAGGCGACTAAGGTATCTCTTGAACACCGCAATTCTACCAGGTGTGCAGAGAAGGAAAACTCGACCAAACCTGCATCCTGCTCCCTCCCGATCGTACTGGTTCTCCTATCCATCGGGCCTGAGGGAGCTCGGACGAGAGAGTGCTTTTCTGGCAGCGCGTCCAGTTATGCACTTAAATATCTCCTGCGCAATTGACTGTTTCCGAAAACTGGACCTCGAATTTCTTAATCGGCGTTGAAACAGTCGCCGTGGCCGAAACCGGCTAGGACATCATCATCATTATTATTACTATTTATGATAATGAAATTCATCATCATCTTTATCATATGCGCCGAAGAACATTCACTGCTGGATATCGGCCTCCCCTAACGTTTCCCAGAGCGTTCGGTCTGAATGGGCATCTTGCGTCTCCCTGCGATCTGGATTAGCTGGTTTGTCTACTTCATAGGTATACGTCCCTCACTGCACTTGCCAGTACGTGGTATACACTCGAGAACTTACCTGCTCTATGAGCCGTGTCCTAAGCACTTCCACGTCAACTTGCCAATCCGCTGGGCTACATAGGTGACCCTCGTTCTTCTAATGGAATAACACGTACTTAAGAGTATAAATATTTATTCGTGATATGACCAGGGATACTCAATCACAATTTAGATTATTAATTAGCTCTCGAAATTAAATACAGCGTACGGCATTACATTTATTTCACAAGTGAACTTAAAACTACCGACGTCATAATTTTATGACGTCGTACATACATTACAATTCGTTTATCGTTTTTTAGAATTTTTAGAACTAAGGGAAATAGATAATTCTTTTAGCATCACTTCGTTGTCTATGCATCTGTTGGTATAGTCCCTTTTCCTCAGGAACGCGTATGGGAAACAAAATAAAATGCACATCAAAAAGTCACACATACAGTTTCTCATAGATATGAAATAGACATATTTTTAATTCAACGGAATAAAAAGATACAGCCGTTTAAGCTAAATTTTTTTATCGTTTTCCATTATCACAAGGGAATCAAGACCAATAAAGCATTTTCAGTTGACCTAGAAGCATGACATTAAAAAAAAATACATTAACACGTAAAAGCACAAGTGCAATGAAAATACTGAAAACAGAGAAAGTGGTTATAGCACAAAATAGAATCTACGATTCTTATTTATACGTGGTATACTGATCGTGATCTATATAAACATATAAAGAATACCAGTTTTCCATCGGCTAGGTTGAATTTATCTTGGAATCTAGTATATCCCTTTGTTGAAGCAATGTTCAGAGATTTCATCGTTTTCGGATCCTTAACAATAAGAGAAAACTAACTCATAATGTAATGAAAAACAAATACTACCAAGGGAAAAAAAAATAAACTGATATTTTTCAAGCTAAAGGTCTAACTAGCTAAAGGAACTAAATCAAATCATTTAGCAATAAGATATTTTTGATCGACCCTAGCATCAAAATGTCTACCTTTACGAGCCACTACAGTTCAAGTGTGTGATAACCAACCCTTTTAGAATCGTTGAGGTAAATACCTAATCTATCTCGAAGGCTCCTGAGGTATGTAATTCATGAATATTTATGTATTACGGTCTACCTTTAGTAATAATGATGCCGGCTCTCCCCAGGCGCCTCTTCGGGGACGGCATATTATAGTTTGTCTAAAATGGTCGGAAAATCATCCCTTAGTGATTCCTTAACTCAAAGCATTTATCTTTAAATATAAGTTAATAATATCAATTTACTGGTGGTTAATATGAAATAATAAAAATAGATTGTCATGCTATATCCTTATCGAGCAGTAGCATTCATTTCATAGATGCATGCAAGCATTACATGCCCTTATGATAAATAAGTCTGGTATAAATTGAAAATGAAATGAAATGAAATGTATTTATATCGCCATAACTTATAAAAAACTAAGAATTTAAAAACAGTAACATACACAGTATACAAAAACAAAAGAAAATACAAAAACACACAACATGGCGAAAATAGGCCCTGCATCAGCTTAAAGCCACACCGGGCAGTAGACTTGAGGGAGTCTGCTGGCCGGATGAGAGGGAAGCGGTGCACGGTGTCTGGCGCATCGCCTGGGAGAGAGGTTTTTGGAGGGACAGGCTTTACTCCTTCCCCTCCCAGAGAGGTAGCCTCAACAAGGCTTCTTGTTCTCTGGTCGTCTGGATGAATTTGGCTTCCCAGGCCCAGGTGGAGCAATCAAAGGGACACCCCGGGGGTTTTTAGTCAGTAGGAGTCTGACACACCGGGGTCGCTGCCCTCACAGCGTCCCTGATGGTCCTAAGAGGATTTTCCTCAAGAATAAAAAAAAAGAGAGAAGTCAGCTAGGAAATGCTAAATGACCAGTTGAGCGACCCAGCGCTGATTTTTCAGCTGACATCGATTTATTATGTCAACGCCTAGAAAACAGCGATGAAGGGTTATAATAGAGTATAGATACATAGCTCCAGAGACTATTTCATAGAGTTAGTACATAAAGTCCTTTTTAACCTGAAAATATAATTGGTTCCTGTTGAAACGCGAATGGAATAATATTGTGGCAGGTAACATTGAAAACTACGGCCTTGGTTAAACCTATGTTCCCGAGCAAATCCGCGTCACCCCTGCTAGTACTTTCTGTTTTATTAAATAGACATATACTTCGGGACAAGTACAAATTGGGCCGGCAGACCGAACAATTGTTAACTGGCGGGTAAATAGTACAAATTATACGTCTAACCACATTTATCTACCGTGAACACTCGAGTCCGCATTGCTTTCATTACTTAAACTTTGGACTCCAATCTATTTAAAGAAAAAAAAAATTTTAGAAGTGAATCATCCTTTAATCATTGTTATTTGAAACTCGATGATAAGATAAAGCTCTACTAAAAGCAAACAATAATATAAATTTATATATTTATGATGCTGTGCGACAGAATGAGGTAGGATATATTATACAGCGTATCATAATCAGATTTTTTTTTTATAATTTATAGGCGAACGCTTGACCTCAATCACACCTGGTGGAAGGTGAAGATGAGTCCGACGATGAACCGCGTCCGCCCAACAAATGCCTATTCACTCTTCTTTTAAAGACTCCCAGGTCATAAGATCGCGGCAATATGGCCGCTGGTAGCATATTCCACTCCTTAGCTGTTCGCATGATGAATGTTGAAGCGAATCTTCTCGTGCGGATATAAGGAACATCCACCACATACGGATGGTATCCGACACGATGTCTTGTGGTTTTGTAAAATGTAATCTGATTAATAGTTACAAAATGTAGTCATAATTTTAATTTTGTTGGTCTGTAATCATTATTAAATCCATTCAAAACATTTAGGAGTCATAAATGTGTACGTATTTAGAACGTAGATGAATAAAATGCTGTCGTTTTAATGATGTAAAACGAAAATTGTAATCGTAATCGTTTTTCATTAATCTGATTACATTTTGACAATCTATGGTCATAATAACCTGCGTATTCCTGCTGTTGGGGTTGCCCCGGTTCTATAGTGCGTCGGGTTTGTTACAAATTACTATTATCTGAAAATATATTAATGCAGTTATTTTTTGTTATTTTTTTTATATTGAAAAAATCTTAAATAAGACTATTATTGTTATAATACTGTCTGCTATTAGTATAAGGTTTCGTAGCCTTTTAAACTTGGTAACAATATTGTAACTTTTTTTTAAACCGACTCGACACAGTGACTGCACCATGCTTGATGGTAAGCATGGTGCAGTCCAAAAAATGCCAACGACTATCGATAGGCCAGAAAAACCCGTCGGTAGTCACGGCGATCATGCCGGCCTGCACAAATATCTCTTCACGCTACGCTTAAAGGATTCCATATCATAGGATGGTGGGAACTCGCTCGCCGGAAGACCATTCTACAGCCCAACGACATGGCAAAAGAAGGAGTTAGAGAACTTCTTTATCCTGGTCGGGATGTGAGATACCGCACGAGTATATAACTGAGAATCTTCCAATTATTCAACTCCTGTTACTTTGCATTCATCACATTCATTCGAAGCTTAGTTTTCTGAAATTTCTTTTCTATCGCATGTGGACTGCATACATACACACGTGCATACACAAACACACTTTTTTAAAAGTTTTTTGGCTATTTAATCAAGCTAGCTAATGAGGGGTTGAGTGATTAGAAAACTAGAAACTCATTTTATGTTGCCTTGTAAAAATGCTGATACTGTGAGTGTTATGTGTCGTGATTATTCAAATAATCAAGAACAAAGGAGTGTAGAGGGAGTAACTTCTCGCCCCTGTCGAAGACTCCGCGTTGCATCAATCTGCTCGTGACCACGACTTGTGTAACCAGGTCGAAACGTCGAGCCATAATTAAAAGTAACTTAATTAGCGCATATGACCCGTTAAAGGATTTATAAAAAATAATTAAAATATGAAATATTAAAGTTTCCAGTTTAAGTAGTGGTACTTTGACGTCCTCTGTTTTTCCATTACCCGGTCAGATCCGAGCCGAATGGCTCTTTTATTTGCTGAATAGTGAATGTTGAGCACTTATCCTCACCGGCTTACTTAAAGAGTTATGTGGACTCTTTACTTCAGGATGTCATAGATTGTAAAAACAGCTGATTTTTGCATTTATTCCTATTTTTCAAGTTTATTAACCGCAAATA
Organism: Automeris io; assembly: GCA_036320925.1. NCBI lineage: Eukaryota > Metazoa > Arthropoda > Insecta > Lepidoptera > Saturniidae > Automeris > Automeris io. Next base: position 12,166,720 of record JAUDJH010000018.1, on the reverse strand, counting down.
CCTAGTTATGCATCCCCCTCGCCCAGGCATATTGGACTGAGGCAGGGGCTTATTCAGCAAATTGGAAGAGGGCTGAGTAAGTTCCTGTTGACAAAATGCTAGCTTATAAATAAGAGCACGGCGCTGCACGAAGGCATTAGATTATAGAGATTTGTATTGGGAGCAGCGATTAGGATAGGAGCCTCTATATCGGCTCAAGTTAATTTAAGTTAGTTGTACTGCCTAAAAATCGGCCATTGTAATCTTTAAGTAATAAATTATAGTTTTTAAAAACATAAAATCTCGCTCTTAAGATTTAACTACCTACTTTCTATCCGATATTTTTTGTTATAAATTGCTTTTTATAATTATTTTTACGTAAAATATATTTCTTATTAAATTTTTTGTATAATATAAATATTGATTATGTTTATTTAATGTATTTAATACAAAAAAAAAAAAAACGATACTGTGTACAAAGGCACTCTTCGCTGGTTTGAACTTGTGGAGAGGATGAATGATGAAAGGTTGACAAAAAAGGTATAAAATATGAATGTGAGTGGAAGTAAGAGACGAGGCCGACCGAGACTCATCTATACAGACCAAATAAAGGAGTTTTAATGGAGGGTAATGTAACAAGTACGCAGAATCGACAAGAGTTCATGAAGAATCTAATAAATGTCAAGGAAACGGATTTCCAAGAACAGTGAGAAGTGGCGTTCCGTTTTCTCTGTCTACCCCAATAGGGATTCGGCGTGGTGATAGATAGCTAAAGGATCAACATTACTGTAACATCACAGAGTTGATTATATAATTTACTGAGACAAGGAGAATTAAGAAATACTAGAAATAAACACAAATTAGTATTACCTTATTTCCGGCTTAAATAAGTTCGTGGTTCCTACATGGGGCTCGGTATTCGCTTATACAATACAATACCTAAATACATCTTGGAGTAACTACTATTGAAATTTGAAAATATTAAAACTATTAAATTGCTAAAAAAATATATTATTCCATTAATGACTGTTTGAATGATAAAAGTGCATGGTCTTAATATATGCAATCTTTCTCGCGGGGCATTCAATCCTTTATATATTATACCTGTTATTGTACCACATTATGTTAAAAGGAGCGACTACCAGAGTTTCTAGCCGGCTCTTCTCGGTAGATTCTGCTTTCCGAACCGGTGGTAAATTCACTTTACTTTTTTTTTTGACGATTCAAGTGCTTGGAAGTAGGCCTACTTGAATAAAGTTATATTTTATTTTAAAAGAAAAAAATATAATAAAGTTGCACTTCTGTTACAGTGTTATTCTTTGCCCAATTAAAATACTGCAAGGTCAACGGATTGCAGTAATTAATTCAGCGAGACGCCTTAACATCTGGCTGTTCCCGCAAACGCTAATCCGCACCAGCCAGCTGAGTCAGCTCCATCGCGAATTATACAAACCTGACGGTGTTAACTCGAGACAAGCGAGCTTACAACCCCATTCTCATCAACAATAATCATAACGCTTTAGTAATATCGTGGTGAGCAGCGACAACATATATACTATACATAACTAGTCGTGGTGACCCGGCGTAGCTCGAGTAGAAATAATTTGTCATATAGCATGTAGACGCCGCCCGATACGTGCTTGTGTTAAACGCCCTAAGGGTCGTTAGGGTGTTACGGGACGCGCGGGGTAAGGGGTGCGCGCGAGCAAGGGATGCGGATGTACGTGCGTGTGCGTCGCAGTTCGGTGTGCCTTAAAGTGCAAATAAACAGTAAAATACCAAAATCCGTGTCTTTCTACCAACGCACCCACGACTATCGGTCATAGTCATCATTTCATATGCGAGCCGATATGACAATTACAACTGGCAATGGATATTGGTCCCTTGACAATCGCTATCGTTGTTGGACTACTCTGTACTTCCCATTAGGTGCGATGTTGTCATTTTTGGTGGTAGGGCGATTGCCTGAACTGGGTCCTGACCACAGTATGATGATGATGATGATAATGTCCTAGCCGGATTCGGCCACAGCGACTGTTTCAACTCCGATTTAAATCGAGGTCCAGTTTTGGGAAACAGTCAATCGCGCAGGAGATATTTAAGTGCAGAACTGGACGCGCTGCCAGAAAAGCACTCTCTCGTCCGTACTCCCTCACGCCCGATGAAATGGAGAACCAGTACGATCGGGAGGGAGCAGGATGAAGGTTTGGTCGAGTTTTCCTACTCTGAACATCTGGTTGAATTGGGGTGTTAAAGAGATGCCTTAGTCACCTTTTACGACACCTCAGCAAGAAGAAGGGGGTGCTATTTTATTCTCCCGGCAGTCACCACGGTTTGATACAACGGCTTTAGTATACAAGTTTGAAGACCGTCATAGTGACTCGCTTTGGCCTGTCGTGTTTCGGGATCAGCTTGTGTAAATCCAGTAACTCATATACCTAGAGACCTTCAGTCGTGGTATATGTGGGCCGACATGACGATGTAGACTATCAATGGATTTTCATCCTTTGATGGTCGCTTTCGTTTTTGGACTACACTGTACTTCCCATCAGGTACTCTGTAGTCACTATGACGAGCTAGTGTGAAAAAAGTCATAAAATACAATTAAAAAACATTCATTATTGTCTAAAAATCAATACATGTTTTATGACTTTTAAAACTTTTAAATTAATGTTTTACTTTTATTACATATCGACTGTGCCCGCGACTTCGCGCGCGTGTTATCAGTACCTTTATTATGATTACCATTTTTTCAAGCTAAAATCTTTGTATAAATGATAATATTAATGTCACCGTTTGTTTTTCTTTTATAAATTACTACAAAAACAATAAACATATAACTCAATTAGTATTAATGACTTACAATTCGCGACAATAGATGTCGTTAGTGATTTCTTACAACTTTTTGAAAATAAAAGCTGAGGATATTTTTTTGGGATAATAAGCAGTGGCCTTAATAAATGGCCTTAATAATTGTTTTTTCTGTCATAATTTAGCGAGCACATACATTTTTTTATATTTACGGAATTAGTAAAAACGATGATTCTGAAAATGTGTATTGCACAATATCGCCAAAAAATTACACTTAAAGCAATATATATATATTAATATAATATATATATATGTATAATATGTTCTTCCAGGTCATATTGTCTACGGAATATTGAAGAAGGCGCTGAGGAACATATTTATTACATGTATTATAGTATTATGTATTGTAGTATATTATTATTGATAGAGACAATAACTCACTCTTTCAATTTGTCCATCTATGTATTACAATCGCTTAACGAAATGTTTAAAAGTGGCAAAGTTAAAAATGGCATTTCATTGTGTTGCATCAGTTAGTGCTTTGGCTTTTATTGACAACTAATTTCTGCTTTCATAGTTTTGGATTCGATTACAACCATGTATGTGGCCTTTTTCATTTGTTTGTCAGATTAATATTTTTAACATTGGTATGAGTTTACCTTAGAATTTAAATATTATCTTAAATCTGTAAATATGACAGAAAAGATTTCCATGATTCCGTTTTTGTTTATAATAGCTCGGCAAAGTGACTCCCCCGCACCTGGAGTCCATAACGACAGATAATATTAAGAGACAGGTATCCAGTGAAAGATGCCGTCAGCATGTTAGCCCACATATAACTCGACCTTTGTAAGATCTGAACAAAAATAATCACACATACAAAAAAAACAAAAACACGTTATACGTCTTTCGCATGTAATTGATGACAGAAGTTAACTTAAACCAACCATTAATCCAATCTCCGTATAACGCTTCAACCTTATTAAAAAATCGGGCTTACTCAAGTAAATGTTTAAATAGTGGCAAAACTCAGTAAGTATAAAATATATTTCATAATTAATATCCCAATTGTGTCACGTGTGGAAAGATTGAAGATGTGCATCACTTGCTGATGGAGTGTGCCCGGAACGAGGCTCAAAGGGAGTCGCTGATGAGCAAGTTGAAAATTAACAGACAAAGTATTGGAGCATGGCACGGCATTTTGGCGAATCCTTTGTCCAGTGAAGTCAGAATGCTGTGCCAGATAGTGACGCTTGCTCATCCGCGACTCTCCGAGGATGTGAGGACGTAGGTTAGGGCACAATGGGGCTGATATATTCACATGAATAAAACCCCATAAATAAAAAAAAAATATGAGAAATAGAATACAACTAGATGAAGCACTATTATTTTAATGTAAGACACTAGCCTTGATGATCTGGTGTTACCCGGGTAGAAATAATTTTCCCCCCCCTTTTTTTATTCTATTTATTTAAGGGACTTTTACGTGTGAACGTATGTCAGCCCCATCGTACCCTAATACAGAAATACCTAACATATGACATATGGTGCCATTGATCTGAACAGGCTAGACGCCTCATCTAATTTTCCCCCTTGGTGATACAAAAAAGTATAAACAAGGTATTTTTCTTTTGTTTTTAACAAAAAATATACATGCTGGTTTGAATAGTGCTTGCTTACTTACAAATTGTCGAATTTCCAAAAAAAAAATATTTCAACCTTAATTTAATTTGACAAAATCCACACTTAGTGGGTGCTGTTTATATGTAAGTATATAATTTGAAACGTTGACGATGTCGATTGACGTCAATGCAACCTTACACCTTTTTTTTTTTTTTTTTTTGTTATCCCGGTGGAAATCCCTACGGACCGTCAGGGGAAGTGGTGAGGGCCACTTCCCCCGGTGTGTCGGACCTGCCCCGACTAAAACCACCGGGGTGCCAGCACTGCCCTCTCTTCGCCTTCGCCGAGCCTGGGAATCCGAATACTTCCGACATGCAACCTTACACCTTTGTTTACATTAGCTTTCATTAAAATTGTATGAAGAATGTTTCTAAATTAAACTTTCTCTTATAAAACTCAATTTAATTATTTTATTTTATTTCAAGCTGTGGAAAAATCTTTCAGCTGATGTATTGCCTTACTCTTATAATATCGGGGCATTTAAAAGAAGTATAAAGAGATTTTTGTAGGCTGGCATGACCGCAACAGCTGTCGTCGAACTGTCTCATATTACTTGTTTTTGGATTGCACTACACTCAGTGGCATTTTAGTCACTTTGCCGAGTTGGTATAAAAAAAGGCTTTGGACTTTATTTTCATACTCAAAGAAGTTTCACTTGAGAGGGTTATTAAATTTGGCAAACGTGAATGCTACTTACCAGTTTCTTATTTACAGCAATCCTTACACCTCTGAACAAAGCAGTTTGTTAGTGAGTGCTTTACGATTGCGCCGCCCCACCAAACGAAAAGCTTTTCATTTTCCACAGCCGGCAGGCGGAGGGCAGTTTTTCGACTAATGCCCAAAGTCTGGCTTTGTGCATCTAAACTGTTTTCACGGCTATTATATTTATTTAAAGGTAGTAAATTTCGAGGCGTATAAGTTAATCGCTGTGTAAAAGAGTAGGAATCAGTTTCGCCCACAGTAAGACGAAATTATTTATTATCTGCCCCAATCAGCTTTCGCCCAGGCACGATCTACCATTCAGGCAGTCGACTTGAGTATTTGAGTATAGTTTATTCTTAATTACTTAAAATTGAGGTCCAGTCGAATAAACAATTTACATCCATCTCTTCCAGAGATAGGTCCTGAGAAAAGAGTACGCTAAAGTCCTAGTAGGAATATGTTTTTAGCAAAAATAAGTGTCTAGTACAGCGGAACTGCCGCCCTCATGGCTGTTTGTAGTCACTTTGTCGAGCCTTTATAAAAGAACAACGCACTCAAGTCGGCAGGTATATAAACGTTTGACGTAGCTAGTTTTCAACTCACAGAAGGTATGCCGCCATCACAGAAAGCTCCTAAAATTGTTTCTAACATTCACGACAACAGCCTTAGGTAACTTATCCACTACAAAAGCGTGAGGTAGCTAAGCAGTAAGAGAAGTCGAAGCTAAGCTACGAAACGCGACAATTTTTAGCGATTTTGCGTTATATTTAACCCCTCGCGTGCGTGTAGGTTAAGGAGAAAAAGGGTTTCGTCTGCGGCTGGATGCAAAACAATACAGGTGATAACAGTATTCTACTCCCGACTGCACCTATGCCTTATACAGGTTAAGAAGTATCCTAGTAGTTAAATAATAGAACTTGTGATGTTTTAGTACAGTCAAAGTAGCGTATGTAAATTTCAATATTACTTGCATAGCACGACCGGGGCCCTTCACGAAAGTCAGCGATGCAGGCTTCCTCTGTGGCTTTAGGCTGATGAAGAGCCCATTTTCGCCATGTTTATATGTTTTGTATTTTCTTTTGTTTTTGTGTGTTGTTTGTATTGCTGCATTTAAATTTCTGGTTTTTTGTTGATTTGTGGCGAAATAAATACTTTTCATTTTCTCATTTCATTGTGGAATGCCACCTTTATATGAAGCCCGCTTACATTGTTTCGTAATAATTACAATTAATTAATTGACCCGGGACCAGTACTGTGGATATTCCAATTAATTCTATTTTGGCCAATTCAATTTGGCTTTCCAGTTTAGCTTTGGGGTCTCTCTTATACTCTGATTGAAGTGACGATTTGGTTTCATATATATATATAACTATGTATCTATACTGGGTAGACCTAGCTTGCTTCGCACCAAGGTGATTGATTCACGCTAAAACTGGTGAATTTTCACATAAATTTCATATTGTCGCGCCTGTAGTAGCCTAGTAGTTAGGGGACTGGTATTCATGCGCGGTAATGCATATGCTCGTAGGTTCGAATCCCGGATCGTACATTTGGATTATTCCAAATAAAGTACAGATTTAGGCACCGTGTGCTCACCGGTGTTAAAAACGAGTTTCCGATGTTTTTCTTATTGTTTTGATTATTAGTCAGAATAATAAATAACCTAGATGTTCATTTGCTGTAAACCATATTGCATATTGCTTATGAATATATGAATTTCGTTATTATATAAGGTATAAATATCTATTATTGTTATGTTTGAGTTTCAGTAAGACTATAGACAAATAATATTAAAGACAAACAATGTTATTCTATTCTCAATTTAAACACAGACTTTAACCATTAACAAATAAGTATATACGCGTGTAGCAAATGCATGGTAGTGTGTGTATTGTTTTTTCTTTGATACAATGTATATTTAACGCATTAATAAAAAAAATTAGCATTCTGCACTCCTTCTCTATATAAACTACAAGTGTGCCAAATTTCATACTCCTCCGTTCGCGCAATTTTCCTAAAAAAGGTAAAAAGTTTTTGCTTCGCGTATTAATATAAAGATTTTACTGTGGTTATATTGTTATTCTTGTAATTTTAGTTACGGTATGCGTATATTTTTTTCTTACCTTTTTTTGTCATGGATTTTTAAATTCTTTGGATTGTTATGTCCAAACAACAAAGTGTGTGTGTGTGTGTTGTTGTTGTGTGTTGTTGTGTTGTTGTTGTGTGTGTTGTTGTTGTTTGTTGTGTTTGTTGTTGTGTTGTTGTTCTGTTTGGATTGTTCTGTTGTTGTGTGTATGTTGGTTGTTGTTGTTGTTGGCTGTTGTTGTGTTTTTGTGTTGTGTGTGGTTGTTGTTGTGTTGTTATATTGTTGTTGTTATTTTGTTTTCGTCTATTTTTTTTTGTTTAGTCATTTTACATGTTGAGGTAGCTTTCACCTGTAAATGCATTCAAATATTTGTTGTCAATAGTTGTTATTGTTATATTTTTATATAATACTAGCTGTCCCGGCAGACCTTGTTCTGTCCTATTTCTCTAAAACAAAGTCACATTGTTTTTTTTAAAGTTAATAGCTTCCCCGTCAGATTTTATTCTGCCAAAACCTATAGGTCTTGTCGGCTGTTTTTTGGTAAAATTGTTTGAAGGAACCTGGCCTTAATGCTATTTGTATAAAAAATGACAAATATTGACATTAATATTTATACGTCACTCAATTGTTTTGTCTTCCCGGAACCCGTCCACTAATATTTAAACTTTATGGTATGGTGTTAAAGTTCAAATTGACTTTTAAATAGTATTACGAATTTTTTGTATGAGAATATAGAAAAGTGTTATTTTTAGACTTTTTCAGACAATTTTTACATTTTTCTCTCCGTAATAACCTTCCCCAGACTTCAACAAACACAACAAAAAAGAAATCAGCCAAATCGGTTCTGCCGTTCTCGAGTTTCGCGCTTATACACATTTAACGATTCATTTTTATATTATAAAATATCGGCCACTGAATGCCCTATAAATAAATAAATTGCTCAAAAAAAGTACAAGATTAATAAGTTTTATTCTATTAAATCAAAAATAGATCCGTAGGTATGGCATCATTTCGTGACCGTTTTTGAGTATAATATTTCTGCAAAAAAAAAAAAATCAGTAAAATAAAAATTAATATTAGGTCCGTACATATGAAATTGGCGTTTTTCGTACTGGTCACTTTAATCACAAATTTCTCCTCATTGGTAAGGAATTCCAAATTCAAATTTGTACAGCTATAGACTCATGTATTTGTGCTTCGATGATCGTCATTCATTTGTTTTTTTCTTCTGTTTTTTTCTGTTTGCGTCACTCATTTTACAAAATGGAAAACTTAAAATATCGCATTGTTTACGAGTACGAGTTCCGCCGTGGCACTAGTGCTGCGGAAACAACTCGAAGGGTGAATGATGTGTATGGCGGTCGCGTTGCAAAAAAAACACAGTTCGTTTTTGGTTCCAACGTTTTCGTTCTGGAAATTTCGACCTGCAAAACAAGCCCCGTGGACGGCCTGAGACTCAAGTTGATAATGAAGAGTTGAAGGCTATTGTGGAAGCGGATCCATCGCAAACCACGTCCGAGTTAGCTGCAGGCTGCGATGTTAGTGATAAAACTGTTTTAATTCACTTGAAGCAAATTGGGAAGATTAAAAAGCTTGAAAGGTGGGCACCTCACGAATTGACTGAAGCAAACCGGCAAACGCGCGTCGACTGCTGCGTTACATTACTAAACCGGCACAATAATGAAGGTATTTTAAACCGAATCATTACCTGTGATGAAAAATGGGTTCTTTACGATAATCGGAAGCGCTCAGCGCAATGGTTGGATCCTGGCCAGCCAGCCAAATCCTGCCCCAAGCGAAAATTAACCCCAAAAAAGTTACTTGTAAGCGTTTGGTGGACTAGTGCCGGTATTGTTCATTACAGTTTTCTCAAATCTGGCCAGACTATTACGGCTGATGTCTATTGTCAGCAATTGCAAACCATGATGGAAAAGCTAGCGGCTAAACAACCTAGGCTGGTCAATCGCTCCACGCCACTGCTGCTTCACGACAACGCTAGACCACACACTGCGCAACAAACGGCTACTAAATTAGAAGAGCTTCAATTGGAAAGTCTAAGACATCCTCCGTACTCCCCGGACCTTGCTCCAACAGATTACCATTTTTTTCGAAATTTGGATAACTTCTTGCAAGGGAAAAAATTCAACTCCGATGGGGCAGTCCAAATCGCCTTCAAAGATTTTATTGATTCCCGTCCGACTGTTTTTTTTAGTAAAGGGATCAATGAACTACCTATGAGATGGCAAAAGTGCATAGAAAATAATGGTTCATACTTTGATTAATTAAATCTATTATATTAAAAAATATTCGACTTTTTGTTCCTCCCATACAAAACGCCAATTTCATATGTAAGGACCTAATATTATAAGGTTTAGATTGCATTGCGGAATTTATATAATGCGATTTTGCACGCGATCAAAGATTCGTCTAGCTCGCACTACGAAACTAATTTCGCCCGGTCTTTATCATTACAAAGTTGCTAGTTTTTTTCTTTTTTATTACCGACAGATTTCCGCTTGACCTCAATCTTACTTGATGGAAAGTGATGTTGAGTACAAGGTCATGGTTTGTTCTTTAAAAAAATTATAGAACAGATTGAGTGTTAGAGTGGGATAGGAGAAAAACACGGATGAAAGAAACCGACTATAACCTGATTAACTAGACACTAATTATAAAGAATTGCTCCAATGCCTATAATAATACGGAATACGGGCTGGAGGCACTTCATAAGACTCCGAACCAATCGTAATTTCTACCAGATAGAAGTGCAACAGCTTTGCGGCTTTCCACGTATGTAGAATCTTTAGGATTAGTCTCGAAAATAGTCTTGCTTACATTATACAAGCTATAAAATATCTATAGACCAACTCAACACAACGATTGCGTAATATACATGATTGCTCACCGCCATCTATTGGCCTAGCGCTGCACTGCTCCCATATAATGAATATAAATATTTTTGTTACATGTTTTATTAAAAAACATTTTATTAATAAGATAAAGCGAATTAAAAGTTGCACAAACGCGTTATTCAAATTAAATATCGAACCAAAACAAGCTCGCATATTTACGGCTGTGAAGTTAGCCAAACATTGTTTTGATTAAAATTTAATTTCGCCCCAACCTATGCCCCGTTGCTGGCAACGCAAACATCTTGTTTAACTTCTGATTAGATTTTATTAGATTCTTACAATTACAACCAACGCTTCGAATCGAGCCTCCGCGCCTCGCGTTCCTATTCATGAAGGGAACTGAAATTAACGATGTACTTTACAAGCCCTTTTATAACTTCCATTTATTGTACTGATATCTGAGTACGTTTTGTTGATAAGTAATAGTGATTGTACGAAATCGGAGACGTGGACGCACTGCGTCCGATTAAATTCCGTGAAAATATGGAATTAGAAAACGAATCCGGGCGGTGCCTTGCGCACTATCTCCTATATCATTATATTCGTCAATTCGTCATTTAGCCGCGGTGGCTGCCGGCAGAATAGAATAGCACCCCCCTCTTCTTGCTGAGGTGTCGTAAAAGGCGACTAAGGTATCTCTTTAACACCGCAATTCAACCAGGTGTTCAGAGAAGGACAACTCGACCAAACCTGCATCCCGCTCCCTCCCGATCGTACTGGTTCTCCATTCCATCGGGCCTGATGGAGCTCGGACGAGAGAGTGCTTTTCGGGCAGTGCGTCCAGTTATGCACTTAAATATCTCCTGCGCAATTGACTGTTTCCGAAAACTGGGCCTTGATTTTCTTAATCGGCGTTGAAACAGTCGCCGTGGCCGAATCCGGCTAGGACATCATCATTCGTCAATCACAAATCTAGAAAACCACACCAATATATTTAATACTATATAATAATAAACTATCGTCACCCTTTTTTAGCCGGCAATTAGGTAACATTAATTTGTATAGTTACCTTGTATGTATATGTAAGCCCACGGGTATGGTTTTACAATTTATTTATTTATTTAATAGTAACTACACAGCACATTATAAGAAAATTATATACAAAATAGGAAATAAAATAAAAATCTCAAATGCCAATAACGTAGTTACACATACATATTAAATTTTGTCAAATATTATTATTATTTCGTCCTTAGATAGTCGCTTTCGTTTTTGGACTACACTGTACTTACCATCAGGTACTCTGTAGTAACAATGTCGTGCCAAAGTAAAAAAAAAAAACGTGATTCAGACTATAAAACATTTCATCGCCACTGTTGCGGTTCAAAATGCTTAACGTCTGGATCATTCACAATGTGGACAGCTCTTCGGAATCGTTTCAATGATGCGAACAGCATTCTGGAATAGCCAAGTGGAGTGAAAATAATTACGAATGATGATGATTTCCTAGCCGCATTCGGCCACGGTGACTGTTTCAACCCCGATTAAGAAAATCAAGGTCCAGTTTTCGGAAACAGTCAATTGCGCAGGAGATATTTAAGTGCATAGCTGAACGCGCTGCCAGAAAAGCACTCTCTCGTCCGAGCTCCCCCCGGGCCGATGGAATGGAGAACCAGTACGATCGGGAGGGAGCAGAATGCAGGTTTGGTTGAGTTTTCGTCTCTGAACACCTGGTTGAATTGCGGTGTTAAAGGGATACCTTAGTCGCCTTTTACGACACCTAAACAAGAAGAGGGGGGTGCTATTCTATTCTGCCGGCAGCCACCACGGCATTACTTACGAATACTCACTTAGTTATTAATTACGAATAGTTACTGAGAAGCGATATTGATTAAGCGGTTATGTGTGTCACCGGGGGCTTGTAGTGTCGTGCAGAGCGATCCAGTATCCCTAGGGAAGGCTGTCTATCTGATGGGCAATCAGTCTTTCATTTCATTACACGCTTCCGTGATAACTGATCTTATACAGGGTAATTTTATAGACAAGGGAGATATTTCAGTATGCAATAATTAGTACCTTGTAAAAAAAAATTGAACAACAAATGAGAATTCATCCGTAAAAAGTGTGAATCATAGATGGGTAAAATGTAATCAGATTAATAAAAATGATTAACGATTACATTTTACGTTTTTTACCATTAATATGACTGCGTTTTGCTCGTTTATGTTTTAAACACTACAAAATCCTAGATTGTATACACATTTATGATTTCTTAATGTTTTAAATGGATTCAATCATAATTAGAGAGAAAGAAAATTAAAATTACGACTACATTTTGTAATCATTCATCATTAATCAGATTACATTTTGCTCATCTCTGGTGTGAACACCGTACTGCGTGAAGCGCACTATTGAATGGTCGAAAGATAAAATTTCTTTTACGTAATTTTAAATAAATATGTATTCAAGGGTATACGGGCCTTTTGCACTTTATTCTGGCTTGGGACAGGCAAAATACCTACTTAACAAATAATTGTATAATTTAGTTATTCAGGAAGAAGATGCGAAGGGAGTGGGTGTAAATGGGGAGGAGAGAGGAAGGGAAGAGAGGAGGAGTAGGTCAACATGACATTATTTTTATCTTGGATCGACACAGCGACCACACCGCAGCTGATGGTAAGCATAGTGGAGTCCAAAAATGACAACAACTATCAACAGTTAAAAAAAACTCGTAGTCGCAGCGATCAGGAAGGTCTACATAAATAGTTTTTAGGCTATGTTTAAAGGGCCCTAGTCGCGCCAAAAGGCGCAACTCCAGAACATCAAATATTAATAATGTAAACGCACCGAATCCCCAACGCCACCTGGCGAACATTCATTCTTAACTTACTTTATTATCGCTCTCGCATTTAAAACCAAACTCCGCATCGCATCTTTTTAAAACTACACATCGCATCGCATCCTTTTTTCATACATTATAATCGCATTTTTAACAATTACGTCAAACTCGCAACACACACACAATCCTCACAAACACCATACTCCGCATATTCGCATACAAACATACATAGTGAGTGGTTGTAAAGTGCCTGGAATACCGCTGCTCGGTAAGTACTTTTATCATTGTCTCAAATTATCGCAATCTCTTTTTTTATTATAAATTATCCCGCCTACGAGGGTGCATTTTGTGCAACGGCATAAGTAAGACTTATCCCGGCCCGCGTATAGTTTTTTGGTGCCTCCTGTGAGGACAAATTCCTCACTTTAAAATATATTTTAAATTTGAGACATAACGGTAAAATACCTACACCCGCGTCTAGAGCCCTTTTTCGCTAATATTACTGTTTGTGACATAATAACAAGCATTACTATCGCATTAAGCAAATATTTCTTTGTATAAGAAATTTGCTAAACGTATATTTTTTCATATTTTTTTACATAACCACCGCCTTCTTTCTATCATAAAAGGTTGTAAACATGGCAGCCGTACAAATTAAAAAATTAGAAAAGGAGCTGTTAGTGCACGAAACTTGTCGGGTAGCCTGTATTTCACGTATTAAACACATTTCTAACGCATCGCATAACATCGAAAATAATAATTCCGCACTCGACAATTTTTTAACACTCGCCGAGACCATCGATGACATTCGGGAACAATACATGCAATGTTTATACAATATAAATTCAATTAGCATGGATCTGAATCCTGAGTATGTTCCAGATTTCACGGCTTTTAATGAATTCGAGGACTTATACTGCAAAGTACGTCGCATTAAAAAGAGTGTTCTACCCGCTAACTCGCAAACCAACCAAATTATGTCGTCAGCAGCTATTTCAATAACCAAAATACCACGAAGTAACATTCCCGATTTCAACGACGATGAAAGTCAAGAAAACATTGACATACGTACTAACGAGGGATCAATTAAGCATTTAAATTTAATACCCGCGCCTAAATCAAATATTCCCACAAAATCATATCCTATTCCAAAAACTTCGCATACTTATTTAAACCCCAGCGTTCCCGTAATCTCTGAAAATATTAATTCCACATGCTCATTATGCAATGAATCGCATACTCAAATGTATCTTTGTAAACAATTTTTAAACTTTTCACCGCTTCAAAGATATAAATTTATTAAGAAAAATAATTACTGCACAAATTGTTTAAGTTTTCAACATAAACTAAAAGCTTGCAAAAGTAATAAGGTCTGCAAAACGTGTGGCGCGCGCCATCACTCGCTCATTCATTTTAAAAATTTAAACAATACGTTGCAGTCAACAGATTCGTCTATAGATAAAAAGACAATTTCGTTCCGTGCCGTTCCAGCGCCAGCGCAAGCGCTGCAGCCAGCTCACAGCGCTTTGAATAATTCTCGCTCGGTCCCGCTCGCACAACAAGACCATAGCACTCCCGCTCCCACGCAGCACGTCGCCGCGACAGCTATGGACGTTCACAGCGCTGTAGCTTGTATATCATCTAATTGTACAGAATCTTATGATAATTATTCTTGCGCTGGTAAACAAATAGTTAAATTGCAAAAGAATATTACTTTAGGAACTGCTGTAATAAATGTTTTAGATCGCAACATCAAACTTATTCCCTGTCTATGTATTATCGATCCAGGAACGCAGAGTAACTTTATAACCGCCGCATGTTGCCAAAAATTAGACTTAAATATAAATCAATTAAATAACATAACTATAGTTAAGGGTCTTGGTGACCACTCAAATATCGCAAAAGGAAAAGTTAAAGTAACATTTTCAAGTCGCATCGAAAAAAATCACTCTTACACGACCAATTTATTAGTTTTAGACCGCATCACCGGCTATATGCCTACCGCTCCTATCGAAACCAGCTCGCTTAATTATCTGAAGAATATACCGCTTGCCGATGAAGACTTCTTTACACCGTCAGAGGTAGAGTTTCTTCTGAGTGCTGACCTAATTACTCAGTTTCTACTTCCTGTGGAAATCATCGCTGAATCGTACCTCCCGTCTACGTTCAGAACCACATTTGGGTATATAGTGATGAGCAACGCACATATCGATATGAATATCGATAGTGAAATCGATACATCATTTTCGCATCACGCAACCATTGATCAAACTCACCGTGAAGAGTTGTATAAATCACACGAAACAATAAAAGACATTTCTGTCAGACGCTCGCAAGACAATATTTATAAAAATTTGTACGACTCAAATACTAATCGCATTTCTGCAGGCTATCTTAGCGTCGCGTTATCTATTATAGAAAAACCTACTTTGTTAGGTGATTCATTGCCCAAAGCTCGCAAGTGTTTTTATAACTTAGAATACAAGCTTCAGAAAAAATCTGATTTTAAGTATCGATTTAATAAGATCGATACTTTATTCGCGAAACCCACAGTTCAATTTTTATTAAACTTTATTAGATTATATAAAGTCGACTTTACCAAAGACATTCGTCAAATGTCGTTGAAACAGTTCACATCGCGCTATAAATTAAATAAAATATTCGCATTTTCTGATTTCGCTGTGGCTCTTCATTGGATAGCCACATCCCCGCACCGCATTCAAACCTTTTTTACTAACCGCGTCTCACCAATACAACGTTTATTGCCCGCCAAATTATTATACCACATCTCTAATATTATAAATCGAGAAAAAGGTTCATCGCGTATATCACTGCCCACTCGATTATATAATCAGTCGCTTTTGCTTACCAGCTCGTTTTGGACAGTCCTGGACGAGAAGAACTGGCCCATAAGGCATTATAAAGAAAACCCCGTGTTAAAAATTTTGGAAATCAAAATTATTAATTTCGCCTCCTCCACTATACCAGCAGATTGCATCCTGCTGTTGTATCAACTCGCTCAACAAATTTCCTCATGGGCCAAGTATCCGCAAAATATAATAATTAATTTGGTCAAATCATCCTTATTTAGAATAATAAGATCACAAATCGTCATATATGAGGAGATGCGCGCCATTCTTTTTAAAATAGATAATGATGTATTTTCACGCCCGCTCTGTACTACTATAAGCCAAGATCCGCGTGAACCTTTAGTTCTCACTGGCTCACATTTTCTAACGCTGACGCCAATAAAATATATACCGGTTACGTCGAACGCAGAAGACCAACCAACTCATCGCCTAGAACATTATGAATTGCTCGATAAGATTGTTAAATCCTTTTGGGATCGGTGGTCCATAGCAGGTTCGTCCACTTTACAAGACCGTGAAAGGTGGAACATATCGACAGCTTCCGTTAAGACTGGTACCGTAGTGGTGAGCATGCAGGATAAAGTCCCGCCATTGCAGTGGCACCTAGGTATAACCACGGAGTGTCATCCTGGTCGCGATGGAGTTGTACGCGTTGTAACTATGATAACCGCAGACGGTCTTTACTCTAGACCGATCATAAGACTGTGCTCGCCATCGACACAGTGACTCGCAACTTTTCTTTTATTTTAGTTTATTAATTTTAGCTTTAATTTTATATTTTTACATTACGCTAGTTTTATGTCACAAACGCAATATTCGCTTTTATTCATTTAAATTTACTTACTTTTTTTATTATTTCGAAAGGGGATCCTTTCAAAGCCGGCGGTATAGTCGCGCCAAAAGGCGCAACTCCAGAACATCAAATATTAATAATGTAAACGCACCGAATCCCCAACGCCACCTGGCGAACATTCATTCTTAACTTACTTTATTATCGCTCTCGCATTTAAAACCAAACTCCGCATCGCATCTTTTTAAAACTACACATCGCATCGCAACCTTTTTTCATACATTATAATCGCATTTTTAACAATTACGTCAAACTCGCAACACACACACAATCCTCACAAACACCATACTCCACATATTCGCATACAAACATACATAGTGAGTGGTTGTAAAGTGCCTGGAATACCGCTGCTCGGTAAGTACTTTTATCATTGTCTCAAATTATCGCAATCTCTTTTTTTATTATAAATTATCCCGCCTACGAGGGTGCATTTTGTGCAACGGCATAAGTAAGACTTATCCCGGCCCGCGTAGGCCCCATGTTATAAGACGGTGGGGACGCGCTCGCCATAAAACATTTCACAGCCCAACGACACGGCAAAAGAAAGAGTAAGAGAACTACTTAATCCTAGCCGGGATGTGGATTACCGTATAGATACTTCAACATATAGTAGTAAATGTATGATATAAATTTATAAACAACATAAAATATTCACAGAAATAAGAAAAGATAAAGAATCTCGAAGTATTTCACAAAAGACAGCATCAATTAAAGAGAGATTTAATCAGCGCCGTGTTTACGAACGGTTGGCCCAAATATGAAATTCTATTACAAAACCCCAATAGACTCTTCAATCAAGTTAATCGTGATCGATGCCTGTCACCGGCGGGTAACCGATGGCCGGATTGAGCCGGCTCGAGCCAGTCGGAACCGGATACGGCCGGTCGGGGCCGCATCGCAGCTGTCAGGCGCGGCGCGAATTGGATCTAAGCGGTTTGATGCTTTATTGGCCTAAATCAGATAGGCCCTTTGTGGGTTTATCACGGTGGGGCCAATTTAGTTTTTAGAACTATGCACCTCGGAACGAAAAAGAACCATTATAGGATCACATTAAGTCTATAGCTCTGAAAAAATGAAACTTCTAAGACATCGCAAGCAAGAGATACCTCCGTTTATATCGATTTTATTTTCTAACATTTCTCATTGTAAATGACCAAATGTTACTAAATATCTTGAATCGCTCAAATTGCACAGAGATATTTCTTAATTAAGCATTTTCTACCGTCTGTATCACGGCAAGTGTTTTGAAGAGTTATTTAACCTTGTTCCACCTTCTCCCTTCCATAATAGGTTAAAAAGTTATTTAATTTTTACTTTTGCTGAGACATTGACTTGTAGAATGTTCGTCCAACGCACGTGTTCCTATCATCCTATGATACAGGGTCCTTTAATCAAGGCGTGACGAAATATTTGTGTAAGGCGGAATTTTCACTGCGACAATCGATAGGTTTTTCGTTACTTTCGATAATCGTATTCGTTTTTTGGACTTACCATCTGACGTGGTATAGTCACTGTGCCAAGACAGGATAAAAAAACACTTATTTCTATGGGACAGTACACAAAGTTTATGCAACATGGGATGCAAACAACCGACGATATAGATGAAGCTTTTGCGCACAGCCTTGACGTGAGGTAGGAACCTCTAGTTGCTGTCGAAAATAAGCCCTAAGTTATTAATCTGGCTAAAAAAGGAAACATGAGGCTTGGAAGGTTCGCGTCTTCTCCGATAAAAGAGTATTGTTACGCCTACTAAAAGTGGAATATTAACACGTTTTTATACGGTGGCGTTAGTAGTAAAAGTATCAGGGTACGATATTTTTATTATTTTTTATTGTCTCCGGTTTTTTTTTGGGACTTTGGATCAGGCTGACCATGTCAGTCCCATAATCACACTATGTAAATGCTAATTCAACAATGTATATGTGAGTCTACAGAGCATCTCAGCTGCGCAAGAAGTTTGCTCAGCTAAGACGCTCTGAAATAGACCCACATCAGACCTGTTCAAACCAAATTGTTTATACATGATTTCTCTCATAGAAACGCTCCGAACACATTCCACCAAGAAATGGTGTATGTCTTCTACGACTCCACAGAGCTCGCATTTAGGAGAATCGATTTTCTTCATCAAAAATTTGAATTTATTGAGTGGGATGTGTCCAGAGCGCAATCTATGAGAAATCACAAACAGGGTACGATCATTTATTCAACAAGATGGCGTCATGAATTATTTTGCTGCGTATACTATTTTACAGTAGTTGTATAGGCTCTGGAACGACACAACATAGAAAACAATCAGCTTATGTCCCAACTTGTAGATACAAGAGTTGTCTGCATTATTAACCGATACAAACGTGGGTAGATTGAAGTTGGAAAAGGCTTAGCTTACATTCCGACGAGATTTTCCTTTTTTAGAATACCTTTGGTACCTGGACGGTCTGTAATGAATTTGAAATAAGGCAAAATGACCTTCAGGCGATTAAACTGATAACAATTCTATTTAGTTTTAGAAATTTTACTAACGTAAGTCTTTTAAATGAAATGAAATGAAATTTAATTGTTATAT
This sequence comes from Automeris io, assembly GCA_036320925.1. Lineage (NCBI taxonomy): Eukaryota > Metazoa > Arthropoda > Insecta > Lepidoptera > Saturniidae > Automeris > Automeris io. The sequence goes on along the minus strand of JAUDJH010000018.1, from coordinate 12,147,485 downwards.
ATATATTATAATAAAAAACATATATCTACATGACATAAAATTGTATTAGTCTGACTTTAGCGATGTTTTTTGAATGAACTAATTATCAATTTGCACGAAAGGGATAATGTATTTTTTATATAACGTTGTTAACGCTTAGAAAATGTCTTTATATATCATCATGGAAGTAAGATTACTTTTCGGGCATTATCGTACGCAATATAAATAAAGGAAAAATATATATCGTCACGGTATATCCCTTTTGAGGTAAGCAGAGATATATTATTGGCTTTATTATATCCACTTTGCGCTTTTGTGTTGTTGCTAACGTGACAAGTAGTGTAGCTGATTGCCGTTCTCGGGGTCCTTGCATACATACACACACACACACATTACACATTTCCTCACTCCGACGTAGCTTTGACTTTCCTTCGTCGTTTCTTCTCAAGGTATTCGTTTCAAAAACGCTAGTAGATCACCAGTAGGTTATTTTTTTTTTTTACACTGGCTCGACATATTGACTACAGAGTACCTGATGGTAAGTACAGTGTAGTCCAAAAACGAAAGCAACTATCAAAGAATGAAAATCCATTGATAGTCTACATCGTCATGTCGGCCCACATATATCACGAATGAAGGTCTCTAGGTATATGAGCTACTGGATATACACAAGCTGATCCCGAAACGCGACAAGCCGAAACTGGTCACTATGACGGGCTTTAAACCCATGTACTGTGGTCACGATCCAGACGGGCACCGGCGCCCTACCACCTCGCTGCTGCTCGTTTAGCACCACCCAGGAGTCACGTGTAGGGAAACTAGGGTAAAGCCTACGGACGCGAGCAGGTTCGACTCCCAAATCTATCTATATTCTATTCCTTATTTCTATATCTATTTATATTTCTATTTTTATATTTCTATTTCCTGGCTTGCCACCTAAGTTGGAGTTCGTAACCATAGGACTGCTCTTGCGTTGCCGCCCAACGCATAACTCGGTGGCTGAGCACTGTAAGTGATCCCTCTCTTACCCGGTGAAGTGGCAAAGGCTTTTCCAGGCCAACAGCATACTGTCCTGCTGAAAAAAATGACATTACTCACAGCCCGAAATCGATTGTAAATACGTAACATTGTTCGCTCCTTTCTGTGAATTATCTAATGGAGTTACATTTAATTTGATGAATTACTTCGTTGTTTTGCTTTGTCACTGCCTTGAAATAGCTTTTGTCGTCTGTCAGTTTTCTGAAGCGTTTATTTTGTTTTATTGATTAATCAATAGAGATACCAATGAAAATTACTTGTATTAATGATATGAAACCAACAGAATCTGTGTAGCGTATAGCAACGTAATTTAATGGATGGCGGCACCTTTGTTTATTGCTCAACGAAATGATGCCTTTTTTTCTGGCTTGTTAATATACCGATGGCCGAGAAAGACTTTCACAAATACACCGGGCAAAGAGGGCGGACATTTAGTGTGCTCCGCGAGAGATTTTAGTGTTGAATGGTAACGCAAGGGCACTCCTGTGGCTACGGACCTGGACTCGGGCGGCATGCTGGAAAAATGAACCTAACGGTAATCTACTAGCATTTTGGAAGCGACTACCTTGAGAAGAAACGCCGAAAGAAACTCAAGGCTGCCTCGGAGTGGAAAATGATGACATTACATCTGATGAAATAAAATATACAGTGTAGTTAGTGATAAAACTGCATACTCCAAAGAGGATACAGCGTGAATATATCTTATTTATTATTAATGATGGGAGAGCACGCTCAATCCTCGCCCTCATAATCACTGTCCATCAGGTGAGATTGAGGTCTAACTTATCGTTATAAGGATTCAGTTTACTCTTTTAAGGTATGTAATTTTTAAAATATCGTTTCTGATGCGTATTAAAAAGTATTTGTTGTTCATTTATTTATTTTGTATCTCTCCCTGAATGTTAGAGTTGCTAAATAGATAGATTTCAAATAATCCTTTGTCTACATTGAAATGAACACTCAAATAGAGTGAAAAACAAAGCAATTGGTACAAAATCACCTGCAATCGTATAGGAGTTGATAGAATAGTTGCGATTTAAATAAAAGTTTATCCTCGGCATCGATGTAATAGGAAGTCCAATAGTTTCGGATTTAATGGGATAGTCTCGAAACAAAAAACAAGTTATTTAAAAAAAAAAGATTTTTATCTATTTTTATATAGAAATCTATCTATACAAAGAAACTTGTTCAGACTGATATAAAATCGCAGAGCATGCTGTACTGAAATATGTTTTTATTACAATGGATTGTTTTTATGATATAGGTGTTTTTTGAGGTTGTAGGGCTATCGTCCAACTAGGTCCTCGCCTGAGTACATAAGAGTAAAAAGCGTCATAGTTACCCAAACGTTTCGGCATCAGCTTGTGTACGTCCAGAGGCTAATATACCTATTTATTAAATTAACTGTCCATTGAAAAACCTGATTTGTGGTCACATTAAATAGAGTATACAGTACAAATAGAAACTAAGACCGCAGGTCGAATCGATCCGAAACTTTAATATTGAAATAATTGAATTACTTTGAAAGTGATATTCCGATATAAGGCCCTTTTCATATGGGGATAGATAATCAAAATCACTCTCTTGCGCAAATAAATATGTAGCCTACTGTCTTTCTTCTATATAACAGTATTGTGTGAAGTTTTGGAATCATGTGTAGTGGGTGGTGAGTTCGAGTACGATACTTAGGGTGTTGCGTTTTGCAATTTATACATTCTGAAGAGAAGGAATGGGGAGAATGGAGTTTTTTTTACAAGAAAATAGACACACCTTTGGTCTCTTGTCAAATGTTTAAACCCCTTCCCATGGATTTTACAAATATACTAGAAAAGGGAGGGAAGGCCTTGGAGCTGATGAGGGATGAAACTGGTTAATGATAATATTATAACAAGAGCGTTTATGGTTTTAATTTGAATAGCTCCTTGTGAAGAGAGCCTAATATACCGCACACACGAGTATTACTACAGATTTGTGTTGCTAGCGCCATCTATTCCATTAAGTAATTAATATTATTAAGTCAATGGAGATAGTATACTAGCGAATTAGATCGAACCAAAACTAGATCTATTAATGTCATATTTTGTTGTCCCGTAGGGCGTGTGATTTGACGTAGAGAAAGATGAAATGAGATCGATATATTAGTTAATATTGCATTTAACGTAATAAAATAAGAAATATTATTCCATTATTGGCTATTGTTTTGTGATAAGGTAGATATCATTATAGACCAGTGTGTTGGACTCTTACAGACTAAAACCATCGAAGTGTTGCAACTACTCCTCAGCCGGGACCAAGGATACGGCCACGCCAGCTTCCTCGGCTCCCGACGACGTCTGGTCTTTGGCAAGGTTCACGTATTATTATGCGAGGTTGGAGTAAAAGGCCAGTGCTCATCCGCCTCTGAACTAGTGTTATTGGAGCGGTGTACGGCAACACATCACACACTGCTAACGCCTGGATATGTTGGATGGCGCACTGACTCATCTGCACCGCCCAAGGCATCATGTCCTAGAGAGGGGAGCCTCTGGCGAAGGCTCTCCTTCTTCATCCCATTTGACTGTGGCCGCGTAGTGGATAATCGACCGGCTTACATGCACGGCGATGGGAATGGTCATAGGTTCAAATCACGATACGTATCTCTGGGTTTTTCCTAATTACGTACAGATTTAGGCCCCACAGAGGAAGAAAACATCGTGAGAAAACCTGCATGGCATATGGTGGAAATGCCATCTGCACTAGTGTTCTGAGAACGGCGATTAGCTGCGCTACTGGTCACGTTGGCCACGACATATAAGCGTAAAGTACAACCACTTTTTTTTTTGGTATCCCGGGTGGAAAATCCTACATAGGACCATCAGGAACGCTGTGAGGGCAGCGACCCCGATGTGTCAGACTCCTACTGACTAAATACCCCTGGGATATCCCTCTGATTGCTCCACCCGGGCCTGGGAAGCCAAATTCGTGCAGCCCAGGGAACAAAAGGCCTTTTTGAAGCTATCCCTCTGGGGAGGGGTGGGAGTAAAAGTACAACCACTAATGTATCTCAGTTCAACCCACTGGGGACAAAGCCTGACGATATATTAGTATTCCATCAATAACTTTTTAACTTATAAGAATGCAAGATCTTAATATATACAAAGTTTTCTCACGAAACATTCATTTCTTTGTGTATTTATTTGTATTTCAATATATTTAAAAGGGTAGCTATCAGAGTTTCTTAGAGGCTTTTAATGGTAGATTCTATTTGTCTAACCATTGGTAGATTAAATTTCTCATTCTTTTGAATAGACAAAAGTGCTTGAATCTAAAGTACTGTATCAGAAATGAGTTGAAAGAAGGGAGGGTTGGGAGTCGAAGCTGCTCGCGTCCGTAGGCTTTACCCTAGTTTCCCTACACGTGACATCTGGGTGGTGCTAAACGAGCAGCAGCGAGGTGGTAGGGCGTCGGTGCCCGTCTGGATCGCGACCACAGTGCATGGGTGTAAAGCCCGTCATAATGACCAATTTCGTCTTGTCGCGTTTCGGGATCAGCTTGTGCATATCCAGTAGCTCATATACCTAGAGACCTTCAGTCGTGGTATATGTGGGCCGACATCACGATGTAGACTATCAATGGATTTTCATCCTTTGATAGTCGCTTTCGTTTTTGGACTACACTGTACTTACCATCAGGTACTCTGTAGTCACTATGTCGAGCCAGTGTAAAAAAAAAAAGTTGATTCGTCACAGAACTAAATTCGTCGATATAGCTCAGAAGGTTAGCAAGCTGAAAGGTGTAGGGCGTCTCGTGGCTATGGATGATGGCAAAGTGGCGGGAAATTGTTGGATAAGGAAAGTCGAAGATTGGGCTCAGTGGTGAACCTTGGGGGAAGCCTATGTCCAGCTGTGGACGGATATGATGATGATAATGAAAAGTGCTTGGTAGGATTATTTTTATAGTAACAATATATGTACTTATGAACCAGTTTATTGAAATAAGTATTTTAGTTTCCTGCATAAGAAACTGTTGTTAAAAATATATGATAACTAGATGGGTTTTTACATCTCGGGCGCGATCTTACTGCGCCTGCGTTACGCAGCAGCCTTCGCGTTGGTTTGTGTCATAAGCGAATAGCGATTTGAAATAATTTGCAATATTCGAATAAAGTAGACTGAACTAATGCCAGAACTTTGGTTATCTGAATGTTTATGTGGTTCATGTTTTCTCTATACTATACATCGAGTAAATTTCACTTATTTATTAACACTGCAGTACACGCGACCCTTTTTTATTTGAGTACTCGCGTGGCCTACTAGAGTAGGCCATTTTAAAATGTCAATATCTTGTTTATTCCTAATTATCTGATTAAAACAGTAAATGGAATAGAAAATATATTTATATTACTCAGTTTTACAACCATACTCTTTAAGTAAATTATTAAGAAATGATTAAAAATCAACATTTTAGTCCGATAAACTAAAAAGTTATTGCAAAATGAGTTACCCTCGTCTACTATAATATGCCGCGTGTGTACTCTAGTGTTAAGGCGTACTTTAGTTAAATAAAAAAACCTATTATTAGTGTTTTAAAATACTGCTTCATTAAAAATGTTGTAATATTAAGCTTGCCATTTCGGATAAGCAAAATTACTAACATGTGTAAGATTGGAATGCCAACTTTATCCTGTTTATATACCTCTCAAATATATTGGCGCTTATATGGATTTTTTTCTGACTGGACAATACTTTGATGGCTGGGAAACACCTTTAAACCAACATCGGGCGAAGCAGGCAAGCTCTTAGGGTGCTCAGCCAGCGATATATGAGTTGGGTGGCAACGTAAGGGTATCCCTATAGGCAGAGATGGACAAAATGTAATCTAATTAATGATGAACGATTACAAAATGTAGTCGTATAGCATGTAGACGCCGCCCGATATGTAATCGTCGCCCTAAGGGTCGTTAGGGTGCTACGAGACGTGCGTGTACGTCGCAGTTCGGTGTTCCGTAAAGTGCAAATAAACAGTAAAACGCCAAAATCCGTATCTTTCTACAACCACACCCACGACCACCAGTCATAAATCCATTTAAAACATTAAGAAATGATAAATATGTATACAATCTGGGATTTTGTAGTGTTTAAAATATCAATGAGCAAAATGCAGTCATATTAATGGTAAAAAACGTAAAATGTAATCGTTAATCATTTTTATTAATCTGATTACATTTTGCCCATCTATGCCTATAGGCACGGACCTCGACTTGGACGGTCGAACGAGAAAAGTATTTTGAGACTCGTTTCCCCGCTCTCTCTTATGATTTAAAACATGGCCCGTGGGTGGTTGAACCGTTTGAAATTCGAGAGGGAGTGAGACGCAGTAGCTCACAGTTACAGCCATCAAAATAGTCGTAACAACTTATGAAATACCTGCGATTATATTTTTACGAGATGAAAATACTTCTTTTCTTTTAACCAACCACTAATATTCTCATATAGTTCTAGAAAAAACAAAATTACACTGTGTACAATGGTTGGGCCAACGCGTATTCATTGTCAGGATATTTTTTTTTTTGTTTTTTGATTAACTTTATATTAGTTTATTTTATTTTTATATTTTAATAAAGAGATATATATATTATCACCCTGTGCCTATTACAGGGTGAGCAGAGGTACTTTAGTGGCTGTGTCCATTTTGCGTTTATATGCCGTGCCCAACGTGACCAGTGGTGCAGCTAAAAACCGTTTATATTTTTATATTTATTATATTATTCCGATCTCTCCAACTCTCTGTGAGCAAACGAAGGCTCATGTTTTAGTAACAAATTGAATGTAAATTGTTTGTTTAACAAACATATTTATTTACGTTATTGCCTTTTATAATTAAGTACATAATGTTATATTAACATATAATAAGTATTTCAAAGGATTTATTTTTATATAAAAACATGTGTCCTATTTCATTTAACTCAAACATTAGGATATATAAACCTACATAAAAAATTACGATGATATTGACTTAAGACTAGAATTCATGTTATTGACATACGCTTATGAGTATATATTAATATATACTTTAAGGACCCACGTAATGTACAGCAAATGGAAGGTAAACGTAAATTTTAATTTCTTCTATTCAGAATTTGTTACAATTACAGTTTATGGCCATAAAATTATATTAATATTGTTATTATAATATTAAATAATAATTACAAACAGCAATTAAGTTGAATAAACAACATTTTTAAGGTCATTTATTTATAAAAAGCACTGCTTTTATTGCAAAGAAATCCAAGAGTTGTGCTCGCGGACACACATACTGCTTCTACGACACGGGGCAATGCAAGATTTTCCCTACTTTCCGTAAGCGGCGCTGTGTTCGCGTAATTAATCTGTATTACAAACTTTATACTTGTTTTATCGGAACGATAGATGGCGTTAAAATGGAATATATTTTAATGATATGTTTTTTAATAATCTTTATTTCAACACAAAAACTTATGATTATACAACAGGGTGATAAGTCTCACCAATTAAGTAAATCTTGTCTCTGGTGAGACTCGCACTTCCGTTCGGGTTATTCAAGGGTGTCTTGTGTTTTTATATGGATATTCACAGTATAAGTTTATTGGTATGCGTGTGTGCGAGAGAGAATATGTGTGTGTGTGTGAGAGAGAGAGTTTGTGTGTATGAGAGAGAGAGTTTGTGTGTATGAGAGAGAGAGTGTCTGTAGGTGGGAGAGAGTGTATGTGTGTATGTTTTCTGTTTTATATTTAACTTTTAGGCGTTTGTGAGTGCCTTTGGTCTGAACAAACTTGACGTCGGGATGTTTAACAAAATCTTAACAGAAGTGCTATCTGATGAAGCGTTTGGCCTGCTCAGATCAATGGCACCATATGTCATATGTTAGGTATTTCCGTATTAGATTACGATGGGGCTGACATACGTACACACGTAAAAGTCCCTTAAATAAATAGAATTAAAAAAAAACTTTTATTAATTTATCTAAGACTTATTATAAGGTATATATAGCTTTTAGGTATATCTATACAAATATTATAAAGCTGAAGAGTTTGTTTGTTTGTTTGAACGTGCTAATCTCAGGAACTACTGGTTCGAATTTAAAAATTCTTTTTGAGTTGAATAGACCATTTATCGAGGAAGGCTTTTGGCTATATAACATCACGATGCAAGTATTAGAAGCGAAGAAATAATGGAAAATGTGAAAAAAAAAGGGGAAAATTATTCATCCTTGAGGGCTTCCATTGCGTGCGCTGCAAAAACGGTTCAAGATACCAAAAATATATGTAAAAAAGAATTATTCCTTTTGAAATGACCTAAAAAAACGTCCCCAACAGTATATGTCTATCTTTTAAGATTAAGTCACTAGAACCGTTTTTATGGTAAACAAATTTTGTCGAAATTAATGCATTATTTGTGAAGAGTTGTATCAACGTAATAATATTAATCTTTATCCAAATAAATGTGTTGTTGATTAAGAGTATTTAATTGTGAACAAAATTGTCTTTGACATCACTTAATTTCAATGAACATCTTACAAGATATTACAAAACCTTATATAGCAAAACAACGTTTGCCGGATCAGCTAGTATAGAATAAAAGTCGTGGTACATATGATTCGGCATAACGATGGCGACGCTCGATGGTTTTTTTGTCACTTGGCGCTCACTGTCCTTCTTTGACTACACTGTATTTTCATTGGGTCCAGTGAAGTTAATTTATCGAGGCAGTATAGATCTATATATGTTATGTCAAAGTATGTATGGACTTTGTCAAGTCACCGTATACGAGTGGATCTGAAGAGTAGTCAATTACTGAAACACTTCTGTTCCTTTGTGTTGCGTCCCGATTGGAATACATCGTCGTTAGTATTCACATCAACACTGTCTAGGGATATTTTGAATTTACTCAACTATCTCAAAATTTATTAAAGATAACATACAACATGTGTATATTTTTATAACGCCCATTTATATGACTATACCCCAGAATAAAAAAAAACTTATTATTTTGCGTAGAATTGTATACTTAAATAAAGAAAAAACGTAAAATAATGATTAAACTAACAATAAATGTGTTTCTCAAGAAAATGTGAAAAATAAGGAATTATTATTTTTTACATTTTTCAAATTCAAATTTAGAATCATCCAAAAAGATTTACAAAATAATCTTTCACCAAAAAATTTATAACCGGCCAGTATTTTTTTGAGTTTAAGAACTTTATACAAAATATCCCAAGACGGTGTTGATCATATACTCGTATAAACTTCAGACTATGTCGATGGAAAGCCTTCTCATGATCTGATTTTTGTAATACTAGCTTTTTATGTGACACCACACTTCACATTAGGCAGAGCGCATTCCAAAAGCCTTTTCCAATTCGAGAGTAGCTGTGGATATGCCGTTCTGTTTAAAACTCTCTTCACACTTCTTTGAAAGGATCAATGTCAAGAAGGATACATTACTGGCTGTATCCATTTTGCACTTATATGTCGTGCCCAACGTGACCAATTGCGCAGCTGATCAGCGCTATCACTTACACAGTAATGAGGGTGTCCTCACGATTTTTTCTTTCATCGGAGAGCATGCGACGCCTAAATCCGTTCTTAATATGGAAAAACCCTGACGTACGTGTCGGGAATCGAACCTACAACCATTTACGTTACCGCACGTGGGTACCAGTCCCTTATCCACTAGCCTACCACAACTACAGTAATAATAATAAATTATTAAAAAAAAGAAACAGAAAGCGTTACATCATAGTCAGCTAACACCCAAATTAGGAATACCTGTATTGGATCGCGTTAGGAACGAAGAAGTTTGCAGAACGATCAGTTTGAAAGAAAATATCGGTAAAAAACGCTGATCCCGAAAATACTTATTATTTATTTATTTATTCACTATCATAGAACAGCACATATATACATTTTACATACGGTACAGTTTACAAGCTGTGCCAATTACACAATGATAATATTTAAAAACTAACAAAGAAAAGGAAAATGAAATCACAGTAAATCGCAACAATTAGAAATAGATGTGCATGCGTGCGTGTGTGTGTTTGTAGTGACAAGGTGAATGTAGAAAGCTATATATGATATGTATATGAATGTAGTGTGGCGTCTGTACCCTCCTATTGGCGTTTTAACTTTAGCAAAGCTAAAACCGAGGCTATGAATTTATTTCTATTTTGGGAAAATGTGTCAATACTGCGAAAGTCCTTATTGTACGTATCGAGGCATCTGTGTATTACAGAGTTCTTTGCGTAATTGTAATGTATTTTCGGCAAGGCGAATAAGTTCGGCTGTCTAGTAGTTTTGGTGTTTATTTTAAAATTAATTCTCCTCACAAATTTGGGCAGTCTATGTGATAATTTAAAATGTCATATAAAAATTTCAAATCACAAAGAGTTCTTCTGTCTTTAAGAGATAATAACCCATACTCATACAAATTTACGTTATACTCAATATACTCCTTTTTGAATTTAAAACACAGATATTTTAGAAACTTTTTTTGAATGTGCTCTAGCAGACTTTTATATGTCACGTAATCCGGGGACCAAATTGAAGAGGCATAATCGAGGTAGTTAATGTATGAATAATAAAGCAACAAAAGAGAGTGAACACTATTGAAGGGTTTGGCAATACGGCAAACGAAACCAAACATTCTCAACGCTTTTTGGCAGATGTAATTATAATGGGAAGTGTATAGTAATTTGGAGTCTAGCATCACGCCCAAATCCCGAATCATGAAAACTCTCTGAACCAAGGAATTATTTAACGTATAATTATAAATGATCGGCTGATGTTTCGTATGTAAGTAATAATGTTACATTTTTTAACGCTTAGATCAAGTTTATTTAAGTTGCAATAATTACAAAGGCTAGTTAGTTCCGACTGCAGCCTAATACAATCGCTGATGCTTCGAACTGTACAGAAAATCTTTATGTCGTCGGCATACATAAGGAATTTTGCATGAGTAAAGCAGGAGAGTATGTCATAGACGTAGATGTTAAAGAGCAGTGGGCCCAAATGCGATCCCTGTGGAATACCGGAGGGAATGGGTTCGAATCCCGAAACAAATGTGCCTATTCGTACGGCCTGAGTCCTATCTAAATATATATAACTCAAAGGTGACTGACTGGCTGACTGACTGGCTGACATAGTGATCTATCAACGCACAGCTCTAACCACTGGACGGATCGGGCTGAAATTTGGCATGCAGGTAGATGTTATGACGTAGGCATCCGCTAAGAAAGGATTTTGATGAATTCTACCACCAAAGGAATAAAATAGGGGATGAAAGTTTGTATAAATCTTCTCAGATTTTTAACTATAATATAATAGCTTGATAGTTTAAGCGCCTAATGACAGATTAGGCCCTAATTTTTTACACACGCTAAACAAAAGTAAAGCCACAAAAACTATATCTAATGAATTATAATACTTCTTAACGCGAGCGAAGCCGCGGGCAATAGCTAGTTGTGAATATAGGACTCAAACCATCTCAGGAGGTCTCCATGTATACCAATAGCAGAGAGTTTACGCAACAAAATGTCATGATTGATACGCTCAAAACACTTGGAATAATCTTTATATATTACGTCTACCTGATGACCTTGGTTCATAGCATAATATATATATATATATATATATATATATATATATATATATATATATATATATATATTACTATATCACTAAAAAATGTCGCTTAAACCAAATAACCTTTCACCCCTCAATATAATGTATACATGCACACAAGCAAGCTTCGATGGCTTAGACTTGTGGAGAGGACGAAAGATGAAAGAATGACGAAATAGATATATTTACAATATGAATGTAAGTGGAAGTGAGAGACGAGGCCGACCAAGACTTACACAGACCAAATAAAAAGAGCTTTGATGGAGGGCATGAGGTTAATGAACGTTAAGGAAGCGAAAGAGGCTTGCAAGAATAGAGAGAAGTGGCGTTTTATCTTCTCTGCATTCTTTTTTACTTGGTGAAAATTCTCATACGACCGTCCCGGCCGCACGTGGGGGTGGTGACCGAGGTGTGCCGGATTTGTACCAGCTAAAAACCCCAAGGTGGCTACTTCTGCGAATTAGTGGGGACTGCGGGTCCGGTAATCAAATCACCGCAGGTCATTTTCTCTGCCTACCCTAATAGGGACTCAGCGTGTCAATAGACACATAGATTATGTTAATCTCATACAATTGGCATTTTCTACTATCGTCATAGTTTATCATTTGCTTTGTCTATGCCCTATAATATTTTAATTTATATATATATATATAGAAGAAAATAGATAATTAATACACTCTGTTGAACATATTTTATATGTTGAGTTGAAGTAAACGGGACGAAGTGGGGAGGGGCCTACGGTAGTCGTAGCGAGCGCGTAGCACGTAGCAGACGCTACGTCGCTCGTAGCAACCGCCCGCGGTACAAATTACGCTTGAAACACAGTGTGATTAGTGAAATAATTACTGATATATCGTGGTACACAGTGTAATTAATACATATATGTTTATTTACACGGATGGTGGTGTGTTTTGTGTAGTGTTTGTGGAAGGATCTCGCGCTAGAGGTAAATAAGGAATATTTTTACATAGTACACATACAAACAGAGGAAAATGTTACGATATGGATAAGATTTTCCTAGTTTATTGATTTTAGTTGAGAGTTGTTTTTTGCAAACGCTATTTCGCTTTCTCTTTGAAAGAGAAGCGATTGAATTGTGCTTTTAATTAACTACCTTTATTAGAGTTTTAGGGGACAATGAACTTGGTTTGCTATATTTACGGTTACGAACATAAGGATACGGTACATGGGTACAAAATATTTATTCTACGGAAATATTAGTTATATTTAAATTTAGTTCAAAACATGATCATTTCAAAAATACATATTGTTTTTTCGCTACCGTTACGTACGTTTATCGGGTATACTAAAGTAATTAAATGAAGTTCACACAATATATAATAATATATCTGTAATTAAAATTACTTTACATTATTAAGTATATATATATTCATAACTAATTTCAAAGAAAATAAGTTTTCACACAAGGGGTAAGATGGAATCGATATAAAATTATGACTTTTCAGTAAATATTTATTAAATTTTATAAAAAAAATCCATAGTTCCCCTTTCCTTTCTCCAGAATGTGTCACTTACAATGTGCGACAACCTAAGTATCTTAGATATAGATATTCACTGTGATTTCAGCCTTTGAGATCATATAGGGGCTGTTATCTCCGCAACACCACGCATTTTTATAGACTTGGTATGCTGAATAGAGCGGGGCGGTATTTTACGCCGGATCAACTATTCCTTTTGTATAAGGCTCAGGTCAGGCCCTGCATTGAATATTGTTCGCATCTCTGGGATCGTTCTGCTGAGTACTTACTCGACGCTCTGGATAGGTTGCAGCGGAGGGCTGTCCGCATTATGAATGATCCAGATGTGCTTCTAAGCATCTAGAACCGCTTCAGATGCGCAGAGATATTGCCTCACTGAGCGTTTTCTATCGTCCGTATCACAGAGAGTGTTCTGAATATTTGTTTAACCTTGTTTCAATCTTTTCCTTTCATAAATAATCCTTCCCTTCGGTGACTTGGACCTGACTGTCTCTCTTTCAATATTTAGAACAGCGTGTAGAAAGTGACTGTATTTCTTTTTTCTTTTTTTTTATGTGTTACTATTGGTGTTACTTGGAATCAGTCACAGTTTCGTTAGTTGTTACTTATAAAATCTACAATATTATCCTTTTGTGTTGTGTCTATATATGTATGTATATCTTTTTTTTTTGGGAATGTTATTATTATTCTTTAATGTAAACTAGCATTATATATTAGGTCCTTACATATGAAATTGGCGTTTTGTATGGGAGGAACAAAAAGTCGAATATTTTTTAATATAATATATTTAATTAACCAAAGTATGAACCATTATTTTCTATGCACTTTTGCCATCTCATAGGTAGTTCATTGATCCCTTTACTAAAAAAACCAGTCGGACGGGAATCAATAAAATCTTTGAAGGCGATTTGGACTGCCCCATCGGAGTTGAATTTTTTCCCTTGCAAGAAATTATCCAAATTTCGAAAAAAATGGTAATCTGTTGGAGCAAGGTCTGGGGAGTACGGAGGATGTCTTAGACTTTCCAATTGAAGCTCTTCTAATTTAGTAGCCGTCTGTTGCGCAGTGTGTGGTCTAGCGTTGTCGTGAAGCAGCAGTGGCGTGGAGCGTTTGACCAGCCTAGGTTGTTTAGCCGCTAGCTTTTCCATCATGGTTTGCAATTGCTGACAATAGACATCAGCCGTAATAGTCTGGCCAGATTTGAGAAAACTGTAATGAACAATACCGGCACTAGTCCACCAAACGCTTACAAGTAACTTTTTTGGGGTTAATTTTCGCTTGGGGCAGGATTTGGCTGGCTGGCCAGGATCCAACCATTGCGCTGAGCGCTTCCGATTATCGTAAAGAACCCATTTTTCATCACAGGTAATGATTCGGTTTAAAATACCTTCATTATTGTGCCGGTTTAGTAATGTAACGCAGCAGTCGACGCGCGTTTTCCGGTTTGCTTCAGTCAATTCGTGAGGTACCCACCTTTCAAGCTTTTTAATCGTCCCAATTTGCTTCAAGTGAATTAAAACAGTTTTATCACTAACATCGCAGCCTGCAGCTAACTCGGACGTGGTTTGCGATGGATCCGCTTCCACAATAGCCTTCAACTCTTCATTATCAACTTGAGTCTCAGGCCGTCCACGGGGCTTGTTCTGCAGGTCGAAATTTCCAGAACGAAAACGTTGGAACCAAAAACGAACTGTGTTTTCTTTTGCAACACGACTGCCATACACATCATTCACCCTTCGAGTTGTTTCCAAAGCACTAGTGCCACGGCGGAACTCGTACTCGTAAATAATGCGATATTTTAAGTTTTCCATTTTGTAAAATGAGTGACGCAAACAGAAAAAAAACAGAAGAAAAAAACAAATGAATGACGATCATCGAAGCACAAATACATGAGTCTATAGCTGTACAAATTTGAATTTGAAATTCCTTACCAAAGAGGAGAAATTTGTGATTAAAGTGGCCAGTACGAAAAACGCCAATTTCATATGTAAGGACCTAATATTAAATACTGTGCATGCTGTGGAGCACTATAATTGTAGGGACATTTATATGTTCTATTTAAGTACCATGATCCTTTTGTTTTCTTGTCTAATGTGACCCATGTTGGCCACCCTGTTATGTAAAATAAAATAAAAGAAACATGCGTGCGAGTGTACGAAGTAAAAGCTATACGGTAACTCTTTTTTTTACACTAGCTCGACATAGTGACTACAGAGTACCTGATGGTAAGTACAGTGTAGTCCAAAAACGAAAGCGACTATCAAAAGATGAAAATCCATTGATAGTCTCCATCGTCATGTCGGCCCACATATACCACGACTGAAAGTCTCTAGGTATATGAGTTACTGGATATACACAAGCTGATCCTGAAACGCGACAAGCCGAAACCGGTCACTGTGACGGGCTTTACACCCGTGCACTGTGGTCGCGATCCAGACGGGCACCGACGCCCTACCACCTCGCTGCTGCTCGTTTAGCACCACCCAGGAGTCACGTGTAGGGAAGCTAGGGTAAAGCCTACGGACGCGAGCAGCTTTGACTCCCAGCCTATATCCTGGCTAAGACTAAGAAATTATCTGTGTTTTACATTTGCCGAGTCGTGGAACTGTGGAATGGTATTCTGGCGAGCGTGTGCCACCATCTTATGATAATGAGTTCTTTAAACAAAGCGTGAAGAGATTAGTGCAGGCCGGCATTATTACTGTCACTGTCGGTAGGTTTTTCTTTGCCGTTGATAAACGTAGTGGATGTTTGGACTGCACAATGCTTACCGTGAGGCGCGGTGTTGTCACTACGTGATATAAATGGTACTGTCTATAAATCTACTAAGACTATAAACTGTGCGATCATGCCGGCCTGCACACATATATTTTTATATTTCATTTAAAGAACCTTATGTATAGGACGCAGGGAACACACCCGCCGGATGACCATTCCACAGCTCAACTATAACTCAACGGCCAAAATTAAGGAAAATTTCTGTAACTCTGCAAAAGGTCGGTAAGGGTAGAAAATAATGTAGAAGTAAGAGATAGTTTAGTTAATACATATTTAAAGAAATAGTTAATATTTACATATAAATGTAGATAAGGAACTAGGATATGTATGAAGGCAACTTTACCGTACCGCTTGCTCTTAATTCAACGAAGGCCCTATTAAAATTAGGGATGCTCTGTTACTCTTGTTTACGGGTTAATGTAATAGCATTTGCTCATTACTCTGCTTATTTTTTTTTTGCAGCCCGAGAGAAAATCCTTCGGGCCATTGTGAGGGCAGCCACCCCTGTGTCAGACTTCTACTGACTATTAACCCCCGGTATCATCCTCTAATTACGATATACCGGCACCTATCCGCGATTCACTACAGTCTTGGGCAACTTTCAAGAGTAAACTGAAAAAATATCTTTTATGTGAACAAGTTTAAATTAAATACATAGGTGCGCGGGGATCTGTTTTTCACGGTGTGGTGGGCCCCTTTAACATATATTTATAGGATTACATTATTTTATTTTTTGTTTGTTTTTGTTTTATATTTAGTTTAGAGAAAGATTTGGCTGACTAAATTGAAATATCAAATTGTATTCGGTTCTTGTGCTTATTTGTGTTTTTTTTTTGTTGATGGTTTTCTTTTCTTTGTTTTTGTTGTGTAAATAGATCCTAATAACTTATATATATGTATATGTAGAGCTGTGCCAGTGAAGTGGCTATGTCGTCCGCAAGGTCCTGTCAGAATACCAGCGCTGCAGAGTCTAGTGCTCTGTAGCACAAGCTGAGACAGGGTCCTTATTGGCGGCGGCCTAGACTTTAGTTATGTATTGTTTGTGATTTTTTATTTATTTTTATGTTTTTTATGTTTATTTTCATGTAATCTATTGTAGCATATTGTCACTTCTGTCTGGGTGCTGCTAATAAAACGTTTTCTTTCTTTCTTTTCTTTTCTTTAATTGCCGTTATGGAGAAGTGCAACCACAAACACTGCGACACGACATTTTTATATATAAGGTTAGGTAAATGAGGTGACTGAGCGAGCTCCCGGGGCTTCTGGGGCTCTCCGCACTTCTGGATGGATTCAAAGTCCCAGACCCGGGTGGAGCGATTAGAAGGACACCCCAGGGGTTTTTAGTCAATAGGAGTGTGACACACCGGGGTCGCTGTCCTTAGAGCGATTATTTTTAAGCAGTTTTTAAAATACTTACACGACAAAGTGGCACCAGAGGCCAGCAACAGTATTTGCCTTATTCTGAGTGCTTCTAAAAATTTGTGAAAGTGTTTCTTATTTGAAGTGGTAGGGCAATTGCCGCAACTGGGTCGTGACGGCAGTACCCAAGTTTAAAGACCCTCATAGCGTGTCGCCTCAGCCTGTCAGCTTGTTTAGATCCAGCTGTTCATGTACCTAGGTTCAGTCGTGGTATGTGCGGGCCAACATCGATGGCCGATTGGATTTCCCAGTCAATCAAAGCGAGACATATCGGAAAAAAAATATGTGGCGCCTAAATCCATACTTAATCTGGAAAAACTTAGAGGCACCAACCGTATTTGGTGGACGTTCCTTATATTTATACGAAAATATTCGCTTCTACATTCGTCATGCCAACAGTTATAGAGTGCTTTCAGCGAGAATATTTGCACGATCTTATAACTAAGTAGCGTTTGAGAGAAGAGTAAATAGGCATGTTGAGCGGACGCGGTTAATCGTCAGATTCATCACGCCCTCCACCAGGTGTGATTGAGGTCAAGCGTGCACCTGTGAATCGTAAAAAAAAATCTTCAGATTCGAAATCTCTGCTTTAGACAACCGTAGTCTGTGCTAAGGTTGTACTTACCAAGAAAAAGGCGAGTACATAAAATATGCTCGCAAATGAGCAAAAAAGGATGACGGCGCAGAAAAAATAAAAGGCAAAGGTTATATTGAAATGGTATGGTAATTTAAGACGTACGTAATAACGTGGATGAAATACGAGGGTGCGATCGTGGCGCGTTTCTCACGTTTTCATTTATGAAAGCAGCCGCGCGCATACATTCTTCATGAGATCCACGCAGTTACGTGGATTTATCGTTTTATGATTATATTCTATTGATTATTTTCTCGATCAGCTGCGGTATCAATACAAAACCAGGTGACCTCTCCCTTCTATAAAAGATCCATGCGCACGGGCTTGCGTTAATTCATATCCCGGCTAGGGCTAAGAAGTTCTCTAACTATTACTTCTACCGAGTCTTTCTACGTGATTCTACCATCCTATGAGATTCACTCTTTTAACACTGGAGTACACGCGTGGCCTACTATAGTAGACCAGGGTAACTTAATTTTGCAATAACTTTTTAGTTTAGCGCGTTAAAATGTTGATTTTTAATAATTTTTGATTTTAATTTTGGGAGTCGAAGCTGCTCGCGTCCGTAGGCTTTACCCTAGTTTCCCTACACGTGACTCCTGGGTGGTGCTAAACGAGCAGCGGCGAGGTGGTAGGGCGTCGGTGCCCGTCTGGATCGCGACCACAGTACATGGGTGTAAAGCCCGTGATAGTGACCAGTTTCGGCTTGTCGCGTTTCGGGATCAGCTTGTGTATATCCAGTAGCTCATATACCTAGAGACCTTCAGTCGTGGTATATGTGGGCCGACATGACGATGTAGACTATCAATGGATTTTCATCCTTTGATAGTCGCTTTCGTTTTTGGACTACACTGTACTTACCATCAGGTATTCTGTAGTCACTATGTCGAGCCAGTGTAAAAAAAAAATCTTAATAATTTATTTAAAGAGTAAGGTTGTAAAACTAACTCATATAAATACATTTTCTATTCCATTTACTGTTTTAATCAGATAATTAGGAATAAACAAGTTATTGACATTTAAAATGGCCTACTATAGTAGGCCACGCGAGTACTCAAGTAAAAAAAAAGGGCACGTATACTATATTGTTAAGCGAAGCGTGAAGAGATATTCGTGCAGGTTGGCATGATCACTGTTTTTTGTTAGGGTTTATATTGCAGTTGTTTTTTGGACTGCATCATGCATACTATCAGACGTGGTCAGTATACCGAATCTGGATAAACAAATAATACGACTCGTGCGGGCTCTAGTGTTTCTATAATCGTGAGGGTGATGGTTCTGGTATCCTGGACCCCTAACGGTTAAAACCAGTGGGGTGAAAATGAAAAATGAAATGAAAAAGTATTTATTTCGCGACAAATATAAAAAAAACAGAAATTTAAATGTAGCAATACAAACAACACAAAAACAAAAGAAAATACAAAACATTAAAAACTTGGCGAAAATGGGCCCTTCATCAGCCTAAAGCCACTGAGGAAGTCTGCAGCGCTGATTTACGTGAAGGGCCCCGGTCGTGTTACATCTTATAAGAATTATCGATAAACAACAAAATACATATAGCTTAAATAATAAATACAAGTGATACTAAAATAAACTATTACATACAATAAATAAATCGACTACAAAATGTATTAGTGATAGATACTATAGTAAAAATATATGTATATCTAAAAAAAAAGAGCAATAGTATAATTAAAAATAAATGAAATAGACTACGTGTAACTAATAGATTATTAAATAAATATCATTTTACTTCTATTTTTTAAAGTAAATTTAGATTTGCTTTTAGGGTTTGATTTGATTTAAGGGTGCTTCTCTTATCGTCTGCCAGGGATAGGAAAAGGCAGGGCCAAAGTGTCCTCAGCTCTCGGCGACCTCTGACCCTTCTTTAGGCCTCTCTCTACTACGTTGTAAGGGGGGTGATGTAAAAGACGACCCCCTGTCATCAATAAGATTTTTTTTAATTCTGACTCGACACAGTGACTGCACCATACCTGATGGTAAGCATGGTGCAGCCCAAAAAACGCCAACGCCTATCGACATGTAAGAAAAACCCATCGGTAGTCACAGCGATCATGCCGGCCTACACAAATATCTCATCACGCTACGCTTAAAGGATCCCATGTCATAGGATGGTGGGAACACGCTCGCCGGAAGACCATTCCACAGCCCAAAGACACGGCAAAAGAAGGAGTTAGAGAACTTCTTAGTCCTGGCCGGGACGTGAGATACCGTATAGCTGTGACAACGCAAACCCGCGCGTGTAGTTCTATTCAGGAAGGGAGAGGGAGGAACAAGGTTAAACAACTCTTCAGATCACTCGCCATGATACAGATAGTAGAAAACGCTCAGTGAGATATTATTGTCTTGGTGCGGTGCGTGGAAATAAAGATGTACAACTTTTCGCAAAGTTAAAAATAGCTACATAACGAATACAAAGGGATGTATTACATTTATAATTCGTGTTAAATATTATATTTTTGTGAAATCTTTGTTGTTTTGTATATTCTACTAGCTGTCCCGGCAGACCTTGTTCTGCCCTATTTCTCTAAAACAAAGTTACATTGTTTTTTTTTCTATGCTAATATCTGTCCCGTCAGATTCCATTCTGTCAAAAGTTATTGGCCTGTCGCACTCTAATAGAAATTAAATTGCATTGAAAGACTTCAGTCATATCTAAGGTAATGATATTTTACTATAATGCCTTATGGGACATTTTTAGGTTATTTTTTCTTTGATTACTTGGCGTATAAATTATAATTTTCATTAATGACATGCAACCTCTAATCAACTTGAAGGCATACCTTTCTTTTGTTTTGATTGACATCATATGTTCGACAGCTGGTGCCAGTGTGGTTTGTATGGGAAAACGAAATTATTGTTTTTACTATATTCCTAGCATTTTTTTTTCATATTTACTCACCTTTTAAACCTTTCCTGGACTTCAACAATTACTTCAAAACTAAAATCAGCCAAATCGGCTCAACCGTTCTCGAGTTTTAGCGAGACTAACGAAAAGCAATTGATTTTTAAATATATAGATGTAAGTATATTTTTTTGTTGCTTTTTATTTTCCTAAATAAATAAAAATTAAATAAATGAAGATTTGTAATAGTAACGCAAATAAAACAATAATACGATGGTAGTCGAGCAGAAATATAACTTAAAACAACAGCTAAAGAGATCTTCAGTTGATTAAGAAAAACACGTAGCAACATTCCGTGAAAGGCCGGCCCCGGCTCCAGAATTATTCGGGAGCAACGCGCCCGAGGGACATTCCTGAATCGGGAATCAGGGTATAAGTCATTTATAATTCAGCCTATCTAAGTGCTCAAGTCAGTGTGGCCCTCGTAATTTTTCTTCCTGTATCTTCCGGAGAGCGGGGGCATCGAATGGACCTCTCTTGAGAGTTTTTAAACAAGGCAGGGTATATTTTTAAGATAGTATTACCGTGTACAAAAATCTGCGCACAATATATCGAGGGGTGAAAGGCTATTTGCTTTAAGCGACATTTTTTGGTGATATAGCTATATAAGTAAAGGAAATATACTTCCTTCAAGGATTTAAATGTTGCAACTCCTCGCGTGGCTGTATGTGAAAAAGTCTATGCCTGTAGAATTCACTATAAACTGTGGACATTGGATTGACAATTGTGACAGAGCTTCGGCCGTGGTGTGTTTTGAAATAAAGCGTAGTCATTAATGTACTATAAAAGTCACAGAAAAGCAAACGTAAATGTCGTTTCTTTGATTTTACAGGTATAGAGATATAAATAATTATATATAAATTGTAAAAAACGAAAGTAATTGTATATTAAATAAAACCTTTGATTTTACAGAGCAACAACAGAGTTTGTTTTTTTATAAAAGTTTGATGATCGTTAAGCACCTTATATATTTATTTTAGGGATGTAACGGAGGCAGTTTTATCGGAACCGAAGTCGGAGTCGGAGTTTTTAAATTTGATTTATCGGAGTCGGATTCGGAGTCGGAATCGGAGTCGGAAGCAACGTCAGTCACAAGTGACGGCAGAATAAAATAGTTTTATTAAGGGACAAATAAAAACATTATTCATGAACCTTTTTAATTAGAAAGTGATAAATTTACAAATACACAGACAATAAAAATTGCTGTTTCTTATTAAAATTTTCATAGTACTGTGAGAAAGCGATTACCTGAGCTACTGGTCGCGTAGTCCACGACATTTAAGCGCAAAGTGGATAAAACCACTATTGTATGTCTGCTCACATAGCGTGATAGCGTGAAGATATGTTATTTATTATATCATAAATTTGATCCCATTTTAATATGGTGCAGGATTGATACATGTCTTCGAAAGTATAAGCCAGAACTTTTGAATTGACAACAGCATAATCCATTTCCCTCTACATCTCCCTCGTGTGTAGACAGACGTTGAGAATCGAGACTGTTTCCAAGCGTATATCAGGTTTTTTTTTTGATAGCCCGGGGGATATTGTTGACGGACCTCAGGGAGCTTTTTGGTTGACGGACTTGCACCGACTAAAACCCCCGGGGTCACACAGCGCTCTCGCCTGGATAAGTTGGGCGGCACGCTCCCTCAAGCGCATCGCCGGCGTATATCAAGTTGGGTCAACACAACACAACCCAACACAACCCAACACAACCGAACACAACCGAACACAACCGAACACAACCGAACAGAACCGAACACAACCGAACACAACCGAACACAACCGAACACAACCGAACAGAACCGAACACAACCGAACACAACCGAACACAACCGAACACAACCGAACACAACCGAACAGAACCGAACACAACCGAACACAACCGAACACAACCGAACACAACCGAACACAACCGAACCTAACCGAACACAATCGAACACAACCGAACACAACCGAACACAACCGAACCAAACCGAACAGAACCGAACAGAACCGAACACAACACAACACAACCTAACATGGGCAAATAAAAGCTGTTGTTCACAAAGTGTTGGATATATCAGAAACCGTTATCCTCCAGTGAACATTGTCCAGTGACCAAATTAAATCAAATTTGCTGCAGGGTTGTTTTTGTGTTAATTTCTATTTTACTTAATTTAATGTAAATGTAAAATAAAAAAACCTTTTAGTAATAAATTTAAATGTACATTTAGTTTTAAATTTAATAATTTAATCATATTTTTTTAATTTAAATTTTAAAAAATGTCTTCTACAAATTAAGTAGCACTGATTGTTTGATTAATTGATATTATGTTTCAACAATATATAAAGTAAAGTCAAATGAATTGACTGCAACAGTGGTGGTGACCTCCGATGAATACCTCCGATTAAAAAGTGTCGGAACCGAAGTCGGAACCGAAGGTGTAATAACGATCGGAAGTTCCGACTTATCGGAGTCGGAGTCGAAGCTCTGTAACATCCCTGATTTTTTTTTACACTGGCTCGACATAGTGACTACAGAGTACCTGATGGTAAGTACAGTGTAGTCCAAAAACGAAAGCGACCATCAAAGGATGAAAATCCATTGACAGTCTACATCGTCATGTCGGCCTACATATACCACGACTGAAGGTCTCTAGGTCGTCTCTAGGTATATGAGCTACTGGATATACACAAGCTGATCCCGAAACGCAACAAGCCGAAACTGGTCACTATGACGGGCTTTACACCCATGTACTGTGGTCGCGATCCAGACGAGCACCGGCGCCCTACCACCTCGCTGCTGCTCGTTTAGCACCACCCAGCAGTCACGTGTAGGGAAACTAGGGTAAAGCCTACGGACGCGAGCAGCTTCGACTCCCAAAAAGAGATAAAAACACTTAGTCCGAAAATATATACATGTATGTGGTGTAGTATATCACCAAAAATGTCGCTTAAACCAAATACCCTTTCACCCCTCACCCCAGTAATATATATATATATATTTGGAATCGGTAAAAAACGCTGATTCTGAAAATATATATTACTATATCACCAAAAATGTCGCTTAAACCAAATAGCTTTTCACCCGACGATATCAAT
The DNA here is from genome assembly GCA_036320925.1 of Automeris io. Lineage (NCBI taxonomy): Eukaryota > Metazoa > Arthropoda > Insecta > Lepidoptera > Saturniidae > Automeris > Automeris io. The sequence goes on along the minus strand of JAUDJH010000018.1, from coordinate 12,123,486 downwards.
CAACAATGTAACGAATAAATATAGCACTTTTTAAAAATGCCAACTATGTAGTATCTAGTTATCTGTAGTGGAGAGTGGAACGGTTTCTATGCGCGGCAACCCAAATGGCCGTAGGTTCGAATCATGTACCTCTGGGTTTTTCCAGGTTACGTACGGATTTATGGTAGGTATCACGTGCTCTTGCTCCCCGGGCGACTGGACGAATTTGGTTTCCCAGGCCTGGGTGGAGTGATTAGAGGGACACCCCGGGGGTTTTTAGTCAGTACGAGTCTGACACACCGGGGTCGCTGCCCTCACAGTGACCCTGATGGTCCAATGTAGGATTTTCCCCCGGATTACCAAAAAAAAAAAAAAAGGGATCACGTGCTCACCAGTGAAAAAAAAAACATCGTGATGAAACTCGGATGGCGTTTAATACAATAAGTCTTGAGGGCGGCGATCAGATGTGTACTGGTCACGTTAGGTAAGACTACACGTGCGGGCTTAAAAAAAAGCAAATACATAATCATGGGACATGTGGATGCTCACTAAATAATGTTCTGTGGGGCTATTCCACCAGTTTACGATCACTCAGCGTGCGATGGAGCGGCTATGTTGGGCATCTCTTTGGAGAATAAAGTCAGAAATGTCTTCTACCATAAATTAACGAGACGCCATGCGGGTTTGCACCCTTATGTGGTTGACATTCCAGCTGCTCGCACGAAGCGATTTGCCTCCTCCGCTTTGCTGCGAACCGCGAAGGAGTGGAAATCGCTTCCTGCGTCGGCGTTTCCGGCATCTTATGACATGGGACTCTTCAAACGTCGAGTGAATCGGTATTGGCTGGGCGAGCGCGCTCCATCGTCGGCCTCATCATCACTTTCCAGCAGGTGAGATTGAGGTCAAGCGCAAGCCTATATGTAATTAAAAAAAAGATGTTATCCGACAGAGAACCAAAGTTGTCCACATAGTTCTCCGTATTAGCAAGCTGAAGGGGCTATGGATAAGCCACGCATGCCGAAGAACCGAAGCTCGTTGGAGCAGGCAGGCTCTTGAGTGGAGACCGCGGATCGGCAGACGTAGCATGGAGTGCCCCCTGGGAAGGTAGACCGATGACTTGCGAAAGGTAGCTGGAAAGAGCCGAATACCGGGCTCAATGGCATTTGCTAGGAGAGGTCTATGTGCAGCAGTGAACTAGGATGAGCTGATGATGGTGATGATAGATGATGATGATATTATGTTGACCGTAATTAATAAACTGTAATATATGATATTTGAAGTTTTGGTTAACCATTATCGTAATATTATGAATTGAACAAAACTTAGCAATGATTTTAGAATTGCTAAAGGTAGATAATAAATCAGAATTTAGCGTAGAAATTGATGCCATTTAGAGTTTACAAGCCAGGTCGCTCTGTGCATTCGGAATCTAATAGTTCAATCGAATGATTTAAACTCCACACCGTTCGGTTCAGATAATACTGGAAATTCGAGGATAAATCTATTTGTCTACGGTCTATCTAGACTTTGAATGACTCTATTTTCAACTCTATTCGTCAAACAATGCTTATCTGTGGAGAGTTTTATGATTATGCACTTCTTATCACGATAGTATGGTTTTTAAATTATTGGGTCCTTTAAACGAAGCGTGAAAAGATATTTGTGCAGGCCGGCATGATAGTCAGTTGATATTCGGTGTTGTTTATGGAGTGCAGTATGCTTTCCACGAGGTGTGATGTGGTCAATGTACTGTGTTAGGACAAAAAAGTGAGGTGATAGGGCAATTGCCCGAACTGGGTCATGACCACAGCACAAAAGTGTAAAGATTGTCATAGTGACTCGCTTTGGCTCATCGCGTTTCGGGATCAGCTTGTGCATATCCAGTAGCTCATATACCTAGAGACCTTCAGTCGTGGTATATGTGGGCCGACATGCCACTGTCAATGGATGTTCGTCCTTTGATAGTGGCTATCGTTTTTAAACTACACTGTACTTACTATCAGGTGCACTGTACTCACTTTGTCGAGCCAGTTAAAGAAAATAATGTACCTTGAGTGGAATTATTAATAAGGTTTTTTCAGATGGTAGGGCAATTGTACAAACTGGGTCGTGTCTCGTAACCAGAGATGGGCAAAATGTAATCTGATTAATGATCAACGAGATTACAAAATGTAGTCGTAATTTTAATTTTCTTGCTCTGTAGTCATGATTAAATCCATTTAAAACATTATAAATCATAAATGTGTATGCAATCTGGGATTTCATATTGTTTCAAAAATAGATTAGCAAAATGCAGTCATATTAATGGTAAAAAACGTAAAATGTAATCGTTAATCATTTTCATTAATCTGATTACATTTTGCCCATCTATGCTCGTGACCACAGTACACAAATACTAAAATAGTCATATTACTCGTTTCAGCATATAGTATTTCGGAATTGGTTTGCGTACTGCAGTTCATATATGTACGTACTCGTATAAAGGTTCAGTCTTGGGATACATCGGCTGGCATGAAAACGGCGACTACCAATGAATTCTCGTTCTTTGAAGGTTACCGCCAGTCTGGGTACATTCTCAAAAGTGCAGTGTAGTCAATATGCAGAATCAAAATTTAAAAAATAATGTTACAATGCATTGTTTTAAACACTTTACAGACAAATTTTACGGTATTAAATTTATTACTTCGTATGAGTCGAAGGAATTAATTCCGTTACAAACTAAAACTCGCAACGTTTGACTTTGCCATCGTACTAATCCAAGGATTTGGCAAGAAAAACCTAAATAATTCTGGCTTTAGCTAAGTTGCAAAGTTATATAATACCCTCACAGATTTATAGCCTGTTTCGGTGAACTAAATTAACTTTAACTGTCTAAAGGAAAGGAGGGGTCAAGTATTTATGATAACCTGTTTATATCTATTGCTAAGTACTGTCGAGTTCATACAATTTCACTCCGACGCAGCCTTGAGTTTCTTTCAGCGTTTCTTCTCAAGGCAGTCGCTTCCGAAACGCTGGAAGATCACAGTTAGGTTCGTTTTTCAACTGACCGGCCGCCCAAGTCGAGGTCCGTACCCACAGGGCCACCCAACCCATAAATTTCGCTGGCTGAGCGCCCTCTGCGTTCGCCCACCAAGCTCGCTTTTGTTGTGAAGGTCTTTCCCAGGACATCAACGTAGGAGATGAAAAAAAAAAAAGCAGAAGCAAAAGCTAGCGTTCATGCACCAAATATATTCTGCGCAAATGTCTGTTTTGGAATCATTTCATCAGCGGGTTACCTTCACCGAATAGGGCTGCAGCCCGCGTCTACTTGTTTTAATTTGGAAACTTTGGAAATATTATAAGGGTTTCGTTTAAGGCAAATTACCTCTGAGTTGATATATAAGTTACATTATCCAGTACTTACTTGATGCCCTGGATAGGTTACAGCTGAGAGCTGTTCGCATTGTGAATGATCCTGAGCATCTTGTACCGCTTCAGTTGCGCAAAGATGTTGCCTCACTGAGCGTTTTCTACCGTCTGTATCATAGCAAGTGTTCTGAAGAGTTTAACATTATTCCACCCTCTCCCTTCCTGAATAGAACCACGCGCGCGGGTTTACGGAGTCACAGCTATACGGTATCTCACATCCCGGCCAGGACTAAGAAGTTCTCTAATTCCTTCTTTTGCCGTGTCGTTGGGCTGTGGAATGGTCTTCCGGCGAGCGTGTTCCCACCATCCTATGACATGGGATCCTTTAAGCGTAGCGTGAAGAGATATTTGTGCAGGCCGGCATGATCGCTGCGACAATCGATGGGTTTTTTCTTACCTTTCGATAGTCGTTTTTTGGACTGCACCATGCTTACCATCAGGTATGTTGCAGTCACTGTATCGAGTCAGTTAAAAAAAACAACGTTGTTTAATAATAAACATTTGCCAACTGTATAGAAAATCTTAACGCCTACAAATAGAAATAAAATTGTTTGACATTTTCCCGCGAGCCCCACGGGTTCGATTTTCCCACTAGGCTCCCGTAAAAAGCGTTGTCCATTAACAAATTGCAGGCTCGCCGCAATCAGAGGGCCTTTCATTTACTCCCTCGGCACTAGCGTTTCGTGCGCCTCAAAGGTAAAAAACAAAGGGGCTGGGAAGTTTGAGCATCGCTTTCATTTATTTTGCTACTAAATTACAGTGAAATGTTTTATACAATTTTCAACATAGCATTTCTGTACCATCTGCACATTGTTTTTGTCCTGACTTGACATAGTAACCACACCACACCTTAAAATATAAATAAACAGTCCTTAAGACTACTACGATTACGAAGAGTAAAAAACCTATCGATAGTAAGTAACAGTGATAATGTTAGGCTGAACAAATGCCTCTTAACGCTTTGTTTAAAGGACCAATTAAATGTAAAATAAAATGTAAAACGTGTAATGTAATGTTTAATGTAAAATATAAAATAATTAAAATAATTTATAGTAAATCATATAGAATTTAAGAAATTGTATTTATTTTACAATTTTTGATTTTCGAAGATTTAAAAAAATCAAATTTTTAAAAATACATTTTAAATTTTTGAAAACATTTGAGAGTGTTTCTAGACTAATTATTAGACATTTTTGTTCCTAGAATTTTTTTTTAAAGTTTATAGAGACATATAAAATTTTATGTACCATTTAAGATTTTTTTTTTCTCTAAGCTTATAGACGTTACTATTAAATTTTAAGAAGAAGAAAGTCTTAAAATTATTCAAAGAATATTCTCAAATTCTGTTATAATTTTTTGAGGTATATTTGAAAAATTTGATTTTTATAAATTTTGGAAAACAAAAATCGTCTTTAAAAATTTGAAAAAAAATTGAGTGTTCTTTGACTAATTTTAATACATTTCTGTTACTAAATTTTTTTTTCTAAAGTTTATAGTTTTTAAGAAAAGGATAGATAAATATTTTTAAATTTTTTTCATTCTCGCCACCATTTTGAATAAACGCAACGATGAAATTTTCTGAAAAAAAAAAAAAAAAGAAAATACATCTTAATATTCGAGTGCCATGACAACCTCTGATCATAGTAAAAAGTTGATAAATTTGCGGGTCATCGTGAAAAAAATACGAAAAAAAAAATAACTTGATAATTTTCACGTTTAAATCGTCCGTATTTGTTTTTCTCGATGTCGAATCGAAATTTTGATCTCAGATTCTGAAAGAGCGTCCAATTTCGCATAGGATTAGGGGCATTGCATTATTTTTAGGTCCGTTAACATTATAAATAAATACGTTGAAAAGTTAGTAAAAATCCTGATCATCTCGGCGTTAATGGGTTAATCTGGAAAAGCCAAGAGGTGTGTGCGGAGATTCTAACCTGCGGCCATGAACCACTTTTAAAGTTCAAAGTCACTTTTAAGTATTATATAGAAAAATACAACTTTAAATTAAGTCACATAGTGGAATGAAGGTCAAAAAGGTAATTAACCAGCAAGTGTAGTATGAAAATTAGTACCGAGTTTGAAAACCACCCCTCTGGGGGTAGTTTACGGGCGAAACTAAACTTTCATCGTAAATTACATGCAACTTCAATTTGTGTTAATTCGTGGATTTAAAATAATACATTTAGCTAGTTCTTATAAAATTTCTTTGCTTTGTTGGGATCGAGGATGTTTTAGTTTCGTATCTATATTATTGGCAGCCGCTTTTTTTATTACTTAAAGGAGAACGCTTGACCTCAATCATACCTGGTGGAAGATAAAGATGAGTCCGATGATGAACCGCGTCCGCCCAACAAATACCGATAAACTTTTCTCTTAAAGACTCCCAGGTCATAAGATCGCAGAAATATGCTAACTTACTTTTAAAGAAAATAATTTTAAAGAAAAGAAAAAAGTAGTTGAATAAGTCATACGACCCGATTGAATTGATGCAAATTCGGTTTACTTTTTTTTACACTGGCTCGACATAGTGACTACAATATATCTGATGGTAAGTACAGTGTAGTCCAAAAACGAAATCTACCATCAAAGGATGAAAATCAATTGATAGTCTCCGTCGTCATGTCGGCCCACATATACCACGACTGAAGGTCTCTAGGTATATGAGCTACTGGATATACACAAGCTGATCCCGAAACGCGACAGGCCAAAGCGAGTCACAATGACCGTCTTCACACTTGTATACTGGGGTCAAGACCTAGCTCGGGCAATCGCCTTTCTACCAAAAAAGGTACTTAGGTATGTCTAATCTAAATAGGGTTTGAAAGAGATTATTATCCTGGTTGATGAATTGTATATGTCATATTGTTTTACAATTTGATATTTTTTATTTATTACCACCACATATCAAGAAGGAGATAACCGTGGCGGGACCTGGTCCAAAGGATTGGACACGACCTCTCCCCGCCAGTAGTAATGTTGGCCATGCTGGCAGGGTATGATAATTGGAGGGCCGTGGCCTCCTTCTGTGAGGATGTTATCCCAGAAGGAGGCTGCAGAGCGAGAGCGGCAGAAGGTCGCTCGAAGAAGGCGCCAGGGTGCCGGCGGTCCATCCACGACCAGTTGGCTGATGTGTTTGGGGTCGTGGCCGCTCAGGGGGGGAGCCCTGAGCAACTGGTTTAGCGACCCTCGAGAAGTCGGCAGAGCATTGTGACGTCCTCTGACTAAATACACTAAGCAGTGTCGGGGAAGACATCTTCTCTTGAGTTTGTTCACAGCGGGCGCGGCGCGACGGGGCTATGGCGAATTGATTACAGGACCCGCAGTTTCCGCCAATGCGCAGAAGTATTCATCTTGGGCTTTTTAGTCAGCACAAGCTGAAACAAAAAAAAAGAACGCTATAAAAGGGTCGCTGCATAAAGAGATTTAACGTATCAAACTTTTGATGCAGATCTCCCTCACTGTGCATTTTAGAGTTAAAATGTTAGTAAAAAATATTTATATAGGTGAAAGTTTCGAGTAGTCTCATACGGACATATGAGTGAGTTAAATACTATTGGCGTGTATACGACAGTTTTGTCCATTCCTCACAGACTGGGCAAAGTTCTAAAGCCGGGAATTCACACAGTGCAGTGAAACTTTATAAATACACTTTTAGTTCTGCGGTCCGTGTGTTTAGGATTTTTTGTTTTGTTTCAAACATTCTCACTCGTGTTTTCAATGCTTTAGGTGGATTTTTTTTTCTGAAAGTTTTCCTATTTTTTTTTATTCTGGCTTACAGTGACTACAACACTCCTGATGGTAAGCATATTGCAGTCCTAAAAACGATAACAACTCTCAACAGTTGGGAAGGCCATTTGGCCTAAGTGTAAGTTAGCGCCTTACACTTTATTTTAGAGTTATAATTAAGGTTTACTAAAATAACATTTTTATTCGTAGTTAGGTAATGTATTTTTTTTACATATATTATTTGACATCTATTTTACGAATGACAGCAAAACCATCTTCTGTTATTTTTTAAATATAAAATCTTCGAGGTTGCGCCTCCACGTAGGTCGTTCGCGACCATTTGGCGCGAACGACAGTTAAAAAACCTATTGATAGTCGCAGCGATCATGCCGGCCTGCACAAACGTCTCTTTACCCTACACTTAAAGGACTCCAGTGGGAACACGCTCGTCGGAAGACCATTCCTCAGGCCAATGAAATTACAAAAGTAAGAGAGAACTTCTTATTCCTACCTCTTTCGCTTCCTTAACACTCATTTTAGTTTCTTCACGTCCCTTTCACTCTCTTTGATTCCGCGTAATTTTGACATTCCTCTCCATCAGAATTCTTTTTATTTGGTCTGTATAGGTATGTCTTGTTCGGCCTCGGCTCCTGCTCCCTCCCACATTCATATTGTGCATCTTTTTCGTCCTTTCGTCCTTTCATCATTCATCCTCTTCACGAGTCCAAACCATGGAAGTATTCTTTCGATGACACTATCTTTCAAACCAACCATTTTGCGAATCTCTTCGTTCTTAACGTGATCCGCAAGCGTCACTCCACTTTCAGATTGAAGAGATCGCATCTCCGCTGCATTAACTCACCTTTCCTGCTTCTTCTGACATACCCAGGCCTAACTGCCATACAACAAAGATACCATATTCTTTTCCCTGATTTTTTTATATTTTTGCATATAAAAATCATGGAAAAATAAACATACAACAATAATATCGAGGGGTGGAAAACCTATTTGGTTTAAGCGACATTTTTTGGTGATATAATAATATGACGATGATGTCCTAGCCGGATTCAACCACTGCGACTGTTTCAACACCGATTAAGAAAATCGTGGTCCAGTTTGCGGAAACAGTCAATTGCGCAGGAGATATTTAAGTGCATAACTGAACGCGCCGCCATAAAAGCACTCTCTCGTCCGAGTTCCCTCAGGCCCGATGGAATGGAGAACCGGTACGATCGAGAGGGAGCAGGATGCAGGTTTGGTCGAGTTTTCCTTCTGTGAACTCCTGGTTGAATTGCGGTGTTAAAGAGATACCTTAGTCGCCTTTTACGACACCTCAGCAAGAAGAGGGGGTTGCTATTCTATTCTGCCTGCAGCCACCACGGCTTATATAATAATATATACATAATTGGAATCGGTAAAAAACGCTGATTCCGAAAATATGTATATTACTATATCACCAAAAAATGTCGCTTAAACTATAGCCTTTCCACCCCTTGATATAGTTTAAAACGCGCGGATAACTTTGATGTTATTTTTAGTCTAGTGAATAAGAGACCGTTATCCATTTGTGGTAATGCGGATGGTCATAGGTTTCGAATCTTATCATGTACATCTGAGTTATTCTTTTTTTTTACACTGGCTCGACATAGTGACTACGGAGTACCTGATGGTAAGTACAGTGTAGTCCAAAAACGAAAGCGACTATCAAAGGATGAAAATCCATTGATAGTCTACATCGTCATGTCGGCCCACATATACCACGACTGAAGGTCTCTAGGTATGTGAGCTACTGGATATACACAAGCTGATCCCGAAACGCGAGAAGCTGAAACTGGTCACTATGACGGGCTTTACACCCATGAACTAAATATTACTAATAATATAATTAATAATATTATTAATATTACTTATTCTGTAACAGGGTTGATGCCTGAAGGGCCTAGCTCAGTAAATAAAAAAACAATCAAAACCTGTTACATAAAATGTATTAAAAAAAAAACTGGAAATAATAACACGCGACTCGCGAAAAAAAGATTTGAGCGGTGGATTCGGGTGTGCTTGTTGTTCCTTTTGGCTTTAAAAGGAACAGAGGACTTAACAGAGGAATCGGCGACTCAGGCGACCCCCCTAGGCTGGTACGGTCGCAGGTCGGCGACCCTGGGACGAACGCGGCGAGACACGCCGGGGCTCGCAGTCCTCGAGGCTGGGGGCGATGCTCGTGGCCACTCCCAGGCTCCCGCAACCAAGTGCAGTTCCTTTTTAAGGGAACGTGTAAAGAACCTGTAATCGCCGGGAAAAAAGGATATGCAGTACAGGCAGGATAGGAGGGTGGCGGCGCGGTGGACAGGAACAGCCTCTAAAAAGAGACTTGACCTAGGTCATGGTCTGTCCACAGCGGCAACCAACAACTACCCCCGCCTGTCCCGGAGATAACAAATAAAACAACTACACATAACTGGCACAAGGAAATGGGTATTATTTATACAGTTAATATGCTAACAAGAGTGATCAAATATTTATACAAACAATAACTTACCCGGTTATACTAATCCGGGTTCACGATAGGCACGACCAGTTGGCACCGTCGGACAATATTCGGACTATTAATGTACGTCCTCTCACTGCTAAAGTTGAAAGAGCAATGACAAATGCGTTTGTCTGGGGCAGTAGGATAATTAATCTACGCCGCGCAAATAGATGTTTCTCGAATTTGTGGAGAGTTGTAAGCCCTAGCATAACTCCTTCAAAATATGTTATATGTAAATACCAGTTATGTAAAAGAGGGAGGAAGTATCATAGCGTGACATAAATCAACGCTACAATACCCCCCCTCTTGGGAAGGCTTTTGCTTGTGCAAAAGGCAGGGAATTGTTCCACCAATCGAAATTTCACCAGCTCACACTCTCATTCCTACATTCATACTTCGACACTCAGCTCTTCCATTATCTCTTTCATGAAGGTACTGATCTGGCACGAACAAGGACCCTCCTTTCATTCAGAGTGACAGCCATGATTACGGTTGCCACTCACTGGCAAAAAATCCGATGGGGAGTCTACACAACGAGACTAATGATGATTGCTGGTTGATTACACACTAAAATATAAACACCATTGTTATTAAACAAAAATGATGTTATAAATATGATGTTACTAAACATCATATGCATTGTTAAAACTGGTAATGCAAAACCATAAACACATGTTAAAGGCCATGCAAGCCCATAAAAAGGATTATTTACCAAAAGGAGGGAAAAACCGAACCCACAATAACGCTATAAGCGTATATTAAAAAATAATTTAATGTGTAACCAACCAACTGGGGAAAGAAACTAAAGAAAATAAAAGAACTAAGTCTTGAAATTGGGCTAGGATTATGGAGTAACATAAATTAAAATACTTTAGACATAATGTTAAATACATGTACTAAATAAACTAAATTGTAAATATATACTAGTACATGATAAAGATGTGACAAGGTAAAATACATTTTGTTATTGTAATATAACAAAATATATGTAAGTGTAAAAAATAAATTGTAACCAACGCCTATAATTCGAACCTCATAAGAGAGTTCCGGCTTGTTCAATAAGTGGTACTTCATGTTGAAAACTATTGTACAAAAATTAAAAAAAAAAGGAGTGTTATGTGTGTTTAATACACCAACCAAAATACGCAACAACAATTAAAGAGAAAATAAAAAAATATTTAAATGTAAATTTATAATAAATTAATAACTAACCAAAATTAATTTTGTTCGTACGGAACCCTAATTGGAATTGCAGACCGGAATTTATAAAAATTTTATGTTTAAACTAAAAAACAATTAACGCTCTAACAATTAAATTAACAAAGTGTACTTGCCGAGTTCTGATATAACTAAAAAAATCAGATATTTACTTATCTAAAAGAATAACACAACTCTATAATTACTTGTTCAATAGAACGTACTTAGTTTGCACTGGCTAAAATAGAAAGTTGCTCCGTGATCGTAATAATAACACTGGTACAATATTTTTACAAATACCTACTATTAAATAAATGTACTTGTTACTGCGAACGCCGAGTAACAAGTTAAATTTTCCTTACTTAAAAAAATCTTTAAAAGAATACACATATAAATTATGACTAAAGTTGCCTTATTTAATAAAAATACACGTTTTTACCTAATTAAAAGAAATAACTCAACTGAGATTATTAAACTAAATTGTTAGAGATATGAATCTGCTAACATAAATTGAGTTTTTACCTAATACGGTAAAAACTCGCTAAATAAATGGATAAAAACGTAAAATATATATATAAAAAAATATGGCAATGTCATGTAGTGTATTAAATACCGGTAATAGTTTAATTAATTGTTTAGTGTAACAGTTTGTAATAAAAATCCGGTTTATGTAAGGAAAACAATGTAATATTCCTATGCGATTGCTAAATTACACTTAATTATTGTCCAACAGACCTTATGTGCCAACTGGTATAGTGTGCCAATATACAATTGAAAAAAATTGTAATTATTCCCTTAAAATAAATGTTTGCCAACAGTTATGTAACGTATAGTTATCTAATAAATAAAACAAATGCTAACGTGCTGTAATAGAAATACAAAATAACAAAATTTAAGTGGGGTAGTTTCTTATTGAGTTTCTTACTAACAAACGGTTTCAATTACGTTGTTCAATTTAGAATTTTTGTATAGTCACTGAAAAAAAAAATGAAATATGGAAAAAAAATCAATAACTCGTAATGAGTTATTTAAAAAAAACCTTTTTTTTATTGGGAAATGAGGTTGTTGTTTTGGGATGTTTGGATTAAGGATTTGGGGTATTTGAGGGATGTTGGGGATTAGGACAATTGATTCCTGGATATTAGGGATAGGAATCAAAAGGCTGACCTACCGAGGGGTTGCTACCCTTCGCTTCTGGTAAGGAAGCGGGTCTGCGGGAAAATATACCTAAAATGTCAGAAACACAATAAGATACCTAGACCAAGTTTTTAGTTAGAAACTGAAAGAAACAACAAGCACTATTTCCTTGTGGGCGCCAATGTAACAGGGTTGATGCCTGAAGGGCCTAGCTCAGTAAATAAAAAAACAATCAAAACCTGTTACATAAAATTTATTAAAAAAAAAACTGGAAATAATAACACGCGACTCGCGAAAAAAAGATTTGAGCGGTGGATTCGGGTGTGCTTGTTGTTCCTTTTGGCTTTAAAAGGAACAGAGGACTTAACAGAGGAATCGGCGACTCAGGCGACCCCCCTAGGCTGGTACGGTCGCAGGTCGGCGACCCTGGGACGAACGCGGCGAGACACGCCGGGGCTCGCAGTCCTCGAGGCTGGGGGCGATGCTCGTGGCCACTCCCAGGCTCCCGCAACCAAGTGCAGTTCCTTTTTAAGGGAACGTGTAAAGAACCTGTAATCGCCGGGAAAAAAGGATATGCAGTACAGGCAGGATAGGAGGGTGGCGGCGCGGTGGACAGGAACAGCCTCTAAAAAGAGACTTGACCTAGGTCATGGTCTGTCCACAGCGGCAACCAACAACTACCCCCGCCTGTCCCGGAGATAACAAATAAAACAACTACACATAACTGGCACAAGGAAATGGGTATTATTTATACAGTTAATATGCTAACAAGAGTGATCAAATATTTATACAAACAATAACTTACCCGGTTATACTAATCCGGGTTCACGATAGGCACGACCAGTTGGCACCGTCGGACAATATTCGGACTATTAATGTACGTCCTCTCACTGCTAAAGTTGAAAGAGCAATGACAAATGCGTTTGTCTGGGGCAGTAGGATAATTAATCTACGCCGCGCAAATAGATGTTTCTCGAATTTGTGGAGAGTTGTAAGCCCTAGCATAACTCCTTCAAAATATGTTATATGTAAATACCAGTTATGTAAAAGAGGGAGGAAGTATCATAGCGTGACATAAATCAACGCTACAATTCCAGAATAAGTATGGATTTAGGCAACGCGTGCTGACCTGTGAAGGAAAACGTTGTGAGGATAGTCTATACTTTTAAATATAGTCGCATTTGTAATGTGTCTGGTTCATGTCTTTATTTTATTTTTTATTTTACAAAATTGGGTGCCCAAAATGGGTGACATAGAGTTAAAAAACAAAAAGATTATGGTACCAAAATAGAATATATAAATGCCCCCACAATTATCGGTCGCCACACCATGCACAATAATTAATATATAATGCTAGTTTACAGTAAAGAATATTAGTATAATTCCAAAAAAGAAAAAAGGTTATACATACATGCACACATAGACACAACATAAAAAAAACTAATAGATTGCCTAAATAACAACTTTTAACAAAATTCACATAAAAAAGAAATGCAGCCACTATCCACACGCTGTTCTAAATTCTGAGAGAATGTCTTGTATATTTATGTATGTGTTAACATAGACTATGTAAGTGTTCTTATAAATAAATAAAATAAATTAACTCTATCTATACACATTTACGAGCAATAAGAGTTCCCCAAGATTTACATCCTCTAATGAAGAACAATAAACATAGTCTCATTTAAACTACAATAAACACGTACCGTGTAATCTAAAACTACTTAAATTGCTTCTCGTGTTACACACGAACAATTAACTACATACATATATGTCCGATATACAACCGTTAGCGTAGCGTTTATTTGAGGAAATAATTGCTAAAGTTACTAAAAAGTTATATAGATGAAAAAATTTACGGCAAATGTTTGAAAAAAAATTACGGCACGTGTGTGAAAAGAATTTACAGCACATGTTTGAAAAAAAATTACGGGACATGTTTTTTTATCCTGACTCGACTTATTGACCATTGCACACTTGATGGTAAGGATTGTGTAATCCAAAAAACAGCTGCAATTATCAAGAAGAAGAGATTGAGTTTTGAGAGTCGAAGCTGCTCGCGTCCGTAGGCTTTACCCTAGTTTCCCTACACGTGACTCCTGGGTGGTGCTACATGAGCAGCAGCGAGGTGGTAGGGCGTCGGTGCCCGTCTGGATCGCGACCACAGTGCATGGGTGTAAAGCCCGTCATAGTGACCAGTTTCGGCTTGTCGCGTTTCGGGATCAGCTTGTGCATATCCAGTAGCTCATATACCTAGAGACCTTCAGTCGTGGTATATGTGGGCCGACATGACGATGTAGACTATCAATGGATTTTCATCCTTTGATAGTCGCTTTCGTTTTTGGACTACACTGTACTTACCATCAGGTACTCTGTAGTCACTATGTCGAGCCAGTGTAAAAAAAAATAGCAAAGAAAAACAATCGATAGTCGAAATATCTCTTCAAGCTTCGTTTAAAGAACTCAATATTATAGGATGGTGAAAACACGCTTGGCAGAAGACCATTTTACAGCTCAACGATACAGCAAATTGAAGAGTTAGAGAACTTCTTACTCCTAGCCGGGAAATGAACTGCCATATAGCTATGACTCCATAAACCAAAGCAAACAATGGAGAAAAATGTAGTAAATACAATTTTTTAATTACCTCGTCCTACTCTCTCCCTTCCATAATAGAACCTCGGGTGTGCGTTTTACTGTCTGATAGCACAGTTTGTAGTGACCCTACTACTTACGACGCTAAGGTCCTGGCTCCGAGTATTTTTTTTATTATTTATAGACGAATGATGATCTCAATCACACCTGATGGAAGGTGAAGATGAGTCCGAGGATGAGCCGCGTGCGCCCAACTAATGCCTATTCACTCTTCTCTTAAAGACTCCCAGGTCATAAGATCGCGGAAATATGGCAGCTAGAAGCATATTCCACTCCTTAGCCGTTCGCATGTTGAATGTAGAAGCGAATCTTTTCGTGCGGATATAAGGAACATCCACCACATACGGATGGTATCCGACACGATGTCTTGTGGTTTTGTGATGGAATGGGGCTGGTGGAATCAAAGAATGTAGTTCCTGAGAACACTCTCCACCGTGCAACCAGTAAAAGACCATGAGGTAGGCAACTCTCCGTCGATGCTCGAAGCTCTGCATTTTAATTTTTGTTTGCGCGAACTGGGTCATGACTACAGTATACAAGTTTAAAGACCGTCATAGTGACTCACTTTGGTCTGTCGCGTTTCAGGATCAGCTTGTGTATATCCAGTAACTCATATACCTAGAAACCTTCAGTCGTGGTATATGTGGGCCGATATGATGACGGAGACTATCAATGGATTTTCATCCTTTGAAGGTCGCTTTGTTTTTTAGACTACACTGTACTTACAATCAGGTACTCTGTAGTCACTATGTCGTGCCAGAGTAAAAAAAAGGTCTGCGTATGTAATTGTTAGTAAAATGTAATTATTATATCCCGGCTAGTATTAAGAAGTTTCTACTTTTGCCGAGTTGTTAAGCCGTGGAATGCTTTTTCGGACAAGGTGTTCGCACCGTCTTGAAATTAATCTTAGTATGAGCTACATAAGAAGCACCTCAGTTGCAGTCAATCCTGTAGACGTCTGGAGTCTGAGGCGTATTCGTGCGCTGAGGCGTGCGCAAACTGCTTTGTAGTTTAGAGAATGGAACGCATATAGACTTAAAGGAGTTCCAATTTTGTCCGTAACTTCTGCAATATAAGGCATAAAAGCAGGTCTGTCTACCCTTGGATACGTCCCTTTTCGCAGACATTTAGTAGGTCTGTTACCCACATTAGCCATTTCTTCTGAGAACCTCTCGGAAATCAGAGGTGGGCAAAATGTAATCTGATTATTGATGAACGATTACAAAATGTAGTCGTAATTTTAATTTTCTTGCTCTCTAATCATGATTAAATCCATTTAAAACATTAAGAAATAATTAATATGTATACAATCTGGAATTCTGTCGTGTTTAAAATATATGGTAGACGAGCAAATGTAGTCATATTAATGGTAAAAAACGTAAAATGTAATCGTTAATCATTTTTATTAATCTGATTTCATTTTGCCCATCTATGTCGGAAATTATCTAGTTATGCCTTTTTGAGGTTAGGGTTACAAAGTTTGTAGACTTTATTTTTAATGAGGTTGCCACAGAGCGAAGCTGGCAAGCTGGTGAGAGGTGGCATACAGGTGCATGGATCTGTCCGTATGTGTCGGTTGTCTATATATAGAATGGGGCAGAGGTCTATCACCATTAATTTTATCCTTTATTTTAGTTTTGATTTGGTGGAAACCCTCATGGATCGCCTGTACCAGTGTGAGGGTAACGGCCCCGATGTGTCGCGCTCTGGCCGACTAAAAACCATCAGGGTGTTCCTCCCACTCATTTGCCAGGGCCAAGAGTTTGTCCACGCCAACTTTCTCGGCTTTCAGCAAACCATTAATTTTATGTAAATTTCGTTTTGCTATAAAGAATATGCTTATATAAACATATTTCCTCGTTCTTATGACTTGGGAGCCTTTAAAAAAAACTGCGTAAGTATTTGTTGAGACTTGAGACGAACGCGGTCTATAGTCAGACTCATCTTCACCTTCCATGAGATTAAGCTAAGATTAGCGTTCGCTAAGAAATTATTAAAAAATATATACATCGGATGTCTTTAACATTTTCCCATAAGGCTGTTCCCACTCATAGCCATCACGCTCGCGACCTGTTTGTGTCACACCATGTCACTTCGTGTCACGTCGTATCTCGACATGCGACAAGAGTATTTATCGCTATTATTCGACTAAGGACCGGAGTGGCGTGACAGCATAAGTAGTGTACAGTATGACAACATGTAATTATTAACAATGTTGCCAAAGTAATTACAAGACTCAGTGTCAACTATCCTATGAATTTTAATAGCTTACTTTAGAACAATGGTAATTTGGGTACCTCACAAGTGTTATGCTCGGTTAAATAATACATTTGCGTGGATATGACGTCTAGAAAATTACGTTTGTTAGTTTTGATATTTTGTTGAGTGCGAGTATTGTTTTAGTTGTATTAGGGGATGTAGTGGGGGGAACTCAGTGTTTATTTCTGTCAGCCGGCTTCTATTGAGAGGTGACAGAAATTAGTTAAAATCGTTGCTTTCCATGAACTCTCACCAGCGGCCACACACTCTTCGCGGTAGATTCTGCTTTCTGAACCGGTGGTAGATTCAATTTGCTGTTTTTTTGACGATTCAAAAGTGCTTGGAAGTAGGCCTATTTAAATAAAGTTATATTTCATTTCATTTCATTTCTCATAGCCACATTGGCTCATGGGCGAGACCCAGTTGAAGAGACTTGCGCGATGTTTTATCTCACAATTTGTTGCGGTGAATCCCCGCTTAGTGGAAAAGTCTGCCTTTTTTATCATCTGTCGTGTAATTAGCAGCCTAGTCTTCTCGACGTTTATCATCTGTCGTGCAAATGGCAGCCTAGTCTACTCAACAATTCTGGCGAACCAGCAAGCTAATTTGTGAGACTTAGGGTTAGTTGGGGGGTTATAGGGGTTAGTTATCAATCTCTCTAGTTCTGTCGGCATCTCGTCCCATTAGGTTAAGATGGATTTGGATGACGCACTCTGCTTTTGTGCAAGCGCTAGTAATCACGTATCAAATATATCTAGCGCAATTAACTGTTTCTGAATATATTCATCACCAACTCACCTTTGGTGAGGGGGGCTCCAGCCCGCAGCTACTTGATGTGATACTGAAACGTCACCAATGCCAAAATCGGCAAGCATTTCATCATTATCATCAGTTGTAATAAAGTTTATTGTTATTTTGTTTTTGATTATATCAGTATTTTATGTTTTGAAAAGTAATTTTTCAGAAATTCAAACCTCGGTCAAAGGTACCTTAATAGCGAAACTATCAAAAATAGAGAATTCATATTATGAAAAAGTTGAGAGTCAGCGAGTAAAATAAAAAAATCATCTACTTGATTTACTTTTGTTAACTCACATTTGTTTTTTTTTTATTATCAAAAATCATTGGAAAGGGAACAAAAAGGCATAGTATGTCGTTTCAGTCAGTCGCGTTTCGGGATCAGTCCTTTTTTAGGTTCAACAGCATAATGTTGGCACTTTTAATGTTGCATTCACTTATAGAAAACTGTAGCCCATTTCCATCAAGTAGCCTATTAAGTAATTTGGCCATTTGTTTGTAAAAAAACAATTGTGAACTCATGTTATTACAGAAACGATATTGAATTATTAACTAGTAATTTTACTTTTGAACATGATTAATAACGTTGACTTCCATTAATATCTATATAAGACAGGCCACTCTAATGTATGTTGTGAAAACTTTAAAAGGTACATTTTTAATTGTAATTTTGTGTATATTATATGAATGAAATAATACAAAATAAATTTTAGTTTTCATATAACTTTGTAGTTAAATGTCTAACCATTAAACTGGTTTCTTCACCATATTGGCTAAAAACCCACATCAATGTCGATTATTAATGAAATTGTTTATACTTCTTTCATTATTTCAGTAAACAAATCGCAATTTTTCATCTTTCTGAGCTGTACAATAGATTTGAAATTATTCACGGACAATATGGTATGAATAAATTCTTAGAATAATAAGGTTTCTTATTAACATGTTTTAATTAATACAACCATAATTAAGGTACTACATGCTAATTGGTGATTGAAAATATTATGAGGAAATCCACAATGCATCTAATGGAAATGTAATGTATAAGTACCCTGAGAACGGCGATCAGTTGTGCTACTGGCCACGTTGGTCACGACACATACGGGTAAAGTGGATACAGCCACTAATGTGACTCTGCTTACCCCGTGGCCATATGATATTGTTTATAGTTTATTTTGTAGTTGTGCCATTTAATGAATGAAATACTTAAACATTTAAAGTGCGATACTGAACATTTAATATCTTGCGCCAATGTAACATCTAGTTTCAGATGTCTCATTTGTGCTCATGTAATTTGGAGATAAAACGGATTATTTCATGTTATTCGCGCAATATAACGTAACCGTGTGTGGGGGGGGGGGGAGGCAATGAATATTACGTACTCGCTTACCCGTCTTCATTTTACGGTGACACCGCCTCGAGGCTACCCAGTTGTGGTATAGGAATATACGGTAGAAATCTGTTTTGTAATAGTTACACTGATTTCCAATCTAAATGAAATGTATTTATTTCGCCACAAAGTAACAAAAAAAACTAGAAATTTAAATGCAGTAACAGAAACAAAAGAAAAATACAAAAACATATAAACATGGCGTAAATTGGACCTTCATCAGCTTAAAGCCACAGAGGAAGTCTGCAGCGCTGGTTTTCGTGAAGGGCCCCGGTTGTGTTACATCTTATTAAGTAATAAAAAACACAAGAAATAGAATAACATATAGCTTAGATTATTTTAAGTATAAAGTATAATAATACGTTTAGCAATACACCCACTCAAAAATAAATAATACTAAAATAAACTATTATATACAATAAACAAATCGCCTACAAAATGTATTAGTGATACTATAGTAAAAATATATGTATACCTAAAACAAGAGCAAAAGTATAAGAGAAAATAAAAGATATAAACTACTTGTAACTAATAGATCTGAATATATATAACTCAAAGGTGACTGACTGACTGACTGACATAGTGATCTATCAACGCACAGCCCAAACCACTGGACGGATCGGGCTGAAATTTGGCATGCAGGTAGATGTTATGACGTAGGCATCCGCTAAGAAACGATTTTGATAAATTCCACCCCCAAGGGGATAAAATAGTGGATGATAGTTTGTATATTGATAGTTTTAGCGTCTAATGACAGATTAGTTAAGAATATTGAGTACAAAGAAGTTTTGTAGGCCCTAATTTTTTACACACTCTAATCAAAAGTAAAGCCGCAAAAATTATACCTAATTAATAATAATACTTCTGAACGTGAGCGAAGCCGCGGGCAAAAGCTAGTTATTAAATAAATTTCATTTGAATTACTATTATTTGTAACAGATCGACAAAAGTTTGTACATCTCTATTTATAAACTTATCTCTTTTTTTTTTATAAATAACGGCAATAATGTACTTCTGCTCACCCCGAAAGAAATATAGCGTGGCAATATTTTAATATTATAACTTTATTTGTATAAATTTTTTAGAGTTTCATACAAATTAAAAACGCAAGCATAGCTATAAATAAAAATTGACACAACAAAGTGACAAACTTAACTTTACCTTTCAAAAATTATTGTACCCATAAATGTACATAAGGCACGTTTAGTACACCAACTGCAAATAAATTTGTAATCGCATAAACATTTTTTGTTTTGTGTTATAACTACAAATTTACGGTTTCCGAATTTTTACCTGTAATTGTGACATAAGAGACTGTTTCTCGCTAAATTTCAAGATTCTTTGTCAAAGGGAAATACGCTGTAGGTTTTCATTCCATTACGAAACCGGCATAAACGGTAAAAAAATACAATATAGAGGGGCATATCTTTTGATTGCGTTGACTTAGAATAATGATTTTTTTCTATCTGCAAGGAAATATAGACTTTAATATTTGGTATTAATTTCAACATGATAACTCCACACGCTTTTGATGAAAAGTTATTGACCGTCAGGTAAACAAATAAACAACGAAGTAAACAAAAAAAGGACAAAGTAAAGGATTTTTTGTCTCCTTTGAGACACGGAACTTTACATAATATACTAAAATTATAATAGTTACATGAAATAATAAACTCTAAATAATGTTATATAGGAACGTTTCATAAGCTCTGAGTAGAAATCTTATTGTTTTCTTAATAGAGTCTTAGGGAAAAAGAAAAATATCTCGCAAGTTGTACGAAACACGAAGGTTGGGAATTTTAATAAAATGTAAAACGGTTTTCCTTTGTTGCTACTCGGTCTACCTTAGCATCTAGGGTTTGTTGTCTCTATTAGCGCTCGACCGAATTTTCGGTCGTGACTTCGGCTTTAGGCAGATTTTGACAAGTTGTGAGTTAATTAACATATGTTGTTATATATCAACATTAAACCTACCTGAACCTACCTGTTTTGGGAGTCGAAGTTGCTCGCGTCCGTAGGCTTTACCCTAGTTTCCCTACACGTGACTCCTGGGTGGTGCTAAACGAGCAGCAGCGAGGTGGTAGGGCGTCGGTGCCCGTCTGGATCGCGACCACAGTGCATGGGTGTAAAGCCCGTCATAATGACCAGTTTCGGCTTCACGCGTCGCGTTCCGAGATCAGCTTGTGCATATCCAGTAGCTCATATACCTAGAGACCTTCAGTTGTGGTATATGTGGGCCGTCATGACGATGTAGACTATCAATGGATTTTCATCCTTTGATAGTTGCTTTCGTTTTTGGACTGCACTGTACTTACCATCAGGTACTCTGTAGTCACTATGTCGATCCAGTGTAAAAAAAATATATTTAAAAGTTTTTTTATCTTAACTCATCATAGTAGCCACGCCACGGTTAATGATAATCATAAGTTTACCTACATAACAGTAAATAAAAACCTATTGACAGTCTCAGTGATCATACCGGCCTACCCAAATATCTATATAATAGAAAGGTGAGAGCACTCTTGAAGGAAGGTCGTCCCATAGCTCATTAACTCTGTAAAAGTAAGAATTAGTGAACTTCTTAGTCTTAGCCGGGATATGAGTTACCGTAAAGCCGAGACTCCCTTAACCCTCGCATGATGTTTTTATTGAAGAGAGAGGGTTAAATAACTCTTTAGAACACACGACAGACAACGTTTTGTGAGACAAATACCTCTGGGCAACTGGAGCGGTTCATTATGCTTAGTAAAGTTTGGATCATATATGCATAGAAATGTAGCCCGCCGCTTCAAGCTATCCAAGGCGTCAAGTTAGGCTTGTCGAATAAATATTGATACATTGATATATCGATATTTTCAATTCAATATATCGATATTTTTGGGCGATATATTTTGTAATGAAATATCGATATAAAATATTCAGTATCGAAAATTGTATCGAATACGGTTTTTTTTAACTCTTATGGCACTGAAGTCGCTGAGATCTGAAACTGTAGAAGATAGGAACGAACGAAAAAAAAGGGCTATATTGTCTATGACTGTTGAGTATTATGTTTTGTTACGTTGCATGCATTGACATCTGAATCTATTGCATGTATATTATTCGCCGCCATTTATTTATTATAATTTTTTATTTGTTATCTTAAATAGGTCTTAAAGTTAGATGATAGCCTTTTAGTTCTTGATATTTTTGTAATTTTGTCTAATAAAATGCAATACTAGTAAAATATTTTCGTGTTTATTGAGATTTGACCGATATATCGATATTTTTCCTTCGATATATCGACGCCGATATTGATATTTTAATAAATATCGATATAACGATATTTTTTTCATTTCCGACATCCCTACGTCAATTAAGTACTGAGTAGAATCGTCTCAGAGTTGTCAACAGCATTCCATGCATTTACTGAATGTGTTTTTTTAGCCGAAGGTGACCGAAGCCGAAATCGATGGTTTCAGTCTGTCACTGGTCACTTTAAACTTACTTAATTAAAAATATTAATAATATACCCTCACGCTATATTCCCTACAGGGTAAACAGAGGTACATTAGCAGCTGTATCTACTTTGCACTTGTATGTCGTGTCCAATGTGACCAGTAGAACAGCTGATCGCCGTTTTTAGAGCACTTACACATTTTTTTTTATTCTATTTATTTAAGGGACTTGTACGTGTGTACCTATGTCAGCCCCATCGTACCCTAATACAGAAATACCTAACATATTACATATGGTGCCATTGATCTGAAAAAGCCAGACGCCTCATCAGATAATAGTTCTGTTAAGATTTTGTTAAACATCCCGATGTCAAGTCTGTTCAGAGCAAAGGCACTCACAAACGCCTCCCTCACAGGTTCAGATCGGATGAGCACTTACACATGACATTTCTATTACATGCCATGCGGGTTTCCTCACGATGTTTTTTTCACCGGTGCGCATGTGGCGCCAAAATCAATGTAATCTGGTAAAACCCAATGAACTTTATTATGAAAACATATATATTAAGCGCTATGACCGGTGGTCGTGGGTGTGGTTTTAGGAAGATACGAATTTGGCGTTTTACAGTTTATTTATACTTTAAGGCACACCGAACTGCGACGTACACGCACGTACTCCCGCCTTGGGTCTCGGTAGTCGACTAACTTCCAAGCGTCCCGTGCGCGCGCGCATCCTCTTACCCCGCACGTCTCGTAACACCCTAACGACCCTTAGGGCGACAACTCCGTATTGGGTTACGTCTACATGCTATAGCGCCTTTATCAACTTTGGTTTTATTTATACTCCCCGTCATTGCGCAGCTGTTATCACCTTGGGGTTTTTAGCTGGTGCAAGTCCTTCACACGTTGTCTGCCCTCCCAATATGCGACCGGGACGCTCCTATGAGGATATTTCTTAAAGCGTAACAAAACTTTATCCTAAAACAGATAAAATTGTACAAGTTAATTATTTCTTTAAAAAACTCAAGTCACGATTCGCAAACGTGATAAACACTTTTAAAAGGAGCTACAGCCGACGGATGTGGATGACAGCAAAACGACCAGAGAGTTGCCACATCTTGAAGGCTTAGACCGCACTGCGGAATTTTACCGCGCGGGAAAATATAGCGCGAATTTTATTCGCGAAGATTCACCTAACTTGCACTTATTATCGTCATCAACCCGGGTCTGTCCACAGCAGGACATGACTCCAGGTTCGCTACTGAGCTTGATCTTCTGCTCTTCTCATCCAACAGTTGCCTGCCACCTTATGCAAATCATCGCGTAACATAGCTAAAGGGTATCCTATACTTCTCTTACGGAGACGTGACCTCCAATCAAAAACACGTCTAGCTCGCGTGGATTCTAAAAGTGTTTCTAGAAGCTCTAGAAGTAAAGTGAAACGTGCCATGCCAATTTTTTACTGGGCCCGTCTTGTTTTAGCAATGATTTTTCTCTTCCCGACTATTTATGCACATTTATATGATTTCTAGTGTTATATCTATACTAATATTATAAAGCTGAAGAGTTTGTTTGTTTGTTTGTTTGTTTGTTTGAACGCGCTAATCTCAGGAACTACTGGTTCGAATTGAAAAATTCTTTTTGAGTGGAATAGACCATTTATCGAGGAAGGCTTTAGGCTATATAACATCACGATGCAATTATTAGGAGCGAAGAAATAATGGAAAATGTGAAAAAAACGGGCAAAATTATTCATCCTTGAGGGCTTCCATTGCGTGCGCTGCAAAAACGGTTCAAGATACCAAAAATATATGTATGAAAGAATTATTCCTCTTCAAATGATCTAAAAGAATGTCTGCGACAGTATATGTCTATCTTTTAAGATTAAGTCACTAGAACCGTTTTTATGGTAAACAAATTTGGTCGAAATTAATGCATTATTTGTTAAGAGTTGTATCAACGTAATAATATTAATCTTTATCCAAATAAATGTGTTGTTGATTAAGAGTATTTAATTGTGAACAAAATTGTCTTTGACATCACTTAATTTCAATGAACATCTTAGAAGATATTACAAAACCTTACATAGCAAAACAACGTTTGCCGGATCAGCTATAGTGTCTTGATAACCGCGAAACTCGAGAACGGCTGAACCGATTTGACTGATTTCTTTTTTGTTGTGTTTGTTGAAGTCTGGGGAAGGTTATAACAGAGAGAAGATTTTAAAAAATTATCTGAAAAAGTCTAAAAACAACACTTTTCTATATTCTCATACAAAAGATTTGTTATAAGTCAATTTGAACTTTAACACCATAGCATAAAGTTTAAATGTTAGTGGACGGGTTCCGGGAAGGCAAAACAATTATTGAGTGACGTATAAATATTAATGTCAATATTTGTCAATTTTTATACATATAGCATTAAGGCCAGGTTCCTTCAAACAATTTTCAAAAAACAGCCGATAGGCCAATAGCTATTAACATTAAAAAAAACAATGTGACTTTGTTTTAGAGAAATAGGGCAGAACAAGGTCTGCCGGGACAGCTAGTAATAAATAAATATGATGTATAAACGACGTTAATACAATGTGACGTTATTAATTTTATGAGTTTTCAAATAAACTGAGTTTTATTTTGTTCGCAATAAATCTTTCAAATTGAGGTAATTTCCTAGAACGCATTAATAAACGTCACGGTAAAAAAAAATGCTCAGGGTAAATTCGCAGTGCGTATTAGGCCTAACAACTCCAGCGAATATCCGGTGCCGAGCCTTGCCTCTGACATTCCTGTGGCGTTTCCTGGCCACATGGCGGGTTATTTTAGAAACTAGATTATTTATTATCCAGCTTTATAATAACCATTTCTTGATAGTGAATCTGCGTTGTCAGTGCTGAGTTATAACAGTCTATTTGTATCTACATGCTAATAATATATCGTCAAGCTAAACCCTTTTTGGGGTAACCAGAGATATACATTAAGCTGTTTCTTTACACTAGCTCGACAAAGTGACTACAGCGCACCTGATGATAAGTACACTGTAGTCCAAAAACGACAGCTACTATCAAATGATGATAATAAATTGACAATCTCCGTCCTCATGTCGGCCCACATATACCACGGCTGAAGGTCTCTAGGTATACGAGTTACTGGATATACACAAGCTGATCCCGAAACGCGACAAGCCGAAGCAAGTAAATAGGAAGATGTACACACGGTCAGGACCTAGTTTGGACAACCGCCCTGCTACCTCAGCACAACATGATTAATGTATTCACTTATCGCTTATTATGCCGAGCTCAACATGTACAAGAGGGAGACAAATAAATATTCGATGAGCAATACAGATTTTAGAAAGAAAAGAAAAGGTAAAATGTTTAAATAGCACAAAATGTATGTTACAACTAGAGATGGGCAAAATGTAATCTGATTAATGATTAACAATTACAAAATGTAGTCGTAATTTTAATTTTCTTGCTCTGTAATCATGATTAAATACATCTTCTCTATAATATATAATCTAAGCTATAATATAAAAATGAATCGTAAAATGTGTATAAGCGCGAAACTCGAGAACTGCTAAACCGATTTGGTTGATTTCTTTTTTGTTGTGTTTGTTGAAGTCTGAAGAAGGTTATTACGGAGAGAAAAATTAAAAAAATTGTCTGAAAAAGTCTAAAAACAACACTTTTCTATATTCTCATACAAAAAATTCGTAATAAAATTCGTAATATTTAAAAGTCAATTTGAACTTTAACACCATACCATAAAGTTTAAATGTCAGTGGACGGGTTCCGGGAAGGCAAACCAATTGAGTGACGTATAAATATTAATGTCAATATTTGTAAATTTTTATACATATAACATTAAGGCCAAGTTCCTTCAAAGAATTTTCAAAAAACAGCCGACAGGCCAATAAGTTTTGGCAGAATGAAATCTGACGGGGAAGCTATTAACATTTAAAAAAACAATGTGACTTTGTTTTAGAGAAATAGGGCAGAACAAGGTCTGCCGGGACAGCTAGTTTAAAATATTAATAAATCATAAATGTGTATACAATCTGGGATTCTGTAGTGTTTAAAACATAGATGAGCAAAATGCAGTCATATTAATGGTAAAATACGTAAAATATAATCGTAATTATTTTTATTAATCTGATTACATTTTGCCCATCTAAGGTTACAACATAGAAGGACAAGTTAATCAAGACAAAACAACAAAAGCAAATACCCTGTGCAGTGATGATGCGCCAAAAAGAAGTCAACTCAAATACTGCTGAGTGATCAGTTGACCTCACTCAACTCAATAAGATTGAAACAATACTATTATAAAAAACTGTAATACAACTAGTGCTAGCGTTACGGAGATACTTTTAAATTCGTGACGCCATTTCAAGTTTCGAAATCCTTCCATTTCTTTATCCCTGGGTATATGTAAGTCGAGACGTGAATCAAACTTTGTAGGCCCGAGGCGCCCCATTCACGGTACTATCGCAATGATAAAACTTAATTTACGGCAGTTAAGCCATTTTATTACTTTTCTATACCCATTACACTTTAATTGTCGAATACACGAATTCTACGTCCAGGATAATCCGTGACATTGTTACTTCATTGAGACTTTTTTATACTGGAACATAAAGTTATCCTGACCACCCTTGAGCATTAATGGTACGCCTTGGCGGTTCTTCTTCAACCTTCAGCCACCCAATGCTGAGCAAAGGTCTATATCATTCTTTCTCACTCATGACCATAGCGAGTTTTTCCAACCAGTTTAATCTAGTTACCTTCACTAGGTCATTGGTCTATCTGGACGGTTGTCTCCCCATATTCCTACAATTGATTGGTCTCCACTTGAACACTTTCTTTTCTCAGCTATTGTAGGATTTACGATATATGTATGTGGTCTTTTCACCTCTGTAACTGCAATCACTTTTGCTATATAAGCAATAATTAATTATTGCTATTTATTATTTATTTATTTATTATTTTATTAAAGCTATATGTATTTTGTTGTTTATCAATAATTCTTATAAGATGTAACACGACCGAAGCCCTTTACGAAAATCAGCGCTGCAGGCTTCCTCTGTGGCTTTAGGCTGATGACGGTCCCATTTTCGCCATGTTTATATGTTTTGTATTTTTTTTTGTTTTTGTGTGTTGTTTGTATTGCTACATTTAAATTTCTGTTTTTTTTTTGTATATTTGTGGCGAAATAAATACTTTTTCATTTCATTTCTATATCAGTCATTTAAATCTTCAAACAGTTTTTAATGTTTCTCACCCGGTCGCCAAAGGAGATGTGACTTTCGCGCGGTGGATCGTTTATGCAGTAAGCTTCTAAGATTCGGCCGCATGTGGTATGATCGGGAGAACATATTGCTTAAATATGCAACGTTTCAGGTTTATGGAGATCCATTTTAAATTTGAATATGGTTTGAGAGCTTCTCAAAAGCATTCCCGCCAAGCTAGATATGGCGTATGATTTCACCATCTTGCCCGCGTTTATCTAGATACTCCTTGATGATCCTTGGTGGTTCACAGTAAAAAGAGGATGCGAATCGCCGCGTGCGAGCAATTGGAACTTCAAGAATATACTGATGTGATACCAAACGACATCTTGTAACCTTCTAGAAGAGTTTAGAGAAAAAAAATAGTTACGCCGGTTAGTTACTTAATTTTGATTTGGCTTGACATTTCAACCTGGTTATACAGACCGTGGTCACGCATAAGACCCCTGATAGTATTAATTTGTAATAGAGTACAAGTTAAGCTTTTAGTTGTATAAGAAACTAGTGATTTCAGTCAAATACAGACAGAAACATTTGTTTCTATTGGCTGTTTATATTGCGTAAAGGACAGTCTATTGCAACTATGTCTATGGATGTACCGTTCATTTTTGTGTCACAAATTGTGTATAAGCTATGACAGAATTATCATAAACGACATTCTTGAGATATTTCCTATAGAAAATCTTATTTGATAAGAATTTATCATCGCGCATGAAAAAGAATTTGGGACGGAATTTGGTTGAGATTTTCGAAGGCTGTTTCGCGTCCCCTAATCCGTAGCGGTGCGAGGGCTTCGAAATCCTCTCGAGATTCAAGAACCATAGACTATGTACGCTATGAAAATGGAAGAAAATGTTTTAAAACACTTTTATTTCATACTTGTTCTTCATTAAATAAATATACATTTTAAACGACTTTAAAAAATAAGGTTGTGTCGATTGGTATTCAAGCTACGAAAGCGAGTGGTTGTGTTCTCTGCTTCATTCATCGAAGAGATACTCATTTATCGTTGTTGTGGCCTTCTAGAGGTGTTATTCTTGTTTTTTAGGTTGGTGTTGCAAAGATTTGTCGATTTTTTTTTTATGTCACGGGTGCGTCGCTTGGGTCATTAGTTTTGACGTTAATTAAAAACGATTTTATACTACTCTAATATATTATACTATTTTAATCGCCTCACCCTTGCCTGGGAAACCAAATTCATCCAGACGCTTGGGGAGCGAAGAGCCTTATTGAGGCTACCTCTCTGGAAGTGTGGGTGAAAAGAGACCACCCCTCCAAAACCTCTTTCTCAGGCGGTGCGCTGGAAACTGCGTGCCACCTCACTCTCATCCGGGCAGCAAGCTTCCTCAAGTCTACTGCCTGGAAGATGTAGGTCATAACGCTTGAATGAACAACAGCAAAATCTATAGTTTATCTTTTATATCTCCATTGTGAGTAGATATTGACGATTTTTTTTTGTATTATAATAACGAAAGTACAATAGTACTATCAAGTGAATGAACCCGTGACAATAATGCACAAACCTTCCGCATTTCACGACCACAGTTTGTGTATTTAGTGTGATAGGTATGATGGTGGATAGTTGATCTACCGTAGGCTAAAACGCAGGATGAGATGCTAGAATGAATGATATGAAGAAAGTCCAGACAGCAAGTTGATAGGCGTTTAATGAAGTACAGTACAAAGATCAGTAAAAATAATAAAGCACAAGTATGATAGTCCAAGTAGAAATAGATTATACAGCATAATAATAAAGATAGCAACACAAAAATAAATATTTCGAGAAACAGTTCAGGTCGCGAGCGAGTGGTACGTTTAGGCGTGTCGAGTGTAATATCTAGACTAGTTTACCGGGGCGGGCGGTTGAGCGCTGGCGTCGCGTGCACATGTGCAATCCCCCCGCGCGCGCCGGTATCCCACGGCTCTCTTGCTTAGAGCCGTTTCCATCGAACGACACGATATTGTAAATAAATATCAAGTGTGTGTGCGCAGTAGAGCGCTGGTCTCGAAGGAAACAAAAATATGTGTAGCCGCCGGAGAGCGTCGATGGTCTGGATTTCCGCGCTGAGAATTTGGGAACAAAGAGTTGGTTCAGGCACAGTGACAATGAAATATTCAAAAGGCACTTACCTGGAAACTGGATGATGAGGACAGGCTACTGCAGCTCTGCACCGTTCGCTGTATACAATTAATTAAATGTTCCGGCGTATTGTCCAAAGCAACTGACTATTCCGTAGTGTGACCGAGTTCGCCGCCGATGATAAGTGTAGCGTACCGCCGTGCGTACACATGTATCACCGTTAAGGACCGAGCGTGGAATGGGATGTAAGGGAATGTAGGAAGACGAAAGGATGTCAAGTACCTTTTTTATACTCATGCCCTGCGCCTGAACAAAGTGTGTTAGTATGAAATGTGTTGTTAAATTACTTAGATAAATAAGTGAAGATATAATAATGTTCTTTAAAATTGATGTTAGTTAAAGGTTAGTATAGTAAAAAGAATTAGAATATAGATATTGTTAAGAACAGAAATAAATAAATAGATAGTGTGTATGCCACATGTATATTCGGTTGTCTGTGTAAGTAGAGACCTTCCCTCTTGGTGTATATAGGCTGACAACGATGGCGACTGTCATTAGGTTTTCGTCTTTTAATAGTCATCGTTTTTGGATAACACCGTTCTTTTCATCCAGTGCAATGTCATTACTGCGTCGAGTCAGTTTTTTTTGACAGACATAATACTGATGGCTGTGAAGCTTAACCGGGATTAGGGGGCGAGCATAGAAGGAGCTCAGCCACCGAGCTTATGGGTTGGGTGGTGATGCAAAGGCACCCCTGTGGGTAGGACCTCGACTTCGGCATTCAGGCAGGGGAATGAACTTACGGGATCTACTAGCGTTTCTAAAGCGACTACTTTGAGAAGAAACGTCGAAAGAAACTCAAGGCTGCGTCGGAGTGGATCGTCGAACCAGTATAAAAACTTAGAATTCATTGCGACTTTTTGTCGCATGACAATCGTATACGTAACAGCCTGCTTAACGCTTGAGTCGCGTAATTAAAATGACGACGTAGTAGAAAACAAGACCACAATTACTTTTAAGGCGTACGGAAAGTTTTAATGTGTTTGTGCCTGTCTGGACTGTTCACGGAGGAATTTTATGTTTTGACTTATTTAGCTTCAATGCAAATTATTTCGAGTGTGATGAAAATTTTAATTAGTTCTCAACTTATCCTCGAAGTCGTGTTCTAAAGAGAGAACTGGAGATGTCAGCTGAAGAATGAATAGAACTAAGTTGGCCATTTTGTGTTTGTTTTATAACGAATGAAAGTGAAGCGACTTATTATGTACTACTTTAAAAATAATCTTTTTATAAAATATATATATTTTAATATTTATAAATTACGTGTCACATTGTTTGTCCTCGGTGGATTCCTAAACTACTGAACCGATTTTAATAAAATTTACACACCACGTGCAGTTTGATCTAACTTAAAATATATATCGCAATATTATTTTATTGCAAATTAATTGTTTTTTTGGCTGTTATAATTTTTAGTTAGTTCCAAACGATTCTAACAGATGGCGGTATCTGTTGACTGGATTGAGTAATTATTCGTTATATGGTGATATGTTAAACTTACTGTAGGGGTTGTTGCTACAGTAAATGCGTATTCGCATGTATCTACCATATATATTACTTTATTTATTTATTTATTAATCTTAACTTGATTTGCAATTACTAGTTTTATAATAAAATTAAAAAAAAAAACAGATTAATTTATTCATATTCTGAAAAGAGGATTGTATTTGAATAGGCAACAGATGATGGAAGGGAGGGAGGAATGGGAGAAAGGGTGTACGTTAAGCTTTTTTTTAATTTATTTTTATTTAAGGGCTTTTATTCAAGCGAATATATCAGCCGTATATACGTTTAGCTATGAGTTAATACGACATTCAGGGCGATACAAAGTTCGTCGGGTCAGCTAGTATATATACGTATATATTTTCATATATCGTTACTCTATATCTCTTACAAGATATATTAGTGGCTGTATTCACTTTTCTCTTATTTGTCATGCCCAACGTGACCAGTAACGCAGCTGATCGCCGTTCTTACAGCACTAGTGCATATTACATTCCTATTAAATCCCATGCGAGTTTCCTCACGACGTTTCTCTTGATCAGTGTGCCTGTGGTACCTGAATCCGTAATTAATCTGCGAAATGAATTTAAAAAAACTTAAAAGTACGTGTCTGGGATTGAACCTACGAGCATAGGCATTACCGCGTGCGCATACTGGTTTCTTAATCACTAGGCCACTACAACTCTAGCTATTTATAATAGTAGTAGTATTATTGTAAGCCGTGGTAGCTGCCGGCAGAATAGAATAGCACGCCCCTCTTCTTACTGAGGTGTCGTAAAAGGCGACTAAGGTATCTCTTTAACACCCCAATTCAACTAGGTGTTCAGAGAACGAAAACTCAACCAAACCTGTATCCCGCTCCCTCCCGATCGTACTGGTTCTCCATTACATCGGGCCTGAGGGAGCTCGGACGAGAGAATGCTTTTCTGGCTGCGCGTCCACTTATGCACTTAAATATCTCCTGCGCAATTGATTGTTTCCGTAAACTGGACCTCGATTTTCTTAATCGGAGTTGAAACAGTCGCCGTGGCCGAATCCGGCTAGGACATCATCATTATTTTTGTGGCTGTGCAACGCGTATGGACGTAGGTTCGAATTCTGGTGTGTATATATAGTTTTTTTCCCCATGAACGGATTTAATCACAACATGTTAACCGATGAAGGAAAACATCGAGATGAAGCCCGCGTCTCATGTCCATCTCTTTTTCTGGATTAAGTACGGATTTACGTAGTACATGGTAACCGGTGAAGGAATCTATTATGTGGAATAAATATGGCATCTAATAGAAATTTCATGTGTAAGTGCCCTAAGAATGGCGATCAGCTGCAATATTGGTCACGCTGGGTACGACGTATAGGCGGCAAGTGGATACAACCACTAAGGCCCACTCCGACGCAGCCTTGAGTTTCTTTCGGCGTTTCTTCTCAAGGTAGTAACTTCCGAAACGCTGGTAGATCACCCGTAGGGTTAGTACTTTATTTAGCAGGCGGTCCAAGTCGAAGTTCGTACCCACAGGAGTGCTCTTGCATTGCCACCCAACCTATAAACTCGCTGGCTGAGCACCTTCTGTGCTCGCCCCCTAAGCCCGGTTGAACTGTAAATGCTTTTCCCGGCACGCAATAGTTCGCTTCAAAAAAAAAACCTACCACTAGGATATCTCTGCCCCCCCTGACACGGATACACCGTGAAGTTACATTATTATTAGTAGTAATATAACTCAAATTAGTAAGCAAATGCGTGTACTACCTCGCGGACGATAAACAAGGCGACCTCTCCCGTCCGAGGCGGAAATTATGGCTAATGGACTCGAACCAGGGCTATATCGACGCGTAATTGCATTAATGCATCATGCAATACCGCATCAAACACCGGCCACACAATAGCTTTATAACTTGTCAGCAGTAGCGTTCATTCCATAGATGGATGGAAGCACTGCATGCCCTGACGATAAATAAGTCTAGAATAAATTCCTTAAAGTTAAACAAAAAAGGAACCATTTATATTAAAATCTATTCTATATTCACGCCACCTATCTTTTCTATGAAAGCAATATAATATTTACTATCATAATATAATATTCAAATTAATTACGCGAATTCTGCCTACCCTGTCAAAATACCCTATGCACGTAACTTCTTGTCAGTAATCTAAAAATTAATGCTCCATCTCGTTTGCCCCGCAAAACAGCTATCCATTTTTTTCTATACCCTTCTTTAAAACGAATCTTGGACAGTGTTCTACCATACCCAGGATCTGCAGGCAGTACAACGCTCTCTCGCGACTTGGTGACTTGGACCTGACGGTTTCTCTTTCAAAATTTGGAACTGTGTGTAGAAAGTGACTGTATTTCTCTTTTTGTGTTTTCGTTAGAATCAGTCACAGAATTTTGTAAAAGTTGTTATTTAGGCAATCAATAGTTTTTTTTTTATGTTGTGTCTATTTGTGTATGTATTTATCAGTGGCGTTCATTCTATAGATGCATGAAAGCATTGCATACTCTTACTATAAATAAGTCTGGATTAAATTGCTTTAATTTAAACAAAAAAGGATCCCTTTATATTCATAACTATGCTATTTTCACGCCATTTATCTCCTCTATGAAAGTAATATAATATTTATTATCATTATATAATATTCACATTAATTATGTGAATCTGCTTATCCTGTCCCCTATACCCTATGGACATCACTGGTATTTATAATCCTTTTTCTTTTTGAAATTTTATTAATATTCTTTACTGAAAACTAGCATTATATATTAATCACTGTGTATGCTGTGGTGCCCTATAATTGTGGGGGCATTTATATGTTCTATTTTGGTACCATGATCCTTTAGTTTTCTTACCCAATGCTACCTATGTTGGGTACCCAATTATGTGAAATAAATAATAAATAAAATACATGACGGGTGCTGTGGAGAATTTATTACAGGATCCACAGTCCTCGTCTATATTCAGAAGTAAAATCACCTTGGGGTTTTAAGCCGGTACAAGTTCGACACACTTCGTTCACGCCACCCCTGCGTGCGGCCGGGACGGTTCAGTGAGGATTTTCTCTAAGTAAAAAAAAGCTTTATAAAAATACTATCTTTTTCACGATTCTCTAAGGTAAGGAAAAACTGAACCTTTATAGGATCTATGTTTTGACACTGTCCACTAATAGGTAAAAATAGTGCTTGCCATCCCTTCCCAGCTTCTCCTCCACACCCCACCAACGCTCCTTGACAGCTCAAAGAACGTCAGTCGGCGCAACAAACAGCTACTTCTCCAGAATATTCGGTATTCCTCTGAATTGTGAACTGTGGGGAGCTCCTGTAGCTAGTTCTAAGCATCCAGTTTCCAGGGGATTGCGTGATATTTATTTCAGTGTCACCAGAACGAAATATTTGTGCCCAAGTTAATTACGTGGGAACCCAAAGCTAGTCGTGCTATTTTTACTAGGTCGACAAAGTGACTTCATTGTGGTTGATGGAAAGTTCAGTGTAATTTAAGACGGTAACAACGGGTCGAGTTTTCCTTCTCTGAACACCTGGTTGAATTGCGGTGTTCAAGAGATACCTTAGTCGCCTTTTACGACACCTCAGCAAGAAGAGGGGCGTGCTATTCTATTCTGCCGGCAGCCACCACGCCTTAGTTTTAAATATTATTGCATTTGTAATATCTTGTTAATGTTTTATACGTGTACAGTTGGTTTTATAGACGAGGCAGATATTTCAAAACACATTAATTTGTTTCTTTTTGTAACTAATAAAAATGTAAATTACTATATTCTCTAACTAATCATAAAGAAACATTGATGAACAAATGATAATAAATCCGTTAAAGTGTGGACACTGTAGCACGTGCGGTGCACGATTGATTGATAACTAGATCTTTATCCTTTATGTTCCTTGCTCATTTCCCTTCGAACTTTGTCTTGGCTTAGGAAAGGCAAAATATCTACTTAATAATTAATTGTTATTCATTCATTCATATGTGTAATTGTCCCTAAATATGTTGACTATAATGTACTTTGTTTTAATTGAAATATTAAAATATTATGTTTACATATTTGGACTAGAATCGAATTCTAAATTACCTCCTTGAATATCTCCGTCGTTTATAAAATAACCCAGTATATTTATGTATATGTTTATTGAAGACTATGTAAATATTCGAATAAATAAATTATATATTATTATTTTCTTTTAAAATTACGTCGTAATCAAAACGTAATTCATTCGTGTAATTTTTAAGAAATAGTTAAATAACATTCATTTACACAGGTATTTCGTTATATATTATTATCTTTTTTGTTTTTAGCAATACCGTTCAGATTCCTGTTTCATGAATAAAGTTGTCTACGGATCGTTTGCAGCGTAGCACACCCCAGGGCACCCAATTAACAACACCACTATAATATATAACAGAGCAATGCATTTACATAGAAAATTAGCAATGCACTAAATTACCATTGTATACAATCTCGATACATTCAGTTTCGCTACTCACTGATAGGGTTAGCCTATAGGTTTGGATAGGGATGGGTTACCACCATAGTGGTAGTAGTAGACTGCTGTAGGGAGGCTGCTGCCCGGATAAGAGGGAGGCGGTGCGCCGCCTAAGAGATAGGTGTTGGAAGGGTGGGCTCTTTACTCCTACCCTCTCAGAGAGGCAGCCTCGACAAGGCATTTCGCTCTCCGGGCGTCTGGATGAATTTGGCTTACCAGGCCCAGTTGCAGCAATCAGAGGGACACCCCGGGGATTTTTAGTCGCTAGAAGTCTGACACATCGGGGTCGCTGCCCTCACAGCGGCCCTGATGGTCCTATGTGGGTCTCTCACCCAGGACACCAAAAAAAAAATGGTGGTAGCAGTGACGTACATAGGATTCTTGGACAGGGTAGCCAGAACTCGCGTTATTAATTTGAATATTATATTATGGTAGTAACTATTATATCGCTTTCATAGACTAGATAAATGGCGTGAATATAGAATAGATAGGAATATAAATGGTTTCTTTTTTGTTTAACCTTAAGCAATTTATTCTAGACTTATTTATCGTAAGGGCATGCAATGCTTTCACGCATCTATGGAATCAACGTTACTGGGTGGTAGGGTTGTCCGGTCATGACCACAGTACACGAATGTAAAGACCAACATAGTGACTCGCTTTGGCCTGTCGCTTTTCGGGAACACCTTATGTATATCCAGTAGCTCATATACCTAGAGACCTTCCGTCGTGGTATATGTGGGCCGACATGACGATGTAGACTATCAATGGATTTTCGTCCTTTGATAGTCGCTTTCGTTTTTGGACTACACTGTACTTACCATCAGGTACTCTGTAGTCACTATGTCGAGCCAGCGTAAAAAAAAAAAAACAAACGGTGTACACCCTTTTTTTACACTAGCTGGACAAAGTGACTACAGTGCACCTGACGGTAAGTTCAATATAGTCTAGAAACTAAAGGGTCTATCAAAGGACGAAAATCCATTGATAGTCTACATCGTCATGTCGGCCCACATATACCACGACGGAAGGTCTCTAGGTATATGAGCTACTGGATATACATAAGGTGTTCCCGAAACGCGACAAGCCGAACCTGGTCACTATGACGGGCTTTACACCCATGTACTGTGGTCGCGATCCTGACAGGCACCGACGCCCTACCACCTCGCTGCTGCTCGTTTAGCACCACGCAGGAGTCACGTGTAGGGGAACTAGGGTAAAGCCTACGGACGCGAGTAGCTTCGACTCCATTTCGTGGGCCGTGGTACTTAGGGAGTCAACTGCCCTTGCACGAGGAAGGCAGGATATAAGTGTTCCAACATGCAGCCTATTACAACGGTTTTCTGGACGTCGTCAAGTCCACCTATTCTCCATAATTTGAGAAAGCCTGAGAAGGCCGCCCGCGTGCCAGTACTGTGACAGATTGCATAGTTCGTTCTCATAAGCAGTTTTCCACAGCGTGATATGGAGCATGCAGAGGTTTTTAATCAGTAGGAGTCTGAAATACCGGGGTTGCTGCTTTCACGATAGCCCTGATGAACATACGCAGGATTTCCCCCCTAGTGCCCAAAAAAAGGAATACAATTTACTAAGGCGAAATGGTCGCTTTTTGTGGAAGAGATTTAGCCTGTTTGCGCTCCACTGGTATATCACACGCGGCAGTTGTCGCCTAAAGCTTCGTTTTCAACGAAATATCAAATTACAGGCATTTTTCGACCGTTCCCTATCCCATTCCACGTTCGGACGGACGATTCTTTTGTGTTTTATATTACTAAATTGATACGAATACTGGTTTTTATTTTGAATTTTATTTATCGTGTACAATTATTATCGTCTATGATCTCTTCTGTTTGATTTTTTTTATCATGTCTCGGCACAGTGACCGCTCCACACCTGATGGTAAGCATGGTGTTATCCAAAAAACGATAACGACCATCGATAGTAAAAAAAAACAACCGATAGTCGCAGCGAACAAGCCGGCTTGCAGAACTATCTCTTCACGCTTACTTTAAAGGACCCCATATCACGCTCGCCGGAAGACCATTCTACAGCCCAACGGCTCGGCTGCAGTAAGAGTTAGATAACCCCTCAGTCCTAGCCGGGATGTGAGTTTGAATCCCCGCGCGTGGTTCTACTATGAAAGAGAAAGGGGTTTTTTTTTTTTGATAGCCCGGGGGAAATCCCTAACGGACCTCAGGGGGCGGTGAGGGCTGCCCCCCGGTGTGTCGGACTTGCACCGACTAAAACCCCCGGGGTGTTCCTTCTTCCCGTCTGACCGGGGCCAGAGGAACAGCGTCATCCTCTTCTCCGACCCTCGGCAACGTCTGGCCTTTTGTAAAGCCGCATCTATGCACTGCGAGGAGTGGTGTAAGGAGCCACCCCTCGCACACCTCAATATCATGGAGCGGTGTGCGGAAACACGTCACACACCGCTCTCGCCTGGATAAGTTGGGCGGCACTCTCCCTCAAGCGCACCGCCCAGGTGTCTTATCCGGTTTTAAGGAGGAAGGCATCTGGCGAAGGCCCTCCTCCTTTGTCCTGTCCTGCGTGGGCGGCGGATCGGATTGTCAGGGCCGGCTATTGCCTTCCTGTTTCTCTCCGCCGCCTCCTTCCTCACCATGACAAGAGAAAGGGTGGAACAAGGTTAAATAAGTCTTCGGAACAATATACCGCCTCCAATTAGGTCGTCTTTAAGCATAAATACTTTTAAAAATAAATTAAAAACCTTCTTACTGAATGAGCAGCATACCGTGCAACAACCGGATGCCTCTTTTATTTCGTTGTTTATAGTTGTTTAAATTTATTTATTATTCTATTTGCATTTATTTTGTGTGTATCTGTATATTAATGATGATAATGTATATGATATGTGTATGTAATATACTTATATATTTGTCTTCTTGTATATGTGTATTTTCATCTATGATATATATCCATCTATGATACTTTGAATTTTAGTCTCTAATGCTGTGTATCTGTCTTATATTGATCCCTTCCTTGCTGTTTTCTGCGCGTCGATTCAATAAATGGGTGTCAGCTGAAAATCAGCGCTGGGTGGCTCAGCTGGTCACTTAGCATTTGCTGAGCTGACTTCCCTTTGGCGCGTCATCACAACACAGGGTATATGCTTTTGTTGTTTTCTGTTTTATTTGCCTATTCTGATGTGTTGTATGTTGTGTGCCAAATAAATGTGTTTATTATTATTATTATAACCCTCGCCGTGATACAGACGGTAGAAAACGCTCAGTGAGGCAATATCTCTGCGCAACTGGAGCGGTTCAAGATGATTAGTACCGTCTGGATCATTCACAACGTGGACAGCCCTCCGCTGTAACCTATCCAGGGCGTCAAGTAAATACTGGACTAAGCCGTCCCAGAGTTGCGAGTGTATTCCATGTATGGCCTGACCTGGGCCTTATACAATAGTGACAGTTGATCCGACGTGTAAATCTGACGCACTGTTTTCAGGTCACGGAGTCTATCTGACGTTGTGGAGATGACAGACTAAATAATATATCACTGTATATAACTTTTTTTATTTGGTTAGCATACCGGACGTAACACAACTACATACAAAACATAAATAGAACTTAAAACTATAATACAAAAGGTGTGTCCTTAAAATGTGAACACAACAAGCGAAGTTAATAATGTTATAATAAATAAATCAGACAAAGAATAAACGATAAACGAAATACCTGCTACATTTGCACGCACTGCAAAATCTTACGTATGGCTGAGGGAAAGCAAGAGTGAAAGATATCGAAAGATTTACAAATGATATTATAACTAAAGAAAATTCTACTGAAAGAGGAGTGCTTAGCAATATTAGTTGTATAAAATGGTACAGACGTATAGAGAGCCTACTACCTTAACGAGGGACTAACCCCCCGGGGTATCCCTCTGATTGCTCCACTCGGGCCTGGGAAACCAAATTCGTCCAGACACCCGGGGAACAAAAGGCCTTGTTGAGGCTACCTCTCTGGGAGGCGTAAGAGTGAAAGCCCACCCATCCAAAACCTCTCTCCCAGGTGATGCGCCGGACACCGTGCACCACCTCCCTCTCATCCGGGCAGCATACTCTCTCAAGTCTACTGCCCGGCTGACGAGGGACTAAAACCTTACCTTACTTATTAGTTCAGGGCAGTCAATTAACTTATGTATCAATTTATATAAAAAGACAGTATCAGCAACTTTTCACGTTTTATTCAATGGACTTATAATATAACACTTTTTTCACATATTTGGAATGAAAATCTAATGATCAATACCCTCTCTAAATATCTCCCTCGTCCACAAAATCACCTTGTATAAAGAAGAAAACTGATTAAATTATAGTAACAGTTTCATGAAAATACCCTCGTGCGGTATATGGATTAGAATCAATTACCCGAGTCCCATGGGTTCGTATTAATCTCCTGTCGATTACGTTATGGACAAGGCCTAAACGGGGTCACAGAGCGGTCCACTTAAATAATATAAACGATAA
The DNA here is from genome assembly GCA_036320925.1 of Automeris io. Classification (NCBI taxonomy): domain Eukaryota; kingdom Metazoa; phylum Arthropoda; class Insecta; order Lepidoptera; family Saturniidae; genus Automeris; species Automeris io. Next base: position 12,083,065 of record JAUDJH010000018.1, on the reverse strand, counting down.
ATTCTGCCTTTTTGTAAATAGCCCACTTTGTTTGTAATATCAAAGAGATTTAACATTTCCACCATCTCTTTTAGGGGTGTCGTTTTTAGATGACTTGGCCATATTCGTTTCGTAGAATTTCATAACAAGAAATCTCAAAGTAAATATTGAGAAACAAAGGCATTTGAGAAACATTTTAATGCCCTTTTTCAAGGAAACATACAGAAATATATTTAATAAAAAATACTCAAAAATGATTTTAAGTCAGTAAAGTTTCCACAAAAATACAACACAAAAATCAATCTAAGGGAGACAAAACAATAAAATAAAACTAATAATATAAACAAAAACAAATACAATTAAAATAAACAGTCATTTTTTTCTTTTCTTTCAACTTTCATTCTTTTAAATAGTCAAATATTATAATATTCTTATATATACATATTTAATTCTTGAACAGCCCATAACCTGTTAAGATATGGACAAATTCATGAGATCAGTGCTGATATTTTTTATATGTTGTCATACACAATTATTTACAGTGACTATTTTTTTTATTTAGGGTTTATATTCAGGCGAATATATCAGCCTCATTGTGCCCTAACCTACGTCCTTACATCCTAGGGGAGTCCCGGATGAGCAAGCGTCACCATCTGGCACAGAGTTCTGACTTCACTGGACAAAGGATTCAAAGGACAAAATGCCGTGCCAATTTATTTTTTATTTGACATTGTATATTTGTGCATATAGGTTTGTTTTACTATTAACTATTAAAGAGTTGTTAACAGTTATGTATAACAAAAGGAAAAAGAAACCCTTGTTAAGACTTTTGGTCAATAGGGTAGACTGGGTACGGTTGTAACAATTTTGCATTAATCGCTCATAAAATCGTAATGATACCAACAATTCTAGCACTAAGCACGCGAAGTAAAATAGTGTCCTTTAGTCTACAAAATATTCATAAAATTTAAGCGCCTAATTCAATAATTAGGCTACAGGAGCATTTTGAAAAAACACATTCGTTTGTTACAACTTACCCCCATACCAGGGTCAGTTGTAACAGTGGTTGGGGTTAGTTGTAACACATGGAAATGAGGCACTATTAATGTGTTCTAAATATATTTATTACAATAAAATCACAGAAGAGTAATAAATTAGAGTGTATAACGCTGATAAGACACAACTTTTATAGTTATTTAAGTGAGAAATGGAGTATTTATTATCAAGTATCTAAAATATCTTCTTGTTGTCAGTCTCTTATAATCAGTCAACAAAACAGCATTAGTAACTTCAATTATCAGTACCTTGACTTCAAAATAACTATAATTAAAACAAAATCAACATAAAATGAAGCATCTGTTCTCAAAAATCTTAATAGATTGATAAAAGCGATAGGATCTGTTGATTATGACATTTTAAAGCATCGTGCTACTATTCTGTCTGGCTTCTGAACCGTAGTGACGCCAGTTTCATCAACGTTATATATGTTAAGTGGCTCAAAGTGATGACGATCCAGAACAACTTGTAAGTCGTCGGAAAAAATGCCGACGTTAGTCCTGTTGAAGCTTGTTACTCTAGAGAGGCTTGTAGCCTGGGCTGCGCGTACAGACAGTTCAGGGTTCCTTTTCATGAAAGAACGAAACCATTTTCTCCAGCCATCTTATTCTTAACCCAAAAACTCGGTTTCTTCAAACCATATTTAACGGTTAATTCGAACGACACCTTCCTCACCTCTTTTCTAGAGAGTCCGAACTATATGTCCGCACAGCGAGTAAGATACTTGGAAAGTGCACATTCTTGTTTGTGAGTGAAAACTCTGTTAGGTGCCACATAACCCCATAACGGCATTTTCTGCCTCATCGCTCTCGACCTGATCCCTTTTTTCATGTATCGAAGTAGAGAAACATAGTTAACTCCGTGCGTTTCTGCGGCACTTCTAAGAGATTTACCATTTTTCACTTCTTCATATGCGTCCTTGTACTGCGATATGTCATTTCGTCTTTTTGTAGTCTTTCTTATGCGTGTCCTAGGCATCTACAACGAGGAACGAAGGGATTAATAATGTTACAACCGTACCCACAAAAATTGTTACAACTGTACCCATCTATATTCTTTATAAATAAAAAAATCACAGTGACGAAGCAAACTATCCTACACAAAAATAATTACAACTCCATATTCTCGAAGGTCTAAGCTCCAAGCAAAAAAATACTTATCATCCTATATTTGATATTAGCTACGTAATTAGAAACAATATTCGATCGAAAATACTTACTTTGTCGCGATCAAACACAATAGGACCTTTTACAACAAACTGAAGCAAGCGGCCAGCCGCGAAAGACTGACAAACACGCTCGGACACGTAAACTGCTCCTTTCTCCCCTTGAACTCCTCTTCATTCCACCCATAATTCGAGAGATATTCACTCTGTTACAACCGTACCCTGTTACAACTGTACCCAGTCTACCCTACGCTTTGTTTCAGTAACCCAAGGATTAGTGACATGCATAGAATATTTGAAGAAGGTAGACAGAGTTCCGTTATTAATTTCAATATGTATATTATTATTATATTAAACATTATATTTTGTCATAGGAAAGATACATAGCGTAGAAATAGAATAGCCATGAATATGACTATTTCCTCTTTTTTGTTTATCTTTAGGTAATTTATTCTAGACTTTTATTGTAAGGTTTTCATGCATCTATGGAATCAATGCTACTGGCAAGGAGGTATTAATTAAAAATTAAAAACAAATACTCAAGTCTGCAATCCTTTTAAGGTGTGTAAAAATAAAAACAAATTTTAAGACAATGAAATCAATAGATATGATCGTTTATGCCATTTATTTTATACACTTGCAAGGGAAACAAACCCTATATCTAATATACCTCGCATCTCGTCATACATCTAAGAACAATTAATTTGGCTGGAGGTGATGTTTTTTTTGGCGGGCCAAAATGATTTTGGCCAAGAAAGACTTTTTTACAAGTTTACCTAGAGACCACTTATGGGGTTTAATAGCGACGCGTGTAGGATATTTGGACAGGGTAGGCAGAATTAGCGTAATTAATTTGTATATTATATTATGATAGTAAGTATTATAGTAGTTTCATAGGAAAGATAGATGGCGTGAATTTAAAATAGTTATTAATATAAATGGTTCCTTTTTTTGTTTATCTTTAAGCAATTTATTCCAGACTTATTTATCACTAGCTGATCCGGCAAGCGTTGTTTTGCTATATAAGGTTTTGTAATATCTTCTAAGACGTTGATTGAAATTAAGTGATGTCAAAGACAATTTTCTTCACAATTAAATACTCTTAATCAACAACACATTTATTTGGATAAAGATTAATATTATTAAGTTGATACAATTCTTAACAAATAATGCATTAATTTCGACCAAATTGTATTACTATAAAAACGGTTCTAGTGACTTAATCTTAAAAGATAGACATATACTGTCCGATACATTTTTTTAGATCATTTCAAGATAAATAATTCTTTCATACATATATTTTTCGTATCTTGAACCGTTTTCGCAGCGCACGCAATGGAAGCCCTCAAGGATGGATAATTTTCCCCGTTTCTTTCACATTTTTCATCATTTCTTCGCTCCTAATAGTTGCATCGTAATGTTATATAGCCTAAAGCCTTCCTCGATAAATGGTCTATACAACACAAAAATAATTTTTTAATTCGAACCAGTAGTTCCTGAGATTAGCGCGTTCAAACAAACAAACAAACAAACTCTTCAGCTTTATAATATTAAGTATAGATAAGGGTATGCAATGCTTGAATGCATCTATGGAATGAACGCTACTGGTGTTTAATCAGTGAATTACGACAGCTGTTAAATAGTCGCTGCTGATTCACGTCAACCTGAATCAGGTACACACTTTTAGATTATACATAGTTTCCTGGAAAAAAAATATTCTGCATAAAATAAATCACGTCAGAACACAGTTATAAAATAATTTAACATTTCGGAATAAAACTATGAACGGCTGAAACGATTCCTGAGTATCCTAAGGGAATAATCGGGGTATGCATGAACGAAACCAAATTAAATTTTCAACAAGACCTTCCCGGTCTGACGTCACGCCCGAGGTGTGCAAACGATTTATGTACCTAAAGGGCGTTACGCACTGCGTACAATTTGAGACCGTGAAATACAGATCTAAAAAAATCGGATATTGCTTTACTTAATGCTTAGAATATAGATTTAGGAAACCTAGCAAATAGGGGTTGACAAAAAAGATATGTTGTAGGACTTATTTTGTTGCTACACAACGATCGCGGCCGTTAGTTCTAATTGGCTTTCGGGTGATGTTAAAAGATGTGCGAGATTAATTTGTCATTGGTTCTCGAAAAGTCGCGGGATGTTAAAAGACGCGCGAGCGCACTTTCGATGGATATCCATTACCAAGCGTCAGTTCAGGCTTACTGCTAAGAGAGAAAATACGCGCTTCAATATTTAATCATATGTTGTTATGCTGTATGCCTTTCAGAGTAAGCAGTGACCAGTGGCTCAGGTTATAGCCATTTTCAGGAAACTTCTATATGTCATTTCTAATAGATACCATGCGGGTTTCCTCGCGATGTGTTCCTTCATCGGTGAGCATGTAGTATCTAAATCTGAACTTAATTTTAATAAACCCAGATATATGTTTTTTTATTTACGCTGGCACGACATAGTGACTACAGATTACCTGATGGTAAGTACAGTGTAGTCCAACAACGAAAGCGACTATCAAAGGATGAAAATCCATTGATAGTCTACATCGTCATGTCGGCCCACATATACCACGACTGAGGGTCTCTAGGTATATGAGCTACTGGATATGCACAAGCTGATCCCGAAACGCGACAAGCCGAACCTGGTCACTATGACGGGCTTCACACCCATGTACTGTGGTCGCGATCCAGACGGGCACCAACGCCCTACCACCTCGCTGCTGCTCGTTTAGTACCACCCAGGAGTCACGTGTAGGGAAACTAGGGTAAAGCCACCACCACTAGACATCGTGTCGGATACCATCCGTATGTGGTGGATGTTCCTTATATCCGCACGAAAATATTCGCTTCTACATTTATCATGCGAACGGCTAAGGAGTGGAATATGCTTCCAGCGGCCATATTTCCGCGATTTTATGATCTGGGAGTCTTTAAGAGAAGAGTGAATAGGCATTTGCTAGGCCACTGCGTTTCATCATCGAACTCATCTTCACCTTCCATCAGGTGTGATTGAGGTCAAGCGTTCGTCTATAAACTATATAAAAAAAAAAAGCCTACGGACGCGAGCAGCTTCGACTGCCAAAATATGTACTGGGGTTCGAACCTACGTCCTTTTGTTTTATCGTGTATGGAAATCGGTATATTATCAATGAACCCACCACAGCTACAAAAATGTTTTAAAATTAATATACTCGTATACGCCCCCCTGAGTCACGTCACATTACTATTCCACCTATCCTACCATCCCTCCAGCTTTACGGATATAACTCGGATGTAGTTGCAGTGCGCGAGCATTCATAGTACTATGACTACTTTAGTCCGTCAATTTTCTGATCTAAATCAAAAGCACTCAACGATGAGTTCGTAAGATACCATACAAAAGTACGTATACTTTGAATTTTTACGGATTTTAACCGGATACAGTGTGTAAGCACCCTTATTTACCTAAAGACCCCTTATATTCGGACCTTTTAAAATTTTAGCTCGGTTTTAATACGGCTGTCCGGTCGACCGAATAAAGCTTAACTGTCCTATTGTCTTTATAAAGGACTAATTTTAAAAAGCTTTATTTGTAGGCAGTTTATGGAAATTATTTTTGACGAGGATTACATTGTCTTTTTTATACTGCCTCAACAAAGTGACTTCCGTGCAGCTGATGGAAAGCATAATTCCACTCCAACGTAGCCTTGGGTTTCATTCCGCAATTCTTCCCAACAAGTCGCAATGATGGACCGCGTCCACCCAAATGCCTATTCACTCCCCCCTTAAAGGCCCCCAAGTTAAAATAACCTACAAATAAGGTCGCTGTAACCATATTCCACTATTTAGCTATCCGCACTGCGTCTGTGTTTCCAACTTCTTATGACATGGGAATCTTCAAACGTCGAGTGAATCCGTATTTGCTAGGCGAGCGCGCTCCATCGTCGGCCTCATCATCGCTTTCCATCAGGTGAGATTGATGTCAAGCGCAAACTTGTCAGTAATAAAAAAAAAAGATTATAATTTACTTTGTTTTAATGGAGATATGAAAATATCACTATTATTACATATTTTTGTTCAAATTATTAATTGCAACACTAAAACAACGCCACCTGTCGATATTTCTGTAAAACCATTTGTCAACTTTCAATTCATTTTTCCTATCATATTGTGCTGTATGTGTCTTAAAGTCATTAAAAATAATATTTCGTTCTGAATGTATATTTTATTTAAATACTTCCACATTACAAGAATTTTAAATTAGAATTGAATGCTGAATGTTCTACCTGAACATCTCCCTGGTTTATAAAATCAACCTCTACACCCCCTCGTTCAATATGGACTCCTCTTATGTTAAGTGCTTAGGTATTGATAAATTGTCAACTGTTTCAAGATTTTCTTGTATAACACCTTATATCTATTTTGTTGAATTTAGTAGCGACAGGTTACTTGTGCATTCTTTTTATATTATTAGACAAGCTTGCGCATGACTTTAATTAGACCCGAGGAAAAGTGATGATGAGGCCGTTGATGGAACATGTTCATATGAAAAATACCGACTCACTTGTCGGAAGATGTTGGAAAAGCAGAGGCATGAAGCGAATTCCACACCTTGGCGTTTTGCAGTAAAAAAATGAGACGAATCGCCGCCTGCGAGCATAGATGGGCAAAATGTAATCGGATTAATAAAAATGATTACGATTACATTTTACGTTTTTACCATTAATATAATTGGGTCAAGGGCACGGCCATACCTACGTCCTCGGCTCCGGCGAAGTTCGGCCTTCTTCAGGCTTTTACCTAAACAAATGAAATACTTACCTAAGTAAATGTTTTTCCAAAAATTTACAAAAGAACCACAGAAAACTTTAACACCATCCTAATGGTGATTTACACACGAATAAACCAAGTTTAAATGAGACATTAAAAACAAACGGAATCAGGAAAACTCGTAACGAAGAGTAATAACTCTTGCTTTCAATTCCATTTTGTAACCAAAACTTATATATTCTGTTTACAGTCTTTTGTCGTACAATTATTTTAGTATAGACTTTCTTGGAAGCTGGAATTTAATAAAAACCAGTCTATTTATTAAATTGAGTTAGTTAAAATTAATTTTAATATTTAATTATTTCTTGTTAGTTTCTTTTTAGAAGTTTTAATTGGAATAAAAAATATAATTTCTTTATTGTAAACGCGAATAAATTTATTTTTAATTTTCGTTCGACCAGTCAACGTCGCGGGCAGACTGGGTTGAAGCGGAAACTTACTTTTCTACTCTTCCTCTTAGTTATATATCGTGGCCAACGTGACCAGCAACACAGATAACCGCTATTATCATAGTACTTGTACACATGACATATCTATTAAATCCAGACGTTACTAAGTATTTTGAAACGCTCCAGTTGCGTAGAGATATTGCCTCACTGAGCGTTTTCTACCGCCTGTATCACGGTGAGTGTTCTGAAGAGTTGTTTAACCTTCTAAACATAGACTGGTCCTTATAGGGACAGATAGCAAAAGGAAACCTCGCAGAATGAGATATGTTTGCCATATGCCGATTCACAAGTCTCATTTTGCTGAGAAACAATTTTGGGTTCTTGGTTCAAGGATTTATAATAAGGTTAATCATGTATTAAATATCTTGAACTTATCAAAATTCGAATGTAAGATGAAGCTGAGAGACTGGTTGTTGAATCTAAAATATAATGATACAGAGGAACTGTTGCAGGTATAGATAGATGTGCTTGGGCTTTAATATTAACATTCTTTTGTAATTGTTATTCACTTTGTTTGTATAGTCTGTTGTTTGGTATATAATGTTGTTTTTTTTGTTTTTGTATTGTTAGAGTTATGATTGGTGCTACGCAGCAGTAAAAAACTGTAACAAATTTGTGTGAAATATGCTGACATCCAAGATACAGGGTGTCCTAGTTTGGGTGTCAGCTGATTTTTAATGTGCTGCCTTGTAGTTGTTTGTCGAATAAAAATTTTTTTTTTTCTTCTACCCTCTCTGGATTACGGAGTCACAGCTATACGATAACTCACATCCCGTCTAGAACCACTAAGTCCTCTAACTCTCACTTTTGCCGAGTCGATGAGCTGTGGAATAGCGTGTGTCTCCCAGTGAGCGTGTTCCCATTTTCCTTTAAAAAAAGCGTGAAGAGATATTTGTGCAGGCCGGCATGACCACTGCGACTATCGATAGGTTTTTTAACTGTTGATAATCGTTGTCGTTTTTAGACTGCATCATGTCTGATAAAAATACCATGCCCGCTTTCTTACAATACATAACATATAAATTAAATAAATAACTCAGAAAATATTACGTTACAATAAAATTGGCCCCGTGCGAAGACGGACCGGTTACGCTAGTTTAACTATAAAACTAGTTATAATCAGAGATGGGCAAAATGTAATCTGATTAATGATTAAAAAATGTAACCTTAATTTTAATTTTCTTGCTCTGTAATCATGATTAAATTCATTAAATCATTAAGTAATCATAAGTGTGTATGCTATCTGAGTTTCCGTAGTGTTTAAAGCATAGAGGAGCAAAATGCAGTCATGTTAATGGTAAAAAACGCAAAATTTAATCACAATCGTTTTTATTAATCTGATTACATTTTGCCCATCTATGGTTATAATTAGTGATGCCACGAATAGTGAATTGGCCGAATACCGAATATTCGGCAACGCTGTCGGCCGCAGCGCCGATTATTCTTCCGCCGAATATTCCTGGAAGTAGCGTGTTTAGTGAGAGGTTATTTTCTGAGGCTGATAACATTTACGGTAAAAAGCGTAATCGCTTGCTACCAAAAAAAGCTGAAAAGCTTGTTTTTATCCATCAAAACTTACCACTGATCAATTTTATTACTAAAGTGTAGTAATTTGGAAATAAATAGATAATTTTGAGTAATATAACTTGTCTTTTTTACATGATTTGGTATTCGAATAATACGAACTATTCGGCCGAATACCGAATAGCAAAACAAATAACCAAATAGTGAATAGTTGCCGAATATTCGTGACATCTCTAGTTATAATGCGTTCCAGTGTACGCAAACATTTAAACACTGTGCCCAACACACACACAACATTGCGGGAACTAACAGCAAACAGTTAGTTTGTCGTGTCATCTAATAGACAAGTTTGTCGCTCCATCTCTGGGCCTAAATAACTTAAACATTTGTTAGCAGTAGCGCTCGCCAGAAGTGTTTCCTCGGTGCCGAGGAATTTGTATCTTATTCCGTTACACAATGGCCGAGTTTCGCCTGTCGGTTTTAAATTAAAATTTATGAAAGTGTGTAACTTAGTTACGCTGAAATAATAGTTGTTATGAAAATTGAGATGTATCTTTCGTAGCTTGCTGGAGGCATACAAAAACAACGTAATTACACATTTAGTTAGGAATACAATTTTACTAAGAAGAAAATATTTTGACTAATCAAAGTAACATTAATAATACAACAATTTCTTTGAACAAACATAAATATATTTAGGAAGTTTTTTTTAAGATTTATTAAAAATCATAATAATACATCACTACACTATATTCTTTTCAGGGTGAGCAAAGATCCATTAGTGGCTGTTTTTTTTTTTGAAGCGGACTAACTACTGGGTGCCGGGAAAGACATTTACAGTTCAACCGGGCTTTAGGGGGCGAGCACAGAAGGTGCTCAGCCAGCGAGTTTTCGGGTTGGGTGGCAATGCAAGGGCACCCCTGTGGGTACGAACTTCGACTTGGGCTGCCAGCGAAAAAGTACTAACCTTCGGGTGATCTAACAGCGTTTCGGAAGTGACTACCTTGAGAAGAAACGCCGAAAGAAACTCAAGGCTGCGTCGGAGAGGACCAAAAAGTACTAACCCTACGGGTGATCTACCAGTAGTGGCTGTATCCACTTCACGCTTATATATCGCACCCAACGAGACCAGTAGCGCAGCTGATCGCCGTTCTCAAGGCTCTAGTACACATAACATTTCTATTAGATGCCGTGTGGGATTCCTAATGATGTTTTCCGACAGCGGTGAACATGTGGTGGATATATCCGTACGTAATCTGGAAATCCCCTGAGGTACGTGCCAAGATTTGAACCTACGACCGTACTCGTTGCCGCGCATGAAAACCGGTTCATTCTCCACTAGACCAACACAACGCAATTAACATCTTAACACTAGAAAGACTGAATTTAGGTATAGCACATACGTATATAAGGAATAAAGAGAGGGGGGAGGTAAGTGCAACTATTAATAAATGCTATAATATATATAAAAATTCATAATATTAAAAAAAAATGGTTCTATGACCGGTGATCGTGGGTGTGGTGGTAGAAAGACACGAATTTTGGCGTTTTACTGTTTATTTGCACTTTAAGGCAGACAGAACTGCGACGCACACGCACGCAGTCGACTACCGAGACCGAAGGCTAGAGTACGTGCGTGTGCGTCGCAGTTCGGTGTGCCTTAAAGTGCAAATAAACAGTAAAACGCCAAAATCCGTGTCTTTCTACAACCACACCCACGACCACCGGTCAATGTTCCTTATAAATATATATTTTTTATATAACTAAATTTTAAAAACAGTCAAAATGACTACTCTGGGCAATCTAGTGTTAAAAATGTATTAATTAAGTACGTCTGGATTTTTTAGAGATATACAAATTCTTAAAAATCTTGAGTTCTCTATCTATATTAGTGAAGATGCAATCGATACAGCGCGTCAAAAATGGAGTGAATTTGGATTTATTCCTGCTCTCTTAATTGTATTTAGTTCGTAGTGTATAAAAAAGACTTAGTTCAATTGCAGAATGTTTGCCGAACCGCAATACCGGTTTGAGAACCGATGATCTAACCGCAAATAGTTGCACTGGATCTCGAGTTGTAACTTGTCCGCAGTATAATTACTGACACGACAAGTTACACACGTCGTTGTAACTTACACGAGTTCCCTAATCCCGCACTAATTGTCGGAGCAAGTTTCACTTACATACTCGTAACTTAAGCCGACATTTCCCGATGCAGCTTCTATTGCATGAACGAGCAAGCTTTTCGCCAGGTGAGCGTTTCAGAATTAGCATTACTTCTTAGGCTAGAGGTTATTTATATCATGATGATGTCCTAGCTGGATTCGGCCACGGCGACTGTTTCAACACCGTGTAAGAAAATCGAGGTCCAGTTTTCGGAAACAGCCAATTGCGCAGGAGATATTTAAGTGCATAACTGGACACGCAGCCACAAAAGTACTCTCTCGTCTGACCTCCCTCGGGCCCGATGGAATGGAGAACCAGTACGATCGGGAGGGAGCGGGATGCAGGTTTGGTCGAGTTTTCCTTCTCTGAACACCTGGTTGAATTGCGGTGTTAAAGAGATACCTTAGTCGCCTTTTACGACACCTCAGCTAGAAGAGGGGGGTGCTATTCTATTCTGCCGGCAGCCACCACGGCTAAAAGCAAGCAAAAGCATCAAGCTATATAGCTTACGGGGCGAGCAGAGGTACATTAGTAGCTGTATCCCCTTTGCGCTTATATAAAGTGCCCAACGTGACCAATAGCACAACTGATGGCTATCCTTACAGCACTAGTACACAGGATGTTTTAATTAGATCCCATGCAGTTTTCTTCACGATGTTTTCTTTTACGGATGCGCACATGATGTTAAAATTCCTACTTAATCTGGAAAAACTCAGAGATACGTGACGGAATGCGAACCTATGACATCTTCGTGTCGCACATGCCAACCAGTTTATTATCCGCAAGGACACCACAGCTCACATTCATTCCTTCATTCAGAGTTCATTTTTAAGTGCGGTTATGTCAAAAACAAAATCGTATCCCTTATAAAATCCCTTTGTTTTCCGTCTGCCTGCGTTTCAAGGCAATTTTTTTCGGGAAAACCTGGATATATCGATTTTGTTTTATATACTGGGTGCGATATAAAGTGATTGGACCTGTTGATAAGTACACTGTAGTACAAAAACGGAAACGACCATGGAGGACCGAAGCTCCGTTGCTAGCCGTCTATATCACTATATCGGCCCACATATATTTTTGAGTGGGTGTATTGCTATCATCTAAACTAATTATTATACTTTATACTTAAAATTTTTTAAGCTATATGTTATGCTATTTCTCGTGTTTTTTATTGCTTAATAATATGTAACACGACCGGGCTCCCTTCACGAAAACCAGCGCTGCAGACTTCCTCTGTGGCTTTAAGCTGATGAAGGTTCCATTTACGCCATGTTTATATGTTTTTATATTTTTCTTTTGTTTCTGTTACTGCATTTAAATTTCTAGTTTTTTGTTAGTTTGTGGCGAAATAAATACATTTCATTTCATATACCACGACTGAAGATCTCTAGGTATATGAGTTACTGGACGTACTCAATCTGATTTCATTAAGCGACAGGTCAAAGCGAGTCACTATAATGGCCTTTACTTTCGTATACTGTGGTCCTGACACAGTTTAGTCAATTTCCCTACCACTTCAAAAAGCGTCCAATAGGCAATTCATATATATTTTTTACACTGTCATGATATAGTGACTACAAAGTACCTGATGATAAGTACAGTGTAGTTCAAAAACGAAAGCGATCATCAAAGGATGAAAATCCATTGATAGTCTACATCGTCATGTCGGCCCGCATATACCACGACTGAAGGTCTCTAGGTATATGAGTTACTGGATATACACAAGCTGATCCCGAAACGCGACAAGCCGAAACTGGTCACTATGACGGGCTTTACACCCATGTACTGGGGTCGCGATCCAGACGAGCACCGGCGCCTTATCGCCTCGCTGCTGCTCGTTTAGCATCACCCACGTGTAGGGAAACTAGGGTAAAGTCTACGAACGCGAGCAACTTAACAACTCATATTAATAACTTAAAGATTTGTCTCCGGTACGATTTTACAAAAGTAAATTTATATATAGATACAAAATATAGATTTTCTGATCTCTAAAATTAACGGGCCAAGTTATAATGGTCTTCTCAATATGTATAATACAAGGCAAGTTCAACGAAGAGCTCTATTTATACTGTTAGTAATTCGATCAATCACCAACTGACGGCTTGATGGCGCGGTGTCGGGGGCTTGACAATCTATTATGAGTGATTCAACATGCTTCCTTGATTACGCATTATATTGCCTTGTCCGCAAGTAGATGCCCAAAATAATTTGAGAAGTAATCTCAATTCTCTATGTACCCTAAGATGTTTATTCGTTGCCAGCGTACGTTGTCGCGAGAGCTGTAATGGGACATAAATAGGGTAGCTGTGTCGGACAAGGGCAGAACAACGCGTAAAAATTGGAAAGTGACATCAATTGATTGTGATATAGTGATGTGTATATTAATTCCAGTGTATAATTGTGGACGTCGTGAAATTGTATTGTTCCGAATCAAATCCACAATATCTTTATTTTGTAGGTGGCTAAAACCACATTTAAAATAGGTCAATATTAAATTTTTAATATGCGCTCATAAAAATTCAGTGTTCTTTAGAGAATATCGCACAAGATACAATTTCAGATGGCTTTTTTCAAAGAAAAGAGAAATTTATTAATTGATACATAGAGAAAAAAGAGCATACTATCAGCACCATTGTGGATCAGATATTTACATGGCAACACCGGGAGCGTGCGTTGCTCCCGAACAAAGCAAAGCCAAAGATTATATTAGTAGGTCTTGATATCAAATGGGTCATGACTCCCGTGGCTTGCAAGAACCGTTTATCAATTAAACCGTTTCATTAGTACTTAAACTGATTTTTGTAAGTAAACCAAACAAGGTTGTCATGTTAAATAGTTCAAATTCTATAATTATGAAATATATCCGGCGCAATTGACTGTTTCCGATTATTTTCATCAGCGAGCCCACCTTCGCCGAATGGGGCTGCAGCCCGCGACAAGTTGAGTGATTTGGAAACATCGCCAAGGCCAAAATCAGTCAAGATTTCATTAGTGTCACCTATAACACCCTTTCGAGTCGGACAGGGTTTTCAAAACATACTGTAAACCACACAAAAATTACTTTGCTTAGGGAATGAGGTCGAATTTATTTGAAATCTAATAAATTTTAATATAATATATACATTTGTTCAACACGTTATAAATATTAATCTAAATCTTGACTTCGTCTGGTTAAGCGTGAAATTCGGAATTAAATTTAGAATATATGTCCTTTCCCTTTTTTGTCCAATTTTCTTCATCAATTTATTCATCACATTTTTTCCTATTAGAGGAAAAATTTCATGGTTTAATAAAAATATAATTAATTCGATCTTAACTTTATTTTACGCAACAAAAAAAAGGAAAAAATGCAAGATGAATACTGTGGAAATGCGCATTCTTCCTTCTATTATTTCAAAAACAGCTTGATCTTCACATTTCTAAATTTAAAGTAGAAAAAAACTTATTACAAAAAGAAGTTCGAAAATGGAGATAAAAGTGAACGAGTTTCGTTTGACAGCCCTTCAATTTATAAAAGGGATCAAAGTTATTATTTATTAGGGCATGAATCGATAAGGAGTGGAGTTAATGAGATTTCCTCTACGTAGCCCTTTTAAAAATGCTAAGGTAGACAATATTGCCAGGTCATGTGTGCCGGAGCCTCATTAGCTATATTCTCTTTATTATCTATAGGGGTTGTCATCATATGAGGAGTTTAATTTCAAAACCCACTATCACATATATTTTTTAAATCCCATATTTTTTTTTTTTTATTACATACAAGCTTGCGCTTGACCTCAATCTCACCTGCTGGAAAGTGATGATGAGCCCGACGATGGAGCGCGCTCACCCAGCAAATACCGATTCACTCGACGTTTGAAGATTCCCATGTCATAAGACGCCGGAAACACTGACGCAGGAAGCGAGTTCCACTCCTTCGCGGTACGCAGCAAAAAGGAGGAGGCAAATCGCTTAGTGCGAGCAGCAGGAATGTCAACTACAAAAGGGTGCAAACCAGCACGGCGTCTCGTCAATTTATAGTAGAAGGGGGAGGGTGAATTTATAAAAACTTATAATTAATCTTTGACTTAACAATCATATTCTTATAAAGTATTTAAATTGTTATTCTAGAGTGAAAAAGCAAAAAAGAAAAAATCATATATAACGTTATTGGTAACTAACGCAAAACCTCTTAAAGGTAACTTAGGTATATCAAGACTAACAACTTTTGTTCTATTACTTTTGTCAAAACTTAAAACATCTTAAGATACATATGATTCTAGTTTTAGTGGGGATTTCTTTCAATCTTTAGCTCTATGTTTAACGTTTAGTTAGCAGAAGTTACGAAATCGTCTGCCCCAATTACATCGCGCCGACTTCCAGAGTGTTAAGAAGCTCAGAACTGCAATTTGATTTATTTATTTTTTTTGTATGTGAAAAAATGATTGAATTAGAAAAAGTCGTAAAACAAAAGTTGTCAGTCTTGATATACCAAAGTGACCCTCAAGAGGTTTTGCGTTAGTTACCTATATCCCTGTATTTTCTTTAATAAAAACATTTCAAATTAATATTAAGATTATTAAGTAATTTTGTACGAAAAATCGTTTTAGCGGGATTTGAAATTAGAAGCCTCATATAAGAGTGAATGTTTCTGGAAACTATTCTTTTTTTTTATTGTGACTCGGCATTTTCATCATCATCACCAACCCGTATTCGTCCACTGCGAGACAAAGGCCTCTCCCAATGTTAGCTACTGAGCCATATCTTCGGCTTTTCTCATGCAACAGTTGCCCGCAACTTTGCGCAAATCGTTTCTCCACCTAGCCACAAGAAGTCTTACACTACAGACAAACAAAAATAGATGTCTACATTAAGAAATAAAAATTAGATTATAACAGAACAGTTTAACAAATATTTATATTAAAAGATATGGACATCATGGCTTTATGATCTCCGACCTTTGCCAGTTCTCAATGCCGATAATTAGTACAAAAACAGAATGTTATCTACAAACTCGTTTGTTATGGATTTTATGTATTACAATGCCCGACAAATCAGGAAAGTGAGCTGGTACAACGATGATTTTACTTTCTTTTTTCAGTTGTGTGGTGTTTCTGTAAACACTTGAACCGTAGAAGGAAATTCAATAAAGGGACAACATTTAAAAAAATCTTATAATGTGTTTCAAGTTAAACAATATTAGAGACAAAATGCGCATGATCTCCATTTTTACTTTGGGAGATTTGGTTTATATTTTTGTTTGAAATACAGATGTAAAATTTCTCAATATGAATTTTTATTTAAAAGGAGAGTGGTAACACTTTGATAACTATTCAAACGTAATTATTCAAAAACTCCCACAAAATAAAACGCTCATTTTGATTTTGTAAGAATTTTTTTTTACACTAGCACGACGTAGTGACTACAGAGTGCCTGATGGTAAGTACAGTGCAGTCCAAAAACGAAAGCGACTATCAAAGGATGAAAATCCATTGATAGTCAACATCGTCATGTCGGCCCACATATACCACGACTGAAGGTCTCTAGGTATATGAGCTACTGGATATACACAAGCTGATCCCGAAACGCGGCAAGCCGAAACTAGTCACTATGACGGGCTTTACACCCATGTACTGTGGTCGCGATCCAGACGGGCACCGACGCCCTACCACCTCGCTGCTGCTCGTTTAGCACCACCCAGGAGCCACGTGTAGGAAACTAGGGTGAAGCCTACGGACGCGAGCAGCTTCGACTCCCATTTATATTAGTATTTCTACGTTCTTGTCAAAATTTCTATCGCATACATTTTTTTTTGTAAAATTGTACTCCATACAATAATGCTCATTTTTTAATATCCTTATACAACAATAAGCTGTTTTTTACGCTTCTATGGGATGCATGTTACAGACCATAATCTAGATTTATGATTACTGGACGCAATCCCCACGTGGACTTCAAAGAGCAATATCAATCCTGTGAAGGCAGGCAGCGTGAGGTTCGAGGCCTACCCTGGAACGCATCGAACACGCTGTGGTCGACAGTTGTTAAGGACCGTTGGTCTCTACCGCTTATGGGAGGCTTGTGAATCAAAGGCAGTCCTTACTTGAATCCTTTTTATTACTTATTTGGCGTGCTTTATATATAATGCGCGTGACCTATATATCGTGCATTGAATTATATGTAGCTTTACGTTGTATTAAGTGCACAAAATTTCCATTAGTCTTACTGTACATAATATATCCACAATCTCCAAAAAAAGGTTTGTTTTTGTTTCTCATCCTACAAGCGATCTCCAAAGCTGAAAGGATTGAGAGATAGTTGCTAAAACGAATAATAGGTACAATTATCACGTGAGAATATTGTTAATTCAATACCGTGGTACGTGAGGCGTGTATCAGTCCCGAATGGTCACCAGGGATCTATTAATCATTTTTATTGTACAAGCGGTCCCCTTTATTGATTGTTGTGATGATAAAAATGCCATTAACTCGACCGCCGTTGTCGCCATTTTGCCAGTAATGTGGCAGGTTCGGGATTTGATATATGCGTTTTTATTGTTTGACGACCTGTGGCGTATATAGAGCATGAGTTTTAGAAGTGAATTTAAAATGTTTGGAGGCTGTGGCTGGTGGCTTAGGAACTGGTAATCATGTGCGGCAATTCGAATGGTCGTGAGATCAAATCACGGCTCTCGTATTTATTTATTTATTTATTTATTTATTCAATGGTAACTACACAGCATATTATAAGATTATATACAAAAATAGGAAATAAAATAAAAAATCTAAAATGCCAATAACGTAGTACACAACATATTAAATTTTGGTAAATGTTTGGGTCGCTCCCCGTATCGTATAGTGAGTGTTGTGTGCGTGATTTGTGAGTGTTGTGTGTGTGAGTGTTATGCGTGTGTGTGGTCATATCGGTGTTGTATGAGATTCATCTAACTGCAGTCCAGAAATAATAGTCTTAATGACCTGATTACGGCTCAAGTGTAACATATCGATCTCTTTAAAATATTTATTGTAGCGAGCGCAACATCTATAGATGACCGAGTTTTGGGCATAACGGTGCTTTGCAAGAGGTTATCCAGGTATACCTAGATAGATGTTTCCAGATTAAGAATGGATTTAGGTCTCACATGAACAATGGGGAATGAAAACATGGTGCGAAAGCCCGCATGGTATCTCATAGAAATGCTATGTGTACTGGTGCTGTGAGAACGGTGATTAGCAGCGCCACTGGTCACGTTGGGCACGACATATAACTGTAAAGTGAATACAACCACTAATGTATCTGTGCTAGCCCAAGGGATATAGGATTTAAATTGATTATTACAACAGTAGCATTAGTACTTTTATATTTTATTTGTACCTTACCCACGGTACGCAAGTCCGAGTCACGCTTGACAGGTTGAAACAAAAACTCGAGGAGCATTCTGTGGTCAAACTGAGCGCAAATAAAAATATCGCGCGTTAAAATTGAATAAATTCATCGGATTTACAAGCGATTTCGTCGAATCCGGTCCAATTTAACATTCAACTATTTGCTGAAGGCACCGCCGTATTGCCGGCTCGGTATTTCGAGAACAAACTTAAACTTTCTATTAGTTTGAATTTTCATATTACGGGTTAAAAATTCACGATAAATTTATAAAGTTCGCTTCTGACAGCAGTTTTGGATTTATTGCGGAAAGCTCGTAGGCATTTTATTTTTGATGGCGTTAAGGTGATTGCCCGTAGTGGTTCGCGACCACATTAGGCAAGTAAAAAGACCATCACAGTATTCTGCTTCGATCAGTCACGTTTCGGGATTAGTTTGTGAAGTTTTTTCTTTTTTTTTTAAACTGACTCGACACAGTGGTTGCACCACACCTGATGGTAAGCATGGTGCAGCCCAAAAAACGCCAACGACTATCGAAAGGTAAGAAAACACCCGTCGGTAGTCGCAGCGATCATGCCGGCCTGCACAAATATCTCTTCACACTACGCTTAAAGAATCCCATATCATAGGATGGTGGGAACACGCTCGCCGGAAGACCATTCCACAGCCCAACGACACGGCAAAAGAAGGAGTTAGAGAACTTCCAAGTCCTAGCCGGGATGTGAGATACCGTGTAGCTGTGACACTGTAAACCTGCGCGCGTGGTTCTATTCAGGAAAGGAGAGGGTGGAACAAGGTTAAACAACTCTTCAGAACACTCGCCATGATACAGACGGTAGAAGACGCTCAGTGAGGCAACATCTCAGCGCAACTGAAGCGCTTCAAGCGGTCTGCACCATAACATATTATCACGCTTCGTTTAAAGGGCCCAGTGTCATAGGACAGTAAGAGCATGCTCGCTGGAAGGCATTCCTCAGCAAAATGATTCTGAAATAACACATATCAAATTTATGCATTTTGTAACCATTACAAATATTTTAACGAAACTTACGCGGGAATTAACATGCTTTTACTTTTATCAAGAACAAAAGCGGGTAGAGGAAGTAATTTCACGCTCCCGACGAAAACTCTGCAACGCGTTAGTTTTATTGTGACCATGGTCTGTGTAACCAGGTCGATAATTCGAGCCGTAATTAAAAATAATTAATTCGCGCATAAGACCCGTTAAAGTGTTTATAATTATTCTGAAATAATATGAAATATTAAGTATTCTGCGACAGTACATTGAGACGATTGAGTGATTGCCGAACTTGAGGGCATAGACAAAACAACATTCAATCAGTGATGACGCTAATAAAAGAGTACAGAATGTATGGGTAGACATAAGATGACATTGATGATGATGATGATATGCTGGTTGATTTCGGTTTCGGTGAGGTTTCCAAATCAGGTCAAAAATGGGCGACAGCCCAATTTAAGGAAGGAGCTTATTGATGAAAATAATCGGTAACAGCCAATTACGCAAAATGTATGATTTGGTGCGTGAATGCTAGCACTTGCACAAACGCACCCTCTCGTCCAAACCCCTCATAATCTCATGGGAGTGGAAATCGATATAATTAGAGAGAGATATAATGCAGTATCTGGGCACTGATAACTGACTTCTATGAGTACCCTAGGCCTTTCACAATGCCTTGCTACCTCGCCAGAACCTTCTAGTAGACTAGGCTGTCATTAGCATAACAGATGAAGAATATGTAGGCAGACTTTTGCACTAAGCGGGAATTCACCGCAACAACTTGCGTCATGCAAAGGTTTCACCCATGAGTCGACGTGGTTACCAAGGTCTGGCCACGCGTGCTGCACAGCTACCAGAAGCCACAGGTAAGAATTCATGGAAACCAATGAGTTTAACTAGTTTCTGTCAGCTCTAAATAGATGCCGGCTGACAAAAATAGACGCTGAGTTCCCACCAGAGATGGGCAAAATGTAATCTGATTAATTCATAACGATTACAAAATGTAGTCTTAATTTTAATTTTGGTGCTCTGTAATCATGATTAAATCCATTTAAAACATGAAGAAATTATAAATGTGTATACAATCTGGGATTTTGTAGTGTTTAAAACATAAATGAGCAAAATGCAGTCATATTAATGGTAAAAAACGTAAAATGTAATCGTTAAACATTTTCATTAATCTGATTACATTTTGCCCATCTATGGTTCCCACTACGCCCCAACATCACACTACATTATATTTCAAAATCACAAAATTAATACTTTAGCGACTCTGTTTTTGGCGTTTCCATGCCTCAAAAAATCTTATTCACGTTGTCTGATAGGTTTGCGGGTGTTGACAGGTAAATCTGGAGTTGTCGAAAACTATTTCGACTTGCGATTCGTTCGTATTGCTCGTAAAGTGATTTCGACTTAGGGTTGTCAGCTTTTATCAAAATCTATTGATATCGTAAAATTGACTTGTACGTTTTTGAAAATAGTTCAGAATTGGAAAACATCGTGAGGAAACTCACTTAGCATCGGATTGAAATGTCATATATAGATTCCTTGAGAACTGCTATCAGCTGCACTACTGGTCACGTTGGGCATGACATATAAACACGAAGTGGATACAACCAATAATGCATCCCTTGAAACCCTGAAAGGTGTCGTATCCAATATATAATCACGTGTGGGTATTACCAAAATAAACAGTTGTGTCGCTAACCTGGTCGTATTCATTGTGCTCCACGAAATATCCTATAAATCCTACTGGCGACGAGGATGGGATTAACTGTAATTTTATAATCGCCGCAAATGCGAATTTCGCCCGATTTTTTAATAACTGGTACTATTGGTGTTCCGTAATCAGAATATTCCACCTTGCGAATAATACCCTCTGCCTCGAGACGTTGCAGTTCTAATTCGACTGGCTTTCGCAATGCTAATGGCAGCTGCCTCGCTTTCACATACACTGGATTCTTATCAATTAATCTAAGTGAAAATTTTTTAGTACACGTACCGAGTCCCGGAGCGAACACTGTCGGAAATTCCCGGCGCAATTGATCTTCTAAATTATTATCATTTATTGACAGTATTGAGTTGTTCATATTAATTTCATTAATGTTTAAAAGACGTAACCACTGTCGACCTAATAAAGGTGGACCCCCATTTTTAATAATAAATAATTTAAGATCCCTGGCTGCCCGGTCAGCTGTCACTACATCAACTAAAATAAATCCGACTGGTTCGATCGCGGTACCGACGTATGAATACAAAGAAATATTGTTATTAATGAGCTGATTGTTAGAAAAATATTTCTTATAAAAATCTTCACTGATTACGGAGAGTTTACTTCCAGTGTCTAATTCAAAATTTATGTCCTTACCGTTTACCTTACACAGAACGAGATAAGGTTTGTCCCTTGCACCACTCACGCTTATATTATAAAAATGCGCCTCCGGCTCCTCTTCACAGTTTAGCTGATGATTGTTCTCGTGTAATTGCGCCCGAACTTGTCCTCTATTCGAGGTATTTTTACACACCACTTTTAAATGTCCCTTTTTCCCGCAAATATCACACGAATAATTTTTAAAACGGCAAAAATCCTCACGGTGCTGCCGTCCGCAACGCCAACAAGTACGCGGGTCGCGCGCTGCCGGTGCCTCGCAAGCCGCGCCGCCGCGGCCGCCCGCACCGTGCGCGCTGGCGGCCTCCCGCCTTGCCCGACTTACGTTGCCTACAGCGTGCAACGGCTCGGACAATGCTATTGAATCCGAGTTGTGTGCCGGCCCGGCTCCGCTCGTCCGGGTATGTCGCTCCGCCGCCTCCAAAGCCAAAGCCAGTTCGAGCGCTCTATTGTACGTTAAACTGGGTTCTGCGAACAGTCTTGACCTCATGTCATCACTGCTTAACCCCGAGACGAATTGGTCGCGTAAATTCTCTTCCAGATTTTGTTTGAAGTTACAAGTGCTCGCTAAATGCTTTAGCGCTTGCAGGTATTCGCTCAGTGTTTCACCTGGAACTTGTCGTCTCTGTCTAAACATATGCCGTTCCGCGATCTCGGACCTCGAAGGTTCAAGATGATCGCCGACAATTTTTACTAATTCATTGAACTGTTTGCTCTCAGGATGATCCGGTGCGCACAAATCACACATTAAGTCATATGTGGCCTCGCCAACTAACGTGATTAATGTTGCAACATGTAACTCTGCCTTAATTTCGTTTAATGCAATGAACTGTTCAACGCGCCTAATGTACGCCGACCACTTTTTACTTGCTAAGTCAAAACTATCCACTTTTCCGATAGGCATTTTATGTTTTATGATTAACAAACACTAATCACACATGAATATGTATTATTGACCGGTTAATCCTCGTCGCCAGTAGGATTTATAGGATATTTCGTGGAGCACAATGAATACGACCAGGTTAGCGACACAACTGTTTATTTTGGTAATACCCACACGTGATTATATATTGGATACGACAAAAGGGATATAACATGACTATATACATTTTATTATTACATATTGATTTATTGTCTCATTAGGCACAATTATTTATATGCAAAAGTAGCTTTCGACCCCTGGGTAATATCTGATTCATGTAAAAATAAATACAATAGTGTTTCTTACCATTTTTTTGTAGAAACCTTGCTGAATTATGTATCTTTTTGGTATATTTTTTATTGTTTATATATTGAAGTAAGTTTCCTCGTAAAAAAAAAACTTTCGGCTCTCCGGCAAAATTCAATTTTACACATTCGACCTTGTGGAACTCATGTCGAGAAATCTCAGCTTTAGTGGCAGCCCTGTGTAGATGTATGGTGTGTTATGAAATTGGGAATATTTGCATATTGGAATAAGTTCGGTGCTCTGATTTGAAAGTTATCCTTGAGGTATAATATACTTTTCTTGGTGTAATGTTTACATATAAAGTGGAGGAAAAAAATAAGTATTTAGACACCATATCATGCTGGCTGGTAAAGAAAAACATGAAATATGCATGACATTTTTTATATCATCCAACAAAGTAACTACACCCCACTTGATGGCATCGTGCAGGCTTCTACCAATTGTGGGAGGCGTGTAAATCAGAAGGCAGTCTTAGCATGGATTCCTTTTATTATTCACTAGCTGATCCGGCAAACGTTGTTTTGCTATATAAGTTATTGTAATGTCTTCTAAGATGTTCATTGAAATTAAGCGATGTCAAAGACAATTTTGTTCACAATTAAATACTCTTAACAATACATTTATTTAGATGAAGATTAATATTATTACGTTGAAACAACTCTTAACAAATAATGCATTAATTTCGACCAAATTTGATTACCATAAAAACGGTTCTAGTGAGTTAATCTTAAAAGATAGATATATACTGTCCCGGACATTTTTTTAGATCATTTCAAGAGAAATAATTCTTTCATACATATATTTTTGGTATCTTGAACCGTTTTCGCAGCGCACGCAATGGAAGCACTCAAGGATGAATAATTTTCCCCGTTTTTTTCACATTTTCCATTATTTCTTCGCTCCTAATAATTGCATCGTGATGTTAGCCTAAAGTTTTCCTCGATAAATGGTCTATTCAACACAAAAATAATTTTTCAATTCGAACCAGTAGTTCCTGAGATTAGCGCGTTCAAACAAACAAACAAACAAACTCTTCAGCTTTATAATATTAGTATAGATTTGGTGCGAGTTCTATACAACTCATGTGAACTAGATATTGCAGTCCCTTACACTCACTAGTGCATTAAAGTTCAGATAACTTTACAAGTGCGTTGACTCTATAACGGCAAGTAGAATGTGGTCCGAGAATGGCAGCAACTATCAAGGAGCGAAAATCCTTTGACAGTCACCGTCGTCATGCCGGCCCACATCACGCCTGAAGGTTTATAGGTGTTTTAATAACTGGGCGTCTATAGGATGATCCCGAAACGCGACAGTAAGGGCCCTGGGAACGGTGATCAGATGCGCCACTTGATCTATTATATAACCGCAAAGTGGATACAGCCACTAATGTATCTCTGCCCACCCTGAAAGAGATGTACCGTGGCAATATATTATTGCATACTATATTTATACTAGCGGACCCGGACAGCTCCATCATGAATATTTGTCATTATTACACTTTGATTAAGCTGCATTCTTCCATCCCGCCGAACAAATCGTGACCAAACAAATCAAAGTTTTAACTCAATAAATAAATCATATTCACCTACATAAAAACTCCTCCACATATTTCGAGAACCCAAGATCAAAGGAAGGAGGGAACTTTGTCATCCATATGTGACGGATCGACGCGTCGGCGAAATCTGCGGGATCCCAAAAATAAATTCGTCAAATTTGTAAAGCCCCGTCGTTCTACAGTAGCCGTTCTTACCCCGCATTTCGTCCGACGTTGATAAATAATTCCATCCGAGCCCTCAAATCGTAACCTACGGCAATAAGTTAGTAATCGTACAGAGCTCTAGTTTAATACATCGATGCAAAATGGAGAGTAAAGAAATAAGCCTTTATTCCGCCTCAGCCTTTATAATTTTTCGAGGCGGAATATAAACACTGCTTGCCGCCTGCCAGTCCTTTTACCTTTAGTAATAATAATATATCGTTACGCTGTATCCCTTTCTGATTGAGCAGAGATTCATTAATTACAGTATCCACTTTGCGCTTATATGTCGTGACCAAATGACTAGTAGCAAATATCAACCCTTAATATTTTCCTTATATAGGATGATTTTATAGAGGACGGAGATATTTCAGGATACAAAAATTTGTACGTTCTTTTAACTAATCAAAATGTAAATAACTATATGCCCTAACAAATCATAAAGAAAGATGTATCAACAAATGAGAATCGGTCCGTAAAGAGTTTGGACACCGCAGCGCGTCTGACGTATGATTGAATGGCATGTAGATAAAATTCCTTTTACGTGATTTTAGATAAACTGGTAATTGACTCCCTTTCCTTTAGTACTTTATCCTGACTTAGGAGAGACAAAATACCCACTTAATCATTAATAGTTATTTATATTATCATGTGTATTATTGCTCCTACATATGTTCACTATAAATTACTATGTTTTAATGGAAATTTTAATATATGACTATTTCTATATATTTGAATTAGAATCGAATGCTGAATATCCTCCTTGAATATATTCCTCGTTTATAAAATCAGCTTGTATATAAAATCACTCCGTATGTAGATGGTACAATAGAATTCAAAATCAGTAAACAAATAAACATGACATAATATTTCAGAGAACCTTTTAAACAGTGTAGTCTACTTTAAAATATCATTGATATCAGGGAAAATTAATTGTTACTAGCTCACAGTTCAAAATACCCATTTCCGAAACGGTTCAGTATCAAACTGCATCAGTTAACAATTCTCTATAATCTGACTATTCACGGGGCACGTACGAATGACAATGTAATTGCCATTACAGACTTTTACGTCAGGGTTGTCATTTGTGGATAACGTAATAGAATTATTTTTAATTGAAAAACAGTGTTTACTAACACCTCAATTTTTTACTAGACCGAGAGTAGCCCATTTAATTTGGAACATCTAGCTGTGATGATATTATCCAATAACTTAATTAAATTACTTAATTGTCGCAGTGAGTTCCCACTGTCTGTTGCGTTTAAAAACCAACCAGTTTAGTTTATCTATATCATGAAACTAGATCTGTGTGTGAACAAATCTTTTGAGTGATAAGTAAGTTAACAAACAAATTAATTGAAATAGTTAAAATTTTGTTTTGTTGTATTTTCTTTTCTTTATATAATTAGTTAACTAGTTAATACATTGAAATCAATTAAATTTTGATAAAATACGTGAAAAGCACAATTAGAGTTGATTAATAAAAAATAGGATAAATTACTTGTTAAAATGAAGTGCCTTTGATTTGGAGGATTGTGACAGCCCTAAAATAGCATAACGAGCGGTTCCGACCACCGGCACACAATTGAATTTCAGCTCCAACGCGAAGAGATAAGAGCTAATGGGCCAGTAAAAGTGACTTTACAGTAATAACTCGACTTCTAAACGATAGATAGTGAGCTCCCTTGATAGAAACCAGTTAGTTACAGATGTTGAACATACCCTTAAAGTTTTCCCAGTGATTTGTATTACGCTCTTGGTTCGTGTCGGCGAATTTCGGTGGTGGTCTGTATTTTAGAGTTGCGCATTGTCTTGAAGTTTTAGTTTACGTTAGCTTTTACAGACAGTTAATTTGAATTTGGTTATTTCGCGGTCGCTCGGAAATTGTTTGAAAGTGCTATGCCTCATCTAGTTCTATAAACTGACAATAAAATAGAAGTAGTAGTAGTAGTATAGAATTAGTCTCTAATGCTGTGTATCTGTACTCCATTGATCACTTTCTTGCTGTTTTCTGCGCGTCGACGCAATAAATGGGTGTCAGCTGAAAAACAGCGCTGGGTGTCTCGGCTGGTCACTTAGCATTTGCTGAGCTGACTTTCCTTTGGCACATCATCACAACACAGGGTGTTTACTTTTTTGTTTTCTGTCTTTAATAACCTATTTTGCTGTGTTGTTCGTTGTGTGCCAAATAAATGTTTTTTTTTTAAGTACATTTTTTTTATTGTTTTGTAGTTCGTTGGCGATTGGCCGCCTTTAATTATGTAAAATAAACAAAATAAAATAAATAAATAGCAACAAATAGAGCTGCGTCACACTTATCGCGAAAAAAGTATGCAAATTCAATTAAAGCTGTGTAAACGTTTTTTTCGCACCTACCGTTTGTAAACAGGGTTTTTCACGTCCTGCCGTTTTCTTTGACTCCTTTAATGCATTCAAAAACTTCTAAAAAAATTCATGTCACAGTTAATAAAAATTCATTTTCAAATACCAAATGAAAATTTTCGTAAATTAGGGACAGAAGGGAGCGCCCGTCGTTTCCATATTTAGCAGGTAAAAGCGAAATTTTATTTTACTTGCGCACAGATGATCCCCGTTTATAGAGGAAATGATCGATTCTCCTAATTGTGAGCTATGTGGAGTACCAGAGGACATACACCATTTCTTGGTGGAATGTGTTCGGAGCGTATCTATGAGAGAAATCCTGTTTAAACAGTTTGGTTGGAACAGGTCTGATGTGGGTCTATTTCAGAGCATCTTAGCTGAGCAAACATCTTGCGCAGCTGAGATGCTCTGTAGACTCACATACCAATTATTGAAATAGTATAGTACAGTGTAGTGTAGTTACAAAAGTATAGTGTAATTATGGGACTGACATGGTCACCCTGATCCAAAGTCCTAATAAAAAAACCGGAGACAATAAAAAAAATAATAGAGGAAATGTTAATAATTTACATTATATCAAAAACATATTGTTTGTTTATCAGTATAATATTTAAACTATTATTTAAATTATAAAAAAACAAACATTATAATGAGGAAAAACATTGAAATTAGTACTAGTCGCTTAAACTTTTTTGATGTGTGTATTTTATTTTCGGTCTTACGTGTACTTTGATTACAACACTTATCGATTTATATAAGGTTTAGGGTTTTATACACGAAATATGATATTTAATTGTTTGTGTCTGTGGTGGTCTGGCGGATAAGGGAATGGTTTTCAAGCGAGGTAACGCAAATAGTGTAGCTTCAAATCCGTATACGGGTTGTTTAGAGTTTATGAGGTCCGTGATTAAATAGTTATTATATTACACAAATCAGTTTATTATAATTAAATACACTTTCTAATGACAACGCAACCATTACAGAAAAACAGAGAACGCGGGAATAGTAACCTTTATAATTATTACATACTAGCTGATCCGGCAAACGTTGTTTTGCTATATAAGTTATTGTAATATCTTCTAAGATGTTCATTGAAATTAAGTGATGTCAAAGACAATTTTGTTCACAATTAAATACTCTTAATCAACAACACATTTATTTGGATAAAGATTAATATTATTACGTTGATACAACTCTTAACAAATAATGCATTAATTTCGAACAATTTGATTACCATAAAAACGGTTCTAGTGAGTTAATCTTAAAAGATATATACTGATATATACTGTCAGACATTTTTTTAGATCATTTTAAGATGAATAACTCTGTCATACATATATTTTTGGTATCTTGAACCGTTTTCGCAGCGCACGCAATGGAAGCACTCAAGGATGAATAATTTTCCCCGTTTTTTTTCACATTTTCCATTATTTCTTCGCTCCTATTAGTTGCATCGTGATGTTATATAGCCTAAAGCCTTCCTCGATAAATGGTCTATTCAACACAAAAAGAATTTTTCAATTCGAACCAGTAGTTCCTGAGATTAGAGCGTTCAAACAAACAAACAAACAAACTCTTCAGCTTTATAATATTAGTATAGATTTGTTGCTTAGGAATAGGCAATGACACCTCACCCTACAGCCATATTTTATAACACGGGTATCTGGATTTTTCCAGATTACGTACGGGTTCAGGCATCTCATGCTCACCGGGGAAGGATAAAAACGTGAGGAATCCCGCATGTTATGTAATAAAAATGTCAAGTGTACTAATGCTGTGAGAACGGCGATCAGCTGTACTACTGGTTATCTTGAGCACGACATACAAGTGCAAAGTAGGGATGTCGAAAATGAAAAAAAAATCGTTATATCGATATATCGATATTTATTAAAATATCAATATCGGCGTCGATATATCGAAGGAAAAATATCGATACATCGATATATCGATTAAATCTCAATAAACACGAAAGTATTTTACCAGTATTCTATTTTATTAGACAAAATTACAAAAATATCAAGAACTAAAAGGCTATTTTCTAACTTTAAGACCTATTTAAGATATCAAACAAAAATAAATAGTAAATGAATAAATGGCGGCAAATAATATAAATGCAACAAATTCAGATGTCAATGCAAGCAACATAACAAAATATAATACTCAACAGTCATAGACAATATAGTTCTTTTTTTTTCGTTCGGTCCTATCTTCTACAGTTTCAGATTTCAGCGACGTCACTGCCATAAGAATTAAAAAAATATCGTTTTTGATACAATTTTCGATACTGGATATTTTACATCGATATATCGATATATCATTACAAAATATATCGCCCAAAAATATCGATATATTAAATTGAAAATATCGATATATCGATGTATCGATATTTATTTGACAAGCCTAGTGCAAAGTAGATACAGTTGCTAATATATCACTGCTCACCCGGTAAGGGCTATAGCGTGGTGATATAATCATTTTAAAGCTTAATATAGTCACGGGCAGAGCATGTTTTGTAAAAATACCGCTCCGTGACAGGGTTCAAAAACATTGAGCGGCGAATTATTAAAAAGTTGTAAGAGAAAACTTTTTTAATTTACTTTGTTTATGTACGTAATGGCTGCAGACAACAAAGTCGGTGAACGAATGAGTTATTTGTCACCGTTGTTTAATATTAATTTATTTTGATGAGCGTAAATAAAAGTTTTTCGGTTGCAAACACAGTTGCAGACTTCATTCGGTATCTAAAATATTTTTTTCATTTTGTTTTATTAGCTAGTTTTCATTGCTGTGTGGTATCAATGTGTACTTATAAAACAACGACGAATTCTGAATAGGACAGAGTTTTCGAACCTACGGCAACAAAACAATATAAATAAAAAAAGTTTTTAGAATAAACTGAAAATCTGTCAAAAAAATACACAAACAGAAAATAAAGGATTATCTATGAATCTTTTGTAACGTCTGAAAGTGTCTAAGGGAGGATTTTTAATATTCCGTCCCTAACGTGGTGAAATGCGGGTTGAAAGTTTGTTTGAAAAATCGGATATTTTGAAGTAAGCACTATGAAATCCGGAATTCTAATTTTCGTTGGAAATTAGAATATATTTTTCTGAAATTTTTGAAATTCAACCTGCAAGGAGGAAATTATTTCTACCCGGACAACGTCGAAATACCTCACCGAGTATTCATGAAATAAAATATAACACTATTCAATTAGGGCTACTTCCAGGCACTTTTAAATCGTCGAAGAAAAATAAAATTCTTTCTTCTTCTACCACCATTTCGGAAATCAGAATTTACTGAGAAAAGCCGGCACGAAACTCTGATAGTCTCTTTTTTATCATAATGAGGTGCAAATATAAAAATACACAAAGTCAAATAAATTTTCCTTGAGAAAAATTATATACAAGACCACCATTATCATTTAAATAATCATTGATGAAATAACATCGTAAAAAAAATTACAGTGCATCTAATATAAATATCATGTGTAAGTAGGTACTCTAAGAACGGCGATCAGCGCAAAGTAGATACAGCCACTATTATATCTCTGCTCACCCCAAAAGAAATAGCGTGTTGATATGTATATATTTTATTTTATTGATGGATTAATTAAAATAGAAACACCCCACGGGCTACATTATCTAATTCCACCAGCTCCGTTTCATCATAAAACAATTAGACGCCGTGTCTGATGCTATCTATACGTGGTGGAGCATCCGCACGAAGATATTCGCTTCTACATTCATCATGTGAATGGTTAAGGAGTGAAATATGCTTTCAGCGAGCACATTTCCACGATCTTATGCCTTGGAAGACTTTAAGAGACGGATGAATAGGCATTTGTTGGGCGGATGCAGTCCATCATTGAACTCATCTTCACCTTCCACCAGGTGTGATTGATGTCAAGCATCCGTCATCTGTAAATCATAAAAAAAGCGTAACTTTTCAAGAATTATTAAAATTTTAATTAAAATGCAAACCCCATGTTTACAATATATGACGTTGTGTTTGAAGCTATCCATGCGAATTGAATTGCGTATATTGAAATATGTGATACATACGTGGCAAATGCAAACGGGAAAAATTGAAACCGATTTTATTGAATTGTATAAAAATCAAGACGAGTGGTTTCCACATAAAATTGAATTACATACGCAACTGTTTGATAAATCTGACACAGTTTGGAGAGTTCTGGAATATTTCGCTAGTTTTCGTCACGTGTTACGCTTGCGATGAACTGTTTAGATCATAGAATCACTGTCACTAGATACAGTGGACCAACGGTGATGCACCCCTGTCTACCCCCGCGACCCTGTAATCCGACATACCCATCTCTGGTGATTGGAAATAAAAAAATGTACACTCATGTTTTAGATATATATCGGCGCTACGCCAGGTTTCGATACCAAGATCCATATCGAGCT
Organism: Automeris io; assembly: GCA_036320925.1. Taxonomy (NCBI): domain Eukaryota; kingdom Metazoa; phylum Arthropoda; class Insecta; order Lepidoptera; family Saturniidae; genus Automeris; species Automeris io. The sequence continues at coordinate 12,051,332 of JAUDJH010000018.1, read as the reverse complement.
TGCTAATTCAGTCGACAACCGAGATCCAAGGCTAGAGTACGTGCGTGTGCGTCGCAATTCGGTGTGCCTTAAAGTGCTAATAAACAGTAAAACGCCAAAATCCGTGTCTTTCTACCACCACACCCACGATCACCGGTCATACTATATATATTTTCGGAATCAGCGTTTTGTACCGATTCCAAATGCAAACGGTTTTAGCTTCGAATCCCGATTTAGGCATCATATTCCCACCGATTAAGGAAAACATTGCAAGAAAACCAAGCATCTCATCATAGCATCTCGTAGAAATGTCATGCGTAAGTGCCCTGAGACCAGCGTGGAGCTGCGTTTCTCGTTACGTCAAACACGACACATAAGCATAAAGTCGATAAATATATATCTGCTCACCCCGAAAGGAATATAGAATGACGATATATTATTATTAATATTCTTTGAATTTTGTATGAAAGTCCATCAATTTTGAAGTAAGTCATATAAAACTGACATATAAATATTATGATGTTTTATAAAAAATATTGTTCAAAGTGGTAAATTATTTCAATTCGAGCAACGACGGGTGACCATAGCTAGTGCTTTATAAAAAAAATAAAATTTTAAAACGACTCCTAAAAGCGTAGGAGTGAAAAAGGTAAAAAATAAAAACAAACGAAAATATTTTTCGCAAGAAGAAAAAAAGGAAAAAACATCCCTTTGTGAAGCAAGTTAAGTGAAAACTTTGTGCGTATAAAGTGAGCAAAGAATCTATATTTAAAAAAAGGCCTCGTAAATGACGACCGAACCGAGGCGGGAACAATCGATTCTGTTAAATGGAGTGAGAAATACCAACTGACCACGACGGCCGTGGTTCGTATAACTGCGCTACTCTATTTGAATTGCTTGGGGCCTCTATTATAATCACTTTCTTTAAAATGTACACTCAAGTGGATCTTCATTCTAACCTTACGTATGCCGCTCAAACTTGATTGCTAACAAAACATCAAAAGCCTGCCCTCAGGGTTTGTCAGCGAGCAATGGACCGCAGTATTTTATGTGTTAGACTTAAGGACCACGTAAAGAAAGAAAAAAAAGAAAGAAAAAGTTAATTGAGTCAAAGGAAACAACACATTTATATAAAAACAACAATGAAAGAATAGTTCATAACATTACATCATGTATCCTGTGTGCTGCTACCTATCTCAAAGAGCACTCAGCTCAGCGTATGCTGGGCGACGCTGTATGCGCCATCCAGCGCTGATTTTCAGCCATTACTCAGGGGAACCGATTGCGCTGACGTCCCGGTGCTAATTCAATATTAGATCCATTACCTATAATAAACAAGCGTAACAACAAATACATAGACTACTTTAAGTAATATACAAAAATGTAGAATACCAAATAAAATATCTATACTAATATTATAAAGCTGAAGAGTTTGTTTGTTTGTTTGAACGCGCTAATCTCAGGAACTACTGGTTCGAATTGAAAAATTATTTTTGAGTTGAATAGACCATTTATCGAGGAAGGCTTTAGGCTATATAACATCACGATGCAATTATTAGGAGCGAAGAAATAATGGAAAATGTGAAAAAAACGGGGAAAATTATTCATCCTTGAGGGCTTCCATTGCGTGCGCTGCAAAAACGGTTCAAGATACCAAAAATATATCTAAGAAAGAATTATTCCTCTTGAAATGATCTAAAAAAATGTCCACGACAGTATATGTCTATCTTTTAAGATTAAATCACTAGAACCGTTTTTATGGTAAACAAATTTGGCCGAAATTAATGCATTATTTGTTAAGAGTTGTATCAACGTAATAATATTAATCTTTATCCAAAAAAATGTGTTATTGATTAAGAGTATTTAATTGTGAACAAAATTGTCTCTGACATCACTTAATTTCAATGAACATCTTAGAAGATATTACAAAACCTTATATAGCAAAACAACGTTTGCCGGATCAGCTAGTAATATAATATAGGTAGGGTAGATTGATAATAAAATACATATACATACAGGATGTTCCAAAAAATATTAAGCAATAAAGTATTAAGTCAAATTGCAGAAATATCTAAAGTTGGTTTTTTCATATATAATTTGAGATTCAATCAAATATTTTCTTAATTTAGTTTTAAAGGCATAAATACTGAACGAAGGTCTTATAGGTGGAGGTATATTGTTCCAGCATTTACTAGCATTGTATTTGAAACTACCTCTAAACCCCAAGGACACCATACTTCAAGACGCTGATAGCCAACGTAACTCAGAAAGCTGTCGTTATTTAATGTAACTGACCTGACCAAGTCAGTGGCATTAGTTACGGGCGAAAACAACCAACTAGTTGGTCCCATAAAACAAGACATGACATCGCGGCCGGCCCAGACGGAGATAGCGAGACGAGCTAGATGCCCATTTAAAAGATTGGTGGCACAAATCCGAAAGCCGAGAAGTGAGAAAACAAAAGGAGGCATTTATCTTGCAGTAGGACGAAAATGCCTAGTAATAATAATAAAATATAATTTCCGTATCAAGCAATTTCTCTTCTTAATCGTAGAAAAATAGGCTATTTAAAGTACTGATTCTACGCAAACGAAGTCACGGACAAAAGCTTGTATTCTATGCTTATTATAAAGTGACCGTATTTCCCCTTACTATGTGTATTTTTTTACACTGTCTGGACAAGGTGACCTAGACTGCATCTGACGGCAAATACAAAAACTTTCAAAAACTGGAGAGTGTGCGGCTAAGTTGTATGATTTAGTTCCCCCCTCCCCCTTCTACCATAAATTAACAAGACGCCGTGCGGGTTTGCACACTTATGTGGTTGACATTCCAGCAGCTCGCACGAAACGATTCATTTGCTGCGAACCGCGAAGAAATGGAACTCGCTTCCTGCGTCTGAATCTTCAAACCTCGAGTGAATCGGTATTTGCTGGGTGAGCGCGTTCCATCGTTGGTATCACCATCAATTTACAGCAGGTGTGATTGAGGTCAAGCGCAAGCCTGTAAGTAATAAAAAAAAACAGCGATTCTTAAAGGGCAAAAATCCATTGACAGTCTCCGTTGTCATGTCGGCCCACATATACCACGACTGAAGGTCCCAAGATATATGATTTACTGGAGATAAATAAGCTAACCTCGAAACGTTAAAGGCCAAAGCGAGTAACAAAGACGGTTTTTAAATCTTTATCTTTCTTTTGCCTAGGTTTCCCACAATACGGCTACTGTATTTAAAATTATCGTCTCCTGAGGTTTACCACGTTTCTCGAACTGTTCTTTTATTGTCCTCAGTTACGATCATTATGTAGCTCCAATATAAAAAATAATCCCTTTTTGCATATCTCTAGTTCGAAGCAATTCTGCATAACTTTAACAAGCCTGTGTAATTGTTTACAAGTTAATGCTAACTTCGAGCGCCGCAGCCGAAGTTGTGGCGTTATAGTAAATTAATTCCTTCCGCCGCAGAGCGAATGAGTTCTCCCAACGACTTTGCTGAAGAAATATTATCGACTGAGCTGTGTTGAACGGTCGATAAATCTTGGAGCTTCTATTTGCTAGTTGCCTGGTTTCTGATGCACTGCTTCGTCGGTTCCAACCGATATTGTTGAGGCTTACTCGCGCGGAATAGCGCTGCAAAAGGGCCATTTAGTATGATATTTATTGTACTAGGTTTGTTTTGCTACAATGCCGATATTTATGCCTTCGTTACCGTCGTTTAATTATCAGTCCGTAATATTAGGATGCAGCCATTTTGAAATATTAGTCTCGAAGACGACAGGTCTGGATTTCAGGTAAAGGGAAATAAATTGGGAGTCGATGAAATGCACACGGGGATCTCATTTAAGCAGGTCATGACTTTTATTTTGGCTTTCTATGAATGGAATACACACATACTACTTTCTACTTACACAGATACTATGAAAACGTAACAAATAAATCGATTTTTATAATTTTTTAGTATATACTACTTGAAAGTCATACTTTAGTGGTGGTTTTATGTATTGACAACATCGTTTAAGTAAATGTTTTGAAACGGCACACATTTTAAAATACTGGACTATTAAAAAACCGTGAAATATTCTGGAAAGTTCTGTAGAGTTCTAGGGTATTCCGTGTCTTTTGTATTAAGTTCTATGGCGTTCTGTTGAGTTCCATTTTATTTTTGAACTGCATAATATCTTTAGATTCAGGTCTTCACGAATATTTTAAAATAGTTTATGAAACCTATAAATTTTCAGTTTATGGTCATATAATATTCTTATGAACAGAAATGACGCAATAAAACCGTGCTATAGTTTTACGATTTTCCCCATGTGTGGAGCAACCGTTCTCCCATTCGCGGTGTGTTTCTAGCAAAAAGTAGTGCTAACGAGTTCATAAATTCCACACTGCGCTATGGCAGAATTATTACTAAATTTTTGATCTTTTTTAGGGTTCTATTACACAAAATGAAAAAAGGAATCTTTATAAGACTATTCCATTATCCATGTGTATGTCAAGGCCCTTTTTCTCAGGAACGTTTGGAGCTAAGAAGTTAAAATTCTTATCAAATACTCAAGTTTACAGACATTTGTAGATCTAAAAAATCATGATTTTTAGTCTAAGTAATCAAAAGATATATCCTTTTATGATGTATGCATAGATGGGTAAAATGTAATCAGATTAATGAAAAACAATTACGATTACATTTTGTGTTTTCCATCATTCATATGACTGTATTCTGCTCATCTATGTTTTAAACACTACAGAATCCTCAATTGCATACACATTTATGACTCCGTAATATTTTGAAGACATTTAATTACAATTACAGAGCAGTACAATTAAAATTACGGCTGCATTTTGTAATCGTTAATCATTAATCAGATTACATTTTGCGCATCTCTGGCTATGGGTATGTTTGCATTTGTCGTTTTCACAGGAGAATCAAAATTTATAGAGTACGTGTCGTTGATCTATTATCATAAAATTTGACATGAAGCGAGGTCATAAATTTATACTAATATTATAAAGCTGAAGAGTTTGTTTGTTTGTTTGTTTGAACGCGCTAATCTCAGGAACTACTGGTTCGAATTGAAAAATTATTTTTGAGTTGAATAGACTATTTATCGAGGAAGGCTTTAGGCTATATAACATCACGATGCGATTATTAGGAGCGAAGAAATAATGGAAAATGTGAAAAAAACGGGGAAATTTATTCATCCTTGAGGGCTTCCATTGCGTGCGCTGCAAAAACGGTTCAAGATACCAAACATATATGTATAAAATAATTATTCCTCTTGAAATGATCTAAAAAAATGTATATGTCTATCTTTTAAGATTAAGTCACTAGAACCGTTTTTATGGTAATCAAATTTGATCGAAATTAATGCATTATTTGTTAAGAGTTGTATCAACGTAATAATATTAATCTTTATCCAAATAAATGTGTTGTTGATTAAGAGTATTTAATTGTGAACAAAATTGTCTTTGCCATCACTTAATTTCAATGAACATCTTAGAAGATATTACAAAACCTTATATAGCAAAACAACGTTTGCCGGATCAGCTGGTTACAAATATAGGGAAAAAACCGAGTTCTGTAAATTTATACTGTCAAGTAACAAACTAGTATTTCTTTGATTGAAACAAAAGTGCTGATAAAAGAGCACTTACACATAGAAAGTTGTATATTATTTTTAAAATAAAATTTATATATCGTTTATATATACATCGTCACGCTATATCCGTTACGGGGTGAGAAGAGATACATCAGTGAGTGTATTTACTTTGCACTTTTATATCGTGCCCAACGTGACTAGTAAAGCAGCGAATCGCCGTACTCAGGACATTTCTATTAGATCCCAGCTGGCTTTCCTCACGATCTTTTCCTTCACCGGTAAGCATACTACGTCCTTAATCTAGAAAAACCCAGAGGTTCGTGCCAGGATACGAACCTGCGACCACTTGCGTTGCCGTGTAACATGTTATACATCGTCGCGCTATATTCCTTTTTTGATGTACAGAGATACATTAGTGGCTATAAATAATATAATGTAATCTATACTAATATTATAAAGCTGAAGAGTTTGTTTGTTTGTTTGTTTGTTTGAACGCGCTAATCTCAGGAACTACTGGTTCGAATTGAAAAATTCTTTTTTCGTGGAATAGACCATTTATCGAGGAAGGCTTTAGGCTATATAACATCTCGATGCAATTATTAGGAGCGAAGAAATAATGGAAAATGTGAAAAAAACGGGCAAAATTATTCATCCTTGAGGGCTTCCATTGCGTGCGCTGCAAAAACGGTTCAAGATACTAAAAATATATGTATGAAAGAATTATTCCTCTTGAAATGATCTAAAAAAATGTCCGCGACAGTATATGTCTATCTTTTAAGATTAAGTCACTAGAACCGTTTTTATGGTAAACAAATTTGGTCGAAATTAATGCATTATTTGTTAAGAGTTGTATCAACGTAATAATATTAATCTTTATCCAAATAAATGTGTTGTTGATTAAAAGTATTTAATTGTGAACAAAATTGTCTTTGACATCACTTAATTTCAATGAACATCTTAGAAGGTATTACAAAACCTTACATAGCAAAAGAACGTTTGCCGGATCAGCTATAGTGTCTTGATAACCGCGAAACTCGAGAACGGCTGAACCGATTTGACTGATTTCTTTTTTGTTGTGTTTGTTGAAGTCTGGGGAAGGTTATAATAGAGAGAAGATTTTAAAAAAAATATCTGAAAAAGTCTAAAAACAACACTTTTCTATATTCTCATACAAAAGATTTGTTATAAGTCAATTTGAACTTTAACACCATAGCATTAAGTTTAAATGTTAGTGGACGGGTTCCGGGAAGGCAAAACAATTATTGAGTGACGTATAAATATTAATGTCAATATTTGTCAATTTTTATACATATAGCATTAAGGCCAGGTTCCTTCAAACAATTTTCAAAAAACAGCCGACAGGCCAATAGCTATTAACATTAAAAAAAACAATGTGACTTTGTTTTAGAGAAATAGGGCAGAACAAGGTCTGCCGGGACCGCTAGTGTATAAATAAAAATAATTAAATATATTTTATAGAAATCTTAACCACTAGATCTACCGGTGAGCAATTTATATCTATTATAGAAATAGGTATAACATGGTTTGTTTTTCTATGCTAGAAATAAAATAATATCCATAATATTATTACTATCTTGTATTAGTTAAATATATGTTACTAGCTTTTGCCCGCGGCTTTGATCGCGTTAAGAAGTATTGTTATTAATTAGGTATAGTTTTTGCGGCTTTACTTTTGTTTACCGTGTGTACAAAATTAGGGCCTAGAAAACTTCTTTGTACACAATATTCTTAACTAATCTGTCATTAGGAACTAAAACTATCAAGCTATTGGATGAACTTATACAAACTTTCATCCCCTGTTTTATCCTCTTAGGGGTAGAATTTAATAAGATCCTTTCTTAGGGAATGCCTACGTCATAGTAGCCTTATGCATGCAAAGTCTCAGCTCGATCGGTTAAAAAATTATCAAAGTTTCATACAAACTTTCATCCCCTATTTTATCCCCTTGGGGGTAGAATTGATCAAAATCCTTTCTTAGCGTCTAGCGTCAGCTTTCTTAGCCTACGTCATAACATCTACCTGCGTGCCAAATTTCAGTCCGATCCGTCCAGTGGTTTGGGCTGCGCGTTGATAGATCACTATGTCAGTCAGTCAGTCAGTCTCCTTTGAGCTATATATACCATATTTAGATTTTTGAGAATGAAAAAATATTAGAAAAGAAAAACTCCAAGACAAATATATAGATTGGTTATTTGAAGCGGTTAAATTTTAAATCTAATATGGCCGCGCTGCATTACATTACTGTCCCTATACTGTGTTGTACTCCGCTATCCGCTCCGTTTCTCTTATATAACTCGGATTGGTTTGCACATAGTGCGTACGCGTTCATGCAAATAGTGTTATAGCTACTTGGGCCCTTTAATATTCTGATCAGAATCAGGGAATTACAGATACGGATGAAGTGCCTGTGCGTAAATGCCTTAACACGCTCTAAGCTGGTTTTATTTTAATTACATACAAACGCTTAACCTAGTTCATTGTATAACCAGCTGAGGCTAATATTCAAAATAACTCTAAAGGTAACCGTCGGATTCTAGCAATCCAGATTCGATAGAAGCGACCATACAATCAGAGATGGGCAAAATGTAATCTGATTAATGATCAACGATTACAAAATGTAGTCGTAATTTTAATTTTCTTGCTCTGTAATCATGATTAAATCCATTTAAAACATTAAAAAATCATAAATGTGTATACAATCTGGGATTTTGTAGTGTTTAAAACATAAATGAGCAAAATGCAGTCATATTAATGGTAAAAATGTAAAATGTAGTCGTTAATCTGATTACATTTTGCCCATCTATGCTTACAATTGTTGCCAGGTTGCAATGTACCTTTCTGTTTGCATTTTAGCGGCGTATTAAGCTCTTGACCGTGAGGAAGTCAGAGACTCGAGTCTTTGGGAGTCGAAGCTGCTCGCGTTCGTAGACTTTACCCTAGTTTCCCTACACGTGACTCCTGGGTGGTGCTAAACGAGCAGCAGCGAGGTGGTAGGGTGTCGGTGCTCATCTGGATCGCGACCACAGTGCATGGGTGTAAAGCCCGTCATAGTGACCAGTTTCGGCTTGTCGCGTTTCGGGATCAGCTTGTGCATATCCAGTAGCTCATATACCTAGAGACCTTCAGTCGTGGTATATGTGGGCCGACATGACGATGTAGACTATCAATGGATTTCCATCCTTTGAAGGTCGCTTTCGTTTTTGGACTACACTGTACTTACCATCAGGTACTATGTAGTCACTTTGTCGAGCCAGTGTAAAAAAAGAGGACTATGTCAGAGATGCTTTTCTATATAAAAGCATGCAGATATAGCAGTCGCTCCTGGGTCGAGTGGCTGCCTAGCGACTGGAAGAATCCAACGCGTGCCTTAACGTAAAGACGGAAATATGTGAGACTTGATCCGGCGCATGTATATGCAAGGTAAATTGGAAACGTCGCACCAAAACGCAGACATGTACTATTTGTTACCTATTCAAGGGTCAAGTGATAAGCTACAAGCGATATGACAAGGTCATTCGCCTATGACATGGATCGAATAGTCCATGGAAGGATTATCTTCTATAAAAATCACAGATAAGAATAAGGAACATTTTTCTAAATTTTTATAAGCTATTTCTTGTTCAATTTATTCTATTGCAGTTGCTTTGTAACTCCTTTAGCATTTCCTAATACAATTCAATCCTAAACACAACATAGAAAATACATAATGTAATTGGAACTAGATAACAACGCTTTAGCTCGCATATAAAAAAGTTAGCTTTTTCGAATTGTTCTATTTAAGAAACTTTATTTGCTTAAGTTTTAGTGCATAAATGTGGTTTCTCTATATCTCCTAAATCTATGATTCGTAGTATTTTGTATTATAAAGCTAACTAAACTATGCGTTCCCGTAGTCCTTGTAAACTATTAAAGGATTTTGAATTAGTTTTGACTGTTTTGTGAATTTGCTGTTGGATGTGATTTTTTATAAGTCAGGCATTATTCAACTAGAGTGAAACTACTCGGAAAACAGATTATTATATATTTTTTAAATAAATAAACGCTTGGACTTTTTATTTAGACCACACTTTTAAGGCACAGTAGTTGCTTTCAAACTAGGAAAAGTGAAAAATGTCCTCTGTTGTTGTTCTTTGGTGACAATGGAAATTGCGAACTTTACGGTTTTCTACTTTAGTATTGTGATAATTTTTACCTTTCTTTCTGCGATTCCTGTCTTATTTATAAAATCTGTTTATAATATTATATTTTACGATTTAAAAAGTTGGTTATAGCATAATGACACCGAAATTTCAAAGCAAGTGCTTTAAAATTGTTTTAAAGTTAATATAATTACAAATTTATAGTGTGTGTATTAAGGATCTCTTGTTTTTTTATGGCTGTACCACTAGTATATCTCTTTTTTCCATTGAATTTCAATTTGTAGTACATGTTGCGCTTTCACGTAATTGGAGTGGTGTACTGTAAATGTATAAACCATGTTTTCTATAATTGTTTGATTAGTGTATATGCTCTGTTTGAAAGCCTACTAAAATCAAATAAAATAAAATAAAACAAATAAATAGGTAAATAGAGACTCACCGAGAAACTGGATGCTGAAGTCAGGCTACCGGAGCTCCAAATAGTTCACAGTTCACCTTACAAAATTATTTATAAATTAATATTATTTATAAAGAACAATGCACAGCCGCGTTGTTCAATACAAACACTTGATTTAATTTTTATACTGTGTTTTGGGAGTCGAAGCTGCTCCTCGGAAGTATCCAGATTCCCAGACGCGGCGAAGGCGAGGAGAGGCAGTGCTGGCACCCCGGTGGTTTTAGTCGGTGCAGGTCCGACACACCGGGGGGAGAGGCCCTCACCACTTCCCCTGACGGTCGGTAGGGATTTCCACCGGGTTAACAAAAAAAAAGTCGAAGCTGCTTGCGTCCTTAGGCTTTACCCTAGTTTCCCTACACGTGACTCCTGGGTGGTGCTAAACGAGCAGCAGCGAGGTGGTAGGGCATCGGTGCCTGTCTAGATCGCGACCACAGTACAAGGGTGTATAGCCCCTCATAGTGACCAGTTTCGGCTTTTCGCGTTTCGGGATCAGCTTTTGTATATCCAGTAGCTCATATACCTAGATACCTTCAGTCGTGGTATGTGTGGGCCGACATGACGATGTAGACTATCAATCGGCCAAAATTGGCCGAAACTTTTGCCGAAACCGAAACTGATTTCGGTAGTTGTCGTACATGCTTGCCTAACTTCGTTTCTCGCGGCAACGCTTTGGCGGACGCTGGCGGCCCTGTTAGGGATTCGTGTGCCGTTCGCATTGCTATTTTTTTTTCGAATTTACGCGTGTTTGTTGACCGAGAAAGGTCTTCACAACTTAACCGGGCGGGTGGGCGAACACTAAGGGTGCTCAGCCGGCAATTTATGGGTTGGGTAGCAATGCAAGGGCACCCCTGTGGGTACGAACCTCGACTTGGACCGCCAGCCAAAAATACGAAACCTAACGGTGATCTACTATCGTTTCGGAAGCGACTACCTTGAGAAGAAACGCCGAAAGAAACTCAAGGCTGCGTCGGAGTGTAACTGCGTCCTTTAGACGACAGTTGACGGATCTAATTCGCATTGCTCTATAGCAACACAACTTAGTCAGTGCGTTATCACCCAACGTAAACATTCTTTAGAGGTTATGTTTTGATGGAACTGATTACATGTAAGTTTTTGTTTCATTTTTTTACTTGACCACGTTGACTTTTATACTTGACCACGTGAGTTTCGGTTTTGGTTTCGGTTTCGGCCGAAACTGAAGCCACGGCCGAATATTCGGTTTCGGTTTCGGTTTTAGTCGGAAAACCAGTTTCGGTCGGACTCTAATTTTCATCCTTTGATTGTCGCTTTCGTTTTTGAACTACACTGTACTTACCATCAGGTACTCTGTAGTCACTATGTCGAACCAGTGTAAAAAAATGTAATATTAATTTTAACAGGATTTTATTCTTCCTGCCGTCTATGGTTTTAGTACGGTCATTATCACACTACAGACTTTTGTAACAAACGTATTTTGTGCTAAGTAAATAAATACTACGAGGCATCCGAAGTTTTACTTCGGTCCGTGACACGCGTTGTTTAAAAGAAAACCAGGCAGATTGATTGTCAGTAAGTGTGGTCGTTTTTTAATGATAGTTGTCAAAGACCGGGGGTGGCGTGCAAAGAGAAAGCTGGGAAGGGTGAACAAACATCATTTTACCCACCCATGCACCTTGCCAGAACATTAAAATATTTACGATAGTGCAAACAATCCAATACTCTTCAAATTATATTGTATGGTCTATCTATTATTACGCCGACTCCTTATGGGGGCAGGTAGAACGAATGGGACGCCACTTCTCTCTATTTTTGCAAAACTCTTTCTCTTCCTTAACATTAATTAGTCCCTTCATGCAGTCTCGTCGATTACGTGTATTTTTGACATTACCCTCCATTAGAACTCTTTTGATTTTGTCTGTGTAGGCAAGTCTAGGTCGGCCTCTGCTTTTACAACCACTCACACTGACTATTGTATATCTTTTTATTATCCTTTCAGTATTAAGTTTTTGTCAAAGACGAACTTATATTCTAAGCCAAGTGTAAGCATTTATTTATTTATTTTCAGTATAACAGTTTCACTTATAAAATAGAAGCATAATTGAGGCGTCTAATTTCAAAACCCGCTTCAAAGATTTTTCATACAAAATTATTTAATAGTCCTAATAGTAATTTGAAATGTTTTTATCAAAGCATATATTATATATGAATTTATTCTTTTTTGCATTTTCACTCTAGAATAATAGTTTAAATACCTTATAAGAATGTGATTGTTAAGTCAAATATTAATTATAAGTTTTTATAAATTTATGGGATTTGAAATTAGACTCCTCAATTCTTAATAGATGAAGTGTTCTGTATATTACGTTAACAACTTGTGAAAAAAAGAAACTTATTTATATGTGTTTATAATAAGTAAAAAAACAATTACAATTAATATGTAAAAATAACGTCTGGATTTTTCAGATCATTTACAAATTTAGATGCCAAATGCTTACATGTGAAGAAAATCATCATGATGAAACCCAGATGGCATCCAGAAATGGGCAAAATGTAATCTGATTAATGATGAACGATTACAAAATGTAGTCGTAATTTCAATTTTCTTGCTCTGTAATCACAATTAAATCCATTTAAAATATTAAGAAATCATAAATGTGTATGCAATCTGGGATTCTGTAGTGTTTAAAACATAGATGAGCAAAATGCAGTCATATTAATGGTAAAAAACGTAAAATGTAATCGTTAATCATTTTCATTAATCTGATTACATTTTGCCCATCTATGATGGCATCTAATACAAATGTCATGTGTAAATACCCTGACAACGGCGATCAGTTATGCTATTGGGTACGGCATATAAGCGCTAAGTAGATACAACCACTAATGTTTCTCTGTTTACCCCGTAAGAGATATAGTGTGATGATATATAATTATTATGTAAAAAAAAGAACAATTAAAAGAAATGAAAATTGCCTACATATCTCAGAGTTACTTTACACAGAAAAGCTTTTTTAAAAATTTGAAGAGAGTATAACTTGATAATATTTATTAATGATTTCTCTATTTATAAGTGGGTTTTGTAGCCGTGCTGGTATGCACAGCGGTTGATCGAAAAGCTGGAAATTCCCGCATTCATCTCAATAGCCTATTCAATTTAAATCCGCAGCTATACTGATCCGTGTGTGTAGGAGCTTTGAAATGGGAATAGCAAATATAAGCGTCGGTGAATCTATTGAGTGTACATGTTTTTACATTTGTCTATTTAGATTTTATACTTTTCTGGAGCATTATAACGAATTCGAAGCCAGTAGAGATGTTCTAATAAGGCTCATTTGTAAAATACAAATATATATGTATTTGTTTTTGTTTTATCGGCCGATAGTGTGTGACCCCGCGCACCACAAGTCGGTGGGGAGGTGATCATCTGACTTCCCCACATTCACGGCTGCCCTTAATGGGACAACGCGCAGGGCTGGGCTCTGGGATAGGCTAGTAGCTATGCCCCTCGGCCCTACAGCGCTTGATGGATCACCCCAGGGGTTTTAGTCGGTAGGAGTCCGGCATACCGGGGTCGCTGCCCTCACCGCCCCCTGACGATCCATGAGGAGTTCCCCGGGTAAAAAAAGGCCGATAATAATTAAGAAAATTGCTAAAGACCAAGAGTGGGGTGCAGCGAGGGAGCTGGGAAACCAGGGTGCCTGCTGCCTGGATGAGAGATAGGCGGCGTAGTGACCGGTGCGCCGCGGGTGAGAAAAGTTTAAAGTAGCGGGCTCTTTACACACACCCCTCCCAAAGAGGAAGCCTAAACAGGCTATTCGCCCATTAGAAGTACATCCTGGGAGTTTCTAGTCTGTAGGAGTCTGACACGCCTGGGTCGCTGCCCTTACAGTGGCCCATATACTACCAACTATAAGAATACCAACAAAAAAAGGAGCTTGGAAGAGAGGACAAGATTTTTTTTATCTATTCATATATAGTACTTGAAGTTTCGTACTAACTTAGCATAATAAAAAATTCCTTGAACTACAGATTCATAGCTATACAACTCATATCCCGTGTAGGACTAAAAAGTTCTATTACTTTTACCGAATTACTCAGCTGTGGTCTTCCGACGAGCGTGTTTCCACTATCCTATGATGTTGGGGCCATTAAATAAAGCGTAAATAGATATTTGTGCACGCCGGCATGATCTCTGCAACTATCGATAGATTGTTCTTTACTGTTGAAGCTCGTAGTCATTTTTTGAACTGACGTGCTGTGGTTATGCTATGACTATGTCAAGTCAAGGTAAAGAAATGAATCCGTGAAAAGGTGGGCCTAAAAATGAGCTCTATTTGGATAGAAAACGGGCGAAGATTTCGTATTCATGCAGGGCTTTTTTTTAATTACTTATAGGCGAACGCTTGACCTCAATAACACCTGGTGGAAGGTGAAGATGAGTTCGATGATGAACCGCGTCCGCCCAACAAATGCCTATTCACTCTTCTTTTAAAGACTCCCAGGTCATAAGATCGCGGAAATATGGCCGCTGGAAGCATATTCCACTCCTTAGCCGTTCGCATTATGAATGTAATAGCGAATCATTTCGCGCGGATATAAGGAACATCAACCACATACGGATGGTATCCAGCACGATGTCTAGTGGTTTTGTGGTGGAATGGGGCTGGTGGAATCAAAGAATGTAGTTCCTGAGAACACTCTCCACCGTGCAACCGGTAAAAGACCGAGAGGCAGGCAACTCTACGTCGATGCTCGATGCTCTGCGTTTTAATATTTGTCAAAGAGTCGTCACCAATAAGTCTACGAGCTCTACGATCAATCGAGTCCAAAGCCGCCAACTGATACTTAGCGGATCCGTCCCAAAGATGACAACAGTACTCGACACCCGACCGCACCTGCGCTTGATACAGGTTAGGTTAGGTTAGATGTCCATCAGGGTGGTGGGTGGTGACCTGTCACTGCCGGCACTCGCTCGCGCGATGGTCGGTAGTGACAGGGCATGGCAGGCGGTCCTCTCCTACACGGAGACGACAATGCAGGTGAAGGAGGCGGCAGAGATGGATCGGGAGGCAATATCCACCCCCGACAACCCAATCCGCCACCCAGCTCGGACTGGACGCCGGAGGAGGGCCTACGCCAACAGCCTTGTGTGACCCGGACATACGCCGGGCGGCGCGCTTTGAGGGAGTGCGTCGCCCAGATCCTGGCGTGAGCGGTGTGCGATGTGTTCCCGCACACCGCTCTCATGACAACTTTATAGAGATGAGGGGGGGTTGCCCTCTACACCACTCTCCCCGCAATGTATTAGGTGTACGCGGGGGGCGGCGACTATTTAACCGTCACCCCGCCTAGTAGGTGAGGCCTGCACAAGGCCGGACGTCGCCGGATGCCGAGGAAGATGGCTCGGCTTTGCCCTTAGCATCCGGCAGACGAGAGAAGGAACACCCCGGTGGTTTTAGTCGGGGCAGGTCCGACACACCGGGGGAGCGGCCCTCACCGCTCCCCTGAAGGTCCGTAGGGATTTCCACCGGGTAACAAAAAAAAAAAGGTTAGGTTAGGTTAGGTTAGATGTAGATACGCAGGTGTACATACGGCAAGCTCGGTGATGAAAGTGTTCCGTGAACGTGACATCACTGTCCTAGCCTAGACGCCGACGTGGGAGTAGTGGAGTTGATGGCCTCTCCCAGGGCACTTACACACAGAGAAAAAAAAATGCAAAATGTAATCTGATTAATGATTAACGATTACAAAATGTAGTCGTAATTTTAATTTTGTTGCTCGGCAATCATGATTAAATCCCTGCAGAACATTAAGGAGTCATAAATGTGTTTGCAATTGAGGATTCTGTAGTTTTTAATACATAGATCAGTAAAATGCTGTGATATTAATGATGAAAAACTAAACTGTAATCGTTTTTCATTAATATGATTACATTTTTCCCTTCTATGTTAACACATGACTTTTTTTTATTCATTTATTTAATATACCATCGATATATATACGAAAACATAAAAAATATATATATATAAGGTCTAAGACCGCTTGTTATATCTTTACAGGTATACCTTACTATATACAGCACAATTATAAACAAAATTTAAAAAATACATATTAGTTAATCCTGCTACACTCAAGCGGATTCAGATGAGAACAGTGCAATCAAAGCGACCGAAATCCTGACAGGGAGCAGTGAAAGATGTCAATGTCACTAACTTTGTTATATGTCTCTTTCATTCGATAAAAAAGGTTAATATATATTCGTTTTGAGCAACCTTTTGTCAAATGTTCTCCTAATAGGGAAACGAGGTAATACTCTGGGAACAAGCAAATTTATATTATTGATCAGGACCGGAACAAAAACGATACCATTTACGACTTTATATAGACACATGAGGTCGAACAACTTCCTTCTATTTTCAAGTGATGTCAGTTTATAGTGTTTAAGCCGAGCAGAGTAATCAGCACGGTAGGGGCAGTTTTTGTCTTTACGAGCAAGAAATTTTGTAAAGTTACGCTGTATTTCTATTAGATGCCATGTAGATTTTCTCACGATGTTTTCTTTTACCGGTGAACATGTGATGTCTAAATCCATATGTAATCTTGTAAAACCTAGAGGCACGTGCCGATTCGTCCTTGCTAACATAGATGCAGTGGAGGGCAGGGGTCAATATGATTAACGCTGGACAAGGTCTCACGCCCTCGCGGTTTAAAACTGCCCTTGTTGACAAACAAATTAAAAATATTTAATCAAAATGGCATCCACACCAGCTGGCTTCGCTCCCCGGATACGTGAATCGCGGGAAATTAAATTTGTGAGTTGTGCGGCCCTCCCCGGGGCGTTGGGGATATACATGCGATGCAATATTAAATACAGTGTAACCTCCATGTAACGTCACTCGATTTAACAACAAACTCCTTAAAGCATCGATATCACTCGGCTTTGGTTGATTTAGCTTGTTTTCCATGTAATGGTACACTCTACATAGCTTTACACCCCCTCTAAATAGCGACGGCAATTTAATAATATAAGGTACTTTCTTTATCACCAGGGTGCCTCAATATCGCAAGATATGAATAAAATAATTTAAAAAATACAGCAAAATTACTGATGCAGCAAAAGACGTCAGACAAAATTATCAGACTATATTCAATAGCAATCAAATAAGAATTGTTTTTTTATGTAATTATTAACACTAGTCTGAAATAAACTTTTTCTTTCTCTAATACAGATTTTTCTTCTCTCTATTTAACGACAACTCTCTATAAAGTCAAAATATGCATAGTCCCTTGAGGGTCGTAGAGTTTGCACTGTATTTATACTACTACTAATTACTGTGTTTGGGCTTTAGCATTAGCATTCTTTTGAAATTGTAATTCACTTTTTATTTTTATTATTTTTTGTATAGTCTATTGTTTAGTATGTAATATTATTGTTGTATTGCTTTGAGTTAAGATTGGAGCTACGCAGCGGTAATAATCTGTAACAAATTGTGTGAAACGTGCTGACATCCAAAATACTCGTATAGGTAGTCATTGTTTGGGTGTCAGCTGACTATAATGTGCTGCTTTGTAAATTGTTTATCTAATAAATAACTTTATTATTTATTTTTATTTATTTATTTAATTGTAATGACTCAGTGTTGCGTGGATATATATACAAATAGAGTACGTTAGTGGCTGTGGTGGCTAAGTGAATAAGACACTGGTTTCCATACGCAGCAACGTGAATGGTCTTGGTTTGAACCCTGACCCGTACCTTTATATTTTTAGAAATTAAACATGGTTTTAGCCACCACAGACACTCCGGTAAAGAAAAACATCGTGAGGAAACCCGCATGGCATTTAATAGAAATATCACGTTTAAGTCCCCTGAGAACGGCGATCAGCTGCGCTACTGGTCACGTTGGGCACGGCATATAAACGGAAAGTAGATGTAGCCACTGGTGTATTTCTGCGTTATATTATTATTTTGATTTTACTCCCTTGAGAAATGATTTTTCAATAACGTGACGAGTATTTTTTTGACAGAGATGGGCATAACACTCCACAAACGACGGTACTTGTGTCTGGTACAAATTAAAATGTTGAATTGGACTGAAATAGCACCGGGACTTGAAGAAGATCTCCGGTTCCTTAGCAGCTGCTTTTGCCCTGGACTTAACGCTTAAAGTCGATCAGCATTCGAAGTCATGCCAAAAATCTCGCGGCTATCAGCGACTGTTACAAGGTGTATGCTTATATGCTGCGGTCACGATGAAGTCGTAAACGGCACAATCTCACTTTTTAAGCTTTTGTCGGCAAACAGACTGACAGCTTAACTGATGGAAAATATGTTGTTACAGCCACCCATGAAAAACTGCAACACAAGGTGCGTTTTTATTGCGTTGCCAATCAAGAAGAACGCTGTCCATTGTCTTCTTGAAAAAACCCATGTCATCGCTATGGAGAAAAACTGTACCCGGGAGTCCATTCACAACTCCAAAGTACCGAAAAAGGTTTTCTAGAGAACTGCTTTGTTGATGGGGTCCTGTAAGGCTTTAGAGTGTGGAGATGGGCCAATGACCAACGGTGATTAGTACGCGTTTGGAAAGAAACTGGATGTATCAGACGGGAGAGAAGTCTATGGTGAGGAGCGAAGGGGTTCTTTTTTTTACACTGGCTCGACATAGTGACTACAGGGTACCTGATGGTAAGTACAGTGTAGTCCAAAAACGAAAGCGACTATCAAAGGATGAAAATCCATTGATAGTCTACATCGCCATGTCGGCCCACATATACCGCGACTGAAGGTCCCTAGGTATATGAGCTACTGGATATACACAAGCTGATCCCGAAACGCGACAAGCCGAAACTTGTCAGTATGACGGGCTTTACACCCATGCACTGTGGTCGCGATCCAGACGGGCACCGACGCCCTACCACCTCGCTGCTGCTCGTTTAGCACCACCCAGGAGTCACGTGTAGGGAAACTAGGGTAAAGCCTACGGACGCGAGTAGCTTCGACTCCCAAACAAACACTAACACTAACTTCGTTCTAAACTACAGGATTCATTATTACTTGTTAAGTAACATCTGGGAGCTACACAGCTTATGTTTTTCAATATTGAACCAAGGTCTGCCGACTTGTTTAAATCGCAGTATTGAAAAAGATTTAAAATGAATCTTTCGTCCAAAAAATTAATAACGCTACGGTCGCCCCCAGTGAAATAAAGGTGAAATTGCCGAGTAATCGCTCACCGAATTGTCGTCGAAGGCGCTTCGGCTGTCTTCACCTCTTTGGAATTGCACGATCACGGTTCGTTACACTGGAATATTGGTTCATTGTCGGTTGGTACGGATTCATTACTCCCCAGATTCTAATTCGGACGGCATTGTAGCTGTTTCAATTTTTTGTAATCGTTTCCTTTCGCAGCCTTGGATCTAAGTTATACGATGTTTTCTGTGAAATACGTAACTATAATAATATTTGAAATCTATTGTGCAGAAAAAAATTACATTTTTTGGTAGCCCAGTGGAAAGAATTATTCACCACCAGGGCAGCTGTGAGAAGTAAGTAAGAGTAAAGAAATATTTAACGAAAGCATTTTGAAACTTAACAAAAAGGGTGTTTGGCGAGACTATTGTGGAATATATTGTTGTTTGTCTGTTTTTCTTACTTTTATGTATTTTCTTCTTTGCAAATTAGATTTAGAGTTTTCTTTAAAGCATGCAGTAGTCTTTAAATGTTGTCTCATTTGTATTGTATCTATATGGTTCATGGTATATATATTTATGTATGTTGAATGCAGACTATGTAAGTGTGGGAATAAATAAATAAAAGCTTGGTTAGTCGTATTTTAAATGTTACAATAAGCATTTGAGATATGAAACAATAATACTCCCATTGTATTGAAAACCAACGTCTATTTTCCTCCATTGCTCTACAAGTGTAATTGAATAAAATTTGCCTCATTTAGCATGCACATAACGAAACTGTTTTTCACTCATTACCATATCAATATGATTTCGACAAATTGTTTTAAAATTTTGTTTTATTATATCTCAATTCGATTTCACGTTTTAAAATTGATTGCGGTCAGTGGCGTGCATCCCATAGAAGCATAAAAAGCCATTACGTTGCTATACTTGGTCATCTAGTACATATATTGACTTAGAATCTAGTAATTACTGGCTTTAGAATTAGAGAATCCAAATTGGATTAAATTTCAGATCAATTTATTTATTAAATGCCAAAGTAAGACGATAATAATATCCTTCTATGAGATGCACGCCACTGATTGTATTTATGCAAAATGCTGTTTTTTATTGAAAATTAAGCCTTCGTTGTGACACTAACGTAGTGACCCGCTTAAAATGTTCATGTTTCTTACATTACACTCGGTATTCACTTATAAATACATTACAATACCTTTTTTTATTACACTGGCTTATTTTTTACTTGATAAGTAAAGTGTGACTCCCTTTTTTTTCGTATTATTACGTTGTCGACCGGGAAAGGCCTTCACAATAAAACCGGGCGGGATAGTGACTGGGTTTGACCTGTCACGTTTCGGGATTGGTTTGTATATATCCAGTTGTTTATATATTAGTACTGAGAGACTTTTCGAGGTATATGTGAGAAGCAGCAATGGCGAGTGGCAATGGATTTTGGTCCCTTGGCAGTTGCCCCTCTCGGGCTTCACTGCACTATCTATCAGTCGCAGTAAAATCATTTTGTCGAATCAGCATTAAAAAAACATTATTGAAATTTAAGAAACTATTAAAACTAAACTCTATTCCATCAATGACTGTATAGGTCATACAGTGTCTTGGTGGTGGGGCGATTGCCCGAACTGGGTCATGACCACAGTACACAAGTATAAAGACCGTCACAGTGACTCGCTTTGGCTTGTCGCGTTTCGGGATCAGCTTATGTATATCCAGTAACTCATATACCTAGAGATCTTCAATCGTGGTATATTGTATGTGGGCCGATATGATGACGGAGACTATCAATGGATTTTCATCCTTAGATGGTCGCTTTCATTTTTGGACTACACTGTACTTACCATCAGGTACTCTGTAGTCACTATGTCGAGCCAGTGTAAAAAAAAAAGATAAAATCGCGTGCTCTTAATGTATGCAAAGACTTTAATTCCTTTGTGTGTTATATAATTGTACCTTATTAGGTTGAAAAGAGCAACTACACCAGAGTTTCCTAGCAGCTCTTTTTGGTCGTCGTAAGTATCCGGATTCCCAGGCTCGGCGAAAGCTAAGAGAGGGCAGTGCTGGCACCCCGGGGGTTTTAGTCGGGGTAGGTCAGACACACCGGGGGGAGTGGCCCTCACCACTTCCCCTGACGGTCCGTAGGGATTTCCACCGGGTTAACAAAAAAAAAAGCTCTTTTTGGTAGATTCTGCTTTCTGAACCGGTGGTAAATTATTATTATTATTTTTTTTATAACTTAAATTAATTAATTAATTTAAATTAATTTAATTTTTTAATTAATTTTATTTATTTTTAATTTTCTTGTTTGACGATTCGAACGTGCTTGGAGGCAAGCCTATATGAATTAAGATTTATTTAATTTTATTTCTCTAGTATGTAAAGTTCTAGTATTAGTACGCAGTGAAACTAGTAGTTCTTTAAAAATATATATTTGTTTCTTAGATCGTACATTCAAACGTATTTAAATTGTGAAAAATACGAGGGTGTGTATTGGAAAATCATTTCCTTAGAAGGAAATTTGAAATGTATTGAAATGTTGAATGCATTTGTCGCATGTTTTTCAAGTTCCGTAATATTGGTTTAAATTTGAAATGAAATTTTAAATAAGGTATTTATTTTCTTAATTTCGGAACTATTTTATTAATATATTTATTTTCAGGCGAGCAACTAATACGTACTATATACTACTATTTCACTACTTTTTATTTTTTTTTTTATGATTGAGATACTATATTTCCTAAAAATTATAAAGATAATTTGATGAATAAATGAGAATTGATCCGCATAAAGGTTGCACACAGTAGCACGATTGCCGTACGATTAATTGGTAGCTATATAAAGCTCTTTCTACTTTATATGGTGACTTGTACTCCATTTTACTTTATTCTGGCTTAGAGCAGGCAAAAATTCTAACTTAATAATTAATTGTTATTCATTCATTCATGTGTGTAATTGTCCCTAACCATGTTGACTATAATTTACTTTGTTTTAAAGGAAATATTAAGGAATCACTATTTTTATTATTTGAAATTATAATCGAATGTAGAATATACTCCTTGAATATGTTCCTCGTGTCTAAATCAGCCTGTATATATTTAAAGAGTTGTTCTGATTGACTGAGATCATAGAACCTAAACTATTGAAAGGAAAAACATACCATTTCTAAATTAAGTATTTTTATGGCATAAACACCCTCTATTTGCTGATTTTTTTATATTCCACCCTAAAATGGGTAATATAGGCGTTAAAAGATTTTTTAGAATTCATCACTTTTTAAATTTGAAAACTAAAGTTTCAAAACTGGTATTCCAATTTTTAATTACAAATACAAAAGTTTCGATGTTTTAGTAACCACGGATCGATAACAGGAATAAATAAGGATCAATAACAGGAAAAAACTAAGGGATAAAAAGTTCTATGAAAGTCCTCTGATTTTAAAGGAAGAATTGAAGATAGTAAAATATTTATTTAGTTTTTTGTAAATTTGTATATTGGCGATGAACAAAGCAGGCTGAGTCTCTGACCGAACAAATATGGCGACGCTAAAGCAAATTCTAACTGTAAATATCAAATTATTCAAAATTAAACAATGAAATAGTTTCAATGCGAAATAAATTAGCGGCGCCAATGGCAGCTACGCTATTCCACGTTCAAATTTGAAATTGGAATTCTAACACGAACCGCATTTCATTCGCTGAGAGCGCTCCACGTGTGTGACGGTTGCGTTCGAAAATTGAAACTCGTTTTGACATCGTCAAGTTTCATATCGCTTTAGTGATGTATAATTGCATAACTATCGATATGACGCTAATTAGATAAACGTAAATATACAGAACATAGTCTATGGTGTAATTCCAATCTACAAGAGACATGACAATACTGTCTTAGTGGGATTGATTCTTTTTACTTAGAAATAAAATAGGCATATGGTTTATTTCACAATTTTTTTTTTAATGTGAAGTTCAATATCTTATTTGGCATGTAAAATATTGAAATAACGGAAACGAGTCTTATTCAATAAAAAGTTTTTGTTATGTAATATAATTTAAGGATTTCTTCACGGTGTTGTTCTTCAATGGTGTATGCTTTTCGCGCCTAAATGCACCCATAATGTACAAAAGTCAAAACCATGCACGTAGGACTAATTTAGTCACCTCAGTAAACAGTTTGTCTTTGATATGAACTTGGTTTATGACCAGATTGACAGTGGCGCAGCAATTAGCTTTTGTGCTGGGTTGTATATCGTTATACGTAACCGATTTTTGTATGATTATTTCGGATCTGGGTGTTTGTGTATTTAGTATAATATGTAGTAAATACAACCATGATACAGGATGAAACCTATTGGGGGGCAAAGTATAAGTAATAATGATTATGAAATAGTAGACTAGCACGTCAATTCTTAAAATATTTTTTGTTTTGTTTCAGATGATTTTGCAAGTGCCCTGATTTAAGTAAAATGTACTAGTATATTATTTGTTTAAATATTATAGAATCAAGTGATGTGATGTGAGTGTTTAGTTTGTGATCAGCATGTTGCTGGCGCTGTGTCGGCTGGTGGCCACTGCGGCAGTACTCGGAGCCACGCTAATGGCAATGGCAGCTAAAAATGGTAAGTTTTTAATTGAAACTTTTTTAGAGTCATCGTGGTTTAAAACATAATAAAACGAAAAAGCGACACAAAACAGACATAAATTTATAGGTAAGCCTAGAGAGAATGAAATAGACTAGAATATACAGTTTCACTTCTTCCACGTGTGATCTGTGGACACACACACATTTTTATAACTACTTGCTCGAAATAATTTTCATTATCTGTTGTATTGCATACTTCTGAGAAGAGGAGTTCACTCGTGGGCTTTGTTTTTCACCGTCGTATAAATGGTAATCTTCAATCAATAGTCCTCCATCCTTGGCTTTATTTTTGCTTTCCAATATATTTATTAGGTATTCCAGTTTTAGGTAAGATTGAGGTAGATTCTAAGCCTCTTTAGAATTTAAAAAGGTATTCCTATAGAACTGACATGAATCAATATATTGATTTAAATCTTGAATTGTTAATAAAATTGATTGCAATATTAATTGCTTATTACTTGCTCTACTAGTTTTAAGTATCATATAAATATAACTGTTGTTTTTGTCATATCGTTGAGCTATGGAATATTTGCAGACCAATTACGACGAAGAGGTATTTGTGCAGGCGATAATCACTGCGACTATCGATTGTTTTTCCTTACTGTTGATACTAGCAATCGTTTTTCGGACTATACCGTGCTTACCATCAGGGTTGTTGTGGTCATTATATCGAGTTAGGAAAAAAAAAACTTATATGTACAATATTGTTATTATATGTAGATTAAAATAAAAACGGACTCTAATAAAACTCTAAGCTTTAAGTTTAATTTCAGGTACTTAAACATCAGAAATGACTTAAAAATGAATACTTGAAACAATCTTAAAGATTTCTAAGCAAGTACATATGATTATAGTTCAATATGTGAAAATGTGACAATAATGTGTTGAACGTTACTTTATGATTATAACTCTGCAGTTACAATAAAATAAACGGTGAAAGCCCTGAAATCGTGAACTCGATAAAAGCAAAAGTATCGAATGAAAGTTGAAAAATCTTGCTGCCATTCAAAGCGTGAACTCGACAGCACGATTAATACTCGAGATGTGAAACCCATCTAGAATCGGAATAGGAGTGAGAATCGATACGAAATCAGCCGGATTCAGATCGGAAATCACAAGTTTTATTTTACTTTTGAGACAACTATAAAATTGGCTTGGATCTTCCCTTCGAGCGCTGTTTAATTCAACTCGTGGATTTGTAAACTTCTTGAGACGTTACTACTATTGCCGAATGGAATCGTTTCATTTTATAGTTTATCGATAAAGCCAATGCCCGCACGACTGGACGCTCTACGTGTTTTGTTTGTCCGTAGAACAGATTTCGAAATTTAAAATTTATTTTTTTTACGCCCTCCAATTTACGCAGAGAACCTTTTTATAAAATTAAACTTTTTTTACGTATAAAATGTAGACTATAAAATAAAGACAAAAGCTTTTTGATAACGAATATGATAAGCAAATATTGTATGTAAATTTTTAATGAAACATGCACTGATTTTATAATAATAATAGATTAGGTTGGCACTTTTGTTTAAGAAATTGTTAACTTAATACAAACAGAGCATTTTTTTTATCTGAAAAAAGTATGTGACTTTTATTACTTCTATGTTAAATATAATATGTTATTTCGGAATATAATATGAATAGTACGTACCTGAACAAAATGTATTAAAGTTAAGTTTATAAATTAAATTAAATATTTACTTTTAAAGTAATAGCCTAAGACGTCTGCGATACATAATACAAACAATTCTTACATTCTTTAATTTTTTTTCTTTGTATATTTCGATATAAAGAATTCTTGAATATTGAAATAACATAGTTTATTATAAAGCGTGGCGTCGTGTTCTTAATTTAAAAATTTTTTGAAACTCAGCCAGTC
The DNA here is from genome assembly GCA_036320925.1 of Automeris io. Taxonomy (NCBI): domain Eukaryota; kingdom Metazoa; phylum Arthropoda; class Insecta; order Lepidoptera; family Saturniidae; genus Automeris; species Automeris io. The sequence continues at coordinate 12,025,433 of JAUDJH010000018.1, read as the reverse complement.
TCTTGGGCGCCGTAAGCAGAAGAGCGCTTCAATCGCTGTTTTGCATATAAGCATTACCGCTGATTCCAGTTAGCGCTTCCCAAGGGCTTCTTTGCCGTAAATATTTTTTGTTCTATCAACGTAGCGCTGCACAAGCGTTGGATTTTTAAAATGTTTATTGACTGGTAATACAATTTTAAGTAAGGTATGTTCTATAAAGGCGTCCTTGAAGCTGTTTGTTTCTTTGTGTTGATTATACTTTTTTGTAAGCAATGATACCTGACTATACTGTCAGCGTTAATTTTAAATAAAAAATAACAATTGTCATTAAAACTTGTTTAATTTCTTGATGTTTAAAACAGATTATTTTATACGTTAACGTTTTCTATAAAATTAGGATCACGTACAAGATTTTAAACATTTTAAGTGAGTAGCTGAGGAATATAATATACGAGTTTATTTTTCCGTTTTTATATTTCTAGGTATTATTTATGTGGTTAACCTGCTTTTTGCTTGCATTGGTGCTTTTTATGATGCTAAAAGAAATCTGGATACGCAACATTTGCTATAAAATGTTAAATCTGATAAGAAAACTTTATGGCATAAAAAGTTTTCTGCGTAAAAACGCACGGTCTCATTACGTAGAATGAATTCAATGAAATGAATCATGAAAATGTCGTTATTCAGTAACTTTGTTACGATTACTGCCACAATAAAGTTTCAAATTATTTTTGAATGTTTGGGATTAACGCTTTCGTATACTGTGCGTGTATTGAATGAAAAAAAAACAGTTTTAAAACGCTCAGCAATAATATATGCTGGACTTATACTTTTAACTGGTTCTCCTATATAATTATTCCACAGATGCTTCCCGCATTGGAGCAAGCAGCCGAATGGCCGTCCAACCTTTTTTTTTAAGCGGACTTACTACTGATTGCCGGGAAAGGCATTTTCAGCTCAACCGAGCTTAGGGGGCGAGCACAGAAGGTGCTCAGCCAGCGAAGTTTTTGGGTTGGGTGGCAATGCAAGGGCACCCCTGTGGGTACGAACCTCGACTTGGACCGCATGCTAAATAAAGTACTAATCCTACGGGTGATCTACCAGCGTTTCGGAAGTGACTACCTTGAGAAGAAACGCCGAAAGAAACTCAAGGCTGCGTCGGAATGGAACTGCGCCTCGGAGCGAAAACGCACCGGTTAGCAGCAGTTGACTGGACTATCCTTCTTCAGCGCCGCCGGTGTCGTGGAATGAAAGTAGTGTGTGTGTGTGTGTGTACCTCACTGTTTGATCGATCGGTGGCCGTCCAACCTCACGCAAGCTGTATATAAAGGCAAAAGAACAGTGTTGCTGTATTAATAGATAGCTATAATATCAAGACAATGATATTAGTGTTGTCATAATAACAATGAGCGTAACACCAGACTAAAAATATCATGATTCATGGCTTACGTAAACAATAAAATTTGCAATGTACACTTTTTAAGCTATTATCACAGTTTACATAGAAGAAAATATTTATAAGTATTTGAGAGCTGGCATAACAATGGCGGCTGTAAATGGAAACTCAAGTTGTTTTTAGACTGCTTACCAAGGTCCACGAGTGTTGTGGTCACTGTGACGAGTCAGAATAATAAAAAAAATATATATCCCCGATATATGTTCTTTATAAATAAAGGGATTTTGAATTTCCTACACACACATGGTGCTAAATTATTAAAATATGAATGACGCGCTCCGTGTCGCATTGCGGCCATTGTGGAGGACTCCATTTTCATCCGGGATTACGTTTTTGTCCCATGTCCACCGTATTTTGAAATTAAAGCCAATTTTTGTAACTGCAGTCTTCGTTCTTTGTTATTTTTAGGGTTCCGTACATATGGGATAGTGTAATAAATATGTGTGCAAGAAGGTTGATACATAAGCTTAATTTGCTTTTTGTATGAACTAGTGAAAGCTAATTGGAATTTAAAAATAGGGATGTATAGAATAAACAATAGAAAATCTGGTATCTGCACGAAGAGATTCGCTTCTACGTTCTTCATGTGAACGGCTAAGGAATGGAATATGCTTCCAAAAGCATATTTCCACAATATTATGACTTAGGAGACTTTTTAGAGAAGAGTGAATTTGTTGGGCAGACGTGATCCATCTTGAAGTTATCACTATAGAAATAAAAAAAAAAAGTGGATATAGTCACTAATGTATTTCTGCTCACCCTCTAAGGGCTCTCATATACCGCCTAAGACTAAGAAGTTATCTATCTCTAAATTATGCCGAGTCGAATGGAATGTATGTGGAACGGTCTTCCGACGAGCGGGAATCCACCGTCCTATGATACTGGGTCCTTTAAACGTAACGTGAAGAGATATTCGTGCAGGCCGGGATAGTCACTTCGACTGTCGACTGTTACTCTTTACTGTTGACAGTTACAGTCGTTTTTTAGACTGCATTTTGCTTACCATCCGGAGAGGTGTGCTCGCTATCCCGAGACAGGATAAAAAAGGATATAGCATTATGATTATTATTATTATAGTGTTGCCGATATAGCATCGAACCCCTTCAGCTCTTTTTTTACACTGATTTGACATAGTAACTACATAGTACCTGATGGTAAGTTCAGTGTAGTCCAAAAACGAAAGCGACTATCAAAGGATGAAAATTCATTGATAGTCTACATCGTCATGTCGGCCCACATATACCACGACTGAAGGTCTCTAGGTATATGAGTTACTGGGTATACACAAGCTGATCCTGAAACGCGACGAGCCAAAGCGAGTCACTATGACAGTCTTTACACTTGTGTACTGTGGTCATAGCCCAGTTCGGGGAATCGCACTACCACCAAAAATAACTCAAAAAGTATTATTAGTTCACCCTGTGTATACAATGCTATATATCTTTTTAAAAGGAAATAATAAGGAAATAGCACACAATAATCGAAATCCCATCAGTATGCAGGAGGCTTACTCACTACACACAACACAAATAATATAAAAAACACGAAATAACGGGAAATAATGAACGTGGAATGACTCGGTATGATTTTTCTTTTATTGTAAGTTCAATTTTTCTTAACCCTGGCTGGGTGAAATAAATGTACTGCGTGTGATCGTATGTGGTAGCTTTTTTTGTTGACCCGGTTTAAATTCCTTCGGACCGTTAGGAGAGTGGTGAGGGCCTCTCCCCCGGTGTGTCGGACTTGCACCGACTAAAACCACCGGGGTGCCAGTCTATCCTCTCTTCGTCTTCGCCGGGCCTGGGTATCCGTATACTTCTGTGGTAGCTTAATAATTCAAATGCCATGAAGGGTCCAAGATGGCGGAATTAATTTATGTAAACTTTCAGATGTAGTGTGCGCGTGTGTGTTAGTTGATGTGCGTGGGCGTGTGCGTAGCTGTGGTGGCTTAGTGGATAGGAGACCAGTTTGCGCGGTAGCACAAGTGGTCGTAGGTTCGAGACCTAGTACGTACCTCTGGGTTTCTCCAGATTACGTACATTGTGATGAATCCGCGTTTGGATAGGATTTTCCACCACAATATGGGAATGAGACAACGATTCTGAAATGGCTAACAATCCTAGCCCCGATTGTGTGTCTCTCGCGTACAATGCGTTGCACTAACCTGACCGACAGCTCTCTCGCGGTCCCAGCTTGTCAGCTCCCGCGGCAGGCGGTTCCTCCCTGCTCCGCTCGTCGGGATCAGCGCAACGGTTGTAGACTTGGTGGTGATGAGGAAAGTCCGATAACACTTGCCGGCCGGCTAAACGTTCGAACACCACACTCTGCGATTTGTATTCCGACAAATAATGCTGTATACGGTGTCGCGCGCTCGCACGATGCACCTGTATCTTTCCTCCCGAATCTATTTATTGTGTTGAGAATTAGCAACTGCTTGTTGCGGTTACAATTTTCGAGTGACAATTTGACAAGTCGTGCACGCATCGCGCCATTCATAAGATGGCGCTCGCGACACATTTCGAGAGCCAATCATGTTAGGCCAAACTCGTGAATAAAATTTTACAGTTACGAAACATACATATTTAGACAAACATACTTACCCGTGAAGGAAACATCTTCAGGAAAGGCGCATGGTATCTGATAAAAACTGCATGTGCATTTGGCGGTAGGGCGATTGCCCGAACTGACTAGTGACCACAGTGGACAAGCGTAAAAATCATCATAGTGATTCGCTTTGGCCTGTCGCGTTTCGGGATCAGCTTGTGTATATCCAGTAGCTCATATACCTAGAGACCTTCAGTCGTGGTATATGTGGGCTGACATGACGATGTAGACTATCAATGGATTTTCATCCTTTCATAGTCGCTTTCGTTTTTGGACTACATTGTACTTACCATCAGATATTCTGTAGCCACTATGCTGGGCTAATTTAATAAAAAAATGTCTATGTGCCATGAGAACGACGATATGCTGTGCTATGACCAATCTATCTCTGCTGAACTCATAAGACACGTACCATGAAGATATTTTATTATTATAACAAGCTCAAATGTAATTTAAATTTCTAGTCAATACTGGTCAACTTTCTTCGAATACCAAAGCCAAAATCAAAACGCTTATATTGGAAAAAATCACATTGCCCATGCTCTAATAGAAACGCCGTAATGAATGGAAAAAAGCGTATATATATATGGGCAAAATGTAATCTGATTAGTGATGAACGATTACAAAATGTAGTCGTAATTTTAATTTTCTTGCTCTGTAATCATGATTAAAGCCATTTAAAACATTAAGAAATGCTGAACGTGTATACAATCTGGGATTTCGTAGTGTTTGAAACATAAATGAGCAAAATGCAGTCATGTTAATGTTAAAAAACGTAAAATGTTATTGTTAATCATTTTCATTAATCTGATTACATTTTGCCCACCTATGGCGTAACTTATGTCCGCAGTATAAATTTTTAATGACTGCACACAAGGGCGGCGTCATAAAACGCGTTGTAATACGCTCAGCTCAAACAGCCTACCGTATTACCCAGCAGTTATTCTAGGTTACGTAAATCCCGCGTGTGGTAAATTTTAACCGGATTGACCGTAAATTTTAGTATAACAAGAGTTTTCACTTATTTTCGCTGAGAATACAACCTCCTTTTTTGCTAGCAAAATTACTCAGGTTGATAGGGGTCGGAATGTTAAGAAAACGATGTTTGGCTAAATCAGGACAGAATTTGACGGCCATTTTGACTAAAGATATGGAGTCATTACAGCAAATGAAAACATATTCGTCTTGGAGTCAAAATATTTCAATTCTATATATATATATATATTTGGTCCTTACATATGAAATTGGCGTTTTGTATGGGAGGAACAAAAAGTCGAATATTTTTTAATATAATATATTTAATTAATCAAAGTATGAACCATTATTTTCTATGCACTTTTGCCATCTCATAGGTAGTTCATTGATCCCTTTATTAAATAACCAGTCGGACGGGAATCAATAAAATCTTTGAAGGCGATTTGGACTGCCCCATCGGAGTTGAATTTTTTCCCTTGCAAGAAGTTATCCAAATTTCGAAAAAAAATGGTAATCTGTTGGAGCAAGGTACGGGGAGTACGGAGGATGTCTTAGACTTTCCAATTGAAGCTCTTCTAATTTAGTAGCCGTCTGTTGCGCAGTGTGTGGTCTAGCGTTGTCGTGAAGCAGCAGTGGCGTGGAGCGATTGACCAGCCTAGGTTGTTTAGCCGCTAGCTTTTCCATCATGGTTTGCAATTGCTGACAATAGACATCAGCCGTAATAGTCTGGCCAGATTTGAGAAAACTGTAATGAACAATACCGGCACTAGTCCACCAAACGCTTACAAGTAACTTTTTTGGGGTTAATTTTCGCTTGGGGCAGGATTTGGCTGGCTGGCCAGGATCCAACCATTGCGCTGAGCGCTTCCGATTATCGTAAAGAACCCATTTTTCATCACAGGTAATGATTCGGTTTAAAATATCTTCATTATTGTGCCGGTTTAGTATTGTAACACAGCAGTCGACGCGCGTTTGCCGGTTTGCTTCAGTCAATTCGTGAGGTACCCACCTTTCAAGCTTTTTAATCTTCCCAATTTGCTTCAAGTGAATTAAAACAGTTTTATCACTAACATCGCAGCCTGCAGCTAACTCGGACGTGGTTTGCGATGGATCCGCTTCCACAATAGCCTTCAACTCTTCATTATCAACTTGAGTCTCAGGCCGTCCACGGGGCTTGTTCTGCAGGTCGAAATTTCCAGAACGAAAACGTTGGAACCAAAAACGAACTGTGTTTTCTTTTGCAACACGACCGCCATACACATCATTCACCCTTCGAGTTGTTTCCGCAGCACTAGTGCCACGGCGGAACTCGTACTCGTAAATAATGCGATATTTTAAGTTTTCCATTTTGTAAAATGAGTGACGCAAACAGAAGAAAAAAACAAATGAATGACGATCATCGAAGCACAAATACATGAGTCTATAGCTGTACAAATTTGAATTTGGAATTCCTTACCAAAGAGGAGAAATTTGTGATTAAAGTGGCCAGTACGAAAAACGCCAATTTCATATGTAAGGACCTAATATATATGTCGGAGGGAGAGCGTCTACATTGTTATTAATTGAAACGTCAGGTTTAGTGCCTGGATGGAATCAGAGATGGCGTTGCAATCGTAATCAACTATCCGATTTGGTGCTAAATTGAATTATGAAATTGGCAGCACTGCATTAAGTAGAGTTGGTCGGGATTAGTCATTTTCGAAGGCATTCATATTTGGACGGTAGAAACGATCGCACGGATCTCAGAGATCGTCGCGTTTCCTTCCTACAATGAGTGATGAAGACAGTCCACGTGATGCCCTGACAGCCTGTATCCCGTCATATATATATGTATATATAGACATATATATATATAGACAGAGATGGGTAAAATGTAATCTGATTAACGATTACAAAATGTAGTCGTAATTTTAATTTTGTTACTCTGTAATCTTGATCAAATCCCTTCAAAACATTAAGGAGTCATAAAAGTGTATGCAATTGAGGATTCCGCAGTGTTTAAAACATAGACGAACAAAATGCAGTCATATTAATGATAAAAAACACAAAGTGTAATCATTTTTCATTAATCGGATTACATTTTGCCCATCTATATATATACTATTTATAAGTTCTAAATAACAAAGGAAAATAAATGACAAATTAAAGACTACGAAACCATTTGTAAGGCTCATAGGGCAGCCAGTGAATTTGGAACAAACAATGCTACAAGCATAGACAGCTTTAATTAATAGAATTAATATGATTAGCTTAATATATCATATAACCATGATTAATATAAATTCATGGGGATCTCATTTCAAATTATGCTGTTTTATTTTAGTGAAAAGTTTAGGGACGTTTATATCGCGAGGCAAATTACTTATTAATACTATCGATATAATACATGTACTTTTATAGACGATGGAGATATTCAGTATTCGACTGTTATTCCAAATATGTATGTATGTATGATAATTCGCTTCCTCCAGGGGGGGGGGGGGGGGGGAGATGTAAAGATAGTATCTATACTATCTCTAGACACGATGGTCGGTATCGGCGCTGTTCATTGGCCTAGAATTGACAGCTGTCACTAGGGTCATTTGAACGAACCAAAACCAACCAAAGATATCGCACAGAATAATATTGTAATTAACTTTACCATAAATATCATTAGAAAGACGGAACAATAGCTTTTATGGTTGTTTCTTTGGTTTCAGGTGAGATTGGTATAAGCGGTGTGTTGTTGTGTAAATTTACAATTGTGTTAAATAAACATTCTTTGGTTTCAGAGAAACTCATTTGTTATTGTTCCTAAACTTATATAAGCACATTATATGTAAAAATAGTGATATCCTAAGTAATCATTAATAATAATAAAACTAGATAGTTCGTTTAAAATAAATTACAATTATCACATTTAGGGACGATTACACACATGAATAAATGATTTTTTTTACACTTGCTCGACATAGTGACTACAGAGTACCTGATGGTAAGTACAGTGTAGTCCAAAAACGAAAGCGACTATCAAAGGATGAAAATCTATTGATAGTCTACATTGTCATGTCGGCCCACATATACCACGACTGAAGGTCTCTAGGTATATGAGCTATTGGATATACACAAGCTGATCCCGAAATGCGACAAGCCGAAACTGGTCACTATGACGGGCTCTACACCCATGCACTGTGGTCGCGATCCAGACGGGCATCGACGCCCTACCACCTCGCTGGAGCTCGTTTAGTACCACCCAGGAGTCACGTGTAGGGAAACTAGGGTAAAGCCTACGGACGCGAGCAGCTTCAACTCCCAAAATAAAATAAATAAGAATTAATTATTAAGTATATGTTTTACCTGTACTAAGCCAGGATAAAGTACGAAGGGAAAATGATTAAATACCCGTTTATCTAAAATTACGTTAAAGGAACTGTATTTACTCACTAATGAATTGTGCGCCACACGTGTTACGATGTCCAAAGTTTTACGGATAAATTCTCACTTGTTCGTAAATTTTTCTTTATGATTTATTAAGGACTATAGATATTTACATTTTTAGTAGTTATAATAACGTAAAATAACTTTGTCCCGAATTAACTCCCTTGTCTAAGAAATCATAATATTTAAAAAACTAACAAAATTTTTTTATGAGAGAGAATAAGAATATAATAAATTAATATAATAATAATTTTATTACTTGTTCTAAGTTTTGGTGCAATAAATGTACCCTGTGATAAAGGAATGGAGTTTTTACTGCTTTTGAGCGTTAAATATTTCTGACTGTACTTTTTCCAATGTCATATAAAGGTCAAGGGTCAACCCTGGGGCTTCATTGAAAATTCAGAGGCAGCGACGTAATTATTCCGTTCCTCGTTTAATCAAATGATTGTAAAAAGAATTCGATTCAGTACGGTTTACTAGATTTTGTCGAAAGCTGTAGTTAAAAAGGGAGAGCTATTTGAAATTCTGTTATAAATCCATTTGGAGTGGGCCCGCATGATTGGTTATTGGCTGTCTCAAATTGGGCTCAATGACACAAATTTTATTCTTTAGAGAATTGGACCGTTCATTTCTATTTTCTATGTACTTTACACGGTTGTCTAGACCCTAGTGATATCGGCACCTTCAACAATTCAACAACATTGTAATTAATTTTCGGATAGCTTACAACAAAGCGGTTTTTTTATACTTTAAATTTGCTATCATTACATTTTAATAAGACGGAATTAATATTTAAATACATTAGCCTCGTCCGTATCACAAGTATATCTACAAACCTAGGCTTAGAAAAACCAAATTTTCGCTAAATGAAATTGGAATTTTGTATAACTCTTCATACGTTATAAATGCAAAAAGCAACGATTTACGGGTCAAAGTAAAAGTATATGGAAAATATATCAAAAATAATGAACAAGAGAAACTTCTGTCTGAAGAAATGTAACTATACCCAAGACGTCGCTTGCACTAGAGGAATCAAGAGGCGGAATTATTCTCTTCGAAGAGGCTCATTCCGAATTCAGTAAAAGCTTTACGCACTCGTTGACTCGAACCGCAGACGTAACTGTCCTTATTTTTTTTCTGACCAAAATAAGTGGCCGTAAATTCGACGAGAATCGGCCGGTCTCTTCCTACCTAATTCATGTACATATATGCGCATTTTCTGGTACATTCATCCTCTAATTTGGGTCATACGGGGTCGAGAGATGAATTTGTCTAATTTACATTTGTCTTAGGGCGTATTAGCTGCGCCAAGTTTGGCTAGTTTCATTTTTCTTCATTTTAAGAAGTTCATTCTTTCTTAACATTCTTTTATTTTGAATTGTTGAATGAGATAAACTTTTCAGTCCCTCTTCAAGACTTTTAAATCGTGTGTCTTTTTCTATTTCATTTTTCTTTTTCTATTATTATTCTCTTAGTAGAATGTTCTCTAGCTATTACAAATATATAATACTTTTTGTAAATCTTTTGGCCTTTTTCTCTGTTATTTATCTTTAAGTTTTATTTTTGTTTCGTACGTAGTTGTGTTATGTAAGATTTGTTGACGAAATAAAAAAAAAACAGAAAGGAAACTATTTGTATTTTTTTTTCGTTTAGATAAAAATTTAGGAGGATGAATTTAACAAACAAATCTTTTAATTTTGTCGTGTAATAAGATGTTTGTATTTATTGTATTATTTGTAATATAAAAGCAGTTGATACTCAAGTACAGGTGATGAAAAATGATTATTGTGTTTTTAAGAAAATTATTATAGAAGACATGGTAGCTAACACAGGAAGAAAGACAAAATAGAAAGTTGACTTTTAAGACGAAAAATAGCATGTGATATATTATAAACGGATTTCTTAGTAAATTTAAATAGCTACAACGAGGCTGGCATAGTCATCAATGATTGCACTAAAGCCTCATTAAATATTTGATTTAAAAAAAAATAGCTACAAAAGTTTTATAAATTAGGAAAGGTGATCCCAAAAACAATGGTTGAGAAGATTTGATTTCCTTGTCATATAGCTTACATATCATTTTTAAATAGAATTTGATCTACATCATTCTATTGTAGTGAGATTAGAATATCCTAAAACCCTATATACTATACTTTTCTAGTTATTTTTCTATTTCCTCTCATTTCTAGCCATATTAAAAAGGCTGAAGACAGTTTTCTCGTAGTTACAAAGTATTGTGCATCCCAAGAGACAGAATTTGTGACTTGCACAGAACCTAGGAACCGTTTTGTTCTTTTTGCTGGAAAAACTTTTATTCCGTGTTCCTTCTTCAAGTGCTTTAGTTAAAAGTTTCATTATGACTCCTCGGTCTTGTATTTCATGTCCTTCGGCTTTAAGAATATTTAATTTTCCCGTTTCTATATTCCTTATTTAATTTCTATTTACGTATATTTGATTTGTAGTATTTAATGCTTAATTTATATTTTCAATAGCTTTTATATGTATCTTTTTTTGTATCCCGGGGGAAAATCTTGCATAGGACCATCAGGGACGCTGTGAGGGCAGCGACTCCGGTGTGTTTTTTTACACTGGCTAGACGTAGTGACTACAGAGTACGTGATAGTAAGTACAGTGTAGTCCAAAAACGAAAGCGACTATCAAAGGATGAAAATCCATTGATAGTCTACATCGTCATGTCGGCCCACATATACCACGACTGAAGGTCTCTAGGTATATGAGCTACTGGATATGCACAAGCTGATCCCGAAACGCGACAAGCTGAAACTGGTCACTATGACGGGCTTTACACCCATGCACTGTGGTCGCGATCCAGACGGGCACCGGCGCCCTACCACCGCGCTGCTGCTCGTTTAGCACCACCCAGGAGTCACGTGTAGGGAAACTAGGGTAAAGCCTACGGACGCGAGCAGCTTCGACTCCCAAACAGACTTATACTGACTAAAAACCCCCGGGGTATCCCTTTGATTACTCCACCCGAGCCTGGGAAGCCAAATTCATCCAGACACCCAGGGAACAAGAAGCCTTGTTGAGGCTACCTCTCTGAGAGGGGAAGGAGTAAAGCCCACCCCTCCAAAACCTCTCTCCCAGGTGATGCGCCGGACACCGTGCACCGTCTCCCTCTCATCCGGGCAGCAGGCTCCCTTAAGTCTACTGCCCGGTTTTATATGTATCAGTATAACATTAACTAAGGATATTTTTATATATCTACAGTATTTATATGATTTCCCTGTAAAGTATGATAGAATAATTTTACCATTTTTTTATTTATTAAAACTAAAATATCAATTATCTAAAATCTCGTTTGTGATATTTAATCCACTATGATAACAACACCTATATATATACAATCAACATGAAAATACAAAACAGTGCTATAAAATTTACAAATAGAATGGTATTCTAAACCTATCCGATAGTAATTAGCATGGATGGATATGTAGATACGTACGAGATAAAACTTATATACCTTGAGATACTGTTTGTCCCACTTTCCCATTGATCCAATTTCTGTACATCAAGGACTTGGTATATCGCAGTGCTAATTGAAAAGAATGAAGTTACGAGATAGTTTCTCCAAAGTTAGAAATCGTATCATGTTCTTAGAGATGACGTGTTATGTTCTAATTCATGCTTTTACAGCCTTAGTATTTTCATTATTATTTGATTATCGTTTATCAAATATTATATATTTATGTTTTATTTGAGGACTAACAGACTATATAATTACGTGGAGTAAAAACTCTGTCTACATTGGGAAAGGAATAGATTTTTTCGTGCAAATTAAAAAGGATAAAACATGTGCCTAGAACTCTATAAGTCCTCGTGACATGAAACTTGTTTTCGTATCATAAGGAGTTGTTAACTAATAGTTACAAAAGGTATCCCGTCTTTATTTTATTATTTTTCTATGTTGTGGCGTGGTGGCTGCCGGCAGAATAGAATAGCACCCCCCTCTTCTTGCTGAGGTGTCGTAAAAGGCGACTAAGGTATCTCTTGAACACCGGAATTCTACCAGGTGTTCAGAGAAGGACAACTCGACCAAACCTGTATCCCGCTCCCTCCCGATCGTACTGGTTCTCCATTCCATCAGGCCTGAGGGAGCTCGGACGAGAGAGTGTTTTTCTGGTAGCGCGTCCAGTTATGCACTTAAATATCTCCTGCGCAATTGACTGTTTCCGAAAACTGGGCCTTGATTTTCTTAATCGGCGTTGAAACAGTCGCCGTGGCCGAATCCGGCTAGGACATCATCATTTTTCTATGTAAACGTAATGGCAAATATTTTGAAGAATTGGTGAAGAAAGTCAAACTCTAAATATACCTGCTACATCAACAACATTTTAACTTTAGCTGTTCTTACATTATCTTGTTGTTTAAGGTTTTTTTGTTTTCGATCAAGTATGTGAAGTTTTAGATCAAATAGTTGGTTTAGTTTTTTTGGGAGTCGAAGCTGCTCGCGTCCGTAGGCTTTACCCTAGTTTCCCTACACGTGACTCCTGGGTGGTGCTAAACGAGCAGCAGCGAGGTGGTAGGGCGTCGGTGCCCGTCTGGATCGCGACCACAGTACATGGGTGTAAAGCCCGTCATAGTGATCAGTTTCGGCTTGTCGCGTTTCGGGATCAGCTTGTGTATATCTAGTAACTCATATACCTAGAGACCTTTAGTCGTGGTATATGTGGGCCGATATGACGATGTAGACTATCAATGGATTTTCATCCTTTGATAGTCGCTTTCGTTTTAAGACTACACTGTACTTACCATCAGGTACTCTGTAGTCACTATGTCGAGCCAGTGTAAAAAAAATAAAAAATAAAATACGCTATATGCTATATGGCTCCTGCCACAAGCATGACCTAAATTATGAAACTTATGTAAGCTGTATTATCTGATAACGTTTCACTGCTCCAGAAGTTTCCAGCCATGCGCACCCTTGGCCTGTCCGGGAACCTCCGAACGTTTTTACACTAGCTCGACCAAGTAACTATAGCGCAGCCCAAAAACAACAGCTACTATCAAAGGACAAACATCCACAGATAGTCTTCGTCATCATATCGGCGCTCATATACTACGACTCTAGGTGTCTATGATCGACAACTGGCTATATACAAACTGACCATGAAACGCGACAGACCGGAGCGAGTCTCTTTGACGGTCTTTACATTTGTGTTCTGTAGTTACGACTCAGTTCGGGCAATCGCCCTACTACATCAAACCTTTTATTTGTAACCCGGGGTAAATTTCTGCATAGAGCCATCACGGCTGCTCTGAGAGCCTACTGAAGAAGCCCTAGAGAATCCTACAGATTAAAACCCTCGGGGTGTCCCTCTAATTGCTCCATCCGAGCCTGGCAAACCAAAGTAATCCAAAAACCCGGGGAGTGGAAAGTCTTATTGGGACCACCTCTCTGGGAAGCGTGGCTGAAAAGAGCCATCCCTCAAAAACCTTCTCCTCCCTCCTCCATACACTGTGCACGGCCTCCGAATTTACAACAAGCTCGGGTTCTTCGCGAACAAAGCTGTTTGGATGAAGAGAATAACATGGACATTGATGACAACTGATGCTATTTTTACTATTAATACTCCTTTAACATGGTTAATTGTTTTTCATTGATTTTATAAAGGTTTCCGATAAAGCTATAAATCTGACATTACATTTGTAGAGCCATAGTACATTAATTCATTAACTACTGATACAAGAGATCAACATGCAATACGAAAACAGAAAATATTTGATGATTCAGCTCAGCTACAAACAAATAGATTAATGACAGAACACCTCTTACTGTTTCTCTCAGTTTTACGACAACAGCGTGACAGAGTGCCTTCAAGAACTCCGCAACCTACTTTATAAAGTCAGGGACATGTTTATGAGCTAAGTTTTGAGCTTACAACGACTATCTGTTACTTTGAGAGTTGACAATTCCGCAGAAAGCGGTCCCCGGGAGCGTAGCCCTATGCTATATTTTATACGCGTGTAATAGATTTTGTACCTGTGTTACATTTCTTGTTAGAAAGTTTTCGTGTGCCGACTAAGTTCCCATCTACATAGTAAGCGATTGTTACAATTGTATTTACTTCCTTAGTATTTTGATATTGTGATATATTCATTAGATGGATATCAATAAGAAAAAATCCTTTAGTGTAATTCTATATACTTACTTTCTTATTGCGTCTGTGATATTCAAAACGTTTAGTAGATTGTTCAAAATTGTATTTTTAATTTTTAGAGAGAACTTAAGATTTTTGTTTTCTGTAACTTAACCTAATTATCGTTCAACTCTAGTTCATAAGAAATAATCTTTATAACTATGGATTTGGTAAGTGTACTTTTTCACAGACAAAAAATTTACTATTTTTTAGCATAAAGCCTCATTATTTTGTCGTTAGGACGTCTGATAAAAGTTTAAGATTCGAAATGATATTCTTCGACCTTCGATTCTGAGTTTATAACTTTCAATCGAATCAAATACTTATCAGCTGATGTTTTAATAGAATTTATTTTCAGACAGGCTCAATTTTTTTTAGCTGTAGATCAGGCGGCTAGTAGCAAATTATGATTCTTCTGTCCATAGCCTTGAGTAAAATAGCAGAACCTTTGCCTTTTTGTAGTATTTGACCAAAGGTCGATTTCTAGCCAAAGCTATAGCCGATTAATCAGCCATCACCACTTAAATTTCATCCAATTTTGACTGAAAGTGATCAATACAACTATTTTCAAAATTTTAAAATTAAAGTTTTGTGTCCACTATATAAAAGCAACTCCTAGAAACGATTAAAATTAGTTTGACAAAATAATAACATTTCCGTGATTTGAAAATAATCCGCTCATTCATAACAATTAAACAACTCCGTATAGAAACATCCGTCTTCGTTCAAAATTTCGGCTCAATTTGGTCTAAGGTCAAAGATTTCGCCGAAAGCTGCCAAAGGCAAAATAGAGTTTTCGATCATTCACATCTTTTTTGTCAATAGCCTGGAGTCTTATCTCTGTTTATATTTTAGCAATATAAATAGGTTCACAAAAATACACATTAAAGCTTCAAGGATCTTTTCTGCCTCTTTATCTATTTCCAGCTCATTGAAAGCAAATATTGCGCAATGAAGAGCATTCCAAAGTTCCAGCTACCCAACAGATCCATCGTAGCCGGTCCCCAACTTTGTGTGACACGCAGTATCAAGTTAGCTCGTAAATTCGGATCGTTGCTCCTAAAGTGTCACACAGTTGGAAAAGACAAGTTTTATTCGCGTCACAGGAGACTTGAGATATATTTCCGGCGTAATCAAAAGTACCGAATAATCAAAAGATGACATCCTAAATATTAATACATAGTCAAAACCGTTTATGGTGACATCGTTTAGAATAACACACCGGTTATAATAACCCAAAACAAAGGTCCCGGTTGAATGCTATATGACCGATCGTATCTCGAAAATATCATGGGTTGTTACGGCTAAATATGAGTAGTCCCTTCGATGTCGAACTTATTTAACAGGTGATTTTAAAGACGAGGGAGATATTCAAGAAGGATATTCAGCATTCGATTCTAATTCCAAACATGTAAAAAATACTTTTTTTTTAATATTGCCATTAAAACAAAGTAAATTACAGTCAAAATAGTTCTGTAATATATATGGACAATTACACACATGAATAAATAAATAAAAATTTATTATTAAGTAGATATTTTACCTGTAATAAGCCAGGATACAGTCCGAAGGGAAAACGACTCAATTTGTTTACCTAAAACTACGTAAAAGGAAATTTATCTACTTACCATTCTGCCGTGCGTCACACGCGTTACGGTGTTCACACTTTTTACGGATCAGTTTTCATTTGTCAATCGATATCTCCCTTCTCTATAAAATAGTCCTGTTAACAGTATATCAAAACGTATCAGAGATTTTTAAGCGTACGTTTTAATAGCTTTTTTATCCAGCAGCATTTTACGCCGACACACCTTCTTAACCTGTATCAGCCACAAGTACGGTCGTGTGTGGAGTATTGCTGCAACCATTTGCGCGGCTCCACGAAACACCATTAGGCAGTCTTGGACTTAATCGATAGCTGAGCTCGGCAACACATTGTCGATGAATCTCTTACGTCGCGTAAACTGCTCAATTTGGAACACTGACGTAGAGTGGCGTTTCGGTTTTTTATAGACTACACTCTGGAGGAAGTGCGGCTGAGTTGCGCAATTTAGTTCCTCCCTTCCCCTTCTACTATAATTCGACAAGACCCCGTGCGGGTAAACCCATAAGTGGTTGACATTCCATCAGCTCGCACGAGGCGATTCCCTTCCTGCGTCTGTTTTTCCAACGTCTTATAACATGGAAGTCTTCAAACTTTGAGTGGATTGGTATTTACTGGGTGAGTGCGCTCCATCGTCGAACTCCTCATCACTTTACGGCTGGTGAGGTTGAGGTCAATCGTAAGCCTGTCTGTAGTAAAAAAAGCTCTTAGGTTATTATGACAAAAGAATGTACAAAACCATTCGACTCTTCCTTTTGACTATGCTTATTTGTATGAAAGCAGGCATTATCAGACTAATTATTTTATAATTATGAGTACATATATAGTCTTAGTATAGGCAAAATTTAAAAAAATCCGTTCAATTTGGTAAATATTACACCATTTTTTTCCAAAATAATTTACGTTCTAATTTTTATTACAAAATATTCAGAAGTGGGATTCACGTATAATTCCTGTTTAGAGATGGGGAAAAGCGTAAAATGGCTGGTGATTTAAACGCGATAAACAAATATCACAAGGACCGGGATCGAGATAGTATTATAATAATACGACGCGTTCAAAAGAGATAAAACGAATATCATCTACTCTCTCTGTTATCATTTTCCCGTGCTTATCCATTATCGACCTGTGCCATTGAAGTCTTCTAAATTAGACTGAATGTTTGAATTTTGCAAGAACACTCCATTATTTCGCGTTCTTGTTTTGCTACGAAACAAAAGAATACATTTTTCATTTTTAAAGATTTTTTAAACTTCATCTGGAAAATACATTTTTTTTTACCTTTTTAGTCAATATTATTTCTTTAATTAGCAATACGGCTTTCAAGCTCCGATAATATTAATATACAAGGACTAAGACAAACAATATTTTATCTTTAAAACTAGGTCAAACAATGTTTTCATATAATGTAAGAAATTATCTGCTCTGTGTACACGTTCAGCAGTAAATATAATGATGCGGTTTCAATAACATTAAAGCCATTTTGTAAAAAGTCTAGTTTTAAATACCTTTTTGCATATATATAAAAAAACGTTTGTGGCTGTAGTGGCACCGTGGATAAGAGACCGTGGTGCATACGCAGCAATCAGAGTAGTTATAGATTCATATTTCAGTACGTACTTCATGGTTTCCTAGATTAAATACCGATTTAGTTACCTCATAAACACAAAATATTTTCGTAATTAAATACAAAATTGTATGAATTTTCTTACCTCTGATGCAATCCTGTAAAAGCTAACGTTTTAAAACGTAAACTAATTCAAAAAGCTAATCTTATATAAACGCACACTTAAGGTTCAGCTATTAAAGAGGATTAGCTTTAAATAAAAAATAAAAAATACTGGTATCGACCTTTTGACTGATTTAAAGATTTTTTGCCAAACACACAGATTCAAACTAACCACGTGGCACAAGTAGCTTATACGGGGAAATGGGGGGTTAAACAGGAAAACATAACGAATGAGAAATGACCATGTTTTGTATGTTTTGAGTATAGCTTATATGACTCTGGTTATATTCATTTGAAGTACAACCCGTTTGAATGATATCGCCTTGGGAATCTGTTACGGATCTTTTAGAGCATATTTTTTGTATTTTTTTTTAATAACAAATACAGTCTACCTAGAGGAAAATGGCTACTGTCACTCATAAAGGAATATATCACCAGAATTGTAGCCACTGTGCTACCGTAATTGGAGGAAAAGTGCAAAATCTCATAATAATAATTGCAATTGAATTCCTAGAAACATATTTTTTTATATATTTTTTATATATCAATGATGATAGCTCTTATGTCTTTAGTTATAGTATTTTATAGGTGAGTATCGTGTCCTATATAAGTATCATGAACTTTATTAAGCCGGTAGTTATGTAACACTAGTTTGTATGGGACATCCTGTATGTGTATGTATTATATGATCTATCGATCTATTTGTATATTATTTTATTTTTCTGCTTTTCATATTTATTATATAACTTTAAAATGTTTCCGTCGAGCGGCGGCTCAGCTCTAGATGGCGCGTAGAGCGTCGCACAACAGGCCAACACACGCTGAGCCAAGTGCTCTTTAAGATTGATGTAAGCACACAGAATTCTTGATGTAATATTATGTATCATTGTTTTATCTACCACATGTATATGTTGTAAGTTGTTTTTTATTCACAATAAATGTTTCTTTCTTTCTATACTTATTTTGTAAAGATAAATAAATTTCCACTCCGATGTAGCCTTGAGTTTCTTTTAGCGTTTCTTCTCAAAATAATCGCTTCAGAAACGCTAGATTAACACAGTTGCGTTCTTTTCACGGCTGGCTGCTCAAGTCAAGGTTTGCATCCACAGGAGTGCCCTTACGTTGCTCCCCCAACCCATAACTCGTTGGTTGTGTACCTTAAATGATGGCTTCTCTCGCCCGATGAAGTTGTAAAGACCTTTCCTGGCTAACAAGATTTTATCCTGCCAAAAAAAGGAGGAGTTTGCTGGCAATCGATAAACTCTGAAACTATTGAACAGGTTATAATCATCCTTTTACAGTTAAATGCTCTATTAGGAACCCTGGGGAAAATCCTACATATGGCCGTAAAGACAGCTGAGACCTGTCTTGGTGGTACGATGTACTGACTAAAAACTCTTAGGGTGCCACTAAAATTGCTGCTAGCTGAGCCTGAGAGTCCAATTTTCTCTTAGCTTAGCTTGGTGAGTAAGAAATTTTATTCAGGTGACCCTCCTGGAAGAGTAGAGTAAACACATGTGGACCGTCACTTGATAAGCAGAGTCCTTCAAGTCTACAACCTGGTACTATTAGATGCTTTTTTTTTATTTGGGGAAAATCCTCATGGGACCCTCTCGGTCGCACTGGGGGGTTACGCGAAACCGAGGTGTGTCGGACTTGTACCGACTAAAAACCCCAAGGTGACTTCTTCTGCGCATTGACGGGAACTGCGGGACCTGTAATCAATTCGCCGCAGCCCGTCGCGCCGCGTCCGCTGGGCACAAACTCGGAGGAAGATATCTTCCCCGACACTGCTCATTGTATTTAAGCAGAGCACACTATTAGATGCTTATATTATCCCGAAAGAATATATTTTACAAATATTTAGATTTAAGACTGAAATAATGATACATAGCAAAAGTACTCTTTAAAGTGAAAAAATCGTGGGCACAGATAATAAAAAATAAAAGGTCAATCTTGTATCACATTATTTGCAGTACATTTTTAATTTCACGTAACATGTTCCATTTCGCGTAAAGAGCTAAATTTAATCAAGCGAGAACCCTTAGCGGAGGCCGTTACGAACGTCGGTGATAGGCGAATTTGAAATTGGAACGTTGCGTTACGTCACTGCGCTGTGACGTTTATTGTTTTTTATATCGCTAGGGATGCGGAGCTGTCGAGATTTTAAGCTTTATCCCGGAGTTCGTGATATCGTGTCACAAATGTTTTAATGAATATATATTTCCTTTTTGCGCTGGTCTTTGGTGATATTGAAAACTCGATCGGTTTTAAATATAATTAAATTCAAAGTTTTTTTTTTTCTTGTATATATGAATAAAGGGCATGTTACATTTTTTTATTCTGACTCGACACAGTGCCTATACCAGGCTTGGTGTTAAGTATGAAGTAGTCCAAAAAATGATAACGACTATCAACAATTAAGATAAGCCTGTTGGTAGTTGTAGTATCATGCCAGCCTGCATTATAGGATGGCGGGAACACGCTCCCCAGAAGACTATTCCACAACTCAATGACACGGCAAAAGTGAGAGTTAATGAACTTGTTAATCCAAGGCGAGATGTGAGTTTCCGTATAATTGCGACTCCATAAAACTGATTTTTTTTTTAATTTTTCAGAAACGTTAAAAAAAATTAACAAACATAAATACTAGTCATTTTGACTAGTCCTTGTAAGCCTAGTGTTAATTAACTAACACTAATATTAACACGAGAAAATACATGTTTAATATGATTAACTCGATTGTTTGAATAACTCGATTAATAATATCGAGTCATGGATGAAACAACTCTATCAGGAAGTAAGGATGTTACATGTTTTTATATGGCTTATATTTTCTCTTGTATTTTTCGTAGATTGGAAATGGCAAAGTTATAAATGCTCGTATTTAGTAAGAAAATAAGATGTGGTCACATTTATTTTACTTCCACGGGATATCATTAGCGGAAAAATGGTTTTTATTTATCAATACATGAAGTATCAGAAACATTTGGGTCATTAGGAAGGCTCATTCATGAAAAAATAGATATATCAATTATTGCTGTAATATTTTTAACATAAGTTGTAGAATAATGATTGTGACTCAAATCAATCTTCTTTCCTTGAAGGACACTATCATTCTCAGAAGATAAAGAACTAGAAAACTCAGACCCAAATTTAGATGTCGATTTGGGTACTGCTTTTTATCTTACTAGGATATTACTCTACACTTGGTTGAGGACCAGAGGTCCGGTCCGGTCCTCATATCGGTTGACAAAGGTACTCACCCGCTGTTTTGGGTGGTACTAGTCAGAAACGTGCATGAAGTATTTGAACAAGGTAGGCAGTGTTCGCGTAATTAATTAGAATATTATATTATTATAGTAAACATTATTAAGTTCTTATACGAATGAAACATGGTGTAAAAAAGAATACGGATGAATATAGGTAGGTAGGTATTTGTTCATATTTAAGTAATTAATTTCGGACCTATTTATTGTAGGGCATGCAATGTTTTCATGCATGTATGGAATGAACGCTACTGGTACCAGTACTTCATAACCTGTAGTGAGATGACGCCGAGGTGCTATAACTGTGACGGATCCTCGATGAATAATAATGATCCTTTTTCCGTAGGCTTTACCCTAGTTTCCCTACACGTGACTCCTGGGTGTTGCTAAACGGGCAGCAGCGAGGTGGTAGGGCGTCGGTGCCCGTCTGGATCACGACCACAGTACATGGGTGTGAAGCCCGTCATTGTGACCAGTTTCGGCCTGTCGCGTTTCGGGATCAGCTTGTGCATATCCAGTAGATCATATACCTAGAGACCTTCAGTCGTGGTATATGTGGGCCGACATGATAATATAGACTATCAATGGATTTTCATCCTTTGATAGTCGCTTTCGTACTCGGACTACGCTGTACTTACCATCAGGTACTCTGTAGTCACTATGTCGAGCCAGAAAAAAAAAGAATGCCCTACCTGGTCCTTCAAGCGGGCATATCTAATACTAATAGTAGGAACGGAGATCTCGCCGCCAACGCTAATAACATATATGCTTGGCAGTAAGAGGGCACGGAAGACGGTTCACAAATTCTGTGAGAACGTACTGTCCGTGAAAGAGACGGCGGAAAGAGAGCGGGAGAGACAATTCTCACCTCTGTTCTCCTAGCCTTACAGCCGTCGATTGGAATGCTGGAGAAAGACTTTCTCACGTAACCTCTCTCCCTAAAGAATATGATATCTAGCGGCGCTCTTAAGCGAGGGCGCCGTCCAACATTTCCTGGTGTGAGCTGTACGCGATGTATTCTCACGATGACGGGAAGAGACACCTCGGTGCTTTTAGTCAGAAAGAGTCTGACATACCGTGGTAGTGACCCTCACCGCTAACCTGATGTTCCATGAGGATTCCTACCGGGTCAAAAAAGGGCTGATTTTGAGCTGACACCCATTTGTTGTGTCAAGTCGTAGGTATTGATATTGGCTACTGTTATTTTTTACAACAGATGACGGATACAAAGCAAATACGGACGAAATGCGTATGCTACCACACAAATTATATTACGGTAACTGTGAAACGTATTTTCACGGATCAGAAACAGTGTACAAACACCCTTATAATATCACCATAAAATGCTACCACCACCATAATTACTTATTATATAAGCCGTGGTGGCTGCGGGCAGAATAGAATAGCACCCCCCTCTTCTTGCTGAGGTGTCGTAAAAGGCGACTAAGGTATCTCTTGAACATCGCGATTCAACCAGGTGTTCAGAGAAGGACAACTCGACCAAACCTGCATCCCGCTCCCTCCCGATCGTACTGGTTCTCCTTTCCATCGGGCCTGAGGGAGCACGGACGAGAGAGTGCTTTTCTGGCTGCGCGTCCAGTTATGCACTTAAATATCTCCTGCGCAATTGACTGTTTCCGAAAACTGGATCTCGAATTTCTTAACCGGTGTTGAAACAGTCGCCGTAGCCGAAACCGGCTAGGACATCATCATCATCAATATCACCATGTGATAGTAATCATGCTATTAAGTCAACGTAAAAATAGGGAACTATTTAAAATTATTATCAAGCAGTTTCTTAATAAATTTTCATGTAAAAGAGATGCTTTTAAAGTTACCATTAGTACAATCGGATGCATAAACATTTTTAATTTGACTTCAAAAGTTATTTACAAGTCTCCGACAAAAGGATCGCCGGGACTAAAGCATTCTTTCTCTTCCGAATCGTCGATGTTGCTAACAAAAATTTCGACCCGAGCGTCTTTGGTACCGTGCCAGAAGATAAATTTAAGCGGGAGCGACTGCGAAAAAATTTAAAGATTAGTTTTAAAGTGCTGAGGATATTTGTCTTCTAAATTGGGGTAAATAATGTACTGGTTTGCAGTCAGGTTCTGCATCTATTTATTTGTTTCTGATTGGAATCCATTCCAGTATCTAATTGTCTCCTTACATCTGATATCAGGAACCTTTTTTTTTGTAACCCGGAGGAAATTTCTGCATAAGGCCATCAGGGTCACGGTGAGGGCAGCGATCTCGGTGTGTCACTCCAGCCGGGCCTGGGAATCCAGATTCTTTCAGACGCCCGGGGAACGAACAGTCTGTTTAGACTTCATCACTGGGAGATGTGGGTAAAAAGCTTACCCCTCCAAAACCTTTCTCACGGTCAGTGCGACAGATTTAACGCGCTGTCTCCCTCTCATTCAGGCAGCAGACTCCCTCTGGTCTACTGCCCGGAAGATTTCAAGAAACTCGTGTTATATTATATGAAGACGGGAACAAGCTACTTGAAAGATTATTTCATAGCTCAATGAAACAGTAAAGATTAAACTTCAATACCTTTTTTCCAATTTATTTTTTATTTATAGTCTTTTGTCCTGTAGAACATTTTAGCCCCACTGTGCCCTAAACTACGTTGTTACATTCTAGAAGAATTGCCAATAATTAAGTGTTACCATCTCGCACAGCATCTTGGTCTCACTGGACAAAGATTCAGCCATGTCTCCAATACCTTGTTAATTTTCAATCTTTTCATCAGCAACTTCTTATTTGTCTCGTTCCAGGCACACCCCAACAGCAAATAATGCACATCTTTCAGTGACGTACATAAGGTATATGGACAGGGTTGGCAGAATTCGCGCAATTAACTTGAATATTATATTATGATAGTAAATATTATATTGCTTTCATAAGAAAGATAGATGGCGTGAATATAGAATAGATACGAATATAAATGGTTCCATTTTTTGTTTAACTTTAAGCAATTTATGCCAGACTTATTTATCATAAGGGCATGCAATGCTTGCATGCATCTATCGGATGAATGTTACTGACATCTTTAATCTTTCCAAAGATGTCACTATTGGGTGACTTTGTTTTCCTCGTGAAATATGGTAAATTTGCCGCTGAATAATGCCTGGAACGGAGCCTTGAACATAATTTTATGTTGTTTCTGCTACTAGTTCAATAACTTTATCATTCACACTACGGATCGAAGTATTCAGTAGTTAATCAACATCTGAAGTCCAAACGCATAAACATCCCTATGATGTCAAGGCGGAAACATTTCTAGTTACTCAAAGTAACTGCCGACTTTTTGAATTAGTTATCTCTCACGCGTCGGCGAAAATAATCACACACTTTACCTATCTATCGAAGTGGGAGAAATATCCTAATAGCAGTCTCTGGGATGCCAAAAAGGGGGAGAGGCTGTGGAGTAATCTTTTGTAGTAACTAGGGTTATCTGCTTTCTTGTTCGCGTTAAAATTGCTTAGAATAATAACCGTATTTTTATATATTGCCCAATTTCTGGATTCAAATTATAATTGTAATTTGGCATAAGAATCAAAAACCATGACCCAGCAATCTTAAATACAGGGATCAAGCAAGCATCAACCATTTGTAATATTTAGTTAAAATCTAGCTGCGGTGCAAATATGGAAAGTACCATTATTGTCTAGTTATAATATATGTATGTGCATATTAGTAAATAGCTGACGATAGACGTAGAAAATATAAACCGAAACTACATTGCCTTTAAATACAAATTATTTCAAGTATATTATAAGTTCCAAACTCTCTTATAATATACTTATTCTTACAAACAGCCAGTTTGTATTGATCACGCTGTTTCCAAAGATTCATTCCCATACTTAACAACTGCTATGTAAAATGTTCCCTCACCCTTTTTCCTATTAAAATACGAACAAATTTGCACGCAACCAACGCACGCACAATTTTGTTCCATCGTTTTTAAGGTTGTCACTTCCTAGTCGTTGGAATAAATTGCTAAAGTTTGGGGAACATTGCGTTATAGGTTTTTTTTATGGATTTTCTTAGAGATGTGGGTTGGAGGTGATCTGAGAATACGTCATACTTAATGGAGGACATACACGCTAAGTTTTACTGCTTGGATATACCTGTCCTGGTAAAACTATCCGAAAAACCTTGATGCGTATGGGCTTATTAACCCTTAACTTGGCAGAATGTTTTTTCTTTCAATATCAAAATAATATTCATACCGTTTAACCCTTATGTTCCAAAGATGTCTAATAGAAACTAACCGTGCGTTCAAAAATTGAGAAATTACCTAAATATTCATATAAAAATATTAAGTTTGCGCTAAAAACTTATGGCAATAAAGTCAATTATCAAGAAAAGGGTTAAGCTGTGTATATGTTTTAACAAGCTTTTCTCGTAGTTCTATTTAGTTTAAACATATACTATTTGTTTGTATTTTACATATGCAAAAGTAATAGGGTTGAAATAACCTTCTATGTAATTTTTTATTGAATTAGGATTACAAAAGTAATTATACTTAATAAAAGTACTGGTAATCAACAAACAAATAAATTGAAGTACTCACGAGGATCATAAACATCTGTGGTAACCCTAATGTATCATGTTTTTTCGTCAAGTATCTCGTATACGAGAAGTGTTCTATAACGTAGGCACTTAATCCGAACAGCGCCATTCATAGCCTGAATGTGGAGGTCGGAGTTCGTTGAAAGCTAACCTAACACAAGTAACAAATTGTACATTTAATGGTATATGTAAAACTGCGATAGAAAATTCAGATGCAAAAAGTTTTTTTAACGTTGAACATCTTGTTTCATCTAGAGACTTGATGGAAAGTGAAACTGATTCTGATGATGGAGCATTTTTACTGAAGGAATAACTATTAGTCCTTACCGTGATGACTTTCATTTTGTATTTACATAAAAAAATGAAGTTAAAAGCAATTTAACTGCTTAAATACGGAATTAAATTATGTTGATAATCTATTAGAAAATGTGGGCTTAGTTTTAATAAATGTAGAAGCTGTAATCGACAATATTAATGACAACAAAGACGTCAAAGTTATCCAAACTAATCTGTTTAAAGAACAGCACCGGAAGAATGATTTAAAACTTTGATTATCAAATTTGGTGAATAGTTGAGCACTTGTATTATACCGGTAAATAAAGGCAACAAAATCGATGAATAATGTTAAAAGAGAAACACAGATATATTGAGTTTTTCCTGAAATATCTCGCGTAAAGAGATGGCAGGTATTATATGTACACACTTAATCCGAACAACTCGCTTCATGGAGCATCAATGTGCTGCTTTCAAGAAAAGTACGCTTAGGCCTTATAAAAAGCTTTAGATGAAAAATATGTTAGAATATACGTGGATGGATAATTTGTTAGCATATTAATCATGCCTTCTTTGATTCCACAGTCAAAGCTTTTTAATAACATTAGTCTCTCAAACTGGATGTTAATATTTAAATTCGAGAAAGGTATGTATCAAAGTATATATAAAATTATGTGGAACAATTTTGTGCTTTGTTGTACTTCCTTAAACTACATTTAAGCAAATATCATTATCAAATAGGTATTCTACATTTCATCTGAATCTTATTTTTCCAACCAAACCATCAGTTTCTATACAATTTTTTTTATTACTGCTAGACTTGTGCTTGACCTCAATCTCACCTGATGGAAAGCGATGATGAGGACGACGATGGAGCGCGCTCGCCTAGCAAATACCGATTCACTCGACGTTTGAAGATTCCCATGTCATAAGAAGATGGAAACATAGACGCAGGAAGTGAATTCCATTCCTTGGCGGTTCGCAGCAAAAAGGAGGAGGTGAATCGCTTCGTGCGAGCAGCAGGAATGTCAACCACATAAGGGTGGAAACCCGCACTAGTCAATTATATGTATATGATTGTAATTTCACTTAACCCTTTAACGTCCACGGGACGTATTTTCAAGCTTCGAGTTTGAGCTGACTCAATTTTTTCTTTCGATCCAGCCGACATTGTGCTCAGCCAATAAAAGTTTTATCTAGTGTAGCAATTTTTATTGATAGTACACCAGTTTTAGAAGTGTAAAAAATTGTATAGAGAACGAAACATGATGAATAAAAAAATTTTTTTTTTTCGAAAAAATCTCGTTTTTGTTCTTTTTTTCTAATTTTTCCATAGTTTTACACTTTTTAGCGACTCTTAACTATGACCATTCTAAAGAGCACCATGGTAAACATAGGATACAATGGTTTTCATAGTTTTCCCGTTCCAATTCACGGCATGGTATTAGCTCAAACTCAAACCTTGAACATCCGTCCCGTGGACATTAAAAGGTTTAATGTCTGCAAGCTAGTAGATTTTTGTTTCTTGATGTTTATTTGAACATCATTGGATTTAGCAGCAAAATATTAGGCAATACCTTTAACCCATTCATAATTTACATCTTTAGAAGTTTGTTTATATTTTATCTCAATATTACCGAATGAATATTCACGAAAGTAATTTAGGATTCCTAATTATAAATCACATCTTAGCAATAAGTTGAATTTAAATTCGTTTCAGGTTACCTAGCTTTTGGTTGATTAATACTTAGTTGATTTACCTTCTATATCTTCTATCTATCTGTTTTACTTATCTCAGTTTCTGCTTAGTTGTATTATTTCTTTGTTGTTTTGGTGGTAGGGCGTTTGCTCGAACTGGGTCATGACCATAGTACACAATCGTAAAGACTGTCATAGTGACTTGCTTTGGCCTGTCGCGTTTCGGGATCAGCTTGTGTATATCCAGTAACTCATATACTTAGAGACCTTCAGTTGTTGTATATATGGGCCGACATTTTTTATCCTTTGATGGTCGCTTTCGTTTTTGGACTACACTGTACTTACCATCAGGTGCACTGTAGTCACTAAGCCGAGCCAGTGTAAAAAAAAAGTTGTAATTACATCTGCATGGGTTTTTGTAGTATTAAGATTATTCTTCGGATTTTTCTGTGACATTTTGTTTGATACCTTATTAAAAGATGGACTTATATTTGATTTAAGATTTGGTTTATTTTCAGTATTCTCACCATTAAGAGATTCCCTTATTAAAGATAAAGTATACAATCCGTCGTCATATAACCTTTACGGATAAATGTAAATAAAAGATATGAAAGAACAATATAGAGAGAAAGATATATTTATAGAGAGGGTAGAGGTATTAAAAATTCATTGTACTCCGAGGCTGGGAGGAGCTTGGTATTTTCGCAAACGTCGTGCAGAAAATTGAATTTAATGCTTTACGAGCTAAGTAAGTGGCAGGCAGCTTCTTCGTAATTTGATTGCTATTTTTAGTTATTTCAAAGAATCGCTTGAATTCTTCAAATGCTCTGCTTCTAAATTCCAATATCTCAATATCTGGAATCTGTCAAATTTTGAGAAAAATCAAATCTCTTTCATTCGATCAAATCGGTATATACCAAATTGATCGAATGAAAGAGATATATAACAAAGTTAGTGACATTGACATCTTCCACTGCTCCCTATCAGGATTTCGGTCGGCTTTGATTGCACTGTTTTTATCTGAATCCGCTTGAGTGTAACGGGATAAACTTATATGTTTTTTTTATTTTGTTTATAATTGTGCTGTATATAGTTAGATATATCTGTAAAGACATAACACGCGGTCTTAGGACTTGTATATATATATATATTTTAAAATGTTTTCGTGTATATATCGATGGTATATTAAATAAATAAATATAAAAAGCTGAAGCTAGAAAAATGAATTTCGCACCTAGGCGAAGTAGGGCAGACCCCCAGGAAATTTTAAGTTTCATTATATAAGGGCGGCTTGCACTAACGAATTAATCTAGTTTAAGCTTGTATAAAACGCTAATTATTTGAATTGGTTTAATTCCATCTTAATGACGATTTTAGTTTAAGAGTTGTTACAACTAGATTTTGATTTAGTGCAAGATAATAAGTACAGATCAGCGCTAAATACCATTTTATATATCTATGAACTAGATTTAATTTGTTAGTGCAAGCCGCCCTAAATATAGTTAATGTTGACAAAAAAGCGTATAACTTATTTGTGTCATAGCAACCAAATATGTTAACAATCCAAGTAACAGTAAATGTAACCTAAAAAGTCACAGGAACGCATAAAATTATCATACTCGTAAGCCCAAAGAGTAAAACTAAAATAACTTTTACGACTGACCTAAAAGTTTATACCAAAATAAATTTTCTTAGAGAGCAGCAATTCACTTAAGTTGTAGCAGTAAGCATGCAGTTAAGGACCCGATATCCACATTGACCAGTAAAATTGAGTTATGCGGTAATTTCAAAGATTGCAACGGTTGGTGGTGCGGCAGGAGGGTAGTTACTTTGACTTATCACTTAAATACCGTCCCGCCTTGAATTATGGGCTTTTAAAATTCTCTCGGCAAAATAGCAAATATGGAGTTTAAAACTGAAAAACTAGGTTATTCTGTCTCGTGAATAGCGATGAATTCACAGGTATCTTAATGATGATTAAAAATCTGTTTATCTATATAATTCTAGTTTCCCAGTAAATTAGTAACTGCTTGAATATTCTACATATATATACCGATGAATGCGAACTATTTTTGATTACGTTATCAACACAAATCATACCTCAACTTGTTTATGAATTTATTGAATGATGATGATGATGTCCTAGCCGAATTCGGCCACGGCGACTGTTTCAACACCGATTAAGAAAATCGAGATCCAGTTTTCGGAAACAGCCAATTGCGCAAGAGATATCTATATGCATAGCTGGACGCGCAGCCAGAAAAACACTCTCTCGTCTGAGCTCCCTCAGGCCCGATGGAATGGAGAACCAGTACGATTGGGAGAGAGCGGGATGCAGGTTTGGTCGAGTTTTCCTTCTCTGAACACCTGGTTGAATTGCGGTGTTTAAGAGATACCTCAGTCGCCTTTTACGACACCTCAGCAAGAAGAGGGGGGTGCTATTCTATATTTATTGAATATTTGATATAGCAATACTTAGCAATACTTCAGTGTTTTTAGCAATACTTAAGTTAGAGAAAGTTTAAATGTAGATTAGTAGTGTTTTGAAGATCTACATTAGTATTAGAATATTTATTTGCTAATATATATTCTTTGCTAGTAAAATCCACGGCAATTTCAACGATTAAGCTTGCTAGGGTTTACGAAATGTCTTAGGATCAAAGGTTAATAGAAACTCTAATCCCTTGTCCAAATTCGAGCTATCCCTTTTTCAAGCATTATCAACTAATATAATTTAACAATGTATGCTAACGGATATGAAATGGTAGATTAATTAATTTAGACCTCATTCTAATCAAATAAAGTTTCTGTTTTTAATATCTCATATTTGTTCACATTTTAACGTATATTTCCAAAAATACACTAGTGTTATTCATTAGCTCGCCAAAAACTTTTTAGCATCGTCCTGTTACTTAGCACTTACCAAATTTACTCCAGTTTAAGAGAAAAGTTGACGTCATTCGCCAAGTTTGAGTAACTTTAGACCATTTCCACACAATGCGAAGAACAGAACGCGCATTTCAATGCCAACTTCTTCTTGCTTTTGTCTATAAACTCTCATTATTTGGAATTATATTGTTTATGTATTGTGTTGATGTAATAAAAAGGTCATAGTATCTTAATAATCATCCATTCCGGTTTAATAGAATTACTTTTTTGTACTACGGGAAAATCCTCATAGGACTATTTCTGCCTCAGGGAAGTACCGGGTGAGGTGTGTCGACTTATACCAGCCCAAAAAAAGACTACTTCTGCATTTAATGGGGAATGTGGCTCCTGTAATCAATCCTCCATAGTCCCGCCGCAACTCGTCAACTGGACACAATCTCAAGGGGATATCGCCTCGCACGACATGACCTGTCATGCATGCAACTAATAAAAATGTAAATAACTACATTCCCATATAAATAATAAAGAAAAAATGATGAACAAATGAAAATTAATCCATAAACAGTGTGGACACCGTAGCGTGTGTGGCGCAAGATTCATCAGTAAGTAAATATAGTTCCTTTTTAAGTTATTTTAGTTAAACAGGTATTGGCTTGTTTTTCTTTTGTACTGTTTTTGTATCTCGGGGGAAAATCCTGCACAGGGTCATCAGGGCCGATATGAGTATAGCGAACCCAATGACTCCAGCTGTCTAAAAATCCCCAGGATATCTCTCTAATTGCACCACCCGAGCCTGGGAAAACAAATTCATCCTGACGCCTGGGAAGCAAAAAGCCTTTTTGAAGCCATCACTCTTTCTGGGGTGAGAGTAAAGAGAAATCGGTCTCCCTCAATTCTACTAACCGGTTCCTTCGTACTTTATCCTGACTTAGGACCATCAAAATAACTACTTAATAATTACATGTTATTTTTTCATTCATATGTGTATTTGTCTCTAAAAATGTTGACTATAATTTACTTTCTCATAATCAAAACATTAAGATTTCACTATTTTTACATATTTGGTATTAGAAACAGATGCTGAATATTTCTCTCGAATATAAAGTCACCCAGTATAGAGATGACCAGTACGGTAATGTAATTCATATGTGTGTAAGGAGGTCGTCGAAATAAGTTGCATTGTTTGTGGCACGTTGTCATGTTATTCTTCGTTTGTGGAACTTGATTTCTTCTACTGAAATAAAACCTTTCTCATATAGCCATATTATGTTTAAGGACTTATTAATAAAACTATGTAATCATCCTTAGATATTGTTAATAAAACTAACTCAATTGAGTTGTACTGTAAAGAAAGGAGTTTATTATTTAAAACAAATTATTTTATAATTTTAACAAAACATTCTCAAACATTCTTAATTACAAACCTACCTGTAAAGAGAAACAACATTTAAAGCTAATATTTTACGGGTTTCGGATAATTTTATATTTGAATAGTCTACTTTGTTTTATTTTACTTAACATCCAAATGTCATGTCATTGAATCAATGTCGCCAACAGCTCCATAAATTCAAGTGAGTTCGGATACATTCATAGATCGTATTAATTACGCGGTAAATAAAAACTATTTGAAGGAAGTGTCACACGCTTCGTTTAAAACTATATTATAACAATTTTGATTACTTTCTTATTTACTTTTCATCGGCTAAAATTTAATCATTATGTCGAGGCAGTATAAAGGAGATTGAAACACTGATAAAAATACTAATTGTTTTAAAACAACATACAGATTTACTATTGCTGTTGTTAATTGTACCACACGAATATTTGTAGATATTTTAAACTAACGCGAAGCTGAGGGTAGAACGTAGGGTATGTTCATACTTCAAATGTTTCTAAAGCAAAGTTGAATTTACATCGGCAACTTTAGACAATTTTGCGAATTGAAAGGAATAGACAATTGGAGATGTGGCACGAGAATTTGGCAAATTTCCATGGAGAAACTTTGCATAAAGTTTCAAAGATAACCTACTTAACTCTTAAAGGGCTGTTTGAGTTAGTATGAAGCATATGTTCTCAGCATTTGTAAGAAAACTGAAGGAAAGAACAGCATTGCCATAACTATATACATAACTAGCTTTTGCCCGCGGCTTTGCTCGCGTTAAGAAGTATTATTATTAATTAGGTATAGTTTTTGCGGCTTCACTTTTGTTTAGCGTGTGTAAAAAATTAGGGCCTACAAAACTTCTTTGTATACAATATTCTTAACTAATCCGTCATTAGGCGCTAAATCTATCAAGCTATTGGATCAACTTACTCGTGAGCAAGGAACATAAAACTGTCCCTGAGAGAAGCAATGTTCTCTCAAGTCAATACCCGCAATTTTGAGAGTTTGCCCCTGAGACTTGTTTATTGTCATGACAAAGCAGACTTCACCTACATGAATGCCAAATTTCAGCCCGATCCGTCCAGTGGTTTGGGCTGTGCGTGTGTGTGTGTGTCCAGTTGAAGTGAAAATGTAAGAAGATTTATACAAACTTTCATCCGCCATTTTATCCCTTTGGGGGTAGAAATGATCAAAATCCTTTCTTAGCGGATGCCTACGTCATAACATCTACCTGCATGCCAAATCTCAGCCCGATCCGTCCAGTGGTTTGGGCTGTGCGTTGATCACTATGTCAGTCAGTTAGTCAGTCACCTTTGAGTTATATATATTTTGATTTAAAATACTTCACAGATATCCCATACGAGTTTAATACTTTTATAGTTATTCCTGCAAGCGCTTTGATTAATTTTCATTTTTACATTGTAGCTGGAATAAAATACTGATAAATGAAAATTGTATAACAATACTCATACTTCAAATTTACTTCAGTCGAGTTTAGAAGATTCGCCTTAACCATCTCCAAAGATAACATCTCTTGTTCCATCTAAATCAAAAAGCCGGGCAGTAGACTTGAGGAAGTCTGCTGCCCGGATGAGAGGGATGCGGTGCACGGTGTCCAGGGCATCGTCTGGGAGAGAGGTTTTTGGAGGGGTGGACTTTACTCCTTCCCCTCCCAGAGAGGTAGCCTCAACAAGGCTTCTTGTTCTCTGGGCGTCTGGATGAATTTGACTTCCCAGGCCCAGGTGGAGCAATCAGAGGGGCACCCCGGGGATTTTTAGTCAGTAAGAGTCTGACACACCGGAGTCGCTGCCCTCACAGCGTCCCTGATGGTCTTATTCAGGATTTTCCCCCGGGATAAAAAAAAACTAAATCAAAAAGATAATATGAGTTCGAAATATCGGTTAGAAATCCACATCGAATTTACTATATTTTTGATAATTTACTAAATTGATTGAGAATTATATTGATTGACCGAGTTAAATGATTTGGATGAATTTCTCAGAACTCCATCAATGTAGAGCCTTTAAATGTAAGACAATTTTAATTTCTTGATGTTGAACAAATGTTTTTTAATTCTTTTCTTTCTATTAAATTCTATCTGGTTTTAATATAGTTGTGGCTGTGGTGGCTTAGTGAATAATAACCCGGTTTACCCATGCGCAACTACGCGAAAAATTTTTAGGTTCGGATCCCGGATCATAAATCTGAGTTTTTCCAGATTCCGTACGAATTTGGGCACCAAAAGATCACCGATGAAGGAAACATCGTGAGGAAATCTATTAAGTGCCCTGAGAACGGCGATCAGTTGCGCTACTGGTGATCTAAGGCGCGACATTATTTTTTATTTTGACTTAGAGTAACTGGTACGCCGGAGACTGCGCACCGCCTCCCTTTCATCCGGGCAGCAGACTCCCTCAAGTCTACTGCCCGGCTATTGTCACCAGGGGATAACGCGCTCGCTCTAGGCGAACGCGTGCCACTGGCAAAGCAAGATATAAACGCAAAGTGCACACAGCCACTAATGCATCGCTGCAGACACCGTAACAGATATAGCGTGACTGTTAACGACTTGTCTTAATCCTGTGCATCCATTCCCCTCACTATCAATCGATACGTGCAAGCACACGCCGCGCGCATCCCAAGCGCCGGCGCATTCAAATCAAAAACGTAACAACGAACGGTCAGCTGTAAAAGCGTGTTGTGGTGGAACGCGGTACCGCAAGCCTCATCACCACCAAATCCCAGAAGTACCTACCTTATCCTTAAATTCAAGTCGGTTAACATCATATCTAAGAAAAGGCAATTATAAAAAAAACCTAGTTTAATTTACAACGGTGTTGATATATTGTTATCTATAATATAAAAATGAATCGCAAAACTTCTTGATAAGCGCGAAACTCGAGAACGGCTGAACCGATTTGGCTGATTTCATTTTTGTTGTGTTTGATGAAGTCTGAGGAAGGTTATTACGGAGAGAAAAAAATTAAAAATTCCCTGCAACTATCTAAAAATAACACTTTTCTGTATTCTCATACAAAAAATTCGTTATAAGTCATTTTGAACTTTAATACCACACCATAAAGTTTAAATGTTAGTGGACGGGTTCCGGGAAGGCAAAACAAATGAATAACGTATAAATATTAATGTCAGTATTTGTCAATTTTTATACATACAGCATTAAGGCCAGGTTCCTTCAAACAATTTTCAAAAAAATCTGACGGGGAAGCTATTAACATTAAAAAAAACAATGTGACTTTATTTTAGAGAAATAGGGCAGAACAAGGTCTGCCGGGACAGCTAGTTATTAATAAAGGTCTAGTTTTAAACCAAATAGAAAATAAAACGATAAAGTTGGATTACACTGAAAGTACCAATGTTTTCAAATGAAGATCGAATGTAAGATATCTTTAATCATTCGCGTAGAAAATCTACAAGGAATACGAGAGAAACTTCCCGTTCTCCAGTGCCATCCACTATGGAACTCAAGTTAGAATTACTTTTCACAGCGAAGTACGTATAATGAATCCGGGTCCGACGTTGATATTTGTTCAGAACTTTCGAAGAGACGAAATTCCCAGTGAAAAGCAAAAGTTGTTAAGCAAAATGATTTCTTCGTCGATCGTTCGCCTGAGAACTAGCTTCATCTAGTCTTGTAATGACGTCAGATACTTTCTTACACAGCTTTGTGTAATATTTATTTATTCACAAATCTACAGTATATAATTTTATAATTTAATGCAGGAAAACGTACAAAAAATCGGATTAACCAAGATGATTTGTGTAACAAGGTTATATGAGAGCATTAAATGCGATTCAAATAATTGTTATGAAATAAAAAGTTATTAAGTTAGTAAAATTTATATGTGAAATGTGTAGTGTGGTTGTGTACTTTGTGTATGTGACTTAGTGTGTGTGTATAAATGTGTATGTTAACTGTTAATACTGTTACTGTATATATCTATAATAATAAGGAACGTAGATTTTTATGATTTGCAGGCGAACTCTTGGACTCGGACGCTCTTGGGGATTGCACACAAAGAATAAGGGGTCGACTTTTTTTTTTGAAGTGGACTAACTACTGATTGCCGGGACAGGTATTTACAGTTCAACCGGGCTTAGGGGGAGGCCTCAGAAGGTGCTCAGCCAGCGAGTTTATGGGTTGGGTGGCAATGCAAGGACACCTCTGTGGGTACGAACCTCGAATTGGACCACCAGCCAAAATAAGATACTAACCCTACGGGTGATCTACCAGCGTTTCGGGAGTGACTACCTTGAGAAGAAACGCTGAAAGAAACTCAAGGCTGCGTCGGAGTGGAATTGCGCCTCGGTGCGAAAACGCACCGGTTAGCAGCAGTTGACTGAACTATCTGTCCTCGGCGCCGCCGGCGACGCCGGTGTCGTGGAGTGAAATTAGTGTGTGTGTGTGTGTGTGTGTACCTCACTGTTTGATCGGACGGTGGTCAGACGGGCCGACGCGCTCGTTCTGGCTTATATACCCTCTCTTGTTTTTTTTCATTCGTCAGTCCTCCAACTATACTATAGTACGAGTATAAGTTAAAAACGAAATCAGCAAACATCACATTGGCACAAATCAGCATTACTTAAATAAAATGAGTTACATCCTCACGAGGGCCAACTAATTTTGATAGTAAACAGCAGAATGTAATGCCGCTAGGGATTTCTAACTAATCCGGCCCTTTGTTGTGTACAATACTATGCCGAGTTGATTTGTAAGCAAATTCACCTTTGAAATCACGGCCGAAATTAGATTTACAGTTTCTGTTTTCATTTAATTCTGGGGTTCATTTAGTTATTTTATTGGTTTGTTTGATAAACATTGCGAAGCTTTATTTAAAGTGAAAACCAGCAGTTGGCCACTCGGCAATCGATTGAGCGTAGGGCCCGTAGAACAAATCTTTGTTGGCGGTAACTTTTTAATTAAGACTAAAATGCCGAACATCGAGCATCGAAGTGGCATAATGGAGAGTATCCACAGGAGCATAGTTTTCTAATTCCACCAGCTCTATTTCATCTCAAAACCATTAAACGCCGTGTGGTACCATCCGTATATGATGGACGTTCCTCATATCCTCACGAAATATTTCGCTTCTACGAGTACATTCATAATGCTAACAGCTATGGAATGGAATATGCCTTTAGCAAGCATATTTCCTCTATCTTATGACTTGGGAGCCTTTAAGAGAAGAGTGGACAGGCATTTGTTTGACTTGGTCCATCGTCACTCATCTTTCCCTTTCACCAGATATGAGTTAGGTCAAGCGATCTCATGTAAATCATTAAACAAAACTAATAAGACCAGGTATCGATCTATCCAAACTAATAGCTGACCTTGAGCAGATTTCGGACCGCAGTAGGTAATTTCAAAACCGTAACAAATTCAACTCAAGATGGTGGATTTATTGTACAACCGTGAGCCATCACTCGTATCATCTCCTCCACACGACCGGCTATGATTGAGGTCTAGCATTTGCCTGTAAATAAAAAATAAATAATTTTGATAAAGAGTGTGTAAAAAAATATGAGCCTTGGTAAGTCGTTATAATATATATTAGGTCCTTACATATGAAATTAGCGTTTTTCGTACTGGCCACTTTAATCACAAATTTCTCCTCTTTGGTAAGGAATTCCAAATTCAAATTTGTACAGCTATACACTCATGTATTTGTGCTTCGATGATCGTCATTCATTTGTTTTTTTCTTCTGTTTTTTTCTGTTTGCGTCACTCATTTTACAAAATATCGTATTATTTACGAGTACGAGTTCCGCCGTGGCACTAGTGCTGCGGAAACAACTCGAAGGGTGAATGATGTGTATGGCGGTCGTTTTGCAAAAGAAAACACAGTTGGTTTTTGGTTCCAACGTTTTCGTTCTGGAAAGTTCGACCTGCAGAACAAGCCCCGTGGACAGCCTGAGACTCAAGTTGATAATGAAGAGTTGAAGGCTATTGTGGAAGCGGATCCATCGCAAACCACGTCCGAGTTAGCTGCAGGCTGCGATGTTAGTGATAAAACTGTTTTAATTCACTTGAAGCAAATTGGGAAGATTAAAAAGCTTGAAAGGTGGGTACCTCACGAATTGACTGAAGCAAACCGGCAAACGCGCGTCGACTGCTGCGTTACATTACTAAACCGGCACAATAATGAAGGTATTTTAAACCGAATCATTACCTGTGATGAAAAATGGGTTCTTTACGATAATCGGAAGCGCTCAGCGCAATGGTTGGATCCTGGCCAGCCAGCCAAATCCTGCCCCAAGCGAAAATTAACCCCAAAAAAGTTACTTGTAAGCGTTTGGTGGACTAGTGCCGGTATTGTTCATTACAGTTTTCTCAAATCTGGCCAGACTATTACGGCTGATGTCTATTGTCAGCAATTGCAAACCATGATGGACAAGCTAGCGGCTAAACAACCTAGGCTGGTCAATCGCTCCACGCCACTGCTGCTTCACGACAACGCTAGACCACACACTGCGCAACAGACGGCTACTAAATTAGAAGAGCTTCAATTGGAAAGTCTAAGACAACCTCCGTACTCCCCGGACCTTGCTCCAACAGATTACCATTTTTTTCGAAATTTGGATAACTTCTTGCAAGGGAAAAAATTCAACTCCGATGGGGCAGTCCAAATCGCCTTCAAAGATTTTATTGATTCCCGTCCGACTGGTTTTTTTAGTAAAGGGATCAATGAACTACCTATGAGATGGCAAAAGTGCATAGAAAATAATGGTTCATACTTAGATTAATTAAATATATTATATTAAAAAATATTCGACTTTTTGTTCCTCCCATACAAAACGCCAATTTCATATGTAAGGACCTAATATTAGAACGTTTAAAAAAAAAATTGTGGGTAAGTTAAACTTCGATCTTGAATAACTTTTGACTGAGTTGATTTATCAAAAATTGACTTCAGTCCTTTTTTGTAGAGCGTTAAATTCTCTACAAAATAATGAATGGGTATTGCAATACGATATATCGTTCATTAGTTATAGAAATCAAAAGAAAAAAAAACTTTTGTCCTGTGTTATTTGTATGGGAAATCGAAAAGTGCGATGCGGACAACCTAAATATTAATGGCTCATATTTTCAGAGGCCTATTTTGGCATTAAAACGAAACATTTGAGCGTGGTCCCGAGGAATTTTTTTTTTTAATCGCCTTGATATATATATATATATACGAATCTCATTGATTAATTTATATATTTGTGCTTATTATATTCGTTTATATTGATTGATAGTCAGCTTAGAGCATATATTCTTCCCAAGCCGGCAGTAGACTTCAGGGAGTTTGCTGCCTGGATCAGAGGGAGGCGGAGCTCTGTGTCCAGCGCGCAGCCTTATAGAGAGAATTTGCAGGGTTGGGCTCTTTACACCTACTCCCCCCAGAGATGTAGCCTCAACAAGGCTTTTCGCTTCCCTGGCGTCTGGATGAAATTGGTTTCCCAGGGACGAATGGAGCGATTAGAGGGACACCCCGGGGGTTTTTAGTTAGTAGGAGTCTGACACACCAGGGTCGCTGCCCTAACAGTGGTCTCTATGATCCTATGCAGGATTTTCATAAGATTTACTAAATATATATATATATATATATATATATATTCTTTCCATATGTTCTTAAGGTTGAGAGAAAGGTTTAAAAATACTTTTACTTCCCATATTAATTGAATGTCTTATCACATTTTCCGTCCTTTTTATAACCGCCCGCTCTCCCAAAAAAACCGTTTACATCCTCTCTCTTTTTCTCTTTCTATCTTTCCTTCCTTTCACTCACATACGTTCCGATCTACGTATTTACCTTTATAAATAATATTTCATACAATTATATCCATCCTACGCATATTTTTATTTATTGTCTGGTTCATTAGGTTAGGACAAAGCAAATTAGCTACTAGAGTAAAAGATTTCTAAGCATTAATACTATTCTGCTAGAAAAGCTATGCGGAAAAACTAATTGAAAGAGATTACCTTCATTCATGCAGAAAACGCCGCTGAATAGATGAAAAAAGTTAATATCTAGGAGTTTTTCCGCTCCAAGTACCGCAGAAAACTAGACTATCTTTCGCAAAGGAACCTTTGTGGGTACAATTATTTGTTTTTACACTAGAAACCTTTTTAGTTAAATTAAATCGGCTTGGTTTCGCAGAAATACTTAATAAAACTTTGTTTCCATGATAATACCAATCCTTCGAATTCTCAATTCCGATTCCTTTTTTTTTTATTGGAATTTCGATTCCTTTTTTCGATGTTTTTAATGATAAATTTAAACATGTTTTGAATATTTTAAATAATTTTATATTAATATGAGTTAATCGATATAAACAAATAAAGGATTTTTCAAATTAATTCATGAAACCCGTTTGCATCATTCGACAGAATAATCAGCAAACAAAAATTGACCATTATCGCTGGGGACGGATTAATACCTACACAATAATTTTTGTTTTCAATATTATATGTTTTTTTAAATGTAATTTTGTTTTTAAATTGTACAATTGTCGAAATAAATATATTTTGTTAAATTACGTGGATATGCAATAATTTGAATAACATAATTTCTAATGAGAATAAACACTAAGATTTATGAACGCTATTTCGACTTTACTTAGCAAAGTTCTCAAAAAATTAATTCATTTTGACAAAAACTGTTTATATAACAGGAACTTGAGAATAGCCATAGTATTCGCAGAGCTAAGGCGATGTTGACAAAATCGGTCACTTACCAAATCCACTGACGTTAATTGAGAAATATAAATTGTAACATTTTAGTCAATTCTAAGCAAACACTAAGTTGTTGACGAATTTTCTAAAATTATTGTTGTAATATAGTCACAACGACATCAATAAAATAGAATATTCCGCTATCAGTGTTGTGGTATTTAACGAATTTATTTTTTCCTTTTTATTGAGAGATTCAGTAGTAAAATATTCTCTGATAAAATTTTACCTAATTTCTCTTGAAATACAATATATTAAAAAATAACCTAACGTACACATGTGGGTCAACATCCCTAAGGATGTTAAAGCGCATGAGCGAAACCAGTGCAAATTTACGTATTTACCAAAAAAACGCTATGTCTTCTTAAGAGCGTGTTTGTTTTAAAATTCAACCGAGATTGCGAGATGAAGAGCTCTGTAAACGCCTCTAGAGGGCTGTTTGTCCTCCCAGAGGGAACGTTTCGAGCCTTATACTGCAGCGCTATCATTATTGTCTATACTGAAAAATCTAAATCATTTGTTATATAGGCCACTTTATTTGGTAACCCGGGGGGAAATCCCTAACGGACATCGGGGCGCGGTGAGGGCCGCTCCCCAGTGTGTCGGGCTTGCACCGACTAAAACCCCCGGAGTGTTCCACTTTCAACCTACGGGCATTGAGGGCACGACTGGGGTCTCATCCTCAATGACCGGCTGGGCGTGCGGCCTTAAGTAGGCCTCTACTTGTTTGGGGAGGGGTGGTGTATAGAGCCACCCCTCTCGTGCCTCTGTGCTGTAGAGCGGCACGCGGGAACACGTCGCGCGCCGCTCGCACCCTTGTTGGACGACACCCTCCCTCAATTGTGCCGCCCGGTTATACAAGCTACTTTTTGAACTTCAATTATGTTAGATCAGGGAGCATAGAGAAAGAACATTCGATAAGTGATAACGATGGAAAAATATGCAAAATTTATGAAATACATAACTTGACATAATATTCTGAAAGCTTATGCCAATTCCATTCATTTTTGAAAAGAAAAAAAAAAGCATTTATTTAGCACACAACATAACATAAAATATAGCAGGATAGGTTAATCAAGCTATAAAACAACCAAAGCAAATACCCTGTGTTTTGTGATGATCCGCCAAAGGGAAGTCAGCTCAGCAAATGCTAAATGACCAGCCGAGCCACCCAGCGCTGATTTTCAGCTGACACCTATGTAGTGTGTCAACGCGCCGAAAATAGCGAAGGTATAAATACAGAGCTTTAGAGAGAAATTTCAAGTGTTATAGATAATGATGATGATGATGTCCTAGCCGGATTCGGCCACGGGGACTGTTTCAACGCCGATTAAGAAAATCAAGGCCCAGTTTTCGGAAACAGGAGTTTTCAATTGCGCAGGAGATATTTAAGTGCATAACTGGATGCGCTGCCAGAAAAGCACTCTCTCGTCCGAGCTCCCTCAGACCCGATGGAAAGGAGAACCAGTACGATCGGGAGGGAGCGGGAGGCAGGTTTGGTCGAGTTTTCCTTCTCTGAACACCTGGTTGAATTGCGGTGTTAAAGAGATACCTTAGTCGCCTTTTACGACACCTCAGCAAGAAGAGGGGGGTGCTATTCTATTCTGCCGGCAGCCACCACGGTTATAGATAATTATATGTACATACATATACATAAACACACACATATCACATAAAATCCATTGAAGTTACCTACAATCAATCACATAATATAGGGCTTTCTTTTTAGACTTAAAATCTGAATTCCAACCAAAAGGGTTGTTCAGTTGCGTCTTAAATGCTTGTAGGAGGAAAATAAACAGCGCAATCTATTACGCTTGGAGGCCAATTGTGGTGCAAAATGGGAATTTTAATCACAACTCGTTAATCTGTAGCAAGCTTCCGTTGGTATAACTTCGCAAAACAACTGTTTCAAAAGATCTTGCAGCACGATTGTCGCAACGTCACCTATATCTGGGTGACGTTTTTCTTGTGGAAGCTAATCGGTTTTTTAGTTGGATTTTTGTATGGAATTTTATGGAATATGCACTTATATGTAAATATAGAATGTACAACATGAAAATACTAAAAATATTCCCACTAGGAACCTTTTAGAATATTGTACTATTTTTTTTTTACACTGGCTCGACATACTGATTACAGAGTACCTGATGGTAAGTACAGTGTAATCCAAACACGAAAGCGACTATCAAAGGATGAAAATCCATTGATAGTCTACCTCGTCATGTCAGCCCACATATACCACGACTGAAGGTCTCTAGGTATATGAGCTAGTCGATATACACAAGCTGATCCCGAAACGCGACAAGCCGAAACTGGTCACTATGACGGGCTTTACACCCATGTATTGTGGTCGCGATCCAGACGGGCACCGACGCTCTGCCACATCGCTGCTGCTCGTTTAGCACCACCCAGGAGTCACGTGTAGGGAAACTAGGGTAAAGCCTACGGACGCGAGCAGCTTCGACTCCCAAAAACACTATCTCGCATGTTTTTAGTTAAAATACTTTAAGCATATTTAAGCAAAATAATAATAATATATCATTACGCTATATCTCTTACAGCTACTTGAGAGAGAGGGGGTGGACTCTATACTCCCACCCCTCCCAGAGAGGTAGCCTCAACAAGGCTTTTCGATATAAGAAAAATTTTTGGTCTGCCTGAAGTTAGGTTTATAAATGGTAGTACAGTTAACATGCTCCCCGGGCGTCTGGATGAATTTGGTTTCCCAGGCCCGGATGGAGCGATTAGAGGGATACCCTGGAGGCTTTAGTCAATAGGAGTCTGATACACCGGGGTCGCTACCCTCACAGCGAACCTGATAATCATATGTAAGATTTACACCCAGGTTAATAAAAAAAATTGTAGGTCATGACGTCAAAAGAGTTATGACCTCGTTGATCCCAAGCAGCGTTTGTCATTTCATTTTCATCAATCATCAATCAGCGATCAGTTAACCGGATAATGAAGTGATTTTTATAAACGTTCCGTTTTCCCTTTTGAGATACGTAACCCTAAACAGTTGGCACATTTCAAACTTTCGGATTTTGTACTCATTATAAATACTTCTATGGGACTTATGCGCGAAATAACTTACTTTCAATTGTTCCTTTTTTGTGTGCGTGTTCAGTATAATAATGCTTTCAGAGTGCTGTTGGGGCTGTCCCGATTCTGTAGTGCGTCGGATATGTTTGCCGAAGCAGGGTTGCATGATTGTCATGCAGTCATGCGTCGGCGGTGTGCTTCGATGCTACAGCGTTTGAGGGGCAGTACTGATGGCATTTTGAGTATCTTGGCTGAGAAAGTGGACGGGCCTTTTATACAGTTTTGGGTGAAGAGGCTCATCGCCTCTGGTATTTACATTAAGAAT
Organism: Automeris io; assembly: GCA_036320925.1. Classification (NCBI taxonomy): domain Eukaryota; kingdom Metazoa; phylum Arthropoda; class Insecta; order Lepidoptera; family Saturniidae; genus Automeris; species Automeris io. Next base: position 11,981,305 of record JAUDJH010000018.1, on the reverse strand, counting down.
TAATATTAACTATCAAAATTTTATGTTTTTTGTGTTTTCTAATTTGGAGAAATCTAAATATATATAACTCAAAGGTGACTGACTGACTGACATAGTGATCTATCAACGCACAACCCAAACCACAGGACGGATCGGGCTGAAATTTGGCATGCAGGTAGATGTTATAACGTATGCATCCGCTTAGAAAGGATTTTGATCTATTCCACCCCTGAAGGGATAAAATAGGGGATGAAAGTTTGTATAAATCTTCTCAGATTTTCGACTATAATATAAAATAATAGCTTGATAGTTTTAGCGCCTAATGACAGATTAGGTCCTAATTTTTTACACACGCTAAACAAAAGTAAAGTCACAAAAACTACCTAATTAATAATAATACTTCTTAACGCGAGCGAAGACGCGGGCAAAAGCTAGTCTGAAATAAAGTTATTATTATTAACGTGGAGCCACAATTAAAAGTAAGTTATATCGCGTATAAGTCCCGTTAAAGTATTTCTAAAGAGATAGTTAACTCCGTAAATTCAAAAGTGTCTACAGAATTGCAAGACTAAATCGTTCGTACGAAATACGAACCGTATATTGATTCACGTAGGAAATAATTCTGCCAATTGTACTTGGCAACCGAATATATTCTTAAAGGAATGCAATGTATTGGAAAAATCACTTGCATGTCCTACAAACTTGAATATATTCGAGTAAATTCAGTGGAAACAGTTTTGTTGCTAAAATTTTACATCTTTGCACGTCATTCTTTACTGACTTAGACTGGGATGTATAGCTGCTACTTTGAATATGCTTAGCGTTTACTCAAACATTACAAATTAACTAAATTGTTGTAGGTTCGAATCCCGGAACGTGCCTCTAGGTTTCTCCAGATTACGTACGGATTTAGGGATGACATGCTTACCAGTAGACGAAAACATCGTGAGGAAACCAATATCTAATAAAAGTGTAGTTTGTAAGTGGCCTGAGAATGGCAACCAGCTGCGCTACTGGTCACGTTGAGCATGATATGTATGTGCAAAGTGGATACAGACACCAGTGTATCTCTTCTCACTCCGAAACGGTTATGTATATAATATATATGTAGGTTCAGGTTCGAAATGGGCAGTAGCCTAGTGAAACCTTAGTCAATGCACAAAACACCCAGCAGTTTTGGGGTTATATTCTGTTTGTGTCTTTGTATATTACTTGTAAGTTATTTTAACTGCTTGCCTGATAATAAAATAATAATAATAAATAAATAAATAAATTTTATTATTAGCCGGTTCCATTAGGCCTCATTTTTCTTTTTCCACTATATGTGTGGAATCCATGGGAAGAGGTTGGATTTTTAACCCAGCATCCTTGTCCAACGTGTGTTGGCGGTTGGTCAGTGGGCATTTACAACACCTCCGTATGTTGAATAGGAAGGAACTACCCTCTTTCTTTTAATCTTTTATATATTATATCCGCTATTGTACCTCATTATGTCAAAAAGAGCAACTACCAGAGTTTCTTGCGAATTCTTCTCGGTAGATTCTGTTTTTCGAACCGGTGATAGATTCACTTTACTTTTTTAACGATTCAAAACTGCTCGGCAGTAGGCCTAATTGAATAAAGTTACATTTCATTTCATTTCTGCCGGTAAGCCACACGGCTAACGGATGGATGATTCGAAATGGATATAGTGTGAATGCGTATTATAACAAATAGTATAGATTTGAAAGAAAATATAGATTCATTTTAAAAGCAATTTGCTCAAGGTGTAATAGCTTGATAATTGTGTTAAAAACAATATAAATACACATTTTAATGCTAAATCAGAGTTTAATGGAACATTTTTAATATCCAATAAATCTAACATTTAAGCTGATACAAGTGTATTCAAAGTTGGCTGCGAATTGAACTGTTAAAGGAAAGTTTTAGTGCCGTGTCGGCAGAACTCGGAGAGCCTAGATTTGCGGTGAATTTGAATTGGGGCCTGTCTCTCAGTGAGCATTTACTGCAGCTTAAGTAACTTATTGCCTCGGATATTCCAGAACCGTCTTTATTTTGTCGGATTTAATGCTGTCAGTCTATGATATACAGAGTCTAGAATACACCCATTCGTCAGTGACGCGGCCCATTACAGATCACGGTAAAAGGATCTTATATTCTTAGGTAACTCATATTATTTCTCATAAAACAGTTGCAATGCAATTCAAAGTCAAATATAGTGCAAGAAATATATTTTATTGATAAAATAATTGAAATTATACAAAATTCTAATCAGATTTAGAGACAATCAGGTTTAGATGTTGTAATGGGATTCCATGGACTAGAGGATATATGTATATTTTTAATGATTTACGGGAAGCTTGGTTTCAAACACACCTACAAGAAGATGGGACCGGCGTTAGACTGCGTCCAACCAACAAACGTCTATTCATTCTTCTCTGAAAAGCTCCCAAGCATAGATGGGCAAAATGTAATCGGATTAATGAAAATGATTAACGATAACATTTTATGTTTTTACCATTAATATGACTGCATTTTGCTTATTTTTTTTTTTTTTTTTTATACCGACTCGACACAGTGACTGCACCATACCTGATGATAAGCATGGTAGAGTCCAAAAAACGCCAACGACTATCGAAAGGTAACAAAAAACCCATCGGTAGTCGCAGCGATCATGCCAGCCTGCACAAATATCTCTTCACGCTACGTTTAAAAGATCCCGTATCATAGGATGGAGGGAACACGCTCGCCGGAAGACCATTCCACAGCCCAACGACACGGCAAAAGAAGGAGTTAGAGAACTTCTTTGTCCTGGCCGGGATGTGAGATACCGTATAGCTGTGACAACGCAAACCCGCGCGCGTGGATCTATTCAGGAAGGGAGAGGGTGGAACAAGGTTAAACAACTCCTCAGAACACTCGCCATGATACAGACGGTAGAAAACGCTCAGCGAGGCCACATCTCTGCGCAACTGGAGCGGTTCAAGATGTTTAGTCACTTCAGGATCATTCACAACGCGGACAGCCCTCCGCTGCAACCTGTCCAGGGCATCAAGTAAGTACTGGGCAGAACCGTCCCAAAGATGCGAACAATATTCCATGCAAGGCCTGACCTGAGCCTTATATAAAAGGAACAGCTGATTCGGCGTGAAAAACCGTCGCACCCTATTCAGGACACCAAGCCTACGTGAACGTTAAACGTACGTACGTACGTACGTTACGTTTATGTTTTAAACACTACAAAATCCCAGATTGTGTACACATTTATAATTTCTTAATGTTTTAAATGGATTTAATCATGATTGTAGAGCAAGAAAATTAAAATTACGACTACATTTTGTAATCGTTGATCATTAATCAGATTACATTTTGCCCATCTCTGCTCCCAAGTCATAAGAACGTGTTAACACAGTCACTGGAAGCATACTCCAGTCTTTAGCTGTTCGCATGATGAATGTAGAAGCGAATCTCTTCGTGCGGATATAATAAACGCTCTACACATACGATTAAATAAAAATCGAGTCTTCGAATATTCATTTCTTCATTTCTAAAGTTGAATATTGAAACTCAGGTTTTTCATCTGTATTGTTAGGGAAATATCAAAGCTTCTAAAAGGAAAAGTTGTCTCTGTTTGAGATGACCCGATTTTTAGATTACATTGATGAGATCGACAAAATTTCTGAGAACTATACTTTGTTCATTTTACAAAGTCCCTTGTGACAGTTTTTGAAACGTAACTTAGCACGTTTCACATAAATACTCAAAATATTCACTGTCGTAGCACAGTTACATTCTATGGCCCATTTTATCATTTAATCACATTAATACGACTATAATCGGGTACGAATGAAATCGTTTTAATTTGGTAATTGTAAATTAGACGTGTGCTATATATCAAATTTATCACATCAGATAGCAAAACTAACAAATATTGTATTTAAATATCATTATGCTAACAAAGCTTAAGCTTCAATGATCATTTTTAATAGAATCGAAGAAATTCCGTACATTTATTGCGCTTTGATGGGCTCTCTTAGATCGTTCATAACCCTGGCTCGAGTCCAAGCTATAGACAACTATGATGCAGCTATTACGTGTCAGGCATACCAACTATGTTCAGCGGAATGAACACGTTTAATCGTTTATTATCTCACTATTAGAAAGAGGAATTGAGAAATACCTTTCCTTTGAAAATGTAGAACATTGAGCATCTATTCTAACCTTTATCTAAGTAGCTTGCCTTGCAGTCTTTAATCGGTTGCACAATGGAGAATCTTTATCCTGAATTGGCACTGTGATCATACCATTCCTGAAAGTAAGCATGATGCGATCCAAAAACGACTATCAACAATAAAAAACCTATCGGTATTCGCAGCAATCATGCCAGTATGCACAAATATATCTCCACGCTTCGTTTAACCCTTAGTAGCCTGATTTACGAAAGTATTCTTTTTAATATTACTGTGTTTGCTTGAGTGTCTAGATGAAGGGAAAAATAGCTAAAAAAAATCACAATATCAATTTTATATATTTATTTTAAAAAATAAATCAGGTATCAATTTTGATACTTCAGGCATAAAAACTAATAGTAATGTGAATTCGGTTTAAAAGATTGGTATCAAAATTGAAACTCTAGGTTATTAAGGGTTAAAGGACCCCATATCATAGAACGGCAGGAAGCCCCTCACTGTAAGACCATTCCACGGCCCCGCAACTCCGCAAAAGTAAGATTTATAGAACTTCTCAGTACTAGCTGGGATGTAAGTTATCGTATAGCTGTGACTCAGTAAATCCACGCGCAAGATTCTACTGTGGAAGGGAGAGGTCGGAACAAGGTTAAATAAATCTTCAGAATACTTGCCGTGATACAAACGGTAGAAAACTCCCAGTGAGGCAATAACTCTGTGTAACTACAGCGGTTTAAGCAATCTAGACAGCCCTCCATTGCAATCTATCCAGGGCGTCGAATAAGTACTGGACAGAACTGTCCCAGAGATGTGAACAATAACTTTAGAGTCTTCTCAAAAGTATTCTCTCATTCCACTAACCCCTTTAGCACAAAACCGCCAGACCATCCGTATGCGGTGGACGTTCCTTATATCCGCACGGAAAGATTCACTTCTACATTCATCATGCGAACTGCTAAGGGATGAAGAATGCTCTCAGAAACCATATTTCCTCGTTATGATTTGGGGATCTTTAGGATAAGATTTTGTTTTTTATTTACAGGTTGACACTTTACCTCAACAACACCCGGTGAAAGGTAAGGATGAGTCCGATGGTGGACTGCATCCCCCCAACAAATGCCTATTCACTCTTCTCTTAAAGACTCCCAAGTCATAAGATCGCGGAAATATGATCGCTGTAAGCATATTCCATTTATTAGCTGTTGGCATGATGAATTTAGGAGCGGATCTTTTCGTGCGCGTATAAAGAACATCCACCACATACGCATTATGCAATTGCTAAACGGATATGATACATCCTCTGACTTCCATCACATGTGATTGATTGTCCTGATTTATATCGTCACGATTATGGTAATCCTAGTTATGCCAAGTGAGATACGATTAATAAAACATGCAGAACTTCCATAAAACACCGGTGCATATTGTAGCAAGAGCCACTCTAAGATTCGCGTTCATTAGTTGGCGCTCATTTAGAGAACACCCTGTGACCTACATGCGGGGTCACGGCATGGTGTGAGTGTAAGCGGCGGGCGATTCCGTAAGCGGAAGCGTTTTATTTATTTGCTGAAACTATCAATATTTAATGTAAATATTGGCACAAAGCAAACATCAAGTTGTTACCAATAGTCTTCACATAGTTTTTAACGTACTTATTAAATTTAAAAACTATGACCGGTGGTCGTGGGTGTGGTGGTAGTAAGACACGGATTTTGGCGTTTTACTGTTTATTTGCACTTTAAGGCACACCGAACTGCGACGCACACGCACGTACTCTAGCCTTGGATCTCGGTAGTCAACTGCATGAGCAAGCATCCCGTGCGCACGTGCATCCTCTTACCCCGTGCGTCCCTACGACCCTAACGACCCTTAGGGCGTTTTAACACAAGCACGTATCGGGCGGCATCTACATGGTATAAAATGGTTTTAAACGATAGTGCAACCTCCATTGTATACGAAATTACGAATGATTAATGTTAATCTCTATTATATGATTAAATTATTAATATTAAACTCTACCTATAAGTTATACAATTATTCCGTATAGGGATCGAACCAAAAACTCAAAGCGCTGAAATCGTGCTGGCAACCATCCTTTATTTGACATTTCAGCTGCTTGAACGAGATGATTCACCTGCTTTTTTTATAGGGCCCGCTACGTCTGTTTTTCCAGCATCTTTTGACATAGAAATCTTCAAACGTATGTCGGTATGTATTAAGTGAGCCAGCTCCATCACCGGCTTCATAATCACTTTCCATTAAGAGGTTAAGGTCAATTAACCACTAAGACTAAGACTTTCCATTAAGAGGTTAAGGTCAAACGCAAGTCTGACTGTATTAAAAAATTGCACGCACGAGCGCTACGTTGACGGAGTCATCAAAATAGCAACTAGTAATTGCCTGTGACTTGGGACACCGGTCTGAAAGCGGGTTGTAGCAGAGTTGCCTTTTAGACCGACATGCTAGTACTCTGGGCTACTCACATGTAGACGCATTGCAGGTTGGCAGTGTTATGCTAAGCATTTACATATGCAACCATCACGTCTCTACCTACCCTGCTCAGCTCAGCTTTAGCTCAGTTACCTACATGCTTATGGGGTTCTGTACCGAAAACGTAAAAGAGAAATCCTTTTAGAGGCATTTCGTAAATTTCGTTGTCCGTTATCCTATTGATTGAAGTCTTTTATCTCAAGAATGTAATTCTGAAAAAAAAATCGTAAAGTATCTTCTTCTTCTCTCTCATCTCTTCTTACAGTTATATTCTTTCCTTGGCTGGGCGCCCAAGTCGGGGTTCTTACTTATAGGGATGTCCCTGCGTTGCCGCTCAACCTATAACTCGCTGGGAGAGCATCTTAACCGCTTGCCTTTTCGCCTGGTAAAACGCTTCTACCGAAACACGACAGGCCGAAGCTAGTCGTTATCACAGCCTTTACACTAGTGTATATTACTCACCACCTAATCCTGGTTTTGGGGAAATCCATCCCTAAGAGGATATAGTGAAGGGTCAAAGTTGTTTGAACAATGTTAAGTCTTTACGACGGTTTACATATAAAGTAATTTGTTATATAAAGTGGAATATACACGTGCCAACTTTTAAGCAAAAGTTGTATACAGGATATTCCGTCTTGGAAACTTTTCACTTATGTTATTCAGTGTTCTTTGCGTTTCCCTTTCATTTAAATGAGCTTAAAGCTTTTTACTAAAAGAACAATTTAAATCATGATTTGTTTGCATTCTGGTAGCTGGAAATATCTGTAACTTTTTTTACTTGGGGAAATTTCTCAACGTACTGTCCCAACCCTACGTGGGGGCGCGGCCATGGTGTATCTGACTTGTACTGGCTTCAAACCACAAGGTGACTAAGTTGTGTATACAGACGGGAACTGTGGGTCCTGTAATCAATTCTCCACAGCTCCATCATGCCGTGTCTTTTGGGCTGTGTTGCGTATAGGTGTTACCTCATTGGGCATTTACCACCATCTGTATCACGGCGAGTATCCTGAAGAGTGGTTTAACCTTGTTCCACCCTCTCTTTTCTATACCAGAACTTCGCATGCTGGTCTACGGAGTCACAGCTTTTCAGTAACTCACATCCCGGCTAGGACTATGAAGTTCTCTAACTCCTTCTTTTGCCGAGTCATTGGGCTGTGGAATGGTTTTCCGGCAAGCGAGTTCCCATTGTCCTATGATATTCGGTCTTTTATACGAAGCGTGAAGAGATATTTGTGCAGGCCGGCACGATCGCTGCGACTATCGATGTTTTTTTTGCTGTCGATAATCGTCGTCGTTTTTTGGACTGCACCATGTTTACCATCAGGTATGGTGTAGTCACTGTGTCGAGTCAGAATTAAAAAAGATCTCAGCTTGAATTTCTTATTATACTAACAAAAGTGTTCTTGCCACGCGAAAGAAGATGTGGGTACATCTATTAACAAATAAGATAAAATTAATTATTAAAATTTAAGACACGTTTTATATAACGGACAGCTTGCAAAATCAAATTGTTATAAAAAGATTGAGTTGAATCGTTAGTTAAATTCACCTCAAAATGATAAAATTGAAATTTCATGAAATTAGTATATTAAATTCGCAGTCATCAATCTTTGGCTACGCTCAGCGGGGCTTAACTAAATTAATTTAATTACAAATTTCATTTCGAATGAATCGTGTAAAGCACGAATTTCATTTACGCGTCCCTGAGCATTTGCTCTCTAATAACAATAATATCTCATTACGCTATAGCCCTTTCGGGGTGAGCAGAGAAACATTAGTAACTGTATCCACTTTGCGCTTATACGCAGAGATGGCCAAAATGTAATCTGAGTAATGATGAACGATTACAAAATGTAGTCGTAATTTTAATTTTCTTGCTCTGTAATCATGATTAAATCCATTTAAAACAATGAGAAATGATACATGTGTATACAATCTGGGATTTTGTAGTGCTTAAAACATAGATGAGCAAAATGCAGTCATATTAATGGTAAAAAACGTAAAATGTAATCGTAATCATTTTTATTAATCTGATTACATTTTGCCCATCTTTGCATACATTCTACGTTCTATGTTGAATACGTTGTCAGGCTCTTAAACATTTTCTTTATAACTTTTAAATTAAATGTATGATTAAAAAGTGTGATCGATACGTTCAAGTACGTCTGGGGCTTAATATTCAAATCGTTACATTCAGGTCAGGTTGACATTTCTATTAAGAGATTGAAGTCAAGCGCAAACCTGTTGATAATTTATTTATTTATTTACTTTATTTATTTACTTTTTACAGGGTTGCCAGTGGCCCGGTACAATAATTCATTTACACAACACATATACACAGTTACAATCAACAATGTACAGTTCCTATTGAGGCATCCACAACATACGTCAGAGTGGCCTGTTTATTTATACTATATTATATTGTGCCGTGGTGGCTGCCGGCAGAATAGAATAGCACCTCCCTCTTCTTGCTGAGGTGTCGTAAAAGGCGACTAAGGTATCTCTTTAACACCGCAATTCAACCGGGTGTTCAGAGAAGGAAAACTCGACCAAACCTGCATCCTGCTCCCTCCCGATCGTACTGGTTCTCCTTTCCATCGGGCCTGAGGGAGCTCGGACGAGAGAGTGCTTTTCTGGCAGCGCGTCCAGCTATGCACTTAAATATCTCCTGCGCAATTGACTGTTTCCGAAAACTGGACTTCGATTTTCTTAATCGGTGTTGAAACAGTCGCCGTGGCCGAAACCGGCTAGGACATCATCATATTAATTAAAAAAATAAATAAAAGAAATTCACGCTTAACGTTAAACTGCGGTAAATTTTCGACTTATGATTTCGACTGACGCAAAGCCGTGCTAATTGGAAAGCTTGACTATGGAAATGACAGCGTGTGATAGGCCTTAATGGTACCCAACGATTTTAATGACAGCATGTACTCAGTGTTTAAATATGGCTGCCATAAATTATGGTGAATTTTCATGTGCCGTAATTAATTTGGCACTCATAAGTTTTTACATTAGGCAATTGGATAATTAATGCATGTATTTTTCTCCATTTACAAGTATCTGTTGTTTTCGGATTTTGTACATCACGAAGAAAAATTAACCCTTACCCTTAATAACAAGATATATATAAAACATGTAACATACTGTCTGTATTTATGGAGAAATATATATGCTCGTGAACACATAAAAATGTGGCATTTATAAATAACTAGCAAACCCGGCAAACTTCGTTTCGCCACCAGATGGCTTCGTTTTGGTTTTTAGTTAGCGTTTGAAAGAACGTGCACATAATATATGTCATATGAAATTAACTGAGCAGAATACAATGAGTAGCTGTCAAACAATGTATAACGCATCGGCGCCATCTACTTAAAATACTGGTGCGATCTGCTCCACCACCATGCAAAACCATATTGGTTTGTAGTACATGCTATGTATCAGAGATGCCGCTGTATGTGAAAAACGATTTTCCCCGTTTTTCTGCTTTTCTGTTAAAAATTTTCTTGAATTTTGTTTGCTATAAACCTCACGGAGCCCGAGAGCTTTCCAACGAATGCAAAACCGTGGAAATCGGTTCGTGCGTTCTGAAGTTATAGCGTCATGAAGCAAACCGGACTTATTTTTATGTAATAGATATACATGTTTCTATGTTTTTTTATATTTCCATAATAATATTGAAACCCTCATCTGCCTTTATTAATGCCATGCCCAACAGGGTTCATAATTGTGACTTAAAAAACTTTTTGTTATCTGTATATAATTGTTGAGTGCAATAAATGGATGGATTACTTCGCTGTCCATCTGTCGGTTTGTTTCTCCATCAAAACCCTTTTTCTTAGCAACGCGTAGTTTGCTATCCGTTGCTACTCTGAAGAAAAAACCAATATTCTAAGTCAACGCAATTAAAAAATAAAACCGTTTATCATGTAAAGTCTATGCTTTCATTTAGGAATCAAAAAAGCTTCAAGGTAGATCCAGTTGAGCTAGAATCATGAAACTTTGCAAGAAGCGATATAGAGAAGAAATATTATGGAAGCATACTCTAGAACAAAACGTGCGGAAAAATATTAAGCAACATGGTTTTTATGTTTCAGTAAGCTCGTCCGTACTCCTAATATTATGACGTGTTTTTCTTCAACTATACTAGCATTTTCTATACAAATGTGACACAAAAATGGCCTAATCTAATTTAATTCAGTACATCAAGACGTGTCAACTCCCTCTATTGTTGAAATTTCATATTGTTCTATTTAAGAAATACAATATTAGTTTTCTTAATTTTGTTACATGTATGTACTCGTATATAGTTTGTAGGTTTTTTGTAATATTTTGTCGTCACGTTATATCCCTTACTGGGTGAAAAGAGATACCTTAATGTTTTTTTTTTAATTTATTTCTCATTAGGGGCTTTTAACATGGTCATACAAGCCTTATCGTAGTCCAATATATAGAAATAAAACCTTTCATACCTCACCTTTCATACAGTTCCCATAGAATTTCGGCAACTGCTTTAGTGGGCACCGCTAAAATGCTATGGAACATACCAACATCCAATCTATTTAATTTCAATTTACATATAACATCCTTCCTTACATAGGGGTTGCTATAGTCTGTATATATAGAGCGCAGCACTAGGCTGCCGCCATTAATGTTTTATAATCTAAGACGGTTCGTCTCGTCTGTCAGTTTCGTGATGTCAAAATAAATAGTTAAAAGTAATGAGTGCTTTTATTAATTAATTAAAAACACCAGACAATTAGTTATAACAGGGATTCTGGACAAACTCATACCTTAATGGTTGTATGCACTTCATACTTATATGTCGTGCTCAACGTGAGCTGGTGGGCGTTCTCAATATCACATGACATTTCTATTACATGCCATGCGAGTATCTTTACAATGTTTTCCGTCACCGGCGGGTATGTGAAGCTAAATCCGCACGTAATCTGGAAAAACCCAGATGTGCGTACCGTGATTCGAATCTACGACCGTTGCGTTGCCGCGCATGAATACAGGTCCCTTTTCCACAAGGTCACAACAAAACATAAATTCACTTCAAGCGGAGAGCTAAAAACTTTCAAGAAGAGACAAATGTATATAGAAAAAAAAATGCACAGGGAGAGATGCACATAAAGAACTTTTGTGGCGCAATTTGGAGTTATTGGGCTATTGGGTATAATTTGTCCCTAGAAATATTAAAAGGGCAGCAAACAATGTTCTTCTCGGTCTGCAGTGAAACAACAAAGCTCCTTGATTTGCAGTCCATAAGCAACCCGAAAGTTTCCCGCAAGTTTCCCGAAAAGTAAAAAAAATAGTGACTTGAGAATGGTAATAAGTGACCAGGATTATGAAAGTGAATGAATTAGACATAGCAAAAAATATATAGATCTCTGCTTACACGAAAAATGACATGACTTGAAAATATTTTACTTAAAAAGAAGGTTTTAAAGGTAATTACTTAGTCACAGACGATAAAATCCGGGATCGCGATGATAGTTTCACATTTAATTTATATCTGTCGTAAAATCTTTTGTCGCCCTTCAGCCCGATCGTAAAACCCTAATGTTCTATCTCGCCTTAAATATCTTTATTATTTTGCCCTATCTGGTATTTCTCGTACAAATAATACAAATCTTATGGAAGCTATAAAGAATCTGGAACGAAGGGAAACGAAATTAATTTAAACTTGAGTGTAAATCAGTGATTCTCAAAGTGATCCGGGTGGACCCCTAGGAGTCCGCGGAAGACTCAACCGGGGTCTACTTTGGCGTGAAAAAATGGGAGTGTAGAAGTTGTACGGGGGGTCACGAAAATTTATCTAAATCATAATGTAATTAAAATTAAGAGATCACATGTGATCTCACTACAGACAATTGAAATTTCATGTTTCTCTATGTAAGAATATTTATAACTTCACTTTCTGCACATGTGTATGTTTTCTTTAATTTTCCGTATTCCATAGTCTTATCATCAGATTCGTTAACAACAGAATATAAAGTTTACAAACCGATATCGCCTTGTATTAATATTTTCCGGATTGATGATCAAATAAATAAAGCAAAAGGTATGCAGATCGTATGACCTATCAATCCGTGGACTTTTAATACCAAAACATCGGGTACCCGAATTCACGACGGTGATGAATGGCCGCCATCGATTCTAACTGTCCCCATTAAAATCAGTCGATGCTCCTAAAAACTCTTTGAATCCGTGACAGATGAGAAAAAGTTGCGCTGATAGGGATTTCGAAAAGTTAATGACATGTTGTGTCGATGTTCCTATGGATTAGTCGATTAAAAAAGTTACAAATTTAATTCCTGAAAATATGCATGTTTGTTATGTACATTTTTAATAAATTACAAACAAACGCTGAAACTCGGTCTCACGTAGTAGTGCAAAAAAATGGGTTGTGATTGTTGTTGACCAACTGAGGATCATTTAAGAAGTAATTTTTTGCGTAGAATCCGAATCTGGTATCAGGATTGCTCTATCACGTCTGGTTTTCAAAATACCTTCTAAATAAAAAGAGAATAGTCGAAATAAGTTAGGTTCTTAAGGATCTTGTATTATTTATAGTAGTATTAAATAACGATTATAAGAAAGATTCTATGCAAAATAGCTCACCAAATTCATCTTTACAATAGGCTCCCTAAGGACCGACGTTAGTACTTAAATTAAATTTAATGTCGTAATACTTCATCGCGGAGAGCCAGTTATTTCTCGTTAACGGTCTAGTGGAGGTTACATCACCCTTTCCAGAATTACTCGACCTATTTGATATCTATACCCCGTCATTACCGGCTTACGTTTTCCTAAAATTGCTTAATTTGATAATGAAATATTTACTGATTGTTCCAAGAAATCGTTTGAATTTATATTTTCTACGGAATGCCTTTCCTTCATATCTTTGCAATCCTTTATCGATGCTAGAACATTTATTAACTCCTTTATATTCTCTCGCTAATACCTGGGCATCCGGGACTAAATTCGGTGTGTTTTTGAAATTACTAATAGATTCAGCCTGACTTCACCGCAAAATTTTATGTTTTATTTACTTGGGGATTGATTTTCTGAAAACGTTGGAAGAATTTATTTTTATTTCTAAATAAAATGTTGATTTCCATTTGATGAATTTTCAAACAAACTTACAATCACAATTTCATCCTTTAATGTTAGAATGTCATAAAATCTACTTTTAAATGATGCCCTTGTCAAAAAAGTTTCCAATGTATAAGTTTCATGTTTCTCTCTAACTTCAGTAGTAAGGCTCTACGATGATGATGATGTAAATCTGTATATTTTTTCTTATATATTTCTATATATAGAATATTTAATATTATACTACGATATATCTTGTCTTCTAGATTTTCAGATATATCAAATTCCTATTATGCCATTTCTTGAAGTTTTAGGCGTATTTTCCAAAAAATAATTTAATCAAGCTGAATTAATAATTTCATACTATTTTTCTCCATTAATCAAGAAAAAAATATCGATACACACCCTACACCCTATCCAATTTATATTTTGATCTACCGTTTTTTGGCATGCCACAGGGCATTACAAAACTCCAATTCCATTGGCTCAATGCTTTTGGTTTCTCTATAAAGGTAAATATTTGTTGTATTGTCGGTCGTGTTTGTATTATAAATGTCTTTTATTTCTTATTTCATTTATTGTGTTATTTACTTAAGCCCAGTTTTCTCGTTATCTTGTAATCGATATCGGTGTTCCATTTCAAATATTTATATACTTCTGCAAGACATCTAATCATATTTGTCATAACTATTATATTATCAACCCACTTTCTACATTTGGGTACAATTTTTCTCATTAATTCTCTGACAATTACTCTTTACAAATTGTGGCTCCGCATTATCGAGGGTATCCCATGCTTTGTGTACAAATTCACAATCTTTTCCCCAGAACCCATATGTTTCTATGAGTGTCATTTCTTCAGCATGTTTTCAACCTACTACCATATTTGCTTGCTTTATTAATACAAAGTATCTTTAGAGATGTAGCACCAGAAATGACCCATTTGATATAATTATATTTGAAGTGAAAAGGGCAATTACTACTACAATTATTTCTTTATTTCAACTTTTTCTCAATCCTTTAGAAGTTAAAACATGATCATTCACTTCAACTTCAATAACTTTTATTTAAACAGCTGTTGTTAACACTTGGATACAAAGAAATGCATGTTGCGAATTCTTTTGTAGAAATTTTGTTTCATTTAATCTCAAAACATCTCTTACGTAATCCGCTACAGCTAATTCGGTAAGTGCAAAAGGCTTTTTTGTTTAGCTCTGCGCGGACTTTAATTTATTTTATTTCAGCCGTGCTAATGCCCAAAGCGAACTTGCAATTATATAGCATGTACCGGGAGGCATTGTTATTGGATTTGGAGCTAAGTGCTAATTCGATGCTTTCTTTTATTTCATTCAGAACATCGTTAAGAATGTCCATTATGTTACTGAGTTAACTGCAAGATAAAACCATGCTGGACTGTAGGTAATGGAATTCATTCTTCTTGCGTTTTATTTTTTCTTACATTTCCAAAAATTCTTGAGGCATTATTTTCAATTATTGTTGTAATCAAGCATTTTAAGTGTCCACTCTGCAAATCTGTTTTATCTTATTTGTTTCATTAAGTGTGAAGTTTGATTTATACCTAAAATGTGTAGGTACTTACTAGGTTAAGTTTTGGGTATTATGAAAGCCACTAGGACAAGTGCGTCAAATAAAAGATATAACGATAAAAGTGAAAGAAATAAATCCAGTACATGTTCATGGATAATATAAAATATACCTTTATGACCGGTGGTCGTGGGTGTGGTTGTAGAAAGACGCACGTGTTCTAGCCTTGGATCTCGGTAGTCGACTACCGAGATCCAAGGCTAGAGTACGTGCGTGTGCGTCGCAGTTCTGTGTGCCTTAAAGTGCAAATAAACAGTAAAACGCCAAAATCCGTGTCTTTCTACCACCACACCCACGACCACCGTTCATACCTTTACAAGTATAAAAAATAAAAATCATACTTGGTATTAACTATATGAAAGGCTAGATGATATCTCAGCAAATTGCTTTTTCGCTAGATACGAGTACTTATACCTCAAAGTAGAGGAATCCCACCATAAAATTAATCCGTCTTTTCCAATTGCGTCATATAAATATCTTACTTATTTTAAAAATAAGTGGTACTCTTAAAAACATTTTTCTCTTATCATAAAATCACAAATTTTTATTCTTATTTAGTTTTAACTTTCATGCGAGATCAAACGAATCTAATACCATTTATAAACAGCCAGCTTCATAATTCTAAATTCCAACGGTTTTCTTTTGCATTTAATGGCTTCTTTTACCAAAATCAAAGAGAATAGAAACGAAAGCTGTTAATTCTAAAGCCGTACACGAATTTCGAATTTCAACTGTTCTAGTGAAGCCTTTACATCTTGGTCATGCTATCCATTGACACAATGATGTATTGAGGGAAGCGAGCATTTAGAGCTGCACTTCCGAAGAAGTAGATCTCGATATGTTTATAGACCTGTTAAGGTTTACGAACAGCTAGCTACATAGATCTTAGACAGTGAAAATAGTTTCCCAATACATTGCAGTATTTTGTTGCAAATCGTTCTCTATTGTGATATAAATTAATCTATCGATATTCATTGAGATCCTTTGGTTTTATTATGCTATGATTTGTTTTAGAATGTTACTTATTGACAGATAATCCGTTTTTTTTGTGTCCCGCGGGAAAATTCTTCATAGGACCATCAGGGACGCTATGAGGGCAGCATCCGGTGTCTCAGACTCCTGCTGACTAAAAACTCTCGGTGTGTCCCTCTGATTGCTTCACCTGGGAAGCCAAATTCATCCAGACACCCAGGGAACAGGAAGCCTTGTTGAGGCTATCTCTCTGGGAGGGGAAGGAGAAAAGCCCACCCGTCAAAAACCTCTCTCTCAGGCGATGCGCCCGATACCATGCACCGCCTCCCTCTCATCCAGGCAGCAGACTACCTCAAGTCTACTGCCCGGAGATAATACGTTATTAATCTAACAAAAGCTAAGATACAGATCACACTGGGCTCAAAGTAATTGAGATATGTTGTTTAACCTTAAGACTTTAAATAATACATCGCATTAATTGATTTCTGAAACTCTGTTTTTATGTTTAGATACTTTGCTAGGTATAAGTCGGTGATCTCATTGCCGTGAGGCTCTTGTATCCCGTAAGCTACTCAGTTTTCAGTTTTCTATAGACAAGGTTATTTAGAGGGTGGCGGCTGAGTTGTATAATTTAGTTCCTCTCTCCCTCTTCTACTACAAATCAACTAGACGCCGTACGGGCTTGCACCTATGTATATATGATTGTTGTACCATCAAGTCGCACCAGGCGATTTGCTTCTTCTTTTTTTGCTGCGAACCGCCAAAGAGTGGAATTCGCTTCCTGGTGACTGTTTTTCTAATATCTTATGATATGGGAATCTTCAAACGAGTTATTTGGTATTTTGTTGGGCGAACACGCTCCATCATCGGCCTCATCATTACTTTCGATAAGGTGAGATAATGGTCAAGCGCAAGGCTGAAAGTAAGGTCTATCCATCTAAGCAATTATAAATAATTCATTAGTTTGTTTCATGCACCCACCATTGGCTGTTAGTCGCTGGTGTATCTTCACATTCTAAAGCGCTTGAAAATTTCGACAACCCAGGGGTAATCTTCCTAGATTAAAAAAATGAAAAAAAAATGTCCTCATTTGGTCTTGTGAAATATATTGCCAGGCAGAAATGGGCAAAATGTCATCTGATTAATGATTAACGATTGATTAAATCTATTTAAAACATTAAGAAGTCATAAATGTCTACGCAATCTGGGATTCTGTAGTGTTTAAAACATACATGAGCAAAATGCAGTCATATTAATGGTAAAAATGTAAAATGTAATCGTAATTTCATTCATCTGATTCCATTTTGCCCATCTATGTTGCCGGGTATAGTTTCTCCACAGAGCTATGACTTCTTCAATAGGGCAGTGAACTTAGTCTTTCTATGGTTAGCAACGCAATAACAACGCAACTTGTGTTGAAGTTATCCGTAGGTGATGGTCAGTATATTTGTCGACGAAAGTAAAAAAATGATACGAAACAGATGTCATCATGACAGTAGCGTCATGATTGATGTAGTAGTACAAATGATTGTGTATTGTGGCTTCAAGATAGTTCAGGTGACCAAAAGCTAAGCATCAAATAATTGGATTTCTTATAAAAAAAAAAAAAAAAAAAATTATTCGACAAACAACTACAAGGCAGCACATTAAAAATCAGCTGACACCCAAACTAGGACAACCTGTATCTTGGATGTCAGCATATTTCACACAAATTTGTTACAGTTTTTTACTGCTGCGTAGCACCAATCATAACTCAAAACAATACAAAAAAAAAACAACATTACATACCAAACAACAGACTATACAAACAAAGTGAATAACAATTACAAAAGAAAACAATATATGAGGAGTCTGATTTCAAAACCCACTATAACATATTGTTTTGAAATCCCATAAATTTGTAAAAACTTATAATTAATCTTTGACTTAACAATCACATTCTTATAAGGTACTAGCTGATCCGGCACACGTTGTTTTGCTATATAAGGTTTTGTAATATCTTCTAAGAAATTAAGTGATATCAAAGACAATTTTGTTCACAATTAAATACAATCAACAATACATTTATTTGGATAAAGATTAATATTATTACGTTGATACAACTCTTAACAAGTAATGCATTAATTTCGACCAAATTTGTTTACCATAAAAAACGGTTCTAGTGACTTAATCTTAAAAGATAGACATATACTGTCGCGGACATTTTTTTAGATCATTTCAAGAGGAATAATTCTTTCATACATATATTTTTGGTATCTTGAACCGTTTTTGCAGCGCACGCAATGGAAGCCCTCAAGGATGAATAATTTTCCCCGTTTTTTTCACATTCTCCATTATTTCTTCGCTCCTAATAATTGCATCGTGATGTTATATAGCCTAAAGCCTTCCTCGATAAATGGTCTATTCATTCGAATTTTTCAATTCGAACCAGTAGTTCCTGAGATTAGCGCGTTCAAACAAACAAACAAACATACAAACAAACAAACAAACAAACTCTTCAGCTTTATAATATTAGTAGAGATTTAAATTATTATTCTAGAGTGAAAAAGCAAAAAAGAAAAAAATCATATATAATATTTGCTTTGATAAAAACATTTTAAATTACTATTAGGACTATTAAGTAATTTTGTACGAAAAATCGTTTTAGCGGGTTTTGAAATTAGATGTCTCATGTATAGAAAAAAGTTGTAATTAATTAGCGGGGAATTAGGAAGGATACACATGTGGGGTCGGGCAGACAGCCCGCTTCCGAGAAAAAAGACTGATATCAACGATTCAGGCAACCTGTTGACGGACATTTGTCTTGAATCCTGCTATTTATCAGGCGGACAGGTTTATTCAGGTCAGGGCATGGTTCGTTTCTCCGTAGATCGATCACGGATTCAGATATAGCGTAACTCTCGGGGAGTTGGCCACGTGGGAGAGATTGACAAATAAAAAAAAACATAGTTGATGTTAGTCAGTGGCAGAGATGGGCAAAATGTAATCTGATTAATGATGAACGATTACAAAATGTAGTCGTAATTTTAATTTTCTTGCTCTGTAATCATGATTAAATCGATTTAAAACATTAAGAAATCATAAATGTGTATGTAATCTGCGTTTCTGTAGTGTTTAAAAAATAGATGAGCAATATGCAGTCATATTAATGGTAAAAAACGTAAAATGTAATCGTTAATCATTTTCATTGTCTTATTACATTTTGCCCATTTATGGTTAGTGGCTTTTAAAAAGGTTTTTTTTTATCCCGGGGGAAAATTCTGCATAGGACCATCATTGCCGCTGTGAGGGCAGCGACCCCGGTGTATCAGACTCCTGCTGACTAAAAACCCCCGGGGTGTCCCTCTGATTGCTCCACCCGGGCCTGAGACCAAATTCATCTAGACGCACAGGGAACAAGAAGCCTTGTTGCGGCTACCTCTCTGGGAGGGGTAGGAGTAAGCCCACCCGTATATAACCTCCCAGGCGGTGCGCCGGACACCGTGAAGCGCTTCCCTCTCATCCAGGCAGCAGACTCCCTAAAGTCTATTGCCCGAGGCTTTCTTAAATACCCCTTATTGACATTTAACTTGATACTTGTTGAAAAAATTTGAAAAAAAAAAGTAAAATTGTCAAATTCATTTACAATTGCAATTTTTTTATAGATTTATCTAAATATGTATAACTCAAAGGTGACTGACTGACTGATATAGTGATCTATCAACGCACAGCCCAAACCACTGGACGGATCGGGCTGAAATTTGGCATGCAGGTAGATGTTATGACGTAGGCATCCGCTAGGAAAGGATTTTGATGAATCCAAGGGGACAAAATGGGGGAATGGGGGGTGGACACGCTAAACAAAAGTGAAGCCGCAAAAACTATACCTAATTAATAATAATACTTCTTAACGCGAGCGAAGCCGCATGCAAAAGCTAGTATATTATAATATAAATTATATATAGGTAAGCCGTGGTGGCTGCCGGCAGAATAGAATAGCACCCCCCTCTTTTTGCTGAGGTGTCGTAAAAGGCGACTAAGGTATCTCTTTAACACCGCAATTCAACCAGGTGTTTAGAGAAGGGAAAACTCGACCAAACCTGCATCCTGCTCCCTCCCGATCGTACTGGTTCTCCATTCCATCGGGCCTGAGGGAGCTCGGACGAGAGAGTGCTCTTCTGGCTGCGCGTCCAGTTATGCACTTAAATATCTCCTGCGCAATTGACTGTTTCCGAAAACTGGACCTCGAATTTCTTAACCGGTGTTGAAACAGTCGCCGTGGCCGAAACCGGCTTGGACATCATCATCATCATCATATATAGGTTACTTGTTTTTTTATCAACATTTTATTTTAAATTTGATTGACTAACCATGATAGGTTCTTTACTGCTGATGTTGTCACGGATGAAAAATCATCGTGGCATGGCATACGATGCTGGACTATCGCTGCTAAGTCGCGATTTCCTGAATCCAACGAGCACCCTTCCAAATGCAGAATAGAAGACATACACATAAAAATTGACATAACAAATAAATAAACTCAACCAGCCAACTCTTTATAGAGCCATAGTCTTAAGACGATCCCATACGTGCGCCGTAAACCGGCCACGCAAGGTGTGTCGGGCCGTATACGGAATATCGTAAAACATCGGAAAGTTTTTTGATGCCTTCAAAAGGTTTTATTAGGTCGTGTTTATTGCATATTTTTATGTTACGTAGGAATTATATAGTTTATGTTTACATTCGTGTTTTACAGCACACTGATGTGACATAAAGATGCGGTCTAATTCGGATACGGGAGGGGAGCAGCTTTCCCATAATAATAACATCGCCATTAACTTGTATGTGTTCAGTGTTAAACATAGGGCTTTTTTATCCAAACTCTTCACAGTGACCACCACACGCCTGCATGGAGCAGTCCAAAAATGACAACAAATATCGACAGTAAGAAAAATCTATCGATAATCGCAGCGAACATAGTACGGTGGAAGATCATTCCACAGCTCAATGACTCGACAAAAACAAGAGTTAGAGAACTTCTTAGTCCTAGCCGGGATGTGAGTTACCGTATAGCTGTGACTCCGTAAACCCTCACGTGTGTTTTTACTATAGAAGAGAAGGTGGAACAAGGTTAAATAAACTCTTCAGAATACTCAGTTGATACAGGCGGTAGAAAATGCTCAGTATGTTTTGGGAGTCGAAGCTGCTCGCGTCCGTAGGCTTTACCCTAGTTTCCCTACACGTGACTCCTGGGTAGTGCTAAACGAGCAGCAGCGAGGTGGTAGGGCGTTGGTGCCCATCTGGATCGCGACCACAGAACATGGGTGTAAAGCCCGTCATAGTGACCAGTTTCGGCTTGTCGCGTTTCGGGTTCAGCTTGTGTATATCCAGTAGCTCATATACCTAGAGACCTTCAGTCGTGGTATATGTGGGCCGACATGACGATGTAGACTATCAATGGATTTTCCTCCATTGATAGTCGCTTTCGTTTTTAGACTACACTGTACTTACCATCAGGTACACTGTAGTCACTATGTCGAGCTAGTCTAAAAAAAAAGTAAGGAAATATCTTTGCGGAACTGGAGAGTTTCAAGATGCTTAATAACGTCTGGATCATTCACAACGTGGACAAACCTCCGCTGTAACCTATCCAGGGCGTCAAGTAAGTACTGGGTAGAACCGTACCAGAGCTGCTAACAGTATTCCATGCTTGGTTCGACCTGGGCTGTATACAATACATCCATAGGCTTTTCCCGAAATTCTTCACTGATTACTGATAAATTGTATACAGCAAAATCTAAATTCTGTCCGTGTTTTCTAGTTTCGTATTTTCACGGATTTATAACGGACGTAGTGGGTAATCACTCTAAGTATATTTTGTATAATTATTCATCAAAAAAATAAAATAAATTATATTTAAAAGCAATGCTAAATATTTACAGCGAGCTAATAAATTGTGTAAAGTTTTTCAAGAAGTGCCTTCAGCAAATTTTCATTAGTAAAATTCTTCGAAACACTTAAAATTAGTTACTGTGCTTAAAAATAAGGACGTAAAACTTTTAAAATGTACTTTTGAATTTTTACAAACCTATTAACCCGTTTTTTATAGACAACGTAAATAATTTTTTATCGCTATTAATTTATATACAATTGTTTAGGTACTTCGATTTGCATTATTGTTAAGAATTGTTTTCTTTTATAAATTCTCAATCTTTCTTTGTACAGCTAATAGAGAGCGTTTTTTTAAAATAATATTAGTTAGTGCAAATCGGACTCACGCACCGAGGGTTTCGTTGAAACTTGTAGGCATAGTATATCACTTTTTTTTATTTTTTGCTGTCGTTAGTTCGTGACCTTGTAGACAGGGGACCGGTTTCCATGCGAAGAATTGTTTAGACTTGGTCCACTCTCTGCCTTCCATAGTAGAACCACGCGCACTGGTTTACAGAGCCACACACGGTAACTCTTATCCCAGCTAGGTCTTAGAAGTTCTCTAACTTTTACTTTTGCCCAGTCATTGACCTAAGGATTGATCTTGCGTCGTGTATGTTCACACCATGTTATGATATGGGGTACTTTAAACCAGTAGCGTTCATTCCATAGATGCATTGAAGCATTGCATGCCCTTACGATCAATAAGTCTGGAATAAATTCCTTTAAATTTTTCAAAAAAAGGAATCCATTATATTGATATCTATTCTATTTTCACGCCATCTATCTTCCCTATGAAAGAAATATAATATTTACTATCATAATATAATATTCAAATTAATTGTGCGAATTCTGCCAACCCTGTCCATATACCCTATCCACGTCACTGCTTTAAACGAAGCATGAAGAGATGTTTGTGCAGGCCGGCATGATCGCGGCGACTATCGATGTATTTTTTTAA
Source organism: Automeris io (assembly GCA_036320925.1). Classification (NCBI taxonomy): domain Eukaryota; kingdom Metazoa; phylum Arthropoda; class Insecta; order Lepidoptera; family Saturniidae; genus Automeris; species Automeris io. Next base: position 11,958,097 of record JAUDJH010000018.1, on the reverse strand, counting down.
GTTTTGAAAGTCGTAATCATTTTATAGACTCCAATATGCTTACCATCATTATCAATGCATATAAGAAATTCGTTCCTCAGTCACCTAAATATATAATATTATTTAGATGAAAAATTTCGCTTACGCGATGTAAGGTTGGTAAAAGTTATCGAAATCGTTAATCAATACTAACCTATCTGTACGCGTTCGTGCCCGCTTATCTCAGAAATGGCTTACCCAATTTAGATGCGGTTTTCGTGAATGTGCTGTGGAAAGATTCATTTAACATTTAGTGTTAATTTTATTTTAATCAGATCTATAATAAAAAAGTTATATTAGTTTAAAAAACACGTCGATTATTTATTGTAATAAAAATGCTATAAAAATTATTTTTCGGGTAGTTTGGCTGAAATTAATGCAATATTATACTTTTAATAAAATGTTAATTGAAATTTATCTGAATTAATGTCAGAAAAAAGCTTGAAATAATTATTCTCTTAAAAAAGCATTGTTGTACTTCGATGCGCCTGAAGTCGCGGGCACAGCAAGAAGAAAATATATTGTTTTATATTGTATTTGATTCTTTTGCCATATATTTCTCAATTCAATGCAACTAAACCATCACAATGCTTTATAAAAAAACTTTAAAACACAAGCCATCGTTCACGTGGTAAACAGGATAGCGAAGAAACTTTTCTTTTATTATCTTTCTCCATTTCTTTTACTGCTTCCCTTCCTACACCGAACCTTCGTCTAATTTACAACGACACTTCAAAAACGAGAGAAAAACATTTTATTTGAGTTTCTATTCACATTTCTAAGGCATTCATTACTGTTTTTTTGTATTGGTTGATTTAAAAATGTGTCAGTAAATATCAAAAGTGTGTATATCTATGTTAGATAAATGTTCCTGAAAAAAGCAACAAATGATCTAAATAAATTAATAAGTTATTTTAGGACTTACTTTATGCCTAGACAAGAATTGTAGCAGTTAGTTCTTTTGGGATCTCGAAATATCAGGTGATGCTAATAGACGCTCGAGACTGATTTAAAATTAGTTCGAGATAAGTCGCGTGATGTAAAAGACCCGCGGGTGAACCTTTGAGTCTGCTAACGATGTCTGTTAGAGTCAATTTGGGTTTGCCGCTAAGAGAGAAAACACGCGCTACAATATCTATTTTTATCTATTATCTATTTATATAATAGTTTAGCTCTTTTAAAAATTAGTTTACTAATATGGAGAGAAAATTATATAATTTATGAAAATAATAGTAATTTGTCACCCCGCTCTTCCTTCATCCTTTCCGTCGTCCTTTTCTGGGTGAGCAAGGATACATTAGTGGTTGTATCCAATTTGCGCTTATATGTCGTGCCCAACGTGACCAATATCACAGCTGATCACCGTTTTCACATCATTAGTTAACATGACATTTATTTTAGATGCCAATATAAGATTATGCCAAAGTATAAGATTGTATTATAAAGTTAAAATAATTGATTTAGTATAAATATAAACCAAATTAAAACAAACAGGTTCCTGGCACGGGCTATGGGTACCAAAAAAAGGAAAATCATTTATTTAGCACAAAACATAACATACGTCACTGAAGGCTTGGTTGATCAAGACAGTAATTGTAGTAGTTAACAAAAACAGTGGACAAAAACTAGTATAGATATGTCACCACAGTCTACTCGGGATGTGATTCAATACAAAAAACAGCTGTTTTGTCGCTACTCGTCATTTATTCATATTTTGGCAGAATATATATGATTATGTGTAACAAAACGATACCGCGTGTCGATTTCCCACCAACGCCATCTTTTGAACTAACAAACAACTACAAATATACACTATCAATTCAACAAGCAGTTACCCTGTGCTGTGATGATGCGCCAAGAGGAACAGTAGCGTTCATTCCATAGACGCATGAAAGCATTACTTGCCCTTACGATAAATAACTCTGGTATAAATTGCTTTAATTTTAAAAAAGAAAGGAACCCTTTATATTCTTATCTATTCTATTTTCACGCCATCTATCTTCCCTATGAAAGTTATATAATATTTATTATCATTATATAATATTCACATTAATTATGTGTATCTGCCTACCATGTTCAAATACCTTATGCACGTCACTCAAGAGGAAGTCAGCTCAGCAAACGCTAGACGACCAGCTAAGATAATAAATAAAAAAAAAATACAAAAAGAAACTAAAATCAAAGAGTTGAGCATCGAAATAACACTTGAAAAGTACAATATAAGTAAAATTTACAAAGTAAAAGATGCTTTTCGTTCCAAATCAGCTGTTACCGGCAACTGGCATAGCGTTCTGTCGTTTCCGGGCCGCTTCCGGCTCGACGACGTCCGGCCCGGCCCGGCCCGGGGCTTTGGCAATCGGTTCTGATGACGTGTGCTGATCGGAAACGTGTGCCGCGTGCAGAATGTAAAGTTTTCAAATCATGCAGAGCTCGTTCAAACTGCACTATACTAAATAATCGGTAAATAAACTGGAATATAATTGTCTTATGCTGGTAATCTATATATATGTTTAAAAACTTGTCGGTATATACAAAAATACTTGTCCTCTCTGTTATATTATGCATCGACGTAAAGTGGTCTGCTTAGCAGTTTTTTCTGGTTACATTCTAGAGAGTGTGCTCAATAAATTCATTATTTGGGAGTCGAAGTTGCTCGCGTCCGTAGGCTTTACCTTAGTTTCCCTACACGTGATTCCTGGGTGGTGCTAAACGAGCAATAGCGAGGTGGTTGGGCGTCGGTGCCCGTCTGTATCGCGACCACAGTACACGGGTGTAAAGCCCGTTATAGTGACCAGTTTCGGCTTGTCGCGTTTCGGGATCAGCTTGTGTATATCCAGTAGCTCATATACCTAGAGACCTTCAGTCGTGGTATATGTAGGCCGACATGAAGACGGAGACTATCAATGGATTTTCATCCTTTGATAGTCACTTTCGTTTTTGGACTACACTGTACTTACAATCAGTTACTCTGTAGTCACTATGTCGAGCCAGTGTAAAAAAAAATATCCGATACCCTTTCTATCAAATAACCACAAAACTATATTTTGCTTGGAGCGGTTTACACCCACAAATTAAAACTAGTTAAGTTCATATAAAACGCTATTTAATTAAATCGACTTCAAAGATGATTTAAATTTAACAGTTGTTGAAACTAGGTAATGTTTCCGAGCAAGACAGTAAGTACTGTTTAACGCTAAATAGGGTTCTATACAGATTTAAACTAGATTTAATTTGTTGGTTTAAAATTCCCTTAGTTATAAACTACGCGAAACTACGCTTAGATCTAAATTATACATAATTCATATGATAAATATATTAGACATAAATCTGGTATAAAAAAGGCATAATTTGTATAATAGCTCATAATAGAAAAATCTCCCGATAACGGGAAATGAACCCAGGATTTTCAGCGTAGTGCAGACAGAGTCACTAACTAACAAGCTAATTCTAATCGTTGGATAACGTAGCGTATTGCTAAATAAATTTTTACATAATCTGACCGTTGAAAATATAAATAAAATTTCGGATCTCTCAAACGCGTCGCTGCGTTGTATCCTTGAGTTTCTTTCCACTCCAACGTAACCTTGAGATTTTTCCGGCGTTTCTTCTCAAGGTAGTTGCTTCAGAAACTCTAGTAAATCACCGTTAGGATATTTTTCTGGCTGGCCGCCCAAGTCGAGGTTCCTACACACAAGGATGCCTTGCGTTGCCACCTAACCCATAACTTGCTGGTTGAGCACCTTAGGTACTCGCTTCTCCAACCTGGTGAAGTTGTAAAGGCCTGTCCTGACAAACAGTATTTTGTTCTACCAAAAAAAAAAAAAACAAAAGACTGCGGAGAAACAAGCAATACAGTCAATATTTCTCGATCAATACATAAGCACGGCGACCTAAATATTCATCGAAGAGTTGAATGTCAGCGAGAAAAGGTTTATTAATGAAAAATCAACGATATACGACGGAGTTGCGTTCTTTAATATGGCTTAATGGAAGAGTAAAACATAGCTTGACGGGAAACAAACGCCTCCTCTCACTCCCTGGTGTGGCCATAAAAGCCGCTGTTGATCAAATTTCTACAATACCTATCCATTATCATTAATAGCAGACCAAAGCTGCGCACTGTTATGTATTGTACTTCATCATTCTATGCCACTATCCTTCATCAGGTTCAAAGCTCATCCAATTAGGGTCCGCAAACTAAAACACATCGTCTGCCCATATTGCAGTCGGACGTCATTCTCTTTATATTCCGTGTCAGAGTCACCACAAAGTAATTTCAAAGCTACATCTGCTCGTGTACCAACTGTCCTGTGTTTGATCCTGTGGAAATCCTAATAGATCATCGGGGCCACCGTCTCGTCAGTGGCTCCGATATGTCAGACTCTTATTGAATTAAGCCAACAAGGTAGGTAGGTAGGTTGGGAGTCAAAGCTGCTCGCGTCCGTAGGCTTTACCCTAGTTTTCCTACACGTGACTCCTGGGTGGTGCTAAACGAGCAGCAGCGAGGTGGTAGGGCGTCGGTGCCCGTCTGGATCGCGACTACAGTGCACGGGTGTAAAGCCCGTCATAGTGACCAGTTTCGGCTTGTCGCGTTTCGGGATCAGCTTGCCTATATCCAGTAGTTCATATACCTAGAGACCTTCAGTCGTGGTATATGTGGGCCGACATGACGATGTTGACTATCAATGGATTTTCATCCTTTGATAGTCACTTATGTTTTTGGACTACATTGCACTTACCATCAGGTACTCTGTAGTCACTATGTCGAGCCAGTGTAAAAAAAGGCCCTTTAACTCATCTGCCGGGGCCAAGGTTATGGTTACGCCGCCTTGCACTTACGACTGCCTAATTCCAGTTAAAAATTCCATCGTTGATCTTAGTACAATGGCAGATTTCAAATTTAGGCACCAGCATAGAATCTGAAAATAAAAACATCTAAAAACTTCCGTTTGAAGTAGTAAATGCGTAGAACGGAATATACGTGAGCAAAAGGAAGGAAGGATAGAAAGGGAGAACGGGTGATTGATTTTTTAAGCGAGAGCACGGTTTTGGCAATGGCTAAAAAGTGCTAAGACGGGTGATTAAGTTGAAAAGTGAAATAAAGTCATTTTTAAAGTTTATTTTGATGTTTAATCTTATCCAAGGGTCCTCAAAACTACATTATTATCATATATATACAGTTTTGATTTAAAAAAAAAGGTATATAATTAATTTCAAAACGCTCGTTTAATGGCCACATTCGCACAATATACATAATACTCCTGACGCTTCTTGTAACGATCTGTGCTGGAAATATTTCTTTGTGGTGTAGAGCTGGCAGCTTTTCCTCTAGCGCTATCTTTGTCATAACAACAATGTCGGAGAGAGATGCAACTATCTGATATAAACGCTGTTAATATTTCGTTTTGTCTCTTACTTTGGTCGCGTTTAAGATGATTTAGAAAACCTTGTACGCTGAGATTTTGTGATACTTAAGCCGTTGTATTTTTTTTTTCAATTCATATTCGGCTTAGTAACTATTAAAAAATGACGCCATTGTAACAACAGTAAAGAAAAACCTATTGATAATTATAGCGAAGTTCTCTAAATATTACTTTTGTCGAGTCATTGAGCTGTGGAATGGTGTTCCGGCGAGAGTGTTCCCACCATCCTACGTTATGGGAAATCTCAAACGAAGCATTATTAGATATTTGCAGTAACGTTCATTCCATAAATGCCTGAAAGCATTGCATGCCCTTACGGTAAATAAGTCTGGAATAAATTCCTTTAATTTAAACACAAAAGAAACCCTTTTTCATTCATATCTATTCTATTTTCATGTTTTTATTTTACACTGGCTGGACATAGTGACTACAAAGTACCTGATAGTAAGTACAGTCTAGTCCAAAAACGAAAGCGATTATCAAAGGATGAAAATCCATTGATAGACTACAATTGTCATATCGGCCCACATATACCACGACTGAAGCCCTCTAGGTATATGAGCTGCTGGATATACATAAGCTGATCCCGAAACGCGACAAGCCGAAACTGGTCACTATGACGGGCTTTACAATCATGTACCGTAGTCGCGATCCAGACGGGGACCGACGCCCTACCACCTCGCTGCTGCTCGTTTAGCACCACCCAGGAGTCACGTGTAGGGAACTAGTGTAAAGCCTACGGACGCGAGCAGCTTCGACTCCCAAAAAAAATGTCATCTATTTTCCATATGAAAGTAATATAATATTTATTATCATTATATAGTATTCAAATTTATTATGTGAATCTGCCTACTCTGTCTAAATACTCTATGCACGCCACTGGATATTTGTGTACGCCGGCACGATCATACAACTATCGATAGGTTTTTTTCTTTAATATTGATAGACCTAATCGCTTTTTAAACAGCTCCATACTTACCAACGAGCGTGGTATGGTCACTACGCGAAGTCGGGGCAAAAAGGAAAACGAAACCTAGCAGCCTATTTTTTAACTTCAAATTACACGACTAAAATGTTCTAGAATGCCCCTGCGATGTATAATATATAAAAACTAGGTTGCCGCCGAAAAGGACCCGGTTTCAATTAATTTTTCTAGCTAAATCAAATCCTTTTCTAAATTTCTTGACGTCCATACTATTGATAATAATCACAGCGGAAACTTTAGTATTGCTTTAAAAATATATAATCTATTTATACAAAATATCACCTTATTTTTTTTTTATGTACGCGTCTCTTTATCGGCGCGCAACGCATACATTCAATTTAAGAAAATCATGTGTTAAAAAAACTGTGTACATTTGTGGGAAAATATCATTTGAGGTACTATTGTCTGCTGTTGTTTTGTTTTTTTTTTGTGTTTTGGTTTTAGTTGTCTGTTTTGATATTGTTAGTTAATGCTTTTGGGCCATGCTGTGGCTGTCTATTATTGGTATACGTTACCGACATTTAGCTTATGTATGTGATTCAGATTGTGAATGTGAAGTGTAATGGAGCTGTTGACAGCCCATAAATAAATAAATAAATAATTTTCACTCATCCATACATAGATTCTTACATACATAGATGGACAAAATGTAATTATATTAATAAAGAATAATTATGATTACATTTTACCCATTTATGTTTTAAACTCTAATAAAACTCCAATTACATACAAATTTATTATTCTTTTAAATTTAGAAGCGCTTTAATGATGATTACAGAGTAATTAAATTAAAATTACGATTACATTTCGTAATCGTTAATCATTAAGCTGATTACATTTTCCCCATTTATAATAATAATAATAATAATAACTTTATTTCATATTTCTTAAATTAAAAATACATAGAATTTTAAAACTTAATATTAATTTCTTAATAAATACCAGAGTGGATGAGCTTCTTCACCCAAAACTGAATGAAAGGCTCATCCACTTTCTCAGACAAAATAATCAAAATGCCATCAGTACTGCCCCTCAAACGCTGCAGCATCGAAGTACACCGCCGACGCATAACTGCATGAAAATCATACATACAAAGCTGCATTTATACATACAAAGTTAATTCTTTAGTAAAAATAGAATAATTAGGGCGATGTAAACTTTGCTTAATGAGCTTTAATTTGTTCTGAATAATAAATATAACTTACAATGAGACTAATTGACTCGAATTAAGAACACTTATTCCGTTTAATTTACTTAAGGAACTTTTGTATTATGCTCAAATTGGATTCTCCACTGGTCTATTATATCGCATGGGTTTTTAAGGTTCTGTAACTTAAAAAATAAAAAGAAATCTTTATAATATTACTTGGTTGACCATCTGTCTATCTATCGAAACCATTTTTCTCAAGAACGAGAGAAGATATCAAGCTTAAACAAAATCAAACACTTTGGTCACTATTTTCGTTTAATCGCAACGCACTCAAAAGGTTTTTAGTAAGTGAATTAAAACCTATATGGCACTTTTCGCTGTCTTATAATAACAAATTTTGGCAAAAAGCAATTTTAATAACATAAGTACATACACACATACGTACGTACATACTTATAATAAGCTTTTTCAAACTGTTGATATATTTGCCCTAAACATAAATAATTTTATAGTCTCGGTTTTAGCTTTGTTAAAGTTATAACGGCTAAAGGAGGGTACAGAGACGCCACAATGCACTAATATAACGTAGCTTATACTTACAATATGAGGATGTCCTAGCCGGTTTCGGCCACGGCGACTGTTTCAACACCGGTTAAGAAATTCGAGGTCCAATTTTCGGAAACAGTCAATTGCGCAGGAGATATTTAAGTGCATAACTGGACGCGCAGCCAGAAAAGCACTCTCTCGTCTGAGCTCCCTCAGGCCCGATGGAATGGTGAACCAGTACGATCGGGAGGGAGCCGGATGCAGGTTTGTTTGAGTTTTCCTTCTCTGAACACCTGGTCGAATTGCGGTGTTAAAGAGATACCTTAGTCGCCTTTTACGACACCTCAGCAAGAAGAGGGGGGTGCTATTCTATTCTGCCGGCAGCCACCACGGCTTACTTACAATATACATATTATATAACAGCTTACTTACACTCATTTGTCACAACAAACACACACACACACCTATTTCTTCTTGCTGTGAGTTGACTTTTGTTTTATTTACCTTTTCTTTGTAGTTTTTATATATTATCATTGCGTAATTGGCACAGATTGTGAAACTGTTCAGTATGTAAAATATTTGTATGTGCTCTTCAATTATAATAATAAATAAATAAAGTATATTAAAAAAAAATGTAAATTTGTAATACAATCACAAAAACATCTTTCATTTTGCTTTTATATTAGAGCATGGCACGGCATTTTGGCGAATCCTTTGTCCAGTGAAGTCAGAATACTGTGCCAGATGGTGACGCTTGCTCATCCGCGACTCCCCTAGGATGTGAGGACGTAGGTTAGGGCACAATGGGGCTGATATATTCGCATGAATAAAACCCCTAAATAAAAAAATATAAAACTTTCAATCAGAATTTACTTATCTACAATTTTGTACGGAATCCTCGATACGTAAGACCGACCGCACTTAAGTGGTTTTTTTATACTGGCTCTACAAGTGATACATCACGTTTGAAGGAGAGTAAAAAGTCTACGAACAGCAATGATTACCAAGGGGTGAGAATTCAATTATAGTTGTCATCTCTATGCCCACATTAACGAGTATCAAAGATCTCTAGGTACCTATATGAACGTTACATATAAGAATAGCATTGCAATAAACGAAATTATGTCGATTTTTTTTTTATTTTTAGTAACTCGAAGGAAATTCTTGAATAGAAAAATCAGGGCCGCTTGTCCTTCCAATCACTTCACCTGGGCTTGGGAATCCAGACTCATTGAAATAACTAGGAAACGAACAGCCTGTTTAAGCTTCATCTCTGGGAGGCGTGGATGTAAAGAGGCCACCCCTCCAAACCTTTCTCACGGGTGATGCACCGGCTTCCTCTTATCCGGGCAGCAGACTTCTTAAAGTCTACTGCCCGAGACAAATTAAGCTTTAATAAACCGATATTTTGGGAGTCGAAGCTGCTCGCGTCCGTAGGCTTTACACTAGTTTCCCTTCACGTGACTCCTGGGTGGTGCTAAACGAGCAGCAGCGAGGTGGTGGGGCATCGGTGCCCATCTGGATCGCGACCACAGTGCATGGGTGTAAAGGCCGTCATAGTGACCAGTTTCGGCTTGTCGCGTTTCGGGATCAGCTTGTGTATATCCAGTAGCTCATATACCTAGAGACCTTCAGTCGTGGTATATGTGGGCCGACATGGCGATGTAGACTATCAATGGATTTTCATCCTTTGATAGTCGATTTCGTTTTTGGACTACACTATACTTACCATCAGGAACTATGTAGTTACTATGTCGAGCCAGTGTAAAAAAATAAAAAGATAATTAAAGCAATTTTATTTGACCTTAATGCTGATTTAAATTTAACAGTTGTTAACTTGATAATGCTTAACTGATGATAACTGGACCAAATTGATCATAGGACTCGTAGACCTCTTGGCGATGACTCTTTGACCTTAGGCTAAGATGCAGAGCATCAAGCATCGGCTTAGAGTTACCGGTTTCGCAGTCTTTTACCGGTTGCACAATGAAGAGTGTTCTCAGGAACAACTACATTCTTTGATTCCACCAGCCCCATTCCGCCACAAAACCATTAAACGTCGTATCGGGTACCATACAATAACGTATTACATAAGCTTAAACTAGATTTTTTTGCTGCTGCAATCCGCCCTTACCTCATATCTACAACGCAAAATTATATTATTATATAATTTAAAAATATAATATCTTAGGATAAAGTTTTGAAATCTATACTAATATTATAAAGCTGAAGAGTTTGTTTGTTTGTTTGTTTGAACGCGCTAATCTCAGGAACTACTGGTTCGAATTGAAAAATTCTTTTTGAGTTGAATAGACCATTTATCGAGGAAGGCTTTAGGCTATATAACATCACGATGCAATTATTAGGAGCGAAGAAATAATGAAAAATGTGAAAAAAACGGGGAAAATTATTCATCCTTGAGTGCTTCCATTGCGTGCGCTGCGAAAACGGTTCAAGATACCAAAAATATATGTATGAAAGAATTATTTCTCTTGAAATGATCTAAAAAAATGTCCGGGACAGTATATATCTATCTTTTAAGATTAACTCACTAGAACCGTTTTTATGGTAATCAAATTTGGTCGAAATTAATGCATTATTTGTTAAGAGTTGTATCAACGTAATAATATTAATCTTTATCCAAATAAATGTGTTGTTGATTAAGAGTATTTACTTGTGAACAAAATTGTCTTTGACATCACTTAATTTCAATGAACATCTTAGAAGATATTACAAAACCTTATATAGCAAAACTACGTTTGCCGGATCAGCTAGTAGACTATAAAAGGCACGAGAGAGGCAAAAACTTTATATTGAATATTGAGTTGTTATACCCTTCAGGATCAGCTGGAAGGGCCCACTTGTTCACTAATAGCAGAAAACAACGATAAATATCGACCGTAAATCTTTTCGCAGGCCATTTAGGATAATGGTATCCATATATCTAATCAGCCCATGACCTCCCATTATTGAGAATAGACTTGCTGTGTGTATGTACCTTTACTTGCGGTTTCTTCTATTTCTAGTATAAAGCCTGCTACAAACTGCTGCATACGGAAAAGAATATCGTTTTTCGAAGCAAGATACTATCATGTAATGTAGCTTTTAATAGGGGAAAGAACTTTTAAAATTGTTCTAGTTGTTTCCTAGTTTATCCGGTAAAAAAAAAAACAAAAGAAAAAGTGGATATATCCAGTCCACACACGGTAGAAGTAAAATAGTATAATGTATTTTATTTTACACTCTTGTAGGCTTAAACATTTATATTTATCTGTTTTTCTCTTTTTAGTATTGCTTTTTCGTTACACCCAATTTCAAATCATAACGCTCCATGAGTTAAAAAGTTTTGCTTTTTCGCAATTTTATTTTCCTTTTTATAACGATAGTATATTGTATTTTGCAAAATCATCACTTTCATATGCGTTTTTGACTAATTTCGGACTAAATGTAGAGTGGAAAAACAAAAAATACATGTTAAATTTTATACATTTATTGATAAAATTCGAATGATATAACAAAATTAAAAATTATTGTGCATCTGTTATTTAATTGCCTCTTATTGGGACAAATAAGATCAAATCAAGAGAAATCAATATTTTCGATCAATTTAGTTAGGTTTAATCTCAGATCTCCTCGGTTAATGACGTCAAATATCTTGCTAACTTACACAATTTCATGAGATATGGCTAATTCACTAGAAATATTATATACTAAAAAATAGTGGAAATCGGTTTATTTGTTACGTTTTCAAGTATAATCTAAACAATAATAATCTATGTGAGAACATTGTTGCATTCATGGAAATCCAAAATATAATGAGATCCACTATCGTGGACCCTCTTTTACATCGTATGCAGCACCACTTTTTTTTTACGCTCACGTGGACCTGCTGTCATCTACCTCTGTAGGTCGATATAGACAGTAGTTTAGACAGTTGTATTTTCCACGAAAATAGTTAAATCTTTTACGGAATTTAATCTGTTACAGTATTGATATTCTTGGCATGATAAGTACACATCATTAATGCCATATATTTCTTATTTCTCTTGTGCCGTGGCGGCTGCCGGCAGAATAGAATAACACCCTCCCTCTTCTTGCTGAGGTGTTGTAAAAGGCGACTAAGGTATCTCATTAACACTGAAATTCAACCAGGTGTTCAGAGAAGGAAAACTCGACCAAACCTGCATCCTGCTCCCTCCCGATCGTACTGGTTCTTCATTCCATCGGGCCTGAGGGAGCTCGGACGAGAGAGTGCTTTTCTGGCGTCCAGCTATGGATTAAAATATCTCCTGCGCAATTGACTGTTTCCGTAAACTGGACCTCGATTTTCTTAATCGGTGTTGAAACAGTCGCCGTGGCCGAATTCGGCTAGGACATCATCATCATCATCATCATTGGATGGAGGTTTCTTAACAGCCCTTTCAATACGTACGCTTCATTGTGTTGACTACCTAATCCAGTTTAAATGTTTTTATGAGCTTGTGTGTAAAAAAATTGCATGGATCTCAAACTTCTGAATATTTCGGCAGGTGTGTCCGGATTCTGTATGTAGGTAGGTATTAATTGAAGAGGCTTATAGTGCCTATTCACTGGCGGATCGGCTAGATTAATCGGATAGACACGCTGTATCCTAGAGTGACCTTAATGCGACCCAGGCTCAACTATGCCACGAAAATCCCTGATAATGCTCTGACGGCTTATGTACTTTTTATGGATTTTCCTAGTGATTTAGATCTATTTTTTAAGGGGTTATATCCAGTTAGAATTTAAAAAAAAGTCGATTTTTTTCCTGTTGTAATGTTAATATATTCAAATATATGCAGAAAAAAATTCATCTTGATCCAGCGAACATTTTTGAAGTTACAAGCTCAAACTGGCATAGACATGCAAGCTGCAACCTGTGAGCTTCAAACTTTAGACGCATTTTTCTCAAAACTGCATTTTTAAACTCGGTGAGCAAGATTTCTCAAAAATGGCTGAGCCGATCACTCTGAGATTGTATAAGCAATTTAAGGCCTAAATATTTGTTGAAAATTGTTTTTTCTTTTTTTATTAAGCCACCATTTTGTGGAAAATCGTTATTTTGCTTACTACTTCCATCAAATACAAGATAATATATCGAGGGGTGGAAGGCTATTTGAATTAAGCGCCATTTTTTGGCGATATAGTAATATATATATTTTCAGAATCAGCGTTTTTTACCGATTCCAAATATATATATATTACTATATCACCAAAAAATGTCGCTTAAGTCAAATAGCCTTTCACCCCTCGATATTATATTAACGAAATAATCTTGATTTTTCCATTTTAGATCATTCAGTCCAGAGATATCAAGCTCACCGCAAGACGCCTTTTTTTAGGATTGCTCTCGTAGATCAGCTATATCACCTTTCAAACTAAGTATTCTTATAAAAAAATGAAAGTTCACTTAATAGTTACCACAATACTCGTATATGTACTAAATTCTGGTTGCATAAAATAAAAACTTCAAAAAATCTATATTTTTTAATCGTCCAACTGGATATAACCCCTTAAATAATAATACTATAACGTGACGCTATATCCTTTCCGAGTTGAGCAGAGATTCATTCCTTGCTTTATCCAGTTTGCGATTATATGGCGTACCTAACGTGATTAATAACGCAGCTGATCCCCGTTCTCAAAGCACTGGTACACATGACATTTTCATTAAATGTCACGTGTGTACACAGACCGAATTCACTGATCGATCAAACAGTGAGGTACACACACGCACTAGTTTCACTCCACGACACCGGTGTCGCCGGCGGCGCCGAAGAAGGACAGTTCAGTCAACTGCTGCTAACCGGTGCGTTTTCGCACCGAGGCGCAGTTCTACTCCGACGCAGCCTTGAGTTTCTTTCGGCGTTTCTTCTCAAGGTAGTCACTTCCGAAACGCTGGCAGATCACCCGTAGGGATAGTACTTTATTTGGCTGGCGGTCCAAGTCGAGGTTCGTACCCACAGGGGTGCCCTTGCATTGCCACCCAACCCAAAAATTTCACTGGCTGAGCACCTTCTGTTCTCGCCCCCTAAACCCGGTTGAGCTGAAAATGTCTTTCCCAGCAATCAGTAGTTAGTCTGCTTCAAAAAAAAACACACGAATAGAGAAATTTGTGATGGTCGCAATTGTCAAAAATACGCGGCATCGCAGACATGATGGGGATTAATGAATGTTAGGGAAGCGTAAACGGTTTGCAAGAACAAAGAAAAGTGGTATTACATTCTCTCTGCTTACTCCAAAAGGGATTCAGCACAATATTAGATAATTTTAATTGCTTGCTTATTGTAAATAAATAAATTAATAATTATTTTGGTTATTGTTACAGGTAACAATAGTAATATTTTTTACGAAATAATCATGGAAATGGACTCGTAATTATGTGAGTATGCTCTTTGATAAACCGCGTTAGCCGCAAAAATGTCTTCGTTATACTGGCTCTATAAAGTGACTACATTGCTCCCAGTGACGTGCATAGGGTATTTAGACAGATCAGGCAGATTTACATAACAAATTTGAATATTATATAATGACAATAAATATTATATTACTTTCATATGGAAGATAGATGGCGTGAAAATAGAATACATATGTATATAAAAAGTGTTCCTTTTTGTTTAAATTAAAGGAATTTATTCCAGACTTATTTATCGTAAGGACATGCAATGGTTTTATGGATTTATAGAATGAACGCTACTAGGGAAAAGTCTTCACAACATAACCGGGCGGGGATTAACCGGACCGGTATAGCCCGAGACGCAGTGCCTCTCCGACGCAGCCCAGGGTTTCTTTCGGCGTTTCTTCTCAAGGTAGTTGTTTTTGAAACGCTAGTATATATACTAGCGTTTGAAAAGTAAAGTAAGGAAGTAGCGTTTCAAAGTAATATCACCGTGAGGCTCATTTCTATTGGTTGCTCGCCCATGTTGAGGTCCATATCTAAAGGCGTGCCCTTGCGCTGCTACCCAAAACATAAATCATTAGCCAAGCAACTTCAGATCTTGCTCATTCAAGCCGGTTGTAGTTAGAACGACAGTTAGAAAAAAAGAAATAAATTAAGTATTATAGCATGTAGACGCCGCCCGATATGTGATTGTATTACACGCCCTAAGGGTTGTTAGGGTGATACGAGACGTGCGGGGTAAGAGATGCGCGCGCGTACGGGATGCTTGCGAGTTAGTCGACTACCGAGGCCCGAGGCTAGAGTACGTCCGTGCGCATCGCAGTTTGGTTTGCCATTAAGTGCAAATAAACAGTAAAACGCCAAAATCCGTGTCTTTCTACAACCACACCCACGACCACCAGTCATAGTATTTCAACAGCCTGCCTTTTTTCTGTTAACCCGGTGAAAATCCCTTCAGACCGTCAGGGGAGTGGTGAGGGCCACTCCCCCGGTGTGTCCCACTTGCACCGACTAAAACCACCGGGGTGCCAGAACTGCCTACTCTTCGCCTTCGCCGGGCCTGGGGATGCAGATACTTCCGAGGGACCGGCGACCGATTGGCCTTAGGCAAGCCTCTTCTCTAAGGGGTCGTAAATTACCCCCTCATTACCTCATTGGGATCAACAGCCTGGCTGACCTTAATTATAATTTTTATAAGCATAACGATATTCGGAACTCGGTACCGTATATTTTTATTATTTTGTCAACCGTACACCGCGGTAGACGTGTTTGCAGTAAAATTTTGACACGTAATAAACTACGCGCAATGAATAATTCATATAAGCCGACTTATTATTTACCATATACATGATGTTTCATAACATTACGTGACGGGAATGTAGGGTTCCGTCTCCTTAAGCGGCGCGTCACTCATGAAAAATGTAATATACGACGTCAGTCACACGGTAGACTTCTGTAATAGAAATAAGCGCGAATTTTAATCCTTTGATGTTAAATTTCATCACAATACTACCACACCTCTCGACGCGTTTATGATGGACCATTTTTCTTTTTATTTAGTCCAAATACGAAAGCGACTATCAAAGGATGAAAATCCATTGATAGTCTTCATCGTCATGTCAGCCCACATATACCACGAATGAAGGTCTCTAGGTATATGAGCTACTGGATGTACACAAGCTGATCCAGAAACGCGACAGGCCCAAGCAAGTCACTATGGTCTTTACACTTGTATACTGTGGTCATGACCCAGTTCAGGCAATCGCCCTACCACCAAAAAACCGTCCTTTGGGTCGGATTCACTAAATATCAATTGAAGTGGAAGCGATTCCCCTTACTGGGTAGTGACCACAGTAGGCAAATATAAAAAACATCATAGTGACTCGCTGAGTGACCTAGGCTGAGTTTTATAGACCCTATTTCAACTTTGCTTAGCAAAGTTTAAAAAAATTCGTTTTGACAAAAAACTGAACATATAATAGGAACTTGAGTACAGCCGTAATATTCGCAGAGACAAGTCCATGTTTATAAAATCGGAGACTTACCAAATCGTTTGACATTCATTGAGTAATATAAATTGTAATGTTATAGTAAATTCTAAGCAAACTTAAAGTTGTAACTATAAATCTCAGCTCTAGAGTCCTTCAGTTGCAATATATGCGGCCCGGCGTAGCGATGGCGTCTGCTAACCGATTTTCGTCTCTCTGCACTAAATGCTGTTTTTGATCTTTTTTTTGGGGAAAAATTCTTATAATACCGTGTGCCGGACCTTTACCAGATATAAACCCCAAGGTGACTTGTGCGAATAAGTGGGAACTGCGGGTCCTGTAATCAATTCATCGCAGTCTACACTACATCTACACCTACCCTACACTTGACCTACACTATGCTTACCGTCAGGTGTAATCAGTAGCGTTCATTCCATAGATGCATGCAAGCATTGCATGCCCTTATGGTAAATAAGTCTGGAATAAATTGCTTAAAGTTAAACAAAAAAAAGGAACCATTTATATTCATGTCTATTGTATATTCACGCCGTCTATCTTTCCTGTGAAAGCAATATAATATTTATTATCATAATATAACATTTAAATTAATTACGCGAATTCTGTCAACCCTGTCCATATACCTTATGCACGTCACTGATATATGTGTGCGTGCTGCGCCACGATACCGAATCAGCTGTTATAATAAAGCAGTGCGTTTACAGTCGCTTTTCGTCTCTCTATTCATATCAGTATCCGCTGTGGCACAACAGAGGATATCCAACATTTGTTGATGGAATGTGTCCAGAATAAAGAAGAAAGAGAAAGCTTGAGGAGTACCCTAAACATCAACTTTTTGGACTTAGGCATTTATCAAAGCTATTTAAGTAATCCCAGTAGTCGAGAATCTCGCAAAATTTATGAATTTATTTACAATAGTTTAGAGGAACCTTAAGGTTTCTCTATCTTCTATAGTTTGCCTATAACCATAGATGGGCAAAATGTAATCAGATTAATAAAAATGATTAACGATTACATTTTACGTTTTTTACCATTAATATAACTGCATTTTGCTCATCTATGTTTTAAACATTACAAAATCCCAGATTGTATACACACTTATGATTTCTTAATGTTTTAAATGGATTTAATCATGATTACAAAGCAAGGAAATTAAAATTACGACTACATTTTGTAATCGTTCATCATTAATCAGATTACATTTTGCCCATCTTTGCCTATAACCCTTAGTGTACTGTTTATATTTTCATTTTTATATCTATATTTATGGTGTAGCACGATGGGGCTGGCATGACTGCATGCGGCAGTCAAAATCCCTTTAAACAAATTGATTAAAAAAAATACATATCAGTAAGAAAAAAGCGCCCTCTAGAAATCTCAGCCTTAGGTACAGTATGGAGCACCCTGTGTGCGAGCATACTCATACATTCGACGTATTTTTTTTTAAGGAGTCCATGTTTAATATCGCTCGAACCAACGGCGCGTATCTCATCCAACTGTCAATAACACACATCAGCATAATCAAATTGGAATATAAAAAATGGAAATATGAGACAAAACGTAATGCCCCAGGGTATTTAATTTGGACGGGTTACGAGATCCGGTTGAAGCCCGCAATGAAATAAGTTCCAGGTGTTCTGTTCTAAATAGGGTTGCCACGCTATTATATATAAAAATGAATCGCAAAATGTCTTGATAAGCGCGAAACTCGAGAACGGCTGAACCGATTTGGCTGATTTCTTTTTTGTTGTGTTTATTGAAGTCTGGGCAAGGTTATTACGGAGAGAACAATTTAAAAAATTGTCTGGAAAAGTCTAAAAACAACACTTTTCTATATTCTCTTACAAAAAAATTCGTAATAATATTTAAAATTCAATTTGAACTTTAACACCATACCATAAAGTTTAAATGTCAGTGGACGGGTTCCGGGAAGGCAAAACAATTGAGTGACGTATAAATATTAATGTCAATATTTGTTAATTTTTATACATATAGCATTAAGGGCAGGTTCCATCAAACAATTTTCAAAAAACAGCCGACAGGCCAATAACTGTTGGCAGAATGAAATCTGACGGGGAAGCTATTAACATTAAAAAACAATGTGACTTTGTTTTAGAGAAATAGGACAGAACAAGGTCTGCCGGGACAGCTAGTTTTAAATAAAATATTATAAAAGCAAGGTAACAAATGAAATTTCCAAATACGTATGAGAAGATATATTTTGGGCAGCAATTCACCACAAAACGCTAATCACAATAATGCAACTCATTTTTTTTTTTTGATGCGGACTAACTACTGATTGCCGGAAAAGGCATTTACAGTTCAACCGGGCTTAGGGGGCGAGCACAGAAGGTGCTCAGCCAGCGAGTTTTGGGTTGGGTGGCAATGCAAGGGCACCCCTGTGGGTACGAACCTCGACTTGGACCGCCAGCCAAAAAGTACTAACCCTACGGGTGATCTACCAGCGTTTCGGAAGAGACTACCTCGAGAAGAAACGCCGAAAGAAACTCAAAGCTGCGTCGGAGTGGGCATCTCAAATTAACAACTGGCTGGCTTATATAGGTGGCTACGCTTCCCCCTCTAGGCATGGCTGGCTTATTCGGTGACTGGAGGGGGTGGCTGTCAGCTGGCGACATCTATCAGCGCGTTGTTACAATATTTAAAATCTGATCAAATCCGGGCGACGTCAGTCAATCCATATAAAAACATTACTTCAAGTATAAAATTGTTAGAGGCTGAGGAGGTAAGACTGATTTTAAAAACTAAAAGCTCCAAGCATGTGTTGCCTCATCTAGTGCGAGCTCAGCACATCCTGTTTATCATGTTGGGACAGGAACGCTACCCCATGGCTTGAAGGGAGCAAGCTGGAAGGTGTCACTATTTTCGAAATATTTAGACCTCGCACACGAGATTACCAGAATGTGGGATGTGGATTCAACGATAATTTTCCCGATAGTCGTATCGACTAATAGGATGGTCGCAAAGAGCCTCGATTACCATCTTAAGAGGCTCTCGCTTGGTTGTTGGATCAAGGGTTAGATATAGAAGGCAGTATTCATCGGTATGGCACGCATTGTCAGGAGGTTCCTCACGCTGAGCTTCTTACTACCGGTGGCTTGTATCTCAGGTGTCGCTTACGTAGCTAGAGCTACATTTTTTATATTTTAAAACTAGCTGATCCCGCAAACGTTGTTTTGCTATATAAGTTATTGTAATATCTTCTAAGATGTTCATTGAAATTAAGTGATGTCAAAGACAATTTTGTTCACAATTAAATACTCTTAATCAACAACACATTTATTAGGATAAAGATTAATATTATTACGTTGATACAACTCTTAACAAATAATGCATTAATTTCGAACAATTTGATTACCATAAAAACGGTTCTAGTGAGTTAATCTTAAAAGATAGACATATACTGTTACGGACATTTTTTTTTGGTCATTCAAGAGGAATAATTCTTTCATACATATATTTTTGGTATCTTGAACCGTTTTCGCAGCGCACGCAATGGAAGCACTCAAGGATGAATAATTTTCCCCGTTTTTTTTCACATTTTTCATTATTTCTTCGCTCCTAATAATTGCGTCGTGATGTTATATAGCCTAAAGCCTTCCTCGATAAATGGTCTATTCAACACAAAAAGAATTTTTCAATTCGAACCAGTAGTTCCTGAGATTAGCGCGTTCAAACAAACAAAGAAACTCTTTAGCTTTATGATATTAGTATAGATGTAATAATATTCTTACAGTTTGAAATAAAACGGGTAGTAATAACACGTCATAAACTTTCGTGCTCTGTACTCATTAAAAATATTTTAACGGATCTTATGCGCGAATTTTTTACTTTTAATTATGGCTTGATGTGTCAACCTGGTTAAACAGGTCATGGTAACGAGCAGACTGACGCGCCATGGAGATTTTGTTGGGAGCGGAAAGTTACATCTTCTACCCTCTTTTGTGCTTGATAATTTCAATAATCACGACACACAACATTTACAGTATCAGCATTTTTAAAAACACGATATAAAATTCGCGTAAAATTAAATAATCATTATGGAACATGAATACATATGAAAATATGTATTTTCATCCTTCTCTGGCACATTATCAGATTTCAGGGAGGATACATATAGCAACCCTAGTTTCAGGGATATTGTTTCTCGAGTACCGCTCCCACAGGCTGCGGAGTATTGTAATCCTCTCGCGTAAAATTGACAGATTATCGTCGATATAATAGTTGAAACATGATTTTTCTCTGTGTTTTTGTTTTATTTATTTTGAACTATCCAGTTACGTGACTATGACTATGGCCTCACTAAGTGTTCAGGCCAAACTAACTCTATTTTTGCTTAGTCGTTGAGCTGTGGAATGGTATTATGGCGAGCATGGTCTCACCGTACTATATATATATTTTTTTTATTAATTTGTAGCCGAACGCTTGACCTCAATCACACCTGGTGGAAGATGAAGATAAGTCCGATGATGAACCGCGTCCGCCTAACAAATGCCTATTCACTCTTCTCTTAAAGACTCCTAGGTCATAAGATCGCGGAAATATACCCGCTGGAAGCATATTCTACTCCTTAGCCGTTCGCATAATGAATGTAGAAGCGAATCTTTTCCTAGGAAATCTATCTATCAAGCGATCTTTTCTTTTCTTTTTCTTTTTAATATAAAATCTTTTAAATTAAGCATAGAGAGATATTTGTGTAGACTGTCGATAGATTTTTTTTACTGTTAATAATCGTTTTCGTTTTTGACTGTACCAAGCTTACCATCAGACGTGCTATGGTCACTGCGCCCAGTCAGGTTTAAAAAAAATAGCGTGAATTGAATTAATTGTATTATAACTTTGATTGGTAAATCGTCTACTAGACTTTTGGTAAAAAACAGCAGCCATTATTAGCCGGTACAGGAGCGCATAAAACTCCTCGCTTGTTGAACCCATAGCGAAACGCGCCGCCACCGGCGTATTTTTATAACCGCCCAAGTAATTAAGTCAGGGGTAATGAGCCGTTAAGTGAAATTATCCGAAAACAATATAGTTACGTCAAATAATCGTTTTATGAGACCTGCCTAATTTCACCGGAGAATTTTGCTCGATTTTTTCGATCAATTTTCTGATACATTTATTTTCATTCTTATTGGCGATCGGAGCAACGATAGGGATCTTAATTAAATGGTTGCTGTAAATCCGAACGACTTTAACATGTACAGGATTGTTTTATTTTAACGAGTAACTTCATACTGCCGCAGTTTGTAAAAAATAATCTATCTATCATCACTCCGATTCACCACTGGGGTATACAGAGTGGTTGAGAAATGTCACGTGTAAGTACCTGGAGAAAGGCGACCATATGTGCTACCGGTCACGTCGGGCGTGATATATGAGCGCCAAGTGGATACAGCCACTAATGTATCTCTGATCACCCCGAAAAGTTTATAGCGTGACGATATGTTTATTTTTTTATTTACTAGCATTAACGCTGACCTAATATTATTCTATCTCGGCCCTCAGATTAGGTTAACGCGTCTCATCTATATACCTGTATAATATACTGAATTTTATACGAAGTACATATTTCAGAATATAATAATTTGTACCTTCTTGTAACTAATAAAAATGTAAATAACAATATTCACTAACAAATCATGAAGAAACATTGATGAATAAATGAGAATTGATCCGTAAAAGGTTTGGACACCGCAGCGCTTGTGATGCACGATTGAATGGCATGTAGATAAAATTCCTTTATCTACATGCCATTCTATTCTATGCGCACTTTATCCTGGCGTAGGAGACACAAAATACCTACTTAATAATTAATTGTTATTTATTCTATCATGTGTGTAATTGCCCCTTAATATGATGACTATAAATTACTTTGCTTTAATGGAAATATTAAGATATTACTATTCCTATATATTTGCAATTAGACTCGAATGCTGCATATCCTCCTTGAATATCTTCCTCGTCTATAAAATCAGCCTGTATATGAATGTGCGTGTATTATTCCATACTTCTGTACCAGCCTCTATATTAGTAAAATAGGCAACCCTAGGTGCCACTATCATAGGAGATCATCGATCAACGCGTACACAGTCCCACTGCGCTGCCATATCATTACTCATGTCTGTGAGATCACGTCATTCATCAGTCCGATACAATTAATCTGTCATTTTCTCTTAATATATAGAGGCATTGACATTTTAGAATCAACCGCTTTGGGGGCGACTAGAGACAGTTTGAACTTGTGCACACCCAGAGATAGGCAAAATGTAATCTGATTAATGATGAACGATTACAAAATGTAGTCGTAATTTTAATTTTCTTGCTCTGTAATCATGATTAAAGCCATTTAAAACATTAAGAAATCATAAATGTTTATTATTATCTGGGATTTTGTAGTGTTTAAAACATAGATGAGCAAAATGAAGTCAAATTAATGGTAAGAACCGAAAAATGTAATCGTTAATCTTTTTTATTAATCTGATTACATTTATCCCACCTATATACACATCTACACTTTTTAGCCTGACTTAAAGTCTTTTACTATCACACAATGGATATTGTTTCCGGGAGCTAACAATTCTAATCCGTTTACCGTTCACCATCCCTTTTTCACCATAAAACCACCAGATACCGTGATGGATACCATCTGTATGTTGTGGACGTTCCTTATATTCGGATGAAAAGATTCGCTTCTACATTCATCATGCGAACTGCTAAGGAATGAGCTTCCGAGGAGCATATTGTCAGGTTCTTATGACTTGAGAGCTTTTTAGAGAAGAGTGAATAGACATTTGTTTGGCAGTTGCGGTCCACCGTCAGACCCATCTTTACCTTCCACCAGATGTATTTGACGTCAAACGCGCGCCTGTAAATTAAAAAAAAACTTAACAATCTTTATCTGATGCTGCAGCATTGTCAAGAAGTTCCTCAGTCTGAACTCCTAACTACCGGTAGCTTGAGCCTCAAGTGTTTTTTTCTTAGTATCCTCGAGGATAATCCTGCATAGAAGCATCAGGGCCGCTGTGAGGGCAGCGTCCCCGGTGTGTCAGACTCCTACTGACTAGAAACCCCGGGATGTCCCTCTAATCGCTCCACCCGGGCCTGGGAAACCAAATTCATCCAGACGCCCGGGGAGCCAAAAGCCTTGTTGAGGCTAAATCCCTGGCAGGGGTAGGAGTAAAGAGCCCACTCCTGCAAAACCTCTCTCAAAGGCGGGCGCTGGACACTACATACCACCTTCCTCTCATTCAGGCAGTAGACTCCCGTAAGTCTACTGCTTGGTTATTGAGCCTCAAGCCTCGCTCCCGTAATTTTATCTATTTTTTTTATTTTAAATTTTTAATTGTTAATATGCTTAATATAGAGATAATAATTTATTTGTAATTTCTCGCAAACACAAACAACAAAACACACACAAATAAAAATTGTTAAAAATAAGAATGTGTGTCAGACACTGGTCTCTGCTGTAGGTATTACAGCTGTAGCATAGATCACCAGTCGGTACCAGACACCCGCTCACTCAAAACAATAACTAAATTATAAAAATAATATCATTGCCCATTTGCATATCCAAATAAATGTTTGTAGCCCCTTGTATTAATAAAACAAGACAACATATTTTTATTTCATTTTTCAAATATTCAGGGCAAGACAACAATATATATAAAATACAAAAAAAGATGCATAAGCCAGCAAAGATTCCACAAGAAAAAACAAATAAAAATCAAGCTAGGGGACACAATACAATGAAAGAAAACTACAAAGCATCTTGAACAGCTCCAGATGCACAGAGATATTTCTTTACTAAGCGTTTTCTACCATTTGTATCAATGCGAGTGTTCTGAAGAGCTATTTAACCTTGCTCTACCCTCTTTCTTCCATAGTACAGTCATGCTCACGAGTTTACGGAGTCACATGTATACGGAAACTCACATCCCAGCAAGGACTAAGAAGTTCTCTAAATCTTACTGCAGCGGAGTCCTTGAGCTGTGCAATTGTCTTCTGGAAAGAATGTACCTTCCTATAATATGAGGTCCTTCAAGCGATAAAAAAACTACAAATCATATCGAGGGGTGAAAGGCTATTTGGCTTAAGCGACATTTTTTTTGGTGATATAGTAATATATATATATATATATATATATATATATATATATAGTACCAAATAGCCTTTCACCAGACGATATAATAATTTAGAAATATGAAATGAAATTCAAATTTATATTTTTTTCTCACCATTCCTCTAAAGGAGCCAAATGTACAAGACAGGATATCGACGTCACAGGCGCGGAAAATAAAAATACAGTGTAAACTCCATGTAACGTCACTCGATTTAAAGACAAACTCCCTAAAGCGTCGATATCACTCGGCTTTGGTTGGTTTAGCTTGTTTCCCATACAATGATACACTCTATATAGCATTACACTCACTCTCAATACCGACGGCAATTTAATAATATAAAGTACTTTTTAAGTTGCCAAAATTAATAAAAACTGCGCAGCTGTGTACGTTCTTTTGTCGCTTTATTATCCTAGTCTATAATAAACTCGACTGTCGGCTTGCACATACCGAACTTTCTAAGAAATCTGTTCTTTTGTTTACAAATTGGGATTGCTTGCACAGACAAAGAAATTTTGGATTCGGTGAGAAAAACCGAGCATCAAGGACAAGGAGATGAATAAGATGAGACGGATGAGCCTTAACCTCCGCCGAGCATTAAAAAAGCTCTGGAAGCAGCTAAATTATTGGAAAAGTATTTTCTTTATCACGAAGATGCCTCAATATCGCAAAATATGAATAAAATAATTTTAAAAATACAACAAAATCATTGGTGTAGCAAAAGACGTCAGACAAAAATAACAGACTATTCTCAATAACGATCAAATAATAATTGTGTGTTGAATTAACTTTTTCTAATACAGATTTTTCTTCTCTTCATTTAACAACTCTCTATAACGTCAAAATATGCACAGTCCCTTGAGGGTCGTTATATAGAGTTTGCACTGTATATCTAACATAATTTGACTTCATAAATGTCACTTTAAACAACGAGAAGGCTCTTGCAATGGAATCTGCTGTTTGTGTGCATGTTTGTAAAGTGTTTCTGTAGTGTTAATCCGTAATAGTTTATAGATTATAACTTGATGATTACTTAGTAACTAAATATACAAGCATTTACTGTCTTAAAATATTACCAGAGAGCAAGTTCAAACTATTATTAGTCGACCGCCGAACGGGACCGAGGCAGTTTAATAGGGTCTGACAGATTTCGAACGCACTTTGCCCGCTTCGAGGCCAAGATTAATGGTCTTATGTGGCACTGTATCCATTACTTATCGCATAGTACATCGCTTGTATATGTATGTTTTAATTTAGATTATTTTTACGAGCTGGGACTTGTTGAACAAACTTTAATAGTTTAATTACCTATCTATAAACTTACAGATTTCTTATATATACATAAATAAATAATAAATTATTTATTAAAAAGCAATTTCAAAGCAGCACATTAAAGCCAGATGACATCCAAACTAAAAAATCAAATTTCACACCACTCACGTTCCACTGCCTTTCATACTTCATTCTTCCATCCGTCCGCTGATAAGGTCTGAGTGGTGTCATTTATTTAAATAAATTACAAATATAACCTTAAACCTAACTTAAGCCTATATTTTATAATTTAATTTAAACTAAAATATAACTACAGCCTTAACCTACGTACAAATGAACTAACTTAAATCTTTATTTATAAAATATAAACAACAACAAAGGAGTATTTTTAGTTTACAAAATTAAAAACTTAACCTAGACAAAGTATTTTAGGGGACATGAGCGGGAAGCCGTATCGAGGCGGACCTCCTCACGGCGGCGGTCTTCTCCGCCAGCAACGACAGACGGGTCACTGGTCGATGGTATCTCGCGCGTCCTTCCTGGTGGAAATCTACGGAGTAGTACCCAAATTAGGACTACCTGTATCTTGCATGTCAGCACATTTCACACAATTTGTTACATACAGTTAATAATCGCGTAGCTCCAATCTCAACTCAAAACAATATAATAATTAATATTAGATACACAATGCAACCAAAGTAAATAATAATTTCACAATAATGTTAAGCCCCAAGTACATCTACTCCCGCAATCACACAAACGATATATAACAATATATCTTCACGCTATATCCCATACGAGGTGAGCAGAGATAGATTAAGAGTTGCATCCAGTAGCGTTCATTCCATAGATGCATGGAAGCATTGCATGCCCTTACGATAAATA
This sequence comes from Automeris io, assembly GCA_036320925.1. NCBI lineage: Eukaryota > Metazoa > Arthropoda > Insecta > Lepidoptera > Saturniidae > Automeris > Automeris io. Next base: position 11,931,256 of record JAUDJH010000018.1, on the reverse strand, counting down.
AGTCAGGAATTAATTATTTTAATTTAATCAAAAAAAGGAATCCTTTATATTCATATCTATTATTTTTCACACAGTCTGTCTACCCTATGAAAGTAATATAATATTTATTAACATTATATAATATTCCCATTAAGTGAATCTGCCTATCCTATCCAAAAACGCAATGCACGTCACTGGTTGCATCCACTTTGCGCTTATGTAGCACTATGCACATGACATTTCTGTCACCTGCCAAGCAGGTTTCTTCACTATGTTATTCTTAACCAGTGAGTATGTGATGTTTAAATCCACACCTAATCTGGGAATACCCAGAGGTACGTACCGGGATTCGAACCTAAGACCCAATCGTATAGAATCCGGTCCCTTATCCACTAGGCCGCCGGTTTTTTCTCGGATTACTTAGAAAAATCAGTTTTGAGACTTATGAAACGATTCATTTGGTAAACGGTGCTTGAGGTCAACGGTTGTGATGATCTTACGACGACATGAACTACTAGCATGATTTTTTGCTTTCCTTTTTTGAACTCGTATATCATAGCCACCCACATGCGAGTGTTTATTATAAATAACCGAAAAAATGACCATTATTTGGAGTACGCACTTTCTACTTAAGGACTTACGGGCGTTTACAATACTAACAGCTCTTTACAATCTATTACATATTTTCGTAGAATGAAGGAAAAGATTATATTTTAATCTATACTAATATTATAAAGCAGAAGAGTTTGTTTGTTTGTTTGTTTGTTTGAACGCGCTAATCTCAGGAACTACTGCTTCAAATTGAATTTTTTTTTTATGTTGATTAGACCATTTATCGAGGAAGGCTTTAGGCTATATAACATCACGATGCAACTATTAGGAGCGAAGAAATAATGGAAAATGTGAAAAAAACGGGGAAAATTACTCATCCTTGAGGGCTTCCATTGCGTGCGCTGCGAAAACGGTTCAAGATACCGAAAATATATGTATGAAAGAAATATTTCTCTTAAAATTATCTAAAAAAATGTGTATATGTCTATCTTTTAAGATTAACTCACTAGAACCGTTTTTATGGTAATCAAATTTGGTCGAAATTAATGCATTATTTGTTAAGAATTGTATCAACGTAATATTAATCTTTATCCAAATAAATGTGTTGTTGATTAAGAGTATTTAATTGTGATCAAGCTTGTCTTTGACATCACTTAATTTCAATGAACATCTTAGAAGATATTACAAAACCTTATATAGCAAAACAACGTTTGCCGGATCAGCTATTATTGTATATAGACGTAAAATAATCCAAACTTAGACTATAAGTTTAAATACGTTGGCTACCACTATAGAGGCTATCGCACGCTGCTAGTAAGTTATAACACTGTAAATAAAATTAAGTTATCTCTATGTAAATATGGCGGTACAACAACTGACGAAGGTCTTGAAAATATATAAAATGTTATCATAAAAAATTGTAGGTCGCTAAGGAGCGAGATAAGTGCTGATCTTCGGTAGCTACGCGAATTTCACGCCTAAATCCTCGCTATATATAAATTTATGATTCTGTCCGTAACACATAGATAAAACTTTTCAGTGAAATTCGCTAGATACGTTTATTTTCCTTATACATCATGGAGTATTGTTAGCCCTAGGCAATAAAATACCCTAGGAAAACATTGAGTGTGCTGAAGAGTTCTTGTTACACTATCTCCCTTCCTTAACCCTTAACTTGGCAGAATATTCTTTCTTTCAATATCAAAATACCGTTTAACCCTTATGTTCCAAGGATGTCTAATAGAAACTAACCGTGCGTTCAAAAACCGAGAAATTACCTAAATATTCATATAAAAATATTAAGTTTGCGCTAAAAACTTATGGCAATAGGTTTTGTAAATTCCGATGTATCTCCACAGATACACTACCAAGAAAAAGGGTTAATAAAACCACGCGTGAGTTTACGGAATTACATCTATACGGTAGCTCACATCCCGGCTAGGATTAAGAAGTTCTCTAATTCTTACTTTCCTGTATCTTTGTGCTGTGGAATGGTCCAGTGAGCGTGTCCGCATCATCCTATGATATGTGGTTCTTTAAACGTAGCGTGGAGAGATATTTGTGCAGGCCGGCATGAACGCTGCGTTGGGATTTTCTTTAATGTTGACAGTCGTCGCTTATACTTCTAGTGAGCATATTTCCACGATCTTATTGACTTGGGAGCCTTTAAGAGAAGAGTGAATAGGCATTTGTTGGGCGGACACGGCGAATTTAACTTCAACTTTGACCAGGTGTCACTGACATCAAGCGTCCATCTGTAAATCCTTTTTTTTGTTTTCTCGGGGGAATTCCTGCATAGGACCGTCAGGGCCGCTGTGAGGGCAGCAACCCCGGTGTGTCAGACTCCTACTGACTAAAAACCCCCGGGGTGTCCCTCTAATCGCTCCACCTGAGCCTGGGAAACCAAATTCATCCAGACGCCCGGAGAGCGAAATGCCTTGTCGAGGCTGCCTCTCTGGGAGGGGTAGGGATAAAGAGCCCACCCTTCCAATAGCTATCTCACAGGCGGCGCGCCGGACACTGCACACCGCCACCCTCTCATCCGGACAGCAGACTACCTCAAGTCTACTGCCCGGCGTCTGTAAATCCTAAAATAGTAATCTTCAACATGCTAAAGAATTGACGATAAAATTAAAAATACTTGATTCTAATCAAGTTTTTAATTGGAAATTTTGTTATCATGTAGCTACGAAATTCCCCGTTTTTCAGCTAATGCGATAAATTGAAATGTGGTATCCTTCAAGTTTTAAATAACTTTATTAAAATAGACTTATATATTCTAAATCGTCAATAATATTAATCTACTACTGGTTCGAAAAGCAGGATTTACTGAGAAGAGCCGGAAAGATTCTCTGGTAGTAATTTTTTTCAAAAAATATTTCTTCATATAAATTGGCATGTTCAATGCCGACGCTGTAGTGCAGTTTTCTCGGACACAAATGACTTTTCACTCTATTATTATTAAAAATTATTTTTTTCAATGAATATACTAAATATATAATCTATATTTTCGTGGTGCGCAGCGCCCTAGTGCCACAATCAGATCTTAGACATCGGTGGTACGCATATAAGATATTTGTCGCCACCAGTGGTTCGCGCCGCCTGATGAGGTAGACTTGTGCGAGCTGCCAGTAGTACTCACGGCTCGGTGAGGCAGACTTGTGTGAGCCGTCGGTGGTATGCGGCCCTCGATAAGGCAATTATCTGTGACCCACCAGTGGTACATACCGCCCGATGAGGCAGACTTGTGCAAGTCCCTGGTAATACGCGCCACTCGATGAGTGAGACTTATGCGAGCCACTACGGTACGCGCCGACGTCAAATTTTATATTAAATTTAATGTCGTGTGAGAAATATAACATATTATAGCTAATTAGCTACGTATTTTTGTCAGCCAAATATTGAGTGAGAAAGTAGTCAAAGCTTTCTTTATCAATGATATTTTTATTACATTTTTAAATCTCGTCTTTGGTAGCTCCAAAATGCTTTTAGGTTTTTTCTTCTACTAAAGAATACCGAATTTATTCATTTTATAGTTGGCTCAAAGACACCGGTTGAAATTCTTTACTTTTAAAATAATGGAAAACTCTGTTGATTCTAGTTAATACGACATTTTTACGTCTCAAAAGAAAAATAGTTTGAATATTTAAGACTACAATTGTGAGAGAGAATTTCATAATAATTTATAGTTTACTTTTATAAAACAGCTGGTAATTTTTGAGAGTATCTTTAATATTTTAAAATAAAATTGAGGTCACCTCGTTCTTTGAAGACAGATAATTTAATTTTTGCTACTATTGATTTTTTTTAGTTCTGCCTCGGTACCTTGCCTGTACCTGATGAGAAGCACAGGGCATTCTAAAAATCTAGTACAACTATCATGAGACAACAAGCAGCTTGCAGCGGAGGGCTGCCCGCATAGTGAATGATCCAGACGTGACTAAGCATCTTGAACCGCTTCAGTTGCGCAGAGATGTTGCCTCACTGAGCGTTTTCTACCGTCTGTATCATGGCGAGTGGTCTGAAGAGTTGTTTATCCTTGTTCCACCCTCTCCCTTCCCGAATAGAACCACGCACGCGGGCTTGCGGAGTCACAGTTATACGGTATCTCACATTCCGGCTAGGACTAAGAAGTTCTCTAACTCCTTATTTTGCCGTGTCGTTGGGCTGTGGAATGGTCTTTCTGCGAGCGTGTTCCCACTATCCTATGATACGGGATCCTTTAAGTGTAGCGTGAAGAGATATTTGTCCAGGTCCGCATGATCGCGGCAACTACCGATATGTTTTTCTTACCTGTCGATAGTCCTTGGCGTGTTTTGGACTGCACCATGTTTACCATCAGGTATGGTGTAGTCAATGTGTCGAGTCAGAAAAAAAAACCTGCCGATACTCGCCGCGATCATGCCGGCCTCCACAAATATCTCTTCACCCTTTGTGTGAAGAACCACATATCTTAGGACGAAGGAAATATTTGCCGGGTGCCACGGAAGATGGCTCAACCTTGCCCTGGGCACTAGGCAGGCGGAAGAAGGAACACCCCGGGGGTTTTAATCGTTGCAAGTCAGACACACCGGGGGGCGTGCCTCACTGTCCCCTGAAGGTCCGTTAGGGATTTCCCCGGGTTACCAAAAAAAATGAGGACGAAGGGAATACACTCTCCGGGAGACTGTGCCACAATACAATGACCCGAAAAATTCTTTGTTATAGCTGAAATAAAAGTCACCGTCAAGTTAGGAAACCGCAATTCAGCGCACGTGGTTTCGTTATAAAGGGGAGAGAGTGGAATGAGGTTATAAAACACTTCAGAATCGGATAAATGCAAGTAGGATTCGCGCATTAAGGATTTACCACATATTTGTAGGTATATAATAAAAAAACGGACCAAATGCGAGTCAGGCTCTTGCACCGAAGGTTCATTTTACTTTGAAGAAACCTTTTTGGCTGTAACCGGATCCAAGATTTCGCTGAAGCTAAAACTGCGGTTGAACTATTCATATTGTAAGAGTATCTTAGTGATTCGCTTGAGCCTGACGCGTTTCATTATTAGTTTGTATACGTTCAGTTATTTAAATGTCTAGAGATCTCCAGCCGCGATGTATGTCGGCTGACATGGCAATGATAACTACCAACGTAATCTCATCCCTCAGCAGTTGTGGCCTTTTGGACTACATTGTACTTTTAATCAGGCGCGGTTTACTAACTATTTGTAGAGTGTAAAAATAAATCTATAATCAAGTTAATAAAGTGGTAAATATTTATTATCATGTAAACAAAATCTCTCTACGTGTCCAAAATACGGCTACTGTATTGTGATGATGATGATGATATCCTAGCCGGGTTCGGCCACGGCGACTGTTTCAACACCGATTAAGAAAATCGAGGTCCAGTTTACGCAAACAGCCAATTGCGCTGGAGATATTTAAGTGCATAACTGGACGCGAGATCCCTCGGGCCCGATGGAATGGAGAATCAGTAAGATCGGGAGAGAGCGGGATGCAGGTTTGGTCGAGTTTTCCTTCTCTGAACGCCTGGTTGAATTGCGGTGTTAAAGAGATACCTTAGTCGCCTTTTACGACACGTCGGCAAGAAGAGGGGGGTGCTATTCTATTCTGTCGGCAGCCACCACGGCATAACACAACTATATACTGTATTGTAATACATCAAGGGTACATACATAAAATGGCAGTAAATATTTCCATATTATTCACAGCACACAATACGAAGGAAAACAGACACTACGTCATACCGAGCTATAATTTCTCTAGCGACACATATATAGCATCTATATATCCACATAGCATAAGCCCGCATCCGCACACCCACTCTATTTTGCCCTAAGTTATAAAAATAAGCGTTATTAAAGGCACAGCAATGTACAGAATGTTACATTAATTATAGCTGTAAGATACGATTTTGGCATCTGGTATACACATGTATGGGCAAAATGTAATCAGATTAATAAAAATGATTAACGATTACATGTTACGTTTTTTACCATTAACATGACTGCATTTTGCTCACTTATGTTTTAAACACTACAAAATCCCAGATTGTATACACATTTATCATTTCTTAATATTTTTAAATGGATTTAATCATGATTACAGAGCAAGAAAATTAAAATTACGACTACATTTTGTAATCGTTCATCGTTAATCAGATTACATTTTGCCCATCTCTGGGTATACATTAGTATAGCCATGCGTGGCGGCGACGGTGTTTGCGTTCTCCCACATATCCCCTAATTTTGAGGTAAGGAAGGACGAGAATACTCACCCCGTCTCCCAAAGTTAAGGATATTTCAGTTCACTACACTGGTCAGGGCAGAATGTGAGTTAACGGCCACGGGATTGAAGGTGTACCCAGGAGATTTAGAGTCGGTAGGAGTCTTGCATACTGAGGCAGTGACCCTCACGAAGGTTTTATGTAGGAGTTTTCTCCTGCTTAACAACATCTTGTATACAATGTAGAATAAAACAACAGTACGGTGTATTGAGCACGACACGCCCGATCATCTTTATAATCTTGACCTGACATTTATTATCACACACGCCGACACGTGTATGTACGTCACGATGTTTTTAAAATCTTATGCGCTAGGTAATTTACTTTTAATTATGTCTCGGCATTTCGACCAGGTTACACAAGCCATGGTTAGGAATAGATTGAAGCGCCGCGAAGTTTTAGTCAAGGCGGGAAAATATCTACCTCTACCCGTGTTTATTCTTTATAATTTGTTTATTCATATCACATAATATTTACTGACAGTATTTTTACAGGGCGACATAAAACGAGGTTTTATTTTCCTAATCACCGAGTTTCACTGCCAATATTCATAGAATTACATTTATATTAATCTACTTACAGTAAAAATTAAATAAAACCTTGTTTTCCGCTTAAGCTTTAAGCTTGGGCCACACAACAACATACTTTACTATCAGCGCGTCGCAGCCTCTTCGGTCAATTTGCAGTATCGCACAATATACATACACGTAAAGCTGAGATCATCGGGAAATAGAAATGTTTGATGCAATTCCAGATATACGAGGAAATGTAATTTATATTTATTTCTAGTCGATAACAAGTACGCCATTGTGCGATAGTAGTTTTATATAAAAAGACTAGCTGTTCCCGCGGCTTCGTCCGCGTGGAATAGAGCATTTTTAATTATTTACATACTACCTACATCGCGCCGTAGCACGCCGCGCGACTGCACAGCGCTCATTGTGTATGACGCGATGCTTGGCAAGTTTCTTATTCGCGTTAACTACAGTTTCGCATTTTGTAATGACTCCGTAAATGTTACGTCAGGATAGCTCATGTCACAATCTTATAAGACATTTAGATAAGCCACAAACTTTCATCCTCTATTTCCAATTGTTATTTTATACTCTTGTGGGTAAAACTTTTACAAGCTTTGAATTGAATTATTTATATCGAATTAACAGCCTAAAAAATAAGTTTCAAGCATTTAGCTTTTAGCTGTAAAATGACTATATTTCCATTCAACTTTTCATCCTTCTTTTTTTTACACGGGGAAACCCTTTTTCGCATTAAAAAGTAGCTTATGTCCGTTCTCAGGCTCTAGACTATCTGCGTACCAAATTTCATTTAAATCAGTTTTGGGGTCAAAGCGTGACAGAAAGACAGATCGAAAGAGTTACTTTTGCATTTATAATATTAGTAAGAAAGTAAGGATTGTGGAAAAAGCTAAAAGCCACCCTCTATTATCAGCCCATTTGAACCCGCTATTGAACGTAAGCGTCTCCTGTTAATCACTTGTCCCACTACACCGTCACGTGAACGTATACAGAATAAATACTCTTTGTAGAGAAACGAGAATGACTGTTTCGTCAATAACCAAGACCCTAACGTGTCATGCACGGGGTGTTTCCGTTTTTTGTGTCCCGGAGGAAAATCCTACGTAGGATCTTACGGTTCGCTGAGCCCGGTGTGTCAGATTTTTACTGACTAATAACCCCAGGGTGTCTCTTAAATCACTCTACCCGAGCCTGGGAATCTTTATTCTTCCAGGTGCCCGGAGTGTTTATAATTTGTCTAAAGGCTCCTTCTCTGAAAAAGTTGGGTGTAAAGAGCCCACCTCTCCAGACTTCTTTATAAGGTATTGCGCTGTACACTGTGCACCGCCTCCGTCTTCTCTGGGCAGCGGACTCCCTCAAGTCTACCCAGTAACTGGCTATTGTCACGGAGAGATGTCGGGCTTATTGCGAGCGAATGCGTCCCCCCGGGGACGGTATCTTGGCCGCCGAATATCCAGTGTAGTTGAGTATTCCCTGTCCCTTTCGGCGGCCTCCTTCTGCTACGTGACACCTTAGCAGAAGTATATGATACTTTTCCATGCACCCTCGTTGCCGATCATGGTCTTCACTACTACTGGCAGCAAGAGGTCGACGCCCATAACTGGGTGTTTACCTGTGATGACACGCTCCAAGCAAAGCATACTATGCTGCCAAATGTTGAAGTGACTAAATCGTTATAGGGGAATTTACCTGAATGAATCGATTGTTGCTACGACGAGGTTGATCGTTTCGTTTCGTGCCGGGCTTAATCTATATTAATATTATAAAGCTGAAGAGTTTGTTTGAACGCGCTAATATCTGGAACTACTGGTTCGAATTGAAAAATTCTTTTTGAGTTGAATAGACCATTTATCGAGGAAGGCTTTAGGCTATATAACATCACGATGCAATTATTAGGAGCGAATAAATAATGGAAAATGTGAAAAAAAACGGGGAAAATTATTTATCCTTGAGGGCTTCCATTGCGTGCGCTGCAAAAACGGTTCAAGATACCAAAAATATATGTACGAAAGAATTATTCCTCTTAAAATGATCTAAAAAAATGTCAGTATATGTCTATCTTTTAAGATTAAGTCACTAGAACCGTTTTTATGGTAAACAAATTTGGTCGAAATTCATGCATTATTTGTTAAGACTTGTATCAACGTAATAATATTAATCTTTATCCAAATAAATGTGTTGTTGATTAAGAGTATTTAATTGTGAACAAAATTGTCTTTAACATCACTTAATTTCAATGAACATCTTAGAAGATATTACAAAACCTTATATAGCAAAATTACGTTTGCCGGATCAGCTAGAACGTTTATAACGCGGTCATGGTATGATATGGTGTCCTGGATGAAAAGCTTTAAGTTCTACTTATTTACCTGTAGTACATTGAATAAAAGAGAAACTCCTTGAGGTATCGGTTAGAGCTGTAGCTGCCACTGAACATCGTGACCTGGCAAACACTGCTAGGTCGTGGCATCTTCGTTACGACTGCCGGAATCGAACGCGTGCCTTTAGAAATATAATTTATCAATATCCAATTACAATTACGTCTTGACATAAAGCTACTGAGATATAATATTTCGTTTATTCGAAATAGGAAAATAATAATCAGATGAAATGATTGAAAAGTGAAAAATAATTAACAAGCTTCAATTAATCTGAGACGAGGAACATCAAACGATTTGTGAGAAAACAATTATTCACTCCCGAAGTAATTTCAAAACGTAATCACGAGATGATCCTGTAGGGTAATGTCGCATTAAGAGCTACTCACTGTTATATAATAAAGCTAACAATTTTATATAATACATTAAATAATCTTTATATAATAAATTTCAATCCACAGCTTAGCTTAGTTTAAGATGGTGCACTATTAAATCACAAGTCTCTACCTAAGTATTAAGTTTTGTTATTATAAATACGTAATTTTACAGGAACTATCTAATTTTTTTTGTAGCCCGGGGGGGCGGAATTCTACATGAGACTATCAGGGTTGCTGTGATAGCAGTAACCTTAGTGTGTCAGAGTCTTGCTGACTATAAACCGTCGAGACGTCCTTCCAATCACTCCTCTGAGCCTGGGAAACCAAACTTATGTCCGCGAAGCGAATAGTCTACTAAAGCTTCTTCCCTGAGAGGGGTAGGTGTAAAGAGCTCACCACTCCAAATCTTTCTCACGGATGGAGAACTATCTAATTAGTTCATCGTAGATCATCAAACATTGTTTAGTAACAAAATATAAGCTCCATAAAATTTCATATTTAAAAACAGAATCTAACTCAAAAAGCAAAAGTAACACGCACTTAGGCACCTGGTAGACTGATCTTACTCGCAGATAGCAATTACTAGAACATCGCCTTTAAGAACAGAAAGAAATACGATACTCCGACAAAAATGAATTCATAGCTTTTCAACCCCTTTAGACAATAAATCGGGAATTAATTAAAGTGGTCCAGCTGGCGTCTTGGATGACGAATCGAAGAGTCGGATGCAGACAATGAGATCGTTTTGGAAACATGTCGTTTATCAACGTCCGTACTGCATAGCTCGCGTGCTTAGGAATTGATTGCGGCGGTCGTTAATTAAAGCACGATTTAATTTGGTACAACTGCTCATAATTTATCATGCTGTTTTGATTCTATTTGTCTTAAGAAGTGATCAGAAAAGCTTTTTCTTATACTAACTGAACATAGAGGCCAAAACACCCACGAGCTAGGGTGAAAAGAGAGATTATCCAACAACAGAGCCTATGTTAAAGATATATCAGTAATGTCAAGCGGCTGGCGAATTTCCTGGAGGTACTTGATCTGGGATGATAAAAAACTTAGTGTCACGCAATATAGACATCCAATTGTGGAAACAGCGACCCTGTTTGGACCTTTTACCTGATGTACATTGGTGTGCCTTTTTTTTATTATTTATAGACGAACGCTTGACCTCAATCACACCTGGTGGAAGGTGAAGATTAGTTCGATGATGAAACACGATCGCCTAGCAAATGCCTATTCTCTTAAAGACTCCCAGGTCATAAGATCGCGGAAATATGTCCGCTGGAAGCATATTCCACTTCTTAGCCGTTCGCATGATGAATGTAGAAGCGAATATTTTCTTGCGGATATAAGGAACATCCACCACATACGGATAGTATCCGATATGATGTCTAGTGGTTGTGTGATGGAATGGGGCTGGTGGAATCAAAGAATGTAGTTCCTGAGAACACTCTCCACCGTGCAACCGGTAAAAGACCGAAAGGCAGGCAACTCTACGTCAATGCTCGATGCTCTGCATTTTAATTTTTGTCAAAGAGTCGTCACCAATAAGTCTACGAGCTCTACGATAAAGCCTATTAATAACATTGTTTCATAAGCGCTATTGTTTTGCTAGATGGGGCTAATAAACAAACAAATCCATAGTAACCGTGTATATTCAGGAGTTCACGTCCTTAGAGCGGACCGGCAATAACAACCGGCTAATGAATATGCGACGACCGAGTCCCGGAGCTGGAACGTGGGGTTTAGATGTCACGTACTGAACGGCCAAAACGACGCGCTTTGACCCAGTTTTAAAGTTGCGAGCAACTTTCGATAAATTCTGTTTATGCCGTCTATAATTACCGTATTTGTACGTGCTTTTCATACATCCTTCGCTAATTATTAAACTGTGTATAACTGTAAATAGATATAGTAAAATTCAAGAATGCTTAGCAATCTATGGCAATTTGTTCTTCAATTGCAACGTGAAAAGATATGTGCCTCTGGATATTTAGACGTGGTTTGTGAACTGTTCCATACTTTCTATCAGTGGCTTTTTTCCAAGTTATTAAAATCAGTACAAGTATTTGATTCTCAATTTTGAGCTTGTAATATCTAATTCAACTATATCATTTATATTTATTAGAAATGAAAAGCTCCTTTAATTTAAATTAAAGAAAATATACAGGAATTTGTATATTACATGGTCATTAAAATTTTGTTAATGTAACATTGAATCGAGGGTATGTCCGTACTTATGTTAGACATCGATTTCATGATTAAATACTGTTTGAAATATGTATTAATTATTTTTTAAATGATTCCAGATATAACTTTTAAATGTTCTTTGATAACTTTATAATTTTTGTTGAAACAGATATTCCAAAAGGTGCGATTCGAATTCAGACAGTGCTCGGCGGCGGCGGCCAAACAGCGGTATGGAAAGACGTTTGATGTAGACTACTGTGCAGCGCTATCAGCTGTCACGGCCCTGCGCTTGACATTCTGTCTCATAGAGTAGCACATTAGTTCTGCCTATTATTATTATGCAATGTGGGGTTATGCAGTCTATTTCAGCCTTTATCACCGCGACCTAGAAGATCTATTATGATCGCCACCTACCATCTATAGCTCTCTGTCAAGGCCTATGGTTTTAAAGAACTGTAGTACATTATTGGCAGAGATATCTGGAACCTCTCCTGGGTGTAGCACGTGGCGGCCCAGGATACGGTTGCGTTTGGGCATTCGTAAGTCACATTCACACTATAGGTGCTTGGGCGTTTCGTCCGCACTTTCGCAGAATCTGCAATCTCTAGTGCTCCGGCCACCAATGCTGAACAAATGTTTGTTCGAAGAGCAGTGGCCAGTCATTGCTCTTACTAACACTCGAGTTCTGCCTAGTACGTAGTCGACTCTCTGAATAAGTTGCAGCGGAGGGCTGTCCACATTGCGAATGATCCAGGCGTGACTAAGCATCTTGAACCGCTCCAGTTGCGCAGAGATATTGCCTTACTAAATGTTTTTTACCGCCTATATCATGGCGAGTGTTCTGAAGAGTTATTTAACCTTATTCCACCCGTTTCCTTCCAATTTTTTTTTTTTTTACACTGGCTCGACATAGTGACTACAGAGTACCTGATAGTAAGCACAGTGTAGTCCAAAAACGAAAGCGACTATCAAAGGATGAAAATCTATTGATAGTCTACATCGTCATGTCGGCCCACATATACCACGACTGAAGGTATCTAGGTATATGAATTACTGGATATACACAAGCTGATCCCGAAACGCGACAAGCCGAAACTGGTCACTATGACGGGCTTTACACCCATGCACTGTGGTCGCGATCCAGACGGGCACCGACGCCCTACCACCTCGCTGCTGCTCGTTTAGCACCACCCAGGAGTCACGTGTAGGGAAACTAGGGTAAAGCTACGGACGCGAGCAGCTTCGACTCCCTCTCCATAGTTGAACCACGCGTGTGGGTATACGGAGTCACGGCTAGGACTAAGAAGTTCTTTAACCCTTACTTCTTTCGAGTCGAATAGTCTTCTGGCAAGCATGTTTCCTCCGTAATACGTTTACTGTCTAATCGGAGCGCTTTTTCAACCTAGTCCGTTTACAATTTTCAACGAAGGATTTACTCATTTTACTTTCATAAGACATAAAATGTGGCACGCTTTGAGAACTTTTAACGCTGGCACATAAATCGCTAGAGCCCGTGACGTTATAATATAATTAAATATAAGCATTTACATTTTATTGCTTTTTCGTTTATAATTTAATAGGAAAGATACGAGTTTATGTAATGTAAATTTATCAAAGAGAATCTTGAATGAAACTCAAATATGCGACTTTTCATGATAATTGCGACATGTTTTGAAGGATTTTAAACTTCTCACTGACATATTGACTTCTCTTTTCTTAGGATGACTGACATGGCTGAAGTAATAGCAATAAGAAAGTGGATGTGGGCGGGCCATAGATGTCGGAGATTCGATAATAGTCGAGAAAAGAAAGTGCTCGAGTAGAAACCACAAATCTGTCTTAGGAATGTGAGCAGACACTCGGCCAGATATACCGATGATCTAGCAAAGATGGCTGGGAGAAACTGGTTGGAAGAAACTTGCAGCAGTCAAGAGAAAGATTAGAAGAGACTCTTAGGATTGACTTATATAAAGGAACTTATATAAAGAAAAGTCTATAAACCACTGGAACACAATACCTGGGTTGAAACATTCCAAAGAGTTAGTCAGGGCTTTCGACCAGCGTAAAGCTGTAGAGGCTCTGATGCTTAGAAGAAATCAAATACGAGTATTAGTAAGAGCACTGACTGGCCAATGCTGTCTGAACAAACATTTGTTCAACATTGGTGGTTGAAGCACTAGAGATTGCAGATTCTGCGAAAGTGCGGACGAAACGCCCAAGCACCTCCAGTGTGAATGTGACTTACTAAAACCCAAATACAACCGCATCCTGGGCCGCCACGTGCTACACTCAGGAGAGGTTCCAGATATCTCTGCCAATAAAGTACTACAGTTCTTTAAAACTATAGGCCTTGACAGAGAGCATTAAATAGTAGGTGGCGATCACAATAGATCTTTTAGGTCGCGGTGATACAGGCTGTAATAGACTGCATAGCCCCACATTGTATAATAATAATAGGATTGAGTGGTTGAAGGCTGGGGAAGGAGAATCTTCACACTTACATCTATCTGATTCATAACAGTATCTACTGTACGGAATCAACCATCCAGTTTTCAATTCAGCTGGGCCATAACAGAGCTTAGGCAAAAAATATGATTCCCCATAAGAAAACACGGCTCAGTTCATCCAACTCCTTTGTATAAGAGGAACCGTAATGGGCGCACTTCGCTCCGTCATTATCCAAGAGTAAATTGATGCTTAATGTCTATCATTTTGGAAATGTTAGGATATAACGCAAATACGGATCTTGCGGGAGTATTAGAGGGAATTTCGGTTTCTCCGAGCTTCGGAGTTTTGTTTAGCATTTAAATATGCTTGGTTGCTTGTATTAGATTTAATTGCTTCCGATTTTTAATCTCGCGTTAAGTTTTGGCTTATGTTTTATCGTAAGTTCAAATTACCATTGTAATAACAATGTAATCTTGTAATATATAATTTTTAACCCTCGATGCAAAAAGAGAGATGTTATAAGGCTTCTAAACGGTTGAAGCGATTTTGATGTAGTTTTAAAACTATTTGATACTCATAATTTAACGGTATTATTGTCTATAAATACGCGGTGATTGGAGAGTTAATTTATTTAAATAAACAGTCAAATTTACATAGTTATTGTAAGTGTACTCTTAGAAACATCAAAATGATTATATTCATTGGTTCTCTTAAATATTTCTTTCTGATATTTCGTAGATACTGCTGATATTTATTAGACACTTTTGATATTTAATAAATGCTGCCGATAGTTACTGGATTATCCTCTTATTGTAATTTGTTTTACACTCGGAGTGGTGCTGATGACCTGAAAAACAGTAATCACTATTCCTGTGACAGGCACCTTGTTAGCAACTTTATAAATCTCTTGTTATTTTCTTTTACATTGTTATTTTTGTGAGAACTTTTCATTACTTTTAACATCACTTCAGTTCGTATGAGTACTAAATAGAAATCCATGAATATTTGACATTTATAAAATCCAATATCAGCCTTATTTATGGTAATTACGTTTCTAACACGTTGTTTATAATCAAATGCTTGTACCTCCTCGTCCAAACTGATAAGGGCGCAATCATAGTCAAGCAACGTTGAAATAACGCCCTGTCCACCGTTCCATTACCTCGGCAGCGAGAGCGGCATTGTGCCGAGCTTTGTTCGCACCAGCTTTGTTCCTTATCAACGAAGGCCTCTCACAATGGACGGAAAAATTGGTTCCCAACCGACTGGCTTATTAATTTATTTCATAATAGATTCCTGGTGCTCAAGTTTATGCTTTTGTAAGGACGTTGTAAACACTACTGTTGTTATTGTTTAACTTATTTATTCAAGAGAAGTAAAAACAGAAAAAATGATGCTAATTGCTACCGAAGTAAATTAGTGGACCGATATAACAAAATTAAGCAAAATGCTAATGTAAATGGAAATGAATGGATTAGAAAACTAATAAAGATTCATACAATCTTATAATTGGAACCATTTTAAGGAAATAATCATTATGCAAATTCTGATTATCCAAATATGTTACTTATTTTCATTATACTTAATATTTAAATTTCAAGAAACATCATTATAGAGTACAAAATTGTTATTGTTTTGATTATATATCCTAATGGTTATAACTAACAATTTGATAAACAAAAAGTCACAGGTTTTTTACACAATTATTACTTTCCAATGCAGCTAGGGTATCAGCAAAATGTGAATTACGTTTGTATATGCGTCTGTTGAACGAAAGAGTATTGTTTCAATAAAATTCACTGGAGACTATAAATATTTAAATTGATTAGAAATCAGTACAAAGATTTATGTGTTTGAAAACAAGAACCGAAAATATATTAAAGTCGCGTCGTTTTACGGTTTTTGCAATCAAATCTAACCCATTCCTTGGTGTTACAAGAGATGTCACGTAAGTACCCAGCCCTGTTGATCCTAATTCCTCCGTTGGCCAAACAGCTAAAACAGGGAAAGGGCGTGACGGTTGACACTGAAGCTCTGTGACGTGACTTCGTATTAAAATTAGGACGTTTCATGGGCATCAAACATGTTTGCCTTTATACGTTAATTTGGTATTAAATTAGCCGTATTTGTCGTAATCATAACATAGACACCAACAAATGCAAGAGACTTTTCGCTGTTTAGGGTGCCATTCTTAAGATCAAACTATGTTAATAATACTTTTGTTTTTCGTGCCTGTTATCTATATAATAAACGTTTTTGTGATATAGATATACTGTTCTGTGCCTTTCGGCCCTTTAAACGAATGGTGAGAGAGAAAATATTAGCCTAAGTTCAATTTTGCTCCATACTGTATTTTTTTATATATGTACTATTTATATGTAACATATATATGTATGTATATTTTATTGATTTTCTTTTATTGTTATTTATTGGCTTGATTCCTATTTTTGTACTAATTTTTGTGGAAGCTTTGCTGGCTTATGTAACATTTTTTGTGCATTTTGTTATCATTTTTATATTGCTGTATGTTTCCCTTTAAAATAAATAAATAAAATAAAAAAATTCAATATATTTGTTGATTCCGCAAATAATTATAAAACTAAAATTCATAATTACATTTGTTCTGACCGACAAAACACTAAATTGACTAATTCCGTCACAACATGATTTATTAGCTACCATTTTCAATCAATTACTATATATGTACCTACATATGTTAAATTCGTAATTTATGACGTAAGTAGATTTATGTTTTTAGTTTAATTTTTCTTATCATTTTCTTTCTCTTTGAGCTTTAATCTGATTGTAGTTTAATTTGTTTTACGAATGTTGTGATTTTTTCATCAAAAAACCCTTTTGTTTATTTTTTAATGTTAAGTTTTACGGCTCTGGGCACAAGCCCTTTTGAGCCCTTTTGTTTATTTTATTGATATTATTATTTTAGTTTATTATATTCATCGATATTCAAATATATGTCATCAATATCTTTCATATTATTTAACCTAACATTGACGATTACAATAATTTTAATGAATTCATATTTAGTATCTTCGCAGTATTTAGGTACGTCAGTGATCAATGATTTATCTCTTTTTCAATCTAGTTTAGTTGCTTTATTTCACAAATAAGCCACAAAAGTATTCTTATTTATTCCTATTCGTTCCTGACGAATTTCAGAATGTAATTCCCAACTAAGGCGACATTCTAAATGCTAATAAATATTAATGTATTCATTAATATAAAATGCTTTAAGAGCAGCGCAATATTGACCTTCAATATAAAGCTTAAGTAAAATGATTTTGGTTTTGGCTTTAAAAATGTACTTAATAATAAATAAATAATAATAATTTATTAGATAAACAATTACAAAGCAGCACATTAAAGTCAGCTGACACCCAAACTAGGGCTACCCGTATCTTGGACGTCAGCATATTTCACACAATTTGTTACATACAGTTTATTACCGCTGCGTAGCTCCAATTTTAACTCAAAACAATACAACAATAATATTACATACCAAACAATAGACTATACAACCAAAGTAAATAATAATTTCACAAGAATGTTAATGTTAAACCCCAAACACATCTATTCCCGCAACAGTTCCTCAGTATCATTGTATTTTAGATTCAACAACCAATCCCTCAGCTTCATCTTACATTGTTACTTAACAAACCTTCCTTTGAAAAAAATATAAGCTATGTTAAAACATGAATTTTCTATTCTAATTTTGTATTAATGTTTAATTGGTAATATCTGTGCACGCTACTCAGAGCTGCACTGGGGTTTTCCGATGAAAATAGTAGACTGTATTTGTAGATGCTGGTAGGTTATTTTCCGGGTCCTTTTAAATGCACACGACCATTTTAAATATACACATATATAATCCCGCATACCTTGCCGCCGTGGTGTCTCTGCTTGTCTGGATCCAGACCAGCTTCCGGGGCAGTGAATCCGGCACGGTCGTGTGCCCGAAGAAAAGATATGAAATTCCGTAGATTTGATGCCCACTCCGTGCTAACTATAATTGTCCCACGAAACACATATCCTGAGGAGCACAAAAACTAAAATAAAATAGTCCGTAGCCGTAATTAAAGCAACAAAAGTCTTCCGTATTGAAATCGGATACGCACGATATGGTTGCGTCCGAACGAGTGTAACGTTTGCCCACCGCATAACGCCATCTGGGGGTAGGCTTGCAGAAATACACATAAGTATACAATATCAGTCTTGAGATGCAAGCTTAAAGTAACCATTAATTTAAAAATATCTTAAAATTATTTATATAAACAGGCTTATTTAAATAAAGATGTAATTAATGTCATTCCTCAGAGTTTGCCCTAATGTGAAAATATTAAAGTGAGCATTTCTTAATGCGTATTCGTAAAGCACTTTGTGTACCAAGTGATTGTCTAAATATTATAATTCGTGCTGAATTACATTAAACTTTTTAGGGTAATAACTCGCCATTTTTGCATTTTAGATCAACTGTTTAACATTTTATGGTACAAGGGTCACCTCGTAAAGAAATTTTGTCCATAATAACGTGAACCGTTTGTAGATGATTATTATATATAACGTGGGTCATCTATAACTGGAATATGTTTAACATACAAGTGGATGTCAAAGGTTTCATGCTGTTTATTTAAAATTCAATTTATGTGATGATATACAAAGCTATTGCAATTTTTTTTAAAAGAACCTTACGTAGTTCTATATTGCTTTGCATAAACAATTATATCTGAAACATCTTATAAGTCAAATAAAAAAACAGTTTGTAAAAACAAGAAAATGTTTCGTAGTACAAAAGCAATTATTCAAGAACTGAGCCAATCAATTGATAGCTTTAAATAACCGAAAAAATACTATAGTACAAGTAAGACATTATTTTTAGACAAAAAAAAAACTGACTGAATTTTCACAGTTCTCAGATAATAAACTGACTAAGGATTTGTTAATAACATTGAAAAATAAGCAAACAAAGTTGAAAATATAAACTTTATTGAAGATTCATCCAAAGCCTGTCAAAAGGAACATATTTAATTAAACAAGTTTCAGGAATTACATTAATTTGAATAAGAAATAATAAAACATTTCTGTTTCCATTGTTTATTTATATTGATACTTATCCATGGAATACATGTATAATTTTTCTTAAAGCAGGTATTACAATTTATATTTTATATATTAAAAAGCATTAAATAACATGAAAAGTAAATTAATCATATTTTTAGTAACAGAATCTGAGGTGCCTACACGAAACAATTGTTAAAGTTTATCTCAGTGTAATAAATCTCATCAGATTACATTACACGCGTGAGAAATGTACTTATCTCATGAAATAAAGGTGAGGATGCCACAAGGCACCATTTTTGGGCCGCTCCTTTTTAATTTATACATTAAATTGAGGAAATACCATGTTCACACGGAACCTTAAATTCTCCTCATGAATTATAAATGTGTGCGCTTAATTTGTGTTAAATTATACTTTAAAAGCGATCTTTTTGTGCGAGTTCAAAGGAACGGTACAGTGCTTGTAATGTTTGAATTTGCATGAAATTGAATAGAAAAAATATAATCATGAATTTGCATAACGTTTATGAAAACGAATAACGCTCTTGACTTTAATTAAATAAACTTCATGACATATTTTCATTTTAATGCCACATTGATTAAAGACAAAGAAATCATCACGATAGTTTCATCTTACCTGTGTATAGTATGATTTGGGTGCCAGTAGTACGGTACGATATAGTTTTGTTTGCTGTAGTACAGTGACTGCCCGAATTAGATCGTCTACTACATATTTTTTGTTGGTAGGGCGATTGCCCAAGCTGGGTCGTGACCACAGTACACAAGTGTAAAAACCGTCATAGTGATTCGCTTTGGCCTGTCGCGTTTCGTGATCAGCTTGCGTGTATCCAGTTACTCACATACCTAGAGACCTTCAGACGTGGTATATGTGGGCCGACATGACGTCAAAGACTATCAACGGATTTTCATCCTTTGATGATCGCTTTCGTTTTTGGACTACACTGTACTTACTAACAGATGCACTGTAGTCACTTTGTCGAGCCAGTGTAAAAAAAAAACTACAGTACACAAGTGCAAAGACTATCCTGATGATTTACTTCTACCTGTCGTGCATCAGGGTTACCTCTTGTGCGTCCAATTGTTCATATGACTAGAGACCTACTCTCGTGGTATTATATAGGCTGACAATTGTTAATGGATTCGGCTTCCTTGATAGTAACCGCCATTCTTGATCTATACTGTATTGTCTATCAGGTGCAATTCAGTTACTTTATCGAGCCAGTACAAAAAATGACTCTTTTTTTTGTGAAATGCCTTTATGAAACTATACCTTTATATTTGTCTCCTTAATGGTTATACTTAAAATTTTGTAGAGAAATATTACATGGGAATTTGGAACAGAAATGTTGAACTAATGAACAAAATATATAGCTTCATGTACAAACAAGTGAAAAACCATAAGCGAATATCCTATTTTAACTAGGGCGACATAATTCCGACCTAATTATTACCACTTAACGTACCCACTCCTACTAATGCGAGGTGGCGTGCAAACAATTTAACCATTAGACCCATGACCCTATTTCGTAACAATCATTAAAAATCTGACCATTTTCTATAAAACCTAACGATTATAACTTTTTCTTACACACAATAGAATCATACATGGTTCTAATGAACGTAAATTGATTTTGTAGCTTAATTGTGATGGATCGTTACTCAATTTATGTCAGAAATCACTAAAGCTTTATTATACTCATGATTAATATCGTAGATTAATTATTTTATATGTAATTTTAAATCTATTTATACTAAATCGTCAGTGGCTGATGAAGGTTATACACTAGCTTCAATATTATTTTTTTTGTCTGTCCCCTTTATTGTTTATATCCCATTATTTAATTATTTCTTTAATATGAATTATAAGGAATGTCTTATATACGACGCTAGATTCTATACATATAAGATTTCAGCTTTTGTTTTTTATTTAGCTTCAAATTAATACCAATCTGTGCTAAAATAAATCTAGATCATTCAGGCGAAATAAATCCTCCCTGATTTACCCCACTTGACGTAACAGAGCACTTAACGTCGCGTGCAAACTATCTGTGCGATCGACCGCAACCACGCTTCGTAGCCATTATTATAAAATATCCTACAGTAACCGATAATAACTTGCGATAATAACTGGCTATTGAACACTGACCTTTTTATAGATACGATAGGAACTATCGTGGATGATTGCTTCCAAAACGTTTTCTAAAGCTTTGATATTGTTCTATGAGATGAATTTAATTTAAAACGCTTTGATACTTAGAGTACCTTCCGAAAAGACTCAGTTCTTAATATGAGTAAAGCTGTAATTGAATTGGATATAGTGTATATACGGTTAATATAGATTTAGGCACAAACAAAAACCATGATTTTTTAATGTATTTCAGATATTAAAATCATAGAAAAGTGTTTGGATGACACAGAAATATTAATTTTAGAGGACTTTCACCATTGCTTTTCTTAATTACAGCAATTCATCTTACATGAATTATACTGAACCTAATTTCAGGTGAAATGCAGGCAAGACTTGGCTAAGAGTCATTATTACGATAAGAATTAACATACCAAGTTTTTAAGAGACTAAAAACATTAAAGGTTTGTTTTGAAATTACATGAATATTACAATTTAATTAACGAAAAGTTAGTACTAATTAAACTTATGGTTAAATTGCTATTGGAAATTACTAATTCATAGCGATCAACAAAAATTTTAAGTCTACTTGAAAGTACTCATAGCGATATAGCGTGCAGGTAAATACCATGGACTGCACCTTATAATGAATCCAATAGGTGGCTTGTAATGATCGATTCTAAAACAACCCCAAATTTTCCATAACAACCTTTAACACCAATGACAACAAAAATAAGTCGTCTTTTTCCAGATAAGTTAAACAACATCAAGGTTACTACAAAATTTAAGGATATCCAAATAATATTCCAATTATCATCAGCAATGGCTATAGCATCTTGAGGGCTACTTGTTGCATTGTTGCAGTGAATGTACAAGCACTGTGTCGTCTGAGACACGTATGTAGAACTATGCACTTGCCCGATATCTATAGCCTTCTCTCGACCTCATCAACTATATCTAGAGTGATAAGTCACTACAAGCAGATCTCAATTGGGTGTATGAGTTGCCAACACTTTCAGGTTGAACTCAACTGGTACCTATGGTAAAGAATACAAAATAATGATATACAATACATAAATAAAAACAATCTAGTGTATGTGTAAACTCAACGGACCTCGTCGGTCTTACAAATACCTACTCAGTTTCCTTTTAAGGGCTCCCAAGTTATAAAAACATGGAAATATGGTCGCTGGAAGCATATTCTATTCCTTAATTCTTCGCATCTTTTTGTGAAGATATAAAGAACGTCCACTATACAGGGTGAACGGTAATGCGATACATTCCTTGATAGACGTTGTAGTACAGCTTATTTGGAGTCATTTAAGTCATATGACACCATGTCCGAAACTTGATAATTTCTGAGATATTCAAGATTTAAGTTTTTTTTTTTTAAAGTTCCAGTTCTTATGTTAGAATGTGTCCTTGAAGTGACGAATACGAAATAATGTTATTGTTTATGCTGTATTCGTATAGCTAAATAATAATAATCTCATTTTTAATTAAAATTTGTAAGAAGGAATCGTAATTACTTAAGTAAAAGCTAAAAAACCAAGTATCATTTTGCAAAAAAAATATGTTTTTGGTAAATTAACGAAGAATTTCCAAGAAAATATGTATGGAATGATTCGTACAAATTATATAATTTGTGTTTGTTGTTGTTTTGTTGTTGTTGTTGTTGTTGTTGTTTTGTAATTTTGTTGTTGTTGTTGTTGTTGTTGTTGTTTTGTTGTTTTGTTTTGTTGATAAGGATAGTATTCGACACGGCATCTAATAGTTTTTTTGGTGAAATGGCGCTGATGAAATTAGAGAATGTAGCAACTGGTAAAAGACTAATAGGTAGGCAACTTTAAGCCGATGCTAGATACTTTGAAATTTAGCCTTGATCATCATCGCCAACAAGTCTATAAGTCCTACGATCAATTGAGTCCAGAGTAGCCAATTCAATATTTAACAAACCCGCCCAAAGGTGACAACAGTATACACCGAACTGCATCCGTGCCTGATATAAGTTAAGAGCTACCTTAAGTAAAGACAATGTTATGTTATTTTTAGAAGAAACCTTATAAATTTAATAACAAACTCATGTGAATAAAGACTCAAATAAAACTAAAAATGAAATCAATACTGATACGAAAAGTTTGAAAAAGTAATACAGAAGTTTTGAAAGCAGAACTCATGTTTGAATCCTTTTGATCTCGAATTCAAAGATGCTTAGCAGTGTTATGCGTTGCTTGAAGAAACTAAGTTCAGAATATGTATGTAGCACTGTATGTTGAAGTTGCAATTCAGATGCTAAGGTTGCCAATAAATCTTGCATGAGTTAGAGAAAGTTCTGTAATAGTTGCTCCTACGTTTGAAACTCGATTGAGTATGAAAGTTTTTATTGATGTCTTCTTTGTAAGTCACTTCCAACATCTTACTGCCAAATTTTGACTTATTAGATCTATCAATTTGTTTCTGTTTCTGTAGTAACTTTATAAATTTGATTTATGTTATTCAACTATATTAATATTATATATAAATCGTATACATCCATCTCAATATCGAGCATAGAAAACAAATATTCCGATTCATATTGTTCAATATGAAAATATTATATAACTTGAGTATTTTGTTTAAATACAGTTTATAATGCAAGAATTACCAATCAGCCATCATTATCTGTGTTTTCCATTACATACGCTGTAATCACTTTGTTAACCTCATAAAAAGAATTCATACAAAGAATACTACTATAATATTTCTAGGAATTTATCAAGATAAATATATGACGCGATACAGCTTGTCAGGGCACCACGTGCACTGTCTTCATCACTCATTGTAGAAAGGAAACACGACATCTCTGAGATCCGTGCGATCGTTGCGACCGTCCAAATATGAATTCCTTCGAAAATAACTAATCCGACCAACTCTACTTAATTCAGTGTTACCAATTTCATAATTCAATGTGGTACCAAATCGAATAGTTGATTACGATTGCAACGCCATCTCTGATTCCGTCCAGGCACTAAACCTGACATTTCAATTAATAACAATTTTAGACGCTCTCACTCCAACATATAAATTTAATTGTGTGTTCAAATATCTAACAACATAGCAAACACTTCATCATAAACTCTAATGACAGCTGGGAATGATAAAAATTATACTGAACCTATCAAAGCGATCGTTAATACTTTATTTTCAAAACCTTGACTATAAGAATGAGTTTGGTTTTGATCTTTCAAACCTTAAAAAGAAAGTCACATATGGCTTAACAATAAAGAAACAGTAAATATAACTGAAGCTATAAATTAGATGAATTTCAAGAAACGTCAGTAATTTCTACCCACATTATAACCGAACATTCCGATGACACCTTTCACTAAAAACAGTAATCATCAAAATCTCAAACCCACATTCACGTACTAAATTACACACTGTTTTAGAAAAAATAGGGCTCATTACCGTTCATCATATACTGTTTGAGTGGAAGCTTTAATAGTTATAATTTCCACGAAACTCCAAAAGCTAAATTGCTGGGAAGCGAATAGCAGAATTTAGGATTTTAAAGCTGGTAAAATGAAATGCTTTTTAAATATAGAGGTTATTTAAAGAGTGTGTGAAACAAGTGTGTTATTGTGCATGCATTTATTAAATATTTTTATCGTTGAGAAATTCATTTCCTCTTTACAAATATAAAGTATCATTCGAAATAACTTTAATATTCCATTTCAAATGCTATCTATATCATCTATTTTTATTTCACTAGTGCTTATTAATACGTTCAGAATAACCAGTTTTTGATTATTAATATATGTATAGGTACTTGATAAAATTGAAAAATAGTCAATTATACAGTTTCGAAATAATCTTTACATTCAATTTTTTTATCATCTAATGTGAAATTGCCGGTTCTTAAACACACCTTAAAATTAAAAGCACGAATACAACTTGTTTTTAGATTTATTATTCTAATTACTTTATTTAAAATCAAATTGCTTAAAATGGCCTATTCTCTAAGTAATCGATTAGATAAGCTCATTGGAAATTCCCGTACAATATGGCATTTCAAAATATAGTTTAATTAGACAAATTCTGATTTTACACACGAATCTATGGTTAAAATTGAAAAAAAAAAAATTGAAGGAATGATTAATTCAAGTAATTTGTTTTGCACAGAATTCAAGTCAACGGAAAGTTAGTTTGTCTTCAAAAGGTCTTTAATAGAAACGATTATTTTTAACTTAACAGAGGCTATTACTGAGCCGTTTTATATTTCGAAGCGCTCACGTACTTTCATGTTATATGATTATGTATACTTAGTCTCACTTACGTTGGAAACAACCTTTCTGGTTTAATAGTATTTTCTAAACTTCTCTAAAAGAGAAAAAAGCTTTAATATACTGAAAACCAATTCAATAGTTAGACAAAATGAAGTCGCTGAAGCAGCAACGGGCGGTCATATTTGTCGCAGAATTGACAGCCGTTGGAGGAAACGAGTTCTGTATTGGAAACTACATCTTGGCAAGACTAGTGTGGAACATCCTAGGTCAGATGGGCTGACGACTTGCGAAAAACAGTGCCATGATTCTGGATGTAAACAGCGTAGAATGTAGACAAGTGGTAAGCTTCGGGAGAGGCTAATATTCAGCAGTGGACCAATACAGCCCTAAATGATGACGATAATAATGAAATAAAACACGGTAGTGACTAAAAATGAGGTGGAAAGGATGTGTAATATAAAGTTATGTCATGTGTGATAATTAGCTGAATTGAAATGGAATGAAATATAACTTTATTTAAATAAGCCTACTTCCAAGCACATTTGAATCGTCAAAAAAAAAGCAAAGTGAATCTACCACTGATTCGGAAAGCCGAATCTACCGAGAAGAGCCGGCAAGAAACTCTGATAGTTGCTCCTATAATTGAAGAATAATAATATAATTAATAATCTATACTAATATTATAAAGCTGAAGAGTTTGTTTGTTTGTTTGAACGCGCTAATCTCAGGAACTACTGGTTCGAATTGAAAAATTATTTCTGAGTTTTTATAGACCATTTATCGAGGAAGGCTTTAGGCTACATAATATCACGATGCAATTATTAGGAGCGAAGAAATAATGGAAAATGTGAAAAAAACGGGGAAAATTCTTCATCCTTGAGGGCTTCCATTGCGTGCGCTGCAAATACGGTTCAAGGTACCAAAAATATATGTAAGAAAGAATTATTCCTCTTGAAATAATCTAAAAAAATGTCCGCGACAGTATATGTCTATCTTTTAAGATTAAGTCACTAGAACCGTTTTTATGGTAAACAAATTTGGTCGAAATTAATGCATTATTTGTTAAGAGTTGTATCAACGTAATAATATTAATCTTTATCCAAATAAATGTGTTGTTGATTACGAGTATTTAATTGTGAACAAAATTGTCTTTGACATCACTTAATTTCAATGAACATCTTAGAAGATATTACAAAACCTTATATAGCAAAACAACGGATCAGCTAGTAATTGATATAAGAATTGTAAATTCTGTCATCTTTTTTGGTACCCAGTGGAAAATCCTTATGAACTGTCACCGACATCATAAGGACGTCGCCCGCGATATTTCAGAAACTTACTGGCTAAAACCACCAGGGTGTCCCTCTTCTCATTGCAAGCTGGGCTTGGAGCCCAAATTGCTCCTATCACCTGGCGAGCAAACAGCCTTATACAAGCTTTTCTCTGTGAGGAATTGCTGTAAAGGATCATACCCTCAGGTCCTCTCTATAAGCCAGTGCCTACAGCTGCCAGCTCCCTCTGGAAAGAACTCTCAAGTGTACTATCTAGCTCCATCCGGTCATATAGCAGATGGTAATCTGACTTTCCTCTAACGTATCATATTAAACATATTCTGTCTCTCTTGCTATGATGCTGTCCACTACATTGATTACAAAATAAATATATTTTTTCATTTTTTATAAATATATAGAGACAAAAGACATAATCGGAAACAATAACAAATATTCACATGAAAAATTGTTTTGGAATTAAAACGATACTGAATTTATTTTAAATTTGTATTTCATTTTTAGGAGAAACAATGGAAAGGGACCAGAAATAATTTAATTGCTTATAATTGGACCGTTACCGAATATGATTTTAACAGTTTTAATAATATAAGAACAATAAATTTCATTATTGGTGCTATCAGCTTATGAGCTATTGGTATTTTAAGCAAATACTAAAGTGGGTTTTATTTGTAGATTTTTTCGATGTTTTTATTGACAATTTGATTGATTTCCTTCATAATCCACAGGAAGACTTTATTCAGTTTCTCTATCCACATGCTACAAAAGTGTTCTAGAAAACCAATTCCTATTCGTGATTTAACAGTACTTGGAAATGTGAGAAAAATTGAAGATGAGTCGACAGCTGATGATATTTATGGTGATTTAAGAATTATGATGCATATCGCCTTGATTATTTAGCCCAAAAATATTTTGTTTCATGGGTATTAGGAACGAGACATTCTTTAGATCTGAGGAGGATGAAACAAAAACCAGATCGGGCAGTAGACTTGAGGGAGTCTGCTACGCGGATGAAGGAGTGGAGGTACACATATCTTTACAGCTTCCACTCCCAGTGCTGGATCTGTTCGCTTGTATAGTAGTAGGAAGTCTACACATCCCCAGGTTCGATTTACAAGGTAGGACACCTTCCCTGGAGAAATAATTCTAGCATAACCGAACCAGTGTCGATGATAGTTTTATTCAGAATTATCCCACAAGTTGTCGAAAAAGGTTAAAACGGAGATTTCTAACTTAAAACACACCAAAGGCTTGCCACAGCTTCCTTAAATGTATATTAACAAGAGTAAATAAAGTTTTAATTTAGCTCTGTATTAATCGGTCTCAAAAGTACGTCAAGTCCTTACACCGCGACATTGCGATACTTCAGACCGTTTAATTTCCGGCTTGCCTGCCTTAAATGTCGGTTTACTTTAATCTCAACTCCGTACGCCATCTTGGGAATTCGTTTGTTCATATCACGTTACTGTGCGATATGGGTGGATTTGCGAGACGATGTTTTGATGAGAGTATTTAGAAATACTTCCTTTGTAAACGCGAAGTCTTTGTAATTAAAATTTTACTATAAGGCAACCCGAATTTGATGTGGCACATGATATTAACATTACAGAAAACTTAGAAGAGAACATTTACAAGATGTATACTTGAAGCT
Source organism: Automeris io (assembly GCA_036320925.1). Classification (NCBI taxonomy): domain Eukaryota; kingdom Metazoa; phylum Arthropoda; class Insecta; order Lepidoptera; family Saturniidae; genus Automeris; species Automeris io. The sequence goes on along the minus strand of JAUDJH010000018.1, from coordinate 11,902,582 downwards.
ATTATTAAAATTAATCTCACAAAATGTGTATAAATACCGGAGCTCTGAAGGAACATATGTAAAAAAAACCATATAGCCAAATACAGAAAATCCTCCTTTTAGAAGTTGGCTAAAAATAAATTATATCATTTCACTGATTATATCATCGTTTGCTTAAGCTTGATTATTATTATAAATGTGAAATGAAAATAAATAGAAAAAAAGTAACTTAATTTAATAATATATATCTACTAACTAATAGTGTTTCTAGAGAACTTCCTAATGAAAAGTAAAACATTACAGAATTTTTAAAAAAGAGCAATAAAAATATAAAAATTTGCAACTGAGGTGCGCAATATTGATAATTTAAAACACCAGACGTGTATAAATCCAAGAATAACTGAATACGTAATACAATAAGGAAGATTCCAATGGCTGTCGAAATAAACCATATGAATAGTACCTATTGCTGTTTCAATAACGGATGAGGAAAAAATAGCAAAATACGACCGTAAACAGATGAGATGAGATAGTCCAATCAAATCCCTTTCACGATCCAGCTTTACAAATAACATTGGCCATTTGAGTCCGCGAAGCTAACAACGCTTCTCGGCTTTTAATGAACAACAGGCCAAATAGAGGCGTAAATGAAAACCGCTCGCGGGGTTTTTCCGGCGCCTTTACAGTCTGTGTTTTCATAGTCCGGACTGTAAGCTCTAAAAATACATGATTCCTTTGATTGTTGCTTACTTTCGTTCAAACACGAAAAAATAATTGGTCTCGTTGTTTCGAGCATTGCCAGAACTTTTTGCTTTTTATAAAGCTAAGAAATTTACTTAAGCACTTGGTTGCTTTCAAAAATGGTTTATTCTTGAAGTTCGCTCCCTGTTTCATTATATCCACGATTTTGCTAACTAGAAGCCTTTAAAAGAAGAGTGAATACGCAATTGTTGGGCGAAAACAATCTAACACCAGCCTCATCTGTGCCTGCTACCAGGTGTGCTTGAAGTCAAATTTTAGCCTAGAAATCATTAAAAAAAAAAAAAAAATTTAATAATAAATGTTTGTTGCTTTAAAATTAATAAATAATTAAACATACTATAAATAATTTGATAACTTAACCAATTTTATTTCTCATGTTGTATAGCATGTAGATGCCGCCCAATACGCGTTTGTGTTAAACGCCCTTAAGGTCGTTAGGGTGTTACGGGACGCGCGGAGTAAGAGGTGCGGGCGCGCAAGGGATGCTCTAGCAAAATCAGTCGACTACTGAGACCCGAGGCTAGAGTACGCGCGTGTGCGTCGCAGTTCGGTGTGCCTCAAAGCGCAAATAAACAGTAAAGCGCCAAAATCCATGTCTTTCTACCCCCACACCCAAGGCCACTGGTCATAATTGTATGATTCTCGTGAAAAGATTTTTATATAAATAATTTCATGAAGTATTTGAATACTGAGTCCCGACGTACCAAATTTAGATCCTAGAGTAAGGGACCTTCTCACTATGAGTGATATATTGAACGGCAAAGTCTTTAATAAGCAATCTTTGATCCAACAACCAAGTGAAAGCTTCTTTAAATGACAATCCAAAATTTTTGCAAGTAGCTTATAAGTCATAATACCTATCAGGATGATGATCGTTGAATCAACATCATCTATGATAGATTGAAATATATATTTGGATAATTTATCTTTGTCTGCTTTCACAAATTCAAATCATGGTAATATCAACAAGCATTTTCCTTTGCACCGATCGATCGACTACCACAATGTCAGGTCTATAATTACTCTAATAATTATTAGGTGTTTCGAGTACCAGCATTCCAAGCCAATATAATTATACGCAGATTAATGATTCTAACGCCACACAGTACTCTGATCATTATCTTATAGAAATTATTACCAACAATGAAACCAGGGAAATGGTCAGAACAAAATTCTGGAGTTAACTGTGACTGATATAAATATGTTGTAAATTTGTGAAAAGCCATAAATAATCTATTTTAGATTTAACAATAATTATGTTGATTCGTGTAATAGTTACAAGCGATCCAAATATCGACCAATTTATTTATTTTATTTTATTCATCGACAACTACTGATTCCTCCTATTATTTTTGTAATCAAGTGTTTTGGTTTCTTTTTGATTGACCGAGAGTTACCGCTGTATCTTTTTCAGTATGTATATTACATTTTATACAAATTATTTAACTTACATTTGCACAAATGTTTAACGTAGTTTTCTTCATTCTATTCTCAAAGCAATGGATTTATCATTTCTAGTAAATTGCTTACAACAGTTTCTTTCACAAGCGAATGTTTAAAGCGTGTACTTATTTTAAATTATTGTCATTCATGAACACTTTTTATACTCTATCTACTATTGTTTACAATTACACCAAATATCATCTAAAAGTATATGAATGGGAACTGCTTCTTCCAAGATTCCATCCTAGGTGTTCTCTCTTAAGAAAAGTTATGTTAGTAGAAAAATTATCACCTGCAGGAGTTATGTAGGCATAGCACACGCAACCTTCATACCAGGATCCGAATACATCATTATACCATATCTTAACAGGAAGCATTAGTGTGTTAATTGTAATCGTTAGTCATAAGTATCAACTGTTATCTTTATAAGTATTATTTAATGGTTTATTTACGAAGTGCATGCATCCCCACTTGTAAAACATTAGTATATAAGCGATTGTATTGTTTTAATAAAGAGAGTTTAGTTTCATCAATTGTCATAGGCTCCTCAAGCCAACAACTTGTTTTTTTTTATCAAAACCTCACATTCCCCCACCATATCTCAGGTCGCTACCGTTTATGGTTTCTGTGTCTTGATCAGATTTGGTATATAAGCGAGTGAGTCAGTACTTCAAGGCGCTAAAGGTAATTAAGATTCAACCTTGGGAATTACATTCTTCAATTACTCCCGGCACTTCGCGTATGTAGTTAACCCAACGAAACGAGCCATTATTTTTTAATTAAATGAAGCCCTTGCTCACTTCGGATCGTTTATGTATAATACTCTAACCTTTAATATGTCTAGACCATATTACTATTATATTATACGGGTTCTTCATTTTGGATTACATTATAGTTTTCTTAACAAAGATTGTAGTTGACAAGTCTGATGGTCTCTTATCGGGTAAATTGCCTGAAAGGCATCTGAGTCTGGAGGCTTTTAGCTTCTATGGTGTCGTAGGTACTTTTATGTTCTATTTTATGGAAGATCGGTGATATACATGTCCTTCCAATCTTTGTGAAGAAGCTGATAGAACTGATCGCGTGTTGGGTCGTGGAAGAATCCTGTTAAAGTTCCTATAGTCCGGTATTTAAGCAATGGACAGGCAACCGTATTGTTTGAGCCGTTGTATGCCCATATGAAATAATTTTGCGTTACCTTCAATTGTTTTACTATATGAGACTGACGGAAACTAATGTAAATACATCTAAAGGCGTCTGTAGGCGCTTATGGTCCCTTGCGTCTTTTTATAAAAAAAATAAATCAATTATGTATACTTGTTTGTTTGTTGTTTGTTTGAATAAATCCGTTTGCCACGTTAGCTTCATCATCAGTCGTACTGATGGTTACTCCAGTTACCCTGAAATACCGTCCCTCATTCTAGTCATAGAGGTATTAGAGGCAACCTGCCTACGTAGTAGATTTGTATTATACTTTTAAGAAAAGGCACTTGGAGATACTTACTAACCATTATCTTATGGAATGTCATTGTTAAGGTCCTAAAAATCCTAAAGTAGCCTAACCTCTTTGTTTTTAATTTGGATCGGAATATTTTAAGACTAAAATAGCTATATTATGTGCCATTATTTAAGGAATGCTCATCTACTGGATCGAAACCAAGTCAGAATTATGTAGAATTTCCTGTTGTGTTAATGTAACGCTTTGTGGTGACTGTAATGAGCTCCTAGATTGGTATTTTCATGGCTATGTTCAAGAAATCATTTCACAATCGTCTTACGTACTCCGTGGAACTGTTTTCCCATTCTATTTATTATCCGTCAACAGATTATTCGTATAATTGACGTCAATTGTATCCCAGTAAACTACAATAGTTATGCATAAATAGGCGCTATTTATTTTGAAATATAAGACAGCGAGTACCAGAAATGGAGTTTCGTTTGCAAGCATGCAGTGTTTCGCTGCTAAATTGGCGCATAACTCGAGTTTGTATCTGATGTAAGTGGCGTCACGTCCCTTGTATATGCAATTCGCAAATTATACTTTCAGAGAAACACGACGTCATTATTTTCATTTCTATGAGATATCTGTGGAACGTCCGTACAGAATAAATCATGCAATCCTTTGTACATTTATATATTGTTTAAAATAGCAACTACTTGAATTCCTTCTTTGTAAATTCTGGTTTCCAAACGAATGGTATGTTTCTTCTTAGTTTTGTTAGTTTTCAGAGTTTTTCTTTTGTAACCCAAGGAAAAATCCTGCATCGAACCATCAAGGCAACTGTAAGGGCAGCAACGTCGTTGTGTTAGACTCCTACTGACAAAAACCCCTGGGCTGTCCTTCCAATCCCTCCACCTGGGCCTGGGAATTCAGGTTCTTCTAGACACTCGGGGATTGAACAGCCTGATAAGGTTTCATCTCTGGGAGGTGTGAGTGTAAAGAGCCCGCCCCTCAAAACTTCAAAACGCGCTGGACATAGCGGACTTCCTTTCTTTTCATCCAGGCAGTAGACTTGAAGAAGTATACGTGTACATAAAGTGACTCAAATGAACCTGAAAGAAAGTAAAATATTCTTCAAGAATAATACCAAGTTAACGATATCTCGTGGCCAAGCTTATTAAAATAAGATATCATTAACTTTATAATATTATTATTATAATTTTTTATAAGCCGTGGTGGCTGCCGGCAGAATAGAATAGCACCCTCTCTTCTTGCTGAGGTGTCGTAAAAGGCGACTAAGTTATCTCTTTAACACTACAATTCAACCAGGTGTTCAGAGAAGGGAAACTCGATCAAACCTGCATCCTGCTCCCTCCCGATCGTACTGGCTCTCCATTCCATCGAGCCTGAGGGAGCTCGGACGAGAGAGTGCTTTTCTGGCTGCGCGTCCAGTTATGCACTTAAATATCTCCTGCGCAATTGACTGTTTTCGTAAACTGGACCTTGATTTTCTTAATCGGTGTTGAAACAGTCGCCGTGGCCGAATCCAGCTAGGACATCATCATCATCATCATTATAATTTTATTTTGACTCGAAATAGTTACCATAACACGCCTGATTGTGCATTGTGCAGCCAAAAAAATGACTGCAACTATCAATAGCAAAGAAAAACAATCGAAAGTCGTAGTGATTATGCCGCGGCCTATACGAATCTCTCCACGCCTTGTTTAAAGGACCCTACATCCTAGGACAGTGGGAACACACTCGCCTGAAGACCATTCTACAGCTCAACGGTGGTATATTAACAACTGGATGGATATATACAAGCTGATCCTGAAATACGACAGGTCACAGAGAGTCGTTATGACGGGCAAGCGCCCTACCACCTTATAGACATACATCCAGAGATGGGCTAAATGTAATCTGATTAATGATTAACGATTACAAAATGTAGTCGTAATTTTAATTTTCTTGCTCTGTAATCAGGATTAAATCCATTTAAAACATTAACAAATCATAAATGTGTATGCAATCTGGGATTCTGTAGTGTTTGAAACATAGATGAGAGAAATGCAGTCATATTAATGGAAAAAAACGCAAAATGTAATCGTAATCATTTTTATTAATCTGATTACATTTTGCCCATCTTTGCATACATTATACATTCTATGTTGAATACGTTGTCAGGCTCTTAAACATTTTGTTTCGAACTTTTTAATATTTAATCAACATTGTAAGTTGCAGTGGATTCCCTCACATGTAGGACTCAGGGGAAACGAGGAGGCTGACCGTTTAGCAAAGCTAGCAGTATTAGAGGGCGCAGAAGTATATATTTACAATCATTATTCAGAAATATTAGGTTCAATTAAAAAGTCTATTTATAACATGTGGAAAGAATACTTTGATAAAACATCAAAAGAAAAAGGTATCTGGTACAAAATTATACAAAGTCAGCCTCTTTGGAGCCCCTGGCTCTGCGATGTGACGCCGAAGAGATCTCAGGTTGTTTTATTACACAGATTGCGTTCTGGACATATTCCATCTGGAAAGTTTGCTCATTTCATGAGAAAGATACCGTCTCCAATGTGTCCTGAGTACAAAATTATAGACGATATTCAGCATGTCCTGATTGAGTGTGTCCAGAACGCTAATGTAAGAAAGGATGTTATATGTGAATTGAAATTAAATAGATTGGATGTTGGTATGTTCCATAGCATTTTGGCGGTGCCCACTAAAGCAACTGCCGAAATGCTATGGAAACTGTATGAAAGGTGAGGTATGAAAGGTTTTATTTCTATATGTTAGGCTACGATGGGGCTGATATGACGTAAGTTAAAAGCCCCTAATAAAGAATAAATAAAAAAAAATGTTGAATACGTTGTCAGGCTCTTAAACATTTTGTTTCGAACTTTTTAATATTTAAACGTATGATTAAAAAGTGTGATCGATACGTTCAAGTACGTCTGGGGCTTAATATTAAAATCGTTAAATTCAGGTCAGGGTTTTGTGAAGCGACTTTGTTTACAGCTATGATATTTTATGAAAATGGTACAATATATTTCTCCATTCTGAATTTTCATACTTACAAAATGTTTTCACATATTTATGATATATATTGCATATTATATATAACGAAGGTAATGAACTAACAGGATTAGTAGGGATAGTGACATCAGCTAGGCCGACGTCAATATCTCTCTGATCACTCATAATGAAACAGATGTAACGAGTTTTATAAATGTAATTCAGGTACTTACAAAATTTTCACAATATAGAACACTTATTTTAAATCACTACTTTACTCTGCCGAGGTTGACTTTTTAATAATCATCTCCACACTAAAATTCTCATAACGAAACATCGCTACGGCCGCCATACTGCGGGGATCTGTTTTTAACTTTTTAAATAACAATGTTTTATTTTACTTCACAGAAATTATTAGAACCAACTAATAATTACAAAACTAGTTTTAAATGTTATCAAACAATTCGAATAGTTTTATGTTTAAGCAGAAACATTATAAAAATGCGATTAATTTATGACCGGAACTCCCGGAAATGAAAACGACAAAATGCATTTCTTTTATCATAAATTAAGTAAAAACCTATTGAGTTATAGTTTACAAATCATGATATAAACCTTAAAGGTCGTTTAAATAATTAATAGTCAGCATTTCAAGTAATAATTTGTTATTTTAGACAATAACAAATCATTAAAACATCTACTTATTCAGCAAGAGTTACCATATGTTAAAATTACAATCTTAGTTAATGATCAATTCATAATCTCAAATATTAATTTTGAAACTAGAAACTAATTATAATCATTTGCCGATTTTATGCAAACAGATTTGTTCCTAAATAAAACATTAGATAATAACTTTTTCTATTTCCAGATCATACCTTAGATTCAGTGCTTATTGACAAATTAACTGATTAAAAATCAAATAGATTGAACTTAATTAATTCTTATACTAAAAATCACATTAATTATAATAAATTTGAGTCTTGCGTCGACATATATGTGGTCTCCTTAAATTAAACGGCGCAACACATTAATATAGATTTTTTAACGATTTTTTTTATTCATTTGTAGTGAGTTGGCCACTGGCTGCCCTTAATATTGTAAAAATAAAATTAATATTGTCCACAGGTGCAACAATTGGATGAATCTTTTGTTTAATTCTTTAAAATGAAAAAGTAAAATGAAATTAAATTAAATGAAAAAGTATTTATTTCGCCACAAATATACAAAAAAACAAAAATTTAAATGTAGCAATACAAACAACACACAAAAACAAAAGAAAATACAGATCATATTATCATGGCGAAAATGGGCCCTTCATCAGCCTAAAGCCACAGAGGAAGTCTGCAGCGCTGATTTTCGTGAAGGGCCCCGGTCGTGTTACATCTTATAAGAATTATCGATAAACAACAAAATACATACAGCTTAAATAATAAATACAAGTGATACTAAAATAAACTGTTACATACAATAAATAAAGCAATAAAGTGCTGGTGGAATTACAGAATGTAGCTCTGAGAATCTTATGAAACTCAATAAATCTCCACTGTGTGTAAATTGTGGAATCATAGATGATATCCACCATTTGTTGATGGAATGTGTCCGAATCTGAATCTGTGAGAGAGGCGTTTGTGAGTGCCTTTGGTCTGAACAGACTTAACATCGGGATGTTTAACAAAATCTTAACAGAACTATCATCTGATGAGGCGACTGGCTTTTTCAGATCAATGGCACCATATGTAATATGTTAGTTATTTCTGTATTAGGGTACGATGGGGCTGACATACGTACACACGTAAAAGTCCCTTAAATAAATAGAATAAAAAAAAAAGCTCTGAGAACACCCTTCATTGTGTAACTGGTAAAAAACTGCGAGACAGGCGACTTTACGTGCATGCTCGATATTCTGCATTTTAGTTTCAGGCAAAGAGTTGTTGCGTTAAAGTTTACGACGGACGCGGTCCATCATCCACTCATCTTCACCTTCTACCAAGTGTGATTGAAATCAAGCGTCCGCCTGTAAATAATACAAAAAACATATTGTTACGAACAGCGAGCCTTGTCGCCGGAGACGTTGGAAAGGAGTGCGGGAGAGGGGCACCTCGACCAAGGCGACAGCAGCGACACCAGCGGCGGGACGAAGAAACCACGGCGGAATCTGGCCTCGTGATTGGCCAATTAGTTTAAGTTAGATTAAGAACAATGTAAATAGGTACTAGTTGTTAGGGTAACCTGAGGGCAGATATATGGAGGCCAAAACCCCATAAAATTAGTTCTAAGCCCGGTTGAGCTGAAAATGCCTTTCCCGGCAATCAGTAGTTAGTTCGCTTCAAAAAAAAACCCCATAAAATTAGACTTCCCTCGGAGCTACCCTCGTACCCACAGGGGTGCCCTTGCATTGCCACCCAACCCAAAAATTTCGCTGGCTGAGCACCTTCTGTGCTCGCCCCCTAAGCCCGGTTGAGCTGAAAATGCCTTTCCCGGCAATCAGTAGTTAGTCCGCTTCAAAAAAAAAAAAAAACCCCATAAAATTAGTTCTAAGCCCGGTTGAGCTGAAAATGCCTTTCCCGGCAATCAGTAGTTAGTTCGCTTCAAAAAAAAACCCCATAAAATTAGACTTCCCTCGGAGCTACCCTCGTACCCACAGGGGTGCCCTTGCATTGCCACCCAACCCAAAAATTTCGCTGGCTGAGCACCTTCTGTGCTCGCCCCCTAAGCCCGGTTGAGCTGAAAATGCCTTTCCCGGCAATCAGTAGTTAGTCCGCTTCAAAAAAAAAAAAAAACCCCATAAAATTAGTTCTAAGCCCGGTTGAGCTGAAAATGCCTTTCCCGGCAATCAGTAGTTAGTTCGCTTCAAAAAAAAACCCCATAAAATTAGACTTCCCTCGGAGCTACCCTCGTACCCACAGGGGTGCCCTTGCATTGCCACCCAACCCAAAAATTTCGCTGGCTGAGCACCTTCTGTGCTCGCCCCCTAAGCCCGGTTGAGCTGAAAATGCCTTTCCCGGCAAGCAGTAGTTAGTCCGCTTCAAAAAAAAAAAAAAGGAGCTACCCTCAAGAACTGAAGAAATATAAGAAGCGAATTCGAAGAAGTGTTTTATTGCGAAGAAGCCCTGAAGAAGCGTCTACAGTCCATCCGGAACACATATATATGTATATAGATAAAAGGATGAATATACAAAATGGCAGAATATTATCATGGCTTACAATATCTTAAGAGAAATGTGCACTACATTTTCGCGTAAGTTTCGTATCTCACGCTAAGCAGCGGTAAACGCTTTTCAGGGGTGCCTAATTCGTTTTCCACGTTTATTGTATCACGGCCCCAAGCAGCTCAGTGTCCTCAGTTTGAGATACACTGAGAGACAAAAGTTTGTGAATCGGGACTGACAAATTTTGTTCAATATAATATCAACATCAACACGTTAAACAGGGTGAACATAGATATATCAGCGGATGTGTGAGCAGAGATACATCAGTGGATACAGTCCACTGTGCGCTTATATGCCGTGCCCAACGTGACCAGTAGCGCGGCTGGTCGCCGTTCTCAGGGCACTTGAACATGCTATGATACATCAGTGGATACAGTCCACGGTGCGCTTATATGCCGTGCCCAACGTGACCAGTAGCGCGGCTGGTCGCCGTTCTCAGGGCATTTAAACATGCTATTTTTGTTAGATGCAATGCGGTTTTTCCTTGCGACGTATTTTTTCATCAGTGAGCAAGTGGTGCCTAAATCAGTACTTTATATGAAAAACCCAGAGGTCCATGTTGGGATACGAACCTAAGACTCACTCACGTGACCACCATAACTACAAATTTGTTGAAGATTAACAAAATAATTGTAAACTATTTTATACATTTGATCAGCAATAGACGAATAATGAAACAGTAGAGTATTAGAACTAGGTGGTATTTAATGTGATTTATAGTAAAAAAATACAGTGTTTCGAAATATTTCGAGTATGCTCAGGTTTAAAGACACTGTTTTGAATTATACTTTGCTCTAAAAATAAGATAATCTTAAAAAAAGCTACTACAGGCAATTGAATATAATCTAAGTTTTCGCAGAGCAGGCATGTGTGTGCCCACACACCACCTGAAAAAGAAGTAGTGAAATGTAGTTTTACGACCACCCTCCCAGAGAGGAGGCCTGCCTAAGACCAATCGTTCGCCAAACCTTCGGAAGTCTCTGGATCCCCAGGCCCGGTGAAGGCGAAGAGTAGGCAGTGCTAGCACCCAAGTGGTTTTAGTCGGTTTAAGTCCGACACACTGGGGGAGTGATGAGGGCCGAACAGATTTCCACTGAATTAACAAAAAAAAGGTCTGAGGTACAAGCCACTGGTAGTTAGGAACTCGAGGAGAGATTTATAGCCGCTACATTGGCTTTGTTTAGTAAAGCGCTCAGAAAATAAATACGTTTTCACAAAAAAACTGAATATATAACAGTAGCTTGACTATAGCCTAAGTATTTATTAAACCAAGTTCAAATTGTTTGTTTTGCGAGGTGGTAGGGCGTCGGTGCCCGTCTGGATCGCGACCACAGTACATGGGTGTAAAGCCCGTCACAGTGACCAGTTTCGGCTTGTCGCGTTTCGGGATCAGCTTGTGTATATCCAGTAGCTCATATACCTAGAGACCTTCAGTCGTGGTATATGTGGGCCGACATGACGATGTAGACTATCAATGGATTTTTATCCTTTGATAGTCGCTTTCGTTTTTGGACTACACTGTACTTACCATCAGGTAATCTGTAGCCACTATATCGAGCCAGTATATAAAAAAAAGTGAAAATCAATCATTTAATCCCTTAACATTAATTAAGTAATATAAATTGTAAAATTTAAGGAAAGCTTAAGTAATGTTTATAAATCTCAGTCTGAGTGAGAAACCTCCTCACAATGCACGCCATATCGAATAATACTGCCTTCTGTATTCGGCACTTGATCCAACACCCAAGCGAGAGCCTCTGGACACGGAAATCCAGGCTCTTTGCTATTTATCAATAATGTTATTTAATATTAATTTATTATAAAAACAATCATGTTATATATGAACTAAACTCGACCATAATTCAATATACAGGATACTAAAAACAGTTAACAAATTAGAACTAAAACGTTACAATAAATTTAATCGCTCATCAGAGAGTAATTAATTCGACTGAACTCTATGAACTAACGTATACCTAATTCACTGGAACAGAACTAAAGCTCGAGCCCGTCATAACCGCTTTAATATCTAGCAACAATTTGCTGCGCAATTAAATTTAATTAATCCAACATCAGGAGTGTGCCGTAACTGACTGAGGCACTCTAGTTTTTACGAGAACTGCCGACAAACGATATAAGAGTGTTTACGTATCACATCCGATTCGAATACCGGAAAAAATGCTACAAAATAGTCGTAGAGTAATTTGTATGGTAGCTTAGGTTATACATTCGTTATCCGATTACATCTGTCATCCGTTATTCTCTGATTCAGAATGCTGACGCACCGGAGAAGCTGTAAAATTATTTGTACGAACGATCCGGGGCTGGCGGTGAGGTAGGGGGAGTAGTAATGTCCAGGCATGAGCTTTACTTGATGATGTGAACGAGGGGGCCTTTTACATCTCCCTTTTCAAAGGCTTGAGGTTTCCGGAAGGCTCAACCTCGCTGCGTGTTCATGAAGCTGGCACGGCGATATCCTTGACCCTGATAAACAGATCAGAGGAACACCCCGGTTGTATTAGTAAGATTCAGAAATATCGGGGCCGCTGCCCTTACAGCTGGCCTGGTGATCTATGAGGAATTCCACTAGGTCACAATAAAAGGGGGAAATAATAATGTGGTAGCATAGCATCGATAATAGATTTAAGATTTTTTTCATTATTTACGAATTACGTGGTTCTCTAGCTCTGTACTTGACGGATGGAATCTGCGGCAGTACGTATAGCAATGTCCGTATTCGATCCAAGTTTTTTAAATCCGTATTTTCACGTATTTGGATCGGATGCTGTGTATAACTGCCTTTATCAAGCTGCAACTGCCATTACGCTCAACGTGTCGTAAGCACGTTTCACTAATGAAACTTGTAATGGATAATATTTGTATAATCTTTTTATTGACATTTAGGCTTTTGTTTTATACCTTGTACAAGATAGCTTGTTTACCATCACTAGCCCGTCTGTCAAAAAGATCAAGCTATCTTGTACAAAGTATAGATGAAATTTCTTTATTAACTAACCACTCACGTTCAGTTGGTTACCATGAATAAACAAAAAAGCCATTGTTTTTCGTAGTGTTTTTGTGGACAGTTGACGAAGCGCGCGCTTTCTATTCAAAGACTTATTACGATAGTTAAAGATCCTCGTAGTTCTTTGCAATTTTTTTTTTTTTTATAAAGTCAGGCTTATTATAAAGAAGTGGATTTTACTGTAAATGTTATATGATACCGTTGGTTTTGGCTCTTATATAAAATATATTCTATGACCGGTGGACGTGGGTGTGGTGGTAGAAAAATACGGATTTTGGCGTTTTGCTGTTATATGCACTTTAAGGCACACCGAACTGTGACGCACACGCACGTACTCTAGTCTTGGATCTCGGTAGTCGACTAACTTAGCAAGCACCTGTGCGTCCCGTAACACCCTAACGACTCTTAGGGCGTTTTAACACAAGCACGTATCTGGCGGCGTCTACATACTATAATTCCTCTCATACGGGCAGCAGTATCCCTCAAATCTACGAATAAAGGTAGTCCTAGATTGGATGTCAGCCGACTATTTTTCTGTTTTTCTGACTATATAATTTATTATTATTATATATATAAAAAAATTCATAATGGATTATCAGAAATTATACGTTTTATATAATTCTATTGAAATACAGTTGACACGGCAAATGCAAATCAGATTGACCTCATTACAATTTGTTTTGACTGCGTGTTTAACTGGGTCACAAATAAATTATACCATAATATGTCACTGGACATGTGACATATTTGAATATAATTAATCCCGTGTGCTTCAATTATTTGAAACGTTAATTATTTGCAGTTAAAATTTGCTCCTATAATATTGCTTTAATTTTTCGTCTATTATTCAAAGCATAATTAATTAATCATTTCACCAAACCTTGAATGCCTTTACTTGTTTTAGAGTAATTACCTGAACTGGGTCATGACCACGGTACACGTGTCTAAAGACCGTCATAGTGACTCGCTTTGGCTTGTCGCGTTTCGGGATCAGCTTAATGTCCAACAGCCGATGGTATATGTACGTAGACCTGACGACGGAGACTCAATAGATTTTCGTCCTTTGATAGTCGCTTTCGTTTTCGGACTACACTGTACTTGCCATCAAGTGAACTGTAGTCACTTTTTCGAGCCAGAGTAAAAAAAAACACGTTAATTCTTGACTCAGTATTATTGTTCATAGGCAGTAAAGTACAAGCTAGCAAAATACGAAACTAATTCTGACAGCCCTTAAAGTTGACTTCCACAAATTGATAAAAATTTGTTCATTCAAAGAACTTGACTTTGTAAATAAGAAAGTAAGAGTGTTCTGAAGAGTTGTTTAGCCATGTTACACCCTCTCTCTTCTTTAATAGAACCACGCGCGTAAGTTTATGGCGTCACAGCTATACGGTATCTCACATCCCGGCTAGGACTAAGAAGTTCTCTAACTCTTACTGTTGCCGTGTCGTTGGGCTGTGGAATGGTCTTCCAGCGAGCGTGTTCCCACCATCCTATGATATGGGGTCCTTTATGCGTAGAGTGAAGAGATATTTCGGCAGGTCGATATGATCGCTGCGATTATCGATAGAATTTTACTGTAGATACTCGTTGTTTTTGGACTGTACCATACTTACCATCAGGTGTGCCGAGTCAGTTTGAAAAATAATAATACTACTTAAGCTACACTCAGTATCCTCTTATATATTTAATTTTTTTCAAAGAGAAGTTTAATCATAATTATAGGAGCATTTATAAAACTCAGCCTTGGAATTTTAATAAAATAGGATACTTATGATTAACCTGTGGTTGTATCTATACTAATATTATAAAGCTGAAGAGTTTGTTTGTTTGTTTGTTTGTTTGTTTGAACGCGCTAATCTCAGGAACTACTGGTTCGAATTGAAAAATTATTTTTGAGTTGAATAGACCATTTATCGAGGAAGGCTTTAAGCTATATAACATCACGATGCAATTATTAGGAGCGAAGAAATAATGGAAAATGTGAAAAAAACGGGCAAAATTATTCATCCTTGAGGGCTTCCATTGCGTGCGCTGCAAAAACGGTTCAAGATACCAAAAATATATGTAAGAAAGAATTATTCCTCTCGAAATGATCTAAAAAAATGTCCCGGACAGTATATGTCTATCTTTTAAGATTAAGTCACTAGAACCGTTTTTATGGTAAACAAATTTGGTCGAAATTAATGCATTATTTGTTAAGAGTTGTATCAACGTAATAATATTAATCTTTATCCAAATAAATGTGTTGCTGATTAAGAGTATTAATTGTGAACAAAATTGTCTTTGACATCACTTAATTTCAATGAACATCTTAGAAGATATTACAAAACTTTATATAGCAAAACAACGTTTGCCGGATCAGCTAGTCATTAAATAATAATATCAAATAATATTCCAATAATAACTAAGATAAGTAATGATCCACGAGAAATGGCACGCGATACAGGCATTATCTTAAATAGCACAAGTATACTAGATTCATTTTTCTTTATCATAAGATGTTTATAGATATCTAAAATAAAGGAAAAACTGTACAATAAATTTAATCGTTTGATTCTTTATTAAGTACACTACGTAAAAAATTTAACATTGATTATTAAAAAATGATCTATTTATAATATTTAACTTATTTACACATTACTAATGAAGTTTCAGGTGGAATATCATGGACATTTTATTTAAAGTAACATTTATAAATTGATCCTCGGTGAGGGAAAAGATCGTGAAGAAGCCCGCACAGCATCTAACAGAAATGCCATGTGGAAGTGGTCTGAAAATGGTGACATAAGTGCGAAGTGGATACAGAAATTAATGCATCTCTGCTTATCCCAGACGGCCTATAGAGCGACGTTATTATTATAATTTATTTACAACTGGAAGTATAAATATCATATACAACTTAATATAATAACATCAGTTGTTGTAACTATTATATACGTGGATACTGAACAAATCGAGACTTACACAGAAGAACTACGCCTTTTTTTTTTGGTAACCCGAGGGAAATCCCTAACGGACCTCCAGGGGGCAGTGACGGCCGCCCTCCGGTGTGTCGGACTTGCACCGATTAAAACCCCTGGGGTGTTCCTTCTCCCGCCTGCCAAGTGCCAAGGGCAAGGCTGAGCCATATTCCTCGGCACTTGGCGACGTTTAGCCTTCTGTAGGCTCCGCCTACTTGGCAGGGGGTGGTTAAATAGTCGCCACCCCCGCGAACACCTAACACATTTGGCGGGGAGAGTGGTGTAAAGTGCCACCCTCCCCTCATCTCTTTGATTTGTCAGAAGAACTATGCCTAAAGACTTTTAGTCTTGGTATATGTAGGTCAATCAGTAGAACAACGCTGACTCGTAATGGATTCCTGACCATTGAAAGTTGCTGGTGGGTTTAAACTATACTGTACTTTCGATCTAGTGCGGTGGAGAACCAATAAATAAAAAAAAATGGAAATATCTTTAAAATTTCTAACTCCGAAACCCTGAATATAATCCGAAGCTGGTACACAAGAGACTGCCGTTGGAACTATAGCGATTTCATGCTTGGCGACCTGAAAACTGGATGAGTCTGCTCGACGAAAAACTTTTGTAATCCCATCAAATGGGATGCCTCTATAAAAATCCCTCACGCAAGCCTGACAATGTTAATAAGTTTTCTTTACGTCACATTTTTTAATTAACTGAAGCCATTTTCACTTTTGTTATATGTGTTGCGTCTATTCATGAGTTAAATTACAATTTTATTTTATGCCCCTTTCTTATCTATTAATTTTAGTCTCATGCTATTATCAAAAAGAATAACCGAAGGCAGCCGCGTGGATGCTTGCCACACACCCCGATCGTCGCAGCCATGCGTGCCTTGCAGAACTCGTGAAGTCGCTACAAATCATTACTTTTATACATAGATGGGCAAAATGTAATCAGATTAATGAAAATGATTAACGATTACATTTTACGTTTTATACCATTAATGTGACTGCATTGTGCTCATTTATGTTTTAAACATTACAAAATTCCAGATTGTATACACATTTATGATTTCTTAATGTTTTAAATGGATTTAACCATGATTACAAAGTAAGAAAATTAAAATTACGACTACATTTTGTAATCATTCATTATTAATCAGATTACATTTTGCCCATCTCTGCTTTTATAGCATGAAGTTTGACCTAATCATTGAGATTGAATCGCCTTTATGGTTGTCACGAATACCTAAAAGATCTTGGATAGTCACTGTAATATTAAGCTTAGGGACAATGTGGACTGTCATGTCCGCAGCATCACGTAGACTTGGTATTCTGCATAGAGTGCGACGGTTTTTAACGCCGAACGAACTATACCAATTATTTCAAGGCCTAGGTCAGCCCTGTTTGGAATACAGTTCGAATGTTTAGTTCGGTTCAGTTCAGTTATTACTTAACATCCTAGATAGGCTGTAGCGGAGGGCTGCCCACATCTGAATAAACCTGACGTTACTAAGCATCTTGCAACGCTCCAGTTGCGCAGAGATATTGCCTCATTAAGCGTTTTCTACCGTCTGTATCACGGTGAATGTTCAGAAGAGTTACGTATATAAAATTGTTCCAGGCTCTCCCCTTCTGCGAAAGAAAACCTCGCACGGGTTTGCGTAGTCATGGCTTCACTGTAACTCATACCCACGCTAGGACTAAGAAATTCTCTAACTATTACTTTTGCTGAGTGTTTAAGCTATGGAAAGGTATTTCGGCGACCATGCTACCACCGTTCTACGATAGTAGGTCTTTTAAATGAAGCGTGAAGGGATATCTGTGCAGGTGGGTATGAAATCTGCGACTATCGATTGGTTTTTTTTTGTTGAAAGTCGAAGTTTTGCGAGGTGGTAGGGCGTCGGTGCTCGTCTGGATCGCGACCACAGTACACGGGTGTAAAGCCCGTCATAGTGACCAGTTTCGGCTTGTCACGTTTCGGGATCAGCATGTGTATACCCAGTAGCTCATATACCTAGAGACCCTCAGTCGTGGTATATGTGGGCCGACATGACGATGTAGACTATCAATGGATTTTCATCATTTAATAGTCGCTTTCGTTTTCGGATTACATTGCACTTACCATCAGGTACACTGTAGTCACTATGTCGAGCAGGTGTAAAAAAAAGTCGCTTATTGGAACGCACTGTGCTTACAGGAGTGGTGTGGTTAGTATGATGAATTAATATAAAAAAGTATGCTTAAAAATGTCTCAAACAAATAACTTTTGGAATCATTCGGAGTTTGTGATAGCAGGAACCCACAAATCATAACAATCTTTTAAAGTGTTCCGTATTTTAAATCTATACTAATATAATAAAGCTGAAGAGTTTGTTTGTTTGTTTGAACGCGCTAATCTCAGGAACTACTGGTTCGAATTGAAAAATTATTTTTGAGTTGAATAGACCATTTATCGAGGAAGACTTTAGGCTATATAACATCACGATGCAATTATTAGAAACCAAGAAATAATGGAAAATGTGAAAAAAAAACCGGGGAAAATTATTCATCCTTGAGGGCTTCCATTGCGTGCGCTGCAAAAACGGTTCAAGATACCAAAAATATATGTAAGAAAGAATTATTCCTCTTGAAATGACCTAAAAAAATGTCCGCGACAGTATATGTCTATTTTTAAGAATTTGTCACTAGAACCGTTTTTATGGTAATCAAATTTGGTCGAAATTAATGCATTATTTGTTAAGAGTTGTATCAACGTAATAATATTAATCTTTATCCAAATAAATGTGTTGTTGATTAAGAGTATTTAATTGTGAACAAAATTGTCTTTGGCATCACTTAATTTCAATGAACATCTTAGAAGATATTACAAAACCTTATATAGCAAAACAACTTTGCCGGATCAGCTAGTTATTAATCAACAGGTAATTTTGATTTAGCCCTAGCAACATTATACGATCTCTCAATGACTTACTCTCTATCCCTACGCTATGTACACACTGGCAAACAGTAAAACCTAATTTAATTCTAGCATCATCTAGCGCTCCATAATCTGCCTCATCATCTCTTTTCATCATATAAGATTGAGGTCTAGTGCAGGGATATCATAAATTAAAAAAAACATAAGTGTACCATCGGAAAGGTCTTTGAAGATAGAAATTTTAAGGAGGACAAGCAAAAGTCCTTGAGAATCCGCTACACTTCTGAACGAGGTGAGTTTTTCGAAGAATACTCAACTGTTATAATCACGGAAAGAATAAAGTTAGGCACGTATCCAAAGCAATTTTAAGAAGTATAGAAAAAGAACATAGTAATATCAGTCCTTTGTATTATCGGTATTTAGAGAAAAATTACTCGCGGTAGGCCTTATACTTTACAAGATTTAATTCCCATGAAAGTGATAGAAATTTATATCAGCATAAGAATACAAAAGAATTTATTTATTTAACAGAACAATGTGCCATTGCCGATTGGCAGATTTATTAACAGTGGTTTTACCAGGTAACGCTCAATCAAAACATTTCTAGAAATCAGCATATTAACACATGAGGTATATGATAAACAATTTTAAATCAAGATTTTTTTTTCTACACTGGTTCGACATAG
The DNA here is from genome assembly GCA_036320925.1 of Automeris io. Classification (NCBI taxonomy): domain Eukaryota; kingdom Metazoa; phylum Arthropoda; class Insecta; order Lepidoptera; family Saturniidae; genus Automeris; species Automeris io. The sequence goes on along the minus strand of JAUDJH010000018.1, from coordinate 11,883,128 downwards.
TGACTACAGAGTACTTTATGGTAAGTACAGTGTAGTTCAAAAACGAAAGCGACTATCAAAGGATGAAAATCCATTGATAGTCTACATCGTCATGTCAGCCTACATATACCACGACTGAAGGTATCTAGGTATATGAGCTACTGGATATACACAAGCTGATCCCGAAACGCGACAAGCCGAAACTGGTCACTATGACGGGCTTTACACCCGTGCACTGTAGTCGCGATCCAGACGGGCACCGATGCCCTACCACCTCGCTGCTGCTCGTTTAGCACCACCCAGGAGTCACGTGTAGGGAAACTAGGGTAAAGCATACGGATGCGAGCAGCTTCGACTCCCAACTAAATAATTTAAACCGAGTTTACTCTTAGCGATTGATGACAAAACGATAGATAATGGAAGCAAATTCCAGTGAAGCACGTAAAAAATCAGAAATGAAATATTTTACGGGACATGGATATCAGGAACGTCTGCCAAAAGATTACAATTTCATTCTGCCTATGTAAAATTTATTAGGGAAACGTTGTTCAAACCATAAAGCCCACCATGGCCTGAACCTTGCACTATTTTAGCATATTACGTCAATAAAATTATACTTTGGCACCGCAGCGTGCTTCCTTGCCCTCGCAGACCGCAACATGGCGCGGAATTAAATTACTCCAATGCTAACGTCGACTAAAGCGGATCTGTATTGCTTTTATATAATTCTCTTGTATTTTATAGGATTTTAAACAAAACCAATAAAAATAAGGTGCGGCATTTAAACTATTTTTATCATTGAATTATTACAAAATAAGCCAGAATAAGAACCAGGCAGTAGAATTGAGGGAATCTGCTGCCCGGATGAGAGGGAAGCGGTGCACGGTGTCCGGCGCATCGACTAGGAGAGAGGGGTTTTTGAGGTGGTGGCCTTTACTCCTTCCCCTTCCAGAGAGGTAACCTCAACAAGGCTTCTTGTTCTCTGGGCGTCTGGATGAATTTGGCTTTCCAGGCCCAGGTGGAGCAATGAGAGGGACACCCCGGGGGTTTTTAGTCAGTAGGAGTTTGACACACCGGGGTCGCTGCCCTCACAGCGTCCCTGATGGTCCTATGCAGGATTTTCCCGCGGGATAAAAAAAAGCCAGAATAAGGAACGTTTTTTAGAAAAAAATCGGTTTTTTTAAATCGGTTTAGACCGATTAGCTAAATAGCTTGCTTTCTTTTTCGAAACTCAGCGCTGCAGACTTCCTCTGTGGCTTTAAGCTGATGGAGGTCCCATTTTCGCCATGTTAATATGTTTTTGTTTTTGCTTTTGTTTCTGTATGTTGTTGTCTTGTAACAGAAATGTTGCTTTTGAATTTCTAGTATTTTGTTAGTTTGTGGTGAAAATAAATATATTTCATTTCATTTTTTATGGTCTTAAGCTCCTTCGTATGCAGATTACTTCTGATCTGAACTTTGGACAATGGATTAAATTTAGAACTAAAATATCCGCTTAAAAGTTAGGAATTATTTTCAGTCGGTACCATCGCAGCTTCATAACCTATATCAGACGCAGGTGTATTCGAGTGTGAAGTATTGCTTCCACCTTTGAAATTGGTCTGCAAAATATTAATAAATTACCCTGGATTCCAGCGATCAGTGCGCTTTCTGGCTTGTTGGTAACTTTTTAACAGAGGAGACTATGCAATCTATCAAGCATTGGCTTAAAGTCGCCTGCCTCGCAGCTCTTTTAAACTGAGAGTGTGCTATATAGCTTTATTCTTTAATTCCACCATCCCTTTTTTACCATAAAACTACTAGACGCTGTGCAAAGCATACGATGCAGTTGATGATTTTTTTAAAGGAAAACGTTATTTAACGTTAAACGCAAGATGGCGCCGCAACATGGGTCTTTTGGCGTCCAACCACTTTAAAATTAAAAATAATATGTATAGAAATTTAATACCAATTACATTTTAAATATAAATTTATTTTACTCTGTACTGATTATTTAACTTATCAGTAATAAATAAGGTTACTCAAAACGAATATATGATCTTTTGATCGAATGAAAGAGACATATAACAAAGTTAGTGACATTGACATCTTTCACTGCTCCCTATCAGGATTTCGGTCGGCTTTGATTGCACCGTTTTTATTTGAATCCGCTTGACTGTAGCAGGATTAACTAATATGTATTTTTTTATTTTGTTTATAATTGTGCTGTATATAGTTAGGTATACCTGTAAAGATGTAACACGCGGTCTTAGAACCTATATATATGTTTTTTTTTCAATTACGTTTATATATCGATGGTATATTAAATAAATAAATAAATTGAAAACCCACTTGATAGTAAATGGTTAGCAGTGATTATCGACAACTACGCCATAAGGAGTATTGTTTTTTATTTTACACTGGCTCGACATAGTGACTACAGTGCATCTGATGGTAAGTAGAGTGTAGTCCAAAAACGAAAGCGACTATCAAAGGATGAAAATCCATTGATAGTCTACATCGTCATGTCGGCCCACATATACCACGACTGAAGGTCTCTAGGTATATGTGTTACTGAATATACACAAGCTGATCCCGAAACGCGACAAGCCGAAACTGGTCACTATGACGGGCTTTACACCCGTGTACTGTGGTCGCGATCCAGACGGGCACCGACGCCCTACCACCTCGCTGCTGCTCGTTTAGCACCACCCAGGAGTCACGTGTAGGGAAACTAGGGTAAAGCCTACGGACGCGAGTAGCCTCGACTCCCAATCAATGTGCTAAAGAACAGTTTCAGATGTGAAACAATAAGTTATCTCTACTGTGCGATGGCGTACTAAAACGAACGGCCTGTTATTTCGTTGCCTAAGTGGTATTAAATCAAGCTTAGGAGAGAATCAGCCATTATTTATCCCAGTTATTCCCCATCATTTACGCAAACACAATAAAATCTCCAAACATTCACTTTACGATCGAAACAGTTTTATCCTTCCACGCCATTTGATGATGGAATCGTAAAATACGCGACTCGATTCCAATAGCACTTTAGCTAAAAAATAACTATTTATATTCCTACACAGCAATGGTCGGTACGATCTTTTTAACTATAGTTTTTACACACATGTTAGTTTTGATTCTTAGTGTCCGGGCGTTTTCATATTTTCATATGTAGGTACATCGCGATACCGGGTTCATGAAACCCTACTACACCTACCCCTGTTTTACACAATTACTTTACAATGCACGACGGGCTGACGCTGACGGATTCTCCCTGATAATAGACAGATGCCAACAGAAATGGAACTAAAAAAGCTAGACGAAACCTGCCAACATTAATTTTAAAACAAATTTTCTGTTCGATAGAAAAGTAACTCGCTCAAAGGAAATTCTATATTCGGTGTGGCCGTGGAATCAAATTTCAAGGGAGGCGAACTGCGTCGGTAACCCGAAAAAAATATTTTCTTTCCATTTATTCTGTCGCAGTAGATATAAGGTGTCCGTAAATGTATGAAATAAGGAAATCCATTTATGTGCCCAATCCTAGTAAAATATCCCACGTTTTCAATACACAAACTTTTATATGTACACTCGATCGCTTTTATTTTAACCCTTTACATTTTAAAAGTCCTTTAACATTGCCAAATATTTTTGTAAACAAAATCTTTTATAGATTTACACATTGAAAAGCCGTGATTTACCGTCAGAATAGAATAATGCCTCCCTCTTCGTCATACTGGGGTGTCGTAAGTGCGTAAGAGCCGACTAAGGTATGGAGCATACCAAAGCGCATACAGATTGCTAGCATCTAAGGTGCTGCATACACCTTCGCTGCATATAGTGAACACCCGCCAACCCGCATTGGACAACGGGTACTGGGTTAAATGTCCAAACTCCTTTATGGATTCCTAAAATAAAATGAAAGTTAAGAAAGGACCTTGCTCCGCAGTGGAAAGAAACTGGCTAATAATAAAAGTAAATATTGATCCAGTTCCAAGCAATATTATATTTCGATATGTACGTATTGTGTTGTAATGAACAAAAATATCTATTTCACATAGAAAAATTTGCAGTAACACAGATTGCTGAAAAATGGAGCTAACTAATGAATTACAAACGTATAATCAGCTCGTAATTGTGATATAAAATAAAGTGACGCGAATAGAGGTTAAGACACTGCATTGGCACGGTCGTTGACTCCTTGGTATGGGTTTCCTTTTGTATGACCAGGTAGAAAACCCTTATTGACCGTCACGGGCGCCGCGAGGGAGGCGTCCGAAGTGTAAGTTTTTTTTTATAACCCGGACGAAACCCCTAACGGTCCTCGGGTGAAGTGGTGAAGGCCGCCCCCCGGTGTGTCGAACTTGTACCGACTAAAACCTCCAGAGTGTTCCACCTTCCACCTACCGGCACCGAGGCCCGACTGGAGTCTCATCCTCGAAAAGTATAAGAGTCTACTCGTACTAGCCAAAACCACCGTGGTGTCTTTTACTCGCTGTAAGTTGAGCCTATGAGCCCAAATTCTTTCTAAGCATTGACGAGCGAAAACTTTGTTCAGACGGTCCCTCTAGAAGGAATGAGTCTAAAGGTCCGTAGCCCTCAGTATCCCAATAATAGGCAGTGTGTTGGATATACTCCCAACGTCTTCTTCAACTGCTTGGCTAGTGTCATGGAGAGTGATTATGCAGGTCACCATGAACAGACATGCCTCCTAAAACTAGAATGCTGACGCTAAACTTCATGAGGGCAATTTTTTTCCGCTCGCTTTCGGTGGTCTTTTTAATTCTTCGGACTGGCTTACAAAAGCAGAACAAACATTACAAGGTCTTCTCGCTGTTGACCACAGCTGGCAAATAATGATTGCTGCCATGATTTTTATGGGCTGTTACACCCTCCTTAAAAGGTCAGTTCTGAGTACATTTACCTCCGTCTATCCATCTTCCATCTGGGTCTGCAATTAGAAACCTCCAATTTTTTTTCCAGAGTTTAGACACCAATTAACAGTTTCAACAGACAAATTGGTAACCAGTTTTTTTCGAACTGTCGATACGTTGGTGTCTGAGAAAGGTCTACACAATAAAACCGGCGAGAGGTAATCAGGTACACCAATGGGTTTTTATAACGTAGTCATAAAATACTCGTGTTAAACTCTCCCAATGTATATCTAAGGATAAAACAGCATTACATGAGCAGCATCGATTAGGTACAATAGCTGACGAAAGCGTCGACGGTTTGTTTCCTTTCATCGAAATTAATTTCGTCCTTCGTAAGTGGCAGCTTGAATCGAGATAATTCCGCTACGGCAAATACGGGGGTAACCTTACACAAATACCTCATTTTCCTTCCGCACATTCCTACATGCGGTCAAATATTTACTTTGGCGAATTGTGTCGTAGGCGTTCATCACTTTAGCGATAAGGTTAAAAGGTTCACCGAGAGACAACGGGTGAAATATACTGATATGAGATTGTTTATTAGAAAACTCAATTTAATTCCAAAAATACATCCAATTGTAGGATACTGAATTTATTTTTTCAATGTCAAAAAAGGAGAAACAGGTGGAAAATCCATATGTAGAAAAGCGGTTAAAGTAGCCTATGGACTCCAACACAAGAAGCGTCGTTATTATGCTGTTGATCCAGAAGAGTGTTTTTCATTCCTTTTTCTCCCAAGACATGATCCAGAGGCAGTATTGCGTCTGGAAACCCATTCTACAACTTTAAAATTTGTGATAAGAAAATTTTAGAGAATCACACTGTTTTTTTTTTGAGTTGATGAGGCTTAATTGGTTTAGATTAGTCGAGATATAATCGCGCAAAGGGCCCCCTGGGCAATGAATGCATGAGTGCAATGGATAAATAATTTAATTTTATATAATACAAGATATAAAGTAGAATTTATTCATTAACTATGTGATAAATTGGCCAAAAAAATGTTCAGGCTTTCCAAACGAATCCTACTCTGAAGCCCTTAAAGGTAAGTTAAAAAAAGGAAGTTAGAATAAACATAAAAATAAAAGAAATATTAGGTCGAAAAAAGAAGTCAATATTTAATATTGAAGAAAAAATAATGTTATTCATAAAAATAATAATCATGTTTTTGCCAAGAGCATACAATACAAAAAATTACATAAGGAAAAAAGAACATTTGGAAAAAAGGCAGGTTCATCGCATGTCATCAAGGAGACGAGGGGAGGGTGGCACTTCACACCACTCTCCTCGCCAAATGTGTTAGGTGTAATCGGGGGGTGGCGACTATTTAACCACCTCCTACCAAATAGGCGGGGCCTGCAGAAGGCTAGACGTCGCCAGGTGCCGAGGAAGATGGCTCAGCCTTGCCCTTGGCACTCGGCAGGCGGGAGAAGGAACACCCTGGGGGTTTTAGTCGGTGCAAGTCCGATACACCGGGAGGCGGCCCTCACTGCCCCCTGAAGGTCCGTTAGAGATTTCCCTCGGGCTACTAAAAAAAAAGATTCAGCGTGCCTGTGTAGTGGTACCACACAGCTCTGGTTTTCAAGCCTTTATGAAATACATTAACAAAATTTAATTACACAAATAAAAGATTAAAGACAAATTCTCCAGTGCAAAGAATTTTCTTGAAATTCTAATAAAAACAGAATTTATCGGTTGTAATGAACGTTTTTCCGTAAATGGCTCTTGACATTGTGCGCTACATTTAAATTTCACTCCAGAAGCCTTTGTTCTGATCAGTTATTAATTTTTCTTAAATTGAACCGGACGGAAGTATTTCCTATCCGATCTTCGCCAGATAAAATAGATTTGAAAAAAAATATGAAAAATAAAACGAGCTATTTTCGTCTATATCAAATTCAATTTAAATAATCCATTTTGCGTTTGAGTGACACACAGCAAATTCAGTTTTACCTTACTCTATTTATAGTTTATTTTATTATTATGGAAATATATCACATTGTTACTCGTATAACCACTTCATTTTTTATCCTGTTACATAATCCTTATGAAACTATTGCTTATCTTTTACTCTCTCTTATCTCCTTTTTTTCTTTGTTGATTTCAACTCAAACATTATTTCTATTATAATTTTATTGATTTTGTATCTAACATTTTCAATTTTGAAAGTTACAATAAAATTAAACTTAAAAACATGTAAGCAAACGTTAAGAGTTATAATTAAAAAAAAATAGTTTTTACTTCTGATGTAATGTGTCAGTTTTATGGTGCTTACTATTCCCGCTGCTTAGTGTCTATATGTTTAAAAAAAAACACAATTGTTATAGCACGTAAGCCCTTAAATACAGCTAGCAAATTAGCAAACGTAAGATAAAACAATCTCTGATAAGATTCAAGGATAACTTTGAAAAGGCAGTACGCCAAAAAACGTGTCAGGAACACCGAAAATCGGGCTAAAAGAGCCCTAAACAATTCACCAATGGATTAAAGTGAGCGATGACGAATATTATTTCTTGAATGGCGACATAAACGCTCATCTGCTGAAATATTTTAAAGCTAATAATGTCTACATGTCTTATAACGTCAACGAGACGAAAAATAAATCGATTTGGTCCTATCTCTAATTCGGGAAAAGAAATTAAATATACTTTTCTCATTCCTATAAACTGTATTCGAATACCGAATTAGAATGATTTGTAGAGACCAAATTATTTGCGATTCGTTCGATGAACGAGGCGTACACAAAAGGGGACTGGTTACATTTATTTTTCTCTTTTGAATTGAAATTACGAATTCCCCATTCAGCTTCACGGGAACACCAATAATTGCACCAGACGCTTTTACGCACGTCTCTTCCTTTCCACTTTTCTTTTAATAGCAAGGAGCGCTGTAGATTCAGGGAGGATTTAATAAAATTTTCGGCTGCGAACTTGAGTGTCATTGAGGATATGAGTTCGCCTTTATTACGGTCTGAAACTACGGCTGTAAGATTAATATAAGCACTTCCACTTAAATTATGGCCGATGTTTCGTGGCAACGTAAAAATTAAATTTTATTTCTGTATAAATTATATTTCTCACTATAATTGAATTTCATATTTGACTGGAATTTTTACCTACATAAAACGTATACCTACAACTAAAAATATCTATGCTTTAGTAAGGTTCAATTCTTTATTTGTGTTAACAATACGGACTAAATACGTTAAAAATTTCACAGAATTGAATTGTTGTCTAATTTGTTTTGCTGCATCGGATGCAGTGTAGTCATGTTTACCGTACAACTATAAACAATTCTGGTCACAATCAATGGTCACAAGTTAAATTTGGTTGATATAATTGAGACCTGTTTTAGTTGGTTTAGTACTTGAGTAGACAGTTCTGATTTGGCTGTATACACCAGATCGGACGTCGGCAATCAATCGAGAACCATAAACAAAGGTTTACTAGCTGAGAAACCTCCACACGTACCGATTTGCTAACCAGTTTTAATTCAATCATTTCCTTCACACTCATTCGAACAGATTTGAAAGTGTGTATCGCCCTTAAAATTCAAATCGAGTGTCATGCTAGTACTGTCGGTATATACGATTTTGATTCTTTCGAAAAACGTGAAAACGTCATTCAGTTCCGTTTTTTCGGCGGTAGAACAATCCAATCGGCGTAAAACCAGCCGGGTCTCTAGAGAGACGTTGCTATGGTGACGGGCCGGGTACACTGAGCTCCCGGCCGAAAGGGGTCACAAAATCCAAACTTATCTCATAAATTCGCGCGCCAGGTCGATTCCGCAACGTTGGGGCTTCGGCAAAATTCATTTCGCGTGTGGAATCTCGTCAAGTGTGTTTAATTTGTAACGTAAATTAACTGCTAATTTGTTGTTAAATTTGAAATAGATTTTATGTCAGTCAAGATATTCTACGAAACCTCAGTATTTCATTCATTTCCTAATATCTATACGACTTAATTTATGATAGAAATATTATTTACAAAATCTTATCTACATTTTGACCTACTTAAGTCAAAACTTCCGTTATAATTTAGTACCCATAGTTTATGAAACTTCTAAATTATTTATTATTACTTTTGCAGACAGCGATTTGGATATAAATTAATGCTTCATTTAAAGAGAAATTTCAAGAATTCTGATTATATTTTGCTTTGAGCTAGAATTCGGATCAAGTCTTGATTTTCTCGACATCGTATAGCATGGCAGTCATTAAGCAAATGGTGACTTTTTATGTCATCAGTATGACTTGATGCGTTTGTATCTGTTTATAATTATAGTGTTTTTTTTATTTTTGTTAGTAAACATTCTGATGATCCATATCTGTAAATGGTTGTCATCACTTGTAGACAAATTTTAACACAAAGATCGTTTTCACTGAGTAGTTGTGCAAGAAAGACATTGTTCAATGTCCTGATGCAAAATCTCATTTTATACCTCTGGAGAATAACTGTACCCATCCCTTCCGATTTCACAAACCCAAAGTGCCTTACAAAATATTCTAGAGAACATATTATATTAACGGAAGTAATCTCAAAACTTCAAAGTACGTGATAAAAAATTTCGGAGAACAACTACATTGCATTGTAATAATGAAAGCACCCACCAATATACAAGAAAACTTTTTACAATTCAGGGAAGCACTTCTTTGAAAGCATCTCTTATCATTCGACTTCTTCTTTTTGCTGCGAACCGCCAAGGAGTGGAATTCACTTCCTGCGTCTGTATTTCCAGCACCTTATGACATCGGAATCTTCAAACATCGAATGAATCGGTATTAGCTGGGCGAGCGCGCTCCATCGTCGGCCTCATCATCGCTTTCCATCAGGTGAGATTGAGGTCAAGCGCAAGTTTATCAGTAATAGAAAAATCTCACTAAGCATTTTATACCGTTTGTATCATGGCCAGTGTTTTGAAGAGTTGTTTAACCTTGTTCCACCCTCTCCCTTCCTTAACAGAACTATGCGCGCGGGATGGCGGTTTCACAGCTATACGGTATCTCACATCCCGGCCGGACTAAGAAGTTCTGTAGCTTTTACTTTTGCCGTGTCGTTGGGCTGTGGAATGGTCTTCCGGCGAGCGTGTGCACGCCTTTCTATATGATATGAGGTCTTTTAAATGAAGCGTGAAGAGATATTTCTGCAGGCTGGCATGACCGCTGTGACTGCCGATGGTTTGTTCTTAATTGTTGGTAGACGTTTTTTACTGCTCCATGTTTACCATTAGGAATGTTTTTTTTTTTATTACTTATAGGCGAACGCTTGACCTCAATCACATCTGGTGGAAGGTGAAGATTAGTTCGATGATAAAACACGATCGCCTAGCAAATGCCTATTCTCTTAAAGACTCCCAGGTTATAAGATCGCGGAAATATGGCCGCTGGAAGCATATTCCACTCCTTAGCCGTTTGCATGATGAATGTAGAAGCGAATCTTTTCGTGCGGATATAAGGAACATCCACCACATACGGATGGTATCCGACACGATGTCTTGTGGTTTTGTGGTGGAATGGGGCTGGTGGAATCAAAGAATGTAGTTCCTGAGAACACTCTCCACCGTGCAAACGGTAAAAGACCGCGAGGCAGGCAACTCTACGTCGATGCTCGATGCTGTGCATTTTAATGTTTGTCAAAGAGTCGTCGCCAACAAGCCTACGAGCTCTACGATCAATCGAGTCCAAAGCCGCCAGCTGGTATTTAGCGGATCCGTCCCAAAGGTGACAACAGTACTCAACACCCGACCGCACCTGCGCTTGATACAGGTTAAGAAGTTGCGTTGGTGAAAAGAACCTGGTGTGGTCCCTGTGCTAGTAAAGATAACAAAACAAATATAACAAGCGGAAGAGAATGAAATAAGAAAGCGAGGAAGGAGTTATGAAAGTAATTAACTAATGTTACCATGATTGGAATTATTCCAAGCAAAGTCTCGTACATAAAGCTGTCGTTCAGAGCTTAATATCGAAGCGCAGTTAAAGGACTCAGGTGGCGACAACACGCAGGAATAAACGCGTCAGTGAAGTGACAGCGTATGTATCGCGAGCACGAGATGAGGATTAGAAATAACACACCTGAGTGTGCTTATCCAGTGATTAATTACGCTTAGAATTTGTTGAGATTAGTCTGTCTGCGTGTATTGACATGGCTAACCCTCCATATACAGGTTAACACGCTTGAACCTCGTGTGTTTAACAGGCATTTGTTGTATATAGGCATGTGAGCATAGGTATTAAATTAAAATTTTAATAACCTCTTTTTTTGTAGCCGAGGGGAACCCCTGCATAGAAGCATAGCCGTGAGGGTGGCAAGCCCGGAGTGTCCGATTCCTATTGAATAAAATTCCTAGAGATGTCTCTCAAATCACTGCTAGCCGAGACGAGCGAATAGCCTTCTAGCCTACATGCTTTTTTTTTATACTAACTCGACAAAGTGACTTCAAAGTAACTGATGCTAAGTATTGTCCAAAGACGAAAGCGGCTATAAAAAGACGAAAATCTACTGAGTCTCTGTTGTCATTGTCGGCCCTCATATACGACTGAAGTTCTCTAAATATCTAAGTTACTGGATATACACAAGCTGATTCCGAAACGCGACAGGCTAAAGCAAGTCACTATGACGGCCTTCATATTCGTATATTGTGGTCAAAACACAGTTCGGGCTATCGCCTTGCGACCACAAAATGTCTTGAAGAGAAGCGTGTAAAGAGCCCACCCTCAATGAGCGTAGCGTAGCGTGAAGAGATATTTGTGCAGGCCGGCATGATCGCTGCGATTATCGATGGGTTTTTCTTAATTGTCGATAGTCGTTGTAGTTTTTTGAACTGCACGATGCTTACCATCCGGTCTGGTGCGGTCACATCATAATTTTATTGCTTGGGAAATATATAATATTGTATATTTTTAACTTGTCTCTTACGTGGTTTTGAAATGTAGTAGTCGAGGCAGGTACGCGTGTGTAAAATCCCTGACATGTCTGCCAAAATTCTGACGAATGGCAACCCCGAACGCGATTAGTTCGCAGCACCTGTGACTTGATTAATTATAGAGAGGGCGGGTTTATTATTTGCTTCAATACACACGGTCTGAAAGACTTTCATGTTATAATGTACGTTATGCTTAACTTGAAATTAAATTATTCTCTATCAGAAATATATTTCCCATACATTTGTAGAGGTGATTTTATAGACAAGGGAGATATTTCAGGATACGAGTATAATAACTTGTACATTCTTGCATCAAATGAAAATGTAAATCTATTAGTTACAAGTAGTCTATTTCATTTATTTTCTCTTATTCTTTTGCTCTTGTTTTAGATATACATATATTTTTGCTATAGTATCACTAATAATTTTGTAGTCGATTTGATTATTGTATGTAATAGTTTATTTTAGTATTATTTATTTTTGAGTGGGTGTGTTACTGTTGCCTAAAATTATTATTATACTTTATACTTAAAATTATTTAAGCTATATGTTATGCTATTTCTTGTGTTTTTTATTGTTTAATAAGATGTAACACGACCGGGGCCCTTCACGAAAATCAGCGCTGCAGACTTCCTCTGTGGCTTTAAGTTGATAACGGTCCCATTTACGCCATGTTTATATGTTTTTGTTTTTTTTCTTTTGTTTCTGTTACTGTATTTAAGTTTCTAGTTTTTTGTTAGTTTGTGGCGAAATAAATACATTTCATTTCATTTAAATAACTACATTCCCTAACAAATCATAAAGAAAACTGTATGAATAAATGAGAAGTGATTCGTATAAAGTTTCAACACCGTAATAGGTGTGGCTCACGATTGATTTGTATGTAGATAGAGTTTCTTATACATAATTTTTGGTAAACAGGTATTAACTCGTTATCCCTTCGGACTTTATCCCGGCTTAGGACAGCCAACAGTACCTACTTAATAATTAATCGTTATTAATTAATTGAAAAAATGAAAATGAAATTCATGAGTGTGTTTGTTTTTAAATATATAGACTGTAATTTACTTTGTTTTAAAGCAAATATTGAGATAGCTGACTAAAAATCCAGTTTTTTGATTTGCTGATATCTGCGATACGCAAAATTATTTTCTATTAAGTTAAAAAATATCGATCGTAGGATGAAAATGATACAAACTTAAGTTGTAGCGAATTAAATTTATTACAAACATATTAAAAAAAAATTAAGATAGCGGAAATGTCGAAAAAAAAACTTAAATTTAAAGCTTAATTTCAATTTTAAATTAAGACTTATTTTTGTGAGAAAAATATTTAAATGTGAAATGATAATTATTACCGTACGCTTGGCACAACCCTGAGTTTGTCCACTGGCTGTAATGAGCCAGTTTCGGCGCGCTTGTATAAACCGCTTGCTAGAAATAATGTAATCATTCGGCTACGCAGTGGGAAGCGAACGCTCTTTACATACTCGTGAAATGCTTGCTCATTTAATATATTATGTACGTGGGCGCAGTCACTACAAGTAAGCTAGTATTAACATAGTTTTCGTTTAAAGCAACGGTCAATGTACTTGAAAGCCCATCTTAAGTCACTCGTGGCGTATAACCTAAGGGAGCATATACACTCTCCTTTTTGACTCATAAGTCAGAGTACAATTATATATTCTATCATTGCGATGTAGCCTTGAGTTTCTTTCGGTATTTCTTTTCAATAAAGTCACTTTTGAAGCGCTAGTAGATCATTATCGGTAGTAATGAACTTTACTTGCACAGGAGTATCTTGCGTTGCCAAAAAACGTAAAATTTGCTTACTGTGCGCTTTATAAAAGCCCTTCAAAAGCTAACAATAATGTTCCGTGGAAAAAAAGCATGTTGGTAACACAGTGATACGAAAATAATTTTAAAACAAATATTGTAACTGTGATTATTAATTATGATATTGGGTCCTTTAAAGATGTGTGAAGAGACTTTTGAGCAGGCCTGCATGATTACGGCGATTACCAACGAAGAGAATCCAGCTTTTTTGATAGTTTCGGTCGATTTTTGAACTGAGCTGTGCTCAAAATCTGATGAAGTGTAGTGGCTTTACCGCGCTAGTACACATAAAAAACAAATGTAAAAATTCAGTAACAAAATAAAACCTGAAAATGATCAATAACTATTAGAAAATAAAATCTAAAATATTCAAATAATTGACTAATCTTTTTGCAGTGGCATGCATCCCATGAAAGCATAAAAAGCATTACCGTGTTATAATTGCACATTTAATAAATATATAGACTTTAAATCTGACAGCTAATAGAATAGCAGTTTCAAAACCACAAATTGGAACAATTTTTAAATTAATTTGCATATTAATTGTCCAAATATAAAAATATAGCTTTTTTATGATCCGAAAGGATTTATGTCACTGTTCTTCTACACATACCTTACGTCGTTAAGATACATTTTTAATATAAGCACTTGTATATACTTGTACTTATAATATTTTCAGCTGTGGTGGACTAATGGATAAGCTGAATAATCGTAGATTCGAATCCTGGCACACACCTCAAGGTTTCTCCAGATTGTGGCTGAATTTAGGAACCACAGATACACCGGTGAAGAAAATCATCCTGAAATAATTCCCATGGAATTTGAGAGATGACAATAAGTTACGCACAACATACAAGCTCAAAGTGTAAACAGCCATTAATATACTTTATCTGTGCTCACTCCGATAAACATATAGCGTGATGTTACATTATTGTTACTTATATATATTGTAGGATACAAAATGAAACTTCACGTTCTTTTGTAATTACTGCAGTGTGCGTCAGATGCGTGATATACTCAAACGATCAGTTTGAGCGAAGATAGAACGTGTAAAGGCTCCTTCAAAAGCATTGTCGCAAGGGATCCGCTCTAACACAACATCCTGATACCCTTATCATTGTTGATATGCCCTGAGGCATTGAGGGCTTCGGTAATATGAATATAATGCTTACATACAAGCTCCTTTATGTCGAGGCTGTGCGAGAGAACCAGTTGCCTTGAGGCGATCCCTGTATATTTTGGCATAAAGCTATGCTTTACCTTGGTTTATTTATTCTGAATATAAAGCTAGATTTCGTGCCTTCAAGGATTTAAAGCATTTATAAATTGAATATTTAGGGTTTAGTACCTCTTTTTATCAAGGGCATTTTTTTTTTCAGAAAAATGTGGAATTTTCTTGTTATAATAAATATGAAAGTCATGGGCCCAGCTAGTTTTGAAATACAATACAAGAAATATCGAAACCTGATTCGATTTATATCGAAAATATTCGCTTGAAGGACACTAAAAATAACCTGATTGAATTTAGTATTGTTCAGTCGGCAGATTTAAATTTTATCCATCTAAAAGGATTGTATTTCTGTCTATTTCCACGTCTTTGTTTCGAATAAAATGAGGACGATTCTGATAAGTATCCCTTCTGGCTATTTTCTGCTTGGACGGGCACCCTCTCAGATCGGCAATCTTGGAAGATGAATCTTATTATACTTACCTGTTAAGTTTATGCCCTGATTTGACGAGTTATGAAGGTCTTCGCTGGAAGTTCGGAGTTGTTTCATCAAAAATAACTTCGCAGATTAGTTTCTTGGGCGATAAATTTTGATATGATAATATTATACCTCTGATTATACACTCAAGTGGAATTAGGCAGGATACTTTAATTTATTGAGAAACAATCAGCTGCTGATAGCTGCTACGTTCAAACCGGCCTAAGCAAATATCTCTTCACGCTTCATTTAAGGAACCCAATGATGATGATGATGATGACGTCCTAGCCGGTTTCGGCCACGGCGACTGTTTCAGCACCGGTTAAGAAATTCGAGGTCCAGTTTTCGGAAACAGTCAATTGCGCAGGAGATATTTAAGTGCATAACGGGACGCGCTGCCAGAAAAGCACTCTCTCGTCCGAGCTCCCTTGGGCCCGATGGAAAGGAGAACCAGTACGATCGGGAGGGAGCGGGATGCAGGTTTGGTCGAGTTTTCCCTTCTCTATACACCTGGTTCAATTGCGGTGTTCAAGAGATACCTTAGTCGCCTTTTACGACAACTCAGCAAGAAGAGAGAGGTGCTATTCTATTCTGCCGGCAGCCACCACGGCTTCCCACCCAATAACATAGGAAGGGAACACGTTCGCCAGCAAACCACTACACAATCCAATGACACGACAAACGTATAAGTTAAAGAAGTTCTTAGTTCTAAGTGAAATAGAAGTTACCGTAAAATTGTAGCTCTGCAATGCAGCGTGCGTGGTTATGTTATAAAAGGAAGAGGATGGAATGAGGTTATCGAAGAAAAAAAAACAACACACAGATATAGATAGAACAGTAACTTAATTATAGATAATATTAAATATATTATTTATTATTATATATTATTATTTTGGGGAGTCGAAGCTGCTCGCGTCCGTAGGCTTTACCCTAGTTTCCCTACACGTGACTCCTGGGTGGTGTTAAACAAGCAGCAGCGAGGTGGTAAGGCGTCGGTGCACGTCTGGATCGCGACCACAGTACATGGGTGTAAAGCCTGTCATAGTGACCAGTTTCGGCTTGTCGCGTTTCGGGATCAGCTTGTGTATATCCAGTAGCTCATATACCTAGAGACCTTCAGTCGTCGTATATGTGGGCCGACATGATTATGTAGACTATCAATGGATTTTCATCCTTTGATTGTCGCTTTCGTTTTTGGACTACACTGTACTTACCATCAGGTACTCTGTAGTCACTAGGTCGAGCCAGAATAAAAAAAAATGACATCCTTTTTTTTATAACCCGGTGGAAATACCTAGGGACCGTCAAGGGAGCGGTGAGGGCCGCTCCCCCGGTGTGTCGGACCTGCCCCGACTAAAACCACCGGGGTGTTCCTTCTCCCGTCTGCCGGATGCTAAGGGCAAAGCCGAGCCATCTTCCTCGGCATCCGGCGATATTAAATAACATCCTTATATAGCGGTCGCTGTCACAAATGGAGATTTTTTTGTGAGTTCCTCAAAAACTGTTGATGCCTAGTGCAACGTGATTTTACAATTAAATTACAGCTGACTTTAACTTTGGGCGTTCGATTGAAGCTAAGGTAAACAAAGCTGCTCAGAAACTGCGGATCCTTTTCAAGGTCAGACGGCATTTCACGCCAACCTGTGTCAAGCGCAAAAGGTTTTGTGTGTGGAGTATTTCTGTCACCTCTGGAATGATTCAACCAAACAGCATTTGGCAACCTTGGAATTAATCGACTGCCGAGCTCGACGACTGATGTAGCATATACGCCGCGTAAGCTGCTCAGCTTTGAAGACCGAGGTAGAGTGGCTTGCCTTGCGGTTTCTTATAGACTAAACTAAAAGTTAAAAGTTAAAGTTATTTATTAGACAAACAATTACAAGCAGCACATTAAAATCAGCTGACACCCAAACTAGGACGACCTGTATCTTGGATGTCAGCATATTTCACACAATTTGTTACAGTTTATTACCGGTGCGTAGCTCCAATCTTATAAAACAACTAGCTAATCCGGCAAACGTTGTTTTGCTATATAAGATTTTGTAATATCTTCTAAGATGTTCATTGAAATTAAGTGATGTCAAAGACAATTTTGTTCACAATTAAATACTCTTAATCAACAACACATTTATTTGGATAAAGATTAATATTATTACGTTGATACAACTCTTAACAAATAATGCATTAATTTCGCCCAAATTTGATTACTATAAAAACGGTTCTAGTGACTTAATCTTAAAAGATAGACATATACTGTCGCGGACATTTTTTTAGATCATTTCAAGAGGAATAATTCTTTCTTACATATATTTTTGGTATCTTGAACCGTTTTTGCAGCGCACGCAATGGAAGCCCTCAAGGATGAGTAATTTTCCCCGTTTTTTTCACATTTTCCATTATTTCTTCGCTTCTAATAATTGCATCGTGATGTTATATGGCATAAAGCCTTCCTCGATAAATGGTCTATTCAACTCAAAAAGAATTTTTCAATTCGAACCAGTAGTTTCTGAGATTAGCGCGTTCAAACAAACAAACAAACAAACAAACTCTTCAGCTTTATAATATTAGTATAGATACAACAATAATATTACATACTAAACAATAGACTATACAAAAATAAAAATAAAAAGTGAATAACAATTTCAAAAGAATGTTAATACTCTGGAGAACGTGCGGCCAGAATTCCAGTCTCTTTACTTACTAAGTACTGTCCTTAACTATTGTATTATATGTATTAGCAAACTGAAGTGGCAGAGGGCAGTTCATATATGCCCCAGAGACCTTCTTCTATAACAGGACATACCCCGGGCGGCGCGCTTGAGGGAGCTCGTCGCCCAGATCCAGGCGTGAGCGGTATTCGATGTGTTCCCGCACACTGCTCCAATGACAAATCAAGGAGATGAGGGGAGTATGGCACTTTACACCACTCTAGGTGTATGTGTTAGGTGTACAAGGGGGGTGGCGACTATTTAACCACCCCCTACCAAGTAGGCGGGGCCTGCAGAAGGCTAGACGTCGCCGGGTGCCGAGGAAGATGGCTCAGCCTTGCCCTTGGCACTCGGGAGGCGGAAGAAGGAACATCTCGGGGGCTTAAGTCGGTGCAAGTCCGACACAACCAGTGGGGCCGCCCTCACTGCCCCCTGAAGGTCCGTTAAGGATTTCCCCGGGCTACCAAAAAGAAAAAAAAGGCCATATATGCCGAAGAACTGATGGTTGTTGAGCAGGCGGGCTCTTGAGACTGCGAAGCGGCAGCCGTAGCGTGGGGCGCTTCCCGACAAGGTGGAGCGATGATCTGGGAAAGGATTGGATGAGAAGAGCCGAAGACCGGGCTCAATAGCACTTGTTAGGAGAGGCCTATATCCAGCGGTGGACTTGTGGCATACTATCTATCTATTTATTATATCTTCACTTATTTATATAAGTAATTTTATCAATACTTTTCATATTAACTACAACTTACTTTCTTATTTTATATATTAACATACAATGGCTCTAAGGTTGAGAACCACAGGTACCGGCGTGCGCGGGGGGATTGCGCGGGCGCGCGCGACGCGAGCGCTTCACCGCCCGCGCACCCGACACAACAGTCTCGCTATCACATTTGACGCGCCACTACGTTCCTCTCGCTCGCCATTCGTACTGTTCTCATTGTTATTATTTACGTGTTCTTATTTATATTATTGTGTCGTGAACTTTATTTCTACTTGAACTATCATACTGTGCTTCATTAAACGTCTATCAACTTGCTGTCTGGACTTCTCCATTTCATTCTTTCTATCATCTCATCTTTACACGCTATCCTGCGCTTTAGCCTACGGTAGGTCTACTTTCTTCTTCCTGCATACCTACCACGCTAAAGACTAAGATAGGCTGATGATGATGAACTATTGAACAAAATAAAGACGACCTAAGCCGAAACCTAATAAAGGATTTACATGATACGTGCATAATCTTTGACGTAACTTGATAAATATTTATTTGCGGGTAGGTGGTATCCTTTGCCATAAATATGTATGGGCAGTTAAACGCAGGCCCGGCGTATAATACTGTGTTCCAGGCAAATTAATACAGGGAGTGTCGGATGGGCCGTAACCCTGCGTGATGTGTGGGTTACGAATTAAAAAAACTCGGTGATATTGTGCAGGGAGCTTTATTGGGGACACTGCGGATGCCCGCTGTCATGTTTGTTGATAATCGTTTAACCTATCATCACTGATACGTCATGAATATTTTTAATATGAAATGTTTTATAGAGCTGGATGTCTAAAGCTTTCGGAGTAATTGCCCAATGTTTTTAAATAATTTACAAGCTATTAGAAGCCATACAAGTTTCCACAGGATGTTTTTTTGCAGCGGTGAGCACGTGGTGCCTAAATTCATACTTTATCTGTTTTTTTTTTACACTGGCTCAACATAGTGACTACAGAGTATCTAATGGTAAGTATAGTGTAGTCCAAAAACGAAAGCGGCCATCAAAGGAAGAAAATCCATTGATAGTCTACATCGTTATATCGGCCCATATATACCACGACTGAAGGTCTCTAGGTATATGAGCTACTGGATATACACAAGCTGATCGCGAAACGCGACAAGCCGAAACTGGTCACTATGACGAGCTTTACACCCATGTACTGTGGTCGCGATCCAGACGGGCACCGACGCCCTACCACCTCGCTGCTGCTCGTTTAGCACCACCCAGGAGTCACGTGTAGGGAAACTAGGGTAAAGCCTACGGACGCGGGCAGCTTCGACTCCCAAAACACCCCAGATTTACGTGCTAGGATTCGAACCTAAAACTATTCGCGTCGACGTGTATGAATACCGGTCCCTTATCCACTAGGCCACTAGATCCAAAATAATTTTAATTAAATTTAAACTATTTTAAAGTAACATAAAGTTACTTACTGAGTGGTTGTGTTGTCCTAGAGAGTAAGTGACCTGAATCCGTACGCGTTAATACGATTGGTTGTAGGTTCTAATCTCAGCTCGTACATCTGTCTTTTTCCAGATTAAATACGAATCTAGTCACCAGAAGCTCACCGGTGAAGAAAACATCGTGAGGAAAGTCGTCTGGCATGTAATAAAAATATTATGTGTTAGTGGGCTAAGAATGATAATCAGCTGCGCTACTCACCCCAAAAGAGATAAAGTGTGACGATATATTATTATTATAAAAATAATTTTGAATCTCGTGTTTTAATTTAATCACTTCTAAAAAACAAACCTGCAAAATATCTTATATTGAGGTCACATTTGAGGGTGTGTGCCTCAAATATGACTAATTACAACAAGGATGGGGAAGGACGTAATTTATGGGTGACCCTTTATATAGTAGTCGTAAGATGGTTAGATAAATTATACTAGTTTGCTATAAAATATAACTATTTATTAAAGTAATATCGTTAGCGAACTGTAAATGAATCATGAAGGAGAAAAATGTATAAAAAAATGCAAAATGAAGATGTTTTTACATTTTTCTTGCAAAAGCTCAACGATTCGGAAAATTAATCTCGGATACAGCACTCCAGCTGTCTGTCTGCCGTCACACCGCAGCGTACAAATGTACCAATCATTTATGATGTATTTATGAATAAATCAGCATCTAGAACTAGTATGGAAATATTAATTATATCGCTGTCGAGCACTCGAGTTTATATTTTATTCTGAATTGAGTATAATGGCATACTGTGAATACTTTTATTAACGGATTTCTCAACCATTTTTAAATTTAATTTGTAGACAAGAATCACGAAAAACTACATTTACAATCTTTGCTTTAGAATTTACACGCGAACTGATAGATAGACAAGAAGAGTTATTTTGATTTATATTATGAAAAATGTGAATGTAAATCGATTTTGAAAAATGTGAATGCGTGAACAAATCGTTCGTTTTCATACATGTTATACTCACCTGCATCACATATAAGCGCAAAGTGAATACAGCCACATATGTATATTTGCTCACTCCGTAAGGGATATAGCGTGATGATATATTATTATTAATACGTTATAAAAACTTTGTCCATAAAGGTGTTACTTGGTGTCGATATTAGATTCTAATTAGATCATTATTTTTAATCAAAGAGCAAAAAATTAGATTAAATTTTACAAAAATAAATTAGGAAACCTTACACGGTAACACCAGAAGTGGTGGTAGTTACGGGGTGGGTCTTGTGATAGTTTTTAAAAACACTTTTTTTAAGCTTTGAATATTTATTTTACAAAGAACTTTGTAGTTGACTGAATCCAATCGTCGCTAGAATGTAATTAACTTATATTAGAAATTCTATTTTAAAGAAAACTGGAGTAAACAAAAGTGTAAGGTTGCATTGACGTCAATCGACATACGATTCCCCGCGTCAGCTTTATGCGTTAAATGCATGGACGGTGGATATGGGTTTGTAACACCCCCCCCCGTTAAAATTGAGCGTCATGGATATTAAAAGTGACGGGAAATCTAAGTTCGTGCAATGCAACCCTACGAAAAAAGTTAAACACGATAGAGACAGAAATGCTTAATCTAAAGAGATATAGTATTGCAAATATAGTAATACAAAATAATTATCTTAGAAACTAGAAACTTATGAACTAGCAGAACTAGTAAGATGTGTTATTTTTTAACATAATAGGAATAGTAAACATGCGTAGCAACTTGTTTATTATACACAAGTTTAATGAAGATACAGTGATATAAAAGGATGTAGTAATACGCCTACGATATATTAATATAAAGGTAAACAGCTTATAAACTAAAGATTGACATTTCTATTACATGAGTCGTAGTTATGTTGTCTTTTCACTACTGACGAGTGGACTGATCTCTGTTCATCCGATGTATCGGACATCTCGATAGCTTCTATAGAATTGGAACTGTTAGATTTATTTTTAGTAGACCTTTTGTTATTACATTGGTTGAATATTTGTATACAAAGTCCATTATTAGGCTTGCAACGATTTTTAAAACACTTAAGTAGCTTATACATTGACCATAAAAAGATTAATGCTGATATCACATATGTTACAGAGAAATAATGCGCACTGTACTTTTGAAAATGAGTTGGTTCAGCAATTTTATTTAACTCTTGTTCAAAATCCTTTAAATGAATACTGGCTTTTAACAAGGATTCTATGTTATTAATTTCATTTAATTTTACTAGAGGAATATGAGATATATTTCTATTCAACTTATGAATTTCGCAACAGTCATCGTTTATTATATTGAAGTTTGAGACCGATGTTGTTGTGTTAGAACTTATAAAATCTACAGGTGTAAAAGTTGAAGATTTAAAATATGCTTTGCACTGTTTTGGTAGGTGAAGGACACCAGTACCAAATATGACCTCGTCGTGGTCGCTCGGATCAGGACTGCAGATCACGTGACATTTCCCTGGTTCCGATTGCACAAATATCCACCTGTTATTCGATATTTTAAGAAAAGTATCTATCACACCATGCAGAACCTTGGTTTGGCAATTTTTAGGCAGTGTGTTAACTACTTCCGTAAGGATGCTGGTTTCACACGTCGGATTTGCTAGTGTGGAATAAACATTGTTAAGATTACATATATAACATATTTCCTTAATTATTTTACAATCCTTTATGTCATCTAATTGCGAGTAGAATAGTCGATCAGGTGTTATTGCCAAATAATTATTGCTTGGTTCAATAAGTAGATAGGTATTTGGTTGGGATTCAGTAGAGGTCGGTAAAGGAATATTGTGATATAGTTCGTAAGTTTGGGACAGGACGAGCGGAATTTTTAAAACTAATATTAATTTGTTATCTTGATAAAAGCATATGATGTTTGAAATGTCTATAATGTGATTAATGTTTTGCAAAGACAGGTGAATCGGTAAGTCGGTGTGTCTAGGTAGTTTCGTTGAATGTAACTCGAGCTCCTTATATAACTGTAATGGACTGAGTACAGTCGGATGCAAAATGTTCATTTTACTAAAGAGTATTGCATTATTAATATCGTCGATATCAAATGATAATGAAATTATTATACTTTCTAAAGAACCTAACAACAAAGCAAGACGAGATTTAATTTCTAACTTATCTGTAGTTTGAATAAGATTTTTAAAAGCTACTTCGATAACTTTTAAGTTTTTATTTAGTCTGTTTTCGTTTTCTTTTGTCCTTGACATGGTATCATTAAATGTTGAAATTGTAGACTTAATAACGTGGATATTATCGCGCATAAGGATAGCTAAGCGTCGTTCGTCTGACTGTACTTGGTTTATTGCGTCAGTGAATTTGTCTGCGTCGTCAGAATCTAATACACCGAAGAATGTTTTTAATAGCGAGCCACCGGCATCAATCAGACCGCGTTTGAAGCGTCTTATTTCTTTTGCTTGGATTAGATAAGAAACTGATGAGAACTTCTTTATGTTATTTTCATGCTGGACTTTTAAGGCACTTACTGAATTTAAACAATCTACTTTGACTTTATCGGATTGACTAAGATCACAGTACTTAGATACCTTTTCAAATAAGAGCTCGACATTATCTAAATGCGGTTGTATATGACTTAAATCTATGTATGTAATAACATTCCAACTAGTGCTAGTAAACTTAAGATCTATCAGTCGGTCGAAGTATAGGCCCGGACTCCCGGTAATTTTCGTGACGAACTGATTTCCTTGGCATGACGATATGATTCTGTAAATATACATTTATAGTTGATATGTGAATACTATGTTGTTGATATGTGAATACTATACTACTATATACGCTATACTGATGCAGGTTTAATTTCGTCGTAGTGGTGACGTATATGCCTTCTGTCGATTTGTAGGGTAACAGTGTGGTTACCATTCAGTTTTATTATCTTATACGGGCCTTTCCATATAGGTGACAAGGCTTTATTTTGTTTATGGTGGCATCTCACGTAGACCATTTCACCTATTTTATATGTCCTTGGGTTGGAGTGAGAATCGTAATACTGCTTAGACCGCTCTTTCGACGCTTGTATATTTTGAAGAGCTTTCTGCCTACTATAGTACAGCCTATGGTTTAATGCTCTGACGTAGTCAGTATAAGTGTTATTTTCTAGGCAATCGATGGACTTCGGAATGTAAGGTTTACATCCAAACACTAACTCGAAAGGTGCAAACCCTGTTGTAGAGTGGATATTTGAGTTATAAGCAAGCATCGCTGTATCGAGATATAGCTCCCATGTGTGCGAGTTATCTTCGATGTAAGATCGAAGATACTCCTTCAACGTTGCGTGACTCCTCTCTAGAGCACCACAGGTTTGAGGATGGTAAGGCGAAGCGTAGATATGCGTTATACCTAGAAGTTTGTCTAACTGTTTGAACACCTCAGAACAGAAGTTTGTGCCTTGGTCTGTGATGATATTCCGAGGTATGCCGACATGTGATATAAAATGAACGAGGTTTTGAGCGGTTTCTTGTGTAGAGCATGACCGCATGGGATAGGCTTGGGAATATTTTGTCAGATCGTCTTGTATAGTCAAGATAAATTTGTATTGGTCAATTCGAGTTTCCGGAAGTGGTCCTACTATGTCTAGGAATATTTTCTCATTAGGTCGCGTCGCGGTTGATGTTATGATCATAGGAGATTTATTTGTGTGACGTAATGGTTTGTTTATCTGACACGACTTACAGTTTTTAACATAGTTTTCTATGTCTTGTCGCATGTTTTTCCACCAGTATTGTAATTTTAGTCTATCGTACATGCGAGAAATTCCAGGATGTCCCGCTGAAGGCGCGTCATGATTGTCTTTGAGGATTCGTGGAATTTCGGGAGGAGTAGGGAAAAGAATATTATTATGGTATATGTGTATTTTTATTCCGGTTCCGTGGAAGAGAAATGCTATGATATTATAAATTTTGGTAAAAGATAATTTGTTGAAAGGGTCGGAAAAGTCAGATATCGCAAACTCTTTTTCGTCCATATACCAAGTCGTAATCATTTCTCGGTATTCCCTCAAGATGTTAAATATGTCTTTATAGGACATTTCATCGTAATGATGAACACGCAAAAACAAATGTGTATAGACATGTTTCTCGTTTGCCGTACTTTGATAAGTATATAATTCCCTTTCTATGGTCCGAATGTCGGGAATGTCATCGTCGAATTTGGACAAATCTAAGATTTCTGAGCAATAAGGGATTGCTTCGTCAAGATCGATTGCGGAAGGATATGTGATCATTTTGCATTTGGCCTTGAGCAGTGACTCATTGTGCTCTTCAATAACCGTATCATACTGCGTGTCGTTTCGTTGATGACAGATTTTTAAATATTGTTCATAGGTTTCACTCGTAGATGGGGATTCCGGATTTATAACAAGAACAGGGTTACGAGACAGAGAATCGGCGTTGCAGTTTATTTTACCCTGTTTATATACTACTTCGTAGTCAAACTCCTCTAGTTTAAGACGCCAACGAACTAATTTAGAACTCGGGTCCTTGCAGTTAAACAACCATGTCAGAGGTCGATGGTCTGTTACTATTTTAAACTTATACCCATATATGTAAGGGCGAAAGACTTTTGTACCGAATATTATTGCTAGGCATTCCTTTTCCGTAGTAGAATAATTACCTTCGGCTTTGTTTAGTGTTCTTGACGCGTAAGCGATTGGCAAGTCTTGGCCTATATCACCTTGGGAAAGAATTGCGGAGACAGCGTAATTTGAGGCGTCGGTTGTGAGGACAAACGGCTTTGTGAAATCGGGATATTGTAAAATCGGTGCAGTAGTAATTTTATTTTTTAACATTTCGAATGCTTTCTGTTGTTCTGTTAGCCACATATACTTTGCATCCTTTTTTAAAAGACTAGTGAGGGGTTTTGTAATATGCGAGAAATTTTCTATAAATCGTCTATAGTAACCGACTAAGCCTAGGAAGGACTTTATGTCTCGAGCGCTTTTAGGGACTGGAAAATTTTTAACGCATTCTATTTTCTTTGGATCGGGTTTTACTCCTTCCTCGGAGATGATATGACCTAAATATTGGACTTCCTTTTTGAGGAATTCGCTTTTATCAGGTTGTAACTTTAAATTGTGCTGACGTAATTTTTCGAATACTGATTTAACCTGTTCTATGTGGTGTGAAAGGTTGTGTCCGAATATGACTACGTCGTCCATGTATGTAAAACAGTGAAGTCCTTGGAGTCCGGCTAGTGCTACATTCATTAATCTTTGAAACGTGGACGGGGCTGTGCGGAGCCCGAATGGCATTCGATTAAATTGATAGTGGCCTGAGTTACTGCCTACACCTGGTACACTAAAAGCTGTCTTTTCGGCATCAGATTCTTTCATAGTAACCTGATGGAATGATGACGCAAGGTCGAGTGTGGAAAAGTATTTACTGTGTCCGAGCTGATCTAATATATCTGTGATGTTTGGTATCGGGTATGCGTCGCCGATCGTTATTTCGTTCAACCTTCGGTAGTCAATAACAATACGCCATTTAGGTTTTCCTGACGCGTCCTGTTTTTTGGGGACCACCCAGATTGGTGCTGACCAAGGTGAAACGGAGGGACTTATAATGCCCTGATCTAACATACTTTGGACTTGTTTGCTAACTTCCTCTTTATGGCATTCAGGGAAACGGTAACTTTTAACATGAATAGGAGTCTGGGAGGTTGTTCGGATTTCGTGTTGGATAGTTTTTGTAGCAGTTAAAATGTCTCCTTCTAAATAAAATATATCATTAAATTCGGAGCATAAATTTCGTAAGGCGACCTCTTCTTCTTGTGATAGATGATCGCATCTTAAAGCGTTTTGAACCCGGTTGTCGCGGTCTAAACTAGATATATTATTATAAAAACATAAGTCGGTCGAGTCAGTAATAGAGTCAGCGTCGACAACAGGAGAGGTGTCTAAAACATGCAGGACAGGTTCTAATGTTAAGTTGATCTGATTCATGATAATATCTTGTTCAGAAGTGTTAAGCACCGAGATTATTACTTTATTATTTGTTTTAACGCGTGTTAAACATTTAGAGATGTATATACCCGGATATTCGTCTAAGCAACTAGTCATGATTAAGCCTTCCTTTACTTCCGGGTTCGTCACAGAACATTCGATAAGCATTTCGCTGCGTTTTGGAATAGTATATGTAGAGTCGGTGATCTTTATATCGAAATATACGGGTGTTGTACCGGGCACAAAGAGTTTGGATTCCGAGTATATTATAGACGCCTTGTGTGTCTTAAGAAAATTATTACCTATGATTCCGTCATAGTCTAGATTTACGTCGGAGACTACGTGGAAAATGAAAGGAAAGGAGATATCATCGTTATATTTAATAAGTAATTCGAAACTACCTTTTGTCTCGGAGCACGATTTTGTATCACTAATGCCTTTGAATTTGAGCTTATTTTTTGTATTCAGGATTGGCAGCTCGTTTAATATGCTTTCTTTGATTAGGCAAATGGAACTACCCGTGTCTACTAATAGCTTCAGGGGAGTTTTTGTATGGGAAGTAGTAACTTCGACGTATGGGAGCTTGGTATGTTTGTTTTCTGAGACGTCGTAAATTGAACATTCGTCTGATTTAGTAGATTTAGAATGGTTATAAGGTTTTAGTGGCCAGATGGATTCAGTGGATTCGATGGATTCAGAGGATATGAGAGATTTTTTTAGACTCAACGACATCAGTTGAGGTGGAGATGCATTGGATTCAGCGGATTTAAAAGGACTCAACGGCTTTGGTTGAGATGCATTGGATTCAGTGGACTTAGAAGGACTCAACGGCTTTGGTTGAGATGCATTGGATTTAGAAGGACTCAACGGCTTAGGTTGAGATGCATTGGATTTAGAAAGACTCAACAGCTTAGGTTGAGATACAGTGGATTTAGTAGGACTCAACGGCTTAGGTTGAGATGCAGTGGATTTAGAAAGACTCAACAGCTTAGGTTGAGATGCGTTGGATTTAGAAAGACTCAACATCTTAGGTTGAGATGTATTGGATTCAGTGGATTTAGTAGGATATGGACGTTGGACGTGGAGCTGGAATGTGCCGTTGTTAAATATGGATTTCGGCTGGCACCAGGCCGATATCCTGTTTAGTTTAAATTATCATTTGGTTCTTGAGAGCTCGGGGTAGATAGGTAATAATTTTGATGCAGTTGTCTGGGATGGACAGGACCCTGTTTACTTCTATATTTATTAAATTGTCTTTTCCGACAGTTTGAGATGTCGTGTCCGACATTCTTGCAATATCTACAAACTGGAAGATTTTGAGTTGAAGGATTCGCCCTAGGATGAAGGTATGCGTAATTCGGAGTTTCCTGCCTAGTACTTTTTAATAGATTTTGAATCTTTTCTTCTTCTATGGCTAAATTTATAGCCTCGTTTAAGGATTTTGGGTTACGACATCTAATTATGTTACTTAATGTCTGTTGGAGGCCTAATGAAAAGGTATATAAGCCCAGATCTTCTGTCATTGCTATTCTACCCGATAGTTCTTCATTGGGAGTATCCGAGTTATGTATTTCCGATTGTAACTTTGTGAGACAACTTTCCACCCTTAAAGCATATTCAGCCACCGGCTCGTTTTGTTTTTGTCTGCAACTCTGGAGTTCGAGTAGCAGATGGCTGTAATGCTTTTTCTCACCAAAGTTCTGTTTTAAAAAATCGCGGAGATCGTTGAAATTCCTAAAGATTTTATTGGCGCACGCTAATTGGGCTTTGCCCTCCAATCTAGAAATTATAAATTTTAGTAGTAGGTCTTTTTGCGATTCGGTACTAGCTAAGCTGAGGGCGTTTTTACAATTGGTCAAAAATGCTGTAAGTGACTCTCTTTCTCCTCCGTAAGTATTTATAAGGTTACATAGTACCTGAGATGGATATTTTGTAGCCGATTCGGTTCCTGGTTCTGATTTGGTGGCCATTTTATTAATTTTAACAGATAGCGAAAATTTATATGTGTAAAATTTTAGTTATATTAGTTGAGCGGAGAAGGCCGGGAAATACTGGGTAATATATCACAACACTATAAGGCAATAACCAGAAAGATATTCTACTTACAACAAGAATAGCGCGATCATTTGACAAGGTTACAACGGATAGCAGAATACGTCGCCCGATGTGGAGGCCTGGAGATTAGGATTTGCGGTGACACGGAGATGTAGAGCCTCAGGAATGCGGGACGCGTAGACTTGAAGACTCCGTGGACTCAGAGTTACAGCAATCGCCTCTCTCTTAAACTTCGAGATGCTCGGAGATTCCTTTTCACGAAGCGGAGCTTGTTTTTTTCGGGCCAGTCGATGATAACAGGAGTTGAGAAGAGTTTGAGAATTGTAGTCCGTCCAACTTGGTTTGATGAATATTGTCAGGATTTTCTTTCTTGGAAGATTAAGGTTGTTATTTTTCAGTAATATTTCAATAATAAGATCCCACTTCTGACACCACTGTTACGGGGTGGGTCTTGTGATAGTTTTTAAAAACACTTTTTTTAAGCTTTGAATATTTATTTTACAAAGAACTTTGTAGTTGACTGAATCCAATCGTCGCTAGAATGTAATTAACTTATATTAGAAATTCTATTTTAAAGAAAACTGGAGTAAACAAAAGTGTAAGGTTGCATTGACGTCAATCGACATACGATTCCCCGCGTCAGCTTTATGCGTTAAATGCATGGACGGTGGATATGGGTTTGTAACAGTGCGTATCTCGTGAATAAAGAAAAGCAAAGGATCATGCTAGTGGATCCCAATCATCGTTTATTAATTAAATCATTTCATAGGTTTTTCATTGATTTTTTAAATAATAATCCGAGCATATTTGTAATGTAAAATTAATCAATTTTATGTTTATATGTCAATAAATTTTTTGTCAACGAATAATACAATTTTCTGGTATATTTTGTTAATGTTATCATATAGCCAAAATGCTCCTTTCGGGTCGAACAGGGCTTACAATATATTTCAGACGTGAGCGTTGTACGATGATTTCCTGCATATAGCTCCAAAATAATAAGGCGAGCAGAGGGTGGCCTTTTACACCACCCTTCTTGCAAAGTAGTAGAGAGTAGCCTGAAGAAAGCCAAATGACGTTTCGAGCTAAGAATTCTGATCCTGCCTTTCCCTTGGTCCCGGCAGATGACAGCAAAATCATCCCGGGGCCACCGCATTTATGACACCCTGACGATCTATGAGGATATTTTTTTTACACTGCTTCAACAAAGTGACTACAGTTCACCTGATGGTAAATACAGTGAAATCCAAAAACGAAAGCGACTATTAAAGAACGAAAATCTATTGATAGTCTCCGTCGTCATGTCGGCCCACATATACCACGACTGAAGGTCTCTAGGTATATGAGCTACTGGATACACACAAGCTGATCCCGAAACGCGACAGGCCAAAGTAGGTTACTATGACGGTCTTTACACGTCTCGTGTACTGTGGTTAGAACCAGTTCGGTCAATCGCCCTACCACCACAACCATTTTCCCCAGGGTTAACAAAAAACAGGGCTTTCCAAACATGCTACATGAATTAACTAAACTGTTTTAAATTACACTTGGGTGTAAATATGTTTCTAACTTATCAATACTGGGGAGTTGTTTTTACTTGCATTCGTTAGATTTTCATTTCCGCTTAATATTTTTATAAATACAATTTATTACCTTCATTTGTATCCCGGAGAAAATCCTGCATAAGACCATCAGGATTTTGGAGTCACAGCTTTACAGTATCTTACATCCCGGCTAGGACTAAGAAGTTCTCTAACTCCTTCTTTTGCCGTGTCGTTGGGCTGTGGAATGGTCTTCCCGCGAGCGTGTTCCCACCATCCTATGATATGGGATCCTTTAAGCGTAACGTGAAGAGATATTTGTGCAGGCCGGCATGATCGCTGCGACTACCGATTGGTTTTTCTTACCTTTCGATAGTCGTTAGCGTTTTACGGCTGCACCATGCTTACCATCAGGTATGGTGCAGTCACTGTGTCGAGTCAGAAAAAAAAAGAAAAATCAGGGGAGCTGTGAGAGCAGCGACCCCGGTGTGTCAGACTCCTACAGACTAAAACCCCCGGGGTGTCCCTCTAGTTGCTTCACCTGGGCCTGGGAAGCCAAATTCATTCAGACGCCCTGGGAGAAAAAAGCCTTGTTGAGTCTACCTTTCCGGGAAGGGTGCGAGCAAAGGGCCCATCCCTCCAAAACCTCTCTTTCAGGCAGTGCGCTGAACACTGCACCGCCGCCCTCTTATCCGGACACCAGACTCCCTCAAGGCTACTTCCCGGATATTGTCACCGGGGGATGTCGCGCTCGCTCTGAGCGAACGCGTCCCTCCCGCGACGGTGCCTTGGCCGTCTAATAGATTAGAAGATGTTCGCTCTCTGACCCTTTCGACACAAAAAAAAAACGATAAATAAGACCTATTCGGTATAAATAAGACTCCTACAATTTATTACCTGTATTGAGTTTTGTTACCTGTTTAGAATTAGTACTAGAAACAAAATGCCTGGGAAAGTAAATAAACTGTTGTAATAAATTAATATTAAAAACCGACTAATATTCAGAACCGTATCGGTATATGTGAGTCGAAATACCAACGACGACTGTCATGGATTATTGTCCTTTGGTGGCGGTTATCGTTCTTGGCAGCTATACACTTACACTTTATTATCTATCAGGTGCAAGGCTGTCACTTTGTCGAGACAACATAGACAAAAAACTAGCTGAAAAACTGACCGTAATTTTACTCGCACTTTATAATTTAGTTGATCTGATGAAAAAGTTTGTAAAGCACGTATTTTTCAATGTCTGATACCTATAATCTTTGTAATTTCCGTTAAAATCTATTTATCATGAGCATCTCATAAATCCCATCTAATTAATCTTCACATATCAGTATTCAGCTTTACAATTACGTTATAAAATATATTGACATTGTAACTTGATCAGAAAGGAGTTTCTGCTTAGTATATTATAATATGACAGCATGATATAAAAGATTATATAAAATTGTATAACATATGTCTATTTCATTGAAGTATTGATTATGTTTTATTTAAAAGCAGTGATAGCAAATTTGACGTCAATAAACTTGTCTATAACTACTTCTACTGTCTTCTTGTCTTGTCTATAAGCCCTACTGTAAAAATTATAGAAAATTAATTACAATATTGTTGAATTCAGGTGTAGATATAAACTACCCTCGAGAAGTCGACGGAACGGGTGACGCGCTCCATAGAAAAACACGGTGTTGTATCGGAGAAGGCTTTTCCTTATCCATGATAGTGCCCAAAGAGCGCGGCATGAAAGGGTTGTGAAAACTTGATTACAAGATCCACAGTTCCCTTCTATATGCAGAAGCAGTCACCTTTTGATTTTTAGCCGGCACAAGTTAAATAAAAAAAACATTTATTTGGCAAACAACATACAACACATCAGAATAGGTTAAAAAATCAGAAAACTACAAAAGCAAATACCCTGTGTTGTGATGATGCGCCAAAGGAAGTCAGCTCAACAAATGCTAAGTGACCAGCCGAGCCACCCAGCGCTGATTTTCAGCTGACACCAAGTACAAGTTTTCAAGTTCGGCACAGTTCAGTCACCACCCTCGCGCGTTCGGTTTGGTCTGATGAGGATATTCCCAAGTAAAAAAAAAGGTGTCGATATAAAGTAAATAAAATGTGTTAGGGACATAAATTCGAGAAACGCACATCAAGGGAGCCATTAAAACCGACTAAACAGAGTACATTTGTACGTAGCTGCTCGCAACAGATTTACCCCTAATAAAAGTACATCTGGGGACACCGATTTATCGTCAAAATACCTTGACCATTATACTTTTATATCAGTCCCATACAATACTAAGTTCGTAAGACATCCAGCTTGGAGCACCAATATAGACGATCTCTTTTCTTTTTACAGCTTCGTACGGAATTCAACAAGCAACAAAAGAATCGTTTTTTTATTGGCAATCTAAATCTTAGTCTTGTTAACCAAGATCAAACTAATTTTGTATCGTACTTAGCACCTATTTCATATTTTTACTAGAATTTAAGTGAAACAAGAAATAAGTATCATCTTGGCATGTATAAGATGGTGGAGCGACAGGAATTGTCACTGATTTCTTATCCTTGTCGTTTTTGGACAACACTGTACTCTAGATCTGGTGCGCTGGGCTTATTGGGCTAATATAAAAACAAACGATAAGTGATATTTACAACCAAAAGGTTTGTTTAAAAAACTCGAAAATATGTGAACAAGAAACATACCTCTAAATTTTCATGCTAGTAATGTACGGGAGACCTAAAATTTCGCTCTGAGTCAATAAGTGGTAATTTGATTTATAAATGTAGATAGACAGAGTGATGTGAATGTTGGATGAGGACGTTATCGATACATATTTATGTACGTATGTCAAACATAACATGTGATAATGACCGTCGTGAGATATGAGATGAGGGTTGGCGTATCGCTCTCAGACAATGATAACTTCAGCCGTGTCTGGAATAATATAGGGGATAGTCACATCGTTAAATCATGGCGTAATTTTACTATTCGATAACAATTGAATATGTCAGAATAGAGTTTATGGTTAGACTATATCTTGGAGAAGTTATTCTTCTATTTCATGATCTATTCTTACGTAAACTTGAGTTTCTTGTATTTCCTGTTGGATTGTTGCTAGTTTCAATTTTTCAATAGCTACTCAAACTAAGGCACCTATTAGAGCAACCCTTGTATTGCCTTTGCTAATAATTTCATGAATTCTTTGATAGAGTACTGTGAATCATCGTACTTCAATGAAAAATTATGAGAGTTAAATTTGTCACAATGACACACTTCAGCCTCCAACGTTATAACTTTAAATCTTGTACATCGAAATGTCCATATATCTAGAGATCTTTTATCGTGTTACATTTGACTTGAAATTGCGTCGGTAGTTATCGTACCTAATGTCTACTCTTTTTACATATGTAATTAAATAAACCCAAGGTGTTGTAGAAACACTTTCGTTTGCATTAAATTACTATGCGGAGGCGAGCATTATTGTCACGGTGTACTCAGAAGTTAACTTACCTTTCCACACCAATATTTTTTTTGTGCCAAAGTTTGCTACCACATTATTAGTCCACTTTTTTTTTTCTTTACACTGGCTCGACATAGTGACTACAGAGTACCTGATGGTAAGTACAGTGTAGTCCAAAAACGAAAGCGGCTATCAAAGGATAAAAATCCATTGATAGTCTACATCGTCATGTCGGCCCACATATACCACGACTGAAGGTCTCTAGGTATATGAGCTACTGGATATGCACAAGCTGATCCCGAAACGCGACAAGCCGAAACTGGTCACTATGACGGGCTTTACTCCCATGCACTGTGGTCGCGATCCAGACGGGCAATGACGCCCTACCACCTCGCTGCTGCTCGTTTAGCACCACCCAGAAGTCACGTGTAGGGAAACTAAGGTAAAGCCTACGGACGCGAGCAGCTTCGACAACCTAAAACTTGTTGGAGAATGATTACTATCGCCTATTGACAGTTATAACAACAGAAACTGGAAGAACTCTTTTTCACACCCTTTTTGAAGAACCTCATGTAATAGCTCCGAGAAAAAAACCGTTGCAAGTAGCTTTACCCCGCGTAATAAAAACTTTCTATCAAACCGTTGAGTTCAATTTTGCAAGCACTCTTCGAAACAGAGATCCAACGCAAGGAAACAAAACAATGACGTTCCACGTTCTTATGAAGATTGAATAGACATTTGTTTGACGGACGCGGTACATTGGACTCATCTTTACCTTCTACCAGGTGTGATTGAGGTCAGGTGACTATCTGTAAAAATCATACAAAAAATTATAATTCTATTCATTAGCGGGTTATGTAAAATCTCTTTGATTCAAATCTATACGTCTAACATCGGCGTTATATTGTAACTTTCGGATGGGTGTTCACAATTTATTGCTGGATTCCCAGCTCGGGCAGCGGTCAACACGGCTTGATAGATGTTATTATGTAAATTCGATATTTTATGTTTGTGGTTATGTATGTTATTTGATGTTTGTTCGAGAAATTGTGTTTGAATCAAACGACTTTATATCGAGTCCTCAATTTCTGTACCTATTGCTGATAACGAAGTACCACAGATCTTTTTCATAATTCACAATAGTAATTGAGAATATTATTAAAAATATTAAAATAATTGTGATTTATGATCGGTCATATCTGGGGCCCCACGTTTGGCGCCAGATATGACCGGTGGTCGTGGGTGTGGTTGTAGGAAGACACGGATTTTGGCATTTTACTGTTTATTTGCACTTTAAGGCACACTGAACTGCGACGCACACGCACGTACTCTAAGCTTGGGTCTCGGTAGTCGACTGAATTTGCTAGAGCATCCCTTGCGCGCGCAAATCCCTTACCCCGCGCGTCCCATAACACCCTAACGTTCTATAGGGCGTTTACCACAAACGCGTATCGGGCGGCGTCTACATGCTATAGATTATAAATATTTCCTAATTTTAACATTGCTCCAGAACATCAGATAATCTATGGAATTAATGCTACTGGTCTTTAAATACGTGTACTGTGGTCACGACCCAGTTCGGGCAATTGTCCTGCCACCACAAAACAAATTCCTATGAATGATTTTATTTATCTCTGTCTATAAACTTCTCGTCTATAAATATATCAGAAATAAAAAAATATTTGTTTAGCGTTATAAAAAAACCATAAATCTAACATTTCCAGAGGAATGCTCGTAAATTATAATAGAAATGATTTTGACGTCCTTTACAATTTTTTACGGATCCTCTTCTTAATATATATATATATGTATACTAGCTGACCCGGCAAACGTTGTTTTGTCATATAAGTTACTAGCTGTGTCCGCGACTTTGTCCGCGTGGAATAGTTATTTTGGGCATTTTAGTTAGTTATTTATTTTAAAATTGTAATATCTTCTAAGATGTTCATTGAAATTAAGTGATGTCAAAGACAATTTTGTTCACAATTAAATACTCTTAATCAACAATACATTTATTTTGATAAAGATTAATATTATTACGTTGATACAACTCTTAACAAATAATGCATTAATTTCGACCAAATTTGTTTACCATAAAAACGATTCTAGTGAGCTAATCTTAAAAGATAGACATATACTGTTGCGGACATTTTTTTAGATCATTTCAAGAGAAATAATTCTTTCATACATATATTTTTGGTATCTGGAACCGTTTTCGCAGCGCACGCAATGGAAGCCCTCAAGGATGAATAATTTTCCCCGTTTGTGTCACATTTCCATTATTTCTTCGCTCCTAATAGTTGCATCGTGATGTTATATAGCCTAAAGCCTTCCTCGATAAATTATCTATTCAACACAAAAATAATTTTTCAATTCGAACCAGTAGTTCCTGAGATTAGCGCGTTCAAACAAACAAACAAACAAACTCTTCAGCTTTATAATATTAGTATAGATTTCTAGGTGATAATTGATCAGTTATCGAGCGGGATGAAAAACGATTAAATGACTAAAATGGCTATTAAAAAATAGGGGTTGGTGATAAAAGGGTAAAAATTTAGGGTTGTGTGTATTTTTTAATGCCACATTATAGAAAATAAAAAAAAATGTCCAAAAATAAAAAAAAATGTTAAGGGTGAACAACCCTCATCACTTAGGGGTATGAAAAATAGACAGTAGCCGATTCTCAGACTTACTGAATATGCATATAAAATTTGGTAAAAATCGGTAAAGCCGTTTCGGAGGAGTAAGGTAACTAATATTGTGACACGAGAATTTTATATATATAGAGAAGATATATATATATATATTGTATTATATACTATTTATGAGTGTATACCTTCATAATATGAGTTACTGTCAAAGAATATAATGATAATGGATAAACAATGTTTGTACGCCACAGAAAGTGTGACAACATGTCTTAACCGATTTGTCGCCGTTAAGTGCTAGGCGAGGTCAAGGAGGCAATAAAACGCGACCCGCTGAGGTCTGGGTTCGAATATTTGCCAACAACTCTGTGTGCTGAGATCAGTTAGGTCATCGTTTTGCTGGGAACATAAAGTTCATGCGTAAATTTAATACATTTGTCACTAACCACAAAATCCACTTTTGCTTATCTTGTTATTCCACGAAATATGATCATTTGTATTTATGCAATTCATGATTATTAGATTATTCTCTTCACATTATTTGGATTGCATTTTATGTTAGCTTTACGGCACTAAATTGTGATTTTTTTTTCTATTTATTTAAGCCTTTTGTGCCTCGGCACATGCCAGCCCCATCGTATCCTAAACATGCACTACTAGAATTTATTTCTGATGGGTAAATTGTGACAACAATTATTCTTCTTTTTTTTTTCACACTGGCTCGACATAGTGACTACAGAGTACCTGATGGTAAGTACAGTGTAGTCCAAAAACGAAAGCGACTATCAAAGGATGAAAATCCATTGATAGTCTACACCGTTATGTCGGCCCACATATACCACGACTGAAGGTCTTCTTGAGGGTGATTAGTGATTACTTAGTATTTTTTTCATCTGCGGGCTCTTGGTCATCTCCCATTATTTAAGATCGATCATCCTCGTTTTCTTTGAGCTCTCTGGTTTGGGTTGTCCATAAATCTAGCAGCGCCTTTTCCACGGCTTTGGTTTAGTTTTCCATAGTGTGTCTGTGATCGAATGCTGCTCTTTTTATTATCTGGATATGCTTGTCTATTTAGTTAAATAATTATATTGCCACTATTGTTCTAGGAGTTGGGAATCGAAGAAAACTTCTAAAAGAAAAAGCAGAGGTTATTTGTCATGATTTTGTAATTCTCATTCTATTGATATAAAATTTAAACGTTAAATAAATAATAGAATCTAAAATGGTCAACAGTTATAAATAGCAAATTATAACAATCAATTTATCCTATGTTCGAATTTAGATTAATTGTTTCTGTTTAATTCTTAAAGAATTTAGCGAATAACACATGTGAAAACATACAATATTTCCTTTCTCGTACTCATTAAACGTTTTAAAAACTAAAATCTGTCTACATATATACAACCAAAGTTTTGAGCCTTGTCTATTTTCTAATTATATGTTCATACAGAAAGCAATACAATAATTGTGTAAAGATTTGAAGCTCACCTTAATAACTTTATAATGGAACAGAAGTATCTACAATGAAAACGATATAGGATTATATATCGATCTGTTACTTTACGTAGATACTCTTCTTTGGACTCCATGCAGAATTGTTATTGAACTATAAACTGGCCATTTCGCGTGTCACCGCTTCATCTGGATGTTTTGGATGGTCGCCCACGCCGCCCCATAGATTTTGACGAGGCCATCCCCTTTGCCAGCAGTATGTACAAACTATAAAACTAATGGGGGGTGAAGCCGTAAGTTTTCTATTTCATTACGTAAAACTGACATACTAGCATTGGATTGGGCCGATTCAGATGCATTAACTTAAGATGTATATTTGACTACTTCTTGTATGGTTAAATATTGCAATAAAAAGCATCCGAAACATGTCTTTACATATTAGATTTAGTCCATATTTATTCAGAGACCAACACATCTGGAGGTTTTAAATTAATATCCGCAACGGTTATTGGTTTTTTAATCTCTTGGTGATGTATGGAAATTTTCGGACTCCACTAACATGCAATTTCAGATATACCATAATTCTATACATCTTCCATCCTAATATATAAACAAACACTAACAAGACAAGCATTTTTATGGAATGACGTATATCTTGTATCTAAATCGATTTCAGAAACGAAAGAAAAACGTTAAAGTATATTCTCCACGGGAGAAAGGGAGCATCTACAGGATGTCCCCTCCCTTACACACGATACAAACAAAGCGATTGTGAACCATATCGCATCCTTTACAGCCGAACGAATACGACAAAAAATGACAATACGCCACTGAATTCTTTTCGCTAGCTCTTTACATATCAACATTCAAACAAATCGGGCAAAACTCACTAAATCTGATTATAACTATTACCCGGACCTTCCTTTTTACGGGCCTTTGGAGGCTAAAAATTTTACCGATAGGACCTATCTCGCACCGGATCCGAGTTTCGGAAGTCGATTTAACTTCGGGCTTTTTCAAGCAATCTTTGCCAGTCGCGACCCGGGGCGTAAATTTATGTCCTATATCTGGGAAACAAAGCGCTCGTTTGTGAAAATACGCGCACAACTGTGTACTTGAACAATTATTTCGAATTAAGTGTCTACCCTCTTTGTTTTTGCTTTCTCAATTTTCTGTGTTTTTCTTTTCCATGCCTATTTTCAGATCTTTTATTATAACAATGAATTCACTACTTTTGTTTGTTTGCTTTCAGACTTAATTAGATTTCAAAGAGAGTTGCCGTATCATTGCTTAAGAAATACTCTTTTAAAAATGATTTCATATTGTTCTACAGTTTCTAATATCTGTTCAACCGTCGGATCTGTAGTTATATCATATTACATTATCTCCGCTAAATACAAAATTACGTAAACTGCTATATGATGCTATATTTCTATAAAATATTTCAACTCTCTTTATTAATTGCACATGCGTAGAGTACGATACTTCGACAGCTCCGCAACAGTGGCACGGGCTGCCTGAAGAGTTTCGCTTACCGCGACCACCAGTTCATCAACTCCTCAGGGGCCCCTGCTTCTCGTCCAGGAAACTGTTGTCTTTGAGTATCTTCCTTAGCACACTTGTACACTTTGGAATCGGATTATTTGGTTTTATGAATATTTTGAATGGTTCTTTGTCGTTACTCGGCAGATGGGTCGAGCGAGAGCAAAACTCAATTGATAACCGATACGGTGTTGCCAGAGCTGTCAAGTTGCCCGCACACATATTCGAATACGGTACACATAGTAATTAAAAGCTTTGTAATCAAATCTATCTGTCAATGCGTTCCCATGCTCCTGATATTATCACGTGTGAAATATATAGACCATTCGAATATTTAAAGTCCATGATAACTATTAAATGACATCTTCCTTCAAAAAATTAAATCGTACAAAAAGTGACAATTATCAGAAAAATTAATCTACTAATAAAATACAGTATAAAGCTGCGATAGTTACAATAACATGTTTTAGGAATATGAAATATTCAAAGTAAACAGTCACCGTTTTGTGGTATTCATTAGGTCATAGCAGCTGCATTAGTTCTCTTATAATAGACCTGTTGTGGCCATTGGGGAGTGATTGGGGACTAATAAGCCGAATCGCGTTAGTTCTAGTTAATTGTAATTTAGCCACACTAACGGTAAACCAAGCCGCTCCTGGGTTTAGACCTATTTTGTTAATGTTTATCATATTACGCTGTGGTTGGCTGATAATAAGTATCGAACAGTACTTTCATTTATTTGTTTCTCCGTTATGATCTATCACCATTTTCCAGTATATATTTAATTTTATCTATGATTATTTAACGATATTTCTTCTTCTACGGTACTTCGATAGCTCAGCAAGTGGCACGGGCTGCCTAAAGAGTTTCACTTACCGCGATCACCAGTTCCCCAACTCCTCAGGGGCCCCTGCTTCTCCTCCAGGATACTGGTGTCTTTGAGGATCTTCCAAGCACACTTGTACACTTTGGAATCGGATAATTTGTTGAGTTTATAAATATTTGTATGTTTTATGTCGTTACTCGGCGAATCGGTTCGAGCGAGAGCAAAACTCAATTGATAACCCGTACGGTGTTGCCAGAGCATAATCGAAGTTGTCCGCACACTTATTCGAATATGGAACACTTCTTTTAGAAAATGTAAAAGATATGGATTTGTTCCAGACATTGACACATATAGTCAAAAAATGGAAGAGTTTCATCAAAAATTGTATTACCACAATTAATAAAACATTAACAAGATTATCACGTTTCTGGACCAGATTGACTATGTTCAGTTGTGCATACCCCTAGGGACCTTCCGTTGTAATATATTTGGTCTGACTTAGTGACTGCGACTGTCAATGTATCCTGTCCTCTTACAATTGCTGTTGTTCTTCAACTGCTCTGTACTTTTCATCAGGTACAATTTAGTCACTTTTTCGAGCCAGTGTGAAAATTTTGCATCATTAGTTAGATAACTCTGATGACTACTGGTCAGCCAAATAAGCTTGATGGTTTATTCGTGATTTTGTGACATCATTTGGTTCCGATGTTTTGAAAATACTTTAGAATATTATTTTATGTATTTCTTAGCGCACTTTTGCAACAACCGTTGATCCATTTGTAGATATAAATATACGAATAATAAAAGGAAATAACACAGAGGTCACGTTAACCTAAATTGAATAAAGCAAACAAGCAAATATTAAAACAGAAACCCAAGTAGCTGTACACAGAGATGAAAGCTTTGACATAGGACGAGAAGCGCTCGGTCCATCTGTAACGGGATTTTGTGGACGCGAAATGTTTGCATGGCGCAATGAATGGATTGCACGTGTTTACTTTGATTCTATATGTTTATTTATTTATTTATAAGTACACTTACATAGATTACATTAACACATAAAAACTATATAAAACATGAAGAGGATACATTATAAATACGACTATATTTATAAGTTTAGACTACATGCACAGAAGAAAAGAAAAATAAAAATAAATGTTGCTATGATTGTTTTAATAACATTAATTGTAACGACAATCTAATAAAAGCTCATTCAAATGTTAGTATTAATTCAAAAGTTCAATACAATTCGGTTACCACCTAACGAGTATATATATATATATATATATATTTTGTAACTCGAGGAAAATCTGTTATGGACCGTCAGGGGGTGGTGAGGGCCGCCCCCCGGTGTGCCGGACTTGCACCAATTAGATCCCCGAGATGTTCCACCTGCCACCTACCAGAATCGAGGGTACGACTGGGACTTCATCCTAGACACCTGCCTAGGTGTACGGCCTTGGTAAGCCATCTGCACATTTAAGGAGGGGTGGTGTAAAGAGCCACCTCTCTCTTGCCTCTGAGATTTTTGGGCAGTATACGGAAACACATCGCGTGCCGCTTGCACCTTTGTTGGGCGCCACACTCCCTCAAGTTATCCGATGCTGCCGTCAGAGACGGACATTTCTAATGATTACTGCTCTACGGCGAAACAATATCATATACATACATGCATATAATACATATTGTTCCGTATTCGAATAAATGTGCGGACAACTTCGATTATGCTCTGGCAACACCGTACGGGTTGTCAATTGAGTTTTGCTCTCGCTCGAACCGATCCGCCTAGTAACGACATAAAACATACAAATATACATAAAATACAACGAAATTATCCGATTCCAAAGTGTACAAGTGTGCTTGGAAGATCCTCAAAGACAGCAGTATCCTGGAGGAGAAGCAGGGGCCCCTGAGGAGTTGGGGAACTGGTGATCGCGGTAAGTAAGACTCTTTAGGCAGCCCGTGCCACTTGCGGAGCTATCGAAGTACCGTACACATATAATAAATCTGTTCCACAGTCACCTAATTGGCATTCTATAGATACGACTCACCTAACGAGTATATGTAGTAACATACATAAACTTCCTTTTTTTAAGCCGTTTAAGCATTTATGTATTTATCAAGAAGAGCTCACCTGAAACTTCTAACCAGACATAGTGATCATATCATACCAGATAATAAGCAAACTAAGGGCCCAATACCGGTTGAGATAATGCTAACCTATCCCGTTAACAGTAGTCATGATCAAGCCGGATTACAACAAAATGTCTTTAGTCTAAAGCATCCAGTATAAGAAAGCGATGTGAATGCATTTACCCGAAGATTATCCCGCAGTTCAAAGACACGTCAGTTGGCGTAATTTTTAGTTTTAGCCGGGATAGATAGAACTTCAAACTTGTACCTTCGCATACCTTGGTGTGTGGTTCTATTATGAATTACTGATAATCATATAATTGATATTGGGCTGATATGACATTTCTTGAACATTCCTATATCAGCAGTAACCTCTCTACTCCTCATAATTGTAGGATTAGACGCTGGATTTTATCCTGGACTACCTAAGATAGGAGCAAGGAAATCAAGCGGCTTACGTCCATAGACGGATATTAAAAAAGACATATTTTTAAATTTAACATAGGCTTCTGATTGACTTTGATCTTACTTAATAAAAATAAATGAAAAAGTTGACCTTGGAGTGTAGAAGTCCAATAAATATCAAATTACTTGTTACTTCAAGTCTTCCATATTATAAATTAGTAGAAAAATAGATGGAAGAAGCAAATTTCACTGCTGTAAAACAATATAATGATCCTCATGATGAAACGGAGCCGTTAACTATAGATACCTTCAACACACAACAATGACTTCTTGAAATAAATTCACCCAGTGGCCTGGAGTAAATTTAACCAGGAGTTAAGATATTAAGGCGTACATATCTCACGCTGAAGGGGGTCTGACCGCTGTTTTTCAACGTCGGATCCCGTGTGAGCCAGCGTAAACATGACTGGGTCGTTATTTATACACAACTGTACGATGGGGTCGGGCTGCTTTTGATTGATTGGCATCTTCCATTGTATCTCACCTCGAAATTCTTCATGTGAATGCCCTGCGGAGACTTTGAAATAATGGGGAAATGTTTTTTACCGTTGTTTACGAGCACAAAATTTCGATATCTCCATTGTCGTGACCAGTAGCATGTATCTCATAAAAGGCGTTATTTTGCTGTGCTTAGACATTTAATAATTCAGCATTCGATTCTAGTTCCAAATATGTAAAATAGTAATATCTTAATATTTCCCTAAAATAAAATAAATTATAGTGACAACATATATAAAGACAATTACATACATCAAGGAATGAATAACAATTCATTATGAAGCCAGTATTTTGCTTGATTTAAGCCAGGATAAAGTACGTCAATACCTGTTTATTTAAAATTACGTAAAAGGAACTTTATTGGCCAATGTTTTTGTAGATGTGTCTTCATTTACAGACAGGCTTCAGAGGCAAACTATAATTTAGTTTTTGTATGATTTTATGTCAACATTAATATTTGATATATTGTTTGTATATTTCCTCAACATTTCCTTGATTATAATAACTAAACAGAATAAAACCCATCAAGCAACGAATAAAAAACAATTAATGAATCTGACAGATACATCAAACATAGTCGTTAAGTTATCAATCAATTTAATAAATACATAACCTGGTCGCGCCAATCATGATAAATAAAACTATCTTGTCTTACCTTTTTACCCTCATCCTGTCACTTTTTCCACTGCACGTGGTCGTGCCTC
Organism: Automeris io; assembly: GCA_036320925.1. Classification (NCBI taxonomy): domain Eukaryota; kingdom Metazoa; phylum Arthropoda; class Insecta; order Lepidoptera; family Saturniidae; genus Automeris; species Automeris io. The sequence goes on along the minus strand of JAUDJH010000018.1, from coordinate 11,838,551 downwards.
TAGAATACTATAGTCGTCCAATACGTCTTTCCTAATGGTCGCCTCACTAACCATCTGCATACACCACCAGGATACCTCACCATCCAGTAATACTATACATTCCCACGATACACTGTATCCTATTTACTGGCCGCCCAAGTCGAGGTTCGCATCCACTGGGATACCTTTGCGCTGCCACACAGTCTATAAACTCGCTGGTAGATCCTTAAATGCTGGCTCTCAAAGCCCGACTTAGTTGTGAAGACCTTGCCCGGCCAACAGCGAATGGACCTGTCGAAAAAAAGAGTTCCATTAACGCACCCGCTTCCGCAAACACGCCAGCGTGGTAATAAATATAATTTCGTCCATGTACTATAGTATTACGCCACAACCGGAACAAGAAGATACAAGTTGATGACACCAGAGCCGCAAGTATCGTACAGTCAGTGTGTGCCTTTTGGGGGGGGGCGTGTGGGCACATACATAGAGAGGTAGTGCGGGGGTAAGTTAGGACCCCCTCCCAGAGAAGAGGCCTGCCTAAGGCCAACCGCTCGCCGGGCACACGGAACTATCTTGAATCCCAGGCCCGGCGAAGGCGAAGAGTAGGCAGTGCTAGCACCCCGGTGGTCCTTCCTTCTTTCCATTTTTAATACCGTATATACAGTCTACTTATTCCACATAGTCTATTGGCACCACCAAAATTAAGAAATTTGTTGACTGCCTACCGGAAGATTACAAGCGAAATTTCAGGTGTAAGTTACATTTTTCTTTGTGTTCCGGATAATTTGGATGGTTCAAAAAAATTGCTGCGGGATAAACCCAACGCAAACGATTTGATTACGATTCCTTTAAAAAAACATTTCCCTGACGGCATGTTGGAATTTGTCTGATAATTTAGTCGAACATTAATCTTGCAGAGGATTTTTTCCCTCAACACTGCCGCATCACAAAGTTACCTGATATCATCGGCTGACAAAAAGCAGCACGGCCTTGTACTGTCGCGCGCCCTCTGGGAAATCTCCGTTTGTCTTGAGCTTAGCTCGCGAGATAGAGTGTTGGTCCATGAAACCAGCGAAATATTTATATTTTTTAAATTATTTATTTTCGAAATCAGTGTTTTTTATCGATTACAAATATATATATATATATCACCAAAAAATATCGCTTAAACCAATTTATTAGCCTTTCACACCTCGATATGTTTCCTAAATCCGTTCGTAATCTGGAAAACACATAGATTCGAACCAGGATTTTAACCTACCACCATTCGCGTTGTCGCGCAAGGAAACTGGTCCATTAACCACTGGGTCACTACAGCCACAATAAAATAAGGTAATGATTTTTCATCATTCATTTTTCAATTAGATCATTCATCTCTTGTAAGTAACGCAAAATATTATCTAGCTTTGTAAGCTCTGCTCGTTAAAACGCTTGCTTTATGGCCCTTACTTATTCACGCATGAGATATAAAAGGCTCGGCTGAGTTATGCTTGTTTCATCTAGATGAAGACAAGGATTGTACGGATTAGGGGGAGTGACGTCACAATATTGCCTGTGACGTCACAAGTGATGTATCCTGTTAGATTTAATTTAGGAGACAGTATGAAGCTCGCATTTTCTTTACGATAGAAAGACTTTTTGTGAGACTTTAAACGTTTTACGTTCTCGTCGTCATGAATTTTACTCCTAAACAAATATTTCAAAGAAAAGTGATTTATATAACAAAAATTTTCATCAAGCAAGATCATTTATAAGGTAAACTGAGACATTAAAGGAATATCATATCTGCATTTCACGAAATTCAGATAGACATATTAACTAAAATATGTTATCTAAATATATTTATGGTATCTAAATATATTTAACTCAAAGGTAACTGACTGACTGACTGACATAGTGATCTATCAACGCACAGCCCAAACCACTAGACGGATCGGGCTGAAATTTGGTATGCAGGTAGGTGAAGTTTGCTTTGCCATGACAATAAACAAGTCTCAGGGGCAAACTCTCAAATTTGCGGGTATTGACTTGAGAGAACATTGTTTCTCTCAGGGACAGTTTTATGTTGCTTGCTCACGAGTAAGTTCACCCAATTGCTTGATAGTTTTAGCGCCTAATGACAGATTAGGCCCTATTTTTTTACACACGCTAAAAAAATGTAAAGCCGCAAAAACTATATCTAATTCAGAGTAGACACTACATCAAGATAGCGTTAAGACTTCGTTCCGGTCACTATCCATCGGCAAGTTTTGCATATCTTATGAGGAAAATAGAATCGCCTAATTGCATTACCTGTGGAAGACGGGAGGATTTGCATCACTTGCTGATGGAGTGTGACCGGAATAAAAGTGCAAGAGAGTCGCTGATGAACCAATGCAGAGTCAGCTTAAGTGATATAGGCGCCTTTCATGGCGTCCTATGTGATCCGACAGGGAGTACCATGAAATTGTTGGTGAACATGGTAGCACCGGCTCATCAGCGACTCTCTGAAAACTGAGGTGTATTTCACCGTATTGGGTACAATAGGGCTGATATGCCAAAATGGCAAAAGCCCTTATAAATAATAAATAAAAAATATATATATCTAATTAATAATAATACTTCTTAACGCGAGCGAAACCGCGGGCAAATGCTAGTAATAACACACACACTAATAGTCACGATATATTTCAGGGTGAGTAAAAATACATTAAGGAATGATTCTCATTATGCATATGTAGTGCCCAAAGTGACCAGTAGCGCATCTGATTGCTTTCCTCAGAATACTTACACATGAGATTAAAAGCCACGCGGGTGTCCTCACGATACTTTCCTTTACTGGTAAGAGTGTGGTGCCTAAATCAGGATTTACAAAAAGCCAAGAGATACATGCCGGAATTTGAACTTACAACCATGAAAATAATTATTGTATTTCATAAGTAAACATTTTTTTTTTATTTTGGTAACCCGGGGGAAATCGCTAACGAACCTTCAAGGGGTAGTGAGGGCCGCCCCCCGGTGTGTCGGACTTGCAACGACTAAAACCCCCGGGGTGTTCCTTCTCCCGCCTGCCGAGTGCCAAGGGCAAGGCTAAGCCATCTTCCTCGGCACCCGGCGAAGTCTAGCCCTCTGCAGACCCCGCTTTCTTGGCAGGGGGTGGCTAAATAGTCGCCACCCCCTTTCATAAGTAAGCCCTGGTATTTTTTCTAGAATATCTTGATGTTTTTGATTTATTTTTAATATAGTCCAAAAAGTTAATACTATGTAAGCTAACAATCAATGTTAGTAGTTTTTACACTAAATTTCCACAGATTTTTAATACAAATAGGTTCACGCTTGATCTCAATCGCATCTAATAGAAAGTGATGAAGAGCTTACAAAAATGGATTCAATTGTTGATTAAAGACTTTCATATTAATTTTATTTAAAAAGAAAGCTAATTCCACTACTAGGAGGGTATTTTTTAATTTTAATAATGTCATTAATATTACTTTTTCTATGAGTAATTCTATACAACTAGACTTTATACCCCAATAAAGAAAATTTCAGAAATTATCCTTGCATACCAAATTAATTATTTCACTTGAAATTAATTATTTATTAGCGTCAGAGATGGGCAAAATGTAATCTGATTAATGATTAACGATTACAAAATGAAGTCATAATTTTAATTTTGTTACTTTGTAATCATCATTAATCCCCTCAAAACATTAAGGAATCATAAATGTGTATACAATCTGGGATTTTGTGTAAAACATAAATGAGTAAAATGCAGTTATGTTAATGGTAAAAAACGTAAAATGTAATAATTAATAATTTTCATGAATCTTATTACATTTTGCCCATCTATGATTAGCGTTTAAAAACATTTTTAAAATTAAGGAATTGGTCTTAAACAGAGCTTTACTATACTAGTAACAAAAAATATAAAATACATAGATATATTCAGAATGTAAAAGCATAAAATTGCAATGTCCGTTATCGGGAAAGTTATGGCATATCTCAGGGAGTATGAAGCAGTGCTAAGTCCGCACAAATTGTTTGCCATACGTGATCAAACATATGTGTTTGCGTGAACAAATGTTTGAGGACGTGCAACCGTTTTATATTTTGCAACTAGACTGGTAAAAGTGGTACCGCCATATAAAATTATATTCACTTAGGGCGGCTTGTACTAACGAATTAATCTAGTTTAAGCTTGTATAAAACGCTTATTAATTGAATAAGTTTGATTCTATCTTAATGATGATTTCAGTTTAAGAGTTGTTATAACTAGATTTTGATTTAGTGCAAGACAATAAGTACAGATCAGCGCTAAATAGCATTTTATATAACTCTAAACTAGATTTAATTTGCAAGCCGCCCTTAGAGTTAAAACCAAGAAATTCACAAATAAACCTTCATAGCTATGGTATTAAAAATATATTTGCAGTTCGTTTGTGGTACGATCAGTGTTTCGTGCAGACTGTAATTTATATAAAACTCTTTTCATATCTTCAATATGCACATTATATATACAATAGTATATATCATTACATAATTCTTATACTTTCGACTGCCTCCACTCGAGCCTGGGGAACTAGATTCGTCCAGTTGCCCGGGCAGTGAATAGGCTATTCAGGCTTCTTCTCTGGGAGGGGTGGGTATAAAGAGCCCACCTCTCTAAGCCTTTCTCACGGAGCCCTAAACTAATCCACTAACCTAAGCGAATATACACATGTCTCAGAAGCATACTTCATAACGCGTAAGACGCACTTATCGAAAACGTTCGTTTTTTTTGGCAGGTCGAAATGATTTTGGCTAAAAGACCTTAACAACTTCACCAGGTCAGAGGGGTGAGCACTGAAGGTACTAATCCAGCGAGTTACGGATTGTGTGGTAACGCAAAGGCTCTTCTGTGGGTACGAACCTTGACTTGAGCGGCCAACCAGGGAATGTATCGGAAGCGACTATCTTGAGAACAAAGGCCGAAAGAAACTCAAGGCTACGCCGGATTGGAATTTATTTAGGTCTTGATCCTAGGCCTTAAGTAAATTATTATTATTCCTTTCTTGTGGCTTTTCCACTGGTGTATGACCAATGTGATTTTGCCAAAGTCAGCGTTTTGATTTTGACTTTAATGTTCGAGGAAGGTTGATCGGTGTTAGCTAATTTTAATTATATTGAGATTGTCCGATAGAGGAACCTAAAACAAAAAAAACACCTACTAACTACAACAAAATACACATCACAAACATAAAGAAGTTATTAATAAGACAAAAACAAGAACAAGGACACAACACAATCATGACGTAAATAATATATATATATACAATGAATCAACACCATTATAGTTGTAATCTTATTTTATATTGACTTTTATATTTTAATTATATATATATATATATATATATATATATATATATATATAAAGGGAGTATCTACAAACTTAAGTGGATAAAAATCGTCATCCAATAAACAAACAAACTTCACGTCGGTTTAGGGATGTCGAAAATGAAAAAAAGTATCGTTATATCAATGTATCGATATTTATTAAAATATCAATATCGATGTCGATATATAAAAGGAAAACTATCGATATATCGATTAAATCTTAATAAACACGAAAGTATTTTACCAGTATTCCTTTTTATTAGAAAAAATTACAAAAATATCAAGAACTAAAATGCTATCTTCTAACTTTAAGACCTATTTAAGATATCAAACAAAAATAAATAATAAATAAATAAATGATGTCAAATAATATTACATGCAACAAATTCAGACGTCAATGCATGCAATATAACAAAACATAATACTCTACAGTCATAGACAATATAGCCCTTTTTTTTCGTTCGTTCCTATCTTCTACAGATTCAAATTTCAGCGACTTCAGTGCCATAAGAATTAAAAAAAATCGTATTCGATGCAATTTTCGATACTGGATATTTTCTATCGATATATCATTACAAAATATATCGCCCAAAAATATTGATATATTGAAATGAAAATATCGATATATCGATATTTATTCGACAAGCCTACGACGGTTACATCAAATGTAAATAAAATTTCTATAACTTTACTTGGAAGAAAACTGTTAGGTTTTACTTGACTGAATGTTAGTTTAACTCATTTTAGATCTAATGAAATAAACGAATGATTCTCAAAAAGCAAAATACGACAGAGTAAAAAAAAAGTATTCGTTAATTAAAAAATCAAGGCAATCCCTCGTCAGAATCCATTAATCACTGAAGTGTCTCCAGTCCTTGACGCTGAAAAATCCGGGACTGCATCTGTCGAGCACCCTCAGATATTTCGAAGCGAATTGGCACAATTGCAAGCTGTAACTAAAGGGGAAACTGTATAAATAGATAAAGCCGCTTTTTAATTATTCAAATGATGTCCCACTGCCGTAACGCGAATCGGGCTGAAAATTCAATTTGCTTCAAACTGAAATTGCTCTTAAACTTGATGTCTTTGAGCTCATTTCGCTTTGGTAACGATTTTAAATGGAAGTGGGTCCATTTCCTTTTGCGATATTGGTACTTTATTAAAGCTTCTGCCAGTTTGAGCGTGCAGTTTGGTAGTCATAACGTTTTGGACAATTTGGTGCGACGACAAAAAGATTGGATTGGGTATGCTAATGGGCGCATTTCAATGATGCTCATGCCTTTTATGGAAGGTTAAAATGGTTTACAGTATTTATTTAAAATATTTACAATGTGAATAAGATCGGGTTTATTCCACCTAACTATTAATATCAAGATTTAAATGATTTTTGAAAGGATTATTGAGTATATAAGTTTTTTTTTAATGAAATATTTTAATGAGGCTTCGGTGTATCCTTGATGACTATGCCAGCCTCGTAAGGTATGTCATGTTGTTTAAACTGACTTCTAGCGAAGTGACAACTGTGTGAATCTGTAAATTCTTTTTGCCTTAACCGACGCCGGCTCTCCCAATATGATGTTAATTTCTCCGACACTTCGCCAGTCCTGAGAAAGAAGTCTTCTCCTAAAGTTTTCATTGCAACTATATTCCCAACGGAGATGATAACATAACCATCTTGCAGCGGTCACAAAGTGGGGAAGTTTTCTTTTTTATAAGAAAATAATAATTGTTTAAAAGGATATGTCTCGATCGAATCCTAAATACAGCTACTAAAAGACATCTAGAGCAGCTGGCATAGTAAAAAAAAAAATTGAATGAAAAATTAGAAGACTGGCATAAATGATGCTTCTTAGAAGTTTCATGTATCCAAACGCTGACTCCACTGACTGACGTGGATTGATAATAATAATAACCAAAGGATTTTTATTTTATAATTACTATCTAATAAGGATTGATTGCAAATTTAATAAATTATATATTAGTACTATGTAAAACTAAATCGACGGGTGAAATGGTATTTGTTTTAAGCGACATTTTTTGGTGATATAGTAATATATCACCAACATAACATATACATAACATCATATATCATATACATAACTCAAAGGTGACTGACTGGCTGACTGACTGACTGACTGACATAGTGATCTATCAACGCGCAGCCCAAACCACTGGACGCATCGGGCTGAAATTTGACATGCAGGTAGATGTTATGACGTAGGCATCCGCTAAGAATGGATTTTGATGAATTCCACCCCCAAGGGGATAAAATAGGGGATGAAAGTTTGTATAAATCTTCTTATATTTTCATCTATAATATAATATAATAGCTTCATCGTTTTAGCGCCTAATGACAGATTAGGCCCTAATTTTTTACACACGCAACAAGAGTAAAGCCACAAAAACTATATCTAATTAATTATAATACTTCTTAACGCGAGCGAAGCCGCAGGCAAAAGCTAGTATATATATATATATATATATATATATATATATATATATACATATATATACAGAACCAGCGTTTTTTACTGATTCCAAATATATATGTATATTTTACTATTTCACCAAAAAATGTCGCTTAAACCAAATAGCCTTTCACCAGTCGAAATAATTTTGATTTGTTCAAGCATATTTACAATGTAATAAACATTTCGTTTGTTTGCTGGTTAGGCAGACTTAAAGACATCATTGTATAATTACATAATTTCTATAAGTATGTAATAGTTAATATTTTATATTAAATATCACGGATTTTATTTTCTTTTTTATGGGTCACCATTAGCTTCACCTGTCTATTAAAACAATAATTGAGATTATAAGCAGAAGGTCCCTGTTAATATCAAGGAAGTGTTATTTCTATGAATATTTATATTACATTAACATAACTTGATTAACTTGCAACGTCTTCTCCTATATCGTAGTTATTAATGATGTTATTCATAACAGCATTAACAAATACATTCAATCGTCTTCAAACCAACAACATTTAACTAAATTCCTGGTTTGTGTGTGCTTAAAATTGAATAGTGAAATTTCTACGTTTCACAGAGAAACACGACGTCGGAGTATGAGAATAGGATTTGCTCCAACTAGAAGGGATTTCGAACGAGATTAGGCGATATAGTAGAACTTGCTAGCTGGACCTTATTTGATATACACTCACATTGGTTTCTATATTTCTATAGTTCCTATTGTTTATTGTGATCCTATTAAATTACTTGTGCATTTTTTTTTACACTGGCTCGACATAGTGACTACAGAGTACCTGATGGTAAGTACAGTGTAGTCCAAAAATGAAAGCGACTATCAAAGGATGAAAATCCATTGATAGTCTACATCGCCATGTCGGCCCACATATACCACGACTGAAGGTCTCTAGGTATATGAGCTACTGGGTATACACAAGCTGATCCCAAAACGCGACAAGCCGAAACTGGTCGCTATGACGGGCTTTACACCTATGCACTGTGGTCACGATCCAGACGGGCACCGGGCGCCCTACCACCTCGCTGCTGCTCGTTTAGCACCACCCAGGAGTCACGTGTAGGGAAACTAGGGTAAAGCCTACGGACGCGAGCAGCTTCGACTCCCAAAGTCGAAGCTGATGCTCTTCTTTTGAAGTAAAAGATTTTTTTTAGTATTATTGAAACATCCTTTTAAAAAGAAGACCATAAAAAGGTTTTACTATAAATATTCACTAAAAACATAATAATAATTACTAAGAATTATAATGAGAGTTAAAACTCCAATCAGACCCATAAAGTTACAAAAGTTTATAAATTCTCTAAATATGACGTAATGGAGGACACATTGTACTTCGGACAGCAGCGGTAAACCATGAAGACTGACGCCATAAGCCGTTTGTCACGTGCGGAATTAATACCTACTATAGTTATAGGAATCTTTTTGGTTATGTGGTCATCCTGTATTTAATCATTCTTATTTAACAACGAAATTGTCTACTAATGTAGTTTTGAGTACGAGGAAGTGCGTGTTTTCCAAAAAGAACTTTTTATCCAAGGTTAAATTTAGTTGCAGTAAATTTTTGGTACCATTTTGGGACGGGTTTATTAACATCTTTTATTCACTCTGGACTGAACTACACTGATCTGTTTGTTTCTACGGCATGATATGTTTTGGCCTGGAGGCACCTGTAAAACTTCACCAGGAGAGGAGAACGGGCATTTAAGGTGCTAAGGTGGCGAGTTTTATGGGTTGGTTGCATCGCAAAGATCTCAACTTGAACGATTATTAATGAAAAACGGTTATTAGTAATCTAATAGTCTTACAGAAGCCACTATCTTGAGAATAAACTATGACACAATTGATAAGATGCCCGGCGGGTTTGTACTCTTATGTGGTAGGCATTCCAGCTGCTCGCACGAGGTGATTCGCCTCCTTTTTTGCTACAAACGGTATAGGAATGGAATTCGCATCCTGCGTCTGTTTTTCTAACATTTTACGACATGAGTGTGCTCCATTATCGGCCACAGCATCACTTTCCAGGGGGTCAGTTTGAGATCAACCGCCAACCAGTGTGTTATAAAAAAAAGAGAAATGCCTAAATAAACTCAAGGTTGCGTTGAAGTGCAAAACGTGATCATTCATCTCCTTAGCTTCGTTGCTGGTGATGATCAGTAATAGGGTGGTGAGTGGTGACCTGTCGCTGCCGGCGCTCGATCGTGCGATGGTCGCCAGAAACAGGGCATGGCAAGCGGTTGTCATTTATTGTGAGAGAGTTAGAGAGGGATAGGGAGGTAATTGCCGGCCGCGATAACCCGATCCGTCGCCCACGCAGAACAGGACGAAGGAGGAGAGCCTTTATCGCAGGCCTTCCTCCGTAACTGGAAGGACGCCTGGGCGGCGTGCTTGAGGGAGCGCGTCGCCTAGCTTGTCCAGGCGAGAGCGGTGTGTGACGTGTTCCCGCACACCGCTCCAAGACTACTTATGAGGAGAGCGATGGGTGGCTCTTTACTTAGCCCCTCGTAAACACAGAGGTGAGGCCTACTGAATAGGCCAGACGTCGTCGCGGGCCGGAGAAGTGGACGCTGCTGTGCCTCCGATCCCGGCTAGACGGAGCGAAGGAACACCCTGGGGGTTATAGTTGGTGCAAGTCCGACACAGCGGGGGGCGACCCTCATCGCCCCCTGAGGTCCGTCAGGGATTTCCCTCGGGTTACAAAAAAAAAAATTATCAGTAAAAATAATGCACATAGAAGTGGTGAAAATAATAAATTAAGAATTTCCTATTAATGCTGACGTATTAGAAGATGAAAAAATAGACGTGAAAAGTGTATATGGCAGTCGTTCAATGCCGGATTCAAAAATATTACTACACGGTTAAGCAAAACTAGATTCCCAAGGCCCGGTATTGGATTACAAAGTGACGTTATTGGTCGTCCTATAGCAAGGCTTGGTCCGGGGGACTAGATTATTTCTCTGAACGCTGCAATAGCGACAGCCAGCGACGTTCGGAAATTAATAGCATTTCCCTCCGATGCAACGTTACCGGTATACAATCCGTGATACAAGGGTATTAAATAACATAGATTGTTAACAACGTTTCGCTTTGATTTAAAGTATTGATCGACTGATGTTGCTAACGTTATAATTTCTCAAGTTTGTTATAATAATATGTATTACAATTTTAATTAATAAGAAAGTGCAAATTTTTATTAGCCAGTGAAATAAATTAATTATATCTAGAAAACTTATTGGTGGGTAAAGTAATATTTTTATAAAAAAAACTATAATCATACGTTCTCAATATAGAAAGTTATTGATTTAGCCTCGAAATGAAATATTTATTTACTTCGTGAATTCTTAGTTTCCTTTTTATAATAAACTAGCTGTCCCGGCAGACCTTGTTCTGCCCTATTGCTCTAAAACAAAGTCACATTATTTTTTTAATGTTAATAGCTTCCCCGTCAGATTTCATTCTGCCAAAACCTATTGGCATATTGGCTGTTTTTTGAAAATTGTTTGAAGGAACCTGGTCTTAATGCTATATGTATAAAAATTGACAAATATGGACATTAATATTTATACGTCACTCAATTGTTTTGCCTTCCCGGAACCCGTCCACTGACATTTAAACTTTATGGCATGGTGTTAAAGTTCAAATTGACTTTTAAATTATTATTACGAATTTATTGTATGAGAATATAGAAAAGTGTTGTTTTTAGACTTTTTTAGACATTTTTTTTTAATTTTTCCCACCGTAATAACCTTCCCCAGATTTCAACAAAAAAGAAATCAGCCAAATCGGTTCAGCCGTTCTCGAGTTTCGCGCTTATCAACACATTTAACGATTCATTTTTATATTATAGAAAGAAGATTTATTTGAAATCACTTTAGTATTTATTATGTGTTCTCGAAAAATCACACAAAATTAAGATAACATTAATTTGTTTAAATTCTATAATACTATTCTCAAATATCCTATTTTTTTATAACTTTAGTTGGCAATAAGTAGATGGACCGACCCACCTATTGGTATATAGTTACTTTAGCCAATTACAACTGCTACACAAAGAGCTTTGCTATTGCGTTGCGATCAAGAATAACATTGTTTACTAACTTCTTGAAGAACGACATATCATAGTTCTGAGGAAAACTGTACCCGGTAACTTATAGAACACCACTAAAGTACACGACAAAACTGCTCTAGAGAATCACTGCGTTATTGCAGTTCTGTAAGACCTTAAATATGGGAATGTGTCAACGACCAACAACGAGTTGTACGTGTTTGAAATGGCGCTGAAGATATCAAGTTGAATTGTTCTTCAAAACACTCCCTATTGATTTTGTAATAAACCAATAGGGTTTGTTGGTTTTTCCAACGCCTCACAGCCACTTCAGCTGAATTATTATAGTTTTAGTATTACGCGGGCCGGGATAAGTTATTGACTTATGCCGTTGCACAAAATGCACCCTCGTGGGCGGGATGATTTATAATACAGTTAAGATTTCGATATTTGAGACAATTAGAAGAGGTACTTACCGTAGGCAGCGGGCACTTCACAAAATCACTCACTTTGTATTTGTTTGTATGCGAATGTGGAGTATGGTTTGAGAAGGATTTGTGTGTGTTGCGAGTTTGAAAGATTTATTAAATGCGATCGTAATGTAGAAAAAAGGATGCGATGTGATGTGTAGTTTAAAATGCGAGAGCGTTAAGAAGTAAGTAATGTACACCAGATGGCGTTTGCGATTAAGTGCGTTTACATTTTTATTAATTTTAATGCTCTGGGGTTACGCCGTTTGGCGTGACTAATTATTTTAAACTCAGCCTTCAAATACTGCATCATCCCCCACAGTTATTGGCCCCCTTCTTTTTTTAATGGTATTTAAAATACATACTAAATCAAGAAGTATACAACATTGCGCAGTTTTTGTAAATGGTATAGCTCAAAATTGCAACTTCAAGCACTTTCGTGTAGAATATACCCAATGTTTCGAAGAATGTTTTATTCTTAATTTCTGCTACAGTATAATCTAATACAAAAAAAAAAACTGTATCCATTAGTTACCGTATATTTCTGTCTTTGACTTGTCTATGTTATCATTATGTTATGTTATGTCATCATGTTATTTATCCTATTATCATAACTATGCCATTACACGTCTTCATGTGTTCCGCGTGATCTTCGCTTTTTATTCTCGGATAATGTTGATCCATTATTTCTTCTAAAATATAATCTTCAATCAAAAACCGTTTCATTTTTTAAGGATTATGTACAATTTTACAATAGTAATGTGACATTATAATCATTTTAATTTAAGGCATCTAGTTTCAAAATCCACTATAACATATTTTTTTCAAATCCCATAAATTTATAAAAACTTATAATTATTCTTTGACTTGACTATCACATTCTTATAAGGTATTTAAAGTATTATTCTAGAGTGAAAAAGTAAAAAAGAAAAAAATCATATATAACATTTGCTTTGATAAAAACATTTCAAATTATTATTAGAACTATTAAGTAATTTTGTACGAAAAATCGTTTTAGCGGGTTTTGTAACTAGACCCCTCATTTATGTGTGGTTTTTGTTTTTTATCTTGATCTTTATTATCGGATAATTTTGATTCATTATTTCCGCCAAAGCATAATGTTACATAAACGGTATAAAGTGCTATAACCATGTTTCTCAACCCCAGTTCAAGTCGAGACACCGTAGCAATTTTCCTCTTTCACTTAACATGCCGGCTAAAGTAAGAATACACTCTTCCAGCCAATGTAGCTTGTATTATACAACCTGAATATAATAAAAATCTTTAGACATTTTCTAAGTTAACTCTGTCTTAGAATTTTAGATTAAATTGGTACGAGACGTTTAAAAATTTTTATACGGAAATCTTAAGCGCTCTGGGACGTAATTTAATTTTTAATCTAACATGTTCCGTTGTTAAAGTTTAAAATAAAGAAAAAATATTATCTGATAAACTACTAATTGTTTGAAATTTGTATATCACGTTTAATGACTCTACAACTGTTGTAGTAATCAAATTCTTAATAGATGATAACATACTGGTGAACTAATTTATGATAATCACAGATTAGATGATTAACGCCCAGTTTCTGAAACTGTCAAAAATTATAAAATGCTATTGAAATATAATGAATTGTTTTATACGCTTGACGATTCATTAATGTCTAAAAGAGATGTTTCAGGAGCTTTTTTGAAATGGCGTAAATGATGAAATTTATTAAAACTTGAGCCGTTCGCGCGTCGCGCGGTGCAGTTATCAAATTAAGACTGGTGTGGTGAGGGGCGAGCGCCGTATGCCTCGCCACTGCCCGCACGCATTATTATTACCTGTGTGCGCTACAAATTCTAGTAAAGTATTTTACCCATTTCTGGAAAAGGATCCGAAGATACTAAAAAAATTACAGCTCGCAATTGCTTTTTTCATAATCAGGTTTTGTTTTCTTAGAAAAATCTCCGTAATATCTAATTATTTTTTTATTTAAGAAAAAGAGCAAAATGATATTGCTTCTCAATTGTTAGCGAAGAAATAATCCCGTGGATTCAGCCTCTAAAGTCTCAACTGTATATATTAACAGATAAATGTAAAACGATTGTTTAAATTCAAATCTCTCAAACTAAATCCGATGGGAACAATAACAGAGTTAAATCCATCCTCGAATGGATGAGAACAGAGCCCTTGGAAAAGTTTCGCTCTAAAAACACACCAACTGGATCCAGATGAAACACAGAGACACTGTTTATATTGGAAAAGTTGTTTGCGAGAAATTCTACTGGTGCACAAGTGTATATTAGTTGTTTTCGTGGCTCGTGTTTACAAAGAATTTTATCTGCTTTTGTAAACATATGTGACATATTTCATTGTACATTATCAAAAACACTATAACTCGAAATAAGTTATTATGAATCTCTCATAACGAATACAAAATGTATAAAGATTTTAGACTACAGTGCATCTTTGGTAAATACAGTGTAGTCCAAAAACGAAAGCGACCTTCAAAGGATGAAAATCCATTGATAATCTCCGTCATCCAGTGGCGTTCATCTCATACAATGTAGCGGTGATTTATGTCACGCTATGATACTTCCTCCCTCTTTTATATAACTGGTATTTACATATAACATATTTTGAAGGAGTTACGCTAGGGCTTACAACTCTCCACAAATTCGAGAAACATCTATATGCGCGGCGTAGATTAATTATCGTACTGCCCCAGACAATCGCATTTGTGATTGCATCGTGGACCCGGATTAGAATAACCGGGTCTTTCCACGTTCCCTTAAAAGGAACTGCACTTGCTTGCGGGAGCCTGGGAGCGGCCAGGAGCATATGTGACATATTTCATTGTACATTATCAAAAACACTATCACTCGAAATAAGTTATTATGAATCTCTCATAACGAATACAAAATGTATAAAGATTTTAGACTACAGTGCATCTGTGGTAAATACAGTGTAGTCCAAAAACGAAAGCGCCCTTCAAAGGATGAAAATCCATTGATAATCTCCGTCATCCAGTGGCGTTCATCTCATACAATGTAGCGGTGATTTATGTCACGCTATGATACTTCCTCCCTCTTTTATATAACTGGTATTTACATATAACATATTTTGAAGGAGTTACGCTAGGGCTTACAACTCTCCACAAATTCGAGAAACATCTATATGCGCGGCGTAGATTAATTATCGTACTGCCCCAGACAATCGCATTTGTGATTGCATCGTGGACCCGGATTAGAATAACCGGGTCTTTCCACGTTCCCTTAAAAGGAACTGCACTTGCTTGCGGGAGCCTGGGAGCGGCCAGGAGCATCGCCCCCTGCCTCGAGGACTGCGAGCCCCGGCGTGTCTCGCCGCGTTCGTCCCAGGGTCGCCGACCTGCGACCGTACCAGCCTAGGGGTCGCCTGAGTCGCCGATTCCTCTGTTAAGTCCTCTGTTCCTTTTAAAGCCAAAAGGAACAACAAGCACACCCGAATCCACCGCTCACATCTTTTTCGCGAGTCGCGTATTATTATTTCCAATTTTTTAATAAATTTTATGTAACAGGTTTTGGTTGTTTTTATTTAACGAGCTAGGCCCTTCAGGCACCTACCCTGTTACAACAAGTATAAAAGCAATGCTTGTCCTACGCTCTAGGAATATCTAATTCTAATGTTATGAATTATAATCAATCAACAATAATTTGCTTTTTCTAAATAACTTATTTTTACGCCATCTATCGACCGATTGAGAAGTATTAAATAAAACATTCTAAACAAATATGGCGAAAAGTGACTCAGGCCCGCGCGAAAAGCAGAATTAACCTTTGCTTTTTTTCCCATACAAAATGTGTGGGTACGTACTACCAAAACTGCTAGGTACCTAGCAAGTTTTATAAGGCCAAGACAAGCAAGCTTTTGAATAAAAAAAGTAATTTTATAATGTTTTATACAAATAAATAATAGTTAAAAATAAGTTTTTAGATTTTTTAAACATTATATTCTGATTTTGATTTTGTATATTAAATTTAGAAAAAAAAAGTATTTAATTACAATTCCGTAGTCGGACTGTTATGACAGTTCGCCATATTGTGTATTGGTTTCAGTGTTTCCACTTTTAGGGATTTTTTCCATTTTAGGGAAAAAAGCTTAGGGATATCATCAATCTCATCGTGACGTTACATCAGGTGATATTGAGGTCGCATGCAAGCCTGTCTGTAATAAAAAAAAAACAAAATGCCAGCTAAACTTTATTTGAATAAAATATTAAGCTTGAAATATGTCAAATGATTTGTTGTACTTTATTTTAATTATGCTCCCTAAATCTACGAATTTCTAAAACTTTTTCGGCAGAATTCCTAAATATACTAGGGAAAACCAAAATCATAAGTGAAAACATTGTCGTACAGTGGTACGTATTTCCATATTATTCAATTATCTCTGATAATTACTTTCCAATTATAGTGTTCTGTAGTTTTATACAAATGAATAATAATTACAAATAAGTCATATGATTTATTAAACATTATATTCTGCTTTCAGTGACAAATATTAAATTTTGAGAAAAAAAAGTTTTATGTACAATTTTCGTAGTCAACAATTATAAACAGTTAAAAATGTATGAGTACGCTTCTGGTCGTGTTATGTTTTTCATCAAATTTGATTGTTTCTGTTGATTTATTTCGAATTATCATGGTTTATATTATTTAGTATACGAATTATGGAAAGATTCTTATATGAAATTAGTGGTCGGAAATTCTGCTTCCCGAAATTATTAATAAAATAACCCATTTTCACAGTTATCTTATAATTTAAAAAAATATTTAAAAGGACAGTGTATTTCTGAATTTTATGTATCATAAAATCAGGTACAGGTAACACGAAATTTTTGCTTGAATTATTTTGATAATATTAATTAGATGGTTGTTTTTTTTTCATTAAAATCGCTTATTTTATGTTTTCTATATTTTAGTAATAATAATTGTAATATATAGCCACTTTATATCCCTTTCGGGGTGAGCAGAGATACATTAGTGACTGTATCCACTTTGCACTTGTATGTCGTGCTCAACGTAACCTATAGCGAAGCTGAATGCCGTTTTTAGGGCACTCACACATGATATGTTTCTAAATGCAATTTTTTTTTATGGAATTACATGTCATGCTGATTTCCTCGCGATGTTTCCTCCACCGGTCAACATATAGTGCTTAAATCTGTACTTAATTTTGTAAAACCTAGAGGTACAAGCCGGGATTAAAACCTAAGACCATCCGCGTTTCTGCGCATTGATTTCTCTTTATCCACTAAGCCATCATCGTAGCTGCATTTTATTTCGTAATAATAAAGGCAATTGGAATGTTGCGGGATATTACGATTTAAATAATTTTCATAAAGCCGTGAAAAAACATGACCTGATAAAACTATATATTTTCGGGTACACACTAAATTATAAGTGAACCAAGAATATTGCTTGGATATACCGACCGATCAAACAGTGAAGTACACACACACACACACACACTAATTTCACTCCACGACACCGGCGTCGCCGGCGGCGCCGAAGAAGGATAGTTCAGTCAACTGCTGCTAACCGGTGCGTTTTCGCACCTAGGCGCAGTTCTACTCCGACGCAGCCTTGAGTTTCTTTCGGTGTTTCTTCTCAAGGTAGTCACTTCCGAAAGGCTGGTAGATCACCCGTAGGGTTAGTACTTTATTTGGCTGGCGGTCCAAGTCGAGGTTCGTACCCACAGGGGTGCCCTTGCATTGCCACCCAACCCAAAAATTTCGCTGGCTGAGCACCTTCTGTGTTCGCCCCCTAAGCCCGGTTGAGCTGAAAATGCCTTTCCCGGCAATCAGTAGTTAGTCCGCTTCAAAAAAAATTGCTTGGATATGTTTTGGCTAGGTTTATCACGCCACTAACTTAGTGCAAGGCGCGAAGCTCCTGTGTAGCACTAAGCTGGTGAGCTGTAAAAGACCCGAGATAAGTTTTTTACGGATTGCTTACCTTGTTTCAGAATTCAGTGCACGCCACTGCCGTCATCATGTCGGCCCGCATATACCACGACTGAATGTCTCTAGGTATATGAGTTTCTGGATATACACAAGCTGATCCCGAAACGCGACAGGTCAAATCGAGTTACTATGACGGTCTTTATACTTGTGTACTGAGGTCATGACCCAGTTCGGGCAATCGCCTCATTACCAAATATAGTATACTGACATATCGTTAATAAATCTACTATGTACTGCTTACTTGTGATTATTTGATATTAGTAGTCTTTTTCAATAGTAAAAAAGTCCATTTATCTATTGAAAAAAAAAATTGCTATTTTTATCTTAAATAAAATCTTAAATCGTCCTTTTCTTTAGAATTTTGATCATCATCATCATCAGCCTATCCTAGTCCACTGCTGGACAAATGCCTCTCCTAACAAGTGCCATTGAGCCCGGTTTTCTGCTTTTTTCATCCAATCTTTCCCGGCCATCTTTCGCAGGTCGTCGCTCCACCTTAGGGGGGCTTCTCACGCTACGTCTGCCGATCCACGGTCTCCACTCAAGAACCCGCCTGCTCCAACTACCATCGGTTGGCATATACGCCCTGCCCACTGCCACTTCAACTTGCTAATACGAAGAGCTATGTCGACATTACGGACGTTATCCTTCAAAGAGATGCCCAACATAACTCGCTCCATCGCACCTTACACTGGTGGACTTTTTTTTGGTAACCCAGGGGAAATCCTCATGGATCATCAGGAGGTGGTGGGAGCCGCCCCCGATATGCCGGACTCCTACGGATTAAAACCCCTGAGGTGCTCCGAGGACTTCGAAAAGGGCTGGTGCTGTGGCCTGTGGGCTCCTCCACATATCGGGAGAGGCAAAGCCTCTCTACCACCGCCTAGTGGTGTGTGGGAACGCGCACGCCACCACTGTAGCTTTCAGGTCAAGCAACGGCCCCCTCAGGCTCGCTGCCCGACGCTCCCCTTGGGGAGAAATTCTTCAGCAGCGACGGAGTTGCCGCCACTGGAGAGGCCTCTTTTGGCACAGGCCCTACCGTCTCCACCGGCATATTGAAACCGGCGGGTGAAACAGGTGGACTAGCCCAATGGTTAGTGTCCACACGTTTCGGCTCCGTACGTCAGAATTTTGATGTTAATATTTCATTACACTTAGTAGCTTTTAAGTATTTTCAGCTGCTAATTAATAAGCAAATATTAAACTTTTTATTAAACGTGGGAGAGCATTGACGCATTTGAGTTATTTTCAGATCACAAAATTGAAGCGTAATTAATTAATTTGATGTATTATTAATAATGCTTTTTAGTTAAATATCTTCATCAATTTTAGGTTTCTTCTGGCTTAATTAAAATATTTATAGATAGAAATATGAAGAATTCTGATGAATATTTTGAACGTGTCAAAGTGTTTCATCATCGGCCTCAACTTCCCTTATTACCAGGTGCGATTGAGGTAAAGCGTAAACCAATAAAATTAAATTTTAAAAAGTTAAATATGATATAATTTGATTTACAAAACCTTCCTTGTAGCTCAATTCCTGCGTTGTGTCATCGTAGAATTGAGAGGGATCAACTTTTTTTATTTAAAATTGTTAACGGTCTCGTGGACTCGTCCTATTTGCTTAGTCAAATAGGTTTCAGGTGTCCGCATTCCAATGCAAGAGACTTTTCGCTGTTTAAGGTGCCATTCTTAAGGTCAAACTATGTTAATAATACTTTTGTTTTTCGTGCCTGTGATCTATATAATAAACGTTTTTGCGATATAGATATACTGTCCTGTGCCTTTGGGCCCTTTAAACGAATGGTGAGAAAGAAAATATTAGCCTAAGTTCAATTTTGTTCTATAATGTACTTTTTTTTTAATATAAATGTACTATTTATATGTAACATATATATGTATGTATATTTGATTGATTTTTTTATTGCTGTATGTTTCCCTTTAAAATAAATAAATAATACAAGACTTCAAAAAATTATTTAAATTTTCATTAAGTATTTTTTCTTTGTTCTCAGTGCCTATAACTCAAGTGGTGGCTGTGGCCGGAGAACCAGTCTATCTGCCGTGCGACATCGCGACGCAGGATGAAGATGATGCAGTACTACTAGTCCTGTGGTATAGAGAAGATCTCGGAACTCCAATATACAGGTATACAGTTAATTTTTTTTTATACCGACTCTTTTTTTTATATCTTATAGGCGAACGCTTGACCTCAATCACACCTGGTGGAAGGTGAAAATGAGTCCGATGATGAACCGCGTCCGCCTAACAAATGCCTATTCACTCTTCTTTTAAAGACTCCCAGGTCATAAGATCGCGAAAATATGGCTGCTGGTAGCATATTCCACTCCTTAGCTGTTCGCATGATGAATGTAGAAGCGAATCTTCTCGTGCGGATATAAGGACTCGACACAATGACTGCACCATACCTGATGGTAAGCATGCTGCAGTCCAAAAAACGCCAACGACTATCGAAAGGTAAGAAAAAACCCATCGGTAGTCGCAGCGATCATGCCAGCCTGCACAAATATCTCTTCACGCTACGTTTAAAAGATCCCATATCATAGAATGGAGGGAACACGCTCGCCGGAAGACCATTCCACAGCCCAACGACACGGCAAAAGAAGGAGTTAGAGAACTTCTTTGTCCTGGCCGGGATGTGAGATACCGTATAGCTGTGACAACGCAAACCCGCGCGCGTGGATCTATTCAGGAAGGAAGAGGGTGGAACAAGGTTAAACAACTCCTCAGAACACTCGCCATGACACAGACGGTAGAAAACGCTCAGTGAGCCCACAAATCAAATAAAAGGGACTCCTTAATTTTACCTTTGTACTAGAATCATCAGAAAAATCATCAACCATTATTATCACGTATAACATGAATTAAAAAAAGTAGGATATATTTTCTGCAGCTGTTTTTCCATCATCTTACGATCTAGGAGTTTTAGAAGAAGAGTGAAAGAGCTTTTGTTGAGCAAATGCGGCTTATCGTTGGCCTTAGTTTTTTTCTATCACCAGATCATATAATATACAGTTAATTCAATTTTCATTTATTGATAATACAATAGATATATTTACTACTTTATTCCAAAACAAAAACGCATCACATGATTCGGAGATCGACGTTTGAGGTCCATCAGAATATAAATTACCATTTGGAGTCAAATAACTTTTTGTTATAAAATGAATTAACCGATAATACAACCTTTGAATGATGATGGATAGCAGGCGTTTCGTAACTAGGCTTACTGATGATCAATGGCTTAAAATCCTCGCAAAATGAAGGCCGAAGGAGTGCCAAGAATACCGTAGGTAGATCCGTTGTTCATATATGGTTGATGACATTTGGTGAAGCGGTTAAGATATTTCCGCCTCATATAAATTCTTCTATCACTTCATAAGTTACTTGCGAATGATATAAGGGTAATCTGTGTCTCTAATCTGCGATTTATGGAATGATAAGTTACGTTGATACTCGTTTTGACCAATTTTAAATTTCTCCTAACCGCCAAGCAAATTACGATACCAGCTCATATAGAGGGCTATTTACACGCCTCTTCAACATTTATAAGATCATGAGTAAACCTTGGGCAAGAACGACAAAGCAAGTAGATTTATACTCAGCATTAGATGCTAAAGAAGATAATGATGATAATGATCATGTTTGAATAAAGATTTTATTGTATAAAAAAAATGTAATACAACAAAATTGGGATTACATACGTACAGATCTTGTCTTTCATAGAAACATCTAAATCGTTGATAGAAAGAATTCCTTTGACCGATTGCTTTCGCGGTTCGATGCATTCGGAAAAGTTTTGAATACTTCACCTCGGCACCAATCGAATTGTATTGAATACACGAGCTTTGATTTTATCGGATTTCTAAAAAATAATCTGTTTTTTCGATACCGTTTAGTTTAACAGATTTTTTATCCTTATTCCTTTTATAAACAAAAGTATTAAGATTTCTACGTTTTATGATTAAATACATTTAACAGATTAACAGAAAACCGTTGCATTTTTTTTTTACACTGGCTCAACATAGTGACTACAAACTACCTGATGGTAAGTACAGTGTAATCCAAAAACGAAAGCGACTATCAAAGGATGAAAATCCATTGATAGTCTACATCGTCATGTCGGCCCACATATACCACGACTGAAGGTCTCTAGGTATATGAGCTACTGGATATACACAAGTTGATCCCGAAACGCGACAAGCCGAAACTGGTCACTATAACGGGCTTTACACCCATGTACTGTGGTCGCGATCCAGACGGGCACCGACGCCCTACCACCTCGCTGCTGCTCGTTTAGCACCACCCAGGAGTCACGTGTAGGGAAACTAGGGTAAAACCCACGGATGCGAGCAGCTTCGACTCCCAAAATAAAAACCAAATAAATAAATTAATTAATTGTATGAAGTAATCAAATTACGGGTTAGTTTTTTGCTTTCTCCTTTTTTATTTTTTCACGGGCTACCCACTCTCCCAGTATTACCATGAAAGTTATCACAATTTTATTAAATTTTATTCGGATTTTTATTGCTCTTTAACTATAAAGGGTAATTTAAATAGAATGCAATATTGACACCAAGTAAAGCTTTCACGGATCGGACAGGGTTTCTATTACAGACTGTACATAAATTTACCTGAACCTTGTTGGTCGCGCCAATATTTATTCATTTTTAAATCCACCTTCACTTAGTTTCCTACCCTCATCCTGTCACTTTTTTCCACCGCACGCGGCCGTGACTTTTAGCACGGCCATCATTTTAGTATCGTTCAATACGTCATTCCTGACGGTCGCCGCAAAAGCCGTCAGCACGCAACGCGAGGACACCTCATCGTCCTGTACCTTCTTTTTGTTCGCCCGCTACGCGCACACATCGAGTGTGCCAAAATCATTGTTCGTCCGCATATTATGATGTTGGCGCCACAGCCAGGAAGGAGAGGATAAAGCCGACGTCATCAGAGCCGCGAGGATCGTACGGTCAGTGTGTGTCCTTTATTCCTTTTCTTTCCATTTTAAATACCGCAATACGGTCCACTATTTGCTCTTCTATTGGCGCCTCCACATGTACTTGAGATTAGTCAAGCCAGGTATTGGGCTTGCCCTAAAATATAACGTCATGATTTTATTTTCATGATTCCCAAAATCCTCGAATTCAACTCATTTACATCTTAAATACAACAAACAAAATGAAAACAAAAAAAGTAAATAATACTATAATAGTAGCTTAAAGTCAATGATTACAAGGTAATAAACCTAGTGATAACATATACATATTATAGTAACATAAGGATATACATATCGAGGAGATATATTGTAACATTCCTAATGCAGCTGAAATATTTTCCAAATATATGACAAAAAGATTCCTGTTTGTCCTAAAGGCATCGTGGATGGCAGCATACGATAAAGTTTTGAGTGCATTCGCTTCTTTCTGCATCTCTGAAATGCATCTAATATTGAAATTCTTTGACGTAAAGACAAAAGGCGGCATATATTGTACAGCAGTAGATTTATTGAAATTTTAATATGAATATAGCTTTGTGCCTGCTACTCTTCTCAAAAATGACAAAATATGGAATATGAAAAGAGAAATCGTCGTTTAACTTGGCTCTGTAAATACTATGTATATCGAATTTCATGATAAAAACAGTTCAGTTCTAATAAAGGTATCTGCCGATAGATTACAATCTACTAATAGTCACCATTGCCATGCCTGCTAAAATATACTACGACAATAAACTTGTTGATGTTTTTTTTTTACAAGAGGAAAATCCATCACAGGACTTCCCAGTCGCCTTGAGAGTGACGGCTAGAGGTGTGTCAGACTCCTACTGACTAAAAACCCCTAGATGTTCCAATCGTGCCGCAGAAAACCAGCTGTGCGACCAAACTACGCAATCTGCCGCGGTCAGCATACAGGCGGCCTCAGGTTCCCTCAAATTATGGAGAGTGAGTGGAGTTGACCACCTCCAGAAAACCATCGTAATAGGCATCGTGTGAGAATACTCTCGCCCTGACGTCGTTATTAATGGGGCAGTGGACTCCCTCAAGTAACAGTATCCATGTTAGTTTTAAGGCAGAGGGATGCGCACTGCTCAGGGTGGGGGCCCTGAGCAACTGATTTAGCGGCCCTCGAGAAGTTGGCAGGGCATTGTGACGTGCTCTGCCTAAATACAACGAGCAGTATCGGGGATGGTATCATCTTCCGCCGAGTTTGTGCCCATCGGGCGCGGCGCGACGGGGCTGCGGCGAATTGATTACAGGACCCGCAGTCTCCGCCAATGCGCTGAAGTAGTCATTTTGGGGTTTTTAGTCGGT
This sequence comes from Automeris io, assembly GCA_036320925.1. NCBI lineage: Eukaryota > Metazoa > Arthropoda > Insecta > Lepidoptera > Saturniidae > Automeris > Automeris io. The sequence continues at coordinate 11,813,895 of JAUDJH010000018.1, read as the reverse complement.
ATAAGTCCGACACACTTCAGTCGCTCAACCCCCTTGTGCGGCTGAGACAGTCCTATGAGGATTTTCACCAAGTAAAAAAAAGAGGGTTGCGCAAGTGAGCATGTGCGAAGATCATCTGCCGCAGACTTCTACGTGTCTTGCAAAACATGAAGTCAGTACACTACTAGTGATGAAAATGCCCGGGAATTTTCCCAAAGTGCCCAAAAACTTCCTTGGGAATATTCCCGGGAATTTACGAAATGTTCTCGGAAGTTGTGGGCACTTTGGGAAAATTCCCGGGCATTTTCATCACTATACACTACACTGCACCTAACCAAAGCACATTACAATCCTACAACCGACTACCGCTATATAAAAACAGAGAATGTTCGTCATCAACCAGCCAGATGAAAAGTCTATTCACACTTTCTTTATAGGAGCTAATATCAAAGAAAGAAGGGAATATATAATTACATAGACTGATGATAAGATAGGGGTAAGAATTGGATAACTTTTAAATGCGTGATGGGATGGAAGTGACGGTAAAACTGTGGCTTCGCACAGCAGCTCGAGTACCATGACGTATTTGTACAAACTAGTCGTTGTGATAACTGTCACGCAGCACTGGTACTGCTGCTGTTACTTTTTTTTTTACGCTGGCACGACATAGTGACTACAGAGTACCTGATGGTAAGTACAGTGTAGTCCAAAAACGAAAGCGACTATCAAAGGATGAAAATCCATTGATAGTCTACATCATCATGTCGGCCCACATATACCACAACTGAAGGTCGGGGTAGTCGGGACTGAAGGTATATGAGCTACTGGATACACACAAGCTGGTCCCGAAACGCGACAAGTCAAAACTGGTCACTATGACGGGCTTTACACCCATGTACTGTGGTCGCGATCTAGATGGGCACCGACGCCCTACCACCTCGCTGCTGCTCGTTTAGCACCACCCAGGAGTCACGTGTAGGGAAACTAGGGTAAAGCCTACGGACGCGAGCATCTTCGACTCCCTAGCTATGATTTCATCCACATACTCATTTACTCTTCATCAGAACTCTTTTTGTTTGGTCTATGTAGGCTAGATCCGGTTTGTTTTTAAAAATGTTATCAGATTAATAAAAATGATTACCATGATATTTTACGTTTTTTACCATTAATATGACTGCATTTTGCTCATCTATTTTTTAAACACTACAGAATCCCAGATTGCATACACATTTACCATTTCTTTAATGTTTTAAATGGATTTAATCATAATTACAAAGCAACAAAATTAAAATAACGACTACATTTTGTAATCGTTAATCATTAATCATCCATAAGGATGATATCTCGTTATAGATCGTTATGGATGAGAACAGCCAGAAATAGAGACCAATGGAACGTAATAACCTAAGCCGCGGATGTGACTACAACGGAACATTAACAAATATATATATATATATATAGTACTAATAGAAGAATAATATAGAATATATAGTACTAATAGAAGAATAATATAGAATAAGATGTATAAAAAAGTAGTAGAAATAAAGGCTTATTTTATTTTATTTTTATTTAATCATTAATCAGATTATATTTTGCCCATCTCTGGCATTAGCTACTTTAATAAGTAAAATTATTGTCAACAGCGTGGACGCTCGGGAGCGAGATTTCGGCGTAGCGGAGAGGTGGTCAGACGAAAGCGTGTTTGCCTCTCGGGCGTACTTCCTGCCGGAGAGGCGACCGGCTGAACTGGGGGTAGATCGAGTCAAAGCTTCCGATCAGGGTATCTATCGATGCAGAGTCGACTTCAAGCAAGCACAGACCAGAAACTCTAGAGTCAATCTCACCGTTATAGGTAAGTTAATTGATACAAATGTTTTGATTCAAATATATGAAAGAAAGAAGTAGAAACAAATGAAAGAAGAACGAAAAAGAAATATAGTTTTAATAAATTGTATGCATAAACAGGATATACATATAAAAATAAAGTAATTATAAATTGTGTCGACAATGGTCGTCATTTAGCTTTGTTCCAGAGAACAAGTACAAATTGCTGATTTTTATGAAATTGATACATAAGTGATGTAAGCTTTTTAATTAAAAAAAAAAGAATTTTTAGAAGACAATATCGGGATAATGGTAGGTTATCTTTATCCAGTTAAAATTATAATGAAAGTTTAATCCATTCTTAGGATTTGTTCCTCCCTAGATCATAATAGCATTTTTACTGAAAACTCCACTTCCCCTTAACCAAACTTAAATAATCATGTCGAAAATTAAAGTTAAAATAATATTTACAAGTCCAGATAATCGGACAAAATAAATTCAATATTGTAATAAATTGTTCCAGATGCCATGATAAAAAAAATCCAATTTTTATTGATTTATGCTGTTTCAATATTTATGAAAACTAAAAAGATAAAGCCATAAACTGTCGAAATAAAGACAAAAATACTCTCTCATTTCCCCATAATTTATACTATACAATCGTAATATTTGCATGCAAATAATTCAAAAGGGTATCCCATAAAGCCAGTCCATATATCCGCAAGATTTATATTCCTAGAGCTAGCCGTGTATATAAAATTCTCTGCAGAATCTCTAGGGGTTGGGATGCACTCGGCAACAGTGAATAAGATTATACAGTTCCACGTACACAAAGCGTACCTGCTATGACTGTTGGACTGAATACAAAGGTATATTACCGTACACTCGAGGCCACAGAAATGGTATTCCTTAGAAACAACTTTAAACAAGCTTTGACAATCAATCTATACTAATATTATAAAGCTGAAGAGTTTGTTTGTTTGTTTGAACGCGCTAATCTCAGGAACTACTGGTTCGAATTGAAAAATTCTTTTTGAGTTGAATAGACCATTTATCGAGGAAGGCTTTAGGCTATATAACATCACGATGCAATTATTAGGAGCTAAGAAATAATGGAAAATGTGAAAAAAACGGGGAAAATTATTCATCCTTGAGTGCTTCCATTGCGTGCGCTGCGAAAATGGTTCAAGATACCAAAAATATATGTATGAAAGAATTATTCCTCTTGAAATGATCTAAAAAAATGTCCGCGACAGTATATGTCTATCTTTTAAGATTAAGTCACTAGAACCGTTTTTATGGTAAACATATTTGGTCGAAATTAATGCATTATTTGTTAAGAGTTGTATCAACGTAATAATATTAATCTTTATCCAAATAAATGTGTTGTGGATTAAGAGTATTTAATTGTGAACAAAATTGTCTTTGGCATCACTTAATTTCAATGAACATCTTAGAAGATATTACAAAACCTTATATAGCAAAACAACGTTTGCCGGATCAGCTAGTAGTACAATATTGGCTAAAGGTAATTCAATGTCTCGTTTAATAATAATACGCCAAATATATTACTACATAATAAAGACATTCATTTAATCACGCTACTTTTATATTAAATAATTAAAAATAGTTATGTCAAGAAATTGCGTGTAGACAATTTTAGAGGGGTTAGGGAGATTGCATGAACTGGGTCTTGAATACAGTACTCAAGTGTAAAGACCGTCATAGTGACTCACTTTGGGCTTTCGTCCTCTGGGATTAGCTTGTGTACGTGTAGTAGCCAATATACTTAGAGATCTTCAGTCGTTGAACTGACTGACGTGACGAAGAAGACTGTCAATGGATTTTCGTTCTTTAATAGTCGCTATCGTTCTTGGACTATACTGTAGACACTACTTCGACCCAAAGCAAAAAAAAAATCAATATTTTTAAAGTTTGTGAAGATAAACTGTATACCGATCTCGAAAAAAAAAGTCTCTTACAATTTAAGATCCTAATGTTAAGGAATAAGCTATTGAATTCCAGAACAAATTCACGAAAGAAGGTTTTAAAATACAAAAAAAAAATTAACGTTCAAATTTAATGCTAGTATAAATAAATTTTCAATACAAATGTAATGCAGGGCAGTGTAAAACGACGAAGTGACGCGTTTAAACATTTATTGTTGAACCAGCAATGTATTACACAGTCAACGTTAGAGGGGACCAAATGGTATCGTATTCGTTTAGCAGTTAAAATCGTAAACGTCTTTGAATTTTACAGTATTATAAACCACCAGCCTAGCATATTTATTGAGATTCCAATTTTAGCAGAGTTTTACAGATTCCATCGTACATTTTATATTCACTTTTTAAATCATTGAGAGAGCAGAGGTATATTACCCAGTCATTAAAAAACGTGACAGTATATTCTTTGTCCTTTGCAATATGTACAAGCCTTGTTTTATGTGAAAGTAATTCCAAGATTCCGCAAACTCGGTTAGGTTCTTCCACTCTTGTGGTGGATATTTTGTCTTGGTGTAATTGTGATTATTAATTAAGTCAATACTTTTGTATACGAGGACATAAATTTTAGAAATAATTTCAAAGTTATTATACCAACACGTACAGGCGTGCCTTTTTTTGGTAACCCGGGGGAAAATCCTACAACGGACCATCAGGGTCACTGTGAGGGCAGCGACCCCGGTGTGTCAGACTCCTACTGACTAAAAACCCCCGGGGTGTGCCTCTAATCACTCCACCCAGGCCTGAGAAACCAAATTCGTCCGGTCGCCCGGGGAGCGAACAGCCTTATTCAGGCTTCCTCTCTGGGAGGAGTGAGTATAAAGAGCCCACGCCTCCAATACCTCTTTCATAGGCGGCGCGCACCACCGCCCTCTCATCCGGGCAGCGATCTCCCTCAAGTCTACTGCCCGGCTATTATCACCGTGGGATGTCACGCTCGCTCTGAGCTCTGAGTAGAGAAGATGTTCGCTCTCTGACCCTTTCGGCGGCTTCCTTCTGCTTCATAACCGCTTCGCAGAAGGCAATTACCTCTCTCGTACAGGAGTGACTGTTTCAACTAAAACCTAAGATATGAATGATCCTTCTAATGCATTAAAACCTTTACTTTATATTTATTGCTATTATTATGATGATGAGTGAAATTTTACAATATCTTTTAAAGATCAAGCAAAATGATCTTCACTGTGAGCCTTAAATTTTTGAATCAATTTTAATAAACATAGATGAAAATGGAAAAATAAGATTTTTTATCAACAAAGTCACGGGAAGAAGTTAGTGAAAATAAATATAAAGGAAGACAATAAAAAAAGCATTTCAATCGGAAGGTATTTGCATAGAAATCACCTGTTTGAAATGTTTCCGGAAAGTGGGGAGTGATGGAATAACAACTTTACTCTATCGTTTCTTGTTACGCAGGTTGGATTCTTTTCAACGCTTCTCATCAACATAATGGCCTTAAAGGGTTATTGGGAAAAGATTTTCATGTTCAAAATGTTCGTTCAATAAAGATTTCCGAAATTTTGCGATTTATTTCAAGTTTCTATTTAATGTTTATTATTAATGCTTATTCTGACAATTTAACTATACTAACACTTTTAGTTTACTTCAAAGTAGATAATGTGTTGTCAGTACTTCTCAATTCTAATATCCTAAACCTAATGAAAAGCTGTAATCGTGATATATATTAAAGAAGTACATGGAAAGGGTTTTTTTTTAAATTATTCTTTTATTTAGTAGTTTTTATTCCAGCGAATATATCAGCCCTATATATCAGCCTCACCCCAACCTACGTCCTTACATCTTAGGGGAGTCGCGGATGAGTAAGCGTCACCATCTGGCATGGAGAGGATAGTGTAGTAACAATTGATCATACATCGTTACTTGCTTTTGAAAATTTGTCTGTGTTGTCCCCAGTGCCTCCAAGCAAAATGGTGATCACAGACGATAAAGGTGATGTGAAGCAAGCTATAGTTGGACCCTACGTAGAAGGAGACACCTTTACTCTAAAATGCGACGTATCTGGCGGTAAGAGTTTCTAGCTATTCGTTTGTATTCCCTTACATACAACACAAAATGTTAAATAAAAGTGTTTGTAGCGTAATACATTGTTTTATTACCATGACAGTTTTTATGATTGATCATTGACATCGAATCTCATACTATAATATTTAAAAGTGTTGTATACAAAAAGGTCTAATAATGTAATATAAACATGTAAAATAAGTATATATCACAAACCAATAAAAACAAGATTTCAAGCTTCTTAAAAATAATAGCCTGTTTACACAGACCCTTGTAAATATTTATTAGATCAAGGAAATTAATTAAGACGATTCTCGTGCCGTTTCGTTTTCTTGTCCTTTATGAATTTTAAAAGAGAGGAGCTCGGGGCACTGTTTGTTAGGCGATTTCTATGTCAATTAGAAAAGTTCGAATTATATTTTTAATTCTAATATCTGAATTGCCTTGAGCGTGCTCTTGTTTATTTTACCTACAACAATACTTTGAAATCTTTATATTATTTAATACAATGACATTAAAAAAATAGTCCCTAGTACTATCATATTTAGTCAACAGTAAATTTTATCAGATCAGTACAAAGTAACTCGATTTACCTGTTTCTTTCTGATTTTGTCATGTTATTGACATATATACTTTAGGGTTGAAAGAAAGAAAAACATTTATTTGGTTCAGAACATACAAAACAGAAAAATAGGTTAATCATGGCAAAAAGCAAAATGAAATACTCTGCGTCTTGATGATGCACAGAAAAGAAATCACCTCAGCAAAAGCTGGGTGACCAGAGTATGCGGCGAACGAGGTTAGTTAGATAATGAAAAAATAATAAATGTAACTTTTCGATTCAGGTCGCCCAAGACCCTGGGTAAAATGGTACAGAGATGAGATGGAAACTGACACGCCAGCGACACCTCTGTCTGGAAACGCAGTGCGAGGAGTATTTAGGGTTGGCCCATTAACCCGAACTGACGTCCGAGCAGCGTTGACATGCCGTGCATCAAATCATGCAAGAGCACACCCTATTGAAACCACGCTCACTTTAGATATGAATTGTGAGTATAATGCTTTATTAAAACTTCGCAAACCTATTTTGTTAAATTTATCTTCTCTGTCCGTCATGGTGAATGTTTTGAAGACCGGAGAATAATTCTTTTTTTTTACACTGGCTCAACATAGTGATTACAGAGTACCTGATGGTAAGTACAGTCAAGTCTAAAAACGAAAGCGACTATCAAAGGATGAAAATCCATTGATAGTCTACATAGTCATGTCGGCCCGCATATACCACGACTAAAGGTCTCTAGGTATATGAGCTACTGGATATACACAAGCTGATCCCGAAACACGACAAGCCGAAACTGGTCACTATGACGAGCTTTGCACCCATGTACTGTGGTCGCGATCCAGACGGGCACCGACGCCCTACCACCTCGCAAAAATTCGCCTTTCTCTTCTCAAAATTTAATCGTGCTAACTGATATTCGTGGCAACAATTCTATTATATTTTTAAAGTAACATAGTTACACTAAAATTTATTTAATTATCCTCTAATTTGGTATGTTTATTATATAATTTTGATAAGTTCATAAGTGACAAACCTTTTATCACATGGAAAGCTCTTTAATAGTTGTTTTTATGCATGCTGATCAAGGCATCTACTCATATAGACAGATACATAAATACCCAGGGGCAATATACATTCAATACACCCTGATTCTCAATAACACGATCGTATGGGCTGAAATGATCATTAGCCGCTAAAGCATATGAAAAATAAATGTCCAATTTTGCAGTTCCACCGCTTTCCGTCCACATATTGGGTTCCAATCAACCACTGTCAGCTAGCAGAAGATACGACCTCCTCTGCCAAAGCTCCGGTTCCAGACCGCCTGCTTCTATCACCTGGTGGAAGAATGGACATCGGATAAACAACGCCAAGGAAACAGTATGATAACTTATCTTTACATAGAAACAATTAACAAAGGCGTTATTTTTAAAGTCCTTTAATGATGATGATGATGTCCTAGCCGGGTTCGGCCGCGGCGACTGTTTCAACACCGGTTAAGAAATTCGAGGTCCAGTTTTCGGAAACAGTCAATTGCGCAGGAGATATTTAAGTGCATAACTGGACGCGCTGCCAGAAAAGCACTCTCTCGTCCGAGCTCCCTCAGGCCCGATGGAAAGGAGAACCAGTACGATCGGGAGGGAGCCGGATGCAGGTTTGGTCGAGTTTTCCCTTCTCTAAACACCTGGTTGAATTGCGGTGTTCAAGAGATACCTTAGTCGCCTTTTACGACACTTCAGCAAGAAGAGGGGGGTGCTATTCTATTCTGACGGCCGCCACCACGGCAAAAAAAGAAATCCCTTAATATTATGATCATGTATGTACAGTATTTTACGTACTTATAAATACTGTGGTATTAGACTACATTTACGCGAAGCCATTTGTTGAAACGTTTCTCTAGACCAATTGCCTTAAAAAGTTAGAAATCGTTATTATTTTACTTGATTTCATTGTTAAAGAAAGAAAGATTGTGGATTTTTATATAGTATTAGTATTTATATAGTATCAATATTGTCTAGGCTTATTATATTTAATTACCTCTTTAAATGAAGTCAAGTAAATATATCATCATATAATACGCGTCTTAGTGTTAATCTTTAAATTTGAGGCGCAGTTGTTTTATCCTGTATTTTTGGTTTTCTATTTCTTAGGTGTAATTTCTCAACACAAATGTCATTAATAATATTAGGTTGGACCTCTATACGAATTATATCTATTCAGGATAAATTTTATAATACTCAAGAAATATGGACAGGTTATTATAATAATCATTTTGGAAGATTTTACTGTAACTTTGAATCATATAAGAATAGTAGAACGTATATTTAGTATAGATATTCATAAGGTTACATAAAATAAGGAATAAAAGGATCCGTTAAAAGATGATAAACTTCATAACGACAAAAAGCTAACCACAGATACAAAATAAAGTTTACACAGCATTAATACAAATGTACCTGTTATAAATTAACTTCTAATTTACTTTGTAAATTTTGCTTACTTTCACCCCATTCATAACCGAAACAGCTAACGAATGCCTCCGTTTTAATTATAAAATAAATATAACTAAGATCATCTTTATCAAAGCTGATTATAATTTGATTCATTTTATTTGTACAGTCAAAAGAAATGCGAAATCGAGATTATAACCCCATAATCAATTTGCTTTTGAAAAGCTAATTTAAGATTGAAATTTATCGGCAACCCAATCTTTATCACTAAGGACAGAACATTATGTAGTCAGGCTAAAATAAAAGCACGTAAGAGTAATAAATGTAGATTGAATGGCCGAGTCTCGTTTTGAGCGTGCTCGAAGCGGTCGTAAGGGAGACATAGCCTCGGTTCCTGTTTGTCGCAAGTCAAAAGAGAATTACTCGCATTCAGGCTTCATGTAGCTATACGAATGACGATTTCCTTTCCCTCTTTATTCATTTCTACTTATACAGTTATTATCATCTTCGTTACTACTTATTCATCTATAGAGCTAATTTGTATTTATGTGTGACTGTTTATTACTAGTTTTATAAGCAACTTGAGTCTTTATTATTCCTAAACACTGATGAATTGTGATATCATCTTTATAAAGTAAATTAACTGCAACTACTCATTTTTAGTATTCGTCTATATATGTGACTTCTACTTAAATATTATCCTGTATTATTTATTTGTGTGCAAATTTAAAAATAACCATTTTAATTTTAGTTTTAGCATTGAAAACTAAAACTACTTTAAATAATGTTACACCTGTAATCTTTTTTTTGTTTACCGGGATAAATCCAGCATAACACCATTAGGGACACTATGACAGCAGCGAAACCCGGTATGTCAAACTCCTACTGACTAAAAACCCCCAGGAAGTCTCTCTGATTGCACCACCCGAGCCTGGGAAACCAAATTCATCCAGACGTCTAGGGAACAAAAAGCCTTATTGAGGCAACTTCTCTGGGAGCAAAAGCCGACCCCTCCAAAACTCTCTTTTAGCCGTGCACCGCCTCCTTCTCATGCTGGCAACAGACACCCTCAAATCTACTGCCTGGCTATTGTAACCGGGGGATGTCACGCTCACTCTGGGCGAACGCATTCCTCCGGCGACGGTGCGATACTAGTAATCGAAATAAACTAAACTCTACTTAGTCTTATAACTAACTATGTTATTATTTTTTTAATAAAACTACTACAAAGATATAAAATTAATCATCAAATTTTGACAACTCCTGCAATTTTGTACATGTTCAAATACTAAAATTAATATAAAGCTTTTTATATACGTTATGGCTGAACAAATAACCTAGGTTAATCAGAATTTTATAGTATAATATTTAATGTTTCACATTGATACACGAGACAGTTAATTCCTCACCCAAACCCTTCTGATTGGGAGACAATATGAAACGTCAATCAAACGGTACCGTTTGTATTAGAGCACATATTAAGCCCCTCGGTGCGGCTTGATTGTTGTACGCAATTTAATTAAACCTCCTCCCGATCCTGGTATGCCAACTAGATATTAATATTAACATAGCATAATTAAAATCAATTCAAAATGTACGAGCTTGTTGTGACTAGTTGATTTGTTATTTACTTGTTTGGTATTCGGGATCCCTTTTGATGTCATTAGCGATGGATGTATCTGTTTTGGGTTATGTTTTCGAGAATTTTTGACAACATTTGGTAACTTGAAAACTATGCTATTGTTTAGTTTAGTAGTGTTCCATTAGATAATGCAAATAATATGATAAAAAGTTTAGATATTTGTTTTTTTTTATATACCGACTCGACACAGTGACAGCACCATACCTGATGGTAAGTATGGTGCAGTCCAAAAAACGCTAACTACTATCGATAGGCAAGAAAAACCCATCGGTAGTCACGGCGATCATGCCGGCCTGCACAAATATCTCTTCACGCTACGTATAAAAGATCCCATATTTAAATACAAACAGTGAAATTATACTAAAAAAACTTAATAACCTAATTAACAACATCGCTTTAATTTTTTGTTTGTAACCTAGGGTAAAATCCTGTATATGACCAGGGCAGCCGTGATGAGGACAGCGACTCTAATTTGCCAGACTTGGCTAAAAATAAAATACGATTTTCCTTAACTCACTGCTAGATGATCTATGGGCTTAGATTTCTCCCACGACCCGGGGCACGAATAACCTTTATCAAGCTCAAGGTCTATAAGAAGTAGGTGTACAGATCTCAGGAACTCTCTGACAGGCGGTGTGTAGAACACATGCTTCGGCTCCACCTTGTCCGGACATCAGACATCCTTAAATCCGAAACTTAGCTTTAGCTAAGGTAACGTTGCTTGGCTAATAGTGATTAGATCATTGCTGCGTAGTCCTCCATTATACTTGAGTAATTAATTGATTCTTTCATCCCCGTCTCACCATTGTATCTCAATACGAGGTACGTGTAACCAGATGATATTATCATATACGGGTTATCTCGAGGATTATATGATACAAAGAAATGAAATGGTTACTAAAATATTTTTGTGCATATTCGATACATTGACAGTTGTTTATACTTTCGAAATGACAATGTTCATACTATTAAAGGGACCACAATAACTTTCTAGTATTCGACTGTGTCTCATGGAGACCTCCATCTAAATCCCATTAATTTATCTATTTCAACAATTTAAATCATTATGGATTTGTCACTACTAAATATACAAGCATTACAATATGCAGCAGATAGCCCCACCATTGCCTCAAAAAAAGTTGATGTATATTCATAACTAGCTTTTGCTCGCGGCTTCACTCCCATTAAGAAGTATTATTATTATTACGTATAGTTTTCCGGATTTACTTTTGTTTAGTGTGTGTAAAAAATTATGGCCTACAAAACTTCTTTGTACTCAATATTCTTAATTAATCTGTTATTAGGCGCTAATACTATCAAAATTTCATCCCCTATTTTATCCCCTTATGGGTGGAATTCATCAAAATCCTTTCTTAGCGGATGCCTACGTCATAACATCTACCTGCATGCCAAATTTCAGCCCGATCCGTCCAGTGGTTTGGGCCGTGCGTTGATAGATCACTATGTCAGTCAGTCACCTTTGAGTTATATATATTTAGATTCATCATTTGAATAGCAATGGATTAAAATACACTTCCTTCATTTGCATTTCTAATGACATAAAATTAGTAGTAATCTTTAAGAAACAGTAAGAAGTTATTTGTGAGGTTAGCGTATTCTTTGGCTTATATTAGTTTCTCGTAAATGTGATTATAGTTCAAGGTGTACCTAGAAATTGTTAGTAAATTGTGAGCTTCTATCAACCTCAACTATTTCTAGAGTAAATTTGTAACAGTTTCGATCAACTTTCTGTCAAGTCATATTTTACAACTGTGCTCTTACGAAAGTACATTTTATTCCTTTACAATTTAACCAAAGAACGTTTTTTAATTATGTTTATATTTACTTACTTCAATGAAATTGTTGAGGCAACGGACTTGGAGATTAAGATTGGTGTTTGTACGCCTTGCAATATCTACTCTTTGTAACCAGCACCTTCATTAGGTTCTAATTTTCTAATGATTATATTATCAGTAAAACTCCAATTCACAGTACAGTAAATACTTTTATTCCACTTTTAACACTTTTATCGGTCAACTAGCATAGTTTCTATTAGACATCTTACCATCTCTATGGTTATCTCTTGACTCAATAATCAAAACACTGATTCAACCCCACCACTAGTGACGGGGTCGAGTAGTGTTGCCATTTAAGAAAAATAAAACTAGCTTTTATAAAATTATTACAATATTAAATTTAGTTATTATTCTCAATAGGGCAAGTAAGTATGTATTAAACTCTATCAATAGAATAGATAAAACGCTCATCGCTAATAACATACGTCCGGTAAAGTGTTTTAAACGTATATCACTGAAACTGTTTTCTCAATTGATAGAATCGTTCGAGCCTTCTAAGTAGATGAACTGTATAAACTGCCTAGAAAACTCTATGACGCAATTTATTTTCTGAAATAGGTTGTACCCCTGTCTACCTAAAGTTCTCCAGAAAATCAAGTCTTCAAAGGATTTCGTTAATATGTTTCGTGTATTCCCAAGAGTAAAGAAATAAATGTAATTTAGATGTACTCCGCTTGAAAATAAAGTTACCATTCGCAATTATATGAAAAAATAAGTCATTTTTGAATTATGTTTTAAGCTCGGCTTAATGCCAATAACTTCTTTAAAGTAGCATCAGATATGAGATGAAAGGTTTTTTAATATAGTCATTACTTTTTATTTCAAATTATGTTTTATTTCTTGTCTTTTGGTGAAAGTTAATATGTTAATAATGAAAAATATTTTATTTTAAGTATTATTCTAGTTTTATCTACTTTATTTTACTTCATACTTACATAATATTAAACCAATCCAGTTGTTATGAACTGAAATCATTTAACTCATCATAGATGTGATGTGTATTGTCGAACTATACAAATTATATACCTAAGAAAAAGTATATTTAAAAACTGAGGTTACGTAATAAAGAATCATTGTAATATCTTCGTTCACAGCTTTCTACAGACGGCAATACCACGACATCGACAGTATCCTTACAATTAACCAAAGCTGATGCTGGAGCGAAGCTGGCTTGCAGAGCATCTAATCCTCAAATGCCTTCTATTCCAGCCTTAGAAGATGACTGGACATTAGATATACAGTGTAATTTTTCTAATTTCAACTTATCTAAGAAACATTAGATGTGAATAATATTTGGTAGATTTGCATTATTACTTATAAAGTTGGTATAAAAACCATAAAATATTAGAATTTCTAACAATTGATTACGTGCTAAAAGAACTGTAACGAAATATTATTATTAATTAAAATATTATTAATTATATTATGCTCATATACCTAGGGACCTTCAGTCGTGGTATATGTGGGCCGACATGACGATGTAGACTATCAATGGATTTTCATCCTTTGATAGTCGCTTTCGTTTTTGGACTACACTGTACTAACCACTACTAAACTGTGCTCTGTAGTCACTATGTCGAGCCAGTGTAAAAAAAAAGATAAATTTTGAATCGAATAACATAGAAAACACAGCCCTAAAATTTACTAATGCTAATAATGTGAAAACGTTTAAAAGAATGTCTGTTATACCAAAGGCTAATTTTGCGTTAGTTTAGTTTAAAAAGACAATTATTTTCGATATATGGGCTTAAAAATTATATTGGTTTTCAGATACACCGGAGACTATTGTCAGACTGGGAACAAACTTAGATCCATCTAATATCAGGGAAGGTTCCGATGTTTACTTTGACTGCATCATCAGAGCACATCCATATGTATATAAAGTAGAATGGCGACATAATGTGAGTATTGATTTCACAACATATATATGTAGTTTTGGGGATCTTCAGATCAAATAAAAACCAAAATAAATCTTGAAAACTTGTTTATTTCACTTTCTAAAAAAAATTTTCGTCTTAACACTTTATCTTACGTCTTAATCTTTTCGAGTGCTAGCGTCAAAAAAAAACCGTTTATCCTATCTCTCTTTCTATCTTTTCTGTCTTTCACTACCATACGTTCCGATCTACGTATTGACTACTTCATACATAATAATATTTCACACAATAATCCTATAATGGTTTCGACATTCAAATTGAGCTGAGCAAAATATCTGAGTAAATGATTACCAGAGTATAAAATACTTCTGGTAACCTAGCTTAGATGGCCTAGAAGATACCACAAACTAGGTGATGTATCAGAGAGAAGGTGTTCAAAAACATTCATAAAACCATTAGTAAAACATATAATAGAACAATTTATTTGTTGTGGTAACATAACAAGATCAGAGTTCCTATCCTGTAGCCGTGCATTTAAATCTTAGAGGATGTAGATAATGTTCTTAATACGAGTATAATAGTATTTATTTATTCTCTTGTTATCTTTAAAATTCTTTTAGCGGCATACACAAAGTTATTACAGTGCAATAATATATTTCATATGAATGAACTGTAAGCATATGAAACAAGTTTTTTAAAAGTATCCATTGATTAATTATGTATTTACAACCACAAAATCATACACAACGGCATACGCCAACTACATTGAATGATTAGAAAATACATAAGAAAGAAAAGCCCAGAATACAATACAACATAATATAAATCAATACAGGATGATCAAGAACAATAATGAAAGATTAAAATTAGTACACATTACACATATATTTACAATTACATACATTCTACCATCTCGCAGAATCGAAGGCATATCAACAATAATTTCTCCTATTCATCCGTAACCAAAGCTAATTTCGGGATTGATGTCACGAGAGAGTTTCCCTATCGAGTGTTCTGGGATAGGCGATCTAAGACGGGCTAACTTACGGACTTAGGCAACTGACAACAGTACGTGCCGTCACGCACGGCTGTAATTTTTGGCCACGTATAACCAACATAGCTCATTCTGAAAATTTTGAGCATTAAACGATTAGAAAATGTAGTCGTAATTTTAATTTTCTTGCTCTGTAATCATGATTTAGTTCATTTAAAACATTAAGGGCGGCTTGCACTAAAAATTAAATCTAGTTTAGAGTTATATAAAATGCTATTTAGCGCTGATCTGTACTTATTGTCTTGCACTAAATCAAAATCTAGTTGTAACAAGACTTAAACTGAAATCATCATTAAGAAAGAATCAAACCAATTCAATTAATAAGCGGTTTATACAAGCTTAAACTAGATTAATTCGTTAGTGCAAGCCGCCATAAGAAATCATATATGTGTATGCAATCTGGGAGTTTGTGGTGTTTAAAACATAGATGAGCAAAATACAGTCATATTAATTGTAAAAAAAAACATAAAATGTAATCGTAATTATTTTTATTAATCTGATTACATTTTGCCCATCTATGGATGATCCTGTTAATGATTTTAAAAGTTGGATGCATAATTAAAATATTTTGTCACAGGGAAAAACTCTACTCCACAACGTTGGTCAAGGAATTATAATCAGCAACCAATCACTGGTATTACAAGGAGTTGGAAGGAAGACAGCTGGCAACTATACCTGTGTTGGGTTCAATGCTGAGGGAGACGGCGAAAGCAAACCCTTCTCGCTAGATGTCCTTTGTAAGTATTAATTCTAAAGGTTCTTTTAGTACTTCCAAAACCAATTACAACTTTTCAAAAACTATTGAAAAAATATAAGATCGTGTTTATTTATCAATTTTAACTTTAAGATTAATAGATACTAAAAATTGTTATTATTGAGGTAGGTCAGTAGCGATCATTCCATAGATGCATTAAAGCATTGCATGCCCTTGCAATAAATAAGTCCGGAATAAATTGCTTAAAGTTAAACAAAATATGAAAACATTTACCATTAACAACATTTAACATTTATCTATTCTATTTTTACGCCGTATATCTTTTCCACGATCACAATATAATATTTACTATAATAATATAATATTAAAATAATTAAGTGAATTCTGCCTACCCTATCCAAATACCCTATGGACGTCACTGAGGTAGGTATTATAATAATATTGAATAAGAGTTAATATTACAAATGTATCTGTAAATTAATGCTACTTGCTTTCTTTTTACCCCCAAGTTACCAAGAAAAGACTACAATAGCTGTGAAGATTCAAAAAAGCATTTTTACCCATATGTTGTAGACAGAGATGGGCAAATTGTAATCTGATAAATGATGAACCGTTACAAAAAGTAGTCGTAATTTTAATTTTCTTGCTCTGTAATCATGATTAAATCCATTTAAAACATTAAAAAATAATGAATATGTATACAATCTGGGATACTGTCGTGTTTAAAATATAGACGAGCAAAATACAGTCATATAAATGGTAAAACGTAAAATGTAATAGCAATCATTAGTATTAATCTGATTACATTTTGCCCATCTATGGTTGTAGATATATCATCAATTAGTACTAAATAAATAGCCTCCACACCCATGAAATGCGTTAAAAAATGAAATTCATTCTAAACGTCCATTTATCGACCTCACATAGCATGAGATAAAGTGCACTTAATCTCCAGCCTCATTTTTAATATTATCAAAAATATTAACTGTTAACAGACGCTCCAACTTGTAGAAGTTCGCAGCAAAGGGTCCACGGAGTAGCAAAGCAGGAACGAGCTCATATCACCTGCCATGTGGATGCGAATCCACCTGAGGTCACAGTGAGTACTGTTTTCATACGATTTTAATTTAGTTTCGTTTTATTGACTTTTATTCCTTTACCAAATATTATTTAAGCGATAATACATTATACGATTAAACAGCGCCACATTAGAAATATTTTGTTGATTCTAACCAATTATATTTTGTTTTATTGTATGATTGATTCTAATATAATGTTTCAAAACGATAAAGCTTTTCAAGATTAATATATTTCTATATTTGTAAATAGACTGTATAGCATGAAAACCCGACCCAATACGTGCTTGTGTTAAAACACCCTAAGGGTCGTTAGGGTGTTACGAGACGCACGGAGTAAGAGGATGCGCGCGCGCACGGGATTCTTGCTAATTCAGTCGACTACCGAGACCCGAGGCTAGAGTACGTGCGTGTTCGTCGCAGTTCGGTGTGCCTTAAAGTGCAAATAAACAGTAAACGCCAAAATTTGTATATTTCTACCACCACACCCACAACCACCGGGCATAACTGACTAATTATTTTTAAAGTGGATCTAAATTAAATATTTACAAAGAATTGTTCGTGAATGAGAACTTATTATAAATGCTAAGCATATGCAAATTTAGATTATACTAAAGTTATTTGAAATTAGTCTTGCTTTTAGATGTAAAGATAGATTGATAAAAGCATTTATCAAATTTTTCTTAAAAAGCTTTTTCTTCATAATTAATGAATGCTTACTAGAAAAATGGAATTCATTACGTATAACAAAGCTTTGAGGTATTATCTCCTTGGCTTTAACAAACTGATTTTTCTGGAAGAAATATTATCTTGGAACAAATTAGATTTTTCTATCCCTATAGGTATTTCAATATCCTTGCTTCGGTGCTATTTATAGATGAGCTTGGAAGCTAAGAAATATTATATTTCATTTCTATCATTTTTTTAATTAATATAACTATTTATTTCTGATATATTATTTTTATTTGTCTTTTTGCTTCATTGTACGTATTTTTATTAGGTTGATTAAATCTTATTTGTGTCAACTTGAAATCTTTAAAAATACATCAGCCCTATAAAGAAGGCAATTATATAGCGCATGATTCTACTTAACTGTTAAACTATCTAGAAAGGTCACTGAGGTTTGGTAAATTTTGGTTAAAAAGTAATCATAATTAATTAAAAGAACTAGAAGACGACTTTATTTTATATACTTTATTTCCTTTGTAGGGAACCTGACTGGATTGTGGACAATCTACAAGTTTTCCCTTCGTAATAACTCGTTTCAACCTGTCGCGTTTTTGATTTAATTCATGTATATACATCCAATATACTTAGATTTTTTGTCATTTGACTTTTCTTTTTTCACCGCTGTCGATCTTGAATTGTAAATTGCTTGACTTTTGGTTGTGATATAGTAATTTTGTTAATATATTATTTAAAAAAATTCATGCATCCTGTTAACTGTTTTAGTCACAAAAACATGTATCAGCTATGAATTTTTTATCATTTCTTCTCAAAGAAGTTTCCCCCAAAATTCTAGTAAATCAACCTAATTTTTCTTTACAAGGGCTTCTTAGCTTTGCCATCAACACCATAAAATTAATCGCAATATTAAACACTAGCTGATCCGGCAAACGTTGTTTTCCTATATAAGTTATTGTAATATCTTCTAAGATGTCCATTGAAATTAAGTGATGTCAAAGACAATTTTGTTCACAATTAAATACTCTTAATCAACAACACATTTATTTGGATAAAGATTAATATTATTACGTTGATACAACTCTTAACAAATAATGCATTAATTTCGACCAAATTTGATTACCATAAAAACGGTTCTAGTAAGTTAATCTTAAAAGATAGACATATACTGTCGTGGACATTTTTTTAGATCATTTTAAGAGGAATAACTCTGTCATACATATATTTTTGGTATCTTGAACCGTTTTCGTAGCGCACGCAATAGAAGCACTCAAGGATGAATAATTTTCCCCGTTTTTTTCACATTTTCCATTATTTCTTCGCTCCTAATAGTTGCATCGTGATGTTATATAGCCTAAAGCCTTCCTCGATAAATGGTCTATTCAACACAAAATTTTTCAATTCGAACCAGTAGTTCCAGACATTAGCGCGTTCAAACAAACAAACAAACTCTTCAGCTTTATAATATTAGTATAGATTAATGAAATGTAAAGATGCTCCCAAATTAATGGTTTGTTACGATGAAAAAAATCAAGCGTTTTAATTTATACAACAGTTCAGATGGACCTTCAACAATACAGCCAACAGTAATGAAGTCAGCGATACATACGTATCCCGTGCCGGCACCAGCTCTACCGTGACATATACTCCTCACACGGAAATGGACTATGGGACATTGCTCTGCTGGGCCCACAACCGGATAGGCAAGCAGCGCGTTCCATGCGTCTATCACATCATCGCTGCTGGTACGCATTACTGTAATGATGTTTTGGTCTACGAGGTCTCCATTTTCCAGTATACTAACTCTTTTATGCTATTTATAACTTTCTTCATTATAAATAGCTTAATAAAAGAATAAACCTTGTAAATAGAGTTTCGTATCTTCGGCGTAACGTAAATGAATGTGTTTTTTTTTACACTGGCTCGACATAGTGACTACAGAGTACCTTATGGTAAGTACAGTGTAGTCCAAAAACGAAAGCGACCATCAAAGGAAGTAAAATCCGTTGATAGTCTACATCGTCTTGTCGGCCCAAATATACCACGACTGAAGGTCTCTAGGTATATGAGCTACTGGATATACACAAGCTGATCCCGAAACGCGACAAGCCGAAACTGGTCACTATGACGGGCTTTACACCCATGTGCTGTGGTCGCGATCCAGACGGGCACCGACGCCCTACCACCTCGCTGCTGCTCGTTTAGCACCACCCAGGAGTCACGTGTACGGAAACTAGGGTAAAGCCTACGGGCGCGAGCAGTTTCGACTCCCAAAACCATGCCTATGTGTTAGTTTGCCCATGCCGGTGTAAAACATTCAAATATATGCTTGATTTTAGCTAAAATAAAGCGAAAAGAACCTATCTTTAATCAGCACAACAAAATAGAAAAAGATTAGTAGCATTCACATTTTACTTTAAGCAAAATTCAATTAATAGCTCTGTCTTCAACAGGTCGACCAGATCAAGTTCACAATTGCACAGTTGTAAACGCATCTTTAACCTCATTCGGAGTACGATGTTCGGAAGGCTTCAATGGTGGCCTACCCCAATCTTTCTTACTTGAAGTGCGAGAAATAGTTACTCAGGTATATTGTGGTTTTTATTTACACTTTCATCCTATCATTTCCCATTTAGGATATTACATGGCATATCATGTATAATGTCCCATTGTCATCATGACGGATATTATCTATGCAATAATACCCATCCTATTTTAATGACTAATATGTCAATGTTAAAATTTATAAGACCCTGTTTAGAATGATGATTTTATTTATAGTATTCTAAGACAATAGATTATAGCATGTAGACGCCGCCCGATACGTGCTTGTGTTAAACGCTCTAAGTGTCGTTAGGGTGTTACGGGACGCGCGGGGTGAGGGGTGCGCGCGCGCACAGGATGCTCTAGCTAAAGTCAGTGGACTACCAGGACCCAAGGCTAGTGCTACGTGCGTGTGCGTCGCATTTCGGTGTGCCTTAAAGTGCAAATAAACAGTAAAATGCCAAAATCCGTGCCTTTTTATCAACTCACCCACGACCACCGGTCATAAGATTTTTTTTTAATTGATGAATAATAATCAAGTGTCTATTGAACAGGAAATCGTAGCCAATGTATCCAGCGCAGTACCTCGATTCACAGCAGTCGGTTTAATGCCTGGTCGAACGTATGGAGCTGCTGTTTTAGCTTATAATGCGAAAGGCAGGGGTGATCCGTACCCACTCAGAGCTAGTACTTTAAGACCTCCAGAAAAGCATCATGTTCACGACAAAAGTTTAGGTAAGTGTTATATTAAAAGAAGAATTAATAACCTTCGTTGTATCAATAGACTTCTTAGGTATAGTTAATGTTCTAGCGAACATTACTTGACAAGACAATATGATTGTTGGAGATTAGTGACAGCCAACAGCTAAGGAGTGGAATATGCTTCCAGCGGCCATATTTCCGCGATCTTATGACCTGGGAGTCTTTAAGAGAAGAGTGAATAGGCATTTGTTAGGCGATCGCGTTTCATCATCGAACTCATCTTCACCTTCCACCAGGTGTGATTGAGGTCAAGCGTTCGCCTATAAGTAATAAAAAAAATTGACAGCCATTTTAATATATTTTCTTGTATTTTTTAATCTATTTTTAGTTTATACCCGTTTTTTTTTCTTCGTATTTCAGGAACTGTTTGTGTATATCCAGTGACTCATATACCTAGAGACCTTCAGTTGTGATATATGTGGGCCGACATTACGACAGAAACTATCTATGGATTTCCATCCTTTGATGGTCGCTTGCGTTTTTGAACTACACTGTACTTACCATCTGGTGCACTGTAGTCACTATATCGAGCCAGTGTAAAAAAAATATATACAGAGCACAAAACAAATACGTAGTATATTTATGAGGTAGTAAATACTAATGATTTTGAAGAGTAGGTAGTTTGAGAAGGTAGAAACACAAGACTAATAAAATAAATTGTTTATCAGGATGAAGTATATTAAATTATCTACAAGTTTTATTCTATACAACAGATTTGCCAAGAACAGCGTTTCAAATGTCCGGAGCGATGTCAGCAGCAGTCGGTGGTGGAGGAGTTCTGATGGTAGTTTTAGTGTTATTCATGATTGCTGTGAGACAGCGTTGCGCTAAAAGAAAACCTCGCTCTGCACCCGCGCCTAACTCTCAACCAGCGTCCCCAGACAAACTTAGAGAAAAAGATGATAGCGAAAGCGATGACAGGAATCCAGATATAATTCCGTCTGATACAGACCAAATGCAGGTATGTATTAAGATACTAGATAGCGATAGTTAGAAAACAGTTTTATGTGTATTACACGTAAAGTAATTACTTGTGTTGATAAAGAACAAGATAAAACATTAAAACGAAAAGTAAACTGGAAGTAGAGGCAAACTTTCATTTATGTTTCGCAAAACTTTCAATAAATTTAATTAATATTAGACTGTAAAAGGACATAATAAACTTTAATGGAAATAGAAAATTCATTTTAATATCTAGAAGCTAAATACAAGGTGTCTCAAAAGAAAGTTCACATTTAAATCTTTTTTTAAAAGAAAAGTCTTAGCTTTATTGAAAAAATGTTTATTTTATATTGAAGTACACTGTTTGGGAATTTATTTTTTAAAAATAACATCGTGCAAATGTAAACCGTTGCGCTCTCGGCATTCATTTAGTCGGGCACTAAAATTGCCTTTGACAGCTCGGCAGGTAGTCTCCGTGATGGCTGCCATTTCATGACGGATATTTTCTTTTAATTGTGCCAGGGAAGTCGGTTTATTAGCGTACACTTTTGATTTGACATAACCCCACAGGAAAAAATCCATAGGCGTTAAATCGGGACTCCGTGGAGGCCAATTTATGTCACCTCGCCTGGAGATTAATTTGTTCGGAAAAATTTCTCGAACTCGAAGCAGAGATCTGTTGGACGTGTGTGAAGTTGCTCCATCCTGCTGGAACCATGTTCTTTGGTTGTAACCAGGAAAGTTTTGCAGTTGGGGTACGAAAAACTCGTCTAAAATCTCCACATAACGCTCTGAATTCACTGTGAGTGTGCGTCCCCTTCCATCTTCAAAAAAGTAAGGGCCGATAATTCCTCGCGCCGACATCGCTGCCCATACGGTGACTTTGGGTGAATGTAGCGGTTTCTGATGTTTTTGTTTTGGGTTGGTTGCACTCCAGTAACGCCAATTTTGCTTGTTTACATGCACATTCAGGTGAAAATGGGCTTTATCGGAAAACAAGATGTTGGTGAACGTTGGAAAGCGCTTAATCATCTGATTTACAAAGGCAAGCCTTTGACCAGCATCTTGAGGCTTCAGTTCTTGCACTAACTGAATTTTGTACGGGTGCAGCTTTAAATCTTTGTGTAAAATGCGGCATAATGAAGATATGTGCACATTTAAAGCAACAGCATGCTTCCGAATCGAGAGGTTTGGATCATCTCGAATAGACTGAGTAACACTGTCCACGTTTTCGGCTGTTCTTGATGTTTTTGGCCGCCCAGATTTTGGTTTCTCCAGAGTCGACCCAGTCTCTTCAAACTTCTCAACCCATTTTGCAATGAGTCAAGTGCTAGGCGCATCATTTAAGTGACGAATATGTCGAATACTGCAGAATTTTCTACGCGCTACAGTTGCCGAATTACCGTTTTTGTAAAACTCACGTACGCACAACGCACGGTCCGCACCAGAGAAACGCTCCATAGCGACTAAATTCCCAAGAGCCAGACTACCGACTGACATACCCCCCGCGCCCCTCAGAATAGTTGCTTTCGCGTAATAAGATAAGCAAATGTGAACTTACTTTTGAGACACCTTGTATTTGTATATCTTTAATATTTCCAGATTGTTACGCTGTAAATCTTCTTATAATATGAATATTAGGTCCTTACATATGAAATTGGCGTTTTGTATGGGAGGAACAAAAAGTCGAATATTTTTTAATTTAATATATTTAATTAATCAAAGTATGAACCATTATTTTCTATGCCTTCTCATATGTAGTTCATTGATCCCTTTACTAAAAAAAACAGTCGGACGGGAATCAATAAAATCTTTGAAGGCGATTTGGACTGCCCCATCGGAGTTGAATTTTTTCCCTTGCAAGAAGTTATCCAAATTTCGAAAAAAAATGGTAATCTGTTGGAGCAAAGTCCGGGGAGTACGGAGGATGTCTTAGACTTTCCAATTGAAGCTCTTCTAATTTAGTAGCCGTCTGTTGCGCAGTGTGTGGTCTAGCGTTGTCGTGAAGCAGCAGTGGCGTGGAGCGATTGACCAGCCTAGGTTGTTTAGCCGCTAGCTTTTCCATCATGGTTTGCAATTGCTGACAATAGACATCAGCCGTAATAGTCTGGCCAGATTTGAGAAAACTGTAATGAACAATACCGGCACTAGTCCACCAAACGCTTACAAGTAACTTTTTTGGGGTTAATTTTCGCTTGGGGCAGGATTTGGCTGGCTGGCCAGGATCCAACCATTGCGCTGAGCGCTTCCGATTATCGTAAAGAACCCATTTTTCATCACAGGTAATGATTCGGTTTAAAATACCTTCATTATTGTGGCAGTTTAGTAATGTAACGCAGTAGTCGACGCGCGTTTGCCGGTTTGCTTCAGTCAATTTGTGAGGTACCCACCTTTCAAGCTTTTTAATCTTCCCAATTTGCTTCAAGTGAATTAAAACAGTTTTATCACTAACATCGTAGCCTGCAGCTAACTCGGACGTGGTTTGCGATGGATCCGCTTCCACAATAGCCTTCAACTCTTCATTATCAACTTGAGTCTCAGGCCGTCCACGGGGCTTGTTCTGCAGGTCGAAATTTCCAGAACGAAAACGTTGGAACCAAAAACAAACTGTGTTTTCTTTTGCAACACGACCGCCATACACATCATTCACCCTTCGAGTTGTTTCCGCAGCACTAGTGCCACGGCGGAACTCGTACTCGTAAATAATGCGATATTTTAAGTTTTCCATAGTGTAAAATGAGTGATGCAAACAGAAAAAAACAGAAGTAAAAAACAAATGAATGACGATCATCGAAGCACAAATACATGAGTCTATAGCTGTACAAATTTGAATTTAGAATTCCTTACCAAAGAGGAGAAATTTGTGATTGAAGTGGCCAGTATGAAAAACGCCAATTTCATATGTAAGGACCTAATATAATATTATAACCATTCCCTTTGTTTATAATCTCATTAAAAGCTGATAAATTACGTCGATTAGCCCGAATAATATTGAGATCTTAAAACCAACATCGGATATCGTTATTTAAATCAAGTCCCTTTTGAAGTATTTCTAAATTAAAATTACGGCGGCCAGTTTCTTATATAAAATCTGTGAACATTTCTTCATCTTTGACAAGAGTTCTATGATTAACATATTCAAAAGCTTCACTCTTTGATTTCATCAGCCCCATTTTATCGTACATATCATATTTAACGAATATTGCAACTATCTTACAAAATTCGCCTCTTTTTCATTAATCTTATCATTCCAAATTATCTGTCAGTCAATGGTACGTTTTTATGATTTGGGCTAACACATTCCATTACGTTTCGTACTCTTCAGGTGTGATTGAAGTCATACGTGTGCCTGTAAAGTGTTTTTTTTTTATTCTATTTATTTAAGGGACTTTTACGTGTGTACGTATGTCCAGCCCCATCGTACCCTAATACAGAAATACCTACCATATGACATATGGTGCCATTGATCTGAACTGGCCAGACGCCTCATCAGATAACAGTTTTGTTAAGATTTTGTTAAACATCCCGATGTCAAGTCTGTTCAGAGCAAAGGAACTCACAAACGCCTCTCTCACAGATTCAGATCGGACACATTCCATCAACAAATGGTGGATATAATCTATGATTCCACAATTAACACACACTGTAAAGTGTTTAAAATATATATATATTTTTGTTTTAAGAATTAAATACATTCCCAGTAGCTGTTGCAGCTCAATAAGTTAGGAACCTGTATCCGCACGGAAATGCAATTTCCCTTGGTTTAAATCGGCAACGCAAATTGCCTTAGGTTTAATACGATAAGTGTCTTTGAATTTTTTTTAATATTAAGGACGGATTTAAGCACCGCATATTCACCGGTGAAGGAAAATTCCGTGCGAAAATCCGCACGTTGTCTAGTAGACATTTCATGTGTTCATCGTGACCAGTTTCGGCTTGTCGCGTTTCGGAATCAGCTTGCGTATATCCAGTAGCTCATATACCTAGAGACCTTCAGTCGTGGTATGTGTGGGCCGACATAACGGATTTTCATCCTTTGATGTTCGCTTTCGTTTTTGGACTAGACTGTGCTTACCAACAGGTGCATTGGAGTTACTTTATCGAGCCAATATGATAAGAAAGATATAGCCGCATCTCTCTGCTCATCCCAAATGTGATATGGCGTGATAATATTGTTATTACATCATGTAGATGGATTACTACCGTCAGCAGCAAGTGTCAACAATCTCACCACCCTTGAGTGGTCGTCCCCGAGGCAGCGTTGCAGGAGTTAGAAGTGGTTTGCCTGCGTACTGCCCTCTTAGAACTGCTCCGCCGCCTTCTCATCCGATGCATGACCAATCCGTAAGTAACATCTTATGTAATAATTGAACTATGTTCAAATAGCCTGCAGGTAACTAGATTAAGCTGGGCTAGAGAAGCAAGCTTTTACATCATGGTACGTTGTAATGTAATTGGACAGTCTTTTTATATACCATAAATATGAAATGAAATATTTCAAGCAATTTGGAATCGGCAAAAAGAGTAAAATAATTCTACCACTGATTCGGAAAACACAAACTACCGAGTAGAGCCAGTAAAAAGCTCTGATAGTTGCTCTTTTGAATATTATTAGGTACTAATACATAATGGATGTCCCGTAAGAAAAATTGTATATATCAAGACTACGCAATTTTATAATTTACATAATCATTGATGCAATAATATCCTTTATTTAGCAATTTCGCTTTAAATCTTTTTTTTTTATTTATTTCAATGGTGATAGCTCTAAGATGTCTTTAGGTATTGTATTGCATAGGCGAATGGGGGATGATAAGCAAGTTGACCGTAGAGATTACAAATCCTGATTGACGAATTGATTTGGTAAAAAGATGTACACTTGTAAAAAACAACTAACAACTCAGTCAATTCTCCGCTTTCTAAATTAATATTTGAATCGCTGATTGTGATACAAAAGTTTTAGATTGAGATAACTATAACATAATTCAATGTGAATAAAGAAGACGGATATATAATCTCCATAAGATGTATTCCAGTAGTAAATTTGGATTTCCAAATACAACTATAAATCTTTAAACTTTAGGGTCATTTCTCACTGATGATACTTTAGGATTAAAGGATTTATATAAATCTTTAAACTGATATGATTTGTAACTTGTTCATATTCCAAAAGAAATATTTTGTTCATGTCTAGTTGACAGCTAACTTTCTGGAAAGTGGCTACTTTCGCAGATAAACGCATGGAGCATTAAGAGGTAACATATGCTGATGTTAGGCTTAGGAGGAGCGGTTTTGCCAGAGAGAGGCTTACCTTCGTAGAATATGACTTCTTGGGTGATGCAACTGTGGGAATGCGCTGTCTAACATTTCCAGTTGAGAACGGTGCGTGATTTGTTTTCATACACCACCCCAAATGATATGAAATTGGAGGCGAGTGAATTTTGGCCTATTATACCCTTTGCATAATATAATAGTAGATGAGGCCTGCAGAAGGTCAGACGCAGCCGGGAGCCCAGGAATCTGGCGTGGCCGTACTCTTAGCTCCGGCAGATGAGTAGGAGGTACATCCTGGTGGCTTTAGTCAGTAAGAGGCCCATGAGAATTTTCACTGGGTCAAAAAAGCTGACGTTGATATAAGCAGCAACCCTGCATGTCACGTGTAATCAAGGCCTAATATAAGTTGTTTATTCACAGAACGCGACATCGGGAATTCCCCCACCAGCGCGTTTCGCAAGCGGTTCATGCACGCTCCCGCGCGGGTCCAGCGTCGGGAGCGCGGGTGAAACGCGCTGCGGGATCCCCCTCCAGCACCTCCGCACACTCCCGCGGCCGTTGCCCGCCCCCGCGCCCGCGACTATGCCCCGTGTGCCCCCTCGGGACACTCCCCTCTGACAGACGACGCAACTCTAGAGCTACGCTCAGTGTGTGAACACAGATGACTTTAGTGCTCAAGGTATTTTGTAACCGCGCCGGCGAAGCGTATCCTATCTGCGGATATTAGAATTTAGGATAAAACGCGGTCTTATTATAAAATGGAACATACCTTTAGCTTGGGTTTTAAACTTTTCATTGTTTTTCACTTTATAAAAAATGAAAATTGTTTATTTTGCTAAGCTTAAACTGCAGATACCTAAAAAAAATAGTAGTAAATTATCTTTCTTATAGCGATAGATTGAAAGATCAATTTAGTAATGTATTAATGCTAAAATTTATTTTATAATAAGTTTATTCTTATATCATTTTAATACGAATGTAAAAAAAAGAAGGCGTTTTAAAGAAGGTTCTTTTATTCGGGGTTAAAGAATTGTAGTTCGTTACTTTAAAAGATTTTATAATGCAACTGTTATTTATTATCTTGTTATTACAAAAGATGTTATTTGTAAAATAAGAGTTAAGCTATGCTTTTATAACAAAGTGCAGCGACAGTTTAAACGCATTTTAAAGACCCTTTGTTTTATAATAAGACTGTATTTGTTTGTAAAATTGTAAATACATAATCGATACCTATTAATTAATGATAATATTGTAATCTTTTTCTTGGAATAAATGTTACGATTAAAAATTATCGACTGTTATGTTTTCGAGTTGGATGCATTAATGGTTTTTTGGTTAAAATGGTTGTGAGATATAAAACATTTACATGCCCAGTTTTTTATGAATAATGATTAATTCATTATCAAATTTTAGATATTTAAATATCCAACTATATTTATTAATAAATGAAAATTTACATACCGAATTAAAATTCGGTCACAATTATGGTTTACATTTTTTTATAATATTCTAGTTAGAGAAATGTATCTCAAAAGTTATGAAATTCCAATAATTTCTTATTAAAAATTTTAGCGGCTGCGATGGCCTAGAAGATAATAGACCGTTTCCATGTGCGGCTACGCGAATGGTCATAGATTCGGATCCCGAAAAGATCGCGAAGAAGCCTCCACGGCATTTAATAGGAATGTTATGTGTAAACTCTGAGAATAGCTATCAGCTGCTGTACTGGTCACGTTGAGCTGGATACATAAATGCAAAGTGGCTTCAGCTACTAATGAATCTCTGCTAACCCCGAAAAAGGTATAGCGTAACTATATATTATATTATTATTACTTTTACAAAAAAATATTTCCTAACATAACTTGTGACCGTGTTTTATATGTAACGAAACATTCCTACTTGTAATATATTAA
Source organism: Automeris io (assembly GCA_036320925.1). Classification (NCBI taxonomy): domain Eukaryota; kingdom Metazoa; phylum Arthropoda; class Insecta; order Lepidoptera; family Saturniidae; genus Automeris; species Automeris io. The sequence continues at coordinate 11,784,716 of JAUDJH010000018.1, read as the reverse complement.
ATTGCTATCAATATCGTTATCATAATCACTAATATGTGATAATGACATTATTATAGTTCATAATGTAAGTTCTCTGCTCATATTTGCTGAAGAATACATAGAATACAATCAGTAGCGTTCATTCCATAGATGTATGCAAGCATTGCATGCCCTAATGATAAATAAGTCTGGAATATATTGTTTCAAGTTGAACAAAAAAAGGAACATTTATATTCATATTTTGTACTCTATTCACCTATTCTATTCATGTCCTGTAATGATACGCGTCACTGACGAAAGGACAGAGAGATACTTTATGTACTTTTGAGATCTTTTGAGTCCTAGATACTATTGATCAAACTCGTCGTGACCGTAGTATACAAGTGCAAAGTCTGTCATAGCGATTCGCTTCACCCTACCACGATTACGGATCAGTTTGTCTAAATATAGTTGTTTATAAGCTTCATAAACGCGTTTAATAGAAGAAAGATATTTATTTTTCCACAAAAAAAAGGATTAAGATTTTCTCTAACTCTTACTTTTGCCGAGTCGTTACGCTGTGGAATGAAATCTCGTATATCGTATATCGACAATAGTTGTTGTTTCTCTAAAACCATTGTTTTTAGTTTAATATCTTCACAATATAAAGAACACTATCAGGTTTGGCGACGTTATTTGTACGACCCCATACAAAACAGGAGTAAAGGTATGGTGCCATAACTAGCGTTTTTAATATTTTACTTATATTAATGTGACAACGAGAATTGTTGTAGCTTCGAATCTCAGTCAGAACCTTGCAATTTTTTCAAATTAAGTACGGCCTTAGCCACAACGTGCTCACCGGTGAAGGAAATCACGAAGAAAGCCGCATGACATCTAATAAGATTGTTATGTGTAAGTAAACTAAGAGCTGCGAAAGCAAATGGATACGGAAGATTTATTATTATTGTGGTATTAACTTGTCTTAGGAGCCGCTGTTTGTTACAATTGGACTGTTTGCATTTTATACTAGACAGACTTAGACTGTAGAGTTGCTGATACTTGATGTACATGAGATATGCGAATCTAGTTTAGTCATCAAGGACGTATTAATGCCTCTTTAAATTAATTAGTTATAAAAGATAGTTCACTATTTACATGCTTTTTGTCTTACAAGGTTTTATTGTATACGGTGTTTTATAAAGCATCAAATATGAGCAGATGTCTTCAAAAACTTACTCATATATCTAGTTAAAATTGATTTGTCCAATACGAGTCGTGTATATATATATATATATTAGTGTGTAAATATGTTTTGTAATATACAGTTATGATTATATTCGTGTCTTGTAAGGTGATACGTCATCATTTGGTGATATCATTTAGAGAAGAATTCGAGTGCAAAATTATCTAAATACAAAGATAAATTGATTATGTCATTATTTTACAATTATATTATTTGATTTCCTCTGTAAGCCCAGTTTTATAATCATTCCACTATAAACCAATATATTAATAGTACCTAGTCGTCAATGTAATAAAAGAATCAAATAATTCATTAACTCTGTACATTCCATATAAAATATGTAATGAATTTAGTTGTTTAGGAACTTTTTGAACTTAAAACTGTATTTTATCACAATTTTTGCTTATAAACGTTCCATCACAATCTGTTGAAGCGATTATTTCAAAGGTACATTGAGCCCCGTAAACGCCCCAAGCAATTGTTTGGAAATGACAGATGATATGGCTTTGTATATTTGAGCCGCGTCTACTAAGTTCAGAACAATTAAAATAATACTGCCTAAGTTGAATTGTTTTATACTTTCAAGAGCTGTTATTTGTTAGTTTCCCAACTTCAGACGGTTTTCTGATAATAACGATAGATATATTTAATTTGAAATCTTAGTACTCCAACTTTATGCTTATTTAAAAACATACAAAGGCTTTGAAATGCTGTATTAAAATTTCTAAATTTGTGCTTGCCGGAATTTTGTGAATGCTACACTTTTTTGTTTTCATCCAATTATTGATCTGTTTTACCACGAATGGGCTTCAAATGAAAAGCTTTTACATTTTATGGTACTAAAAATTGTACAGAGGTTAACGCTTTATCGCGTTTTAGATAATTTTAAGATTTCCAACTTATTGCTCACCTTGGGCATGTATACAAAAGCAAAGATGAAATGTAGCATATATTTTTCTGCTACTAAGAATTGGGTCATTATAACCATTTATAATTAAACCCCAAAAAAATTCAAAGCTAAATTATCAAAAATTCATATTATTTTATTTTGAAAGAAAGAAGAAAAAACTGATTGGGGAACTGCTGGTGAATATTGAAAGCGATGATAAAGCATATATTGTCCCATAGATAACGGATTCAATTATCCTTTTTCTAACGAGATACCTCCAGCTTAGAATGAGGAATTAATGAAACAGTCATGTTGTTTCAAAGAATCTTAGACACAAGTATAGAGCTTCTTTTTGTTGCTGTATTTTGCACTCAGATTCATAAAAACCTAAGCAAAACGACTATGTATAAATAAATCATCAAGTAAGACCATATAAAGACATACATATATTCAATTAAAATGTACTAAAAATATAGTAACAGTTTTGTATTTGGGAGTATTAATTTTAATGGATATTAAATATCCGATTTCGTTGCTAGTTAATAATTTTATTAAATACATAATATTTGTAAATAAGTTTGTATGTTATTGTATTGTAAATAAATTGTCTTTTTAACTGTCGGAATGTTTTCACTAAAATAAAATTGATGAATGAAAATAAACTGAAATATTCGCAAATGTTCTTTGTTGGTTTTTTAATACCTCTTTTTTAGTCAAAATATCATGCCAAACTGAATGCACAAAGACATCCCGAATAATCCAATCCTTACCTATGTAATTGCAATAAAAATTGTTTCAAACTTTGTAATAAATTATGACAGAAAACGATAAAGTGGTACGAAAAGTGAATATCAAATCCGTTAATATAATATATACACGTTTTGGAAATTTCACTTCCTGGGTCTGTTTTTTTGACATCTTATAACAAGGGCATCTTCAAACATTGAGCGAATTGCTATTTGCTGGATGATTGTACTCTATCGTCGGCCTCATCATCATTTTCCAGGAAATTGAGGTAAATTGCAAATCTATCAGTAATAAAAAAAATTGACAAGTTTATCACTATAGTACTATTTTCAATTCAACTTTGCTATAACTCTTATTTCAGTAAGGACCTAAACATCGATTCTTACCTCTACTGTGTCAACAGGCGGCTTATTCTGTTTAATGAATGATATATGAAGCTCAAAGATTTAGTTTTTTTAAAGTTATTATTTACAAGAAAACTTAATTAGTCTCCATTAACACACAAAAAAAAACGCTTGGACAAAATACGTCACAAATGCGACTTTAAAAGTGTAGACTACTTGCACAGAAGGAAAGAAAAATAAAAATACGAGCAACGCACGGTCAGTAATAGTAACAAGAAGAAAATCACCAATCTAATTTGCAAAAATCATAAAAAATAAAAAAGCAAACAAAGAATAACCCATTCCACAATCTTCTCGAATAACATCCTTTTTTTGAGTTAAAAATACTTTCATTAAATATATCAAGATCAATCTTAACATAGAATTGTATAGCCTTAAATAAATGATTGTAAAAAGATATATTTATGCGAGTTGATAATCGACGGATATTATTTAAGTCTCTCGACAGTTGCAGCCGATATTTAGACTACGGAGTGCCAAAATCAGATACTGTGCAGAGAAAATACTTTCAAAAAAAGCTAATTCTATTAAATACGTGTTATAACAATTAAGGAGACATGAATAAAATTTTATCATAATGCTTTATAATCGATTTTGTTTAAAACTTGTTTTTATGATTATCTTTAAGACCAAGCATAGGTTTCGAGAATATTACAATAAAATAATTGATTAATTATTCAAACGCTAACACTAAGACCACACCTCACACCGCATGTCTAATGCTTCTACCCTCAGAAATATCACGAGTCCCGCACGAGGCCGGTACTAATCCGGGCTTATCTTTTTTTGTTCCACGGCTCGTTCACTAAACCGGGATTTAGCTGCACGTCGGTAAGAGGGTTTCCGTTCAATATGCATTTAAGAAACGTATGAAAGATATAGGTTGATATTGGATATTATTTTATGTAGATAAACTTGAGGGTCGCTACGACAAGAGCAGAGACTGGAGATAGAGACTGGGAGGGGTCGAGATTTGAGATAGAATATTATTGTTAGGGCGGCTTGCACTAACAAATTAAATCTAGTTTAGAGTTATATAAAATGCTATTTAGCGCTGATCTGTACTTATTGTCTTGCACTAAATCAAAATCTAGTTGTAACAACACTTAAACTGAAATCATCATTAAGATGGAATCAAACCAATTCAATTAATAAGCGTTTTATACAAGCTTAAACTAGATTAATTCGTTAGTGCAAGCCGGCCTTAATGACTGTTTAAGTGATAAGAATGCGTGCTTGTAATATATAATCCATTTGTTTCTTTCTCACGGGACTGATTCCTTTGCACCTTATTATGTAAAAAGAGCAACTACCAGAGTTTCTTGTCGGCTCTTCTCGGAAGATTCTACTTTCCGCATCGGTGGTAGACTTTTCTTCTTTTGACAATTCAAAAATGTTTAGAAGTAAGTCTATTTGATCACATTTATAATTCATTTCATTGTCTCCGTTTCACGTAGTCTACTGTTCAGTGGGAATGGGACATACGACTAGCTTCTATTTGGACGATATGGTCAAGTGGAGTCTACCTTATTAATTTAAATCATCAGCTTTCCCAAATATTATCTTTAATTCTTTTCATTTCTGTATTATTGAAGAATAGCTGACCAGGCAAACGTTGTTCTGCCATATAAATTATTTATAGTAATTATCTTCTGTATTGTAATATATTTTACCCGCGGCTTCGCATTGTAAAATAGTATCTAATTTAATTGAATTTATGGTTCACAATTTTGGTCATAGTGGCTTCCACATAAAAGTTAGATATATGCTGTCAGGGACTTTTAGAACTATTCAAGACAAACAATCCTACGGTACATCATCTTTGTGTAACTCCAATGGTTTAGGCAGTGTACGCCAAGATAGCTCTCAGAGGCCAGACTTTTTTCCTGACTTAATTAACATGTATCGTTATATTACGACCAAAATTACATAAAATCATTACAAATTGTAGCCTATATGTTATTCCGATGTATAATCTATATTACTGAAATAGTTTAATGCAAATCCGTCCAGTAGTTTTATCGTGAAAGAGTAACAAACATATTCACAAACTTTCGCATTTATAATATTAGTAGGATTAGTAAGAATAAATACATCATGCACAGGATATTTTCTAAAAAAATAATCTTTTTATAGCTGTTTTCAGATATAGATTTTTTTAAAAACCCTGTCCGACCTTAAAAGGGCATATTTGCACAGTATAAATATTACAGACAGTACGGAAACTGACTACGAATGCTTGAAACGGCACACTCACTAAAACATGCGCATCGACGAGACTCCTAAGCGGTTGTCGCGGTGCTGTCAGTAGCGAATGCCGCGTCAAGACGATTAGTTACGTATAAGTTTATTCCCGTGATCTTTTAAAAATGGCACGACCATGTTAAGTATTATACAATTGTTTAAATTCTGCTTCTTCGAAACCGGAGCTATCGTAATTTAAACTTCCTGCTAATTTTGAAAGGTTAGAATGATTGATCGAATGAAGGCAAAACATTAAAAGTTACAACCCTATTACTTCAATGGAGCGTAGGTATTTATTTTATCAACAATGCTTAGTTTCTGTACTGTCTACTATATTTACATTGTAATATTGGTGTCACGACTAGTGATGAAAATACCCGGGAATATTCCCAAGGAAGTTATTGGGCACTTTGGGAAAATTCCCGGTCATTTTCATCACTAGTCACGATACTCTTATTATTAAAAATGCATTAAAAATTATATTATCCTTAAACATTAAAAAGCTATTTTCATATAAAATCGAAGGAATTGAATTATTCTGCATTTTTTTTAACCCGGTGGAAATCCTGTCGGACCGTCAGGAGAGTGGTGACGCCACTCCCCCGGTGTGTCGGACCTGCACCGCCTAAAACCACCAGGGTGCCAACTATGTCCTCTCTTCACCTTCGCCGGGCCTGGGTATCCGTATACTTCCTAAGGAACTGGCGAATTCTGCATGAGACCTTAGTTGGGATTACTAATAAAAACTAATTAACTAATTCAGTGTAAAAACTATTTCGATGGCTGAATTTTGGGAACTTTAAACGTTTAGATTTCTGAAACCTTCTGCGTTTGAGGATCGGAATCATTCTACGGTTACGCTTCGTTACGTTTCTATGGCTGTGCTCTAATATTGCTCTCTCTCTCCTCGATTAATAAATCGACTGTTCCTCAAACCCGGCATCTTATTACTCCACGCTTCTAACAATATGTTTTAATTTAGAAAATTATGTGATGTAATTATGACGGTTCAGTAATTTCTATATACAGGCTGATTTTAAAGACGAGGGAGATATTCAAGAAGGATATTCAGCATTCGATTGTGATTTCAAATAAAAGAAATAGTGATATCTTAATATTTCCATTAAAACAAAGTAATTTATAGTCAACATATTTAGGATTAATGACACACATGATAGAATAAAAATAACAATGAATTATTAAGTAGTATAGCATGTAGACGCCGCCCGATATGTAATTGTGTTAAACGCCCTAAAGGTCGTTAAGGTGTTACGGGACGCGCGGGGTAAGGGGTGCGCGCGTGCAAGTGTTGCTCTAGCTAAAGTCAGTCGACTCCCGAGACCCGAGGCTAGAGTACGTCCGTGTGCGTCGCCGTTCGGTGTGCCTTAAAGTGCAAATAAACAGTAAAACGCTAAAATCCGTGTCTTTCTACCACCACACCCACGACCACCAGTCATAGTAGCTATATTGTCTCTCCTAAGCCAGGATAAATTACTAAAGGGAAGCGAGTCAGTTACCTGTTTATCTAAAATCACGTAAAAGGAATTTTATCTGCTTACCACTCAATGATAAGTCACACGCATTGCGGTGTCCAAACTTTTTACGGATCAATTCTCATTTATTGTTAAATGTTTCTTTATGATTTTTTAGGGAATATAGTTACATTTTTATTAGTTAAAAGAAGGTACAAATTATTGTATCCTGAAATATCTCCCTAGTCTATAAAAACACCCTGTATATATAATATAATGTTACTGTAGTACAGAAATCAAATTTTGATTAAAATAATTTGGACCTTTACGTCGTTATTTCCTGATATTTAATGATGATATTGTTATATGAAAAGGTACGCGTAAAAGATATAATCTCCGTATATATGATTATTTTCCATGAACACCGTATTCAATACAAACGCTGGTCAGAATTTACGATCGCCCACCGACACCCTTTTAGCGTTTCTCGGGTTAATGCCAGTGCATTAGGTCTATTGGGCAATTGTGTTGATTGCCCCGGTTTTTTGAGCAATCGCCGGATCGGCAGTAACCTTTGTGAATAAAAGAGGCAATTGTTAGAAAGAACACCGGATTGCACGCAGCTTTTATGTCCGCCTTTTATGTAGTATAAAATTTCAGTAACACACAACTGATTAAATTCTAAGATGTAGCCTACATAAGGGTGTAGGCAACATTTTTATGTATGCCCGGTATTTTTTTTTTTAATTTCTGACTTGGTACAGTAAGTGATGGAAAGTGTATTGCAATTTATAAGCCGAATACGATTATCGAAATTCCATAGCATATCAACAGTCGTCAACATCACGAATATCTCTTTTTCTTACCAGAGGGAAATCCGTTGTGGACCGTCAGGCGGTGGTGAGGGCTGCTCCCCGGTGTCTGGGACTGTCACCGACTAAAAAATTCCTAGGTACTCTTCATCCGCATGGACGCAGGCTGTGGGTGCGAGCTCGGAATCTGCAACTACCGGCGCGCGGTAGACCTTGTTAGGCCTCGTCAGAACATGTGACGAGCTGGAACACACACCGCCACCCTCATTTACATAACAAATATCTCTACAATAATCCACTTGTTACGACTTGTCTTAATCCTTTGCATCCATTTCCCTCACTAACAATCGATACGAGCAAGAACATGCCGCGCGCATATCTAGCACCGACGATTTCTATCAAAAACGTAATACCAAGAGGGTCGGCTGAAAAAGCGTGGTTTGGTGGAACGCGGTACCGCAAGCCTTATCACCACCCAACCCCAGTTAGTACCTTATTCTTAAATTCAAGTCGGTCAACATCCTACCTAAAAGAAAGCAATTATAGAAAAATCTTAGTTCCATTTAAAACACCATTGTCAAAGGACGAAGGGAGCATGCTCGCTGGATCATTCCACAATCCTACAACCTGACAAAGAAAATAATTACAGGACCTTTTTTACTAGATGAAAATCCTCATAAGAGAGTCTTGGCTGTACACGGTGGTATCGTTTGAAGTATGCCAGACTTGGTATAAATCTATTTATAATAGGCCGATGATAGAGCGCACTTACTCAATAAATACCGATTCACTCGTCATAAGAAGATTCCCTTAACGTAAGATGCTAAAAAACTCTTCAGCGGTTCGCAAAAAAAAGAGGGGACAATTCGCCACGTGCGCGCAACTGGGATGTCAACCACATAAAGGCGCAAATTCACACGGTATTTTGGTAATTTATGGTAAAAGGGAGATGGAGGAATTAAGTTGAACATCTCAGCCGTACAGTCTATAGAGTATAGTCTATAGAAAACTTAAAGACACTAGATATTATTTTGTTTTGATCAGTACCTAATCTAAGCACTTTAACAGGAGTTAGTTTACCTGAAAGCGGGTTTGGGTGTCAGCGTTTAAAGGGGTCCCAAAGAGAGTGCTCCCAACAATTTGCATTCATTCAACTCACAGGTGAGGGTGTGGTAAACAACGAGGGTGCAAGACAAAGAGGGGAGGTTTTGTACAGTCCGTTCACGCGTTTATTTGCGGTCGTAAATTTTACTTTGTTTTTGCTACTTTATTGACAAATGGAGCGAATTGCGGGTACATTACACGAGCGTCTTCAGATTGGAGTAAGATTGGGGTCCCCTATTCTGAGGCTCTCTAATTCGTTTGTAAGGAAATACCTGTGCTATATTTCTTTGCGTCTGTACATAGCTTTCAATGTGTTTGCTCATAACGAGTGTATTATTACATCGCTTTTTGGGTCATAGCTATCTAAATTATGCACTAGGATTACGTAATAACCTGATTAAGTTAAGTTTGTACCCAGAGATGGGCAAAATGTAATCTGATTAATGATCAACGATTACAAAATGTAGTCGTCATTTTAATTTTCTTGCTCTGTAATCATGATTAAATCCATTTAAAACATTAAGAAACAATAAATGTGTATACAATCTGAGATTTTGTAGTGTTTAAAACATAAATGAGCAAAATGCAGTCATATTAATGATAAAAAATGTAAAATGTAATCGTTAATCATTTTCATTAATCCGATTACATTTTGCACATCTATGTTTGTACCTTACCGCAACAATATAATGTTTTCTGAAAGAGTATTCTTAATTGAACCCATTTAATACGTTTTCTTATTAATTTCGATGTAAAGATGCTTAAATATCCACTGTATGTGCCGCAAGTCGTTGGCGGTACGCGTTGTAAAATAAGTAAATGAGTTAGCGCGTCATTCAAAAAAATAAATAAACAGTATTTTGTTAAAAATTAATGTGTTTCTGTGTATGTATGTGATTCCTTTATTGCTTATTATCAACAATTGAACATGACATAGATTTGACGCCGTCTAAAATGCGAATAAAATCACGAAACGCGTTTTGTCGCCAAACTGTATGAATTTTGTACTTCTTCATTGTCTTCAATAATCAAATGTTAAGAGCTTAGCATAAAACTATCTTCTTACTTACAAGTGTGATAATAATCGTCCTACAATACGCGTGTACCATTTAATCTCGCCTTGCCGCTCGCGCGTAATTTCACCTTGTCTGTAACGACCAACTTAGCACACAAGTATTATAATGTTATTACTCAATTGTTGTGCTATTGTTAGTACTCAAGAAAAGAGTAGATGTCGCTACAACTCATTTACATACAAATGTCTATAGGGTGCACACAAGACAACGCACGCGTTGCGATGCCGGAGTTGTATCGCACTGTAGTCTTTTTCCACACATTTAATGCTAAGATTCTGGGTTCGAGTCCCGGTAGTGGTAAACTTTTCTGTGATGAGCAGATGAGTTTGTCACGAGTCATGCTTTTATATATGTATTTAAGTATCTATATCTTTGTCTAGTACCCATAGTACAAGCGCAAGCTTAATTTGGGACTAGGTCAATGTGTGTAATTGTTACTAAATATTAAATATTATAGTAAATATATATTTAATAACAGACTACACTAAGTGGTGTTGCCCCGGAGTAACAACGTTACGGTGACGCAACGCGTCGTGTGCCGGCGCTCTAAATCTGTATCAGCGAACGAATCATAAGCTAGATGAAACAATATTTCTCCCTGCCAGCAGTGGTGTCGGCCATGCTGGCATGGTATGACAACTGGAGGGCCGTGGTCTCCTTCTGTGAGGCGTCTTGTCCCAGAAGGAGGCTGCAGAGCGAGAGCAGCAGAAGGCCGCTCGAAGGAGACACCAGGGTGCCGGCAACAGCCCTGGCACATCAGTCCCAGCCGACCGGTCGATCCACGACCAGTTGGCTGATGTCTTTGGGGTCGTGGCTGCTCAGGGTGGGGGCCCTGAGCAACTGGTTTAGCGGCCCTCGAGAAGTTGGCAGGGCATTGTGACGAGCTCTGCCTAAATACAACGAGCAGTATCGGGGAGGGTATCATCTTCCCCCGAGTTTGTGCCTAGCGGGCGCGGCGCGACGGGGCTGTGGCGAATTGATTACAGGACCCGCAGTCCCCGCCAATGCGCAGAAGTAGTCACCTTGGGGTTTTTAGTCGGTATAAGTCCGACACACCTCGGTCGCGCAACCCCCCTGTGCGGCTGAGACGGTCCTATGAGGATATTCCCCAAGTAAAAAAAAAGATGAAACAATATTGCTGATCGGATTTTGTTTGAACGACAGGGGTACATTATAATTTTATATAGCAGTGTCAATTTTACGCTTCGTGAAATGTGTATGATGGATACAAGGCTGGTTCAGGTCTGTGGCATGGATAACAACTAGAGATGCCACGAATATTCGGCAACTATTCGGTATTCGGCCTATTCGGCCACATTTTTTGCTATTCGGTATTCGGCCGAATAATACGTACTATTCGGCCGAATACCGAATACCAAATCATGTAAAAAAGACGTTATATTACTCAAAGTTATGTATTTATTTCCAAATTACAACACTTTAGTAATTAAAATTGATCAGTGACAAGTTGTGATGGATAAACACAAGCTTTTCACCATTTTTTGGTAGTAAATGATTACGCTTTTCATCGTAAATGTTACCAGCCTCAGAAAATAACCTCTTACACACACACTCTCTCTCTCTCTCTCTCACACACACACACACACACTCCCGCACAAACACACATACTAATAAACTTATAGCGTTAATATCCATATAAAAACACAAAACACCCTTGAATAACCCGAACGGAAGTACGAGTCTCACCAGAGACAAGACTTACTTAATCGGTGAGACTTATCACCCTGTGTATGTGTATAAGTTTTGTGTTGAAATAAAGATTATTATATTACTAAACACGCTACTTCCAGGAATATTCGGCGGCCAAATATTCGGCGCTTCGGCGGACAGCGTTGCCGTATATTCGGTATTCGGCCAATTCACTATTTGTGGCATCACTAATAACAACACCATTAGCAGCATTTTGACAACCAGGCATCTTGTCGCTATCTAGACCGAACCCAGAAAACTAGAACAGCACGTCTAGAAGGCCACTACAAGGACAAATCAGCAATTCTCTGATGAACGAAACAGAGAACAGAACTGCTCGCGTTCAACGCTAAGACATCACCGGAAACTTCAATACATAATGCTTTAAGGACTATTTTATCTTACGTACTATAACATGTGGACGCCGGCCGATACGTGCATGTGTTAGACGCCCTAAGGGTCGTTAGGGTGTTTTGGGACGCACGGGGTAAGAGGGTGCGCGCGCGCACGGGATGCTTGCTAATTCAGTCGACTACCTAGATCCAAGGCTAGAGTACGTAAATGTGCGTCGCAGTTTGGTGTTAAAATGCAAATAAACAATAAAACGCCAAAATCCGTATCATTCTACCACCACACTCACGACCACCGGTCATAGTACTTAATAAATGATCACGACAGAAAAATTATACAATTTTTTTTTTGGTATCCAAGTATTTGTCAGTGTACATGCATGATATTAAGTAATTAGGCATAAATGGTTCATGTAATTTCTGTGTAATGCCAAAACTATTCTTTTTTTATCCTAACTTGTCACTCTGACCACATCACGCCTGATGCAAAATATGGTGCAGACCAAAAAACGATGACTACCAACAGTAAAGAAGAAACAGTAACTATCTATCGAGAATCGCAGCGATCATGCCGGCCTGCACAAATTAATTAATTATTCCATACTTTCTACTTTAATTAGTATTTTTTGATTTCCCTGCTATTGTTACCTGCACATTTTATTCTGTAATTAGGCGAAAATGGATCATATAATTTGTGAATATTGTCTTTTACTATATTCAAGCTTTTAATACTAATCAGACTACAGAAATATTCAACAAAAAATAAGTGAAAATATGACCTACTTTAAAAGTCGCTGCCTGGCTTTTTCACTTCGCTTTTAGCTTACGGGTTTTATATTTAAAAATAAGGTGGTGGTTCGAAAAATAGAGTTTCGTTTTTCGTTTCGTTAGCTCTAGTTCTATGCAAAAATGTAAGCCTTTTAATGGCTTATTTATTATGAAAAACTTACACTTCTTCCATATTGCGTATGGATTGAGGTACCACATGCTCACCAGTGAAGGAAATCCTCGTGGGGAAACCAACATGGCATATAATAGAAATGTTATGTGTGAGTGCCCTGTGGACAGTAATCAGCTGCGGTACTAAACACGTTGAGCAAGACATATAAGTGTAAAATATAGACAATCACTAATGTTTTTCTGCTCACCCCGTAAGGGATATAGCGTAATGATATAATATTATCTTCTTATAATATAAAAATGAATCGCAAACTGTCTTGATAAGCGCGAAACTCGAGAACGGCTGAACCGATTTGGCTGATTTTTTTTTTTGTTGTGTTTGATGAAGTCTGAGGAAGGTTATTACGGAGAGAAAAATTTTAAAAATTCCCTGCATTTGTCTAAAAATAACACTTTTCTGTATTCTCATACAAAAAATTCGTTATAAGTCATTTTGAACTTTAATACCACACTATAAAGTTCAAGTGTTAGTGGACAGGTTCCGGGAAGGCAAAACAAATGAGTGACGTATAAATATTAATGTCAATATTTGTCAATTTTTATACATATAGCATTAAGGCCAGGTTCCTTCAAACAATTTTCAAAAAAATCTGACGGGGAAGCTATTAACATTAAAAAAAAACAATGTGACTTTGTTTTAGAGAAATAGGGCAGAACAAGGTCTGCTGGGACAGCTAGTTATTAATATATTAATTTAAAATCGATATATACAAAATCACTTCTCCTGACTTATATACCATCGTAGAAGCTTCAACTACTGCAGCTAGAAACATAAAATTTGAACTTTGTTTTCTTTGTATGACGTAGGCACCCATTAAAGGTTGTATTCTTTATATTCCAACCCAAAAGGACGTGAAATAAGGATAAGAAGTTCATTTGACAATCCGTCAATTTTGAAGTCATTACTATGAAAACTGAAAGCTCTTTACTTCTCTTTACAACTCATTTGACCTCAACACTTTGGCCGTACTGAATCGAAGGAGCACCTGTTCTATTCATTGTATCAAACCTTAGCCTCCGTTATATAACTTATTCATTAACGAAATACTATTTCACAGTATTTTACTTAATCTCTGGAATCAAAGCGTCCTGTTGCTCCTAGAATTCTCCGAACTGTCACTTTATATTGTTGCCAACTCAAAATATAATTATTTGTTATATATTCACCCTAATTTGTTAAGTGTGTCAGTGATATTTTCTGTTGGAGTTTCTCATTAATTTAATACATTTTCTAATTATTTTATGCGCACATTATGTCTTTCTTTATGTCATTAATTTGAAGTTCTTTGGTTTTTGTTGCGCTAATGTAACTTCTTCTAGTGTTCTTATTTGGGTTTTTTGTTCTTAAAGCAGTTAGAATGTCTTTTCGTCAGTGACTCATAACACCACAGGCCTTAACTTAACTTAAAAGTCCTTAACTTTTTTTTTTTGGTTTCTCGGGGCAAAATCCTGCATAGGACCATCAGGGCCGCTGTGAGGGCAGCAACCCCGGTGTGTCAGACTCCTACTGACTAAAAACCCCCGGGGTGTCCCTCTAATCGCTCCACCCGAGCCTGGGAAACCAAATTCATCCACACGCCCGGAGAGCGAAATCCCTTGTCGAGGCTGCCTCTCTGGGAGGGGTAGGGGTAAAGAGCCCACCCTTCCAATACCTATCTCACAGGCGGCGCGCCGGACACTGCACACCGCCACCCTCTCATCCGGACAGCAGACTCCCTCAAGTCTACTGCCCGGCTATTGTCACTGGGGGATGTCGCGCTCGCTCTGAGCGAACGCATCCCTCCGGCGACGGTGCCTTGGCCGCCGAATAGCCAGAGAAGATGTTCGCTCTCTGACCCTTTCGGCGGCCTCCTTCTGCTTCATCACAACCTCGCAGAAGGCTGTGACTCCTCGCCATGCCTCTTCACTGCCGACCATTGCTTTTACCACCACTGGCAGCGAGAGGTCGTCCCCAATGCGGTCCTGAAGGACCTTCCTATCTTCAGCCCAAGCTGAGCACATCTGAAGCGTGTGCTGCGCCGTGTCCTCGGGGCTCCCACACTCGTGACATTCCGCCGTAAGCTCTCCTCCGGACACCCGCCACCGGTGACGGCCAAAACTACCGTGACCTGTGAGGATCTGGGTGAGCCGAAAGGAGAGCGCGCCGTGTTGTCTGTCCAGCCACGAGTGCAAGACAGGGCGCATCGCCTCAATTGTCCGAAGACCGGCGCTAGTTTGCTCCAGCCTGGACTGCCAATCCCTCACGGCCTGGTCCTGGAGATGGACCCTCTGCCTCCGAATCTCCGTGGGGGCCGGCCGCAGTCCCCTGGCTCGCTTCTCCTCGCACCATCTGTAGAGGGTTGCGAGGGTTCGTGCGTCGAGATCCCACGGCACGGACTCCGCTAGTGCACACGCCGCCTCGTGCGATACGGAGCTGTATCCCCGGATGGCTCTTATCGCCAACACCCTTTGGGGACGGCGTAGAAGGGCGGTATTATGGCGGTTGAGAGCAAGTCCTTAACTTTTAAGGTAACTCATTATTTCTCATTAAACAGTTGTAATGCAATTCAAAGTCAAGCGTAGCGTAAGAAATTACATAAAGTTTTTTTTTTTAATTATTATTATTTATAGACGAACGCTTGACCTCAATCACACCTGGCGGAAGGTGAAGATGAGTTCGATGATGAAATGCGATCGCCTAGCAAATGCCTATTCACTCTTCTCTTAAAGACTCCCAGGTCATAAGATCGCGGAAATATGGCCGCTGGAAGCATATTCCACTCCTTAGCCGTTCGTATGATGAATGTAGAAGCGAATCTTTTCGTGCGGATATAAGGAACATCCACCACATACGGATGGTATCCGACACGATGTCTAGTGGTTTTGTGGTGGAATGGGGCTGGTGGAATCAAAGAATGTAGTTCCTGAGAACACTCTCCACCGTGCGACCGGTAAAAGACCGCGAGGCAGGCAACTCTACGTCGATGCTCGATAGTCTGCATTTTAATTTTTATCAAAGAGTCGTCGCCAACAAGTCTACGAGCTCTACGATCAATCGAGTCCAAAGCCGCCAACTGATATTTATATATTTTATTGATAAAACTAATTGGAGTTATACAACATTCCAATTAGATTTAGAGAAAGCAGATTTAAGTTTAGGGTCTTGTAATGGAATTCCACGGACGAGAAGTTGTTATTATTTTACTAAGAAGTTCTCTAACTCCTTCTTTTGCCGTGTCGTTGGGCTGTGGAATGGTCTTCCGGCGAGCGTGTTCCCTCCATTCTATGATATAGGATCTTTTAAGCGTAGCGTGAAGAGATATTTGTGCAGGCCGGCATGATCGCTGCGATTACCGATGGTTTTTTCTTTCCTGTCGATAGTCGTTAGCGTTTTTTGGACTGTACCATGCTTACCATCAGGTATGGTGTAGTCACTGTATCGTGTCAGAAAAAAAAAAAAAAGGTTAACTTTTGTTGCATGCGTCGGCAACAGTGACCTTCAGTGGTGTATTTAGATGATAATTGTTAAAAGCTATTAATATTATATATTTATATAATGCAGTAGCATTCATTACATAAATGCATGAAAGCATTGCATGCCCTACAATAAATAAGTTCGGAATAATTTACTTAAAGATGAACAAATACCTACCTACCTATATTCATACGTATTCTATTTTTATGTCCTATTTCTTTCGTATAGGAACTACTATATAATGTTTACTATAATAGTATTATATTCAAATTAATTACGTGAACACTGCCTATCTTTTTCAAATACGTTTTGCACGTCACTGATATAATGCCACTGGCTGCCCTATAAATAAATAAAAATATATTAAAGCACTTGTTTTTTTCTATTATATTATCCTCAACTTTGTATTTATATACAATATTATAATGAAAAATGATTATCTTCTGTCCAAATAACCTTTCGTAATACTAGGAACGTCTCATAAAATGCAATGTGGTGTTGAGCTAGGATTTTTTTAGGTCCAAAACGTAGTATCGTAAAATTGGGATTACAAAATAGGATTTGCTCAAATATTCTGTCTCAAATGGATTCTGTTTTGTATTAAGTAATATTATAATTTCCATAGCATAATCACAAAATACTTGGCATCCGAGTTGCGTAGGTGGTTATTAACCATGATTAAAACATTGTTGTATCCGTACGTGATATCGACTAATGACTATTTGAGTCCTTTGTCGGTACGAACGGTATTTTGCGACCGCAGTAATACTCGCTGTTTCAAATTTAATGATATTTCCTGTGTGATATTTATTTCATTTTTCAATGGTTACTTTGAGATACTTTTTTGTTACACAGCTTTAAAACATGACGAATGGAAAGAAGTTTACGGTAATAAGTTATCGGCGAATATGAAGTTAAAAGAAATAGTGAACTTAAATAGAAATTAAGCTACAAAATAGTCGCAGATATTCAATAGGAAGTAAATAGTGAATTTATTGTTGAAGATAAATGTATAGAAACCTATTAAATAATTGCAGATAATCAATTCAAAGTAAAGAGTAAAGTAATCATTAAAAATCAAGAAAAACCAAATTACGAACTGATTGTTAAAAATCAACAGAAAGCCATCCGTGAACTAATCGTTAAAGATAAATAGAGTTAGTTGTGAATTGGCTGATGATAATCAAGATAAAACAAGAGGTAAAGTAAATGTCATAAATGATCTGAAATTATGCTTTGAATACCAATAAAACGCAAATAGTAATCAGATTTTTGAAGATAAACAAAAGGGAACAGATGATGAATTGTTGCTCAATAGAATACAAACAGAGCAATAATTATAAAGAAAATCATAAAAAGCAAGTAGTTAATAGACCGTAGAAAGTTCTAGAAAGGTGAATTCTGAACTTTTAGCAATAGGTCATTCACATTTAGATATTACCAGCAGCTTCCAGAAAACATTTCACCCTCGAAGTATTCCAAATGGCGCGTGTAACAAAGAGGCTTGGACGCGACGGCGACATTTCTCAACGCTGCTTTTATTAAATGCCTGATGTACTTTGTCACAGACACAATAAAGGTCTGCGCTCCGTTCAGGTATGAAACGCATCATGGTAAATAGCCTTCGTAATTTATATGTCACTGAAACGAATAGTTTCAGATACCCTCCTTTAATATAAAAATGTTTACACACTGAGGAATCATTAATTGCATACTTTATGTCTCATATGTGCTTAAAACTGTCTTAATACTACGTTGGACGTTCCAATCTGATTTGGTCCTTGATTTCTGTTTGATCCCTACCTGTATTTGGTCTTGATTTGAACCTGACCAAGTTATTTAAGCTGTCCATAGACAACTAGTTCTCCCTGGTCAGTTTAAAAAAACACACGTTTTAGGAGCTTTTAAAAAAAGAGTGAATATCTATTTGTTGCGCAAATGCGGTTCATTATCACCCTTGTCTACGGCTACCGCTAGGTGTACAAGATACCAAGCATTATCATTACCATCGTCTGCCAATTCTAATCTACCGTTGAATGTAGGTTTCTCCTACCAAGGACCATTGAGCTCAGTCTTCGTCTCTTCTCATCCAATCCTTTGCAGCCACCTTTTCAACCAATGCCTTCTACCAGTTATGACGTACAGAGTCGAGACGTTGACACTAACGGTTGGTCTAGTTTACCAGTTCAAGGTCGCTCAGGATGCAATGAAGTAAACTATATTGGGTGTCTATCTGAAGGATAAAGTCTAAAATGAGGTTATCCGACAGACCACTCAAGATATTGACATAGATCTCCATATAAGCAAGCATAAATAGGAGTGGGTAAGCCATACATGCCAAAGAACCGATGACTGTTGGAGTAGGAGGGTTCTTGAGTGGAGTCCAGTAATTGGCAGGCGTTGCGTGAGGCCATGAGCTGTAGATATTAAGCGTTGGCCTGTAAATCTTAAATAGAAGTCACTCATTGACTTCATGCTTTACTTTCCGATCCTTACCTCCAGACTGCGGTATTGTAGTTTTACGTAGCCAGAAATTTTATCCACTTGAACACCTATGGTGACAATAGTATCCAAAACACGAAAATCGAATAGGTCTGAAGGTTTCTAGACGTGTTAGTATCTAGGCTATAAAAATCTCTAAAAAAAGACAATATATATTTTTGCCCAGAGTGCTACTTACCTCACAGCTAACGTCAGGGAAAGATGTAACTGTTTGCAGCTGCCTCATACGTATTCCCGGTTGCCTTGCAGCGTATTCTAATATTTTTATTTCACGTTGTTTATGTAACTAAAAATTTTAATATCAAATTATAATATTGAAATATGAATTATTTCCTTGCTCAAAGCTGTAATAAACAATCAGTTTTTCTAACACTGGAAGCTTAAAAGAAATGAACGTTAAGAAGTTCTCTCTTACTTTTGCCATGTCGTTGGGATGTAGAATGGTCTTCCGGTGAGAGTGTTCCCTATGAAATGGAATCATAGGCCAGCACAGGCTTAACTTAGTGCTTTTTGAGATTGATGACAGCATTCCTCGAGATGTCGACGGAACGGGGTGACGCGCTTCGTCGAAAAACATTGTGCGATGTCGGAGAGGACGTTTTACCCTCAAGATAGTGTCCGAAGGGCCCGGCATGACGGGGCTGTGGAGAATTGATTACAGGACCCACAGTTCCCGTCTATATGCAGAAGTAGTCACCTTGGGGTTTTTAGCCGGTACAAGTCCGCCTCACCTCGGCTGCGCCACCCCCTGCGTGCGGCCGGGACGGTCCAAAGAGGATTTTCCCCAAGTAAAAAAAAAAATTTTGATTTTTGAGGTTGATGACAGCACACATAATACGTGATATGATGTTATCTATTATTCTTTCATTGTTTTATATAAATGTGTGTGTTGCGTGTTCTTCCGTTTATCGCAATAAACGTTTGTTTTTTTCTTTTCAAAGCCAATCGCAGTCTTAGAGATGTAACATCGTAACAAACACAAACTAATTGTATCTATTAATACATTAATATAGGCGTAAATTTGCAAGCTTCGTTCAATAATTTCGTCCATAAACATTATGCATCCCAGCTAGAATTTCAAATTAGTATATTCTATATGATTCCTATTCATTAGAGAGATATATAACTGGAGCAATATCCTGTTACCAGCTTGTTTGTACACCACCATCATGCTCACTCAACTGCACTTAAGATTACATTGCTGGCCAAAATGATTGTCTGTATGCCATTTATTAATGACACGTAACTTGAAAATAACAACTATTCAGGAATCAGCAGTCAGTAAATAAATCAGTCAGCCATTTGTATCACGGCGAGTGTTTTGAAGAGTTATTTAAACTTGTCCCACCCGCTCTATTCCATAAAAAATAAATCATGTGCGCGGGATTCCGTGGTCAAAGTTATACGCTTACTCATATCCCGGCTAGGATTAATAGATTCTCTAACTCTTACTTTTTCCGAGTTTTTGACCTGTGGAATGGTCTTTCAGCGATATTGTTTCCACCGCTCTTTGATATTGAGACCTTCAAACGAAACGTGAAGATATATTTGTGTAGGCCGGTATAATCACTGCGATTATGGATCGTTTTTCTTTACTGTTAATAGTTACTGTAGTTTTTTGGACTGTACTATGCTTACCATCAATCATGGTGTGGTCTATGTGCCAAGTCAGGATAGAAAAGTGAAATTCATAAGGCATGCATCAGATACTGGAAATCGTGACTCGGCAGCAACGACACAACAGCGGTTGTCAGCTTGCGATATACCTCTTGGTATGAATTTATGTGTAAAAGCGCCTGATGTTAGCTTCCCGGTCGACATTGTGAAACGTCACCCATAAGCATCCTATAGTCGCCATAACCGTGCATCAGATCTTTCTTTTATCCAATGTTAAAATAATAAATGATGTAAATCCACCTACATACTATTTTTATGAAGAGTGTAATATTATAACCAATCAAACCCTGATGGGTTAATTTGATAATCATTGGACATCGACAACGCACTCATTGATTATTCGTCTGCATCAGAATGGTGTAAGTACAGCTTACAGCTGGGTCTTATTCGGTAAACACGATTATCTAAAAAAGGTTTCTATTTTATAAAAATACTTATTCCACAATAAAACTTACTGTGATTATATAAAATAGCAATTAAAATCTATTCGAAAGTAATATATGCACAATACCAGATATGACAAACGGAGCCAACGTGAACTTTGTAATTTGGATTTGTAACCGAAAACAAGGCCCATTTTCGCTTTTTAGGAGAGGTATATCTCTAGCTGTAGACTAAGGTAAATTGATAATGATGTTTAATTTAAGCCTTGTCTTGTTTTGTGTTTGCGAATAACCTCAAAACGCGTTTTATTTAGACAGAGCTTTGTACCACGCAATAAAACATCGCGCAAGTCTCGGCAACCAAGTTTTGCCCACAAGTCAACGTAGTTACTAGGAGTTAGCCGCTGCGTACTGCATAGCTACAAGGTATCACTGGTGAGAGTTCATGAAAATCGACGATTTAACTAATTTCCGTCACCTCTAATTAGGGGCCGGCTGACAGAAATAGACGCTGAGTTCCACTACACCCTAAGCATATATTTTATACCAAAAGTGACTTTTCTACTAATTCGCATAAGCTTAAGTAATAATTACTTAACCCTAAAAATGTAAAACTTAACAAAAATATGAAACAAAAGAATTTTAATTAGAAAAGAGAATTTAATTTAAAATGTGGCTGTACTTTTGGCCCGCACTGCACAGCGCATTACCCGAGTGCAAGCATCAAATATGCCTCAGTTATTATGGAGCCGGTTTCCTTGTAAAGCTTAATTAAAATAGCGTTCTTTATTACCCGTTGTCTATGCTATTAGTTTATATAGTTTATGATAATAATGTATATGATATGTGTATGTAATGTACTTATATATTTGTGTTCTTGTATATGTGTATTTGCATCTATGATATATATTCATTTATGATACTTTGAATTTTAGTCTCCAGTGCTGTGTATCTATCTTATATTGATCCCTTCCTTGCTGTTTTCTGCGCGTCGACACAATAATCAGGTGTCAGCTGAAAATCAGCGCTAGGTGGCTTGGCTGGTCACTTAGCATTTACTGAGCTGACGTCCCTTTGGCGCATCATCACAACACAGGGTATATGCTTTTGTTGTTTTCTGTTTTTTTTTTTTTACCTATTCTGAAGTGTTGTATGTTTTGTGCCAAATAAATGTTTTTATTATTATTATTATTATTTTTATATAAGTAACGTTCCTCACTTTTTACTTATAGGAAGATTGCTGTTTAATTCATTTTAAATAGCAAGAAGTATTTTAAACCTTGGTAACCTTTTATTATGGAATTAAGATATGGAATTTTATTAGTATTAATAGCTTACAATATTCGACAATAGATGTCGTTAGTGCTTTCTTACAGTTTTTTAAAATAAAAGTAGAATGCCCTTTTTCGATACAAAAACCCTATAAGGTTTTGATGGTAGTGCTTAAAAACACATACAAAATTTTATAATCATAGTTTTGGGCCTAAGGCATTGCAAGTCCCCTAGTAACAATTTTTCTGGTATATTTTACATGCGATCAATTACATATACATATATATCAGCCAAAACACTAGAGTAGAGGCAGGGTAGAGGAAGTAAATTCCCGACAAGAACTCTGCTGGGCGTCAATCTGCACGTGACCATAGCCTATGTAACCAAGTTGAAACATCAAGCCATAATTAAAAGTAAGTTAGTTCGCGTATAAGTCTTGTTACACTATTCATAAATGTTGTGGTAATATTACTTTCAATAAATATTGTGTAAAACAATATTAATTGCGAAATGAATTATTGTTAAGGGCTATTAAAAATATGAATGATATTGATAGAAGTATTTTAAATAAAAATTATAAATCTGACCAACAAATGCAATTAAATAATACGGCCGTACGTAATTAATTTATACCCATCCACTCTGACGAGGGATTTCACAAGTACGCAAATTTAGTTGAACATATAGAGCGCACTAATCACGATGAAATAAGGTCTATTTTCCTGTGAAAGGGAACCAAAGTTATGTTTGCACTGCTCCCACTTCGCAAGGGTTAGACATAGGTGTTAATTAGACGCAGAGATAAGGCGTTCGTTAGTTCGGTTTTACGGGTTTTAGGGGATATCTCCTGATTTATAATGTAATGTTAAAGTTTCCGGAAAGAATTGTCGCTTTAAAGAGTTTCACGAAAGAAAGAATAACTGCTCAGGTTCAAAGCTTGAATGTCAATATAGTCCAATTGACTTTTTTTAATATTAATCTGAAATTTTAAGGCTCTGGATACAAGCCCTTTTGTGCACGTCGTTAGTTATTTTTAACCCTTTATGGCGCGTGGTCGTTAAATTTGTTAATTTTGTAAAAACTAGGTGGTAAATAGTGTATAATTAACGAAAATAATAATTATAAAAATATTAAAAATGTATCGTTTATAATTTTTAAAAACCTTGCATGTACTAGAAATGCAACATTAGATTAGTACTAAATCATTAAACTTAAAATTAGGAACAAATTATTAAAAAACATCCTCTTACCGTTTACTTACCAAAATTTCAACAGTCAAATATTAGTATTTCACCAAGAATTAATTTTTCGTAAATGAAATTGAAAACCTGAAAACAGGCGTGTACTCGTTCGACACTACAACGAAACATCATTACCTACAAGTCTCGTCACCTAGTGAGCTGAATTGTCACTAAATCGTAAGAATGCTTTGTTGGTACCGTATAACACCAAGCAAAGTCAGTCTGCCGGCATTTATTTTATTGTTGCTTCTATTTGAGTGGTATGTTGCAGAAATACAACATGGCGTCATAAAGGGTTAATATTCAGTAGTCTCTAATTAACGTCCAAACCAATGACCCAAGCGACGCGCACTCCATCACACGCCATCAGTAAAATCACCAATTCTCCATTAAGGCGGTAATTTGCCATTAGGGCATCTTGGTGATGTCCGGACCCAACATCAACCCAAAAAACAAGAATTACACGTTCAGAAGGTCACGACGATAAATATGTTGCCTCACGGACCGTTTTTTACCGTTTTTTTTTTTTACACTGGCTCGACATAGTGACTACAGAGTACCTGATGGTAAGTACAGTGTAGTCCAAAAACGAAAGCGACTATCAAAGGATGAAATCCATTGATAGTCTACCTCGTCATGTCGGCCCACATATACCGCGACTGAAGGTCTCTAGGTATATGAGTTACTGGATATACATAAGCTGATCCCGAAACGCGACAAGCGGAAACTGGTCACTATGACGGGCTTTACACCCATGTACTGTGGTCGCCATCCAGACGGGCACCGACGCCCTACCACCTCGCTGCTGCTCGTTTAGCACCACCCAGGAGTCACGTGTAGGGAAACTAGGGTAAAGCCTACGGACGCGAGCAGCTTCGACTCCCATACGCTTCCCCATATGCCCATATTCCCATATGCTTCGTTTATATCATAGCGAGTGTTCTGAGGAGTTATTTAATCTTGTTGCAGCCTCTCCCTTTCATCGTGCAGTAGACTTGAGGCAGTCTGCAGCCCAGATATGCGGGAGGTAGTGCGCAGTGTCCAGCGAGCTGGCTAAGAGATAGGTGTTGGAAAGGTGGGCTCTTTAGAACACCTCCCAAAGAGGCAGCCTCGACAAGGCATTTCGCTCTCCAGGCGTCTGGATGAATTTGGTTTCCCAGGCTCAGGTGGAGCGATTAGAGGGACACCTCGGGGGTTTTGAGTCAGTAGAAGTCTGACACACTGGGGTCGCTGCCCTTACAGCGGCCCTGATGGTCCTATGTTGAATTTTCCCCCGGGACACCAAAAAAATCCCTCTGCCTTCCACAGCAGTACCACGCGCGCTGGTTAACGGAATCACAGCTACACGGTAACTCACATCCAGGCTAGGGCTAAGAAGTTCTCTAACTCTTACTTTTGTTAAGTCATTGAGCTGTGGAATGACTTTCCGGCGAGCCTGTTCATACCATCCTATGATATGAGGTCCTTTAAACAAAGCGTGAAGAGATATTTGTCCAGGCTGGCATGATTGTGCGACTATTCATGTTTTTTTTACTGTTGAGTCGACGTTTTTAGACTGTATCATACTAACATCCGGCATGGTCTAGTCACTGTTCCGTAGGGGTTGTGGCCGCTCAGAGTGAGGGCTCTGAGCAACCGTTTAACGACCCCCGAGAAGTCAGCGGTGCGTACACTAGGTGGTATCGGGGGAGGCGGCGTGTAAGTCCCCCCCCCCCCGTTATTGTGCCTGTCAGGCGCGGCGTAGTGGGGCTGCAGCGAATTGATTACAGGACCCGCAGTCCTCACTAATTCGCAGAAGTAGTAACCTTGGGGTTTTTACATGGTACCCCTTGTGCGGCCGGGACGGTCGTATGAGGATTTTCCCCAAGTAAAAAAAGAGCCTTTGTTCCGAGTCCGGATAAATAAACAAAACTCTCCGATAAACGAAACAGAGAACGCAGACGCTCGCATTCAAAGCTTGGTGAGAATCTAGTGCAATTGTGAGCTCGTACGGTGTTGCTAGGGTTAAGCGGAATTTACCCGAATACATATTTGAAATACGGTACATTAACTTTTAGGGCATCAATCAAAACTAAATATAGTATACTAGTTCATAATAATATAGTAAAAAACGATTTTCCGCAAAGTTTCTTAAATAAACACAAATAAAAAGTGTATTTTTTATCACAAACAAGTTTGTAAGGTACACCATCCATCATTCCAGATATACCCTACAGCGAGTTAAAAAAAACAGCTATTTAGGGGACGGTTTTTCCTCAACCCAGTTGCTATGGTGTGTTTCGTGTTATCATTTCTGTTTTAGGAAGCTAATGCATTTTTTTAATAGCGAAAGATATGTTTTTTACGCCATATTAAAACGTCGTTCAGATTTATCCAAGTGAATTCGTAATGAAAGGCGATTGTATGCGTCCATACTAAGGTTTTTGGAGATGTAGATTTTTTACATCAGCAAAGTCCGAGGTTGATGCTAATTTTATAAATGTGACGGCAGGCGTATTGTTGTGTAAAAATCGATGATTGATGTCCGTGAATCGGTAGGCGTGGCCGAAAAGGATTGGATGAGAAGAACCAAAGAGCCAAAAACCGGGGTAGTGGCGTTTGTTAGGAGAAGTCTATCTCCAGGAGTGGAATAGGATTATGATAATGACAACATGTATTCAGTAAACGTTACAAAATAGATCGTATACATCAAGGTTTCTTAAAATTTTGGCTCCACGAAAACATGTTAAGGTTCACAGATGACAGTAACACTTAACTATCTTAAATGCGAAACGTACTTCAAGCCCTCTGCCGCTTTACTATAAGCTAAATAAAAGGATTTTGTTTGAATGACAGGAATATATTTTTTTATAACTCTCTCACTTTTAAGACCAGTCAATTATAAATTAAAACAATAAAGTCTTCACAATATATTTGGTCCATCCTTACTTTTTATTAAAAATTTTATTAACTCACAAATTCTATTGTTAGCCCATTCAATATCTATAGTAATTAAAAAATGGTCATAAAATAGGAACACTGTATACGATTACTTTACAACAAGACCATCAAAGAAAGAAAGAAAGAAAGAAAGAAAACGTTTTATTAGCAGCACCCAGACAGAAGTGACAATATGCTACAATAGATTACATGAAAATAAACATAAAAAACATAAAAATAAATAAAAAATCACAAACAATACATAACTAAAGTCTAGGCCGCCGCCAATAAGGACCCTGTCTCAGCTTGTGCTACAGAGCACTAGACTCTGCAGCGCTGGTATTCTGACAGGACCTTGCGGACGACACAGCCACTTCACCGGCACAGCTCTACATATACATATATATAAGTTCTTAGGATCTATTTACACAACAAAAACAAAGAAAAGAAAACCATCAGCTGCCATTGCCAACTAAATGATGCCTTAGAACAGTTCACGGGACCTTATAGCATGTAGACGCCGCCCGATACGTGTTTGTGTTAAACGCCCTAAAGGTCGTTAGGGTGTTACGGGACGCGCGAGGTAAGAAGTGCGCGCGCGCAAGGGATGCTCTAGCTGAAGCAGTCGACTACCGAAACCCAAGGCTAGAATACGTGTGTGTGTGTACAGTAAAACAGTAAAATGCCAAAATCCGTGTCTTTCTAGCAACACACCCAAGACCACCGGTCATAACCTTTATATAGTAGAGTTTGGATGGTAGTGGCTTGCCCATTGGCGGGTGTTGTTCACAATAATTGAGGACTGCTCTGTCAAATATACGATGTGAACAAATCTGCTGCAAGTCTGTTGTAAAACCGTTGTCATGTTTTTTCAAGAGAGGGCATAATTACTATTATTTGACAATAGGGTTGCTTCCTTCGTTAACAAAGCAAGCACAACCCTAAATATAATCAGAACCCTTTATCTATTACAATTAATATAGCGAAATAGCAAACAATAGTAAGGTAAATAAACAATTAATTTCAAACAACGAAATTATCTTGGCACGACTCGAATCATAATAGATCTTTGTGAAAGCTAGTTGGATGGTAGCCATTAATCATGTTTACAAGGCAAATAATTGTTCGACATTTACGTTTGAATCTAGACAAAGATTTCTGTGGACTTCGATGGTCTGGTCAACAACTAGAGTCTACATCGTTGATAGGTCAACGGGAAAATCAGTGAGGGAGTCTGCTGCCTGGATGAGAGGGCGGCGGTGCGCGGTGTCTAGCGCGCCTCCTATGAAACAGGTATTGGAGGCGTGGGCTCTTTATACCCACCCCTCCCAAAGAGGAAGCCTGAATAAGGCTGTCCGCTCCTCGGACGACTGGACGAATTTGGTTTCCCAGGCCTGGGTGGAGAGATTAGAGGGACACCCTGGGGGTTTTTAGTCAGTAGGAGTCTGACACTCCGGGGTCGCTGCCCTTACAGCGGCCCTGATGGTCCTATGTAGGATTTTCCCCCGGGTTACCAAAAAAAACGGGAAAATCAGGGTGTTCCCGTAGAAATTTCTTATGCTATGGATCTCATTAGAAAGCTCACACGCAGCAAGCTACGTACAAGACTGTGATTGGTATTGGTACAGACAATTAGCAAGTTGAAGTGATAGTGGGCAGGACACAGCTCGTAAAGAAGATGGCCGATGGGACAGGAAAGTTCTTGAGTGGAGATCACGTAATGGCAAACGCAGTATGTGACAAGGTGGAGAGACAACCTAATTAACATCGCAGAGTGGCACTGGATGAATAAATTATCAAAATATTTAGACCTCGCAGACGAGATTACCAACATGTGGGATTTAGATTCTACGATTATTGTCCCGATAGTCGTATCGACTAATGGGCTGATCGCAAAGAGCCTCGATTGCCATCTGAAGAGGCTCTCGCTTGGTTGTTGGATCAAGGGCCGGATACAGAAGGTAGTTCTACTCGACACGGCGCGCATTGTTAGGAGGTTCCTCACTCTGAGCTCCTAACTACCGTTGGCTTGGGCCTTAGGCCTCGCCCCTATAGGTCTACATGTTTTTATATTTTAAAATTTATATGTTGTTTATATGTATTTATTTTAAAATGTAATAATATTGTATATATACTGAACAATTAGTGGCTGTATACATTTTGTGCTTACATGTCGTGACCAACGTGCCCAGGAACGCAGCTAATGGCCGTTCTCAGGGTGCTTACATATGACACGTCTATTAGATGCCATGCGGGCTTCCTCGGGATGTTTTCATTCACCGGAATAATAATAATAAATTAATATCATAAATGTGAAAAAACTTTGTCTGTGTGTTTGCGACCTTGTCAGAGTTAAAAATACTGGAACCGATTTAAATGAAAAGAATCGAGATAATTTGATACTTCGGGAAGAACATAGGATATTTTTTTCTCAGAAACCATTCCTTAAGGAGGTAAAAAGTCGGCAAAAAAAAACTGACGCGGCCTAGCTCGCAATCGTTGTAGTATGCATGAAGTAGCGGGGAGGGCAGAGAGAGAGAAAAGTGACCTAAAGCTCGTAACTAAATATAAGTTTTTTTTTTTACACTGGCTTGACATAGTGACTACAGAGTACCTGATGGGTAAGGAAACGCGACAAGCTAAAACTGGTCACTATGACGGGCTTTACACCCATGTACTGTGGTCGCGATCCAAACGGGCACCGACGCCCTACCACCTCGCTGCTGCTCGTTTAGCACCACCCAGGAGTCACGTGTAGGGAAACTAGGGTAAAGCCTACGGACGCGAGCAGCTTCGACTCCCAAATATTGGGATAAAAACCAACCCTTCAAACCAATTGTATTCATGCGGAAAAAAATTGTAAGCTGCAAATCTCTGCTATCCATAAATTTATTTGAAAATAATAACATAAGTTGTAAGTTTTAGCATAAGATAATAACATCGCAGTTTTAGACCGAACTCTACGTCAACCTGTCTATTCTAACCCTTGTCCATGCAAGTACACATAAATTAAGAGGAAATGAGAGCAAACATGCTTTCCACCTCAATATGTAGACAACGAGGACCTTGTCAGAAGCCTTTCAAAGGCCGCTGAGCCGTCGCAACAAGCCTTTGTGTCGCGTAATGATTTTTCCCAGTTTCCTCGGCGTGTGGACGCTTCATTACAGGAAGATAAGGCTGCCCTGTATGGTCGATTTGCGAATGAATTTTTTATCAAATACATCATCAGTAGTGTGCAATTCATGTAGGTATAAAAACACACCCTAACAACCTTATTTTAGCTATGTAAAATTTTACAAGAAAAGTCTTAAATGATTTGAGTTTTACTACAATTTCCAGAAGATTAATTTGCTTAATAACCTTCTCTTTCGTAGAAAATCATTAAATAGAATTTACTATATTTCCCTAGTATCTGATACGCTTGAAAGTCACCGTCTTCCAATACTATTTACTTCAACGCTGCACCTTCAAAACTTCCAAAACTTGACTTCTTGGCAAAACTAATGGCACTTTTACACCACACGACAATTTCAAAATTTTGACTAAAATTTATTTCGGTCTACGTGAAACATTTATATCAATTTCTCTAATATAACTGTTTAAGTGATATACAATATAAGTTCTATGAACGGTAACTGTCGATGTACCAGTTTTAATATACCTCACTGGAAGACATTTATATGTACTGAACCTGCAATGATTGAATTGATTCTAAAATGGAATATGACTTTTTTTTCTACACAATGTTATAATTTCTGTTATAAAAAATATTACAAACATTCCATAAGAATTTTATAATTTATATAAATATTACATAATCCTTTTTTTTGTCATCACCGGGGGAAATCCAGGGCAGCAACCCCGGTGTGCCAGACTCCTACTGACTAAAAACCCCCGGGGTGTCCCTCTGATTGCTCCACCCGGGCCTGGGAAACCAAATTCATACAGACGCCCGGAGAGCAAAATGCCTTGTTGAGGCTGCTTCTCTGGGAGGGGTAGGGGTAAAGAGCCCACCCTTCCAACACCTATCTCACAGGCGGCGCGCCGGACACTGTACACCGCCTCCCTCTTATCCGGACAGCAGACTCCCCCAAATCTACTGCTCGGCTATAGTCGTCGGGGGTATCGCGCTCACCCTGAGCGAACGCATCCCTACGGCGACGGTGCCTTGGCCGCCGAACAGCCAGAGAAGAATAACATAATCCCTGAGAGAGCACAACTTTACAACATGTTACCCTTCTGCATAATAAAGTATTTTTAAAACCTATTATGTGTTTATACATACCTATTGCATATTTATATTATTTTAGAATGGTACAGTAAATAACGGGAATGACTTGCGCCAGGAGTTGAATACGTCATCAATGCGAATTTATAGTACAACATATGCGTAAGTTAAAAATTGACACGATATATCGTGTCAATATCGTATCGTGCGATGTAAATCCAAACAAACCCGAACTGAAATCGAGTTACATTTCGTATCCAAGTTGTTTACAGCACAAATTAATGTTGAATCTTTTAATTAACAATATTGCCCGTTGTGCGTTCTATCGCAAAACTTTGCCTTGTTATTGTTTAAGTAAGAATTGGTTGAATTTATCTTACGACGGGGTTTGTTAATTTTCTTCAGCACGTAATAAATATGTACAAGTGAATTATATACTACTTTAACAATCAGCAACTTTGGCTAAAATTATTTGTGTATAATGAGAAAGATATATACAGGGTGTCCCGAAAGTCGTAGTCCAAAGTTAAAGGATCAGTAGCTTTATAATTTCCTCTAAACAGAATTCACCAATTCTAGCGCGTTTCGGAAATAATTGAAATTTTTCGAACCGTCTTACTTTTGAATCTCGGCATTTACCTCTTGGTTCTTGCAGATTATGGTATAATCTACTCTTGGTATGAATGCATCAAAAAAGACATAATAATAAATAAACACTAGTAAAAGCTGGAACTAGGTTAAGTTAGAGAGAATTTAATAGCCATCTAAGCTATAACTTACAAATGCTTTAAAAGAATTCGATAGTTATGACGCAACTAAATTATTAAATTCGCCATTGTACAAAACGTCTTTACAATGCAGCTTACGAGCTGTTCCTCTCGTAACTAAATTGCTGAGCGGATTTTCAAGGACAGAGATATAGTAAAAATTTTATATAGCGCTGTGTCTTTTACGCCTCGTCAAATAGCTATCAAAAGAGCCTACCGTGTGGCCACAGTCCAATAGCTAGGTAAACTATGACGTAATTTGTTTTTGAAATCTAAATATATATAACTCAAACGTGACTGACTGGCTGACTGACTGACTAACTAACTGACATAGTGATCTATCAACGCATAGCCCAAACCACTGGACGGATCGGGCTGAAATTTGGCATGCAGGTAGACGTTATGACGTAGGCATCCGCTAAGAAAGGATTTTGATGAATTCCACCCCCAAGGGGATAAAATAGGGGTTGAAAGTTTGTATAAATCTTCTCGGATTTTCGACTATAATATAATATAATAGCTTGATAGTTTTAGCGCCTAATGACAGATTAGGCCCTAATTTTTTACACACGCTTAACTAAAGTAAAGCCACAAAAACTACATCTAATTAATTATAATACTTCTTAACGCGAGCGAAGCCGCGGGCAATAGCTAGCCTGTTATACAATCCAATCTCTTTAACGTTCAGTTGTTCATAGACCTTCCGTCGTTGTATATGAAGGCTGGCATGACAAGGACTCTACTGTCAATGGATTCCCGTCCCTTGATAGTCCGTGCCATTCTTTGATCAGTGTACTTTCGGAGGATAGACGGAAATAACTACGTCTTCGTTTTTTGTAACGCTTATTAAGGATCCGCAAGGCATCTAATAGAAATTACTCCACTGGGATTTATGGAAGTAAGTTAGGGCACAATAGGGCTGATATGTTCTTTGTAATAAAAGCCTCTAAATAAAAATACATTTAAAATATTCTAATAGATCCATACAACCCTTGTAATCATCTAAATCTAAAACAAAAACTGTGGTTAAAGATTTGTCGAATGTTTTATTATTTATTATTAAGCAATTTTATCCCACTGCGGGACAAAGACCTCACTTTCCGTATTCCACATTTGTGGACTCCACGGTAAGGGGAACACATTTAACTCGCTACGCTTGTCCAATGCGGCTTTGCGGGAGTACACTATATGCAGGGAAGTTGTATGTAGCAGCTTAGATGCTGGCAATCTGCATACAATTCTGCATATTGTATACTTTTGTTGAAAGCAATGACAAGCTCAGTATTTTGCGATTGTGACCTGGTAGTGTAAATATAAGTAAGCCTGTGGGACTGTTTAGTTAAATAATAATAAAACATTTATTTGGCACACAACACAACAAACAACACAGCAAAATATGTTATTAAAGACAGAAAACAAAAAAGTAAACACCCTCTGTTGTGATGATGCACCAAAAGGAAGTCAGGTCAGCAAATGCTAAGTGACCAGCCGAGCCACCCAGCGCTGATTTTCAGCTGACACCCGTTTATTGAATCGACGCGCAGAAAACAGCAAGCAAGGGATCAATTGAGTACAGATACACAGCATTAGAGACTAATTTTAAAGTATCATAGATAATGATATGATAATACATATATACAAGAACAGAAATATAAGACCAACGGCTAAAATATTTAACACCCATTAAAAAATTATAATATAAAATATTAGTAAACACTGTATAATAAAGCCTCTATAATAGAATTTTAAATTAATAAAGATTTTTAATATTATTACAAAACAGACTGATCGCATATAATAAAGCAAAAAATTGCAAAAGATAGTAACTGTAAACAATATCGAACACAGTCAAAAAATTAACAAGACAAATAAAAATTAAAACAATATATGGTAAATTAAATGATAAAGCACACACATTATATAGATCAACTAGGTA
Organism: Automeris io; assembly: GCA_036320925.1. Classification (NCBI taxonomy): domain Eukaryota; kingdom Metazoa; phylum Arthropoda; class Insecta; order Lepidoptera; family Saturniidae; genus Automeris; species Automeris io. The sequence goes on along the minus strand of JAUDJH010000018.1, from coordinate 11,751,365 downwards.
TTGGTATAACAACCAATTCTACACTCCGGCTGCGACATTTTGACGAAGTCCGGAACTAAAGGCTTGTTCCGCGTTCCCTGAAAGCTGCATTTTTCTTGTCACAGGTGCTATGGATTTGTTTTCTCTATGCGCTTGCTACCTTAGTTCTTTGTTTTAGGGTGTCTATAATTTGGTATTACAGTATATTCGATACATAATATATGAAATTATTAGAACAAGATATTGGATATTGTACAAATCAACTAAAATTATACAAAAAAGAACTTATAAAAGTTTATACGAACTAGATCTCATAAATAATAATCGCCGTGTTATTGTGTCTGCATTACGGTGTATCCGTACGGAGTAAATAGCTTCAATAGAACAACACAGCCACTTTTAGTAATTAAACAACGACTTATTTATTGTAAGGTATATATTGTTTTTATGCACATATGGAATGAACGTCACTGATTTAGGGCTGCACAAATTTATCCTCATACGTCAAGCTTAGTCTACCCTTTAGCAAATTTCCATTAAACTGACTTGCCCGTTATTTATGAAAACGCGAGACAATTTTTTTTTTAATATCTCTGAATATATACTCTTAAATCCAATATCCATAGTCGTTGTTTTTAAGTTAATGAATCTAAAGTTTTGATGAGAATAAATTCACAACACGCATTATTCAAGAAAATTTCCAAGTTTTACAACCATCTGGTAAAAATTCTCTGATAAGTTTTCTTATTTTTTTATACTAAAAGCAACGTTTATTACGTTCGTAATTGCCGTAATTTGTCAAAAACGTAGGTAAGTGACCGCTCGAACGTAGTTCCAATCTGATAACAAAAATAAGGGGTTCATTTTGTGAAATTTAAAATTATTTGAGCACATGAAAAACGCGTTATACGCCCAGTTTTATAAACGTTCCTTAAATTTAAAAATTATTTTAAACACTAGTGTATTGCCTTCTATCTTTGTATAGATTGATTTTATAGACACGAAAGATATTCAGCATTCGATTCTAATTCGAAATATGTAAAAATAGTGATATCGTAATATTTCCATTAAAACACTAGACATCGTGTCGGATACCATCCGTGTGTGGTGGATGTTCCTTATATTCGCCCGAAAAGATTAGCTTTTACATTTATCATGCGAACGGCTAAGGAGTGGAATATGCTTCCAGCGGCCATATTTCCGCGATCTTATGACCTGGGAGTCTTTAAGAGAAGAGTGAATAGGCATTTGTTAAGCGATCGCGTTTCATCATCGAACTCATCTTCACCTTCGACCAGGTGTGATTAAGGTCAAGCGTTCGTCTATAAGTTATAAAAAAAAACAAAGTATTACAGTCCACATATTTAGGGACAATTTTACACAAGAATGTATGAATAACAATTATTATCAAGTAGGTTTTTTTTTTTTTTTTTTTTTATTCTGACTCGTCACAGTGACTGCACCATACCTGATGGTAAGCATGGTGCAGCCAAAAAAACGCTAACGACTATCGATAGGCAAGAAAACCCAACGATAGTCGCAGCGATCATGCCGGCCTGCACAAATATCTCTTCACGTTACGCTTAAAGGATCCCATATCATAGGATGGTGGGAACACGCTCGCTGGAAGACCATTCCACACCCCAACGACACGGCAAAAGAAGGAGTTAGAGAACTTCTTAGTCCTAGCTGGGATGTGAGATACCGTAAAGCTGTGACTCCGCAAACCCGCGCGCGTGGTTCTATTCAGGAAAGGAGAGGGTGGAACAAGGTTAAACAACTCTTCAGAACACTCGCCATGATACAGACGGTAGAAAACGCTCAGTGAGGCAATATCTCTGCGCAACTGGAGCGGTTCAAGATGCTTAGTCACGTCAGGATCATTCACAATGCGGACAGCCCTCCGCTGCAACCTATCCAGGGCGTCAAGTAAGTACTGAGCAGAACCGTCCCAAAGATGCGAACAATATTCCATGCAAAGCCTGACCTGAGCCTTATACAAAAGTAACAGTTGATCAGGCGTAAAAAACCGACGCACTCTGTTCAGGACACCAAGCCTACGCGATGTTGTGGTGATAACAGATCCTAAATGATCCCTAGGATTAAGATCACAGCGAATATTCATACCTAAGAAATTTAGGCTGTCGCGCATTGCAAGCGACACATTCTGAAGAGAAGGGAGAGGGGAAAAAGGGGTTTTTTTGCTGGAAAATACACACACCTGTGTTTTCATGGCATTGAACTCAACCAAATTCTTGTCGCCCCAAGAAGAAATGAGGCTCAAGGATTGATTGAGTCCAACAACCAAATCTTCCCGTTTCCTGTTGGAGTCCTCCCGACAACAAGTGGGCTTACTGCAATAACCCCCATGAACCGTGCTATCGTCTGCATAACAATGTATACTGCCCAAAGACAGCATATCATTGATATGCAGAAGAAACAGGGTGGGAGAAAGTACAGAGCCTTGAGGAACTCCGGCATTAACTGACACGAACTGCGAACTGTGCCCATCAACGAGGACACGAATTCTACGCTCGTGCAGAAAGCCAGAGATCCATGAACACAGATTGTCGGGAAGACCGTACGCTCGAAGCTTGGAGAGAAGACCACGGCGCCAGACCCTATCAAAAGCCTTGGCTATGTCTAGACTAATAGCCAAAGACTCACCGTGCTTATCCATTGCCTCACCCCAGCGGTGCAATACGTACGCTAAAAGATCACCCGTCGACCGATTCGGTCTAAAACCGTATTGTCGATCACTTAATAGTGAGTGATCTTCTAGGTAGCGGATAAGATGAGAATTTATTATACGCTCCATAACTTTGCACAACACTGAGGTTACAGCAATGGGTCGATAATTGAAAGGGTCTGAGTGATCCCCCTTTTTGGGGATCGGCTGCACATTAGCCTCCCTCCAAGCCCGAGGCACGATTCCACAGGAATAGGACAGGCGGTATAGGCGAGTGAGTGGAGAAGTCAACTCGGCGGCACAATTCCTAAGCACAATCGCTGGGATACCATCGGGACCACTGGCCTTCCGCACATCGAGTGACCGCAACTCACGCAGCACACAACGTTGCCTAAAAGTAACATCTGGCATCGTGACGCCGCTATTAATAATGGTGGGTGCATGAAAATTACGGTCATCGAGATTGGAATTAGCCGCGAAGATGTGAGCAAACAAATTAGCTTTCTCCTGCGGCTCGTAAGCCAGTGATCCGTCCGAACATCTCAGCGGTGGGAAAGAAGGGCGACAGAAATTCGCTTGCACGGCCTTGGCCAGTCCCCAATAGGCCCGACCATTGGTTGGGTGCCCCTATTAATTTCCGGCCAATCCGCGCAATGCGCTCTGCATCCGCAGCAACAAAAGCCCTCTTGCAAGCCTTAGTGGCTTTATTGTAGGCTACTTTAAGAGAGTGCACACTAGGATCCAAATTTGCGCGGCCTCTGATCCAAGCACGATATGCAACCTGCCTCTGAGCGACAGCCTCAGAGCATTCGCGATTGAACCAGGAGCGTCCTGAACGATTACCGACGAACTCAGAAGATGGAATATAATAATCCATACCTAATTTGATTTCATCGGCAATCGCCCCGGCTATCGCAGAGGGATCACTCTCATTAAAGCAGCGGTGGATCCAGGGAATAGAACCATAATACTCCCTCAAACCATCCCAATCTGCTGACGAGTAGTGCCAGACCTTGCGCGTAACTCCGACAGGGGGTGGAAAAGCATCACAATGCACTAAAGTGCTAATAACGCAATGGTCAGAGTTACCAAGAGGGGTACGAACGGACACAGAGTATCCGGTAGGATGGCTCGTCAGTAGAAGATCCAGCAAAGAGGGCTCATGACCCGTCACGTCAGGAATCCGGGTGGGATGGATTACCAGTTGGGCGAAGTCATGCTGTAATGCGAATGCGTGAGCAGATCTACCTGCATGATCAGTCCTTGGGGAACCTAGCCACAATTCGTGGTGAGCGTTGAAGTCCCCCAAAACCACCAATTCCGCAGCCGGATACCGCTCTTGAGCATCATCTATCGCCCGACTCAAATATTCAAAGAGCCGAGTTGTCTCCAAATCCCCTTTGTGGGAACGGTACAGGCATACGTAAATACGACTCACAGAGCCAAGATCGACGTGAACCCATAGGACGGAAAAAGAAGGATCCTCCAAAACGCACAAACGACGACAGCACACGTCCGACCGAACATACACACAAACTCCAGCTTTAGACTGAAAGTTTTCTTCCAGAAGAAAACCGGGATAATGTAAGTACGATGTGTCGGCCGGACGGCGAATCTGTGTTTCCGTCAAAAACAATAAGGCAGGCCGAACCGTCTCCAGATGATAGTGGACGGCGTTAATGTTGGAGTGGATTCCACGGATATTACAGAAATCCATCGAAAAGGAAGAATTGTATTTTGCTTGTCCTAAGCCAGGATAAAATGCGAAAGGAAAGCAAGCCAATACCTTTTCACCTAAAATTACATCAAAGGAACTATCTACTTACCAATCAATTCTCATTTGTTCATTATTTTTTATAACACGAAGGTACAAATTATTGTATGAAAAAATATTGGTCTTGGCTAAAAAATCACCTGTATATTCAATTTTTGGTCAAAGACGAACTTAATCCCTGAGCAAAGTCTAAGCAAACTAAAAGTAACATTAACAATCTTACCTTAAGTAATTAGAAAGATTCTTTCTACAGTTTACTTCTGTTTTAATATTTATGTGCTTTCGTATATGTGAATATTTTCTTCCAAAAGAAAATACAATATACTTTAATAAAACCCCACATACTCGAGTAATATTTAATGAGAACAAAGAATTCGAGCACATTAACTGAATAAAAGTAGATTTTTAAACTTTTCAACTAAAACTTTATAATTAAACTTGGCTAATTAAGATGGTCTTTTATGAGCGAAAGAGGCCATAATGCTTTCTCACGAGCGTGTTCGCCAGTGCATAGAAAACTTGAGCTTGTTATGCTCCAATTAATAATTCAAAATATAAATAAAATATTAATCTACTTCCTAGCCGCAACTTCTTCTGTATCAACATCAGGGCCGTTGTGAGGTCTGCGAACCCGGTGTGTCAAGACTCCTACTGACTTAAACCCCTGGTGTCTCCTTTTACTCGCTCCACCCGGGTCTGGAAATTTGAATTTGTCCAGAAGCCCGAGGAGCGAGCAGCCTTATTACCGAGGAACCAAGTCATATGTTTTCCTTTTAATTTTATTAAATATTATTTCAATAACGGCTGTATGAATTGCGTATCGTGGCGTGACGAGTATTAAAAAAGTTACCGCGTCATTTAGACAAATATATAAGTAATTTTATCGATGATGAAGATATCTCAGACATGGCTACGGTTTTTCTTATCGAATATATGACAAAGAAAATACCTCTGACATGGCTGTATGGCAAAAGCCTTTGCCTTCCCCACAGAAGGGAGAATAGAATAAAAAAATAATAATTTTATAGGTTATAACAGATAATATTTTTTAAGGCTTTTATGTGGTTTTATGTAAATTTTCACTGTGATTGCTATCAAAATATAACAATTTCTAGTACAATAAAAGAATAAAATGCAAGTTTGACCTCGTCGGAAATTCTAATTGAGGCATAAAACGCATAATGACTCCAAGCTGTGTGAATTTCGTACTTTCACAGATTTTTCAATAATTAAAAGTTAGTACAATAACATAAACTAAGACTGCCTTTTTCCTCGCAAGTGTATAAAAGTTTGTAAATAACACAAAATAAGACTGTCTTTTTCCTCGCAAATGTGATGAAAGTCGTCGTATAGTCCGCGTGTGCCTTTTGGTCTTAACAGACTTGGTTTTCTAAGGGCTTTCGCCGTGTAGCTCGTGCATAATTTCACTTCGTCTGTAATGAGAAATTTAGCACACTCGTACGATAATATTCTGCAGGAAATCTTAACATCATATTTTTACCCTGTAGTTTTTTGTACACTGTAAAATAAAAATAATGTATAAACTAGGGAGCTAAACTTTTTCCTCAAGTAAAATTAAGTACGTAGTAAGTTCTTGAGAATTTTGTCTGTTAATTAGTAAAATGTCCTTAGGTGAAAAAGTCACAAGTTCCTCATTACAGTTGCCGAGAAAAGGAAAAATAAATTTAACGACCCAAGTTTCTTAGGAAAATTTCGACACAGTGATTTCCCCTTATTAATTTCAATTGGTACATCTTTAGGAGCGATGATTTTCAAAAGATTTTAGTTATATTGCTTGTTTTTAAAAGCTTTAGTTTTAACAGCGACTCTATCTGTGGTAGCAATCAGAGATGGGCAAAATGTAATCTGATTAATGATTAACGATTACAAAAAGTAGTCGTAATTTTAATTTTCTTGCTCTGTAATCATGATTAAATCCATTTAAAACATTAAAAAATCATAAATGTGTATGCAACCTGGGATTCTGTAGTGTTTAAAACATAAATGAGCAAAATGCAGTCATATTATCTAATGGTAAAAAACGTAAAATGTAATCGTAATAATTTTTATTAATCTGATTACAATATGCCCATCTATGGTAGCAATTAGGAAATGCATCCCTTTAACTGTCCAATTTAATAAGTTTTCTATATTTAAGTCGTAGATCGATAGCTATAACTGTCCCTTTCAAACCTGTATTTGCGGAAAGATATGTACTATAATTACTATAGTAGCAAATCTAAGATAGTATAGGTTATTTTGACCATAACTCAAAGTAGATGCGTTTTTGAGGGCTAAACAATGTAACATACGGTGTAGGGTGACCTGCCTTTCGGTTTTCTATAGACTATACTCTGAAGATTGTGCGGCTGGATTATATAATTTAGTTCCCCCTCCCCTCTTACCACAAATTGACAAAACGCAGTTCGGGTCTGCCCCCATGCGTGGGTGACGTTCAAGCTGGTCGCACAAGGCGATTCACCTGTTCCTTTATGCTGCGAACCGCCAAGGAGTGAAATTAGTTTCCCAATTCAATTCAATTTTTTTTCTATACCCTTCTTTAAAACGAATCTTGGACAGTTTTCTACTATGCCAAGGATCTGCAGGCAGTACAACGCACTCTCGCGACTCGGTGACTTGGACCTGACTGTCTCTCTTTCAAAATTTAGAACAGCGTGTAGAAAGTGACTGTATTTCATTTTTCTTTTTTTTTGTGTTACTTTTTGTGTTACTTGGAATCAGTCACAGTTTCGTTTAAAGTTGTTACTTATACATTCTACAATATTATCCTTTTGTGTTGTGTCTATATGTGTATGTATATGTTTTTTCTTTTTTTGGAATTTTATTATTATTCTTTAATGTAAACTAGCTTTATATATTAATCACTGTGCATGCTGTGGTGCCCTATAATTGTGGGGGCATTTATATGTTCTATTTAAGTACCATGATCCTTTTGTTTTCTTGTCTAATGTTACCCATGTTGGGCACCCTATTATGTAAAATAATAATAATAATAATAATTCTGTTTTCCCAACATCTTACATGGGAATTTTGAAACATCGAATTAATCGGTATTTGCTGAGCGAGCACGCTCTATCATCGACCTCATCATCACTTTCAAACAACTAAAATTGAGGTCAAGCTCAAGGACTTGTATCCAGAGCTGTATAACTTAATATTAAAAAATACTCAATATGAGGTAACGAATATTAGTAACGCTAAATATGAAATTTTAATAAAAGGGACCAATAAATTGAACAATGCTGTTACATATGTACGTAATATTTAATATGTTACCCGCAACAAGGTCTGTTTGTGCAAGCCGCATTTATATTGAGGTAATAAACTTTAGATACTTGTGGTATTACCAGCTCAAAGTTAAATATTACTGGATAGCTCTTTTATTTAGTTATTAAAATTTAATTGTATTCGTTTTTAATATACGCATTTATTTGTATATGTATTGGTGCGTGTGAGTTGGCGAGGAAAATAGAAGGAATCCGGGAACGAACTTACTTGTATATTGTCCCGGTCCACGGCGCTGGTTCAGGCGTCCACACCACAATTTCACGCGCGTTGTTAGGGTAAGCAGAGCGTTCGAGTTGAATAATTATTGTATTACACAGCGTTGTAGCGTTTTATATATATTTTAGAGAGATTATTACAGCGAGCGCGTTGTCGTTTTCGAAGCGTTCGAACCCAGAGAGGAAAAACGGATGAGGATGGTAGGGGGATAAAAAATGTCGAGTGAGTGTTGCTAGTGTAAGGATAGATTATATAAGAGAATATATATTAAAAATATTATAAATAAAGAATAGAAAATAAAATAAATGTAAATTAATAATAAACGGCGTAAACATATCCCCCGGCCTGAGGGTATCCCTCAGAGAAAAAGAAGAGCGCAATTAAACAAACATAAAGCGGAAAAGCGTAGCGTTACAAACAAAATAATTAATTTAATTGAAAAGCGTTTACAAAAAAAAAGCGAATGCGTTTATTGAAGTGGTAGCGGACAAAGGCGTATGTATCACTGGACGTACGTAACCACTCCGTCCTTGTCAGGATATAGATCCTCAACAATATCAAGCGGACAGTTTATAAGAAGCGATTTGTCTACTCGTATCATAACAGTACAACCATTTTTAATATGAACAGATAGAGTATTCAATTTTTGTCTGTATTGAAGTGATGACAATTGTATGAGACCCCTTCTACGCCAGTACGATTTTTAAGTTTATTTAGTAGCTGATAGCGATTCAGCCAGCTCTCTGGAGAGTCACTGACGTCCTAAGCGGTATAAATTAGCGGTGTTAAATTTAAACAATGCTTCGGAGGTAATGCTCTATGTTCTGGTGCTCAAAATGCACAGAAAGCGGTTGTTCACAAATGTGTTTGTATAAAAAGTGCTGTGCTACATGGTTTATCAGTTTTTAATAAAGAGCCATCAGAATTGAAGTAATTCTTTTGTATAAAGCGATAAATGTATTTTTTCAGCGTTTTCCAAGTCTGGAACTGATGTTATTCTGCGTGTATATATTATCCATTTGGATAAGCGTTCGGGTAATTCATAAAAATTGTTTTGCGTTTGAGTAATTAGAGTTATAAGCGAATAAGATACATAATTTATCCACGAACGAGTAACAGTTGAATTAGATTTTAATAGCGTAGTAATTGGCAATAATGAAGAAAGTGGATCAAATAATAGAGCGGTTACAGAGAAAAAGATTCTTTTTGTGCATTTTGCGTTACTTAAGTTTATTTGAAAAAACAAAATATGTTCTTTACTTTTCTACTATAAACAAATTATTTTAGTGGGCGTTTTGTTATAGAAATTAATAATGTTTTTAATTTTATGTTGCGTTGGAATGCGTGTCATTAATTGAGTACTGTAAGATATCCATTTTATAAGTTTGAAACCCCCGGCCATGAGCAACTGCGTTAGCTGGCAATATAGTCCTTCAGCCACCTCGACCGATGGTACTGAGGACACGTAGTCATCCATATAGAAATGGCGTTCGAGTGCCCATGCCGCGGCAGGGTAGCGCTCACGTTCGTCATCAGCTAGTTGCTTGAGAACGCGCATCACTAAAAATGGTGAACTTGACGCAGAGAATGAAACGGGATTATAGTTATATGTGCGAATAGGAATATTTTCGTTAAATCTAAAAAGTATGCGTTGAAAGCGTCGATGATCAGGCGATAATTTTAATTGAAAATATATTTTTTAATGTCTGCGGAGAGAACTAGCGAAAATAATCGAAGATTTAACAATAAATTATATAGATTGGTTTGTAAATTTAGTCTATCGTGTAAAATATTATTAAGAGTTTTATTCAAAGTGGTTTATTACTGGCGTCTAAAACTATGCGAATTTTCGATGTCGCTTTGTCCAGTCTATGCACAGCAAGATGAGGAATATAATAACATGGACCTGGTGCGGGTTGTTCCACTAAAAATAGATGTCCAGTATCTATGTATTTGCTTATAGTGGCGTTGTATCCGTCGCGTTGCAATGGGTTTGTAATTAGCTTGTTCTCTAAGTGTAATAACCGTAATTTTGCCTTAAATTCTGAGTTATATAATTTAGTAGGGTCTAATTTTAATGGAAGATTAACTGTGTAACGTTCAGTCGCGTCGCGTGAATAATTATTTAAAAAGTTGCGTTCACATTCTAAGTTATCTGGGTTAAAATGTTTTTTATTTGGTGTGCTATCTAATTCCAAGATGCGTTGAGTTAAATTTTCTAAGCTAGGTTCAACGAATGTGTGAAATGATTTTATTTGAGAGCGTTCTTTGCATTCCGTTCTTCCCATAACAACATAACCTAGAGTAGTCTGCATAGCAATAATAGACGAATGCGGGATTCTCACTTTGTGATTTCCTAAGAGGAACGGAAAGAGTTCACTGCTTATTAAGCAGTCAATTTCAGAAGGCGAGTAAAATTCATCATCGGCTAAAGGCAAGTCGCGAATGTGTTGTAATATATCAGTACTTACCGTAGAGTTTGGAATTCTGTCCGATATTGAGTCTATGACGCGGGCTTTAATTGAATATCTACAGCGAGTATCAAACCGAGAATGAATCATGAACTGCGTATGTCCAATAACAGATTTTTCTGTATGCCCTAGTCCCTGCACTACGGAAGGTGCATTCAAAATATTTAATTTTAAGCGCTCACAGCAAGATTTCGTTATAAAGTGGCTCATGGAACCACTATCTAAGAGTACTCTAATTTTAAAACATCCACCATCGTTGTTATATACGTAAACAATAGCAGTGGGCAATAGGACGGTAGAACTAGAGTTAACTTTATTGTCGCGGGTATTTAATAAAGCAACATCATTGCTGCGTTGTAAAGAGTGAGCGTTAGGTACGGAGTTTGCACTTGAATCGAGCTGTGCGGCTGCAGTCTGTGATGACGCATATAAACACGGCTGCGTAGCGGTAGCGGGGTTGGCAGAACTGCTTAGCGAGGCGGGCGGAGCGCGCTCGATTCTAGGTGTCGAACGATCTATATGCAACTTTGTATGATGCATGCGATTACAAATAGCACATTTATTAATTGATTTACAAAATTTTGTGTTATGAATTCCTAAGCAGTTAATACAAAAGTTATTTTGTTTTGCAAAGTTATACCTTGATGAGGTATCTAACTTTAAGAAGGCGTCACATTTATAGAGTGGATGAATATTTTCAGTTTTGCAACATATACATTTAGGTACGGCGTTATTATTAACAATAAAAGTTTGTACGGAATTTTTTATTTGTGGAGAGAATTTTGTATTATTTTGAAATTTATTATGAGCGGGTTTATAAAAAGGTATTGAGTTCGATATCGTTGGTAAATTGATAATTTTACTTTGGCTTTTAATAAATTCTGTTAAAGAACTGAATGTAGGTATTTTAATACCTCGTTGAGTTTGTTCGAACAATGTGACAGTTTCGCGGTCGAGTTTTGTAGTAGCGATATAAGTAATAATAAAATCAGCCAAATCTTCTATTTTTAATTGTTTTAATGCGGCGTGTGCAGTACAAAATTGTTCAATAAATGTTTCTAAAGAGTTATGCGACGGGTGCTGACTGCCCTTGTAATTTAACATTTGTTCTAAGTACATAGAACCTAAACCACGAGTATCTTCATACTTTTCTTTGAGCATGTTCCAGAGTATTTCATAATTGTCAGCTACGGGTTGAATAGATCCACAAGCTGTCAATGCTTGACCAGAGAGTTTGCCGATTAAATATTGTATTTTTTCAGCGTTAGATAAATGGGGGTTGTTGTGAATTAATGAACTAAAATTCTCATAAAACATGACCCATTTATTAGGTGATCCATCAAATGACATCAAATCCAAGCCAGGCAATTTTTTGTTCAACCGTTCAAATTTAAAATTCGATTGAACTTGTTCTGCAGCGTTATTCATAAATGTTTGCGCTTGAGACAATACGGGAGTAATTTCGCTCTCGACTGACTTGATATGGCAGTATAACTCGTCAAATGATAATAAGGCGGCAAAATCGGGTTTGGCTTTAGGATTCTGCGTAATTATTGCGATATTTAATTGGTCTAAAACCTCATTGAAGTCCGTGCGTAATTTTTCTAAAGATTTCAAGCGAATAAGGAACATTTTTTTAATATTTTCATCAGAAATATTTAAACTTAAATCATATATATTTTGTAAAATGCCAAATAAACTTTCTTTTTTAGCTTGTAAAATAACTACGGTAGTATCCATGTTTGATTGCGTTTTAAATTTAATCGAAGCGTTTATTTAACAGAATTATGTCCTGTATGTTTTCACAAACGTGAGATACGTGTACTACCGTAATGAAAAATATGTAGGTACAATATTGAAGTAGAATAAACTATATTTAAATAATAATAAGCGTTATAAGAGTGTTATATATGCGTTTATAAGCGTTTAATATAATAAATAAATACGAAATATGAGTATAAACGTATAAAATAACACGTAAATATTTAAATATGAGTAAAAATAACTGACAGCGGTAGGTATGTATAGCGTATTAAAATGAGTTTTTGGCGAGGAATAAAGGCGTAGCGAGGAAGGAAGCGTGAGGAATCCAGTGAAGAAGGACCAGAGAAAATTATGGTGCGTGTGAGTTGGCGAGGAAAATAGAAGGAATCCGGGAACGAACTTACTTGTATATTGTCCCGGTCCACGGCGCTGGTTCAGGCGTCCACACCACAATTTCACGCGCGTTGTTAGGGTAAGCAGAGCGTTCGAGTTGAATAATTATTGTATTACACAGCGTTGTAGCGTTTTATATATATTTTAGAGAGATTATTACAGCGAGCGCGTTGTCGTTTTCGAAGCGTTCGAACCCAGAGAGGAAAAACGGATGAGGATGGTAGGGGGATAAAAAATGTCGAGTGAGTGTTGCTAGTGTAAGGATAGATTATATAAGAGAATATATATTAAAAATATTATAAATAAAGAATAGAAAATAAAATAAATGTAAATTAATAATAAACGGCGTAAACATGTATCTATATATTAAAATAAAATTAATTTACGTGTATCAGGCACAAGTCCGGTCCTGTGTGGAGTGTTGCTGCCATCTTTGGGACAGCTTTGCGAAACACCATTTGGCAAACTTGATCCTTGGACTCAATCGATAGTCGAACTCGGCGACTGCTTGCCGATGAAGCTCTCACATCGCGTAAGCTATTCAGTTTGGAACACTAATGTATTGTGGCTTTCTTATTGGCTTTCTATAGACTATACTCTGGAAAAATTTTTGAATTGTATATTTAGTTCCCCTCCCCCTTCTACAGTAAATTGACAAGACGCTTTGCGAGCTTGACCATATGTGGTTGACGTTCCAGCTGCTCCTACGAGGCCATTCGCTTCCTTTTTTTTTGCTGTGAACCGCCAAGGAGTGGAGCTCGCTTCCGGAATCTGTTTTCCCAACATCTTATGTCATGGAAGTTTTCAAACTTCAAATGAATCGGTATTTATTGGGTGAGCGCGCCGCATCACCGGCCTCATCATTACTTTCCATTAGGTGAAATTGAGGTAAATCGCAAGCCTCTCTGTAATACAAAAATGGTGTCTTTGTATAGTTGCGTAACATACTTATATGTACATATAATTATTATCTATGACACTTTGAAATAGGCTCTATAAAAAAGAGGAAAATAAAATGAACGATAATGGTTGTAATAGAAATTTCAGGTGCAAGTGCCCTGAAAAGCCAATCAGTTGTCCTACTGGAATCGTTGAGCACGACATATAAGCCCAATTTGAATACAGCCACTAATATATTTGCACTAACCCGAAAGGGATGTAGCGTAGTGATATATTACTACTATGACCGGTGATCGTCGGTGTGGTGGTAGGAAGACAGGGATTTTGGCGTTTTACAGTTTATTTGCACTTTAAGGCACACCGAACTGCGACGCAGACGCACGTACTCTAGCAATTAGTAAGCATCCCATGCGCGCGGGCATCCTCTTACCCCGTGCGTCCCGAAACACCCTAACGACCCTTAGGACGTTTTAACACAAGCACGTATCGGGCGGCGTCTACATGCTATACTACTTTACAATTAAAAAAAGAAATAAAATAGTCATTACGTTCGATAAGGTAAAAGATTGGATTTAATATTTATGGCCGACTTTGTCCACTCTATTGTAACGGGCAATTTCTGATTTCAATTAAAATTTTCAATATATGGTAATGAATCATGGCGAATATTGTAAAAGCTGGAACGTTTCATTATTAATTCCTAGTTGAACGTTTAAGGGGAAGAATATTTCTATTTTATTTGATTTCATTATTTTCCAAATAAGATCATAATTTATAACTTCAATGATATTATATTTCCTTTATTTCGTGTCCAGTTCTGTTTCTTTTTAAAAACATTACTTTTTACCAGTGACTTTTATCCAATATATGCATAAAAACATTGCATGCTTTACAATAAATAAGTCGTGGTTAATTTAAAAGTTAAATACAAAAAAAATGAAAACATAAATTTATCTATTAATCACATTTAACAGTAAAATATGATTCTTAGTTTGCTAACAGAGAGTACAAACCAAGAGAGTAAAATTTTGTGATCGTAATGATAAAATGTATCTAAATATAAATATTTTTTATTACAGGGTCCTAACCGAAAATTTGCATTCCCGGTGTAAAATTTATATGATCGTTACTGCTTTTTGCGTACACGCAGACATTCTGCTTATATCTTCTCATACTTTTAGGAAACAAAATGTAAAGAAAACAAAATATAAAATATAAAAAGAGACGAAAATATGATCCGTGAGGTAACTAGCGATACGTCCTATCTTTTACTTGAATAAAACCTCGTTTTTTTATGTTCTTAAATCATGACCATATTTATATAATGTTTATACTTATTTGATCTTGTGTAGAATATTTCTCTTTGCATTCCACACCAAAAATACTTCTAAAAATCTCTGTCAATTTCAAATATTTTTTTTAGTTCTATATATCTATGCACATTTCAAAGGTCCGACAAACATTCACTCGTTCTCAAAAAGAATAAAGTAAATTTATCTGTCAGCTTCATTGCGCTCATACCTATTAGAGAAATGACCCAGCAAAAGTAGCTTCGCCTTAAGGGAACAGATGCTAATATTGAAAGAATGGACGGAACATATGTTAAACGAGCAGCCGCCGCTCACGATATTGACCTAAAAGTACCTGGGATATTCACAAATTGGATTTAGGCTGTTTTCGTACTGCATCTGGTACGAACACGTGAAAATACGTTCCGGTGAAAACCGTGGAACTAATAATATGGTAGCTTATGCATTTCATCCGTCATCGCGTTTTTTGATGGTAGGGCGATTGCCCGAACTGGGTCTTGACCACAGTTCACAAGTGTAAAGACCGTCATAGTGACTCGCTACGGCCTGTCACGTTCAGGATCAGTTTGTGTACGTCCAGTAGCTCATATACCTAGAGATCTTCAGTCGTGGTATATGTGGGCCGACATGACGATGGAGACTATCAATGGATTTTCATCCTTTGATGGTCGCATTTGATTTTAGACTACGCTGTACTTACCACCAGGTGCATTGTAGTCACTATATCGAGCCAGTGTAAAAAACTGTTATTTTATATTTCGATTGAGAATATTAAAGGACAGAAGTAGCCTTACTACAATTTGTATGGACGTTTGCGTTAGGGTTGTCACCTTTTTATTTTACAATTAAAATACATTGCTTATTAAAAGTAAGAAAAAAAGTACGTAGTCTCAAAATAAAGTATCAATTATTTTTCTATATTATATGAATAGAATAATGCTTCCGTCTTTTTAATACAGAGGTGTCATAAAAGCCGACTAAGGTTTACAGCATATTGAATTGCACGTAAATTGCCAGCATCTAAGCTGCTGTATGCAACTTCTCTGCACATCGTGCACACCTTTTTTTTCACACTGGATCGACATAGTGACTCCAGAGTACCTGATGGTAAGTACAATGTA
The DNA here is from genome assembly GCA_036320925.1 of Automeris io. NCBI lineage: Eukaryota > Metazoa > Arthropoda > Insecta > Lepidoptera > Saturniidae > Automeris > Automeris io. Next base: position 11,735,439 of record JAUDJH010000018.1, on the reverse strand, counting down.
GTCCAAAAACGAAAGCGACTATCAAAGGATGAAAATCCATTGATAGTCTACATCGTCATGTCGGCCCACATATACCACGACTGAAGGTCTCTAGGTATATGAGCTACTGGATATGCACAAGCTGATCCCGAAACGCGACAAGCCGAAACTGGTCACTATGACGGGCTTTACACCCATGCACTGTGGTCGCGATCCAGACGGGCACCGGCGCCCTACCACCTCGCTGCTGCTCGTTTAGCACAACCCAGGAGTCACGTGTAGGGAAACTAGGGTAAAGCCTACGAACGCGAGCAACTACGACTCTCAAAAACCAACCACCTACCAACCTATATTGGACAAGTGTGGTGGCTTCAATCTCCAACGTCTTCCAATGGATTCTTGAAATATAGTGGAAAAGGGGGAACCCTTTACGCTGTAGTGGAGCGAAGTCGGCTAAATAATATTATAAATAAAACATATTTTTATTGATTTTCGCACGTTTTATCATTGCTAAACAAGCATTTTTAAAGTCTATATTTAAATTAATAAGGTAAGTAAGTTTTTTATCAGATTCTTACAACCAAACTTTTTTAAATACCAGAGGAATCAAATCGTACGAAACATAATATTTACTTGTATTCTATTGTTCTGGTAACGTATGAAGTATAATTACCCGAAATAACGTACAATAGTTTATTACAAAGCATAGATGGACAAAATGTAATCAGATTAATAAAAATGATTAACGATTACATTTTACGTTTTTTACCATTAATATGACTGCATTTTGTTCATTTATGTTTTAAACACTACAAAATCCCAGATTGTATACACATTTATCTTTTCATGTTTTAAATGGATTTAATCGTGATTACAGAGCAAGAAAATTCAAATTACGACTATATTTTGTAATCGTTCATCATTAATCAGATTACATTTTGCCCATCTCTGTTACAAAGTACGAATGGCAACCCTACTTGCGCAACGATATCTGAATCGAATCGAAATTATATCCAAGAAGTGCGGCAGACGCCAGGATAGGGAGGATGACAATATGACTAGACAAGACGTCCATATCATATTTAACTTATTTTTAATTATTCTATATGTGTTTAATTACATTCCTTTTTATTATTATTTTTTATTTTCATTGTTCTCGAGTTTTGTTTTCTGTTCGATCTGTATTTTCATGGATTTCGATCGAGGGCAGTAAAGTAACAGCCAAATTCGATCCGAATTTTTTCGGCTCGTATTTTCACGTATTCGGATGGGGTGCTGTGTATAACCGCCCTTAGGTAATCGATATTCCTTGAACGCTCACTTTCGGTTGCGTTTTATGGTAATGTGAAAGTGAGGAATCTGCAAATATTTGATCCTCGATATCTATAAAAAAATACTTTCGTTGTAGACATAATTCGTTGTCGAGGAGGTTATTTCAATATTAATTATTATGCCAGCCTCTCTAGAGGTCTTTTAGTAGCTGCATTTAGGATTCGATCGGGTCACATCCCTTTAAACAATTATTAGTTTCATTTTTGCTTGTGCCGTGATGGCTGCCGGCAGAATAGAATAGCACCCTCCTCTTCTTGCTGAAGTGTCGTAAAAGGCGACTAAGGTATCTCTTTAACACCGCAATTCAACCAGGTGTTCAGAGAAGGAAAACTGGACCAAACCTGCATCCTGCTCCCTCCCGATCGTACTGGTTCTCCATTCCATCGGGCCTGAGGGAATTCGGACGAGAGAGTTATTTTCTGGCAGCGCGTCCAGTTATGCACTGAAATATCTCCTGCGCAATTGACTGTTTCCGAAAACTGGACCTCGATTTTCTTAATCGGTGTTGAAACAGTCGCCATGGCCGAATCCGGCTAGGAAATCATCATCATCATCAGTTTCTTATAAAAAAGAAAACATCCCCACTTTGTGAGCGCTGCAAGGTGGTTGATGATATATATCATCTCCTTTGGGAATGTAGCTGTAATGAAAAATTTAGGAGAAGACTTCTTTCTCAGGACTGGCGAAGTGTCGGAGAAATTAACATCATTTTGGGAGAGCCGGCGTCGGTTAATGCAAAAAGAATTTACAGATTCACACAGTTATCACTTCGCCAGAAGCGAGTTTAAACAATATGATATACCTTACGAGGCTGGCATAGTCATCAAGGATGCATTAAAGCCTCATTAAAATATTTGATGAAAATAAAAATTATCAATCAAGCAGTTGAAATAACTGATAAATAGATTAGTTAATTGCAAACTTTTAGTGAGTAGGTAAACGCTATACCGAAACAAAGCAATAAAGGTCGACGTTGTAACAGGCTATACGACACTGGTACCGCGTGCTTGCATCGATCGCAGTGTAAAGCCACACCGCGCGGCGTCGGCCGGACACACCGCATGCATCACCGCTCGGATCCTAGCGTTACGGTCACGCGAATTTAGCGCTTTTCCCTTTCTTTTCGAAGAGTGCTCAACGAAATTTAGTAGCTCCAACATTACGCAGCAGCAAACAAGGCGACCATTTTTTTTTAAATTATTTATAGACGAACGCTTCTCCTCAATCACACCTGGTGGAAGATAAAGATGAGTCCGATGATGAAACGCGTCCGCCCAACAAATGCCTATTCACTCTTCTCTTAAAGACTCCCAGGCCATAAGATTGTGGAAATAAGACCGCTGGAAGCATATTCCACTCCTTAGCCGTTCGCAAGATGAATGTAGAAGCGAATCTTTTGGTGCGGATATAAGGAACATCCATCACATACGGATGGTATCTGACTCGATGTCTAGTGGTTTTGTGATGAAATGGGGCTGGTGGAATCAAAGAATGTAGTTCCTGAGAACACTCTCCACCGTGCAACCGGTAAAAGACCGTGAGGCAGGCAACTCTACGTCGATGCTCTACATTTTCATTTATGTCAAGGAGTCGTCACCAATAAATTTACGAGCTCTACGATCAATTAGTATAGTGTCTAAGAATGATTGAAAAATAATATAGGGTCACACAATATTCCTTACGGGGTAAGCAGAGGTACATAAGTGACTGTATCCCCTTTGCACTTATGTCATGCCCAACGTGATTGGTAGCACAGCTGATCACCGTTCTCAGGGCAATTACATATGATATATCTATTAGATGCAATGCGAGCTTCACCACGACATTTGTCTTCACCAGTGAGCATATAGTGCCTAAATCCGTACGTAATCAAGAAAAACCTAAAGATACATAGCGGGATTCGAACCTACGATTATTCGTAATGTTGTAAAACCGGTCCACTATCCGCTAGACTACCACAGCCATACATTTTTAACAATATAGAATTAAATACGAAACCATACATCTAAAGACGTATTTTTAATTATGACGACACGGAAAACCAGCCAAGCCATACAAGTATAAATTTAATTAAAAAAATATACATCTCTCTTTCATGGAAAAAATTCACAATATAGAAACGTTGGAAAAGGCATCCAAAATGCCGCTTTGAGGCAGTATTTCTCAACCTTTTTAACGAAACTCCCTCTGTTGAAACTCCTTGTTGTTTGTTCCTTTGTCAAAACTCTCTTGCTGTTTTCTGCGCGTCGATTCAATAAATGGGTGTCAGCTGAAAATCAGCGCTGGGTGGCTCGGCTGGTCACTTAGCATTTGCTGAGCTGACTTCCCTTTGGCGCAACATCACAACATAGGCTGTTTACTTTTTTGTTTTCTGTTTTTAATAACCTATTTTACTGTGTTGTTTGTTGTGTTGTGTGCCAAATATGTGTTTTATATTATTATTATTTATTTTTATTTATTATATATACAATATTGTTACATTTTAAAATAAATACATATAAACAACATAGAAATTTTAAATATAAAAACATGTAGACCTACAGGGGCGAGGCCTAAGGCCCAAGCCACCGGTAGTCAGGAGCTCAGAGTGAGGAATCTCCTAACAATGCGCGCCGTGTCGAGTAGAACTGCCTTCTGTATCCGGCCCTTGATCCAACAACCAAGCGAGAGCCTCTTGAAATAGCAATCGAAGCTCTTTGCAATTTATTATTATTATTATTATTAAGATGTCTCCGATGCAGCGTCTGTAATTTAATGTAAAATGGGGATCGTGGATTTAGAAAATGTAGCTCTGGAGAACACCGTGAACCTCGAACCTTGAACATTGACAAAACACCGTGTGGGGGCTTGCATCTTTATGTGGTCGACATTCTAGCTGCTCACACGAGGCGATTTGCCTCCTCTTTATTGCTGCGAACCGCCAAGGAGTAGAATTCGCTTCCTGCGTCTATTTTTCTAACATCTTACGACATGGGAATCTTCAAACGATGAGTGAATCGATATTTTTTAGGGGAGCGCACTCCATCATCGGTCTCACCATCACTGTGAGGTGTAAAAAACTCTCCATTATGCAAAGTTACCTGTAAACCCCATTTTTGGTTACCTGGTAGACAATTTTTAGAACTCCTTCTTTTGTCGTGTCGTTGGGCTGTGGAATGGTCTTCCGGCGAGCGTGTTCCCACCATCCTATGACATGGGATCCTTTAAGCGTAGCGTGATGAGATATGCGTGTAGGCCGGCACGATCGCTGCGACTACCGATGGGTTTTCTTACCTGTCGATAGTCGTTGGCGTTTTTTGGACTGCACCATGCTTACCATCAGGTATGGCGCAGTCACTGTGTAGAGTCAGTTAAAAAAAAGCGCCGTGAGGGCAGTGACCTCAATGTCATCTTACTGACTACAAACCATCAGTATATATACTCATTGCTACTTGCCGAACCTGGTCGAATGCATATATCCATCAGCCGGTAACCATGAAGTCCTAGAGATAAGGATAACAGCCGCTAGGTTGGGAACCACTGTGTTAGGGGGATTTGTCGAGGTATCAACGTAGCTGCACATCCAATACTTCTGCATCTATTTCAATAGATCTCACTGAATGAGTGAGCTTATTCCTTGATAGCATGGAAACCGCGAAAGTAATCTGGAAATCTGAAAATATTCGCTAAAACATTTTTTTAAATTTTTCTTAGCAAAGTGACTAATCCGCTTTTCTATAGTGGTATTAAATAAAGTCGTTAGATATTAATACGTTTGTCGCGCAGCGCGATTCAATTGTGTTTCTCACGGGGCTTAAATCCGACTCTTAGCACGCCGTAACGTGTAGAAGCCATATTTTAATAATGTAACTTGGGTACTATGATTATCTTTTATTTATTGCAAAGCGTTTTCCTCTTCACTACCAATGTGTTTTGAGTTTTTTGACGAAAACCATGTGTCATAGTGTAATGTTATTCCATAAAATTATTCAAAGGTTTTTTTTACACTAGCTCGACATAGTGAGTACAGAGTACCTGATGGTAAGTACAGTGTAGTCCAAAAACGAAAGCGACCAGCAAAGGATGAAAATCCATTGATAGCCTCTGTCGTCATGTCAGCCCACACATACCACGAGTGAAGGTCTCTAGGTATATGAGCTACTGGATATACACAAGCTGATCCCGAAACACGACAGGCCAAAGCGAGTCAGTATGACGGTCTTTACACTTATGTACTGTGGTCATGACTCATGACCCAGTTTGGCAATTGACTTACCATCATTTTTTTTTGGTGACCCAAGCGAAAATCCTCTGCATAAAGAGGCCGTTTTGAGGGAAGCGACCTCGGTGTGTGAGACTCTTACTGACTAAAAGCCCCCCGGAATGCCCTTCCCATCATTCTACCCAGTCCTGGGGATCCGGATTCTCCCAGGTGTCCCGGGCGCAAACAGCCTGTTTCAGCTTCATCTCTGAGAGGGGTGGGTATAAAGAGCCCACACCTCCAAACCTTGCTCATGGACGGCACGCCAGGCCAGCACGCCGCCTTTGTCTAATCCGGGCAGCAGATTACTTCAAGTCTACTGCCCAGCTAGTCGCCTTGTCACCACAATCCACTGCACGTATAGATCTGTTTTCCCTTCGTACTTTATCTTGGCTTAGGTCAGGCAAAATACCTACTTAATAATTAATCTATATATGTATATAAAAATCAATTGCTGTTCGTTAGTCTCGCTAAAACTCGAGAACGGCTGAACCGATTTGGCTAATATTGGTTTTGACTTAAAGGTGAGTAAATATGAAAAAAAAAATGCTAGGAATATAGTAAAAACAACAGTTTCGTTTTCCCATACAAATCACTCGGTCCCCAGCTGTCAAACATATGATGTCAATCAAAACAAAACAAAGGTATGCCTTCAAGTTGATTAGAGGTTGCATGTCATTAATGAAAATTATAATTTATATGCCAAGTATGGTAATCAAACAAAAAATAAACCAAAATTATCGCATAAGGCATTATAGTAAAAATATCATTGCCTTAGATATGACTTAAATCTTTCAATGCAATTCTATTTCTATTAGACTGCAGCTATTAACATAGAAAAAAACAAAGTAACTTTGTTTTAGAGAAATAGGGCAGAACAAGGTCTGCCGGGACAGCTAGTTATGCATAAATTTCAACCCCACAATCTATCAACGACAACGTTTTAATTAGAAGAGTGTAAATTGTATGGATTTGACACAGACTTTCGACATGTTTCGAATGTTTATATCAATCTTATACATTTTGCACTATTCTACAAGCATTATCGCTGATTATATAAGTGTTGCTTTGTTTAAAGGTTCGCGTCGGGTCCTGACAGTCGCAGCTCGATAGCGGGGACAAACAGCGACTATGATGTCGCAATGTATTGCTCTGTATTTACTTATAATTAATATTTTATAATAGCTCCACAACACACTTCCTTTAAATTAATTATACACGAAATCAAAGACTATAGTGGCAGTTAAGAAGTTACACTTGTAAATTAAGAAAGAAATAAACAAAACATTTAATTAACAGCAGTTATAATTAAGTTCATAATATAATACAATGACACACGTAAAAAGTAATAAAAGAAATAATATGATATACAAAAACTAGGACCGATAAGGACCTTGTGTCAACTAATGCTACAGAGTTAGTACTCTCCTGGGAGAGTTCCTAGGAGTCTAGTGACTCCTAGGAAGACGCACACCGGGCTTGCAGACGTCTTAGGTGTACCTGGAGTCCGGCGCAAACACGAGTGGAGGATCACCCCAGAGGTTTTAGCTGATGCAAGTCCGGGACACCGGGGGAGTGGCACTCGCCACTCTCCTGACGATCCGTTAGGGATTTCCTCTGGATTAACAAAAAAAAAGATTCTTAGGAAGACGAGAGGAGACCTCTCGCTACTGATGCTCATTCGTATCATGGTTGCCAGCTAGGGTGCTTAGAAAGCAGTCCTTTATTTCTGTGAGGATGTAATGACATAGAAAGAGGCGGCGGAATGGATGCGGGAGGGGTTTCCCGTTCAGCAGCGTCATCCTAATCCACCCGCCGCTTCAGGAGTGTGCCGTCCAACACAGCTGCTAGCGATATGTGAAGTGTGGCCGTACACCGCTCATATGATTCAAAAACGAACAAGAGAGCTCAAGAGAGGCTCTTTACATCATTCCTCCGGCGTATTAAGTAGGGGCCTGGTAAAGGGCGCACGCCTAGCCTGGTACCGAGAAAGATGGCTCCAGCCGTTCCCTTGTGCTCTTTAGGGGGTAGAGGAACACCCCAGTGATTTTAGCCGATAGGCGTCCGACACACTAGGGCGCTACACTCACGTCGCACATTAGTTGATGTTCATAGAATGAGCGGCTAAAAATAGAAGAAGTTGTCGAAAGACAATGAAACTTGGCACATAGGCGTATTTTGTTTAAATCAAGAAAAAATGGAAAAATCAAAATGAACCCCCACTTTTACGCCCACCTCCCATACAAAGTAAAAATTAAATTTTGACCTACGGGATTGTTTTTTGGCACATAGAAATTTTGATGTTGTTTATATTTTGTTCTACGAAATTTTTTATATTGCACTTTTTCCAACTTTTTTAAATACAAATCTCATCTATGATGATTGTTATTTACGAAAATATACAACAAAGTCAAATGATAAATTTACTGTGATTGTACCAGAAGATTGAATATACAGTAAATTTGCATGTCATTTTAAACAAGCGAACATATATGAACTTCGAGCGTGTCTGTCTAAACAAATAATATATATATCAGTCTAATATTACGGAATCATAATATTCAGATATCTGACAATAAAATACCAAAAAAATTATCCATATCGGCTAACATGAAAAAAATTAATTTCGGCCACTATTCAACCAATGTGTGCGTCGCCCTAAAGTTACATGAGAATTTCCACTGGATTACAAAAATAACACTTATAACTTGATTACTTAATTAAGAGAAATAAATCTCACTTGCAATTTAATTACATGTTGTTAGAGTGTTCTGGATAGTTCTATAGTATGCGTGCATGCTCGTGCCTGCGTAAATAAAGCCAACCGATGTGGGCGACTCTTTCCACTCCGACGCAGCCTTGAGTTTCTTTCGGCGTTTCTTCTCAAGGTAGTCACTTCCAAAACGCTAGTAGATCACCCGTGGAGATAGTATTTTATTTTGGCATGCGGTCTAAGTTGAGGTTCGTACCCACAGGGGTGTCCTTGCATTGCCACCCAACCCATAAACTCGCTGGCTGAGCACCTTCTGTACTCTCCCCCTAAGCCCGGTTGAACTGTATATGCCTGTCCCGGTTATCAGTAGGTATCTTTATAAAAAAAAGTGCGACTCTGCGACGCTGTTAGGCGGCGTGTTAAGCTCGCAACCACGCAGCAGATGCTCAGTTGCTGCCAAGCCGCAATTGCCAGAAACCGAAGCATACCTTAAGCCTTCAAGAGCGGACCGCGCAAACCTTACACCTTCAGAAACTTTGAAAACTTAGTAAAGCTTACTCGATTTCGTGCTAAGTTTAATTACCGTGTAGACTGTGGAGTATTACGCAGGACTTGTTCATCGTACACTATACGAAGACGTAATACAAGTTAACAGTTATTTATTATATTTAAATACCTTGGTCACTTTACTGTAGTGCCAAGGCTGTCGCGTTTATATGATGATGATGATGTCCTAGCCGGATTCGGCCACGGCGACTGTTTCAACACCGATTAAGAAAATCGAGGTCCAGTTTTCGGAAACAGTCAATTGCGCAGGAGATATTTAAGTGCATAACTGGAGGCGCTGCCAGAAAAGCACTCTCTCGTCCGAGCTCCCTCAGGCCCGATGGAAAGGAGAACCAGTACGATCGGGAGGGAGCGAGATGCAGGTTTGGTCGAGTTGTCCTTCTCTGAACACCTGGTTGAATTGCGGTGTTAAAGAGATACCTTAGTCGCCTTTTACGACACCTCAGCAAGAAGAGGGGGGTGCTATTCTGTTCCGCCGGCAGCCACCACGGCGGCGCGTTTATATAACGAGTGTGTGGCCGGGGACACGAGCATCGATATATTTTCGGATTCATTGCCGGTCTTCAAGAGGAAAATCAGTGAGCAGGTGTGTTGAGCTTGGCATTGTTCTTGGTGTTGTATAGTTTGTGTGATGATTTTAATTTAAATTGTAGTGGTCGCGCCAATATTTATTCATTTTTAAATCCACCTTCACTTAATTTCCTACCCTCATCCTGTCATCTTTTCCACCGCACGCGGCCGTGACATTTAGCACGGCCATCATTTTAGTGTCGTCCAATACGTCATTCCTGACGGTCGCCGCATAAGCCGTCAGAACGCAACGCGAGGACATCTCATCGTCCTGTATCTTCTTTTTGTTCGCCCGCTACGCGCACAAACCAAGTGTGCCAAAATCATTGTTCGTCCGCATATTATGATGTTGGCGCCACAGCCAGGAAGGAGTGGATAAAGCCGACGTCATCAGAGCCGCGAGGATCGTACGGCCAGTGTGTGTCCTTTATTCCCTTTCTTTCCATTTTTAAATACCGCAATACAGTCCACTATCCGCTCTTCTATTGGCGCCTCCATGTAGGTATTATTGTCCAGTTTTTTTTTCTGGTGTTTTGATTTTAATTTTTTGTTTTGATATTGTTAGTACTTAGTTAATGCTTTTGAGCCATGCTGTAGCTGTCTTTTATTAGTATTCGTTGCAGACATTTCGCTTGTGCATGTGATCTCATTGTGAATGTAAAATGCAATGGAACTGTTAATGACCCATAAATAAATAAATAAATAATTAAAAATAAATTTAAAAGGGTTTTTAATGTACTGACTTTTGAAACTGAATGAATAATTTGTATTTATATACGGGGCAATTTTATTGACAAAGACAATATTCAAGGAAGATATTGAATGATATGGGAAACCGATATAACTAGAATGAGGCAGGATGTAGCGTTTGGGTTCTGATACCTGACCCCTATCAGCATTCTAGGTCTTTCAAAATACCATACTACTTCCCCATAATCGTCGAGTAGACTAGGCTGCCATTTGCATGACAGATGCACACATACAAATACATTATTTTAACGATTTCATGTCGGAATTTCCCTCAACGCTATGATAAAATATTTTCATGTTTATTCCAAGTAATCTCGCCTTACACAAATCAGTAACTTGAAAGAATACTCTAAGTAACTAGAGGGCAAAAACCGCAAGTCACGAACGCGAGAATAGAATCTCTCGTACAATAGAACATTATTATCGAGTAGGATAATAGTTATGCGATGAGAGGTGCTGTTACACGTGTGAAAAATTACCCAAGCCCATTGTACGCGTGACCCGGCTTCAGGCTTTTATTTTTACTGTCGGCTTTTACTCGGAACGGGCGGAAAGGCCGCAGTGAGGTGTTGAATAGACCCAATCGTTGATATAATATACAGTATGTGTTGTGGCCGCGAACTTACATTTAGTTTTTAACACGTTCCCTGCCGCATGGGTCGTATGCACCCCACGCTGAACTTTCCGTTCAAGCCATTTGGTATTATCATTGTAAAATGAAGAATTAAAAAAAATACAATATGCAGTCGATTACGGGCATCTTAGTACTACTGCTGATGCCTTCATTTAATCGTGGGGCGTATACAACCTTTCCTTGATAATTATGATTTTTGCGGCATTTTATTTATTGTAAGGCATTCGCCAGAAACAAAATAACGGCGGCCTGAACGGAAAGTCTTCAAAAAACGGTCCGGCAGGGAACGTGTTAATTCATACAATAATATTTATCGTAATACAGTTTACCCCTATTTAGTTGATATCATGAATATTGTTATAAATTGAACTAAGTTGTTTTTAATTAATTTGATTTCTCTTGTTTTGTTGGGTGTTAACAGACTTGAATAAAGGATAAGGTACTTACTGGGATTAAGTGGTGATGAGGATTTTTACTCGTGTTTTATTGGCTAGGGATGCGCGCGGAGCATGTTTCTTTTCGTCGATTCTTAGTGAGGGGAATGGACAGGAGGGAATGACAAGTCGTAACAAATATAAAATTCAGTTTATTGTGGAATCCAACACACGAATGTCTGACCCGAAAAAGGCATATTGGTAACACTGTGGCTACCTTTTTATATACACCTTTTTTTATATTTTTAATTATACTTTTTTATAAATGTCAATATGTAAAAAAATAAGAATTGAATTTGTGACGTTCAATGGGTGCTTTATAGCTCTTAAGAAAAACTGTTTATATTATTAATATATACATATTAACTTCTCGAGTATCTTAATTCTCCTTCCCGTGTTGTGGGAACTCCACCTCTACATTAATGACCCCGACGTGATCCCGAAAAATGAATGTAGAGGTGGAGTTCCCACAACACGGGAAGGAGAATTAAGATACTCGAGAAGTTAATATGAATATATTAATAATATAAACAGTTTTTCTTAAGAGCTATAAAGCACCCATTGAACGTCACAAATTCAATTCTTATTTTTTTACATATTGACATTTATAAAAAAGTATAATTAAAAATATAAAAAAAGGTGTATATAAAAAGGTAGCCACAACACGATAGCATTGCCAATATGCATGAGATATTATATTATAAAAATTCGATAAAATTAGAAAGTTATTGTCATATTAAGGGAATTGAATTATTTTACATGTCATCTATACTCGGTATACTTACAAAAATCAGTTCAAAGACTAACGACTCGGGTGCAGTAAGAGTTAGAGAACTTCTTGGTACTAGCCGGGATGCGAGTTACAAAGCAGCTGTGACTCCGTAGATCATTTTTTTGTCAACCTGTGGAAAATCCCTTCGGACCGTCAAGAGAGTGGTGAGGCCAGTGCCAACTATGTCCTGTCTTCGCCTTCGCCGGGCCTGGGTATCCGTATACTTCCTACGGACCCGGCGAGCTGCTCCGTAGACCCTAGTTTCTGCCTCTGAAAAAAAAAAGATTTAAAGTATTAACTTATATCAAGAAAATTACGAGCTGCCGCGAGGTGGTAGGGCGTCGGTGCCCGTCTGGATCGCGACCACAGTACATGGGTGTAAAGCCCGTCACAGTGACCAGTTTCTGCTTGTCGCGTTTCGGGATCAGCTTGTGTATATCCAGTAGCTCATATACCTAGAGACCTTCAGTCGTGGTATATGTGGGCCGACATGGCGATGGAGACTATAAATGAAATTTCGTCCTTTGAAAGTCGCTTTCGTTTTTGCACTACACTGTACTTACCATCAGGTACTCTGTAGTCACTATGTCGAGCCAGTGTAAAAAAAAAAAAGAAAATTGCTTAAAATATGTGAAAATAAATACTAGAAACTGGAAACTTTAATGTGTAGCAAGCTAGACGCAGTAGCGCCGGATGTCCGGCGGCCATTTTGTTACCGGATGTAGATAGATATTAGACGGCACAAATAGCTGGCTTATAGCTGATTGTGCTTTTTAATTACTGTTCTTATTATTTAGCTTCATTTTAGTACTGTACAAGAGAGTTTTAAAGGTTATTTCACATTATTAAACAATATCAACTATTTTAAACGAATTATAATTTCTCTAAATATAATTATTAATAAATCGACACACTATATCACTTTTGGGATGAGCAGGGATACATTAGTGGCTGTATCCACTTTGTCCTTATATGTCGTGCTCAAAGTGTGTCCACACGCCGTCCCAATGAGAGGTAATAAGGGGGTAATTTACGACTCCTCCCAGAGAAGAGGCCTGCCTAAGGCCAACCGCTCGCCGGGCCCACGGAAGTATCTGGATCCCCAGGCCCTGCGAAGGCGTAGAGTAGGCAGTGCTGGCACCCCGGTGGTTTTAGTCAGCGCAGGTCCGAAACACCGGGGGAGTGGCCCTTACCACTTCCCTGACGGTCCGAAGGGATTTCCACCGAGTTACCAAAAAAAAAGGATCAATTGAGTTCAGATCGGCAAATTGATATATTAAATGTTTAGTTTGTTCCGTAGTATTTTTATCTTTAACTCAGCAAAGTTGGGTACAAAGCATTGAATTAACTGTTTGCGCAGGCTGAATGGATGCAGTTTGCTTAGCGCTCCCGCTCGGTGTTTGCTCGCTTCGACTCCCGCACTCTCGACCCCGTGGAGACACATTGTGTCCAGCACTGCACTCCGATTGACCACATTTCGTTCTCGCATGCGGATAAATGTTAACAAACTACTTGTAAAATGGTTTGTTTATCTGTCGCCTTCTAGTTTTATTAAATTGTCACTGTTTCATTTTTGATGTATAAACTTATTTAGTTTAAGGGGCACATATAGTGTTACCGCCTAAAAAGGCAATTTTTGGGAATTCAAAAGAATCAATTGTTTTAAAATTTTGAGGGTGTATTTATACATGTTTTGAGAATACACTGTAAAATTTTTGAAATAAAATATTAAATATTTTTGAAATGACAAGATGTTTCCGGCGGCGCGAAAAAAAGGTCATCCACTGCTGGAGTGATTTCAGCCTTCTCCGTTGATAAAACCTAAAAAAATATTCTCGTTAAACTAAAACATATTGTCTGTACGATGACCCTTGGGTGAACAAAAAAATTAAAAATTGACGAAATGGCGGCATGTGGAAAAAAAAAGTTAATTTTTACAAAGTTTTGGTCGTGTTTGGCCTGCCAAAATTCTATTTTTGATCAAATCAAAAAACTGGAGGGTCATCGTATCGAGAACTATATGGAGAAGATGCAAAATAAAATTAATACGCTTTGGACTTTAAAAAGGTATTAAACTTGCGGGACTGTCACGTACAGAGTGATGATGATATCCTAGTCGATTTCGGCCTTGGCAACGTTCCCATATTAGATCAAGAAATCCCGAAATGCAGCCCCAGTTAATTGCGCAGGATATATGGTAATGGTGCATGATAGCTAGCGCTTGCACAAACGCACCCTCTCGTCCAAACCCCTCGTAATCTAATGTGACGAGAAACCGACACAAATAGAGAGAGATGGATGCATTGTCTGGTTGAGCACTGAATTCTGACCCCTATCAGTGCCTTAAAAGCCTTCGACAATGCCTTGCTACCTCGCCAGAACCTTCTAGTAGACTAGGCTGTCATTAGCATAGCAAATGAAGAATAAGTAAGCAGACTTTTGTACTAAGCGGGAATTCACCGCAACAACTTGCGTCATACAACAGGTTTCACCCATGAGTCGACGTGGTTACCAAGGTCTGGCCACGCGTGCTGCACAGCTACCAGGAGCCACAGGTAAGAATTCATGGAAACCAATGAATTTAACTAACTTCTGTCAGCTCTATATAGAGAACGGCTGACCTTGAGGCTGTGGACGCTCAGGGTGGGGGCTCTGAGCGACTGGATAGCGACCCTCGAGAAGTGGGCAGAGCATTGTGACGTGCTCTGCCTAAATAGAACGAGCAGTATCGGGGAAGAAACCTTCCTCCGAGTTTGTGCCCAGCGGGCGCGGCGCGACGGCGTATGGTGAATCGATTATAGGACCCCGCAGTTCCCACCAATGCGTAGAAGCAGTCACCTTGGGGTTTTTTAGTCGATACAAGTCCAACACACCTCGGTCGCGCAACGCCCCTTTACGGTCGAGACGGTCCTATGAGGATTTTCCCCAAGTAAAAAAAAAAGAGGTCGGCTGACAGAAATAGACTCTAAGTCCCCACTACACCCTACAGAGAGACGATGTAAGACCAGCGCGTGAATTTATTTTCGTAAGTTTTAATTCCACGATATGTCATAAGATATTAATTTAAGTTATATAGTGTAAACAATTATCATGATATGCATGAGTTAGTTAAAGTAACTATCGTATTTGAGTTGATAAGGATTAATGTATCCGTTTAAATAACTTTCGACTTGCCGCATTGTACGTCGTACATACATATGGATGTCTGCATCAGTTATTTCTAGCATTCCTAAAACATATTACAATCGATAAAATACCCGGGTTTTTACCGGCAAACGGTCTTTCGGGGAAGCTGTTGCGCTCTGCTTTGTGTGCTGTGCCCTACCCGGCTTTTGTTACCCGGGTATTCCAAAAAATACGAATTCAGTAAATAACGCCCGCGGATGTGCGCTGCAGCGCTTGAAATATGTAACTACGGTGCGTAGAATTAGGATAAATAAAGAAATCAGATACGCGCTCTTAAACTGAATATTTTAAAATAGAACAACATAAAATTTATAAGTTTTGTTCAGATTTGACGCGTCGTAGTGTCCAGAAATTCAAGTGAATGATTTTTTAATATTTACTTCTTGAATTAACTTTGTTTTTCAAACGTCAAACTGTATGAAAATTTTGATCAGCGCGACCACAGTGCAACCTTTCTTTTTCCATGCCTTTCTTTAAAATGAAACTTGGATAGTGTTTCACTATGCTAAAGATCTGTCCGGATGAGAGGGATGCGGTGCACGGTGTCCAGCGCGCCGCCTGAGAGAGAGGTTTTGGAGAGGTGAATTTTTACTCCCACCCCTCCCCCAGAGTGATAGCTTTAACAAGGTCTTTTGTTCCCTGAGCGTCTGGACTAGTGATGAAAATGCCCGGGAATTTTCCCAAAGTGCCCAGCACTTCCGCGAACATTTCGTAAATTCCCGGGAATATTCCCCATACAAGTTTTGGGCACTTTGGGAAAATTCCCGGGCATTTTCATCACTAGTCTGGACGAATTTGGCTTCCCAGGCTCGGGTGGAGCAATCGGAGGGAAACCCAGGGGTTTTTAGTCGGTAAAAGTCTGTCGCACCGGGGTCACTGCCCTCACAGGGTCCCTAATGGTCCTATGCAGGATTTTCCCCCGGGATAAAAAAAATGCCAAGGATCTGAAGGCAGTACAACGCACTATCGCAATTTGATGTCGTGGGCCTGACTGTTTATCTCTCGGTATTCAGAACAGCAGATGGAAAGTGACTGTATTTTTTTTTTGGGTTTTCTTAGAAATAATGCACAGAATTTCGTTTATAGTTATTACTTCTGTATTATACAATACTAGCTGATCCGGCAAACGTTGTTTTGCTATATAAGTTATTGTAATATCTTCTAAGATGTTCATTGAAATTAAGTAATGTCAAAGAAAATTTTGTTCACAATTAAATACTCTTAATGAACAACACATTTATTTGGATAAAGATTAATATTATTACGTTGATACAACTCTTAACAAATAATGCATTAATTTCGACCAAATTTGATTACCATAAAAACGGTTCTAGTGAGTTAATCTTAAAAGATAGACATATACTGTCGCGGACATTTTATTAGATCATTTTAAGAAGAATAACTCTGTCATACATATATTTTTAGTATCTTGAACCGTTTTCGCAGCGCACGCAATGGAAGCACTCAAGGATGAATAATTTTCCCCGTTTTTTTTCACATTTTCCATTATTTCTTCGCTCCTAATAGTTGCATCGTGATGTTATATAGCCTAAAGCCTTCCTCGATAAATAGTCTATTCAACTCAAAAAGAATTTTTCAATTCGAACCAGTAGTTTCTGAGATTAGCGCGTTCAAACAAACAAACACATAAACAAACTCTTCAGCTTTATAATATTAGTATAGATTATGATTTGTATTGTGCCTATATATGTATTCCTTTTCTTTTTTTAACTTTAGTACGATATTGCTCGCTTTGCTGTAAACTAGCATAAAATTAAATTAAATTAAATAAAAAAAGATATAGATATATATAGATTACTATTAGATTATTAGAAAATATTGCGCATTCTGTGGTGTCCTATAATTATGAGGGCATTTATATATTCTATTTTGCCTACCATGGTCCTTTTTTTCCTACTCAATGTCACCTATGTAGGGTACCGAATTATGTAAAATAAGAATAAATTAAAGTTATATATGAAGCGAAAATGTCTTGACCGCTTCACCAGTATTGTAAACATCGAAATTTCAAAAAGGCGTGAAAGTAAACGGAACAAATCATCTGTAATAACAGAATATTAAACTTCACCTTTTAATTCCTTAGTGGAAACGACTTTACTGTGACGGGATGACCGTTTTTTATTAATTAAAAACGGGGATCAAGCTAAAAAGAAATT
Organism: Automeris io; assembly: GCA_036320925.1. Classification (NCBI taxonomy): domain Eukaryota; kingdom Metazoa; phylum Arthropoda; class Insecta; order Lepidoptera; family Saturniidae; genus Automeris; species Automeris io. The sequence goes on along the minus strand of JAUDJH010000018.1, from coordinate 11,718,085 downwards.
TGAGATAATGAACTGTCGACTTTATTTTTAATTTCTGTAACTAACTTTTTCGCAGCGTTTTCTGTGCCAAATTGGATTGGTGTTATTATAATATCATCCGTATATTATTAAAAATATATAATATATTTTATACGGAGAATATATATTTTAATAATAATAATATATATAAGCCACATCTCTTTCAGGGAACGTGGGTGAGATTTTCAGCAATCTCATTCCACCCTCTCCTTTTATAACAGAACCCCGCACGCTGGATTGCGGTTCCACAGCTTTATAGTGACTTCTATTTCAGCTAGAACTAAGAAGTTCTCTAACTCTTACCTTTTTCAAGACATTTGATAGTGGAATAGTCTTCCAGCAAGCGTATTCCTTTATATATATTGAATTCTTTAAGCGAAACGTGAAGAGATATTTGAGTAGCCCGGTATGATCGCGGCGTTTTTTTTATTGTCGTGATCGTGCTTTGGACTGCAACAGGATTACCATCAAGCGTCGTGTGGTCGTTATGCCTTCTCATCATCATCAGCTTCTTCGCACCCCCTGCTGAGGAAAAGCCTCTTCTCCATCATACTATAACGATTTTATTTGAGCCTCTCATACCTAAGCACTACCCATTAACTTATAAACGTCGTCAGATAATCTCACAATGGCTTACTGATAGGGCTCCGGTATCCTCTCGGCTACCGTTCCGTGAGGACCAATTTCCAACTGTCATTAGTAAAGTTTGCTCATCTCATGAGAAAGATACCGTCTCCAATGTGTCCTCAGTGCGGAATTATCGACGATGTTCAGCATGTCCTGATTGAGTGTGTCCAGAACGCTAATGTAAGAAAGGATGTTATGTGTAAATTAAAATTAAATATATTGGATGTTGGTATGTTCCATAGCATTTTAGCGGTGTCCACTAAAGCAACCGCCGAAATGCTATGGAAACTGTATTAAAGGTGAGGTATGAAAGGTTATATATTTCTATATATAAGTCTACGATGGGGCTGATATGGCTAGATTAAAAGCCTATAATAAAAAAATAAATTAAAAATAAAAACTGTCATAGCTAGCCACACGGCCCTCCTCTAACATGGGATTTAGGAGGGTGCAAGCCCGAGTTCGTATCACATGCACGAATTCTAGGGGTGGCATTCGAGTACATCACCAAGCGTACCCGCTGAATATTATATCTCAAAACGTGGGCCGAGTGTTTTGATGTTTTAAAAGTTAACTCAAAAATCTCATAGGATACCGTTATCACGTTTAAGTCTGTTTTTTCAATTATATTTCCCTTCTAATGCGATAGTTTATATTGTCATTTTTATGAAAGTTGTACAGCACAAAATTCTCTATACTTTAATTAAAGGATTAATTTATAGAATTAGAAAATAAAGGTAAAGAACTAACGCGAGGGTGGCAGTCAGTAATTTCTATCCCGCCTTGAAACTTTCAAAATACGGAGCTGTCTGGCCCATCGCCTCTTGAATGATGTAATTTATTTTACAACACCTTGCACTTTACTTTTCCATCTCATATCAATTATGATGACGATGATGATGTCCTAGCCGGTTTCGGCCACGGCGACTGTTTCAACACCGGTTAAGAAATTCGAGGTCCAGTTTTCGGAAACAGTCAATTGCGCAGGTGATATTTAAGTGCATAACTGGACGCGCAGCCAGAAAAGCACTCTCTCGTCCGAGCTTCCCCGGGCCCGATGGAAAGGAGAACCAGTACGATCGGGAGGGAGCAGGATGCAGGTTTGGTCGAGTTTTTCCTTCTCTAAACACCTGGTTGAATTGCGGTGTTATGATAAAAAAAAACTTGGATTTTGTGTGTAATAACCTCATTTCGGATTTAATCTTGAGAGAGATGCCCAGCATGAGTCTGAACGTAATTTTATTACGAAGGAACCAAATACGATATGCTTCCACATGACGAGGTGGTGGAAACTCCGATGTACAGTCGGTACACCTCTAATTGGAATTACGCAGTGCTGTCTGTACGCCCATAATTGGACCACAGGACACATAGCCCTGTTGAGTGTCGAATGCACAAATCCTTGATACACACAGCTCTACAAAAGGTCTAGCAACCTATTATATTATAAACCAATATAATATTATATATTTAAAGCCGTGGTGGCTGCCGGCAGAATAGAATAGCACCCCCCTCTTCTTGCTGAGGTGTCGTAAAAGGCAACTAAGGTATCTCTTGAACACCGCAATTCAACCAGGTGTTCAGAGAAGGAAAACTCGACCAAACCTGCATCCCGCTCCCTCCCGATCGTACTGGTTCTCTTTTCCATCGGGCTTGAGGGAGCTCGGACGAGAGAGTGCTTTTCTGGCAATTGACTGTTTCCGAAAACTGGATCTCGAATTTCTTAACCGGTGTTGAAACAGTCGCCGTAGCCGAAACCGGCTAGGACATCATCATCATATATTTAAAACTCTTTACAACTTACTTTTTCTTATAATTTACAAGCGGATGCTCGACCTCAATCACACCTGGTATGTGGCAGGGGGGTGGAGCGCGCTCCCCTCCTGATACAGGCCGGACTGTGGACGTTTAGGGCGTTGAAGGAGTCCGCCGTCCGGCAGAGAGGACAGGGCGTCGTGTGTACCTACATGACGCCTCATTGAGAGGTAATAAGGAGGTAACAAGTATGCCCCTCCTAGAGAGGAGGCCTTCCAAGACCAGTCGCTCGCCTGGTCCCTAGGAAGTATATGGATCCCCAGGCCCGGCGAAGGTGAAGAGTAGGCAGTGCTGGCACCCCGGTGGTTTTAGTCGGTGCGGGTCTGACACACCGGGGGAGTCGCCCTTACCACTTCCCTGGCGGTTCGAAGGGATTTCCAGCGGGTAAGCAAAAAAAAGGTGGCAGGTTGGTGAATTTCCGTCATCAGTTTTCTTTGCGTTGTCTATAAAGATCTAATTCGGGTAAAAATATTGATGGACCGAAGAAACAATAGTGTTATTTTATGAATACAAGAGAACACCACATGTGGATATTTTCTACGAGAGCTGCGGTGCCTTCAGGAAGAAAGTAGTCGAGGCTATCGGGCCGTTTTTGGACAGGGACAATTAACATACACATGTATACACACACACTAAGTCACATACACAAAGTACACAATCACACTATACATTTCATATATGTATATCTTTTACATTGTTATTTCATAACAATTATTTGAATCGCATTTAATGCTCTCATATAACCTTGTTATACAAATCATTTTGGATGATCTGATTTTTTTTCTTGTTTTCCTGTATTAATAAAATTATATACTGTAGATTTGTAAATAAATAAATAAACAGCTCTCAAAGAGACCGCTGAAAAAAGGAAAAATCAAAGACGGTAGCTATCTTCATGGCAACCTTTTTAATAAATATATAACGATTGGATCGACATCATTATCTATCCATTGCTGTACATAACTAAATCCAAAGGTTTGTCACTTTGCTCAAATTGTCACTCCACCGAGCCTGAGGTGTCTCACACTCATAGATGGGCAAAATGTAATCAGATTCATAAAAATGATTAACGATTACATTTTAGGTTTTAACATTAATATGACTGCATTTTGCTCATTTATGTTTTAAACACTACAGAATCCCAGTTTGCATACACATTTATAATTTCTTAATGTTTTAAATGGATTTAATCACGATTACAGAGCAAGAAAATTAAAATTGCGACTACATTTTGTAATCGTTCATCATTAATCAGATTACATTTTGCCCATCTCTGCTCCACACTACACATACTGAGACACGGTCTCCACTCGAAAACCCATTTGTCTCAACGGTTATCGGATCTTCAGCAAAAGGTTTAATATCTCTAGGCATTATGAATTGTTTCTAATCATGGTTTATGTTTGTTATCCAAATATCACCGCCGTGTGTATTGAGTTTAGAGATCCAGTTATAAAGCATGGTAAACTGAGATAACGGAGTCTACCATGCAAATTCACGCAAATTAGTTTGTGTGACCTTTGTACAACTATACTAAGAGAATATAATTTTATCCTCAACTGTTACTGATAATTTTCGTAGCGTTTGTTATTTATTATTGGCAACAGGAATCTATTAATCAATAAAAACCTTAAAAACAACTGCTGAAATATTTAGATGATATCCACCATTTGTTGATGGAATGTGTCCGATCTGAATCTGTGAGAGAAGCGTTTGTGAGTGCCTTTGGTCTGAACAGACTTGACATCGGGATGTTATTTTTTTAACCTGGCTCGACATAGTGACTACAGCGTACCTGAAGCTAAGTACAGTGTAGTCCAAAAACGAAAGCGACTATCAAAGGATGAAAATCCATTGATAGTCTACATCATGTCGGCCCACATATACCACGACTGAAGGTCTCTAGGTATATGAGCCACCGGATATACACAAGCTGATACCGAAACGCGACAAGCCGAAACTGGTCACTATGACGGGCTTTACACCAATGTACTGTGGTCGCGATCCAGACGGGCATCGACGCCCTACCACCTCGCTGCTGCTCGTTTAGCACCACCCAGGAGTCACGTGTAGGGAAACTAGGGTAAAGCCTACGGACGCGAGCAGCTTCGACTCCCAAAACATCGAACAAAACCGATGTTTAACAAAACCTTAACAGAACTGTTATCTGATGAGGCGTCTGGCCAGTTCAGATCAATGGCACCATATGTCATATGTTAGGTATTTCTGTATTAGGGTACGATGGGGCTGACATACGTACACACGTAAAAGTCCCTTAAATAAATAGAATTAAAAAAAACTGCTGAAATATGTGTTCGAAATTCCCCGTGTACCGCAATAGTTCCCTATTGACTAATTAAAACAGTTCTCTACATGCAAGCTCTGTAGAATGCCGTACATAAATCTCGACACCGTTATACGAGTTCTGTCGACTTCTAAAATTGACTTTTACTGTAAAAGGTAACTAAAATTATACAAATTATAAAATATTATTATTATTATATGTATTGATATTGATTTATATTATTATTTGGGAGTCGAAGCTGCTCGCGTCCGTAGGCTTTACCCTAGTTTCCCTACACGTGACTCCTGGGTGGTGCTAAACGAGCAGCAGCGAGGTGGTAGGGCGTCGGTGCCCGTCTGGATCGTGATCACAGTACATTGGTGTAAAGCCCGTCATAGTGACCAGTTTCGGCTTGTCGCGTTTCGGTATCAGCTTGTGTATATCCGGTGGCTCATATACCTAGAGACCTTCAGTCGTAGTATATGTGGGCCGACATGACGATGTAGACTATCAATGGATTTTCATCCTTGATAGTTGCTTTTGTTTTTGGACTACACTGTACTTACGATCAGGTACTCTGTAGTCACTAAGTCAAGCCAGTGTAAAAAAAATACATCTTCAAAGTCAGAGTGAATTTGAATTTCTAATTAACTTACAACATAGAAATTACAAGACGTTCTGTAATACATTTTTAATTCAAACAATCCTCTTAATGGACCTCGATGATATAATTTTGGAAAGCAGCATAAAATTCTAAAGTGTTTAATTATTAATTGGGTTTCTTGTTTGCAGGAGCCGGGAAATTTGACTTGCGTCCTATGGAGACGGGTGGAGCCGTAGATAAACCTAAATGCATTAATTATTTCATACTCTAGGCAGGGGGACTTGTTTCTTTGAGACGGAACATATTTTTATAGCCTTATAGAGAAACTTACCTTTCGGTTTTCTGAAGGTTATATCTTGAAGAGTGTGCGGCTGAGTTGTATGTTACAATTACATTTTTCGCTCCCCCTTCTAACATAAGCTTACAAGACCCCGTGGGAGTATATTCCCATATATGGTTGACGTTCAAGCTGCTCGCACCAGGAGCTTAATTCCACCTTTAACACGTTCCTCGTCCAGAGCGATTCGTTTGTGTTTCTCACGGGACCTAAATCCACGTAAATAATCGATATGTAGGAATATAAATAATGTAACTCGATTATTATGATTATACTGTGGTCTTCGATGTACCGTAAAGATTTTTTTTCTCACCTTAAATGTATTTAGAGTGTTCAAAGGAAAACATGTGGCATAAAGGTACTATATAATATAAATATTTTTACTATTTTATTGTTGTACATCCTATATTTACATAAACGCATTAATTTCATTAAATTCCTTTTTAAAAGTCCAACTAAAAATCCTATTAACTTCAAGAAGAAGAGCGTTGTCCACATATGGGTAACGTGGCGGCGTACGTGCTAAACTAAAGTGTAAGACCGGTAGTCATGGGTGTGGTGGTAGAATGATACGGATTTTGGCGTTTTATTGTTTATTTGCACTTTTAACACCGAACTGCGACGCACACGCACGTACTCTAGCCTTGGATCTCGGTGGGCGACTGAATTAGCAAGCATCCCGTGCGTGCGCGCATCCTCTTACCCCGTGCGTCCCGTAACACCCTAACGACCCTTATGGCGTTTTAACGCAAGCACGTATCGGGCGGCGTCTACATGCTATGTGTCAATTTGATTTTTACAAAAAAAAAAATCTTTATTTTTAGAGGGACTTTTGTTCTTTTGAACATGCCAACCCCGTCATATCTTAACCTAAAAATACAAAAAGACAATAAAAATTACAAAATATAAAGAATAATGAACTATTTGGACATGTCCCACATCATTCCAGAGGCACAAGATGCTGGTTCAAAAATAAAACTGTACAGCATATATAATAACTTTTATCATAACGAATTATAAGTATTATTTATGACCCCTTACTTTCAAATTAATTTAAGTTTTGCAGCGTAATATGCTTTCAATTAATTATATTTATAAAACGATTTGACAAAACAAGCTAGCATTTTTTTAGTATATAAATCCGCCGAAAACGGCCGGTTTTGTAACAGAGACAATTCATTTCGCAGCGACGAGCGTGTTAAAAGATAAATCTGCATTGCAGAAGTCAAATCAGAGGTATCAGATATTCCGCTGCCATCCGATGGTGATGAATCAACAATACCGACCAAACAAACGGCTCGTTTCATACGTAATGCATATTGTAGACATTTCGACTATAATGACGGTCCCTGATAAACACCACCGTGGTTGTATACATACGCGCTCATTTAAAATGAAAGCCTTAAAAGCTGCCCCACACAAGCGCGTTATTATAGGTCGATAATACCGCATGCGTTACTCCGATATCTGTTTTCAGTACATTTTGTATTAGGATGGTCATGTAATTACACACTGCTGCGATAATCGGGTCTTCGGGTTGTTGAGAGATGCACAGACGAATAATCTTGACATCAATTACCATTAATATGATATAATATAGTATAGTATGATATACCGTCCGTGCCGTGGTGGCTGCCGGCAGAATAGAATAGCACCCCCCTCTTCTTGCCGAGGTGTCGTAAAAGGCGACTAAAATATCCCTTTAACACTGCAATTCAACTAGGTGTTCAGAAAAGGAAAACTCGACCAAACCTACATCCTGCTCCCTCCCAATCGTACTGGTTCTCCATTCCATCGGGCCTGAAGGAGTTCGGACGAGAGAGTGCTTTTCTGGCTGCGCGTCCAGTTATGAACTTATATATCTCCAGTGCAATTGACTGTTTCCGAAAACTGGACCTCGAATTTCTTAACCGGTGTTGAAACAGTCGCCGTGGCCGAAACCGGCTAGGACATCATCAGTATGATATAATATAGTATAAATAAACAGGCCACTCTGACGTATGTTGTGGATGCCTTGATAGGAGCTGTACATTTTTGATTGTAACTGTGTATATGTGTTTTGTAAATGAGTTATTGTACCGGGCCACCGGCAACCCTGTAAACAGTAAATAAATAAAAATTAATGCCGCAAGGAGTAGGACGATGCGTTTCTCCGTCATGCGATACTCCGATATGTGAGTTCTAGAATGTTTTGTATCAGGACGCAAAGGACCGTAGACACCGCGATAATAACGTTAGTACTTGTAGGACGTTTGGTTTTAACGACAGTTTGAGATGCCGTATGCGATATACCTATAATAACGCGCCTGTGTGAGGGAGCCTTTATGATTGCAATACTCTTATTGAAATTAGTTTTTGATATTTAATTCTGTGTATATTATTGTATTGGTTTCATAGGGTCGTATTGAATTTTTTTTTTACACTGGCTCGACATAGTGACTACAGAGTACCTGATGGTAAGTTCAGTGTAGTCCAAAAACGAAAGCAAAGGATGAAAATCCATTGATAGTCTACATCGTCATGTCGGCCCACATATACCACGACTGAAGGTCTCTAGGTATATGAGCTGCTGGATATACACAAGCTGATCCCGAAACACGACAAGCCGAAACTGGTCACTATGATGGACTTTACACCCATGTACTGTGGTCGCGATCCAGGCGGGCACCGACGCCCTACCACCTCGCTACTGCTCGTTTAGCACCACCCAGGAGTCGCGTGTAGGGAAACTAGGGTAAAGCCTACGGACGCGAGCAGCTTCGACTCCAAAAAATGAATCCACAAAGGCAGTAGCGATGGAGATATGCCGCAATTGTACCAGCTCCACATACCTCTTGAGAGTAGCTAGTCCATTACCCAGGACTCCCATCCTGCGATTGTGCTTTTTTTTGATAACCCGGGGGAAATCACTGACGGACCTCAGGGGGCGGTGAGGTCTGCCCCCACTGTGTCGGACTTGCACCGACTAAAGCCTCCGAGGTGTTCCTTCTTGCCGTCTGACCGGGGCCGGAGATACAGTGTTATCCTCTTCTCCGACCCTCGGCGACGTCTGGCCTTTTGTATTCTTGAAAAATTTTCTGAATAAATGACCCACTCAGACCTTATAAGCGGACGGAAGAAAGGCAGTGTAATGTGAGTGCTGCGAAAATTTGAATTTGACCGATTGTCTGGGAACTCAGTAGCGTTAATTCCATAGATGCATGAAAGCATTGCATGCCCTAACGATAAATGACTCTGGAATAAATTGCTTTAATTTTTACAAAAAAAAGATCCCTTCAAATACCCTACATCTATATCGATTACCCTATATCTATTCTATTTTTACGCTATCTGTCTTTCCTAAGAAAATAATATAATGTTTTGTATGGTACTTCGATAGCTCTGCAACAGTGGCACGGGCTGCCCAAAGAGTCTCACTTACCGCGATCACCAGTTCGCCAACTCCTCAGAGCCCCTGCTTCTCCTTCAGGAAACTAGTGTCTTTGAGGATCTTCCAAGCACACTTGTACACTTTGGAATCGGATTATTTGTTGAGTTTAATGAATATTTGAATGGTTTATGTCGTTACTCGGCGGATCGGTTCGAGCGAGAGCAAAACTCGATTGACAACTCGTACGGTGTTGCCAGAGCTGGCGAAAGTTACCCGCACACAAATTCGAATACAGAACATTTTTATTATAATTACATAATATTTCAACTAATGATGATGTCCTAGCCGGTTTCGGCCACGGTGACTGTTTCAACACCGGTAAGAAAATCGAGGTCCCGTTTTCGGAAACAGTCAATTGCGCAGGAGATATTTAAGTGCATAACTGGACGCGCAGCCAGAAAAGCACTCTCTCGTCCGAGCTCTCTCAGGCTAGGAGAAAGGAGAACCAGTACGATCGGGAGGGAGCGGGATGCAGGTTTGGTCGAGTTTTCCCTTCTCTAAACACCTGGTTGAATTGCGGTGTTCAAGAGATACCTTAGTCGCCTTTTACGACACCTCAACAAGAAGAGAGGGGTGCTATTCTATTCTGCCGGCAGCCATCACGGCAACAACTAATAATATGAACCTGCCTACCCTATACAAATACTCTATGCACGTCACTGTGGGAACTTAAGCAGTATTAATATAAATTGAGCGTTACAATGAGGGCAACAGTGGTATTGCCTCTATTGGAGTACCTACCTACCTGTGTAGGTACTAAATAACAGAAGTGTACTGCCAAACCTCGGTGTGTGAATATTTAGCGGAGAGCGTTTCAGACATTAATTGTGTTACCTATGCGGAACTTTAGTGTCGCAGGCTGAGGCTTGTCTGGTTTACTTGCAAACAGGCTTTAATTTGCGGCTTTCCTTACGTCTTATTCAGGTAAAGGACTCTAAAATGACAAATAATTTCCTACTATCTCCATCTAGGACAGTTCTCATTCGTATTGTATATCATAGATGGGCAAAATGTAATCAGATTAATAAATATGATTAACGATTACATTTTACGTTTTTTACCATTATCATGACTGCATTTTGCTCATTTATGTTTTAAACACTACAGAATCCCAGATTGTATACACATTTATCATTTCTTAATGTTTTAGATGGATTTAATCATGATTACAGAGCAAGAAAATTAAAATTACGACTACATTTTGTAATCGTTCATCATTAATCGAATTACATTTTGCCCATCTCTGTTGTATATCTTTTTTTTTGTTAACACAGTCGAAATCCTTAAGGACCCTCATGGAGCTGTGAAGGCGGCGATCTCTGTGTATTGCACTGTTACCGACTAAAACCAACGGGGTGGGCCTTCTTCCGTCTGCCAGGATATCGTCACATCAAAAACTGTTAATTGATAAGAATGTGAGGTATAGGGATGTCGAAAATGAAAAAATAAATCTTTATATCGGTTATCGATATTTATTAAAATATCAAGAACTAAAATGCTATCTTCTAACTTTAAGACCTATTTAAGATATCAAACAAAAATAAATAGTAAATAAATAAATGGCGGCAAATAATATACATGCAACAAATTCAGATGTCAATGCATGCAACGTAACAAAACAATACTCAACAGTCATAGACAATATAGTTCTTTTTTTTTTCGTTCGGTCCTATCTTCTACAGTTTCAGATTTCAGCGACTTCACTGCCATAATAATTTAAAAAATATCGTTTTCGCTACAATTTTCAATACTGGATATTTTCTATCGATATATCATTACAAAATATATCGCCCAAAAATATCGATGTATTGAATTGAAAATATCGATATATCGATGTATCGATTTTTATTCGACAAGCCTCGGTCAAGGTACTCGTAATTATTTCCTAACTCAATCTAAAAAAAAAAAACATCAAACATTATGATGAAACCCGTATGGCATTAATTAAAAATGTCATGTGTAAGTGCTCTGAGTACGACGATTAGCTGCGCTACTGGTCACGTTGGGCATGACATATAAGCGTAAGTAAATACAGTCCGTAAGGGAAAAGCGAGACGATATATTATTATTATTAAACAAAGAAGCCTTCAAACAATCTTTTAGCATTAGTCATATCACTATAATTCAATGAAACTATATATCTCTGCTCACATTGAAAGGAATATAGCATGAATATCTGTGGTAGGAAAAAGTTGTAGTAAATTTCATTAATGGACTTGACCCACTATACGATGTTATACCCTGTCCGTACCATGAACGTATTAGAAAATAATATTATATTTGTATTGAAAGTCTATGCCCACTCGACCGTTCTGTTATCGACAAAGACCGTTGTGCATCAAACATCTCGTTTTTTCTAGATATGTTCTGACCGTGGCATACATCATCACCAAACCGCTGCACTCAGATCTCTAAGAAGCGATAAGGAAATAAAACACGCGGTTTATCCGCTTTACGAAACCCTTTTTTTATATGTTATAAACAGGTGTGTAACGTGGATTTTACACTTTGTTTTTGGATTTATTCTAATGTATTTGCTTATTATTTATTGAACTTCAATTTTAATTTGTATGACAAAGTAAACTTATTTCTTTTCTCTAGGTGTCCAAGATGTCCTTGTTTTGTGCCGTGCCGGATACGTTTATAACACGGTCATAGAATAGTCCGCTATAGTGTGTCAAGTCCATAATAGAGAAATAAATACACAATATCATTTGCATAACTTGCGGTCAACGCACTGAATTACCGGAAATGCCGCTATGGACTTTAACAACATTTTCCAGCCAATTTTCATAAAAGACGCGTGTCAGATGGCCATTTCATAATGAAAACTGCTTTGTTTAATTTAATATTCAACAATGTCGCATGTTGTGTGATAAATCTACTTTTATTACAAATTTTTTAAATTAACTTTGAGGGGACCGTGGTTTTTTACTTCAAGCTATGTTATTAAGCTTTTATTAAGTAAGCTTATGCTGTAACTTATTATTATATCAAGGAGCTGATTTACGTTTTTAAGTACTACTTGTACTCGAGATATCGAGCTAAAATATCGTGAATGTAATTCAAAAATTAGTTTCATTTCGATAAAGAAATATGTAACCATTTCATTGAAACAATTCTAATAAGCTTAGATACTTATGCTATAAGTTAGGGAAGAGTTGAATTTTTTACTAATCTTAGATGATTTTGCAGCATCAGGTTTTCGATTATTATTATTCTGCGGTAAATAGCTATTCAGTCTTATTCAGCCTGTATCACTGCGACCTGAAAGATCTATTGTGATCGCCACCTTACATCTAAAGCTCTTTGTCAAATCCTGTACCGTTTGCCAAATCGACGGGATCAACAATAAATGTTTGTCCGTTACGAAACTCACGGGCATTTTGTATGGGAAAATGTTTTTTCTTCTATTAATTTTTTTCACCAATTTTCCATCTAGTATTTAATAATTATTCTACTATTCAGGACGGAAACAAATACAATAAATCAAATAATATGAGCTTTTTTTTGTATCCCGGGGCAAAATCCTGCATAGGACCATCAGGGACGCGGTGAAAGCAGCATCCCCGGTGTGTCAGACTCTTACTGACTAAAAATCCGCGGATTGCTCCACCCGGACCTGGGAAACCAAATTCGTCCAGACGCCCAGGGAACAAAAGGCCTTGTTGAGGTTACCTCTCTGGAAGGGGTAAGAGTAAAAGCCCACCCCTTCAAAACCTCTCTCTCAGGTGGCGCGCCCGATACCGTGCATCGCCTCCCTCTCATCCGGGGAGCAGACTCTCTCAAGTCTACTGCCCGGCAAATACTATGAAAATTGGTCCAGACCTTCTCAAGTTATAAGTCTTAAACAAACTCGACTTTGTTTTATATACATATGTAGATACATCGATTATGTCTCCATTAGCAGTGAAGATATTCCTATTCAAGTCAGAGGCAATGTATTCCAACAAGTCTGTAATACCGCAGTATCATACACAAAAATTTTCCGCACAAACGGTTCGGTTATTCGCATTAAAATACATCCTATGTGGAAAGCTCATGATGCAATAGTACATAGCAAACGCGCAGTTGTATGGCGACCAATTCAATAGGCCAAATTGCGGAGCGGACACTGCTCGCAAATGGCTAAGTCGGTATACTGTACAAGACAAACGCGTAAAGCGTTTAATTTAGTAAAAAACAATGAAAGTATTTTTTTTTATTATTTGTAAGCAGACGCTTCACCTCAATCACACCTGGTGGAAGATGGAGATGAGTCTGATAATGAACCGCGTCCGCCCAACAAATGCCTATTTACTCTTCTCTTAAAAACTCCCAAGTCATAAGATCGCGGGAATATAGTTGCTGAATGACGAATGTAGAAGCGCATCTTTCCGTGCGGATATAAGAAACAATCACAACATAAGGATGGTATCCGACTCGATATTTAGTAGTTTTATGATGGAATAGGGCTGGTGGAATCAGAGAGTGTAGTTCCTGACAACACTCTCCACTGTGCAACCGGTAAAAGACTGCGATCCAGGCGATTCTGCGTCAATGCTTTGCATTTTAATCTTAGTCAAATAGCCATCGTCAACAAGTCTAAATTATCGGGTATACATCATATGACATAGAAAAATAGGCCGATGAAGGTAGAAAACAGCAAAAGCAAACCTTGTGTTCAGTGTTGTGATGATGCTTCAAAGGGAAGTCAGCTGGGCATAGGTGACCAATCGAGCCACTCAGCGGTGCTTTTCATCTGACACTCACTTTTTTTTTAATCAAATATATTAATGAGGCTTTGGTGCATCCTTAGTCCTAGTGGGAGTCGAAGCTGCTCGCGTCCGTAGGCTTTACCCTAGTTTCCCTACACGTGACTTCTGGGTGGTGCTAAACGAGCAGCAGCGAGGTGGTAGGGCGTCGGTGGCCGTCTGGATCGCGACCACAGTACATGGGTCTAAAGCCCGTCATAGTGACCAGTTTCGGCTTGTCGCGTTTTGGGATCAGCTTGTGTATATCCAGTAGCTCATATACCTAGAGACCTTCAGTCTAGGTATATGTGAGCCGACATGACGATATAGACTATCAATGGATTTTCATCCTTTGATAGTCGCTTTCGTTTTTGGACTACACTGTACTTACCATCAGGTACTCTGTAGTTACTATGTTGAGCCAGTTTAAAAAAATCAAAAATAAAAAAATAAATATCCTTGGTGACTATGCCCAGCCTCGTAAGGTATGTCATATTGTTTAAACTCACTTCTGGCGAAGTGATAACTGTATAAGTCTGTAAATTCTTTTAGCATTAACCGACGTCGACTCTCCCAATTTGATATTAATTTCTCCGACACTTCGTCAGTCCTGAGAGAGAAGTTTCCTCCTAAGTTTTTCGTTGCCACTACATTCCCAAAGGAGACGATAAATGTCATCAACGACACTCACTTGGTATCTCAATGTTATTTAAACTGGTGTTATGTTTTTTATTATTTACAGATGCTTGCTTGAACTTAACTAAGCTTTAGAGAAGACCCTTAGACCTTTAGAGGACTAACAACTCTTACTTTTACCGTGTCTCCGGTTTCCGTCTTCCGGCGACCGTGCTACCACCGTCCTATGATATTGGGTCGTTTAAATGAAGTGTCAAGATATATTTGTACAGGCAGACAAAATTATTACGACTGTCGATTGTTTTTTTTAATGTTGAAAGTGGCAGTCAATTTTTAGACTGCACAATGATTACTATCCGGCGTGATGTGGTTGGTCACTATGCTAATTCAGAATTTAAAAAATTGACTATGGATATTTTGTTTGTATGGGTCAGCGATAAGCTTTTAACCCTTTATGGCGCCGTGTTGTATTTCTGCAACATACCACTCAAATAGAAGCAACAATTAAATAAATGCCGACAGACTGACTTTGCTTGGTGTTATACGGTACCAACAAAGCATTCTTACGATTTAGTGACAATTCAGCTCACTAGGTGACGAGACTTGTAGGTAATGATGTTTCATTGTAGTGTCGAACGAATACACGCCTGTTTTCAGGTTTTCAATTTCATTTACGAAAAATTAATTCTTGGTGAAATACTAATATTTGACTGTTGAAATTTTTGTTAGTAAACAGTAAGAGGATCTTTTTTAATAATCTGGTCCTAATTTTAAGTTTAATGATTTAGTACTAATCTAATGTTGCATTTCTAGTACATGCAAGGTTTTTAAGAATTATAAACGATACATTTTTAATGTTTTTATAATAATTATTTTCGTTAACTATACACTATTTACCACCTGGTTTTTACAAAATTAACAAATTTAACGACCACGCGCCATAAAGGGTTAACTTGGACCACCAACTGGTCTTCACAGGAAGATTTTAAACTGTTGGGGTGCTACAGGAAATTACATGGGGCAAGGGACGAGTGGAAATCAACATTGGGACTGTTTATTGTAACAGCTCAGCTATTATTTATGTAAGGCACCTGTGACTTACATATCACATGGAATATCATTTTCCCATTTACACTTTACAGGACTCCATACCTCACAGAAAAGGGGACATCTTATAAGATCTCTTTGTTGTCCGTCCGTCTCTAAATACCCTTTTTTTTTCACAAACACGTGAAGGTATCAAAGCGAAATTAATATCAAACACTCCAATCTGCAGATTATTGGAGTAATAAGCAATTCATATTTCTACATCAACGCTAAAGCGCGGTAGGCACTGTATTGGGGAGTTGACCTACCTTAGGTCTATAGCACAGAACGTGTAGAGAGGAGAGAAATGAAGTTCAAACAGAACAGAACAGAAGTAGATAAGCGTTTATTGAAACATAAACTCAAACGAGAACAGTCAACGTTGCGATCGAGTGCAATGCGATGAGTGATGACATATCTAATGCGATATCAAGACTGCAGCGGGTGGCGGCGGCGCTTGCATCGCGATCCGGCCGCGCAGCTTTCTTGCGCTGGCCGTTATACAGTGGTACTCAACCTTAGGGCCCGCTACAGATAATTCCAAAGCATAATGAATATTATAAATAACTTTTTGGTATCTATATTATATAATACAATGAAATAATAAATAATGTTAGGAATATAATTAAAGGTAGAATGATTAATAATACTCAAAAGATAGGACTATTTATGTCGTATATTTTACGGTTTCTAAAGGAAATCAAAATCAATTGAGTACTTCCAGATGACTAATATTTATATTTGGCAAGGTACAGTGTCTCCAACCACAAGTCTATGCGAAAATTCTAGAAAAGTAAATACATAGGTCCATCACAAAGCAAACCTTTTTTTTTTTACATTGGCACCGCATCTGATGGTAGGCCAGTGTAGTCCAGAAACTACGGCGACTATTAAAGAAGGAAAACTATTGACAGTTTGTCATATCGGCCCATATATACCACGACTGAAGGTCTCTAGGTGTTTGAGTTTTTGGACGGACGCTGATCCCGAAACGCGGCAAGCCAAAACGTATCGTATTAACACTTGTGTACTGTGGTCATGACTGATTGAATTGAACCCCTCTTACTACATTGATGCCATGCCCAACAGGGTTCATAGTCGTTGCTAAAAACATATATACATCTGTGTAAATTGTAGAATGAAATAAATTATTTGATTAAAATAGTTCCCATCTACAAGAAGGGTGATGTGGGATCTGCTGACAACTATAGGCCAATATCTATATTATCGGCTCTTGCGAAGGTCTTTGAGAAAATTTTGTATCCACATATAAGTCTACAAGTTAAGCCATTTATATCAACAAATCAACATGGTTTTATATGTACGAAATCCACGAATACTAACCTTATTGATTATTCCATGTTTTTAATTAATTCAATTGACAACAGAATACAAATGGATGCTATATATACTGATTTCTCGAGGGCCTTTGACAGGGTTCGGCATGATCTTCTATTGGATAAGTTGTTAGCGTATGGTATTGGTGGAGTACTGCTGAAATGGCTCTCATCGTATTTAGCTGAGCGAAAATCATATGTTGTGATTGGAGGATATAGATCCAAATCTTTTAAAACAATTAGTGGGGTACATCAGGATTCTAATCTAGGGCCACTCCTATTTAATATTTTTATAAATGATGTCGTCAATTGCTTTCGGTACTCAAAGTGCTTTATGTTTGCCGACGATTTAAAATTCGTACTACCAGTTCGTGATATTGATGACAGAGACAAACTACAATCTGACTTGAATAGATTAATAGCTTGGTGTCAGCATAATGGCATGATATTGAATGTTGGGAAATGTAATCACATAAAATTTTCAAGAAATCGTAATATTATTGCAACTGCTTATGATGTTGACGGATCCCCATTACAAGAAGTAACAGAAATTAGAGATTTAGGAGTCATCTTTGATACTCAGCTTACTTTTAAAAGACATGTTGATCGTATTTGTGTAGCCGCTCGAAGGATGCTGGGTTTCGTTTTTAGGAATAGTAAACAATTTAAAAAGAATAGCACTAAAAAGCTCTTATATTCAACTTTGGTTCGTAGCCAACTGGATTACTGCAGTACAGTCTGGTCTCCTCACTACCAAGTCCACATTGACCGTATTGAGAGGATACAGAGGCGGTTCACTAGATTCAGTCTAACTAATACAAAAAAATATGTTCCATATGGTGACAGATTGAAACTTTTTGTAATGCACACATTGCAAGGTCGTAGGCAGTTTTTCGACATGACATTTATCTATAAACTCTTCCGTTGCCGTGTGGACGATCCGGAACTTCTGGAGCAGTTTAGTATTGCGGTACCTCGCAGGCTGCCTCGGTATCCTGCTCCCATGTTTGCCACTAAACGATATAAGACCAACCTTGGTCACTTTTCTATAGTGCCAAGACTGTCACGTTTATATAACGAGTGTGTGTCCGGGGATGGGAACATCGATATTTTTGCGGATTCATTGCCGGCCTTCAAGGGTAAATCAGTGAGCAGGTGTGTTGAGCTTGGCATTGTTCTTGGTGTTATATAATTTTAATTTGAGATATTATTGTCTGCTGTTGTTTTTTTTTTTTTGTGTTTTGATATTGTTAGATAATGCTTTTGGGCCATGCTGTGGTTGTCTGTTATTGGTATCCGTTACCGACATTTAGCTTATGCATGTGATTCAGATTGTGAATGTGAAGTGTAATGGAGCTGTTGACAGCCCATAAATAAATAAATAAATAAATAATAATAATATTTGACTTGAAAAATAAACTAAATATTTTTTTTACACTGGCTCGACATAGTGTCTACAGAGTTCCTGATGATAAGTACAGTGTAGTCCAAAAACGAAAGCGACTATCGAAGGATGAAAATCCATTGATAGTCTCCATCGTCATGTCGGCCCACATATACCACGACTGAAGGTCTCTAGGTATATGAGCTACTGGATATACACAAGCTGATCCCGAAACGCGACAAGCCGAAACTGGTCGCTATGGCGGGCTTTACACCCATGTACTGTGGTCGCGATCCAGACGGGCACCGACGCCCTACCACCTCGCTGCTGCTCGTTTAGCACCACCCAGGAGTCACGTGTAGGGAAACTAGGGTAAAGCCTACGGACGCGAGCAGTTTCGACTCCCAAACCGACCTATAATAAACTTATATCTCAACAAGTCAGTACAAAATCTTTAGTACGCGTGTCTGGCTCGCACTTGGTCGTTTTTTTTGTACCTATCATAAGTATAAACAAGGAAAAATCTATTTTACAAAGTCTGCAAGTATTTTGTTAGTTTAGAAGCAAGCGTACTTCCGTAAGACCTAGTTTTATTAAAAGCGGCGCAACTTCTATTGTCTAAGTTTATTTTCATAGTTATTCAAAGTTTCTCCGTAGAAAATTATTTTTACTCGACCGTTCTCGACTGTTGGTACTAAATTGTTTTTGTATCAGTACTTATACATCGTGAAAGTGAAAAAGTACAAAGATAATATTTAATTAACGACGCCCACAAAAAACAAGATACATTCGCTTCGGCCTGTCGTCTTTTGAGATCAGTTTGTACCTATATATCCAGTTGTTCACACATATATATATATATATATATATATATATATATAGAGACTTTCTATCGTGGCATATGTGGGCCGATATAGCAATGGCTACTGTCAATGAATTTTTGTCCCTTGACGTTTGATGCCGTACTTAATACGTTGTACTTTATACCTGGTCCAATTTTCACTTTGTCGACTTAGTATTAAAAAAAAAAATACAATACAAATAAATAAAGCGACTTGAGTTGGTAGGGTGATTCCCCGAATTTGAGTGGACACATATACAAATGTATAACGCACTCTCGTGAATCGGTGACTTGGACCTGACTGTCTCTCTTTCAAAATTTAGAACAGCGTGTAGAAAGTGACTGTATTTCTTTTTTCTTTTTTTTTGTGTTACTTGAAATCAGTCACAATTTCGTTTAAAGTTGTTACGTATACAATCTACAATATTATCCTTTTGTGTTGTGTCTATATATGTATGTATATCTTTTTTTGGAATTTTATTATTATTCTTTAATGTAAACTAGCATTATATATTTATCACTGTGCATGCTGTGGTGCCCTATAATTGTGGGGGCATTTATATGTTCTATTTAAGTACCACGATCCTTTTATTTTCTTGTCTAATGCTACCCATGTTGGGTACCCTGTTATGTAAAATAAATAAATAGGACCCTCATAGTGACTCGCTTCAGAATCAGTTTGTATATACAACTCATATACTTAGAGACCTTCAGTCGCGGTATATGTGGAGCGACATGACAACGGAGACTGTCAACGGATTTCCGTCCTTTGAAAGTCGCTGTTGCTGTTGGATTACACTGTGCTTTCCATCACAGGCATTGTAGTCACTTTATCGAGCCTATATTAAAAAAAGGGGGAAGGTGAAAAGGATGCTGGTGAGTGGATGGTAGAGAGTGAAATGATAGCGTGGTGGTGCTAGTTATGGTATTAAGACGATTGTCTGAACTGTGTCACCACCTAGTTGGTCCAGTTCGATTGTGACCCAGTTTTTACAGAAGATTTGCGAGGTGCTATATCTGGGAGGTTGTAAAATTAATTTGGGCTGCAGGATAATGCTCAGTATATCGAATATTTAACAAGCCTGATCTAAATTCTATTATTTCGTATACATTTGTCTGCATCTCTAACCCGTATTGAAAAATAAGGAGGAAAGGAAGCGTTTCTTTCCGTTCACTCATTTATAAGCCGGTGTGAGCATTTGTAACTGCCTACTAACTAGGGTTCCGTTGACGTCAACAACAAACGACGTCATTCCGACATCGCCTTGGGTTCCTTCCAAGGATGTTACGGAGCTTCGACTCCGACTCCGATAAGTCGGATCTTCCGATTGTTATTACACCTCCGGTTCCGACTTCAGTTCCGAAACTTTTTAATCCGAGGTATTCATCGGAGGTCACCACCACTGTTGCAGTCAATTCATTTGATTTCATTATATATGTTGTTAAAACATAATATCAATTAACCACACAATCAGTGCTACTTAATTTGTAGAAGACATTTTTAAAAATTTAGATTAAAAAAATATGATTAAATTTATTAAATTTAAATCTAAATGTACATTACTAAACTTTTTTTTTTCACATTTACATTAAATTAAGTAAACTACAAACTAACACAAAAACAACCCTGGAGCAAATTTGATTTAATTTGTTCACTATTAATGGGAAAATGTTAATAAGAAACACAGCAATTTTTGTTGTCAGTGTATTTGTAAATTTATCACTTTCTAATTAAAAAGGTTCAGGTAAGAATAATGTTTTTATCTGTTCCTTAATAAAGCTATTTTATTCTGCCGTCACTTGTGACTGACATTGCCTCCGACTCCGATTCCGACTTCGGTTCCGACTCCGATAAGTCAAATTTAAAAACTCCAACTCCGACTTCGATTCCGATAAAACTGCCTCCGTTACATCCCTAGTTCCTTCAACGTTCTTCTCAACGTAGTCCCGACGCCAAGGTTTCTACCAACAGAGATGCCCTTGACCTAGTTTATTTCCTTTCCCTCTCTCCTTTGCTGTAGATATTCTATCCTTTTTATGTATCTCTAACTTAAACAACAATATTTCCTCGTAGTAAATAGGACCCCCTATTTCAACTCCTTCAAGTTTAATTTTGGCAACAAAAGGTAAACTATAGCCATCTTCAAGGCTTAATCTTTGTCTATGCTAAGATTAATTAAAATCGGTTCAGCCGTCTTGACGTAAAAATTTCATATAAATATAGACACTTTCGAATTTATAATATTAATAAGGTTTTTTGTTAAATAGCTTTTTATGATCATTGCAAGTTCATGATATTTGCTACCACAGATCTCAAGTATTTCGATTCCAAAACAACTATAACAAGCATGACAAATAAACGCCCCACTGAACATTTTCTAGCAGCCCGAATCAATTTTAAAAACAGCCGGATAGTGCAGTATACGAGTATTTTCAGAATATACAGGTATCACAACCGTTTTTCAAGAAATGAGAAATATTGCCTGAATATTTGTTAATATTTGGTAGACCTATCTATAAATGTGAACAATTATTTTCCTTTCTGAGAGAAAACAAATCTCCCGCAAAACCACATTAACGGAGGCACAATGTACGCAGTTTTATCAGTTACTTCCCCCGATAAATTTACGTCTCAAATATACAACTTAAAGACAAAAAATGTCAAATGTCTGGCAAAAGAAGTCAATGATTATACTCGTACTAGATATAATAAAAGAATATTTTTCGTTAATATTTCAGTAGTTTGTTTTCTGTTAGATTAGGTACAATCACATTCTACAACCTTTCTACTTCAACCCACCAGTGGCTTTGAGTTAGGACTGAACGTTTTAAGTTGTTTCACATTGTAAAAAAAAAACATATCGAGGGGTGAAATGCTATTTGGTTTAAGCGACATTTTTTGCTGACATAGTTATATATTACACAGTTACATAGTTATGTATTATCACAAAAAATGTCGCTTAAACCAAATAGCCTTACACCCCTCGATATATAACATAACACACACATCTCTCATAGAAAATTCTCTAACTTTGTCAGATCATTGGATTATAGAATGGTCTCCCGGCGTGCAGGTTCCTTTTGTCTTATGATATAAGGTCCTTTAAACGAAGCGTGAAAAGATATTTGTTTCGGCTGGAATAAATCGCGGCGATAATCAGCAGGTGTTTTTTTTTTTTAATTGGCCAAAATAACTTAAATTCCTTGAAATTGAGCATCCAATTCTGAATATTGTTAATATTTCAGAACCAATACAATACACAAACGTACCGTTCTTGCCTAATTTCTCTTTTTTCAATCGAGTTCTTGACGATAAATCTCATAACTTATTTATACCGCCCCCCGACCTTACTGAACTGTGTCAAAATTAAGGCATAAATCTCTCTGTTGCTCGCTCAGCCGACCTTAAAGGGAGAGTTCGCTAAAGAATTGAATGTTTTTATATATCAACTGTATTAATAAGTTTGTTTATGTATTTCGCGGGTTCTCCTACGTTTAATGCGAAAGTTTTGACGAATATTCTTCCCAAAACCCTTTGTTTAATTTTTTTTTTTTAATATGTATGTCGTCTATAAGGTACCTACGAAAAGCGAAGTCATCAGAAAGAAAACCAAGATCGCAGACGCTTTACAACAAGCGCTCCATCGTAACACTTAACGGACGGGCCCTGTAGATTTACGTTTTTGCTTAAATTTTAGGTATGTTACGTTAGGTTTTTTTATTTTACAGATCAATAAAATACCCGGTTTTTAGAATGCCCGGATACTCGGAAAGACAGAGCAGATTCGGCCCGTCTGTTAAGTGTTAAGTGATTGCCACTTAGGATGGAGGGCAAGACATTTTTCTAGATAAAAAGACAAATGATTGTTAATAAAAACAACAAAATGGTTTAGACCAGAAGTTAAAAGAGCAAAAAGTAGACCAAAAAACATGTGGCGAAAAATTCCTTTTGGTGGCGGGAGCAAAGTGGATAGAGTTAGCCCAAGATAGAGTAAACTGGAGGAAGCTGGAGGAAGCCTTCACCCAAAAGGGGTCCGCATATGACAATTACGACACTAATCCTAACTAATACTATTACACAAGCACACAAACGCTTTCGAGTAAGATGAAGAACATATTTTGTGATAGTACATATACAACGTTACCGGTATCTAACGCAAAACCTCTTAAAGGTAACTTAGGTACATCAAGACTAACAACTTTTGTTCTATGACTTTTGCCAAAACTTAACACATCCAAAGATATATATTTTTTTAGTTTTAGTAGGGATTTCTATCAATCGTTAGCTCTATGTTTAAAGATCAGTCAGCTGATGCTACGAAATCGTCTGCTCCAGTTGCATCGCGCCGTCTTTCAGAGTGTTAAGAAGATCAGAACTGCAAATTTAATTTATTTATTTTACCTTAGTTAGTTACCTGTATCCCTGTATATGTTGTATGGCTCGTCACTGTCAAGCCTGTAAAATAAAGCACATGGTACTCGTAAAAACATGAAAAATCACGAAGCGCAAATTGATAATCGCTTCAGCCCAGTTAACTGGAAATCTCAAGGCAAATTCTGTGCCAAATAGTCAAAGATTGTCGTCCGGAGCAGGGATGGCAAACAATGAAACCGGAGACCGGGACACAACCGGAGTGCATGATATAATATTATGGCTTTTGGCAATGCCTGTATCAGAAACATATCCCCTGCGTTAAAATTTTTAAATATACTGAAAATGTCGCCTATTTTATGACGAAAAATATATTGTATCTGTCCTAAATATTATAAAGAGGTAATTTTTTGTATTTTATAGGCGGACATTTGACCTCCAGCAGACGGGAAAAGGTGAAGATAAGTCTGGTGCTCGACGGTGTCCGCCCAACAAATGCCTGTCCTCTTAAATGCTCACAAGGAATAAAAACATGGAAACATCGTCGAGCAGCATATTCCACTTATTAACTGTTTGCATAATTGAATGTAGGTCATAATATTTGAAAGTGATCATCCGAGTTATAAAAAAACCAGCCAAATAAGAATCGTATGCTTACTGTTCCGTAAAAAAATCATAAAAGCACTGAACTAAAGCACTTGCGAGGTGGTAGGGCGCCGGTGCCTGTCTGGATCGCGACCACAGTGCATGGGTGTAAAGCCCGTCATAGTCATCAGTTTCGGCTTGTCGCGTTTCGGGATCAGCTTGTGCATATCCAGTAGCTCATATACCTAGAGACCTTCAGTCGTGGTATACGAGGGCCGACATGATGATGTAGACTATCAATGGATTTTCATCCATCCTTTGATAGTCGCTTTCGTTTTTGGACTACACTGTACTTACCATCAGGTACTCTGTAGACACTATGTCGAGCTAGAGAAAAAAAAAACTGATCTTTGTTTTAACGAAAAGATAAACAGTGTTTTTACACCCCCGTCCACATAATAATAGGTGAGATTTTCAGAAGGCCACATATTGCCAGGAGCCGAGAAAGTTGCCTGTACCCTGGGCCCAAGCAGACTAGTACGAGGAACACCCCTTGTCTTATTTATTTATTTACATTTTACAGGGTTGCCAGTGGCCCGGTACAATAACTCATTTACACAACACATATGCTATACACAGTTACAATCAAAAATGTACAGTTTCTATTAAGGCATCCACAACATAGGTCAGAGTGGCCTGTTTATTTATACTATATTATATTATATCATACTATATCATTTTACATTAATAATTAATCGGTGGTTTTCATCGCTAATAGTCAGACATACTGAGGCTACTGGTCTCACAGTGACCCTGACGGTCCTCAAGGATTTCCACCTGGTAGAAAAAAGGATTCACCAGAATTAAGTACCTTGATAGTTGACACCAACCAACTTGATACCTGTTTAGGTATCAACACGTTCTTTTGAAAAAGAAACATCACAGACCGACACGCGGGCAACTAACTCATCCTATAGTGATAAATACACATACTACATCGTCAATCTATATACCTTACGGGGTGAGTAGAGAAATATTGGTGGCGTATCCATTTTGCGGTTATATATCACATGTCCAGCATGACTAGTGGCGCAGCTAATCGCCGTTCTCAGGGCACTTACACATTACAATATGCCATGCGGGTTTCCTCACGATGTTTCCTTCACCGGCATGTGGTGCTTAAATCCATACGAAATCTAGAAAAACCTAGAGGTGTGTGCCAGGGTTCGAATCAACAACCATTCGCATCGCCAAGTAAATATACCGGTATATATATCCGGTGTAAATATCCTTTATTGATTAGACTACTACAGCCACTATTCGTAAATAGTTATTTTAATTTTTTAAATAAAGCCGAATTTTTTTTTTTACACTAGCTCGACATTATGACTACAGAGTTCCTGATGGTAAGTACAGTCCAAAAACGAAATCGACTATCAAAGGATGAAAATCCATTGATAGTCTCCATCGCCATGTCGGCCCACATATACCACGACTGAAGGTCTCTAGGTATATGAGCTACTGGATATAGACAAGCTGATCCCGAAACGCGGCAAGTCAAAACTGGTCACTATGACGGCCTTTACACCCATGCACTGTGGTCGCGATCCAGACGGGCACCGGCGCCCTACCACCTCGCTGCTGCTCGTTTAGCACCACCCAGGAGTTACGTGTAGGGAAACTAGGGTAAAGCCTACGGACGCGAGCAGCTTCGACTCCCAAAATAAGTTTTATATGTTTATGTAAAACGAATACACAAATTCAGGTATACCTAGAGAGCTGTGTTAACTATTTATTAAACGAGTGTACGTTTTGACATTACATAAAATATTTCATTCCCAAACAAAATAAATATTGTATTCCGAAGCAAGTATTTGGGTAAAAGAAATAATAAAAATGCCAGATTGACCGCGGTAGCCCAAAGCAACAGATTAATTTCCAAATAACATCCTTTGTGAATATTTTTTAACACTAGATTGCCTAGAGCAATCATTTTGACTGTTTTTAAAGTTAAGTTATATAAAAAAATATATATTTATAAGAAACCAAGTTGTAAAATATTATGTCTTTTTATATATTATCTTATAGCATGTATTAATAGTTGCACTTACCTCCCCCTCTCTTTATTCCCTATATACGTATGTGCTATACCTATATTCAGTCTTTTTAGTATTAAATACGAAACATTATTATTGGTGAATACTTTTTTCAGATGGCAAACATCGCACTTGATGATAAGCGAGCACTATCGCCTTTGAACAATTGCAACACAAGAGGTTTGATCATTGCGCTGTCGATCTAAAAGAGCGTTTTTCGCTCCTTTTTGTTTTCTCGTGTTGATATTACTAAAATACCTTTTTTAGGCTTCCATATCCATAAAGAGAAAGAAGTAGCCCTTGAAAGATCACTTCATTATAGTTAAGTATATGTAATGAAAGACGGGCGGCGGTTTACGAACTGGTTTTATTGACGTTAACACACGGTACAATAATAGTTTGACAAATACCCGACACCTTACTTAATTAATTACATACAATTAAAATAAATAATAATACAACATGTTATATACACAATTACACTAGACCAACCCTGTGCGGCAGCGGTCTCAAGTTATGCTTTTTAACAGGTGACTTGACATTGGTTACGACACTTTGAGACTGAGACATGCCGTCCTCATGCGGAACAGTCTCCAGGTCGTCCTGGTGAACATAATCATCGTGCGTAGAAGTGCAGGATAGCGAATATCTGTTTTTGCTTTGGTTTACATCTAAAATTTGATCAATGTGTCTCTTTACTGTGCTATCTGGTAATTTAACGTTATAAGATGACGGTCCTCGCTGACCGCTTACCTGCCCTTCCACCCAGTTGTCTTTACTCTTAGTAAAGTCTCTCACGAATTATCAATCATCACGCCAAATCTCTATTAGGATGGCCAGAGAAAATAGAACGTTACTTCTCTCTATTCTTACAAACACTTTTCGCTTCCTTAATATTCATTAATCTATACTTACTAATATTATAAAGCTGAAGAGTTTGTTTGTTTGTTTGTTTGTTTGAACGTGCTAATTTCAGGAACTAATGGTACGAATTGAAAAATTATTTTTGAGTTGAATAGACCATTTATCGAGGAAGGCTTTAGGCTATATAACATCACGATGCCACTATTAGGAGCGAAGAAATAATGGAAAAATGTGAAAAAAACGGGGAAATTTATACATCCTTAAGGGCTTCCATTGCATGCGCTGCAAAAACGGTTCAAGATACCAAAAATATATGTAAGAAAGAATTATTCCTCTTGAAATAATCTAAAAAAATGTCTCCGACAGTATATGTCTATCTTTTAAGATTAAGTCACTAGAACCGTTTTTATGGTAAACAAATTTGGTCGAAATTAATGCATTATTTGTTAAGAGTTGTATCAACGTAATAATATTAATCTTTATCCAAATAAATGTTATTGATTAAGAGTATTTAAATGTGAACAAAATTGTCTTTGACATCACTTAATTTCAATGAACATCTTAGAAGATATTACAAAACCTTATATAGCAAAACAACGTTTGCCGGAACAGCTAGTCCCTTTATATAATCTCACCGATTCCACGTATTTATCACATTCCTCTCCGCTAAAACTCTTTTTATTTAGTCTGTGGGGGTAAGTCTCGCTCAGCCACAGCTCTTGCTTCCACTCACATTCATATTGCATATCTTTTTCTTCATTCTTGCATCTGAACCATCGAAGCATGCATGCTATCGTTTACGCTATCTTTCAAACCAACCATTCTTCGTATCTCTTCGTTCCTAGAGCAATCCGCAAGCGTTACACTGCATATAGAACGAAGCCGTGGTTTAGCCGTTGTGGCTGCCGGCAGAATAGAATAGCACCCCCCTCTTCTTGCTGAGGTGTCGTAAAAGGCGATTAAGGTATCTCTTTAACACCGCAATTCAACCAGGTGTTCAGAGAAGGACAACTCGACCAAACCTGCATCCCGCTCCCTTCCGATCGTACTGGTTCTCCATTCCATGGGGCCTGAGGGAGCTCGGACTAGAGAGTTCTTTTCTGGCAGCGCGTCCAGTTATGCAGTTAAATATCTTCTGCGCAATTGACTGTTTCCAAAAACTGGGCCTTGATTTTCTTAATCGGCGTTGAAACAGTCGCCGTGACTGAATCCGGCTAGGACATCATCATCATCATCATAGAACGAAGAAAATTGCCTTCCTTCCACGTAAAAAAACTTGATTATCTGTCTATATTTCTTGAATTTACTAGTAAATCTCTTCTATTTCTAAAACCAAGTTTTTATAGGTGTAATATTACTCTAAGAGTTCCTCAATTTGCTGAGCGAAAACGTTGAAATTATAAATTCACGTTGGTTTGCAGCGCTGCGGTGCAATCATGCAAGCGTCTCTAGACGTAGAAAATTATCGCGATTTCACTATTCACTAAAACATTCGACATCGATATTTCATATAATTGTTATGAAACAAGGAAATTACAGATAATTTGATTAGTTTGATGGACTGAAGGCTTAGTTTGTAGACTCCTTGTGTACATTTTTTTTGATACGGTGGAAATCCTCGCGGTACATCGGAACAGAAGTGAGGGTCGCTGCCTCGGTATGTTGAACTCGCGACTAAAACCACGGGGGTGCTCCTCCTGCCGTGTGCCGAACGCTGAGGAAAATGAAAGGCCAGCTTCCACTCCCAAGTCGTCGACGTTAGAGCTTTTCCAGGCCTCATGCTCATTGTGGGAGGAGTGGTGTAGAGAACCACCCCTTCTTCGCTTCGTGTCTTGGAGCGA
Organism: Automeris io; assembly: GCA_036320925.1. Lineage (NCBI taxonomy): Eukaryota > Metazoa > Arthropoda > Insecta > Lepidoptera > Saturniidae > Automeris > Automeris io. The sequence continues at coordinate 11,689,195 of JAUDJH010000018.1, read as the reverse complement.
TACGTGGGAACACATCACGTGTCACTCACATCAGGAAATGTTGGAGGGTGCACACAAGAACGCCACCAGGGAAACTACTGACGTTCCTGCGGTTTTAGCTGGAAATATTTATCTTTTCTAGCTGGTATCCAGGAAAATATTTAAATTTCCGGTGAAATATCTAAAAAAAACAACGATATAATTCTATCGACTTACAATTCTGAGATTTTGACGCATACGAATTTAGCGAGAGGCATTAGCACGAACATTTTCGATATTGATAAATCATTTTAATCCGAGGAATTCTAAAATTAGGACTAACAAACAAATTACAAACTATTTTTTTATGGTTCTACTCTATAAAAAGCATTGAGAAATAGTAACATCGGTACCAATGTAATGCTACCGATAGTAATAATATATTTATTATAAAAAGACGTTATTGAAAATATTTCTGCTAGGGTCTTTAAACATAAGGTGAAAGAGGCGGCGGAGCGGGACCGGGAGGCAATAGCCACCCCTGAGAAACCAATCCGCCGCCCACGCAGTACAAGACACCGGAGGAAGGTCTATATCCGTGACCTTCCTCCCTAAAACCGGATATGACGACTTGGGCGGCGCACTTGAGGGAGGGCGCCGTCCAATGATCCAGGCGAGAGCAGTGTGCGATGTGTTCCCGCACACTGCTCCAAGATAAGTAGGCGAGCGAAAAGTGGGTGGCCATTTACAACACCCCTCCCCTGCTTTTTGCAATAGGGAGAGGCCTACCTTAAGGCCAAACGTCGCCGAGTTCCGAGGAAGTTGCCAATGCTGTATCCTTAGCCCCGGCAGTCGAGTAGGAGGATCACCCCGGGGGCTTTAGTCGGTGCAAGTCCGACACACCGAGGGGCAGCCCTTACTACCCCCTGAGGTCCGTTAGGGATTTCCCCCGAGTAACCAAAGAAAAAGGTCTTTAAACATGCTCGATATTATCGGCATTATTACGCAGCATCTCGAGTAGAAATATGTCGAAGTATTGCTAATAAGTCCAGAGTTTATAGCAAGACTGGCAACTCGACAATTAAGTGTTGAAACTCAATTACGCGAAGTTAGTCGAGTAGTCCGAAGCGGTCACCTTAAAGCGCTTTCATAAAATAATTGTATATTTATTATTAGTTTTCTACTTCCATTAAAGCTCGCTACCCACGAGGCTTCGTTTTTATTTGCCACTAGCCGTGCTCGCGACTTCGTTCGCGTCGATTATTACTTTTCTTATTATATTTTCGATATCCCCGTAAGGCGTCCAATCTTTTCAGGCAACCTTTTAAAAAAACAGTTTTAGACAGCATTTCTCCCATAGCTAGAATAACAACTGTATATAATAAGGACTAGGCACTAGATTTGTTCAATAACAATCTAAATAAATATAAAATCATGTGTTTAAAGTCTCTATCCATAATTTTTCAATTTTCATATTTTTCTGTGTATTTTTCTCTTCCCTATTATTTGTAATTTTTAAATTAATATTATATTTAAATTAGAGTTTTTTTTATTATTTTTGTATACGATGTTCACTTTATATATATAGCACTAGTTTGTGAGGTTATAAAAATGATTTTTATGTTTTTTAATAATGCAACTATTGTAGTGAAAATAAATAATCTATTTCAAGCAGAAATCTTTTTAGAAACAATATAAATGTCATCGATTTTGTCTTATTTCCTTATTAATTTGCAGACAGTGATCGGTTACAATTATATATGTATTTCAGTTAAATCGCTGGAACAATTATATAATTCTCTTTTTCATAAATAATCAACGTTTTATTCGTTAATAATCGACGATTTATACTGGCTTAACTTTTATATTTAAAGACCTATTGATGTAAATGTCAAAGACAGGATTTTACAAAACATTAGTGAAAATTGCATTTAAATCTGTTAAGCCATTTCTGATCTCAGCGGGCACCAACTCATACAGATATGCGTATATTTGTTAAAGAGTTGGATACATTTTTAATAACCTGCATCACGCAAGCGAAATTTTTCTATAATCTGGTATATATTCCGAGCGAGTGTATTTTGCAGAATGCTGAATAACGCCATCTAGCGGTAGGCTTCGGAATCAACATACATATACACTATAATGGCGTGTACAGGTATAATATAGTTACTCTATCAAGACAGTATAAAAGAAAATAATAGGAAATACTTATGTATCTTTGATGGGTATAAATACATTAAATCATAAAGTAAATCCCAAAAATACTGAAAATCTGACCAAAGCCACAGCTGAGGCACATTCATCTTGTTATTTATTATTATTGTTCGATATACGATATCAAAGTTTTGCATACAAACTGCCTCGTTCCATAACCTGACGCCAACTATTACCTATGTGTAGTTTGAGTTAAAAGCTTACAGCGATAAAGAAATCCTGGAAGATTTCGACTTGGCAACGTTTCTCAATCACGTACGAGGAGGTCCAGCCCCAATCGGCGAAGATGAGCTCACTGGTGAATATTCGGAAACAGTTAATTGCGCAGGATATATTTGGTGCGTGAATGCTAGCGCTTACATAAACGCACCCGCTCGTCCAAACCTCTCAATTTAATGGGGCGGAGTATCGACACAACTAGAGAGATGACCCCTATCAATATCCTAGGTCTTTTTTTTACACTGGCTCGACATAGTGACTACAGAGTACCTGATGGTAAGCACAGTGTAGTCCAAAAACGAAAGCGACTATCAAAGGATGAAAATCCATTGATAGTCTACATCGTCATGTCGGCCCACATATACCGCGACTGAACGTCTCTAGGTATATGAGCTACTGGATATACACAAGCTGATCCCGAAACGCGACAAGCCGAAACTTTTCACTATGACGGGCTTTACTCCCATGTACTGTGGTCGCGATCCAGACGGGCACCGGCGCCCTACCACCTCGCTGCTGCCCGTTTAGCACCACCTAGGAGTCACGTGTAGGGAAACTAGGGTAAAGCCTACGGACGCGAGCAGCTTCGACTCCCAAAAATGCACAAATGTCTTTCACAATGCGTTGCTGACCCTCTAGATTAGGCTATCATTAGCACGACAAAATTTCGCGTTAAAACATCGTGCAAGCCCTTTTAACCAGGTTTCACCAGCGAGCTGACATGGTTACCAGGGTAAGACCGATGCGTGCTGCACAGCAACTAGGAGCCACTGCTGAGTCGATGTCCGCACCCACTGGAGTACTCTTGCGTTTCCGTCCAACCAATAAATTGCCATTCCGTGAAGCTATAAAGGTCTATCGCGGCCAAAAGAATTAGGTCCTGCAGAAAAAATGAAAGATTTCATTTACACATTTTAAACAAAACCTAAGCTCTCGAATTATTTGAACATTTTTATTTTGGGAGTCGAAGCTGCTCGCGTCCGTAGGCTTTACCCTAGTTTCCCTACACGTGACTCCTGGGTGGTGCTAAACGGGCAGCAGCGAGGTGGTAGGGCGTCGGTGTCCGCCTGGATCGCGACCACAGTACATGGGTGTAAAGCCCTTCATAGTTAGCATATTCGGCTTGTCGCGTTTCGGGATCAGCTTTTGTATATCCAGTAGCTCATATACCTAGAGACCTTCAGTCGTGGTATATGTGGGCCGACATGACGATGTAGACTATCAATGGATTTTCATCCTTTGATGTTCGCTTTCGTTTTTGGACTACACTGTGCTTACCATCAGGTACTCTGTAGTCACTATGTCGAGCCAGTGTAAAAAAAAAAAATGAGTGAAAGTGATGAGTCACCAGCAACATCCGGTTACTACTAAACTAAAAGAAAGAATATTCGCTAAACGAACTTAGTTTAGCGATCCATCTCGGAGGCGTTGTTTCGTGGGACGCGAATGATAACTGACGAAAAACTTTTAATTTTCCGATCCGAGTCGCTAACTCTAATTAAAAGTGCCTGCCGAGACTAAAAATGAATAAAATTCACGAAAAAGAATTGGTTTTTCAATTCTGCAAGACAGCGTTTCTCAAACTTTTTACGCAGTAGGTACCTTGGGGGGTAAACTCAGCCTAACAATTATTAGGTTAATTTCGACCGCATAAACACCTCCTTTTTAAAAGTCGGTTAAAATCCCAAATAGTGTATGCAGCGCTCACGGCGAGTGGCTCGATTCTAGGTATAATCATAATACATGATTTGTTACAAATTGAACTAAGTTGTTTTCATTCATTTGATTTCTTTCGTGTTGGGTGTTGACGGACTTACTGGGATTTGGTGGTGACGAGGTTTTGCACTCGTGTTTGCTCGGCCGGTGTGTTTTCGCAGTTACGTTTTTGATTTGAATGCGCCGGCCCTAGGGATGTGTGCGGCGCATGTTTCCTTGAGTCGATTGTTAGTGAGGGGATCGGAAAGGAGAGAATAATAATCAATAATCAAGTCGTCACATTATTTACGATTTAATACACACCGGCGAAGGAAAACATTGAGGAGACCCGCATGGCATCTGATAGAAACGTCATGTGTACTAGTGCTGTGTGAACGGCGATCAGCTGCGCTACTGGTCACGTTGGGCGGGACATATAAGCGCAAAGGGGATACAGCCACTAATGTATATCTGCTCACTCTGAAAGGGATATAGCGTAACGATTATTATTATTATTATTTAATAAAAATGTTTACATTATAATGTTTAGAATTTTCGTACTCAATAAGTTTGTGAAAATGATAATATTACTTATTGCATAAAAAGAGAAATATTCACGAAAAAAGATCTTTGACTATGCATAATTTAAGATGTGGTAGCAATATTTTATGACTGCGTAGTAGACTTGAGGGAGTCTGATATTCGGATGAGAGGGAGGCGGTGCACGGTGTCCGGCGCGCTGCCTAAGAGTGAAGTTTTGGCAGAGTGGTATCTGTATTCCTACCCCTCCCAAAAAGGTAGCCCCAACAAGGCTTTTCGCTCCACGGGCGTTTGGATAAATTTGTTTTCCCAAGCCCGGGTGGAGCGATTAGAGGGACACCCCGAGGGTTTTTAGTCAGTAGGAGTCTGACACATCAGGGTCGCTGCCCTCACAGCGATCCCAATGGTCCTATAAAGAATTTTCGCACAGGTTGCCAAAAAACGCTGTCTTATGAGACTTTTGAGTTATCTTTTAAAACGTCAAAAGCAAAAGGTAATTTTTAGCAATATTTTTATTGAGAGGCTGATCTACTCTTTTAGATATGTTATCAAATGAGTTCACTAGGTGATGAGCTCCTTGCCCCCCCTAAGTTTTGGACCTGCTTACGTACAACCAACACACAGTTATTTATTCACACACACAGCTTAGCACAACAGCTTCGTGACACTTAACATTGCAAGTCAGTCGTCAATTTAACATCCAATCAAAGTCTTCGTAAATACAAAGGGCTAAGAAATTAACTTCTTGCCTTAAACGCTGTTGTAAACTGGCTACTGAGCACAACAGGTCCTTTCATCGTGCCCTCCAAAGGCCCTTCAAAGGGTCCAGACGGCTTTCGAGCCGTTCGTTTCACCTCTGAGACCGTCAGCGACGCGTTGAAAGACCTAAAATTACTTTCCGGCTCATTTTTCTTGTACATTTATTCCTACACCTTTAATAAACCCATATACAGTATACCGAGTTAAAAAATTGTAAGGATACACTTGATCTTTCAACCAATAACAATCAATTTACATCCTGCCTGAATGATTATAAGTAAAATTATATATAAGGTAAAATACGTTATTGGTTGTATCAATTATGAACTTATATACCTTGCCCAAAGTGACCAGTAGTGCAATTGATCGCCATTCTTATAGCACGTACAGGTGACGTTTCTATTAGATGCCGTGTGGGTTTCCTCATGATGTTTCCTTCACATGTGAGTTCATATGGCGCCTAAATTCATACTTAATACGAAAAAACTCAGATATGCGTACCGAATCTATAATCATTTACGTCCCTTATTCACTAGACTAACACTCAGACAAAAAATGTGTGTGTGCGATTTTTGGGAGTCGAAGCTGCTCGCGTCCGTAGGCTTTACCCTAGTTTCCCTACACGTGACTCCTGGGTGGTGCTAAACGAGCAGCAGCGAGGTGGTAGGGCGCTGGTGCCCGTCTGGATCGCGACCACAGTACATGGGTGTAAAGCCCGTCATAGTGACAAGTTTCGGCTTGTCGCGTTTCGGGATCAGCTTGTGTATATCCAGTAGCTCATATACCAAGAGACCTTCAGTCGTGGTATATGAGGGCCGACATGACGATGTAGACTATCAATGGATTTTCATCCTTTGATAGTCGCTTTCGTTTTTGGACTACACTGTACTTACCATCAGGTACTCTGTAGTCACTATGTCGAGCCGGTGTAAAAAAAAACACAAGATAGAAGTGAAACTTCAGTAAATCGACCAAAGACTGAGATGAATGTATATAACAAGGGTAATCCTACCTAAAATTACAAAGTTTATTTGTTTAAAAATGAAAGTATTTTGATTCATTTTAAAATATATTTTATTCAACATATGTTACATAATTTACACAGCATAGCGCACACAGTATAGCATGTAGAAATAATGAATCAAATGGAACACTACATTTGTTCTCTCGCTCTGGCTCACTAATTTTTGTATTTGTGTCTCTTACTTGTCGTTACCCGTTGCATCCGGTTTGAAATCACAACGATTTTATAGAAGTTTCACTTAAAAAAAATAAAAATGAAAAATATTTCCAATGTCTTCTGTTGTGGACAGCGAGCTTCAGGTGCTGTAGGCGGCGTGAAAATAGGAAAGCGGAAGAAGAGGCGCGTCATCAGGTGAAACAATAAAGAAGTCAGCGGCCGGGCGGAGGAGCGATAAATAACGCGACATCATCGTGACGTTTCTTCTATAGGCTGGCCACCAAAGTTGAGTTCTATACCCACAGGAGTGCCCTTCCCTAGGCATACAACCCATAAATTAGCTGGCTGAGCACTTTTATTACTCGCCTTCTAAGCCTGATTATGTTGTGAAAGCCTTATTTAGCCAACAGCGTATTGTCTTGTCAAAAAAAATATGTAAAAATGCTCTTAGCAATCGGCACCAGGCTACTGGAAGAATATAATATTAAAATTTAACTGCGTTTCCTTTAAAACATCAAGAGCCCCTTCGGTCTTCACCGTTCATTGCTATCATCTTGAAACGTCAGAATTCAAAACCATTATAGTTTTGTAAATTACACAAAAGCTCGATAGCTTTTTTGTCCAAATGTTATTCGAATAACAGAAAATTATTGATCCAAGTCATAAAATTTATCAAAGCCAACCACGTACTCACGGTATCTAACAATAAACGCATGAAATTCCATCATTAGACCCCAAAAAGCTTCCAGAGAGACAAGGACAAAGTTATTGAGTCCAACGGAACGTTAAAAAGAGATAGAAACAGGAAGTACGTGACGAAAATTACCTTTCAATATCATATTACACAACACAACAAAATATCAATGGATTGTAAAAAACCAATTATACGGGAATTTGTAAAGAAATTCTATTAAAAAAAGATTTATTTTACATTTTAATTAACTATGGATTCTGCAAACACGTCAACCTATTATAACTCATATATATTTAAATTAATTGTATATTGTAATCAACTATTTTGAAAGAACAAAAGAAAGAAATAAAGAAAGTTTATTGAGAAGAAGATAGATGAGCAAAATGCAGTCATATTAATGAGGAAAACGCAAAATGGAATCGTAATCGTTTTTCATTAATCTGATTACTTTTTTCCCATCTATATGTTTTTCAAACCAATGTATTCCTTCCCTCTTGTAATATTATATTCATTAAATGAATTGTTTAAGCAGGTTGGCATAATAGTGGTAACTATGAACAAATAAATAACACTATAAACATCAACACACACCCACACACACATACACTTATAAATATAGTCCCATTTATAATGTATCCTCTTCATGTTTTATATAGTTTTTATGTGTTAATGTAGTCTATGTAAGTGTACTTATAAATAAATAAATAATATACTCCGTTTCCTCGATAGTTACGGTGGGTTCTTAGACTAGAACGTACTTTAAACCAAATGCCATGTTTTTTTTTTCCAAGCAAGAATAAAAAAGGAATGGATTGTAGTAGCTGGTGAAGATTCCGGTTAAAACAATGAGTTTTTAACTGGAAAAACAAGCAAGTATGAAAAACAAACGCGTACAAGAGTTGTCAAACAAAAGCGGGAAGGGTCGCTTGATTTGAACAAGTCTTCATTAGTGCGAATAGGGTGGCGTTGTACAAAGCACCGAAGCACCTCATTTTGTCTTTTGTTTAAGGAAAATGAGCTTTATTCCCTGTATTTGTAGAAGCGTGCTGTCTCGATTGCTAAGGCTTAATTTTTGTGAACACTCCAGGTTTTTTTAAGATTAATTTCTACACGGCATGTAATAGATTAGGGGAAAATTTGCTTTGGATTTGATATGAAAACTATTTTTTTTTTGGCATATATATATATATATATATATATATACAGGGTGAACGGTAATGCGATACATTCCTTGATAGACGTTGTAGTACAGCTTATTTGGAGTCATTTAAATCATATGGCACCATGTCCGTAACTTGATAATTTCTGAGATATTCTAGATTTAAGTATTTTTAAAAAAAACTCCAGTTTTTATGTTAAAATATGATGATTAAAATATGATTACATCCTGTATATATATATATTTACATCCTGTATATATATATATATATATATATGCCATTTTTTATGACTTTCTGCCATCTTACCACAAATATTTGTGGACAATTACGCACATTTATTTAGTCCAGGGGTCGACAACCTTTGGAGTCGGAATAGCCAAAAATTACAATTTACCAAATTTCAAAGTTTTTAAAGAGCCACAAAAAATGTTCTTGTCAACAATAAATAGTACTTGCATAAAAAAAGTTTTTTTGATAAAAAAAAAACTAATCTTTTTGTTCATCGATTCAGAAGGATTTTTAAATGTTTTTTTTATTTTAATAAAATTTGTTTATGGAACTAAAGAGCCGCAGCTTGACATCCAAAGAGCCGAATGTGGCTCACGAGCCGCAGGTTGCCGACCCCTGATCTAATCGAAAAGTAACCTTGCGCCTGTGTTTTGGGTACTAGACAAAGATGTACATACTTAAATACAACAATGTGTGACAAACACATTTATAATCCATAAGAAATTTTTCCAGTAATAGAGCTTGAACCCAGAGCATTAAACGTTGCAAGCAAAGTCACTACTATTGCCCCATCAGGCTATCAATTACCTCTTTTTAACACATTGACCGCCTTGTCAGTCACGGGTGACTGACACTGGAATTCTCCAATGGGACTATGTCAGTGAAAAAACCCTCATAAAGTGAACTAAAATACTGAAATAAAATAAAAATCACAAATATTCAGTTTGTAGCGTGCACTCTGCCAGTCCACTCTCGCGGACGGCGCAATGGTTAGTATGGATCGCTTGCGCACCGTCCGCGGTGGACGGTAGGAGGGAGATAGCGTGACGCTCTCGATCGGCCGCGCGCCTGACAGACTCTCTCGATTATTGCTTATTTTTATGTAATTTGATAGTTCATTCTAAGTTTTTGGACAATAAATGTGATCAGTGCTGAATTTATGGTGTTTAACTGCCTTCAAACGTTATAAGTTTTTATTAATTTAAACTTAAATAATCGCATCACTACATAATTTATTAAATATAACTTAAAAACAAAGATTTTTTATACATTTTATGAAAAAACTTGTTGGCGGTAAATGTGTGAAGACTCAATTAAATAATAGAATCAGAAAGTTTTAAATTTATCGTTTAATGGTTTTACTCTAATCGAGCTTAAACGGGGGTGTTCATTATTGCTAATGAAGAAGAAGTCGCGGACAAAGACTAGATTGATTATAAACTAGGAGATCCTACAAATCCTCCTGCACCAACAAGGCTTGTTTGCTTCACGAATGTTAATTAACACAAGCTATTTTCTGAACAAATAATCAAGATCGTATATTACCTCGAACGGCATATTGAGTTGTATGGGCCCCTACCACTGGTACGTTTTCAGCAAATAAAAAAATAATTAATTCTCGCAAATAAAACGTTTGATAAATTAGATTTATTTTCCAACATTTGTATGATTTATAAAGTTCTTAAAATACTCATCGGATAGGTACTTGTAGGGCAAATATTCCACTATTGTCCTCATCTTCACTTTTCACTAGCTATGCATGACGCTTATGCAGAGAAATAAGTATATTAACGCATGTTCATTTAAAGAATGCTGTAAGTAGCTAATCATGTCATTCAGTAGCCCATATAGCTAGAGACCTTCAACCGTGGTACATCTCTATGTATCACGGTTAAACATGGATAACATATACATCTCTGTCTTGTCGACCTTTAACGACAAGATGTTGGAAATTTTCATCCTTAGATATGCAAATGCTTGGCATATGCTAAAGGGCTAAAAAACTATTATCTTTTGTTTTATATTGTGTTGTGTGCCAAATATTTTATTATCTTCTTTTATTTCTTTTATATGTATTATCAATTTGTATAATGTAATAATTAATTTGTATACAGTGAAAATCTGTTATAAAGATATCAAAGGGTTACTCAAATTTAGTCGTAAAAACCGATAGCCGTAACATCCGATTTAATTTTTTCGGGGTCTTTGTTCTGGCTCAATATAACTGGTATGATGTTCTAAACGATGTCGCCAATACTATATAAAACAGGTTTGATGGTATTACTTTTTTTATGTCTGTAGTTGTGTAAACGTTTTTTTTTTTCGTTCTTTAATTAATTTATGTGTTCATATACTCTATTCAGAAAGCTGTGATAGATCTCGCATCAAATAATATCTCTAATTATTGTCGCGGCGATGAACCGATGGTAGGGCCTCCGCAACTATCGTAGGAAGAACTTAGCAAATCAATTTGAAAGTTATGTCGGGCGTATTCGGCGTAATTTACCATCTGTTATTATGTACACCCTGTTTATGTTGATTGTTATATGAAAATGCGCGAAAATATGTCCATTGGACAAATTCTCTGTTACAAAATAACAATGATGTTATATTGTTAATGATGTTATGATGTTATGTTTTAGGAGTCGAAGCTGCTCTCGTCCGTAGGCTTTACCCTAGTTTCCCTACACGTGACTCCTGGGTGGTGCTAAACGAGCAGCAGCGAGGTGGTAGGGCGCCGGTGCCCGTCTGGATCGCGACCACAGTGCATGGGTGTAAAGCCCGTCATAGTGGCCACTTTCGGCTTGTCGCGTTTCGGGATCAGCATGTGCATATCCAGTAGCTCATATACCTAGAGACCTTCAGTCGTGGTATATGTGGGCCGACATGACGATGTAGACTATCAATGGATTTCATCCTTTGCTAGTCGCTTTCGTTTTTGGACTACACTGTACTTATCATCAGGTACACTGTAGTCACTATGTCGAGCCTGTGTAAAAAAAAAATCCTGGCCTATTTCGACCTTGGCTATGTTTCCAAATCATATCAAATAGGCGCGGGCTACAGCCCCATTCGATGCAGTTGAGGTCGCTAATGAAAATAGTCTAAAACAGTTAATTGCACAGGATATATTTGGTGCCCAAATGCTAGCGTTGTACAAAACCGCACCTTTTCGTCAAAACCTATAATCTAATGCGACGGGCAACCGACACATTAGAGAAAGGTTGATGCAGTGTCTGGGTACTGAAAACTGACCCCTATTAGTGCTCTAGGTCTTTCATAATGCTTTGTTGCCTTACCAGAATCCTCGGGTAGACCAGGCTTCCATTAGCATGACAGATGAAGAATAAATAGGCAGACTTTTGCACTTAGCAGGGAGTCACCGCAACGACTTACGTGATAAAACATCGTGTAAGCCCCCTCAAGAAGGTTTCGCCCACGAGCCGATGTGGTTACCAGGGTGTGGGCACTGCGTGCTGCACAGCTGCCAGGAGCCACTGGTGAGAGTTCATGGAGACAAACTAGCTTAAAAAAAATCTGTCAACTTTAAATAGAGGCCCGCTGACAGTAATAGACGCTGAGCTTCAACTATATGCAACAAAATAACATTGATGATGATGATATCCTAGCCGGTTTCGGCCACGGCGACTGTTTCAATGCCGATTAAGAAAATTGAGGGCCACTTTTCGGAAACAGTCAATTGCGCAGGGGATATTTAAGTGCATAACTGGACGCGCAGCCAGAGAAGCACACTCTCGTCCGAACTCCCTCGGGCCCGATGGAATGGAGAACCAGTACGATCGGGAGGGAGCAGGATGCAGGTTTGGTCGAGTTTTCCTTCTCTGAACACCTGGTTGAATTGCGTTCTTAAAGAGATAGATACCTTAGTCGCCTTTTACGACACCTCAGCAAGAAGAGGGGGGTGCTATTCTATTCTGCCGGCAGCCACCACGGCTAAAAAACAACAAAAAATAAAAAATAACATTAATTATATTATTACAATACAACCTTTAGGGGTGAGAAGAGTTACATTAGTGGCTGTGCCCACTTTACGCCTGTATGTCTTGCTTAAAGTGACAAGTAGCCTTTTTTTTGTAACCCGGTGGAAATCCCTAACGGACCTCAGGGGGCGGTAAGGGCCCTCCCCCGGTGTGTCGGACTTGCACAGACTAAAGCCCCCGGGGTGTTCCTCCTACTCGTCTTCCGGGGCTAAGGGTACAGCATTGGCCACTTCCTCGGCACCCGGCGACGTTTGGCCTTAAGATAGGCCTCTGCTTATTGCAAAAAGCAAGGGAGGGGTGGTGTAAATGGCCACCCACTCCTCACTCGCCTACTTATCTTGGAGCAGTGTGCGGGAACACATCGCACACTGCTCTTGCCTAGATCATTGGACGGCGTACTCCCTCAAGTGCGCCGCCCAAAGAAAGTGACCAGTAGCCCAGTTGATTGCTATTCTTTCATAATTACATACTTCAGAATTTATTTAAATCTTATTGAAGTAAAATTCATTTTCTAATAAAGCCTTCATACATTAACAGCCCATAATGAACCAAGAATTGGCAAGACATATGATTTAATAAAAATTAAAAAGATTAACAAAGTCATATTGAAACGAGGAAGCGTTCTATTATTTCTACCTATCCCAGTAAGAACTCAGCATAAATGTAAAGACGAAAAAGAAAATTTATTCGATTCCATTTATTCACAATTATTCGAACAAATGCAAATAAATTCACATGATGTAGCAATTTAAAAATAATTTGTTCCATCTAATAAGAGCTTTGAAAAGTTTTAAAATCCGAACCAAATCGAGTATGAAATGAATAAAAGATAAAAGCCTAGGTGTAAAAAGATTTTAATAAAGGTGAAACTTTTTCTATTTCTTCGAGCTTTACAATGGATATACTTAAAAATATTTTTTATGCGTTATTATTTAGAAAAGAATAGAGCTGTTTCACGCACGCCTTGAGCTTCAGTTATGTTCAAACTACAATAGTCTGTCGAAAACATAAGGTCTAAAGTGCATGACACAAAAAATGGAGAACAGAAAACCAAGCGAAACTTTGTCGAAGTTAACTTCACGAATTTGTTTACAGTTCTAAACCTTTTTTTACACCGGCTCATCCAACTGACTATATTGCATTTGATGACAGCACAGTATAGTCCAAGGTCAGCGACGAACGCCAAAGGACAAATATCCGTTAACAGCCACGATCGTCATGTCAGCCCACACTTACGGTACGAAAGCTCTCTAAGCGTGTTCATACGCTTCCCGGATATATACAAACGGATCTCGAAACTTGACAGGCGAGACTTGACATCAAGATACTATTACGGTCTTTACACTTGTGTACTGTAATCTCGATCCAGGTCAGACAATTGTCTTATAACCTCAAAATACCACCATAATAATCACCTTAAATGGTATGGCGATTTTTTTCAGTGCCACTGGATAGTTTGGACAATATTTACTTTTTATATACATATATTGACGTTAAAACACGTAGTAATTAAATAATTAAACTCGAAAAATACATACTTGCAGCACACATTCAGTATATTATAAGAGAACAACATAATAAAGGTAGTCAATTCGCTTCCAATAGGAAAAGAATCCACACACACGCCGAAAGTGAGGCCAATAAAATATTTTAAGAAAGAAAGAAAGAAAAATCATTTATTTGGCACATAGCATACAAAAAAGAAGGATAGGTTAATCAAGATAGAATGCGGTAATGATGCGCTAACGGAAAGTCAGCTCAATAATTGCTAGATGACCAGCTGAGCCACAAACAGCGCTGATTTTCAGCTGACACCCATTTATTTTATCAACGCGTAGAAAACGGCGAAAGAACTTTGTCCCAATATATGTAGAGAGTCCATGAGTTATGGTTTTAATGACAATATATCGTTTATTTGTCGTACTTGTGTTATAAAATGCTATAAAGTTAAAAGAAAAGTCACAATAAAACAGGATGACCATGTACGAATTTAAGAAAACATGGAAAATATTTTGTGCCTTTTTTATCCGTGCGTTTTATGCGTCTTTATTCTTTCTTTATATACGCCTCATGGGAAACCAATAGAAATTATCTTTTGTTTGCAGTAAAGAAGCTGTTCTCTCTAAGCTGTGGCTACATTGGCATAGGTCAAAGGTTCGACAGCCAGTCATTCTAAATATTCGAGTAATAACAAAACTTTGATAGAGTTTATCTTAAAGTAATCATAAGGCTCAAGTTTCAACATAGTTTGATTGATTAGTTTTATTGATATACGAAATACTTGTAATAAACCTGAATTAAATTATATATAAATTGTACTTGTAGTTGTTGAAATGTTTAAGAAATTCAAGCGTTACGAAACTAAAACTTTGTATAATAAACTTTAACTTTAATGCTAGCTTTTTTTAACAATATTCTAAATATCGTTACATAAATCTCTATTAAAGTAGATCTATATTTTTTTTTAATTCTACCGCTATCAATTATATAAATATAAGCTTAAAAAGAAAACATATTTTTACGTCGGGACTAGAGTGGAAATTGAACCATAGATTTCTAATCTTATAGGTATCACACGGCGATGATTTTAAAACGCGCATATTGTCTCTAGGTGCTCTTTCGAATCGACTAACTGTCAAACAAATTGTCAATGATAATTGAACACAAATTATTACAATTATATAATATATTATAATGATAAATAAATAATAATAATGACTATAATTATATGATTAATGATTATATAGTAGGTGTTCTTGGGAGAAGACCATGTCTCTGCAAAAGAAATGTAGGATGCCCTTCCCCTTGTTGCGTATTAACTTATTAGATTAGTATATAAAGCTTATTATTTCCTTTTCAAAACACCAGGCGTAAGAGACGAATACTTCAGGCGCTCAGCCATCAAAGTTGTGGGTTGGTGGCAACATAAAGGCACCTTTATGGTCACGAAACTCGATTTCAGTGGTCAACCATAGAAATAACTACCATACTACAATAGTGATCTACTAGCGTATGGGAAGTGGCTACCTTGAAAAGAAACGCCGAAAGAATCTCAGGGCTACGTTGTAGTGGTTACGCAAAGTATCAGGCAATTGCTGGATGAAAAGAGCCGAAGATTGGGCTCAGTGGCAACCCTTGCCAGAGTACTGTGTCGATGTATCTTCCCTAAATGTATGTGTTATTCTTCCCTATATGTGTATTGCTGTGGTCGGTGTGTAGAGCACTCACACGCTTCAATTAAAACACTGATATAACCTTCAATATATATTATGTTTCACTATATAAACAATTACATTTATTTTATTTATTATAATTTCTATTTCGTGACTATTCCTTTTCAAAGCTCAAGATACAATCCTATCTAATAATTTAAAATTCATTCCCTTTACATTCAAAAGGCGATGTTCTATTTTTTACATTCTGTTCTACTTCAAACTTATTTTTTTATCAAATGGCCAACTCTGATATAACTGCCATAGACATGTAACTATTTTTGTAATCCTCTTTTCATACAATCACTACAGAACAATATCCTGGAGATGACTGAGAATTTAATGAAAAAACTATGAAAATTTCTTTCTCATTTCTCTCGCTGGATATATTCAATTTTTATGGTTGCTTAAACGCCAATCACGTAAGCACCAAGGGAACAATTTACAGCGGAAAATAGTGAAAACAAAAACTTAAATAATTCACGCGAGAAATGGCTTGTATGCGCAACCATGAGTGTCGACTGCACTAGCCTATAAGTACGGTACATCGATATAAATAATAGCATACTAGATGTGGCATTCCTAAATCATTATGATATGTAAATCAGTAATGATTTTTTGTCATAAGTTCTTGACAACAATTGGAAAACACAGAGAAAAATAAAATTGAATTTTTATCACACCTTTTACTGTACCATTAAAATTAAACTAAAAATATTAGCGTATTCATTTTTGAACTCTACTCTTGTCATAATTATCCATACAAAACTCGATTTTTATTTAATATTATATGTTTATATATATAAAATCAATCTTGCCCTAAAAAATTTAAAGTTCTATTTGACTTACATAATTTAATAGTAAAATAATTATTTTAATATGTTTCTGTCTCTATTTATAAACCCTTTTGTATAACCCAAAATATGTTGAGTTAAAGATATTTTTCGGAAACGTGGAATCTAATATAGGTTTTTTTATCTAGAAGTGCATTTTATATTATTAGCTACCGGTAAACCGTCACGCCAGTGATCTTGACCTTTATAAACACAGACGTTTATCGCAGCGTGAGCCTATTAGCTGGTAGACGTTCATACTGTAAATATCTCGTGGTTACTTTATACATTCTGTGTGAGAATATTATGTTCGCGTCCGCCATTTTACTTAATTAACAGTTGTATTGCTTTATTCGTAATTTGTTAGTACAAATTGTTGTAAAATAGTATATATCTACTAATTTTGTTTCAAGTTCGTAATTTGTATTTATCATAATGTCTATTACGAAAAATCTATCTATCTTCTATAATATAAAAATGAATCGCAAAATGTCTTGATAAGCGCGAAACTCGAGAACGGCTGAACCGATTTGGCTGATTTCTTTTTTGTTGGGTTTGTTGAAGTCTGGGGAAGGTTATTACGGAGAGAAAAATTAAAAAAATTGTCTGAAAACATCTAAAAACACCACTTTTCTATATTCTCATACAAAAACATCGTAATAATATTTAAAAGTCAATTTGAACTTTAACACCACACCATAAAGTTTAAATGTTAGTGGACGGGTTCCGGGAAAGCAAAACAATTATTAAGTGACGTATAAATATTAATGTCAATATTTGTCAATTTTTATACATATAGCATTAAGGCCAGGTTCCTTCAAACAATGTTTAAAAAACATCCGACAGGCCAATAGGTTTTGGCAGAATAAAATCTGACGGGGAAGCTATTAACATTAAAAAAAACAATGTGACTTTGTTTTAGAGAAATAGGGCAGAACAAGGTCTGCCGGAACAGCTAGTATATAATAAATAAAAATCCCAATACAATGATAATTATCCAATAACAATTGTCAAATAAAGGGCTGAGGGGGGCATTTATTTATCAAAATTACAAATAAAAACTAAAACCTATACTTAAGCCTAAATTACATAATTTAAATTAAAAATAATGACACACAACAATCTTAACCTACGTAGAGACAAATAACTAACTTATTAATGATAAACAAACAACACCAGAGGAATAACAATAGTTCGTAAGCCTCGTAACAAGTACACTATAAATAATGACCTTAGGTATGATTTAGATTCCGACCGTCGCTAGTCTTGGTTTTAAGCCTATAGGTAGTGACGCTGAGCACAAGTGATTATGGAATACACCACCAATATAAAAATGTAGTTGATATTAATGATTACTTACACAACTGTTTACTATAATATAAGCTACCATGGATCAAATTGCTTAACAAGTAGTGTTCGTATGGAGGTGTCGGTAACACTGTCCAAGCACACCAAGCGATGCAATCTACGAGAAGCCCCCGCGTCGCTAGGGATGTCGAAAATGAAACAAAATATCGTTATATCGATGTATCGATTTTTATAAAAATATCAATATCGGTGGCGATATATCGAAGGAAAAATATCGATATATCGATATATCGAACAAATCTCAATAAACACGAAAGTATTTTACCAGTATTCCTTTTTATTAGACAAAATTACAAAAATATCAAGAACTAAAAGGCTATCTTCTAACTTTAAGACCTATTTAAGATATCAAACAAAAATAAATAATACATAAATAAATGGCGGCAAATAATATACATGCAACAAATTCAGATGTCAATGCATGCAACGTAACAAAACATATTACTCAACAGTCATAGACATATTGTCTAACTATACAGTTCTAATATATTTTATAGAACTATATAGTCCTTAGATTTCAGCGACTTCACTGCTCTAAGAATAAAAAAAATATCGTTTTTGATACAATTTTCGATACTGGATATTTTCTATCGATATATCGGTACAAAATATATCGCCCAAAAATATCGATATATTGAATTGAAAATATCGATATATCGATGTATCGATATTTATTGGACAAGCCCCCGCTTCGCTCGCTGGGCTCCGAGGTGGTAGCACAAGGCGTTGGTCCGTGTGCATAATATTGTCGCTACAAAAGTGCCAGTTCTTGTATAGTATACATCATGGTACAGACGCTGCGCGTTGGCGTGTTGCCAGTGGCTTAAAATCAGCGTGTACCCACGTAGGAACATTTTCGCGACGATAACATAGGCATAAATTGACCAAATTTAGCTAAACATGATCATATGAATATTTTAAAGTTTGCCAATACTTTTCTAAACATACAGATAGAGTTACCATGCTATTACAAAATTTTGACAGCCTTAGAGTCTGCGGAGTGCCGGGAGGTTCAGCTGAGGGGCCAACCGTCTAGGCTATACTCCGGTGGTGACGTGTGTGATCCCACGCTCTTCAAGGCGGCGTGGAGGTGAGCACATCCCACCTCCCCCACATTTTTGGCGTAGCCTGCAATGGGGCTGATCGCGCACCGGGCATGCAGACGTCTTAGGTGTACCTGGAGTCCAGTGTAAACGCGAGTGGAGGATCACCCCAGAGGTTTTAGCTGGTGCAAGTCCGGCACACCGGGGGAGTGGCCCTCACTACTCTCCTGACGGTACATTAGGGATTTTCTCTGGGTAACCAAAAAAAAAAAGGTTACTGATTTTTATAATAACTAGTCGTGTGTGTCAACCTGAGACCTCACGGCGTTATTAAAGTTGGACGAGAAAAAATAAGATTTTTTGGAAATTTTGTAACGATGAAACCACATGAAACAACATGTATTTGTTAAAACCATTTATTATTTGTTACTGCTTATTTTGTAATAGGTACATATTATAAAAAATGTATTATTTTTAATATTACATCAAAATACCACAATTTTCAACTCTGGCGTTATAAAAGCATAAGTTATAAGCGCAAAAACAGATGATGTTTTGTGTAGAAATGTGGTTTTGGTATTCTATTATAATAATTTCCATAAGGAAATCGCAAAAAATAAATAAGCGTAACCGATAATTTACTTTTTGTATATTCACATCCGACATACTACATCCCTAATAAATCCACATACAAAACGCGAACACTGAAGTCCGCGTCATACAGTGAATTGAAAGAGTTGTAGATACGAACGGAAGTGAACACACAAACAGGCGTCAGGATCTAGGATTGGAGGAGCAAGCCGAGGTTCGTGGCCATGTTGCAAAATTGTTGAAGTTGCAAACAAATATTTCACCTAGGTAATATTTGGGAACGTCCCCAAGGCCGAAATTGGTCAAGATTTCATCATATAACAACAGAAACACATACATACAAACCCTTTCTATTGTATTTTACCAATCAAATCACGATAACACGAAAAACCCTTGAACTTAATACGAATTCTGTGTCTCTAAGAGGCTCGAGATAATCAGCCACACTCTTCGCATTGTGTTTTGAGCCTGCAAAGTAACGGTGGACAGTTGGCAGAGAATCCTTTAAAACCGTAATGGCTTCGTTTAATTTATTCACAGATGACCGATAATGCTACATCTTCGAGACGTACAGTGATGTCCAAAGTTATTAGAATTATTTCTTCACTTAATATAGTATTTGCGGGCAATTAGACAAAGCGACCTAACCTTAGGTGGTAGGGTGCTTGCCCGATATTCGAAGGAAACTGGCTCCATCTTGCCCTCAACATTCGGCAGACTGGAAGAGGAATATCTCGATGGCTGTAGTCAGTTTAAAACCAAAACATCGGGGCCGCCACCCTCACGATGGCCCGGATGGTCCATAAGTATTTATCACAGGTTCAAACAAAAACGGCACTTGCCTGAACTGGGTCGTAGCCATAGTACACAAATGTAATGACCGTCATAGTGACTCGCTTTGGCCTTTCACTTTTCGAGATGTTACCTCCAGTAACTCCCATACTTAAAGACTTACATAACGATAGAGACTGTCAATGGATTTTTGTCTTTTGAAAGTCATCGTTGTTTTTGGACTGGACAGTAATTAAACATTAAGTGTACAATTGTAAATTTGTTGAGCCAGGGTAAAAAAAAAACAAATGCAGCTTTCGCAAACGTTGCGAAAACTAGATATTTACTTCAATACATAAACACATCCCTGACTCGCGACAAAGTAATTTGCTCACCACAGAGATGTTTATGGCTTTGTCCAAGTAAGTTTATTGTTATTTCTTTCCTTTTTTACACAGGCTCGACAGAGCGACTACAATTCCTGAAAGAAAGTATAGGGTAGTCTAAAAATGAAAGTGACTGTCAAAGGATAAAAACCATTGTCAGTCTCCATCGTTATATCGACCTACATATACCACGATTGAAGATCTCTGGGTATATGATTTACTAAGTCGTGGACAAGCTGATCCTGCAACGCGACAGGCTAGAGTGAGTCACTATAACGGCCTTTACACTTGTGCACTGTAGTCACAACTTAGTTCGAGCAATCTCCGATACCGATACTTGATACCGTATCTCATCGAAAACACTAGTACTAAATTCAGTTCTCACTAGCAACTCAAAGTACGTAATAACAGTTTTGCTTAAAAACGGACACTTCCCGTCTCCCATGAATTCCTATATCCCCACGCCATAAGCATTGCTGGAAATGCGCGATACGTTTTAATTAGTGGAACTAACGGTTGCATTATCTGCCCATGGTGTTGTGAAATAGTATTAATTGTGTCTTATTTATGTGTTTTGTACTTGAAATGTAATTAATTCATTTTTTGTACTTACTAATCTCTATTACTCTTTTATTAATTAGAAAAAAAAAACAGATAAAGTCTAGGTAAAATATGTCTAGTAGTACATGCGTCATGCGTATACAAACATGAAAACGAGCAATATTTCTAAGGACGATAGATTCGTTTGTGGAATTCTCGATAACAATGAGATTTTTTAAATCTTGAAATAACGAAATTCAGTCCTAGCACAGTATCATTATGATAGAGTAGAAACAAGATAAAGCCCGGGGCATAAAATTACAGTTTTGTAAGAAATAGTAAGGATCAGTTTTGCGTACTTTAACAGGCCTAAAATTGATCACAGCGCAATACGTCACAGAGCTTAACTTAACTGTAACTCCCTACAACTATAAAAAAGTGACATAAGTCAAAGTATAAAGTACTTGTCACTTGTTTAATATAGAAGTCAATAAGCATAAGAAAACATCTAGAAAAATGTAATATTGTAATTATTCTTCTACATTTTCCTATTCTGCTTGTTCTTATATTACTTTTGTAAGAAAAATACTTCATCAGCAAATTATCTTGAGATTTTCTCAGCCAAATGTTGTAGAAATCAATCTATCAACACGCCTGTAATCAGAATGAATCGTCGACCCCATTATATTCCTTTTTGCGGGTTCTCTGAACTGGGTCTCGTGTAACTTCCGTGTTTTCCTTTCATAAACATCAAAATAAATATAGAAAGGTCGCGATCGCGTGTCCGTACGTCATATTTTTATACGACTTTATGAAGGAGAAATATTTCGATAATTCTTGTTACGTTAATATGTTTTGTTATAAAGTACTTACATTGTTATGTTGATTTATGTGAGCACTAAAATAAGTCACATGTTAAAGCAAGCTCCACATTTCTCCTCCAAAGAATCAAGGCCATCGATAGCATATATCAAATACCTTGGCAATCAAGTGAGAATTTTTATTGTCTCTATGTACCTATGCCATATTATTTAAATTGTAAAAGGCTGAAAAATAATGCATAGCAACAGAATTATATAATGGTCCTTGTGTCTAATATATAGCTCAAAATTTTGGACATAAAATATATGTTTTGTACTAACTCGACAAAGTGCCAACAGCCCATCTGATAAAAAGAACTCTTTCCGCAGTTCTTTAACAACAGCGATTACCAAGGGATGAGAATCAATTGAGAATCAATTAATCTATGACATAGATTCTACGTGAAATCAATTAATGTTGACCGAGTTTGTTTGACTAAGCTTGCTTCTCTTTTTGGCATTTACTGGACACCATTGATTGTGAATGAACGTAAAAAAACCAACAACCAGAGACCATATAAATTCTGATGAATTAATTTGTAAAAAATAAGAAGAACGAGTGATAATCTAATGTAAAAAGGTACTTAGCTTAATAAGTAAGAATAGCATAACCGACGCTTCCTTTTTTCTTATCTGTGTTCTGCTTGAGTAATAAGATCATATTCTGTTAACATTAACACACGTGACTATGAATTTAGTTTTAAACTGGTTTGAAAAAATTATTAAAAAAACACGTATCTGAATAATTTTGGGCTGTTTTGTATCTTTGAGATCTTGTCTCATGACTCTTGTCTTCTTTACAATCTTTAAACAAACATTAATGTATTGTCACGGTAACACAAAAAAAAAGAAGTTCTGGTATGTGTGGCTATTTACATAATCGTATTTGATCAAAGAATATGGTATCCTAAATAAAAAATAGACTCGACAAATTTCATAAATACAAATTAACACCGTCTTGAATTGAAACAAACAACTTTATTATCTTTCTCTGAAAAAATATATTTGAAAATAATCTTTGAAATATTTCATTTAATTTAAAAAGAAAAACTACCCAATTAACACTTCTTTTTTATTACTGACAGGCTTGCAATTGACGTCAATCTCACTTGCTGGAAAATGATGACGGAGCGCGCTCGCCCAGCGAATGCCGATTCACTCGACGTTTGATGATTCCCATGTCATAAGATGTTCGATACACCGACGCAGGAAGTGAATTCCACTCCTTGGCGGTTCGCAGCAAAGCGGAGGAGGCGAATAGCTTCGTGGGAGCAGCTGGAATGTCAACCACATAAGGGTGCGAACCCGCAGGCGTAGATCTGTCGCACCTCATCTATAAACTTTTTTTCACACCTTCCGTTCGTAAACTAGGGTTCACCCCTTTAATACACTAAAAATAATCTGAAAAATATCATAATACTGTTCAAAACATTTATTTTTAATTACCAATTGAAAATTCTCGAAGTTGACCACCTCCAGAAAACCGTCGTAATAGGCAGCGTGAGGGAACACGCACACCCTGCCTTCCTCACTCATCGGCAATGGACTCCCTCACGTACCAAGCCCATGAAACCTCTTTCGGTTACTCTACATTCATTAATCAGAATTATTTTTATATGGTCTGTGTGGAAATCTTGGTTGGCCTCGGCTTTTACTTCGAACCACATTGATATTGTACATCTTTTTAGTTAAACTTTCATCATTCATCCTCTCTACGCGTCCGCGATTCATCGAAGCATACTTTTTTTGCATGCTATCGTTAAAATTCATCTCTCTTAATAACATTTCTGCTGCATATAAATACATATGCGGTTAACCCGTTTAAACTTTTATAGTTTTCGATTTAAGAAAGCATAGAACTTATCGTTTCAGCAATCGAAACAACGTCCGTCGTTAAATAATACTGAGAGGTAAATAGTGACCCGAAAATAAAATAATTTCTGCGATAACGCACAGGGAAAATTGGCTTCCGACCTTCCCGTGTCATTTTATATTTAGCTTAGTACTAATTGTTCACGATTTCAAATCACTTCTATTTATAATATCGAGAAGTGAAAGGCTATTTGGTTTAAGCGACATTTTTGGTGATATAGTAATATATGTTTTTGGAATAAGCGTTTTTTACCGATTCCAAAGTGAACAGGCATTTGTTGGGTGGATGCAGTGCATCGTCGGACTCATTTTCACCTTCCACCAACCATCCGCCTGTAAATCATAATAAAAAGAATCATTATTAGATTATGAGCTTAAGGCCTTAATGATTAAATATTCACTGAATTATCGCGTATATTTTCGAGGAGAGTTATAATCGAAAACCTTGAGTATTGTGCACAGAACTTTATATTGGCGATTCCTCGCGTAGATAACGTCTACCTACCTTTTAATATGAAAAAGCAAATTTTCTGAATTCGACCCGGCTTGGCGTAAAAAAATATAATTGTCCTTTTTCCGTTTGAGAAAAAATATTTTCGCCCCGAGCGTTACACGGCGCGACGGTTTGTTCCCGACCTTAAATATACTTCGAGATAACAATTTCATTAATAAAATCAATTTTCTTATTAAATATTTGAGTCTTTCTCCCCTCGCCACACCCCCGCGTAATTCCTTTTTTATCTTGACTAAGCATAGTCACCGCACCTCGCCTGATGGTAAACATAATGTGGCACATAGAATCTCGAGTTACCATGACAGACTGATGTTCTATAATATGACATTAGCCAGACGTAGAAATACGTCTGATCTGATATTTTTATTCAAAATTTTCAATGGATTTCTAGATTGTGCAGAACTTGTCAGTAACCTAAAAATGAATGCTCCATCTCGTTTGCCGTGTAAAAAGGCATTCCAGTTTTTTTCTATACCCTTCTTTAAAACAAATCTTGGACATTGTTCTACCATGCCGAGGATCTGCAGGCAGTACAACGCTCTCTCGCGATTGGATGACTCGGACTTAACTGTTTCTATTTCAGAATTTAGAACAGCGTCTGGATAGTGACGGTATTTTTTTTTTTAGTATTTATAGGGCAATTTATATTTTCTTTTTTTATATTGTGTCTATGTATATATGTATGTATAATTCTTTTTCTTTTTTGAATTTTAGTAATATTTTTACTGTAAGCTAGCATTATGTATTAATTATTGTGCAATAATGCAAAAATAATGTAAAATAATGCAGTCCTAAATACGACTACAACTATAAACAGTAAGAAAATACCCATCGATAGACGCAGCGATCATATGCCTGCACAAATATTTCTTCACGCTACGCTTCAAGGTCCCTATATTAGAAGACGGTGGGAACACGCTCGCCGGAAGACCATTCCACAGCCCAAAGATACGGCAAAAGAAGGAGTTAGAGAACTTCTTAGTCCTAGCCGGGATGTGAGATTTTTTTTTTTTTACACTGGCTCGACATAGTGTCTACAGAGTACCTGATGGTATGTACAGTATAGTCCAAAAACGAAAGCGACTATCAAAGGATGAAAATCCATTGATAGTCTACATCGTCATGTCGGCCCACATATACCGCGACTGAAGGTCTCTAGGTATATGAGCTACTGGATATACACAAGCTGATCCCGAAACGCGTCAAGCCGAAACTGGTCACTACGACGGGCTTTACACCCATGCACTGTGGTCGCGATCCAGTCGGGCACCGACGCCCTACCACCTCGCTGCTGCTCGTTTAGCACCACCCAGGAGTCACGTGTAGGGAAACTAGGGTAAAGCCTACGGACGCGAGCAGCTTCGACTCCCAAAACCGTACCGCCGCGCCGTCGATACCATATAGCCGTGACTCCGTAAGCCCGTGCGCGTGGTTTTATTTAGGAAGTAAGAGGCTGGAACAAGGTTAAATAACTCTCCAGAACACTCGCCGTGATACAGACGGTAGAAAACGCTCAGTGAGGCAATATCTCTGCGCAACTGGAGCGGTTCAAAAAAGCTTAGTTTCGTGCTTTTAACGCAGTACATAGCCTATGTCCACTAGAATTCCGTTGGTGAAACATTTAATTATGAAACGTCCACTTCTATAACACTCGAGGTATCAGCCAGAACTGCTAAACAGGTACCGGAATCAATGTGGTCTGAGTAAAATTGTCAAAATTATTTATTTTTTAAATTTTGATAGAAACATACAACATTGTATAAAACAATTTGAAAATAGATGCATAATCCAGAAAAGTTCCAATAAACATAAAAAAACTGAAGCTAATGGGTATAAAACAATAAGAGAAAACTTACTATTTATGTTATAAAATGCATTTAAATAACATTGTCAAGTTATACGCTTACGAACGAAGCAATAGTTCAGTGGAAATTATGAGTATGGTTCCCATACGTTTGGTTCAACTAGGATTGTCCCAGTACAATTCGATTGCCACGGCACACAGTGGTCCAATTCTTAATTTTTTTTGGGCATAGGAACTAAAATTGAGATTTGGATCTAATTTTTTTTAACGATAGCTTGCGTCCTACCTATCAAAAAATTTGTAAGAGGCATAGATTTATAATTTTTTTTTTATACCGTCGTTTTTTGTTGTATGGTTTGACACAGAGATGTGCAAAATGTAATCTGATTAACGATTAACAATTACAAAATGTAGTTGTAATTTAAAGTTTGTTGCTCTGTAATCATGATTAAATCCTTTCAAAATATTAAATAATCATAAATATGTATGCAATTGAGGATTCCGTAGTGCTTAAAACATAGATGAGCAAAATGAAATCATGTTAATTACGAAAAACGCAAAATGAAATCGTAATCGTTTTTCATTAATCTGATTACTTTTTGCCCATCTATGGTGTACCAAGAAAGACAATAAATTTATTGTGTTCCTTGTCGCTCTACCTTGTGTCTCACTCTTGTCTCGATCTAAATATTTTAATTATGGTAATCCTAATTATGAGCGCTAAATCAGCTACCGCATTCGGAAACGCGGACGCCGTAGATCACGGGCAGCCCTATCGCGATTAGCACGTGAAGCGCAACCCTAGCGATACGATCGTATTGCGCCAAATTGCAAGAAATGGCGCGCGTTGGCCTCACGCCAGACGGCCTATTCTGTTATCAGAGGATATTTTAGCCTATTGCGAGGCCTGTAAATACGCTCTAATTGTTCTATTTGAATTTTAAACTATTATTGACATTTGATTTGGTATTGCAACAACTGTAATATTCGAGATGAGTTAGTTAGCATTATAATAAAGTTCGCAAAGCTTTGGCTTCGGGTTAGCCATCTTTTAACAAGTAGTGAGGTCATTACAATAAAATATATATGTTTTATATATATATATATATATATATATATATATATATATGTATAGTATTTCAAGAAAGATATTTAGGGAGAATATTTTGCATTCAATTCAAATTCCAAATGTGTAAGAATATAAAGAAATTATAGTCAATTTAGTTCCATATTTATGAAAAATTATGGACAATGCGCTTGACTGATCAATGTGGAGGAGATATATTGTGGACGTCCTCTAACTCAGTCGTGGCTCATACACCACTAATAATTTTGATTTATTTTATTTCTTACTTTATCAGAGAAATATACAACAATATATAAAAAATAGGGCGTTTAAAAAAATATATATATATTTCCTCGGAACCACGCTCAAAAGTTTCGTTTTAATGCCAAAATAGGCCTCTGAAAATATGAGCCCTTAATATCTTAATATTTAGGTTGTACGCATCGCATTTTTCGATTTCCCATACAAATAACACAGGACAAAAGTTTTTTTTTCTTTTGATTTCTATAACTAATGAACGATATAACGTATTGCAATACCCGTTCATTATTTTGTAGAGAATTTAACGCTCTACAAAAAAGATCTGATGTCAATTTTTGATAAATCAACTCAGTCAAAAGTTATTCAAGATCGAAGTTTAACTTACCCTCAATTCAGCTGGTTTATTGACTGATTTATCAAAATATTAAGTTTTTAGAAAAATTGAAACCAAAACATTTTACAAAATATAAATTAGACCTTTGAAAACTGTTAATCTTTATTTCCTGGGCTCATATTTTCAGAGGCCTATTTTGGCATTAAAACGAAACTTTTGAGCGTGGTTCCGAGGAAAAAAATTTTTTTTTTTTTTTGAAACGCTCAAATAATCCAACAAAGTTTAAAAAAAATAAAATCAAAACAAAAATCTAGCTAAGGGACATAAAACAATAAAAGAAAACTAGCTAATCCCTCCGTGACACTAGCCGGGCAGTAGACTTAAGAGGGTCTGTTGCCTGGATGAGAGGGAGGCAGCACTCAGTGTCTGGTGCGCTGCCCGTGTGAAAGATCTGGAGGAGTGGACTCTTAACACCTATCCCTCCCAGAGATGAAGTCTAAACAGGCTGATCACTCCCTGGGTGTCTGGACGATTCTGGATCCCCAGGCCCGGGTGGTGTGATTAAAAGAACACACCGGGATCGCTGCCTTAACAGCGTCCCTGATAAAAATAAACATTTTTTGCTAAAAGATCTGAAAACTAGAGTTGTGAAGCTTTAAAATTATTTTTTTTAGAATTGCAATACAATCATTTTTCACTGAGACAGCCCGTCAAAAATCGACGAAAAATTTGGATATAATCTTTGCTCCCGTAATTATTTGACGTTGTTTATATGTATAAAGAAATAAAAATACTACACAGAAAAAAAAGTTAAAATGACAATTTTCTTCTCAACATTCTTCTGAAGAAGCTAAATATACAAGACAGAATATCAACATCACATAAACGGTTGATATACATATAACAGGCACGAAAAATAAAATTATTATTAACATAGGTAATTTGTGTTTACAAATCGCACTTCTAAACGCGAAGTCTCTTGGAATGCGGACACCTGAAACCTATTTGGCTTAGCAAATAGGACGAATCTATGAGACCTCTAATAATGAAAGGCTTTTTATTTATTTTTCTATGTTACTTATGAAATATAAATATACAATTATATTCTTAATATAAATCGTTTGTGCAGAAAGTTGGTGTCAGTGGCACACAGACTAAGATCCGGACACATTCCATCTAACAAATTTAAACATCTTATGAAACTCAATAATTCTCCACTGTGTGTAAATTGTGGAATCATAGATAATATCCACCATTTGTTGATGGAATGTGTCCGATCTGAACCTGTGAGGGAGGCGTTTGTGAGTTCCTTTGGTCTGAACAGACTTGACATCGGGATGTTTAACAAAATCTTAACAGAACTATTATCTGATGAGGCGTCTGGCTTTTTCAGATCAATGCCACCATATGTAATATGTTAGGTATTTCTGTATTAGGGTACGATGGGGCTGACATACGTACACACGTAAAAGTCCCGTAAATAAATAGAATAAAAAAAAATATATATAAATCGTTAATATAATAGACCAAGTTTTTTTGCATAAAATTAAATTAAAAAATCCTTTGACTTGGAATGACGATGTCGTGTAATTGATTAAGGATTGGAAAAACACGTAAAAATGATCTATAAATCTATTCCGGGATCGGAGTGGCGTTTCATCAATAAATTCTTTGGCTTTATGTTCGTTTGACAGCGCTTGATGAAGTGCCATCGCTGATTGTTTGTGATCCTCGCGCATTTCAAATTGTAAGCTTGGAATACACATGTTACCCAAAACTTTCCTGACAATTCGAACTAGGTTTATACAAATATGCCTTTTAGAGCACTTTGAAGTCCTGTGGCATGCATCCTAAAAAAGTATAAAAAGCATTGCCTTGTCGTACTAAGACTTTTAGTAAATATATCGACTTTAAATCTGATGATTACCAGAATAGGGGTCTTGGAAACGAAATTGAGACATATTTTAAATCAATACATATTAAATCCTAACCTATAACAAGTATAGGCTTTTTATGCTTTTACGGAATCCACGCTACTTTTGACATCGTCAGAGAGTTGAATTTATTGTGATTCGAGAGACCTGATTAAATTAAAACAATCGACAAGGCAATTATAATAGATGTGTATACATAGAATTAGGAAATGTATTGAAACTGGAGGGACACAAAAAGATGTCCATGGTATCTTTATTTTGCGCATTTGTTAATTGCGTTCCTTTGTCAACAATTTATAAAGTGTAATGTCTTTTTAGCAATTAGTATTAGCCAATCTTTCACGGTGACCAATTGTTGCATAAAAATTGCTGTGCAGTTGCCAGTTGTACAGACATCTGGCTTCCAGACAGGACTCAAATAGACGGAAGCCTATGGATTCAGGTAGAAGAGAAGATGTGCAACAAGCAGTACGTTCCAAGCTATCATCGAGTCCACGCTGAGTATACCAAGTTCCATTGAATGTATTGTATTTATTATATACGGTTTCTTACATCCCGGCGAGGACTAAGAAGTATTCTAACTCGTTCTTTTGCTGTGTCGTTGGGCTGTGGAATGGTCTTCCAGCAAGCGTGTTCCCACCGTCCTATGATATGGGATCCTTTAAGCGAAGCGTGAAGAGATATTTGTGCAGGCCGGCATGATCGCTGCGATTACCGATAGGTTTTTTCTTACCTTTAGATAGTCGTTGGCGTTTTTGGACAGCACTATGCTTACCATCAGGTATGGTGTAGTCACTGTGTCGAGTCAGTTTACAAAAAAAAAGGTGACATCAATTCCAAACGATATAATCACTCCCAAAAAAACATATACGTGATTTCATGCCACACATACCAGGACGGCAAGTGGCTCGGTTTATAAAAAAACTGGATATACACAAACTGATCCTGAAACGCGACAGGCAAAAGCAAGTCACTATGAAGGGTTTACACTTTTTGTAAATTACAGGGTAGTCAATCTGGCTAGCCTTTTCAATGAATTTCCATTATAATTGAATGTTTGAGAGCCTCAAAAATTTACATTTGACCACCAATAACTCTAGAAGAAAAATGCATATGACTGACATAAACTTTCGAAATATCACGTCGACACTTTTTGCTAATCCCTCAATTTGAACTTTTCTACTAACGCTCTCGAGGATCGATTATTACTTTGTCTAAACACAATGAATATAACACAACGATGTAATTCAGTGATTGTTAGATCAACACAATAAAGGCCGCGATAATACGAGATCGCTAAACCCTTTGACGTCGAGACGACCTTTCCAAACACAATGCGTCCCACTTCTTATACTCAGAAAGACTTTCCTCGCCAAATCTAGAGAAAAATAGTGTTGAGTGATTAATGACTTCGAGTCGAGAGCCCGGTCTCACGCGCCCCTTGCAGCTTTGTCATCTGATCTCACCATAAGCACCAAATAAATAACAGCTCGTACATTTCAATTAAACTTGTCAATATTATGCTAACAAATTTATATATATATATATATTTATATACATATTATAGTTATATATAACTTAAAAACCTTAAAATAAAAACCTAAAAAAATATCTTATATATAAAATACCTTAAATACATATATATATATATATATACGGTATTTAACGATCTTCAAAGTTTTATAAAAAAACAAACTTTGTTGTTGCTCTGTAAAATCAAAGTTTTTATTTAATATACAATTACTTACGTTTTTCACAATTTATATATAATTTTAACCCCTTGAGGGTGGAATTCATCAAAATCCTTTCTTAGCGGATGCCTACGTTATAACATCTACCTGCATGCCAAATTTCAGCCCGATCAGTCCAGTGGTTTGGGCTGTGCGTTGATAGATCACTATGTCAGTCAGTCAGCCAGTCCCGTTTGAGTTATATATATATATATATAGATTATTTATATCTCTATACCTGTAAAATAAAAAAACGATAGTTATGTTAATTTTTTAATGACAATTATAGTACATTAATAACAACGCTTTATTTAAATTCAAAACACACCACGGCCGAGCCTCTGTCACAATTGTCAATCCAATGTCCACAGCTGATAGCAAATTTTACAGGCATAGACTTTTTCACATACAGCCACGCGAGGAGTTGCAACATTTAAATCCTTGAAGGAAGTATATCTCCTTTACATATATGTATATTTATTATTTATTTATTTATATAAATACACATCGGTTTTACACGAGGGAGCTATTCAATGAAGAATTTCAGCATTCGACTCTATTAATGAATTTGGTTTCCCAGGCCCGAGTGGAGTGATTAGAGGGACACCTTGGAGTTTTTAGTCAGAAGGAGTTTGACACACGGGGTCGCTGCCCTCACAGCGGCCTTGGTAGGTCTACGCAGATTTATCCGCCGAGTTACAAATACAAAATAAATGCGTATAGAAAACGGCCTGTTTGCCTAAAATTACGTAAAAGAATCTTAATCTACTTACCAATCTTGTACCGCACGTGTTTCGTTCGTACTTTTTACACGTCAATTCTCATTAGTTCATCAATTTTTCTTTGTGATTTGTGAGAGAATATAGCGTTTTACATTTCTATTAATTATAAAAACCTACAAATTATTGTTTCCGGAAATATTTCTCTTGTGTTTAAATCACCCGTATTCTGTTTCTTGTCAAAGAAGAAATTATTTTCTGAGCAAAGTTTAAAGTATACAAAAGTAGCATATTTATACACATAAATCTCAGCCTAAATGTTAGCTATAAAAATAAAAAATATAATTTCTTACAAATCGATTTTATTTTTAAAAGGGTTCCGTCGTTTATATTACATTAGTTTTACAAACGTACACAATAGAATATTATATTTTTTCCATTATTTGGAAATGGAGAAAAAATTGAATTTCATCTTGTAGCAATTGCAAATAAATGTTACGTGAATTTGGTTTTCTATTGTTCAATTTTGTGAGAGAAATCGAAAACGTCTAGAAGACTCTAGGCGTATTAAGGCCTATGCTATACTCTATACACTGGAGAGTGTGCGGCTGGGTGGTACAATTCAGTTGCCTTTTCGCCATATAACCATAAATTGAGTAGAGCCATGCGGGCTGGCACCCATATGTGGTTAATATTCCAGCTGCTCGCACGAGGCAATTCGATCTTTTTTGCTACAAACCACCAAGGAGTGGAAATTGCTTCCAATGTACAATAACAACAACTTGCAACTTAAGTACAGGCTAAGTATTAGCAGAGCCAACAGCGACAACTTGATATGAAATAAAATGAAATGTATTTATTTCGCCACAAACTAACAAAAAACTAGAAATTTAAATACAATAACAGAAACAACATACAAAAACAAAAGGAAAATAAAAAAAACATATAAACATGGCGAAACTGGGACCTTCATCAGCTTAAAGCCACAGAGGAAGTCTGCAGCGCTGATTTTCGGTGAAGGAGGGGGCCTTCACGAAAATCACGCAAGGGGTTGCGTGATAAAACATGGTACAAGACTCCTCAATCATATTTTGCCCACGAGCCCACGTGGTTACCAGGATGTGGCAGCTGGGTGCTGCACTGTTACTAGGAGCCACTGGTGAGACTTCATGGAAACCAACGAATTTAATTAATTTCTCTCAACTCTAAGTAGAAGCCGGCTGACAAAAATATACACTGAAATACCACTACAATCCAAAGAACAATAATATTATAATATTCTAACTGGTATAAAAACAGAAATCCTTAATAACAACAATATTAGAAAATCTGATTAGCACAATTAAAACCAAAAAACTTAAAAATTAATGACAAAAACAAAGAACGAAATACGCGCATTCAATGACAGGAATACACGAAAAACACTAGCATATTAAAAACACAAATACGAACGCGCTAAAGTTGACTCAGGTGACCCTCAGTGCCTCTATGCCATTCCTTTAAATTAATGTAAGAATACCCAGACACACTCGTTAAACATACAACAACCCTCTCTTTGCATCTCAGTTTAAATAATAATGTAATATGATCGGTGGTCATGGGTGTGGTGGTAGAAAGGGTTACGGATTTTGGCGTTTTACTGTTTATTTGCACTTTGACGGCACACCGAACTGCGACGCACACGCACGTTCTCTAGCCTCGGTAGTCGACTGAATTAGCAAGCATCCCGTGCGCGCACGCATCCTCTTACCCCGTGCGTCCCATAACACCCTAATGAGCTTTAGGGCGTTTAACACATGCACGTATCGGGCGGCGTCTACATGCTATAGTAATATTTTCATGTATAAGATTTTACAATGATTGTAAAGGTGTATTTCAATCACTTAGAAAAGACAACGGCGCTCTAGTGTAAATTCAGTCGGAAAGTTCGTCGCAGTCTAAGGTGTTGCGGTCGCTCGATGTAATTACTGAAACTCTTCGGTACTATCATCGTAATACCACAGGGATGAACTCAAGAACTCAGGAGTTTATTAGGAGCCTGTACCTTTAAAGAAAACAACGAAAGAGCATAAAGTTGTTTTATTCTTGGTGTCGAATCTAAATTTTGAGCACGGATTCTGAAAGAGCATCAAATTTCGCGTAGGAGTGGAGGTGTTGCATTATTATTTTGGTCCGATGACATGGTGGGTTAATACGTTGAAAAGTTAGTAGAGGTTCTGATCATCTCGGCGTTAATGGGTTAAATATCTTTACTGTGTCATTATATATTAGATGAATACATTTTTTGGATGGATACATAGATGGGCAAAATGTAATCAGATTAATAAAAATGATTACGATTACATTTTGCGTTTTTTACCATCAATATTACTGCATTTTGCTCATCTATATTTTAAACATTACGGAATCCCAGATTGCATACGCATTTATGACTTCTTAATGTTTTAAATGGATTTAATCATGACTACAGAGCAAGAAAATTAAAATTACGACTACATTTTGTAATCGTTAATCATTAACCAGATTACATTTTGCCCATCTCTGGATGGATATGTTTTTGAACTAGACAAACTTTTCTCTAAATTGTTATTTGAAATGAAATTTACATCTGCTAAGGACCATAACTCGATTGTGATAGTTTTTTAAACTTTTTAAGATGAATATCCGATGAAAGTGTCAGTTATCCAAATACAATCCATTTCATTTAAAGTTTTTTTACTATTTCGATTTAAATGTCTAAATCGGGCATTCTAACAAACAAAGCTTTATATTGAAATATCTCGAAAGATAATAAATATCTCGATAGTTTCGCCCGCACATCGGGGTCGCTTAAATTGTTGCACTTTTGGTATTCTATCACATGTTTGCATGAATACCACTAGTCACCAATAAAACTGTATATAACTAAAACTAACTATTGTCGGTCTGTCTATCAAAATCGTGTTTTATCATAAACGCGTGAAAGTGTCGAGTCGAAATTATATCAAAAACTCAGTCCCTTACAGTTCTATTTGTTCCACAGCCTCTGTACGCGAATTCGATTCATAAACAAGCAAATTTAAAATTAATATTATATCATCAAGCTATATCAGTTTCAGGGTGAGCAGAGATACATTACTGGCTAAATTTACTCTGTGAATAGCCTGGTGGATAAGAGACCGGAATATTTACACGGCAACGCGAGTGTTCATGGATTTGAATTCCAGCAAGTACTTTTAGGTTTTTCCAGTTCAAATACGAATTTAGTCGCCACATGCTTTCTAGTGAAAGAAAACATCGAAATGAAATCCTCTAATAGAAATGTTATGCGTAAGCCCTGAGAACAGCGATCATTCTTAAATTGGTTCTGTAAAATTTGTTAATTTCGTTTCGGAAAGGTTTTATTTTGAAAGTGCTAAGTTCGATGAGTTAAGACAAAGTTCCGATCCGCTCCAGCATAGCTTTGTGTGTCTTTCGGCGTTTCTTCTCAAGGTATTCGCTTTCTAAACGCTAGTAGATCACTGTTAGGTTCTTTCCTCAGCTGCTTGCCGAAGTTGAGGCTTATCAAAGGGCGCCCTTGCGTTGCCCGTCAACCTGTAACTTGCTAGCTGAACACGTTAAATGCTTGCCCTTTCGCCCGGTGAAGTTGCACAGCAATTTTCCGGCCCATAGCATTTTGTCCTATCAATAATATCGAAAGACCCTTTTATCGTGTATTGTCAGTCTAATAATACCGCGAGAACTCTATTTGCCACTTACGACTAGTATTTTTTTTACAGGCTGACGCGCGTCCTCCAACACACCTGCTCAAAAGTGAAGATGAGTTCGACAATGGACCGCGTCCACCCAACAAACGCCTATTTACTCTTCTCTTAAAAGCTCTCAAGTCGTAAGAACGCCCAAACACAGTCGCTGGAAGCAAATTCCACTCCTTAGCTGCTCGCATGATGAATGTAGAAGCGAATCTCTACGTGCGAATATGAGGAACATCCACCACATACGGATGGCATCTGACACGGCATCTAGTGGTTTTATGGTGAAATGGGGCTGGCGGAATTAGAGAATGTAGCCCCTAAGAAAACTCCCCATTGTACAACCGTGGCAGGTGACTTTAAGTAATTTAATAAAATAAAAAAGCCCCTTTAAGCGGATCTTAGTTCATTCCTGACGTTTGAAAGTTTCGTCCCCAGTGACACCTCTGTCGAATACTGAGCAGTTTTTGCGGCTTCAGAGAGTATTTTAACTGTTTTATTTTTGAATTCGCCTTTTTCAATAACAGACTACTTTCTGTTTAAAGTTAAAGGTTCCACAAAGAACGGTAGCTTAGGGTTTTTAAAATTGTCACACTCAAGCAATTTTCAACCTTATTTTTCATCTGGTTTTGATTCTATTTTGTATTTTCTTATATAAAATTCTCTAAGCGAACAAATGGCATAGAAATACAAATATTTGATCACGGATAACGCTCATATAAAAACAAGCGGCTCTGGTGGTCTAGTAGACAAGAGTCTGGTATCCATGCAGGCCAACGTGAATCGAAAGGTTCGAATCCTAGCAAGCACATCTGGCTTTCCCACATTAAGTCAGGATTTAGGCGCCACTTGCATAATGATGAAGGAAATTAGAAGATATAAGTGCCCTGAGAACGGCGATCAGCTGCACTACTGGTCACGTTGAGCACGACATATAAGCGGCAAGTGGATACAGCCAGTAATATGAAATATATTGCTCACACTGAAATGGATATAGCGTAACATTATATTACGTTTGCGTATTCAGTATAATATATTTTTTTTTTACACTGGCTCGACATAGTGACTACAGAGTTCCTGATGGTAAGTACAGTGTAGTCCAAAAACGAAAGCGACTATCAAAGGATGAAAATCCATTGATAGTCTACATCGTCATGCCGGCACACATATACCACGACTGAAGGTCTCTAGGTATATGAGCTACTGGATATACATAAGCTAATCCCGATACGCGACAAGCCGAAACTGGTCACTATGACGGGCTTTACACCCATGCACTGTGGTCGCGATCCAGACGGGCACCGACGCCCTACCACCTCGTTGCTGCTCGTTTAGCACCACCCAGGAGTCACGTGTAGGGAAACTAGGGTAAAGCCTACGGACGCGAACAGCTTCAACTCCCAAAAATGCACAAATGTCTTTCACAATGCGTTGCTGACTCTCTAGATTAGGCTATCATTAGCACGACATAATTTCGCGTTAAAACATCGTGCAAGCCCTTTTAACCAGGTTTCACCAACGAGCTGACATGGTTACCAGGGCATGACCGATGCGTGCTGCACAGCAACTAGGAGCCACTGCTGATTCGATGTCCGCACCCACTGGAGTACTCTTGCGTTTCCATCCAAGCAATAAATTGCCATTCCGTGAAGCTATAAAGGTCTATCGCGGCCAAAAGAATTAGGTCCTGCAGAAAAAATGAAAGATTTCATTTACACATTGCGTTTGAGGGGCAGTACTGATGGCATTTTGAGCATTTTGGCTGAGAAAGTGGATGGGCCTTTTATTCAGTTTTGGGTGAAGAAGCTCATCCACTCGGGTATTTATGTAAGAAATTAATATTAAGTATAAAATTTTATCTATTTTTTAATTTTGGAAAAATCTGAAATAAAGTTATTATATTACAATTATTATTTTAAATAATTAAGCTAGGTAACACAAAATAATAAGAGAAAACTAACTCACTAATTATTATTCATATAAAGTAAAAATAAATGAAATTAAGAAGAAGAATTAAGTTAAAATTTGAATCTGCTTTCGGGCAATTCTGCTTAATCTACCTTCCTTTTCAAAAAAAGTGTATGTTCTATCTTTAAAAAATCGAAAAAAAATGAATTCTTTGTTAAAATGTTTGGGCTTATATTTTACAAGTTAAACATAGAGGCCAGGGGTCTACAACCCACACAAGCCAAGTGCGGCTCTTTGAATGTGAAGCTGCGGCTCTTTAGTTTCATATTTAGACATTAAACATTTAGAAATCTTTCTGAATCCACATGAATAAACATATTTTTCAAATCGAGAAAAAAATACATTATTATTGCAAGTACTATTTATTGTCAGCAAGAAACATTTTTGTGACTATAAAAACTTTAAAATTTTGTAATTTTAAACTGTTTTTGACTCGAATGCTTGCCGACTTCAGATATAAGCCAATAACAATGATAGGTTACTTAAAAAATATGGTTTCACATGTATTTAAAGTCTCCAGCTTTACCTGAACAAGTCTAAGCAGGTAATATGTCAGCCAATCCACCTGTCATGTACCAATTCCAGCCCAACCCCTTGTTAGCGATGGGACGGAACAATTTGTTGTACAGACAGCAAATGACGGCGGTCTGACAACATCAAACTTGGAACCTTTACGTCTGGTGTTATCGTATTAATTTGTTTATAAGGCAAATAATTATTACTGCCCCAGTGAATGTAGTGGTCTAGTGGAGTAAGTACCCGGTAACGCAAATGGTAGTAGGTCCAAATCCGGCACGCACATCTGAGTTTTTCCAAAACAAGTACCAATTTAGGCAACACATGCTCATCGGTGAAAGACTACGCCGTAATGGAAACCCAGACGGCATGTAATAGAAATGTCATGTATACTGGGGCTAAGAGAACGGCGATCAGCTGCGCTACTGGTCACGTTGGGCGCGACATATAAGCGCAAAGTGAATACAGTCACTAATGTAGTCTCTGCTTGCTCTTTAAGGGACATAGCGTGACGATGTATAATTTATTTATGCATAACTAGCTGTCCCGGCAGACCTTGTTCTAGCCTATTTCTCTAAAGCAAAGTTTTTTTTTTTAAGTTAATAGCTGTCCCGTCAGATTTCATTCTGCCAAAAGTTCTTGGCCTGTCGCAGTCTAATAGAAATAAAATTGCATTGAAAGGCTTAAGTCATACCTAAGGTAATGATATTTTTACTATAATGCCTTATGGGACATTTTTGGGTTATTTTTTGTTTGATTACTTGGCGTATCTATACTAATCTATACTAATATTATAAAGCTGAAGAGTTTGTTTGTTTGTTTGTTTGTTTGTTTGTTTGAACGCGCTAATCTCAGGAACTACTGGTTCGAATTGAAAAATTCTTTTTGAGTTAAATAGACCATTTATCGAGGAAGGCTTTAGGCTATATAACATCACGATGCAATTATTAAGAGCGAAGAAATAATGGAAAATGTGAAAAAAACGGGGAAAATTATTCATCCTTGATGGCTTCCATTGCGTGCGCTGCAAAAACGGTTCAATATACCAAAAATATATGTATGAAAGAATTATTCCTCTTGAAATGATCTAGAAAAATGTTCGCGACAGTATATGTCTATCTTTTAAGATTTAGTCACTAGAACCGTTTTTATGGTAAACAAATTTGGTCGAAATTAATGCATTATTTGTTAAGAGTTGTATCAACGTAATAATATTAATCTTTATCCAAATAAATGTGTTGTTGATTAAGAGTATTTAATTGTGAACAAAATTTTCTTGGACATCACTTAATTTCAATGAACATCTTAGAAGATATTACAAAACCTTTGCAAACCAAACCAACGTTACCAAACCAAAACAACGTTTGCCAGATCAGCTAGTAAATTATAATTTTCATTAATAACATGCAACCTCTAATCAACTTGAAGGCATACCTTTGTTTTGTTTTGATTGACATCATATGTTTGACAGCTGGGGACAGAGTGGCTAGTATAGGAAAACGAAATTGTTGTTTTTACTATATTCCTAGCATTTTTTCATATTTACTCAACTTTTAAACCTCGTGGACTTCAACGATTAATTTAAAACCAAAATTAGCCAAATCGGTTCAGCCATTCTCGAGTTTTAGCGAGACTAACGAACAGCAATTGATTTATATATATATATAGATATTTACAACATCTTTACATTTTAAAATAAAAAAATAAATATAAAGGAAATATAAAGAAATCAATTTTGTGGAATTTATAGGAAGAATTTTGGACATATAACCTTGCTTGCTTGCATGCTTGTCCAGTGCGGATTGGCGGGTCTACACTATGTAGAGAAGGTATGCAGAGAAGGTGCGTGCAGCAGTTTAGATGATGGCAATCTTCTTCAATTTGATATGCTGTAAATGAATCAGCTATTACGCTCTTATGACACTTGAGTATGATTAAGAAGGAACCACTTTTCTATCCTGCCAGTAAACACCACTGCAAAATATGATAGATGAAGTTTCAGGGCCCTCCAAGAAAATCAGCGCTGCAGACTTCCTCTGTGGCTTTAAGCTGATGGAGGTCCCATTTTCGCCATGTTAATATGTTTTTGTTTTTTCTTTTGTTTCTGTATGTTGTTGTCTTGTAACAGAAATGTTACTGCTTTTGAATTTCTAGTATTTTGTTAGTTTGTGGTGAAAATAAATATATTTCATTTCATTTTTCATTTCATTTCACTTCATTTAAAAAAGAAATAGAGATAGAGAGTGTAAATAAAGTCTAAAGAATCAATTCTATATTTTAGAGTGATCTCCGACAAATCCTTTAGGAGAAAGGCATAATCTAAATGAGTTCAGACTCATCAAATTCTATAGCGAGTGACGCGAAAGGGCATAAAGGGATATAATTCAAAGTTCAGGACACAGGGCTCCCGTCTCGCTTTGTCGTCAAACACAATGCTCTATCTAATTGCCGACATCTCACATTAACAATAATTAGGACAAACTTTCCTTGAACTTCTCTGTACGGGCAAAGTTATTTATAAACAGATATGTTATTCAAAAATCTATTCTATATAATAACTAGCTGACCCGGCACACGTTGTTCTGCCATATAAATTATTTCTAGTGAATATCTTCTGTATAATAATATATAAAATGTCCATTGTAAAATAGAATCTAATTTGATTAAATTTATGATTCACAATTTTGGTCATATTGGTTTCCACATAAAAGGTAGATAGATATGTATATACTGTCGCAGACTTTTATTTAGAACTATTCAAGACAAACATTCCTAAGGTAAAATGAAATGAAATGAAAAAGTATTTATTTCGCCATAAATCAACAAAAAAAAAACAAATTTAAATGCAGCAATACAAACAACACACAAAAACAAAAGAAAAAACAAAACATATAAACATGGCGAAAATGGGACCTTCATTATGGTACATCCTCTTTGTGTAACTCCAATGGCTTAGGCAGTGTATGCCAAGATAGTTCTCAGAGGCCAGATCTTTTCCCGACTTAATTGATATGTATCGTTATATTACGACCAAAATTACATTAAATCATTACAAATTGTAGCCTATATGTTTTTTCGATGTATAATCTATATTACTGTAAAAGTTTCATGCAAATCCGTCCAGTAGTTTTATCGTGAAAGAATAACAAACTTATTCACAAACTTTCGCATTTATAATATTAGTAGGATCATCACGATATATATTTTTCTGGGTGACCATTCGCGTTCAAGGACTTAATGTAAGTAAGAGTTGGAGAACTTCTTACCGAGCAGTAGACTTGAAGGAGTCTGCTACCTGGATAAGAGGGATCTGGTGTGCAGTGCCCGGCGAGCCGCCCAAGGAAGAAGTTTCGGAGAGGTAGCCTCAACAAAGCTTTTTGCTCCCCGGACGTCTGAATAAATTTGGTTTCCCAGGCCGGGTGGAGAAATTGGAAAGACACTCCGTGGTGTTTTAGTCAGTAACTTAAATTGTTTTATTGTTGATATAGTTGTGAATTTTTAGTTTGTGTATTAATGATCTCTTGTTTTTATCGCTGTACCACTAGTTTTTTTTTTGCATAGAATTTCACTTTTTATGGAAATTAACTTTGTAGTGCGTGTTGCGCTTTCATATAAATGGAGTGGCTGTAAAATAGTCATAAATAGCGATTAAAACACGAGACAGAAATCAAACGATGCACACAGTTCGGTAGTCAATTTAATATAGAAAGAATCATAGACAATATTATAAACAATGACACATACAATACCACAGACAATCAAAACTCAGTTATCTTCTATAATATAAAAATGAATCGCAAAATGTCTTGATAAGCGCGAAACTCGAGAACGGCTGAACCGATTTGGCTGATTTTTTTTTTGTGTTTCTTGAAGTCTGGGGAAAGTTATTACGGAGAGAAAAATTAAAAAAATTGTCTGTAAAAGTCTAAAAACAACACTTTTCTGTATTCTCATACAAAAGAATTGTTATAAGTCAATTTGAACTTTAACACCATACCATAAAGTTTAAATGTTAGTGGACGGGTTCCGGGAAGGCGAAACAATTGAATGACGTATAAATATTAATGTCAGTATTTGTCAATTTTTATACATATAACATTAAGGCCAGGTTCCTTCAAACAATTTTCAAAAAACAGCCGACAGGGCAATAGCTATTAACATTAAAAAAAGCAATGTGACTTTGTTTTAGAGAAATAGGGTAGAACAAGGTCTGCCGGGACAGCTAGTTAAAGATAAATACTAACAAATATGGTTCTGTATTTGCCAAGTGAGCTCTTAGTATTTTACTGATCTTGATAGTTTTTAAACAAAATGTTTTCATGTAAGTGATTTGTATCTTAATGAGAATAAAGTCTTTGGACTGAAGAGTCTGAGACATCAGGGTCGCTGCCCTGGTGTTCCGCTAAATATCAGTTGGCGGCTTTGGACTCGATTGATCGTAGAGCTCATAGACTTATTGGCGACGACTCTTTGTCAAAAATTAAAATGCAAAGCATCGAGCATCAACGTAGAGTTGCCTGCCTCGCGGTCTTTTACCAGTTGCACGGTGGAGAGTGTTCTCAGGAACTACACTCTTTGATTCCACCAGCCCCATTCCACCACAAAACCACAAGACATCGTGTCGGATACCATCCGTATGTGTTGGATGTTCCTTATACCCGCACGAGAAGATTGGCTTCTACATTCATCATGCGAACAGCTAAGGAGTGGAATATGCTACCAGCAGCCATATTTCCGCGATCTTATGACCTGGGAGTCTTTAAAAGAAGAGTGAATAGGCATTTGTTAGGCGGACGTGGTTCATCATCGGACTCATCTTCACCTTCCACCAGGTGTGATTGAGGTCAAGCGTTCGCCTATAAGCTATAAAAAAAAAAAAAACATCCCTCGGGTTGCCAAAAAAAAAAAGTACTTCTTAGTCCTATCCCGGGATATGAGTTACCGTGTAGATGTGACTTGGTGTTTCTTTAATGGAAAGGATAGGGTGGAACGAGGTTGAATAAAACAATTAAGTTTCAAATTTTTATGCTGTCGCACGCTCATTGCTGACAATATGCCGAGCCTAGGTACACAGTAACAAAGGTTTCTACGTAAAAATTATAGCGTATTAAAATAATATCTCGTCAGAGATTTTCCTTTTCGCAGATTGCTCGTTCTGACGCAGGAGGCAATATTTGTATAGGCCCATTTATATTAAGATTTATCACCTTTCTCTTTTATCTTTGTATTATTATACGTATGATGGAGTTAATTCTGAAGGTATTTCCATTGTAATTATTTTTTGTCATACTATTACTGTATATTATTTTATAGATATTTGTAATTTTAAACTGGCTTAACACAAAAAAAACTGTAAAACTCTTTGGCACATTTTGAATTTTGTTACCACTCTAACTTCTAAAAAGAAGGAAACGTGTACACATGACCACTCCTGTGCTTTTGTCATGAGTCATTGATTTATACATAAGTATAATATAATTATATATAAGTAAGCACAGAGGGGCCGATATCATTAATTAAAATAACGAAGTCTTTACAATCCACTTTATTCACCTTGATTTTCCCTTAACAATTTAGTTAATTATTGAATTCCGTTGTTAGCCCAATAACTATTGTAATTTAAAATTGTCATATACAATGAACACTGTATACAATTACTTTGCAACACGTGCTCTGGGCAATCGTTGCCGTTCAAACCATGTTTCTTTTTACACTAGCGCGACATAGTGACTACAGAGTATCTGATGGTAAGTGCAATGTAGTCCAAAAACGAAAGCGACTATCAAAGGA
The DNA here is from genome assembly GCA_036320925.1 of Automeris io. NCBI lineage: Eukaryota > Metazoa > Arthropoda > Insecta > Lepidoptera > Saturniidae > Automeris > Automeris io. The sequence goes on along the minus strand of JAUDJH010000018.1, from coordinate 11,644,920 downwards.
TGAAAATCCATTGATAGTCAACATCGTCATGTCGGCCCACATATACCACGACTGAAGGTCTCTAGGTATATGAGCTACTGGATATACGCAAGCTGATCCCGAAACGCGACAAGCCGAAACTGGTCACTATGACGGGCTTTACACCCGTGCACTGTGGTCGCGATCCAGACGGGCACCGACGCCCTACCACCTCGCTGCTGCTCGCTTAGCACCACCCAGGAGTCACGTGTAGGGAAACTAGGGTAAAGCCTACGGACGCGAGCAACTTCGACTCCCAAACTCCCATGTCCTAGAACAGTGACTCCCGGGGCGCTACCCACGATAATTGAGCATATGCATATTTTGAACTAGTAACCTTAGTACAAGGGCAAGCTAAGCTTGGGACTAAGTCGTTGTGTATAATTATCTATAAATATTAAACGTCTTGATATGAAATAAAATACAATTTTTAATTTAAAATAAGTACTTCAGAATTGAGCCCTGATCTCCATTCTCTTTGACGCGCCGTCTCTACGCCGAGTGTCGCGAGAATTGGAATAATTTATCTATGAGATTTCCCAGAGGCCCGCCAACAGACAAACGAAATAAAAGTGCTTCTCAGAGAAAGAAAAAGCTGATTCTTAAACGAAAACGATGACTTGACGTTCTCCATGAGGGTGGGCTGGTTACTCTAAAACTGCCGACTCGCAATTTAATATGACTTCATATTTTAAATTATCTTTTAGGGTTTCTTCTCAAGGTAATCGCTTCCGAAAAGCTAGTAGATCACCGTTAGATTTCTTTCATTGGCTGGCCGCGCAATTTGATATCTGTACCCACAGTGATGATCTTGCGTTGCCACCCAACTATACCTCGCTAGCTGAGCATCTCAAATGCTCACAATACCCGCTCGGTGAAGCTGTAAAGGCATTTAACGGTCTACTATATATCAACCGGCAAAATTGTCCTAAAAATAAACTACAAGTTTACATTTGTACGGTAAGTCAGGCCTCTAACAAAATGCACATTCGAAAAGAAAGAGAAATTAAATGAATAAACACAAACAAACAAAAACATAAATGAACATTTATTCAATACATAAAGACATCTTGGAGTTACCACTATTGAAATTTAAAAAAACTATTAAAACTAAATTGCTGGGAAAGGGATATTATTCCATTAATGACTGTTTGAATGATAAAAGTGCGTGATCTTAATATATGCAATCGTTCTCGGGGGGCATTCAATCCTTTATATATTATACCTGTTATTGTACCTCATTATGTTAAAAGGAGCAACTACCAGAGTTTCTTGCCTGCTCTTCTCGGTAGATTCTGCTTTCCGAACCGGTGGTAGAATCACTTTGTTTTTTTTTTGACGATTCAAAAGTGCTTGGAAGTAGGACTACTTGAATAAAGTTATATTTAATTTCATTTCATTTCACATTCAATTAAAATGTGATTGAATTTTATTGTTGTTACGTATTGCTTACCATCATGTGCGGTGTAGTCACTTTAAAAAAAGTCTAATGCAATGTCTTAATATCAGACACCAGCAATACTGCTCTTATAATTTACGCAGGGGAATCCCGTACTTTCCAACGGCATTTGTCTAGAATAGACACAGTAAAATATCCAGCAGCGCAACACAGAAAACTGCCGAAAACTTACGGCGTAAAAAAATGATCAATACAAGTTAATCCCTCAGGAGTAAATCAATAAAACTTTATTTCAGTTACTTGAAGCTTCAAAAAAGTCACGAAATTGATATCCGACCTAATTAGTTGCAAAGTGGCCCGTATCGAAGTAGCTTCGGTAAAAGTTTAGTCGAATACAAGGTTCGTTCGCACTCCACGATCCACCGTTGTTAACCATAGCTTTGTAAAAATTATTGCCAACAAAGTTTATACTCGTAAATGACGTAATAAATTTCACTCACTCTATTCTCACTAACCTACCATCGCTTCATCAGAATGGAGCATTTACTAGTGCCAAGTATATCTTTTTTTATTTCTAGACTTAGTACTGTTCTCTTATCGCAGCATGGGGCGCCCCCCCCCCCCCCCGGTAGAGTAATGACCTGTTGAAAGTGGTGGGAAAAATTGGATGTAAAGAAACGAAGACCGGGCTTAATGGCGCTTGCTAGAAGAGGCCGAGGTCCAGTGGTGACAGCAGCAGCAGTGGACATGATGATTCTTCTCTCACTTACGTTTGACCCTCAATACTCCTGTCTATGGGATAACCACTTGATAATAAGAGAGCAACAGTAGATTACGAACTCATATTAGGATCATCTCAACATATTGGGCAGGGGCCCAATAACAGGGTCAGTAAAGGGGTTGATGGCCCAATACGAGGGACAACTGATATTAACAGCTATGTAATGAAAAGTTAACTTCTTTAGTCATATGCAGACTTCCAACACAATTACCGTTGACTCTCCACTCTTGTTCCTTAGCAATCACCCGCGTTCATGGACTGCTCTAATACCTTCCATCGAGTGGATGTACTGCTTAAAATACGTCATAACATGAGGTCTTTGCGGTATCTATCACTCTCTCCACCATTGAAGATATCACGAGGAGCTTATTGAATGGACTCGTTAATTTAGGCGGCCATGCGGATTTTCGAATAACTTTAAAAAGGAGTATTACTCTGAACGCTCGCCATCTTCCGACGCCATCTTTCTCAATAGTTAGTTAATGTACTTGTGTAAAAACTTACATTACTAAGACCGTAATCCTTCGAGAAAAGGAAAAAGAAAGGAGAGGTAATAATTGAGGTGGTTGGCCGATTGACCGAACTGGGTCGTGACCACAGTAGACAAGTGTAAAGACCGTTATAGTGACTCGCTACGGCCTATCACGTTCCAGAATCAGTTTGTGTATATCCAGTAGCTCATATACCTAGAGACCTTCAGTCGCGGTATATGCGGGCCGACATGACTATGTAGACTATCAATGTGTTTTCACCCTTTGATAGTCGCTTTCGTTTTTGGACTACACTATATTTACTGTCAGGTGCGATGTTGTCATTTTGCCACACAGTATTTAAAAAAAAAATCGTCTCGCTATATTATTTTCGATATAAGCAGCTGGTTAGTTCATTAACCGCTGCATCCATAAATAACATAAAATAGTACAAACAAAATATCGTGTCGGGGCCTGTAAACTAACCAGGACAATACCAGGAACTGTGTCCGACGAGAGCGAACTTTGTTCAGAGACTAGTAGTTCGGAGGAAATTATAAGATGCCAGAGTTTGTGCCAGCAATTTTATTACCTCGACCTGTTATCGCGAGTAATTGGAGGGCTTCAGACTTGGGGCGCTTAGATCACGGCAATATTATGAAATAAAACAACTTGAGAGGAAGCGTGCAGTAAACAATAAAAGGGAAGGCGATACTTTCAGATATCTAAGACGAAAAAGATTAACTTATCAAATGTCAGTTTGTATGGAGTTTTTGGCTACTATACGGGTCCCATACTGTTAAAGGTCTAATATCTATACAATATGATACTAGTTTTTTTGTTCAATGTGTTTAAATAATAAATTGTGTGTGCCACTCGTCATTACGAATACGTTGTTTGATTTTACACACAATTTGACATTTAAAAATGTAACTTAAATAGAAAAATAAATCTTAAAAACTCAGAATTATGTGACGGAAGTAACACTGACACGCAAGACACAGGAGCTCCTTTTTTTGCTGACCCGGTGGAAATCCTCATTGTGAAGGCCGCTGTGAGGACGGCGGTGTCTCTTATAGATACAAATCATTTACATAAGAACATTTTGCTTAAAAACTATCAAGAACAGTGAAGTAGTATTTCCTCATGATGTTTTTCTCTCACCGGTGAGTATATGGTACTTAAATTCACATGTAATCTAGAGAAATCCAAAGGTACGTGCCGGAATTCGAATCTATGATTATTCACGATGCCGCACATGGAAACCGGTCCGTTATTCACTAAACCATTACAGCACACATGTTATTATTTTAGAAATAACACAATTACTTACTAATCTCTTCGGTCTGTCGCGTTTTGGAATCAGTTTGCATATATCCAGTTGTTCACATACCAAGAGACCTTCCGTCTTGGTATTGTGGGCCATGACAGTCTACGGATTTTCAATTCTTGACAGTTGTTTCCTTTCTTGTACTAAGCTAAGTATAGTTTCCATCCATTCCATCACGTGCAATGTAGTAATATTATAAAACCCATACAAAGCTTAAAAAAATACAATTTATTCCAATAAGTTTCAGAAACTGTCACAAACGGAACACATTCATGTCTTTGAAAGACGTTATAGAAATGTAACACGTTTAATTTAGTCGACTATTTGTGTGTATGACATACATAATGGAGTCGAGAAACTAATTTCGGAGTTCGCCAAACTAGCGCCGTACCGTCCGAGATAGTTATGAGACGTGTATGGCTGTACGCAGCTAAAACTGTTATTATAGCTATCAAACTGTCACATCGGTAAGATAAATTATGTAGTCGTATTAAAGTTCACATATGTTTTGGATACACTGGCACTGTAAAGTGATTACATCGCAGCTGATGGAAAGTGTAGTGAAGTCGAAGAACGGTCACTACCTTCAAGAGAGAACACTTCGTAGATAGTCATCATCCTTTTGTCGGCGCATATATATCAGAGATAGGCAAAATGTAATCTGATTAATGATGAACGATTACAAAATGTAGTCGTAATTTTAATTTTCTTGCTTTGTGATGATGATTAAATTCATTTAAAACATTAAGAAATTATAAATGTGTATACAATCTGGGATTTTGTAGTGTTTAAAACATAAATGAGCAAAATACAGTCATATTAATGGTAAAAAACATAAAATGTAATCGTTAATCATTTTCATTAATCTGATTACATTTTGCCCATCTATGATATATACCATGATGGAATGTTTTTAGTCCCTTAAATAATGATTTCCGGGACAAATATATATGCTAAGTCCAGCCCAGGGTCTCAAACTATCAGGTACGTCACTAATAAAGAATAGATTGTTTTTGTTTTTGATCATCTCTGGTGTGTCTATGATTAAGAACTATTATAAGACAAGCTTGTGCAATTGCTGGAGTATGAAGTACTTCAAGTGACCTGTCTTTTAATATAAAACGCCCAGTCAAGTCAGCTCCGTTATATGGTGTCAGAAGTTAAAAAATAAAAGGAACTGAAGAGGTAAAAACAATCTATTCTTTATTAGAGACGTACCTGATAAAAATTAACTCAATAACAAATGCTTATACGACGACACTGCACGAGATAAAAAGTCGGTATATAGCATAAATACGATTACAACTCTATATAACATCTTTTTATGACTAACATTTCCGTTTAATTGAAAGATGCAAAAAAAATTGTGTAATTAAGTTATGAACTACTTTTTTTACAAATGTTTGATCGACAATGGCTTTTAAATTTTTAATTATAATAGTATTTTCAAAATTCTAACATTTTTCAACTGTGTGTGATTTATAATAATCTTGAATATCTATTTTGACCGAGTTAATATATTATATTTTGTTTGTAAAGAACTATTAACAAAATTAATTGTATCGTTAATACTTTTAATAAAAAAGGGTAATTAATATTTATTACTTCAATACATAGCTTCTCTCTTATACGAAATTTGTACTATATTTTATAAAAGCAAATTTAAAGTATATTTTTATAGAAAATTCAAAAATACTTATGTAAAACTCACCAAGTATAAGTTTAAGTTTTAGTGTACGCACACGCAGCAAGTTAGCACGAGCAGTTAGTCTCGTAAGCAAACTATATCGGATATCTGAGAACAGCTTTCGAAAAGGTTATAATAACTCAATAACGGTTACGTAACCGTTTGTTGTAGAATGCGCTCATCCCTACTCAGAAGTATTAGCACGAAATAATTTATCATTAAAACTTTTATACGTAAACTATGATTCACTAGAACTGGTACATTTTTATCAATTATTGTCCAACCTGACATTACCTAAGCAAATTGGGAATTATATATTTTCTTCTTTTTTTTTATACTGGCTCGACATAGTAACTACAGAGCACCTGATGGTAAGTGCAATGTAGTCCAAAAACGAAAGCGACTATCAAAGGATGAAAATCCATTGATAGTCAACATCGTCATGTCGGCCCACATATACCACGACTGAAGGTCTCTAGGTATATGAGTTACTGGATATACACAAGCTGATCCCGAAACGCGACAAGCCGAAACTGGTCACTATGGCGGGCTTTACACCCGTGCACTGTGGTCGCGATCCAGACGGGCACCGACGCCCTACCACCTCGCTGCTGCTCGTTTAGCACCACCCAGGAGTCACGTGTAGGGAAACTAGGGTAAAGCCTACGGACGCGAGCAGCTTCGACTCCCAAAAAGAAAATACAAAGAATTCAAAGAATTTGGATTATATTTCAAAGAGTATTTGTAGCTCTTGTGGTTTAGTGGATAAGAAACCGGTATCCATTCACGGCACGCGAGTGTACGTAGGTTGGTATTCCAACAAGTACCCCTTGTTTGTCCAGATTAAATTCAAATTTGGACATCAATCACATGATCACCGGTGAAGGAAAATGTCGTGAGAAATCCCGCATGGCATCTAATTGAATGTCATGTGTACTGGTGCTCTGAGAACTGCGCTACTGGTCACATTGAGCACGAAATATAAGTGTAAAGTTGATACAATCATTAATGTATCCCTGTTCCCTCCGAAAGAGGTATAGCGTGATGATATGTTATTATTATTAAGTATTATAACTATTTTTATCTTGGTAGATACACTAAATATTTAATGTAAATACAAAGAAACAAAATAATTAGTTTAGAATTTAATATTTCAGTTAATCTCGACAAAACTTCAATAATTTTAACAAAATCTTTTGAAATACAAAAGATAATTATGAAATATCCGTCTCTCGAGATATATTAATCATGGAACAAATATTTTTGTAGAGATAATGTATTAAGGTATTTTATTAAAGTAATATTTGAAATTAAATAGATATTTTCTCTAATAATGTTATATTTATACCTAAATCAATTTAATAGCTTCGAAAAATATTTTACAAAACATATTTTGAAATCGGTAATGTAAAAATTTAGGAGACATAAGGAAACCACACATATGCGTCAATAGAGAAGCCAAGTATATTGTCTTTGTGAGTGCCTTTGGTCTGTGCTTAGGCCGGGATAAGTTTTGCACTTAAGCCATTGCAAAGCACCCTCGTAGGCGGGATCATTTTATAATAAAGCTTTGAGACAATCGAGTTGATGTATGCACAAGGAACTTAACAATAGACAGCAGTAATCAGGACACTTTAAAAATCACTAATTATGTATGTAGCACTGTTTTTTTAAACTGGCTGGACAAAGTGACTTCAGGCCACCTAATGGTAAGTACAGTTTTGGGAGTCGAAGCTGCTCGCGTCCGTAGGCTTTACCCTAGTTTCCCTACACTTCACTCCTGGGTGGTGCAAAACGAGTAGCAGCGAGGCGGTAGGGCGTCGGTGTCCGTCTGGATCGCGACCACAGTACATGGGTGCAAAGCCCGTCATAGTGACCAGTTTAGGCTTGTCACGTTTCGGGATCAGCTTGTATATATCCTAGCTCATATACCTAGAGACCTTCAGTCGTGGTATATGTGGGCCGACATGACGATGTAGACTATCAATGGATTTTCATCCTTTGATATTCGCTTTCGTTTTTGGACTACACTGTACTTACCATCAGGTACTCTGTAGTCACTATGTCGAGCCAGTGTAAAAAAAAAACAGTGTAATCCAAAAACGAAAGCGACTATCAAAGGACGAAAATCAATTGAAAGTTTCCGTCGTTATGTCGGCCCACATATACCACGACTGAAGGTCTCTAAGTATGTGAACTGCCCCGGAAACGCAACAGGCCATAGTGAGTCACCACGACGACCTTTACACTCGTGTATTGTGGTCATGATCCAGTTTGGGCAATTACCCTACCATCATAATATTAGGTCCTTACATATGAAATTGGCGTTTTTCGTACTGGCCACTTTAATCACAAATTTCTCCTCTTTGGTAAGGAATTCCAAAAATTCAAATTTGTACAGCTATAGACTCATGTATTTGTGCTTCGATGATCGTCATTCATTTGTTTTTTTCTTCTGTTTTTTTCTGTTTGCGTCACTCATTTTACAAAATGGAAAACTTAAAATATCGCATTATTTACGAGTACGAGTTCCGCCGTGGCACTAGTGCTGCGGAAACAACTCGAAGGGTGAATGATGTGTATGGCGGTCGTGTTGCAAAAGAAAACACACTTCGTTTTTGGTTCCAACGTTTTCGTTCTGGAAATTTCGACCTGCAGAACAAGCCCCGTGCACGGCCTGAGACTCAAGTTGATAATGAAGAGTTGAAGGCTATTGTGGAAGCGGATCCATCGCAAACCACGTCCGAGTTAGCTGCAGGCTGCGATGTTAGTGATAAAACTGTTTTAATTCACTTGAAGCAAATTGGGAAGATCAAAAAGCTTGAAAGGTGGGTACCTCACGAATTGACTGAAGCAAACCGGCAAACGCGCGTCGACTGCTGCGTTACATTACTAAACCGGCACAATAATGAAGGTATTTTAAACCGAACCATTACCTGTGATGAAAAATGGGTTCTTTACGATAATCGGAAGCGCTCAGCGCAATGGTTGGATCCTGGCCAGCTAGCCAAATCCTGCCCCAAGCGAAAATTAACCCCAAAAAAGTTACTTGTAAGCGTTTGGTGGACTAGTGCCGGTATTGTTCATTACAGTTTTCTCAAATCTGGCCAGACTATTACGGCTGATGTCTATTGTCAGCAATTGCAAACCTTGATGGAAAAGCTAGCGGCTAAACAACCTAGGCTGGTCAATCGCTCCACGCCACTGCTGCTTCACGACAACGCTAGACCACACACTGCGCAACAGACGGCTACTAAATTAGAAGAGCTTCAATTGGAAAGTCTAAGACATCCTCCGTACTCCCCGGACCTTGCTCCAACAGATTACCATTTTTTTCGAAATTTGGATAACTTCTTGCAAGGGAAAAAATTCAACTCCGATGGGGCAGTCCAAATCGCCTTCAAAGATTTTATTGATTCCCGTCCGACTGATTTTTTTAGTAAAGGGATCAATGAACTACATATGAGAAGGCATAGAAAATAATGGTTCATACTTTGATTAATTAAATATATTAAATTAAAAAATATTCGACTTTTTGTTCCTCCCATACAAAACGCCAATTTCATATGTAAGGACCTAATATATAGTGTTATATGATGTAGAGTATGGTGTTACACTAATTTCATAATTATATTACTGCCTGTGACGCGAGCGATGTGGAGCTAGAATTTTTGAACGCAAACAGTAATAATGAAAAACGGTATACACCAGATGGCGCTAGCAATTGGATGCATTCACACTTTTATTGTTTTATTGACTCTGGGGTTGCGTCTTTTGGCGCGACTTGTCTGAACAAGCTAGACGTCGAAATGGTTAATAAAATCTTACCACAATTACTATGTGATGAGGAGTCAGGTCTGTTCTGGTCAAAGATACCATATGCTTATGTTAAATACTCTTATATAAGGGTACAATGGGGTTGACATATAAACCACGTAAAGCTATCTAAAAAGTATATTTTCTTAAATAAACTTCTTTGTAAGTACAGGGTTACTGGTAACTAACCCAAAACCTCTTAAAGCTGACCTTGGGACATCAAGAGTAACAACTTTTGTTTTATGACTTTTGCCAAAACTTAACACATCCTAAGTTATATATTTTTTTAGTTTAAGTGGGGATGTCTATCAATCGCTAGCTCTATGTTTTAAGTTCAGTCAGCTGACGCTACGAAATCGTCTGCCCCAGTTACATCGCGCCGCCTTTCATAGTGTTAAGAAGATCAGAACTGCAAATTTAATTTATTTATTTTTTGTATGGGAAAAAAATTTATTGAATTAGAAAAAGTCGTAAAACAAAAGCTGTCAATCTTGATGTACCAAAGCCAGCCTTAAAAGGTTTTGCGTTAGTTACCAGTAACCCTGTATATGTATTTTACAGTCTATTTACTTCATTAATGTCTTTTTTGTGTTTGAAGTAGCCTGGTGGATAAGGGACTGGTATCCATGCGCAGTGACGCGAAAAGTTGTGGATTCGAATACCAAATCCCCAGTACGTACATCTATGTTTACCCAAATTACGTACGAATTTAAGCCCTACAAACTCACCGGTGAATAAAAACATATTTTAGAAACTCGCATGGCATGTAATTAAAATGTCATGTGTACTAGTGCTCTGAGAACGGCGATTAGCTGCGCTACTGGTCAGATTGAGCACGTCATATAAGGGCAAAGTGGATACAGCCACTAATGTATCTCTACTCAACCCGGAAGGGATAGTTTTAAATTGGACAACTTGCATTAAAACTATTTAAATCCCATCGAATGTAATTCAGTACTTTTTACGAGATATCTGAATAAACATTAACGACTTTATAATACTGGAAATTCGTAACGGTTTTAAAATTATGCAAAATAATTTCTAACACGTTGCGAAAGGGGAAAATTGTAACATTAATTCCCATAATTTCAGTAGAATGTTGCGGTCAGTGGCTGACATGTTATATGTTGGTGTTTTGTGGCGGAAAGCCGGCCGGGACAATGCTCTGGGGCCGTGCACACGGGCGATTTGTCGCAAAACCTATTTATTTTAAATAGAAGATTTTTTTGTTCCACTAATTGTATTTAATATTTATTTATAAGAACACTTACGTAGTCTTCATTACACATACATAATTATATAAAATATGAATGAGATACATTACAAACTACTATATTTAAAAAATGTTATCTACTTGGCACAGAAGGAAAGAAAAATAAAAATACGAGCATCACACGGACAGGAACAGTAAACAAAAAGAGAATCAGAAACCTAATTTTCAAAAAATAAAATAAAGCAATAACCTATTCCACAATTTTCTGGAATAGTATACGTTTTTTGAGATCCAAAATATTATAATAAAATATATCGAGATCAGTAAATCTTGGCATAGAATTATACAGTCTTGTCATTTTGCGTAAGGGTGCATTGTGGCCTAAATTTGTTTAATAATTTGGAATAAGACACGATTTACAATTAAAATATTTCGGCACCGATATTCCACTCAAAAAATAATAACATACCTTTTTGATCTTCGGATTATTAAACTAGAAAAATCTTCCTAATAATAATATATCTTCATTAGTGATTGTATCCACTTAGGAGGAGCACAAAGCACAATCCCAGGGGGATCTACCTTCCCTCACATTGCAAGTAATGTAAGCAATGTAAATGTACAAAACAAGTTGTATTTACGCAAAAAAACGTCTTAGTACTCTGTTGATTTCTCAAGGATCGTTAGAGCCCCACCCTGAAGAGAAATGTATATGTAGCTACAGATAAAAAATCGTAGAAGCGACCGCGTCGGTCGCAAGTGTGCAAAGGGCCTAATAGTTTGCGAATTTCTGGAATATCAAAATTAGTGACGAGCCAGTGCTCGGCAGCGCAGACTCGAGTGAGAAATGAGGAAGTGCTGAAATTAGTTGCGCCAAAGGATTGCCATTCAAAAGTTGCGCAACTTTATACGCGACGGACGTTCCAATCCGTTATAAATACAAACTAATTCATAAAATTTATAGCAGACTATAGGGCCATAGAGGTTTATCCCATGAAAATCACAGTGACAGAAATTAAAGTATATTATAGCATGTAGACGCCGCCCGACACGTGTTTGTGTTAAACGCCCTAAGGGTTGTTAGGGTGTTACGGGACGCACGGGGTAAGAGGAGCACGCGCGCAAGTGGTGCTCTTGTAAAAAGCCGTCGACTACCAAGACCCAAGGCTAGAGTATGTGCGTGTGCGTCGCAGTTCGTTGTGCCTTAAAGTGCAAATAAACAGTAAAACGCCAAAATCCGTGTCTTTCTACCAACACACCCACGACCACCGGTCATAGTATATATTTTTGTAACTTTATTCAACAAATAGAATGACAACCCGCGTGATATGAAGCAGTTAGTATTGCCCAGTGGTGTGCTTCCCGTAGAAGCATGAAAAAAGTATTATCTTGAGCATTCGAAAAATATATATATAGCGATAACAGCGAGCTTTTATATGATGAACAGGTTAGTATGTCGTGAGTTATGGATGTATATGTGTATTTAAGTATATATCGAGAGGTTGAAGGCTATTTGGTTTAAGCGACATTTTTTAGTGATATAGTAATATATATATTTGAATTGGAATCGGTAAAAAAACGCTGCTATATATATATATATATATATATATCTTTCTCTAATACCCATATGACAACCGCCGGCTTACTTTGGGGCTCGGTCAATGAGTATAATTGACCACAATATATAACCTAATTAAAAAAACCCTAATTTGGATTCTGAAACTTTAAATCTAGTAATTATCAGATTTCAAGACAATCTACACAGTACACCAGTGTAGAGACCGTCATACTGACTCGCTTAGTCCTGTCGCGTTTCGGGATCAGCTTGTGTATATCCAGTAACTCTTATACCTAAATGCCTTCAGTCGTGGTATATGTGGGCCGACATGACGACGGAAAGTCAAGCCTATGATACTCAGATGCACTGTAGTCACTTTGTCGAGCCAGTGGAAAAAAACTATATATATAATATGTTATGCACATAATATTTTATGTTATTTACCAAATTAATATTTTTCTTTATTCTAGTCACTCCTTAAGTCATCTCCTACTGGGATTTTTCGTGTAACATAATCTAAGTTACAGGATAAAGCTATTTATTTATATAGCCTGTTACGGGCATTGCCTTTCAACGCAACGTATGAAATTCACATCTATAAATAAGTTCAATTTACTGCTGTTATTCGAAACGCCACTATACTCGCCTGTCCAGACTCAATTTCTAAGAATATCCGGACGAGAAGATTTTCCCCAGCGCTGGGCAAATGTAGAAATATTCTCCATAGAATTCTACTGGAGCGTGCACCGTGCACATCTTCGATATTTCGTTTTATTGACAAGTGCTTGGGTTTGTCTCGTTTAGACTGTTTCTTATTTTATAATCCTATTTATCGACCTATATTTTGTCCAAGTAAAATTAAATGGACAATAAACGTAACAAAATGGTATCGCAGATAAAAAAAGAAAAGAATAAGACAATTCAAGAGATGTAAAGATGTTCCAAAAAAGATGGCAGAAATAACATAACTAAAGTAGGCCAAAGATAGAGGGAATTGAAAATCTTATCAAAGGCTTTTGTAGGAAGACAAGGAGAATAGGAAAACTATAGTATACTATTACAAACATATTATACTAGCTTGTATCACCAAAATAAATCTAGTTTAAACTTACATAAAACGTTATTTAGCTTTAAACTGTACTTACTGGCTTTCACGGAAATATAATATTTTCCAGTTTTTAAGAATTATTAAATCGAAATCATCGTTGAGGTCGAAGTAAGCCTTTTCAATTAAATGGTGTTTTATACAAGCTTAACTAGATTTAATTTCTTGGTTTCAGGCGCCTTTAGTTTTTTAAGTGTTAGTTATAGTTAATGCCTGTGGTGGTCTAGTAGATAAGGGACAGGTTTCCAGGCGCGGCTACACGACTAGTCGTAGATTCGAATCCCGGTAAGCACTTCTGGGTTTTTCCGGATTACGTACGGATTAAGGCATCACATGCTTACCGGTAAAGGAAAACATCGAGAGGAAACCCGCATGGCATCTGATAGAAATGTCATGTATACTAGTGCCGTGAGAACGGCGATCAGTTGCGTTACTGGTCACATTTGGCACAACATACAAGCGCAACGTGAATACAGCTACTAATATATCTCTGCTCACCCCGTAAAGGATATAACGCGGTGTTATATTATTTATTATTATTTTAGATTTTTTTTTTACTATTTAACAAATACTTTGATTTAATTTGTTTGTAATTAAATTTAATATGAACTTTACGAAACGAAAAATAGTCAAAAGAAGTTTTAGCCCATCCGGCCGTCACTGCAGGGTTTGCACAAATTGGTCCGCACTCCAGTTGCCCAAATTGATATTCAGCGATTTAGCGCTCTCCAGGTAACGAACGGAACCGCGTGTTGGCCCAACGGACCTCTCAGATCTCTCCTGCGATCCGGTACAGTCGTGTGCAGAAGACATTTTTGGAATTTCGTTTGCTTTTTAACGCTTCTGCCATAGTACAGTTAGGAACAGAAGATATTTAGTATTTCTGTTTACTATTAAATTTATCGTCTATCATACAATCACAAGCAAAAGTTATTTTTGGAATTTACTTACATTTGTAGCACATTAATAGGCAAGATTGTTCGAGTCATTATCTACTATGATTTGAAACATTTATAGTACAATCACGTGTAGAAGATATTTCGTTTACTTTTAGGCGCTTCTGCCAATTTACAGTCACAAATAGAAGATATTTAGTATTTCCATTAGCTGTTAAGCTTTTCGTTTATCGTACGATTGCAAACAAAAGTTATTTTTTAATTTAACTTGAATTGAAGTACACAAATAGGCAAGTATGTTATTGTAGTTATCTACTAATGTGATTTGAAGCGTTTACAGTACAATCACGTGTACAAGATATTTCGTTTGCATTTATGAGCTTCTGCCATGGTACAGTTACTAACAGAAATTATTCAGTATTTCTGTTAGCTAATTAAGCTCTCCGTTTATCATACACTTGCGAGCAAAAGTTATTTTTGGAATTTATTATGATTTGAAGCATAAGTATATGCAAGTCTGATGTAGCATATACTGAAATCATCCCTATTGTAATTGTTACCAATGCCTTGATTCCGGTTAGTTTCAAAAACTAGCTTAAGAGGTTAGGTTTCACTGCGAAAAAGATGGTGACAAGTATGCAGGAAGCAGTCGTTTTTGATACTGTGTGAATAGTGCATGGATTTATCTTTGAGGCCTTAATCTCTGGCCGCTTGTTCTTACGCTGGAGGCGTACCATCCCTTGCTTAGTGCTAGAGTTAGGCGGGTAGTTGAGGGGCTTGTTAAATTAATATATCGTCACGCTATATCTCTTACGGGATGAGCAGTAAACTTACTGTATACAGCCACTTGAAACTTTATTAGTCTAAGCCAGGGGTCGGCAACGTTTTGAATGTAAAGAGTGAAATCGTATAAATAAATGTAAAATTAATGGCGGGCGCCAACTATTTTTTGACCTTTTTTCTGGTCATCCGATGGAAACCATTCCTATACACAAATGAGTCGAATAATAATTCAGTTTTTCGGGAAAAATGAAGTGTTGCCACCTATATATTTGATTTTACTCCAGAGAAAAGAGAAAGAGAAATCCATAAAATATTTAAAATCGCCCTAAGCTATACTTTGAAGTAGTGGATTCGCCCAAAAAAGGGCGAAATCCCTAAAAGTGGAAACACTGACGCAAGCACATCGCAATTGACAAGTTTGTTTTGTTGCGCCGTCAGTTCAACGCACAAGCGCGACATTGTTCACGTTCAGGAGATACAAGGAATTTAAAAAAATATTTTTTGAATGTCTTGTCAAAATTAAAAATAGTTTGTGGGCGCACAGAAATTTAAAGGCGGGCGCAACATTGCCGACCTCTGGTTTAAACTATAGTTACTTTGCTGTTGCAAGCTTTCCTTAAAATACTACAGAGTATTTTTTTACTCTAATGTGACAAAGTAACTACAGTCTACCTACAGTGTAGTCCTAAAATGATAGCGACTATCACCGGACGAAAATCTAGATAGTCTCCGTCGTCATAGCGGTTCATACATATCACCACTGAAATCTCCAGATATATAAATTAATGGACGTACACAAGCTGATCCCTAAACGCGACAGACCAAAGCGAGTCACTATGACGGTCTTTACACTGGTGTACTGTGGTCATAGTTCGAGCAATTGCTCTACCACCTCAAATGAATGCAAATTGCAACTTATGCAAGAAGAGTTGAGAATTCTAAAGTGATAGTAGAACGCTCGACGAGGTAAAGTGAGGATGGTTGGTTTAGTCATTACGTGAACTGTTTGTTTAGTTATTTCGAGCATCTGCCAAACCGCTATGCTGCTTTTCACTTCGCCCTAATGAATTCATTACGAGGTGAGCTTTGTTCAACCAAAAACTTGAGTTATCTGAGATGTTTTTCAGGTTTTTGTTAATTAATTATTTAAAAGCTACCCTGATTCCGAAGCTTAAAAACCCGGCTTTGAATACCAGTAACGATATATAAAAGTTAACGCTTCATTTACAAAAACAAATATGTTAAAAAATATTAATATCAAAAAATTTGGCAACGCAAATGTGCGTTGGTTCGAATCCCGGCATGTACCTCTGGGTTTTTTCAGATTACGTACGGATTCAGGTACTATATACTCACCGATGAAGGAAAATATCGTGGGGAAACCCACATGGTATTTAATAGAAATGTGATGCGTAAGTGCCCGGAGAAATGCGATCAGCTACGCTACTGGTCACATTGAGCTCGACCAGAGATGGGCAAAATGTAATCAGATTAATGATTAACGATTACGATTACATTTTGTAATGATTAATCATGATTATCGAAATTTATCAAAAAAAGTAATCATTTTTCGGTGATTAAGGATTATTAATCTTTAATCGGATTACAATTAATCATGATTACTTTTATGATTACTTTTCTGTTTGATACGTAAAATGTGCTGCCGACAGCAGAGCGGCGTTCGCCTATATTTATTGGAACGAAGTTTCTCATCGCGCGTTGCGAAAGGGGTGGGGGTGGTGGAGTCCAGCGGAGAGTCACCCCCCTCTCTCCGCTGGTAGTCACCCCCCCCACTTTCCGCTGGACTCCACCACAGCCACTCTCCACTGGACGCCACTCCCCCACTCTCCGCTGGACACCAAACCCCACTCTCCGCTAGACGCCACCCCCCCCCCCTCCGCCGGACGGCAGTGCCCCATTTTCTGCTGTATACAACTTCACAAACCCTTATAATGAATTGCTCAACGAGACGGATATTCGTGGTCAGCTAATTCGAAATAAGATAACTTGAAAAATTAAATAAACGAGAATTTAAATTGGTCTCTCTCTCAGCCAGAACTCAAAAGTAATCATTAAAATAATCATGATTAATTAATGATGATGATGATTACTCATGTAATCTTGATTAAAAGTAATCAGATTATAAGTAATCATGATTGCTTTCATCATGATTACTTGTAATCTGATTATTAATCTGATTAAAAGTAATCATGATTACGCCCATCTATGAGCTCGACATATAAGCACAAAGTGGATACAATCACTGATGTATCTCTGCTAACCCCCAAAAGGGATATAGCGCCACGATATATTATATTATTATTAATAATGTCATAATATAAGACATGACATAAGATCTTTTTTCGATTCGCCTCCTCCTTTTTGCTGCGAACCGCGAAGGAGTGGAATTCACTTTCTGCGTCGGTGTTTCCGGCATCTTATGGCATGGGAATCTTCAAACGTCGAGTGAATCGGTATTTGCTGGGCGAGCGCGCTCCATCGTCGGCCTCATCATCACTTTCCAGCAGGTGAGATTGAGGTCAAGCGCAAGCCTATCAGTAATAAAAAAAAAAGTTTTTCTGGCAATTGTAATGAAATATGTCGTATGACACGCGTGTGCTATATCACGCCTGTATCGTGTGCAATAATTAAAAATCTCAAACAATGCAAGTAAAATGATATAAAAGTGTATGACAAACAGTTTAACAGTTTTACTCGATTTTAAAGTAGTTTTCCGCCATTGATACGACTCGGTTAGAAACTTAGACATTCGTTCTCGAATCTAGACGGCTAGCTCCCCAAACTTAGTTATTGGTTTTCAAACAGTAAGCATATTTGTATTAAGTGCTTATTTTACAGGTCTATGTAGTTAGACCACAATCCTGTTCATTTAGAAACATTTTTAGGGTTGCGTATATCAAAGGGAAAAGTGCAACCCTTATAAGGCAACTTTGTTGTTAATCAGTCAAGGCCCTTATTCTCAAGAACGCATGGAGGTGTTAAGTTGTAATTAATAATAAATAGTCAGTTCTACAGTCCATAATGGCTCTGAAAACTAAAATGGTACTTCCAAATCAACGCAATTAAAGGCGGCTATTATAACTCGTTTCAGTCTCTCCCACTTCAGGATCAGTTTATATATGTTTAGTTCTTCAAATACCTAGAAACTTCCCTTGATTCTACCTTAAGGGGGAGAAATAAAGGTTAAAATTTGTTTTAAAATTCATTAAATCTGAAATAAGCCGTATTAAAGTTGGTATTTTTGGTTAGTTATAAAAAAAACTGTTTCGACATTTTTGGACAATCAATGTCTAAGAACGCGAATTAACTCTACCCGGGCAACACCTAGTCAACACAGCTAGTGTTATAAAATAGTGAAATGTATTTTCCACAAACATTAAAAAATGTAATAAAATTTCAAAATATACTCGTTAAAACAAGAAGCGTTGTCACTGTACGAGGTAGACAAAGTTTATCCACAATAGAAAATGTGCCTCAAGCTACCTCGCATGACAGCTAGAGATACCACACGGGGCTTTGAGTTTGTTAGGACTCTTTGAAGTCACTCTTTTGATATTATAAACATTTTGTATGTTTGACACTTTTAGTGCTGTTTATAGTCCTAAGTGGCTGTAATAGTCTCGAGTAGAGTTGAGATTTTAAAACGAAAGTTTTCTCCACATATACCAGATTCATCTAGTATTTTGTGTGTCCATTAATCGTTCGTATTGAATTGAGAACTCGCGATAAACGCCCCTTTCATGATATCGACTGGTGAAAGGCTATTTGGTTTAAGCGACATTTTTTGGTGATATAATAATATATATATATATTTGGAATTGGCAAAAAATGCTTCCGAAAATATACAGGGTGTTTTTTTTTAACTCCCTAATACTGAAAATATAGATTCGGAACAAGCTTCTGAACACAGTAGGACTGAAATTTTTGAAAAAAAAAAAAATTGACTGATGATTATTTTTAATTTTTCGCATGTATTACCACTATACACCATAAATAAAACCTACATAGTCTAAAATCTAAGTTATTTAATAAAATTAGTCAAACAATACGAAAAACAGCAATGTAACGAAAATAAAACAGCTGACGGGTGACCTAATTTTACTCAATATCCGTGAACCTCGCTAACGTGCGCTCGAGTTCAAGGCGATGTTAACGAGCCTGTACACGACACCGTGCAAACGTATTAACATTACATCATTCCCGTTTGTAATAGTTTTGGTGACTGTAGCATTGGTGTTTTATGTTCGTGTAGTTTCCGATTTATCGGTGTAGGTTTTAACAATTCACTTGAATTTTCGCCTGAGATAGACGCGTCAAAAAGAACAAATTAATATTTTGATTGAGAAATCCCATTCCATAGGATGGTTGCTATTTAAATGACCATAAGATAATTAATTTGTAATGATAACCATTTTGACTATCTGACTACATTTGACGTAATTTTCGACGAGAAAGAAAGAGGAAACAATAACATCGGAAGATTAAAACGTTTTCACTGCGTTTAAAAAGCCGTGGATGAAAAGATTCTGGACATTATTTGAACACATAGTTAATCCGATCCAAATCGAAGAATAAGACGTTGTGATGCTGGCAACCACTCCGGCATATCAGTCTTAGCGACCCGTTGGTTCACGATAGGCTGTGACGTCCGAGAAGTCTATGCAACGTGGTGACGCGCTTTGTCGTAAAACCTAGTAAGCTAAGGCCTCTCCAGATTGTGCTTGCAAGGACGCGGCACGGCGAGGCTGTGAAGTATTGATTAAATTGCTACATTACATGAAATTACCATGATAACTTTCAAGCTTAATATTTTATTCAAATAAATTTTAGCTGACATTTTATTCATTCCTTTATTTATTACAGATAAGCTTGCGCTTGACTTTAATTTCACCTGATGCAAAGTGATGATGAGGTTGATGATGGAACGCGTTCACCTAACAAATACCGATTCACTCGTCGTTTGAAGATTCCCATGTTATCAGAAGATAGAAAAATAGATACAGGAAGCGAATACTACTCCTTGGTAAATCGTAACAATAAAAAAGGGGTTATTACCTTCGTGCGAATGGGAGCGCATGACGTCTTGTCAATTTATAGTATGATAAGGAGGAGTGAATTAAATTCAGCCGCACAATCTCCAGATTATTTCCTCAACTTCAACCCCATAATACTTGGTTTCGATGAGAGCTAGGTTTCTTAATTCATTGTCTGCTATTTGCATTTTGTTATCAAACATTTAAAAAGCTAAACACGTCTTTCACTAACTTACAAAAAAAACTCCGAAACCCCAAATTTTCCTAAATTCCTAAAATGTCTCTAAGCTATACATACTATTAGTTTTTTTTTTTCTAAAAAGAGGAAAAAATCTCTAAAAGTGGAAACGCTGAAACTAAGATATGATAATATACACAATATGGCCGTAAAACTTAATATTAAAAAAATACGCAATATGGCGAACTGTCATTATTTGTTCGACTACGGAACATGCAATGAAATGCTTTTCTTTTTTTGATTAATATTTTACACATAAAATTTAATTGATATTCATTAGTACAAACCATAAAATTACTTTTTTTTTGTTCAAAGCATGCTTGCTTTACCCCTATAAAACCCGCTAGATACACGGTAGTTGTGGTTGTAGGTAGCGCTGGTACCTACACATTTAATGCGAATGATTTGTTGTAATACTTTCTCGATGGATCGATAGATATAGTAAAAACAAGTTATTTAAAAAAACCAAAATTAATTTATTATAATTCATAATATTAGAATTAAATACTCTTAGAGCGTGGGACAAGCATTGCTTTTATGTTTGTATGAAATAACCGTCACTGTAATAAAGTATTGTGTGCAGACTTCTTAAAAAAGCGCAACACCGCACGACCAATCGGATTTAATTAGAACGACCAATCGGGTGTCTCCGTTTAATCCCTTCAATGCGACCTATTACACTGAAATTACAGCAATTTACTGTATTTTTTAAGAATGTTCTTTAGATAAATAAACATACAAATAAAATTTTTAATAATATTAAAAATTGAATGCTCCGTATTTTAGTACTATAATTTAATATTGAGGATAACTTTAGCGGTAAGATATTGAGATCTTTTGTAATGTCACTTGTTTTCTATAAGATAGAAGATCAATTATTTTTCTAGGATGTCATGCTCTATACATTATCATACATACATCGTCAACGAAGTAATTGTCACAATTTCAAACGAAAGGAAGCCTTGAATTCAGTAATTTATAAAACGATTACTGCACTAAATAGAAGCGAGTGAGTCAGATTGATAATCATAAATCTTTAAACTAGCATTTTTGTTTACTGTAAAATATTATACCTACTGTATTTTTAGTAGTCAAAACTGAAATTCTTATTTAAATCGTAATTAGTCTAATTGTGTAATTTTTATTATTCTGTCTGGTAACTCAGAGGAGTCACGAGGACGAGGCAATCATGGGGTGACAATCATATTTCTAGTACCGAGACTATACATATTAGTTAAAAATGTGATCTTTTCTGATTTATAGCTATTCTAAATTAAAAAATAATCCGGGGTATTATTTTAATTAAATAATTAAAGAACACAAGCTAAAATAAAAATAAAATCTTTCTTCAAAACCTGTAATAAATGTCTCAGCGCTTTACAAACATAATTATTAGTCTTTTAACAAATAGTAATTATAGGTCTACGTTAAAAATGTTCTATTACCAGGCAGCAGCTCGTATCAAATCGTTTGAAATAGTATCAACGATTTTAAATAAATAAATGAAAAATACGCTATTATGAAATTCATTTGTAAAAATCTACCTACCTAATTTAGCAGATTAATATTTTATTACAAAAAACGGTTAACCTCATATTTTCTCTATTTTATTACAACAAAGTGAGTACACTGCACCTGAAATAACTTTTTATTGCATATTGAAAGGGTACAGCATGGCACTGTAAAGTTTTAAGTGTTATTCACTATAACGTCTTTATAAGATTTAAATCTAGCACTTCTTTTTTTTACGTGTTTGTCTACGGAAAATGTTTATGTCTCTGCGGCATATCTTTCCAATCGATAGTTTATTTATTTCATTGATAGTTTAGAGCAGTGTTTTACAAAATAGTAATATACTAGATTTGTATTAAATGAAAATAGCAAAACTTGCTAACTGTACAGTAATGCTCACATTTAGCCTTTTCAGTTACACGATGAAATGACGTTTCAGGTAAGTGATATAGGACTAGCTTGTTATCCACAAGAACATTGCGTTAGATTTATAAATGAAATTTTGAGAATAAAATACACTTATGTGAATAGTGAAACAAGATTTTGAGGGATCAAAGGATTATGGTTAACTGGTGTTAGGGCTCCGTTCCTAGAAAAGGTTTGGATGAGGGTCTAGAAGGATTATAACCGCGGACTGTACAAAATGTTAATAATGTAAACGTTACAAATTTTAGATCCGCTGCATTTGTATAAAGAAAATGTCGCTTGTAACCATACATAATATCCTAACATAGAAGAAAACATATTATTAGCTTTTTTTTGGTAATCCAGAGGAAAATCCTGTATAGGACCATCAGAGCCACCTCGAAAGCGGTCATGCCAGTGGGTTAAACTTCTACTGACTAAAAACTCCCGAGTTGTCTCGAAATCAAAATCGAAATCAATGATAGCTGGACCTGGGATCCGTATTCCTCCAACAAACCGGCAAGCAAATACCCTTTTAAGCTCTATCTCTTGGAGAGTGTAAAGGGCCTGCTCATCCGACCTCCATATCGGGTGGTGCGCAGAACACGTACGCACCGCCTCCACCTCATCTTGGCAGCAGACATTTTTTTTTCAAGTACTTTGGCGTTCAATTTTATAACCCTTTTCCAAGGCATGCTGTGTATTTGCGGGCTTTGCTGAATTTTACGGTGCTTATGGTGTTATCACTATACCGTATCAAAATAAAATACAAAATGATATTCAGTTAAAATAAGTAATATTTATATGGTTTCCATTAATTAAATTTAAAAAATAACAATTAAATATCGAAACAATCATATTATTCGTTATTAAGATTCTTCTAAATCTCGTTAGTGCCGATAGATCCTGGACCCTAGATATTCCAGCATTTTAAGACCTCAGGATGGTCACCCTACTATTTCTAATTAATAGGTAATCAAAATTTTTATTTGATCAGTGCGCCTTTGGATTTCGCTACGATTTAATGCGCGTCTATTCCGGAACTTCTTACGTCATTTACGAAGTTAAAAAAAAAATAACCGCGTTTTGTTTTATTTCAGTTTTCTGTTTTTTTTTTGTGTTGTGTTCGTGTACAGCATGTACAAGTATAGTGCAAGAGAATACGGGCAAATGCTCATGTGTTATGGAGAAGCACGTGGCAATGCATCTCGTGCATTGTCTATTTATTGTAGCCGATTTCCAAACGCACAGCACCCTTCCGACCCAAGGCTTATTACTGCAGCTTATCAGCGAATTTTGGATAACCAGCCGATCACCCCGATAAGATGCGGAGGCAGGATCCAAGCGGACGTTAGGAAAGAAGAGCGGGTGTTACAGCTTTTTAATCAAAATCCGCGTCTTGGACTCAGAACTGCGTCGAGGATTCTTCGCAGTAGTGGAATTTCGATTACGTTTACAACGGTCCACAAAATATTAAAAAAACACAAACGGAGGCCTTACAAAATCCACAAAGTGCAAGCACTATTGCCAACTGACATGGAGAGAAGGACTCAATTTTGCAGATGGCTGTTAAGCCAACAGAACGCATTGAGATTTGTAAAGAATGTTTTGTGGACAGACGAGTCCACCTTCACCAGGAACGGTATGTGGAACCGTCGTAATTCACATATCTGGTCTGATACAAATCCGCATGCAGTCCAAGAAACTGGACATCAAATCAGGTGGTCAGTAAACGTATGGGCTGGAATCCACCAGGGGAAGATTTTTGGACCAGTTTACCTACCCCAAAGGATGGACGGTGCTTCATACTTGGAACTTATACAAGGACCTGTCCCAGATCTTTTAGATGAAGTCCCTTTGGCACAATTAGGACATATGTGGTTTCAGCATGATGGAGCACCGCCTCACGTTGTTAGAGTCGTCAGAGATCACTTAAATCAAGAATTTCCCTCCAGATGGATTGGCCGTTTTGGTACTTGCATCTGGCCTCCTCGCTCACCTGATTTGACCCCATTAGACTTTTTCCTGTGGGGTCACGTTAAGGAACGAGTATTCAGTCGTCAGTGCGATACGTCGGACGAAATGAAGACGCGGATCTCTGCAGTGTTCGAACAACTTAATGAGAAAAGTATCGAAGATCCCTCGTTTCTTGTGAGAGTCCACAAAGAAACTATAAGACGCACACGAATTTGTCTCGAAAGAGGGGGTTCTCAATTTGAGCCACATCTCATACGATCGCGCCTTGATGAGAACTAGGTAAGATCAATTTTCCTTAGCCATATCCATCCATGATTTTTCTTATACATAATTGTGTAATAAAGTTTCGCTATTAAAAATAAAACATTTGTTTCAAGGAATAGATATTGCATAACTAAAGAACGTATGCAGTGGGGAAAAAGTTAAAACGTATTAATATTCCTCGCATTTATAGTTAACACTAATTACTAGAAAAATGTTAGATGGGCAGGTAGGCTTCTTTAAAGTTTTTCATATTGTGATTTAATTACGTCATTGAGAACGTTAACGGTGTGGTGGATCTTTTCGCATAGCCGCTTTCCATTGCTTGCCGAGCATTATGCGAACAAATTTGTTTATAAATTTACTCATAAACTATTGGTCGTAAAGATAAAATATTTTTTATTTGTTTATACTTTAAGTATATTAACATTGTCCTTCAGTATTCGTGAGACGTAGTTGATACACCGTGTATATATTACTATATCACCAAAAAATGTCGCTTAAACCAAATAGCCTTTCCCCCCTCGTTATGTTATAAGTCTTGTTCGATAACGGAACTGTCCAGTGGGCATAACCTCATACATTTGTATACAAAAAAATATTATTTGCCTAGTGGGTCAAGTCCTTAATTCTAACTATGCCCGTGATTTTTTCTACAAAGCTTTGTATTCGCGTAACAAAAAAATTAATAATGAAATGTCAGTATCTCTCATCGCAGTCGCGCCGTTTCACAGATTTATGAATTTTAATTTTGTTTCATCCGCCACAAAGTATTATCTGTTGAGAACGCACATTATTTTCAAAGATAAAACATAGATTAAACAAAACATAGATGCGACAAATGCTGTTTTTTTTTCAACTCTTGATTTTTTTAATCCTGATTCAACACTGTGACCCCAACACACCTGATGGAAAACACCGTGCAGTCCAAAAACAACAACTATTATCAAAGGTAAAAAACCAACAGTATCATAACGATCATGCCGGCCTGCACAAATAATTCTTCACGCTTAGTTTAAAGGACACCATATCATGATTCATGAAAGAAGTTCATAGAAGCATAAGCATTACCTTGATTTACTTGGACGTTTAAATGTATATTAATTTAAAATCTGATCCTTCCCAGAATAAAAATCTCAGAAGCCAAATTGGATGATATTTAATTTCAGTAAATGTAATAAATATCCAAGTAAACCAATCAATGCGTTTTATGCTTCTATGGTATACACGCCACTGGTATTTAAGTATATCTTGGTCTAGTACCCATATGACAAGCGCAAACTTACTCTGGGACTAAGTCAATGTGTACAATTATCTACAAACTAGCTGTGTCCGCGACTTCGTCCGCGTGGAATAGTTATTTTGGGCATTTTACTTAGTTATTTATTTTTAAATTGTAATATCTTCTAATATGTTCATTGAATTTAAGTGATGTCAAAGACAATTTTGTTCACAATTAAATACTCTTAATCAATAACACATTTATTTGGATAAAGATTAATATTATTACGTTGATACAACTCTTAACAAATTATGCATTAATTTCGACCAAATTTGATTACCACAAAAACGGGTCTAGTGAGTTAATCCTAAAAGATAGACATATACTGCCGTGGACATTTTTTTAGATCATTTCAAGAGGAATAATTCTTTCATACATATATTTTTGGTATCTTGAACCGTTTTTGCAGCGCACGCAATGGAAGCCCTCAAGGATGAATAATTTTCCCCATTTTTTTCACATTTTCCATTATTTTTTCGCTCCTAATTATTGCATCGTGATGTTATATAGCCTAAAGCCTTCCTCGATAAATGGTCTATTTAACTCAAAAATAATTTTTCAATTCGAACCAGTAGTTCCTGAGATTAGCGCGTTCAAACAAACAAACAAACAAACAAACAAACAAACTCTTCAGCTTTATAATATTAGTATAGATATATTATCATAGGACGTGGACTGTCGGAACAGGCTGCCGAAAGACCAATCCACAGCACAATAACTCGGTAAAAGTAAGAGCTAGAGAAATTCTTCTCATGATATCGTGTAAGTCTCTAAGGCTGGGATTTATAGTCGACACTTTTTTTTTAATTACATACAGGCTTGCGCTTGACCTCAATCTCACCTGCTGGAAAGTGATGATGAGACCGACGATGGAGCGCTCACCCAGCAAATACCGATTCAATCGACGTTTGAAGATTCCCATATCATAAGACGCCGGAAACACTGACGCAGGAAGCGAGTTCCACTCCTTCGCGGTACGCAGCAACAAGGAGAAGGCAAATCCCTTCGTACGAGCAGCTGGAATGTCAACCACAAAAGGGTGCAAACCAGCACGGCGTCTCGTCAATTTATGGGAGAAGGGGGATAGTGGAACTAAATCATACAACTCAGCCGGACACTCTCCAGAGTATAGTCTATAGGAAACCGAAAGGCAGGCTACTCTACGCCGGTGTTCCAAACTGAGTAGTTTACGCGACGTAAGAGCCTCATCAGCAATGAGTCGCCGAGCTCGGTGATCAATTGAGTCCAAAGCAGCCAGATGGTGTTTGGCGGAACCATCCCAAAGGTGGCAGCAATACTCCACACATGACCAAACTTGCGCCTGATACAGGTACTTTCCAGATTGTGTAAGGATTTAGGCATCACATGCTCACCGACGAAGGAAAGACATCGTGAAGAAACCCGCACGGCATCTAATAGAAATGTCATATGTACTAGTGCTGTGGGAACGGCGATCAGCTTCGCTACTGGTCATGTTGGGCAAGACATATAACCGCAAAGTGGATACATTCATTAATATATCCCTACTCAACCCGAAAGGGATATAGCGTTACGATATATTATTATTACTATTATATAGTTCAAAGGGCTCTGAGAGAATCTGCAGGTGAGTTACTTCGAGATTTTTATTATGCACACTTCATCCAACAAACAAGGGAGAACTACTTTAAATTATAATCGAGACTTGGAAATCGGCCCATTAGTCGATACGACTATCGGGACAATAAAATTTGAATCCATATCCCATATGCTGGTAATTCCTTGTGCGAAGTTTAATAATAATAACATATCCTCACGCTATATATCTTCCGGGGTGAGCAGAGATACTTAAGTGACAGTATTCACTTTGCGCATGTATGTCGTGCCCGACGTGACCTGTAGCGCAGCTGATCACCGTTCTCAAGGCATTTAACCATAACTTTTCTTTTTTTTTTTACACTGCCTCGACATAGTGACTAGAGATTACCCGATGGTAAGTACAGTGTAGTCCAAAAACGAAAGCGACTATCAAAGGATGAAAATCCATTGATAGTCTACATCACCATGTCGGCCCGCATATACCACGACTGAAGGTCTCTAGATATACGAGCTACTGGATATACACAAGCTGATCCCGAAACGCGACAAGCCGAAACTGGTCACTATGACGGGCTTTACACCCGTGTACTGTGGTCGCGATCCAGATGGGCACCGACGCCCTACCACCTCGCTGCTGCTCGTTTAGCACCACCCAGGAGTCACGTGGAAACTAGGGTAAAGCCTACGGACGCGAGCAGCTTCGACTCCCAAAAATCTATTTTATTCTTCTTCTATTATATCCCATCCGGGTTTCTTCACGATGATTTCTTTCACAGGTGAGCGTGTGGTGGCTACATCCGTTCGTATTCTGCAAAAACCCAGAAGTACGTGCCGGGTTTTGAAAACTGGTCCATTGTTCAATAAGCTAGCACAGCCACATTTGTGCTAAGTCTAATTTTTTTTTTATAAATCATAAATAGGTACAATTTCATTGTAAAGTGTCGGTGATCTGTGGCAACAGGTGAGATAGGTATTAAAGGGAGAGCCTCGGGGTGCCTCTTTATCATGAGCGAACAATGCCGACGCGAAATGAAACACCGTATCTGCCTTGGATAACCTTCTCAGATGGTTTCCGAAATGGTCGGCCAAAGTGCAAATTATTTCCTCATTTAGCATTAAATCGTGTTTTAAATATTCTGTTTTAAGTATTCATTGTAGGGGCGCATAGTATAATGTTAACGTAAGTAATTGATTGTGATAGCGTGATTTATGAAAGTGCGAATATTGCATAAATGAGGAACGTATGCATGTATTTAGAGACGGCTGCGTCCGTCGATTAAATCAGTTTGGATTATACACAGTTAACAGCAAAACGCGTTTTATTTCCATAGTCCTCGAACTCTATAGGCCGCCACACAATACAAACTAAGATCACATTTATTAATTTACTAGAGTAATGTGATACTTCAAAATGCTAATTTTATACAAATCTAGCGAACCTGAAGGCCTAAAACAGAAACTGTAAAGTTTGGAATTTATAATAAAATAAATTATAATAAAATACTGTTCATGTTCTATCATTTACTTGGTTACCAATCAATCAGTTCCCCTAGCAACGTCATCACCTGACATCCCCCTTTTTAAAAAATATAAATATTAATATTAATTAATATTAATATGTATTATTATTTTCTATTCATTAGTAAAATTATAAACGTAACACATCATTATTTGTAGCATAAAATGAATTGAAATAATTCACCATATTTACATTAAAAAAAAAAAAAATATAATAACATAACAAAGAAACTATAAAACTTAAAATAATATGTTTTAACACCGCTTTATGATCCATAGCCCCATCTACTGGGTAGCCTCACCATTCTTCCGAAACGAGTTATGTAATTGTTCACCACATTTCCAGTATTTACATTTCTATTTTCATTAAATTCTGGATTTTGCGAAGTATTCAAATGATCATATTCAAAATTGTAATCAGATGAAACATCTTGTCTTTGTGATGAATCTCTGATAATATGTCTCCTATTTCTAATAACCTTATTTCCTTTTAAAAGTTGTATTTCATATGATCTGTTATTAATTATGTTGGTTATAGCACCTGAAATCCAGTATCGCTTAAATTTATCCCAAACTTTGACCTTTTGTCCAATATCAAACACCGATAAATTCCTAGCATTCTTATTATAATACAGTTTTTGCAAATTCTGTCTATTAAATAACTTCTCTTGAACGTTAATTTGAACTTTAGGTTTTAATAATTTAACAGGAGTTGGAAGAATACTTCTTAATTTTCTGCTTTGCAGTAATTCTGCAGGTGACGCTAAGTTAGTATCTAACGGAGTATTTAAATATTCTAGCAGTCCTAATCTATAATCAATTCGATCTTCATTGGTTTTGGTCATTATATGTTTTACAGTTTGTATTGTTCTTTCAACTTGTCCATTTGATTGAGGATAATGTGGAGAAGATGTTTTATGAACAAAATTCCATTCATTAGCAAATTGTTTAAATGAATATGAAACAAACTGCGGACCACAATCTGACATGACTATTTCTGGAATTCCTAGACGAGTAAAAGTATTTTTTAAACAATTTATTATATATTCTGAGGTAGTAGTGTACAGTTCAATAACTTCAAAAAATTTGCTGTAATAATCTACTAACAATAAGTAGTTTTTATCTTTAAACTGAAATAGATCGATACCTATTTTTGCCCATGGTCTATCTGGAATTTCATGTGAATGCAATTCCTCTTTCTGATTTTGTCTCCTATGAGATAAACATATATTACAATTTGACACCATGTTTTGCAAATCATTGTTCATGCCTGGCCAAAATATTAGCTCTCTTGCTCTTAATTTGCATTTCTCTAAGCCCATATGTCCTATATGAAGCTTTTTTAACATTTCTTTTCTTAAAATCTTAGGAACTACAATTCTGTCATTTTTCCAAATTAATCCATACACAACATTTAAATCATCTTTATAATTCCAATATGGCTTAATAATATCATCTACATTATTCCTTTCATTAGGCCATCCATTACATACATAGCTTTTAAGATGCATCAATTCTTCATCGTTTTCTGTCTGTTTTTGTAAGTCAATGAAATTTGCATCGGTAAAATGTTCGGACAATTTTTGTGCCGTTGCCATTTCGACCACACATACTTGCTCACTCATACTACCCTCAAAGTCATGTATTATATTATTTGTTTCAAATGCCCTTGATAACGTGTCTGCAATGTACAGTTGTTTTCCTGGCTTATAAATTAAGTTAAAAGTATAACGCTGTAATCTTAACAACATTCTTTGGAGTCGAGATGGTGCATCGACAATTGGTTTTTTAATTATACTAATTAAGGGCTTGTGGTCGGTTTCGATAGTTACATCACTGCGTCCATAAATGTATGCATTAAATCTTTCACAAGCAAATACACAGGCGTATAATTCTTTCTCTATCTGAGCATATCTTTGCTCAGTTTTTGTAAGTGCTTTAGATGCATGACAAACTGGGAGACCTTGTTGCATTAAACATGCACCCAAACCAAAATTACTTGCGTCTACAGATATAGTAATATGTTTAGACATTGAATAATACTGTAACACTGGACGTTTTGATAAACACTCTTTTAATTCATTGATACATTTATCATGTCTTTCATTCCACTGTCATTCAGTTTCTTTTTTAAGTAATTCTCTTAACGGTAAAGTTTTATCTGAGAGATTAGGAACAAAATTACCTACATATGTAATTAATCCCAGGAATCTTTCTACGTCTTTCCTATTTTGTGGAATTGGCATGTTTTTAATAGCTGTTAAATGTGTGTCATCTGGATAAAGTCCGTCTTTACTAATTCTATGACCTAAATATTTTATTTCCTCCAACCCAAATTTACATTTTTCTCTGTTTAATTTTGGATTAATTTTTCTACATCTTTCTAGTACTTTTTGTAGCCTATCATCATGTTCTTCCTTTGTTTTACCGTATACTAATAAATCATCAATGTACATACAAACTCCTTCAATATCATCAAAATTTTCTTGCATTCTTTTATGAAAAACTTCTGAAGCCGAACAAATTCCGAAAGGCATTCTTAAAAATTTATACCTACCAAAAGGAGTATTAAATGTACAGTAATCACTGCTTTCATCTAAGCGTATATTCCAAAAACCTGATTTTGCATCTAACGTACTAAAATATCGAGAGCCTGCAAGTTTTGATAAAATTTCGTCTAATGTAGGTAATCTAAAATATTCCCTTTTAATTGCCTCATTTAACTCTTTCGGATCTAGGCATATACGCAAATCACCATTTGCTTTTTTTACAATTGTAATACTACTAACCCAATCTGACGGCCCTTCTACTTTAGATATTATATTTTGAGATTCCATTTCTATTAATTTTTCCTTGACTTTATCTTTTATAGCAAAAGGTAATTTACGCGGTGCATGAACCACCGGTATAGAATTATTTTTTAACTGTATTTTATATACACCTGGTAAACATCCTATCCCTTGAAATACATCTTCATACTGAGATACAATTGTTGGAACATTATTGTTCTTTACCTCCACAGACATAACTCGACGTATTACATCTAACTCTTGACATGTATGGCGACCTAATAATGGAATATTAGATACATCTGCAATTTCAAATTCTAAAAAATACAATTTATCTCTAAAAGTTACCTTTAAATGTAATTTTCCAAGAACTTGTATGTTCTCCCCTGAATACCCACTTAGTTTAGTATCTGATTTTAATAAATTATCTTTAGAAATACCTAATTTAAACAAGAATCTTGCTGGTATTACGTTGACATCTGCTCCGCAATCTAATTTGAAAGTAATATTAGTGTTATTTATTTTTAATGTCTCATACCAATCATTGTAAGATTTAAGAGAATAAATCACCTGTGATTTTTTAACATAATTGACATTACAGACGCGAGCGAAGTGATTCATTTGAAAACAGCGAGAGCATTTTTTTCCAAAAGCAGGACACTGATATTTCATATGTGTCATACCACATTTATAACAGTTATGAGTTGTTGTTGGGTTCCTATTGTATGTATAGTCATTACGGGTATTATTAATTCTAATGTTCTGTTTGCTAGTATCTAATTCTTTACAATTTTCCATTAAACTTCTTGCTGGTATATAATTTTGTTTACGTTGAACTATGCACACTTCAGGTTTGTCTTGTGTAATTTTCTCAGAATACACTTTCGAAGTGACTGCTGCTCGACAAATATCTATTGCTTTGTTAAGCGTAAGATCTTCTTCTCTAAGTAATCTTTCTCTAATAGAAGAACTTACAATGCCACATACCATTCTGTCTTTAATAAGGTCATCGTTTAATTGACCAAATTCACATGATTGTGCTAACTTTTTAAGTTCAAGTACATAATGATCAATATTTTCAAATTCAGTCTGGTTTCTTGTGAAAAATTTGTGTCGCTCTACAGTTATATTTCTTTTAATGTTGAAATTTTCATCTAATTTTTGAAATATTTCTTCTACTGTCTTTATATTATCAATGTCTAGACAATCCAATAGATCCCTGCATTGTTCTCCAATAATATGCAATAATATATTTACTTGGATCGAGGTTGGCTTTTTATCTATTTGACAAGCTTTGAAATATATAATAAAGCTCTTTTTCCATTTTTTCCAATTTTCATGAACCGTACCTGATGTGATGTCAGATGCACTCTGGTCGTATACAAAAGGGGAAGGCGGCGTTAATATAGCTTCCATATTTCGTTCTTGAATTATTTAATTTATTTAATGAGATCCTAATGCCGACTGCGCCATGTAAAGTTTGGAATTTATAATAAAATAAATTATAATAAAATACTGTTCATGTTCTATCATTTACTTGGTTACCAATCAATCAGTTCCCCTAGCAA
This sequence comes from Automeris io, assembly GCA_036320925.1. Taxonomy (NCBI): domain Eukaryota; kingdom Metazoa; phylum Arthropoda; class Insecta; order Lepidoptera; family Saturniidae; genus Automeris; species Automeris io. The sequence continues at coordinate 11,611,682 of JAUDJH010000018.1, read as the reverse complement.
CGTCATCACCTGACAGAAACAATCAATGAACGTTTAAATTATAATACGTTAATGGGTCCTATAATAATAAAAATTTATCGTCACGCTCTATTTACGATTATTTGGTTACATTTCGCTTTTTTATGGTGGTAGGGCAATTGCCCGAACTGGATTGTGACCACAGAACACAAGTGTTAAGACCGTCATAGTGACTCGCTTTGGCCTGTCGAGTTTCGGGATCAGCTTGTTTATATCCAGTAGCTCATATACCTAGAGACCTTCAGTTGTAGTATATGTGGGCTGGCATGACGACAGAGACTATCATAGGATTTTCGTCCTTTGATGATCGCTTTCGTTTTTGGACTACACTGTACTTACCATCAGGTGCACTGTAGCCATTTTGTCGAGCCAGTGTAAAAAAAATTGTCGTTCCCAATGTGACCAGCCGAGCTGATCGTCATTTTCAAGACACATGACATTTCTATTAGACGCCATGTGGGTTTCCTTACGCTGTTTTCTTCGATGCCTAAATGCTCACTTAATCTAGAAAATCCCAGAGGTACGTACTGAGATTCGAACCTACAATCGTTACGATGCCCCACATGAATACCGGTACCTTGTAAAATGTATATTTTATGTTGTAATCTTTTACCTATGAAACATTTTCTTTCTTTCAAATATGCTAAATTAACAACAATTCCCAAGATTCGATAAATTCAGATATGCCAAACAGTGTTGCCAGACGAAAAACAAACAAATTCCATCGATATCGCCTTATACAAACATCGTTCCAGGAATGCGACCGTCAGGTATTTGGCATTCCACTTGGATTGAACGAGCTTCTGTCAATAGGTCCGTGATTAATTATAGAAGGACCCGGGTCCAGTCGCGGTCTTACGTGTGTTTAGTCACCGTAAAAGGGTACTAGGGTGACAATAATGTTTGACGATGGAGAGACTAATTCTTTTAAAATACACATTTCCACAGCACAAAAATACGAAATAAAATAAAAGTATTATTTCGTCTCATTAAGTTCATGTACAATCTAATGTATATAAAAAAGTAAAATAAATCTACCACCGGTTTGATACGCAGATTTTTTTTTACACTGGCTCGACATAGTGGCTACATAGTACCAGTTGGTAAGTACAGTGTAGTCCAAAAACGAAAGCGACCATTAAAGGATGAAAATCCATTGATAGTCTACATCGCCATTTCGGCCCACATATGCCACGATTGAAGGTCTCTAGGTATATGAGTTACTGGATATACACAAGCTGATCCCGAAACGCGACTGGCCAAAGCAAATAACTATGACGGTCTTTAAACTCGTGTACTGTGGTCATGACCCAGTTCGGACAAAAGCCCTACCACCAAAACATTTCCTAATTTTTTTTTTAACAGCCTCGACATACTGACAGCACCATGCTTGATGGTAAGCATGGTGCTGTTCAAAAAACGCCAACGACTATCGATAGGTAAAAAACCATCATGCCGGCCTGCACAAATATCTATTTACGCTACGCTTAACGGATCCTATATCATAGGATGGTTTTGGGAGCCGAAGTTGCTCGCGTCCGTAGGCTTTACCTTAGTTTCCCTACACGTGACTCCTGGGTGGTGCTAAACGAACAGCAGCGAGGTGGTAGGGCGTCGGTGCCCGTCTGGATCGCGACCACAGTACATGGGTGTAAAGCCCGTCATAGTGACCAGTTTCGGCTTATCGCGTTTCGGGATCAGCTTGTGTATATCCAGTAGCTCATATACCTAGAGACCTTCAGTCGTGGTATACGAGGGCCGACATGACGATGTAGACTATCAATGGATTTTCATCCTTTGATAGTCGCTTTCGTTTTTGGACTGCACTGCACTTACCATCAGGTACTCTGTAGTCACTATGTCGAGCCAGTGTAAAAAAAAATGGTGAGAACTCGCTCGCCGGAAGACCATTCCACAGCCCAACGACATAATTTATGGTTACCCTGGTATAACATTCTTGGAAGTCCGTTAGCCAATCCTATCGGCCATGGGCAAGTGAGCGACCCGTCTACACCTACGCATGTTATATTAAAATTAGGTAATGTAGCTTAGTCAGGGGTTAAATGAAACGCATACATTTTTAAGTAAACTGAATGTTTAAAAAAAAATGTTTTTTGTGTGTTTGAATTGCAATTAGAAAAATGTTGAAGTAATTAATAACGTGTTGATTTTTAAAGTAAAGGACATAATTATAGCTTAATTTCCTTCCTCTCCTTTTATTTGACCCTGAAGAAATCTTCATGAACTATCAGGTTATCTTTAAGGGCAGTGGCCAAGATATCCCGGTAGTTTTAGTCGGTAAGAGTCGGAGATACCGGTGCCTCTACCTTCACTGCGGCCCTGACGATCCGTAAATGAATGAATTAGTTTTCTTTTAATGATTCTGAAGAGCTATTTAGCTTTATTCTACCCTCTCCTTTCCATAAAAGAGCCATACGCTAGAGTTAACGGGTCACAGCCATACGGCATCTCATATCCCGATTAGGACGTAAAGGTGCTCTATCAGCACTGCAGACTTCCTCAGTGGCTTTAAAGTTTAAACTGATGAAGGTCCTATTTTCGCCGTGTTTATATATTTTTGTATTCTTTTGTTTCTCTATATTGTTTCTGTTACTGCAATTAAATTTCTAGTTTTTTGCTAGTCTGTGGCGAAATAAATATATTTGATTTTTTTTTTACACTGGCTCGACATAGTGACTACAGAGTACCTGATGGTAAGTACAATGTAGTCCAAAAACGAAAGCGACTATCAAAGCACGAAAATCCTATGATAGTCTCTGTCGTCATGCCGGCCCACATATACTACAAATGAAGGCCTTTAGGTATATGAGCTACTGGATATAAACAAGCTGATCCCGAAACGCGACAGGCCAAAGCGAGTCACCATGACGGGCTTAACACTTGTGTTCTGTGGTCGCAATCCAGACGGGCACCGACGCCCTACCACCTCGCAGATGTCGGAAAAACATATAAATACTGTAGAACTAATTTCAAACAAAAACCAATATACACGTTTTGCTGAAATCTACGAGCACCCTCACCTGTTCCATGCCGTGTTACTTCCCCGTCATTACCTAAAAGTCTAATTTCCCCCTTCGACCGCAACCGTGGCAAGTGGAGCGTGGGTTATGGGTGCGTTGAAACTTGGCGAACCTTAATACCTTATTCAATAACCCTTTAGGGCATCACCTATGTTAATACCGACCTGTTTACTGTGATATATTTGTTCAAGTTACTTCTATAGACGTGATTTGAAGGACTAACTTGAAGGATTTGGTGCCACAGGCAATTTCATATTATATTCCTATTTTACGTATTAGTATTAATATTTTGTTTTATTCTAAACACTAGCTGTGCCCGCGACTTCGTTCGCGTGGAAAAAGTACTTTTGCTATGATAATGATTATTTCAAGCTTGAATTCTTGTATGAGTCTTCATCATATTAGCTCCAATCTTTAATTTCAGTTCAAATAGTCGAAAATCCAAGAAGATTTATACAAACTTTTATCTCCTATTTTATCCCCTTAGGGGTAGAATTAATCAAAATCCTTTCTTAGCGGATGCCTACGTCATAACATCTACCTGCATGCCAAATCTCAGCCCGATCCGTCCAGTGGTTTGGGCTGTGCGTTGATAGATCACTATGTCAGTCAGTCAGTCGCCTTAGAGTTATATATATTTAGATAGTTATAATATATCATCACTCTATATCTCGGGGTGAGCAGAGATGTATTAGTTTCTGTATGCACTTTACGCTTATATATATATATATATATATTTTATTTTACACTGGCTCGACATAGTTACTACAGAGTACCTGATGGTAAGTACAGTGTAGTACAAAAACGAAAGCGACTATCAAAGGATGAAAATCCATTGATAGTCTACATCGTCATGTCGCCCCACATATACCACGACTGAAGGTCTCTAGGTATATGAGCTACTGGATATACACAAGCTGATCCCGAAACGCGACAAGCCGAAACTGGTCACTATCACGGGCTTTACACCCATGTACTGTGGTCGCGATTCAGGCGGGCACCGACGCCCTACCACCTCGCTGCTGCTCGTTTAGCACCACCCAGGAGTCACGTGTAGGGAAACTAGGGTAAAGCCTACGGACGCGAGCAGCCTCGGCTCCCAAATCGTCAAACGTGACTAGTAAGTAGCGCAGTTGATCGCCGTTCTCAGGGCACTTACATATGGCATTATTATTAGATACCATGTGGGATTCCTCATGATCTTTTTTAACATCGAAAGCAAAGCTTGCGCTAGCTCAGCGAGGAGCGACACACCGCCGCTCGAAGCCACTCGACGAATATTCATAAGTATTCATATAACAAGTGTTATCAATATATTATGTCCAAGCATTTAAGTGTTTTATTCGTTAACCCAAAGTTAATTTGATTCAAATGCATTTATTAATAAAAAAACTTGTTTATTATTATCTTTACATGATGATGATGATGTCCTAGCCGGATTCGGCCACGGCGACTGTTTCAACGCTGATTAAGAAAAGCGAGGCCCAGTTTTCGGAAACAGTCAATTGCGCAGGAGATATTTAAGTGCATAACTGGACGCGCTGCCAGAAAAGCACTCTCTCGTCCGAGCTCCCTCAGGCCCGATGGAATGGAGAGCCAGTACGATCGGGAGGGAGCGGGATGCAGGTTTGGTCGAGTTTTCCTTCTCGGAACACCTGGTTGAATTGCGGTGTTAAAGAGATACCTTAGTCGCCTTTTACGACACCTCAGCAAGAAGAGGGGGGTGCTATTCTATTCTGCCGGCACCCACCACGGCTATTATCTTTATATAGAATAGAATGAAGTCACTTCCGCTGTCTGATTACTTAGATTCCTCCTTCCTCCCTTTCCTTTCTTTTTTCCTTTTTTTGATTTTTTTGATTTCTTTTTATAGTTTACTATACAACGAATTTTAATGAAATTTTCAGCAATAGATAGAGTGATTCATGGGGAAGATTTATACGTATAATACATATATATTATAGTTCAGAAAACCCGAAAAATTCTATTTTGTAATGTGATGTCGTAACAAATATGTTTTTGTGCGCCTTAGTCGTAAACGCTGGCTAAACCTTACGAGACAGAACAAATTAATGTACTACGGAGTTGTATATCTTCAAAAGACAAAGAATTCCGCAATAGTATATATTATTTATCTCTAAAAGACAACCAACAGTAGATAACCATTTTTATCTTTTACATATTAAAAGAAATGTGTTATTTTCCAAGCTATTTTATACAATAAAATATTATTCCTTATCTAATTAAATACATTACATACGTAGTATATTTTATATAGTTCAAAACTACCTTTAACAGTATTTCATTAAATTGGATATCTTAGAAAACTTCCCCATATTAATATTTATATTGCGCCCGTGTGAAGCCAGGATGAGTCGCTAGTCTGATATAAATTAAGTGATTTATTTTCTAGAGGCATTAATATCTAAACTATTTGCAAATAAATATTAATTTGAATTGGTTTGAAGACTTCGAAACAAGTTTCAATCGCGTTCGTTAAATCTCCCAAAGACAGAGTTGTCCAAACAAACTGGCAAAGTAAACAACGAATTCGAAAGTGCGTCCAAACTCCAAAGGTATCCAATCGCCAATCACGGGGACTCCCCCCCCCCCGAGTTTATTTCACAAGTATTACTTTAGAAACGGAATATTTTATCTTACAAGATACTCTTGATGTAGAGTCTATTGAAGGGACCGAGTGCAATTCATTCTTACTAGTCCTTCATTAATATTATAAAGTAGAACGTGGGTATGTGACTACAGTTTATCTGATGGTAAGTATAGCGTAGTCTAAAAACAACAGCAACTATCAAAAGCCTAAATCCGTTGACATTCTCCGTTGCATAGTGGGGGTCTACATTATAAAAATAACCTAGTATTTATACACTAGTGTTTTCATGCGTTTTTTTTTATATCCCAGGGGAAAATCCTGCATAGGACCACCATCTGGGCCGCTATGAGGGCTTCGACCCCTGTGTCAGACTGTTACTGACTAAAAAACTCCAGTATGTCCCTGTAATCGCTCCACCCGGGCCTGAGAAACCAAATTTATTAAGACGCCCGTGGAGCAAAAAGCCTTGTTGAGGCAACCTCTTCGGAAGCAGTAGGAGTAAAAAGCCCACCCCTCCAAAACCTCTCTCTCAGGCGGCGGGCCGGACACTGCGTACAGTGTTTTCATACATCTAGCTTCTCTAGTTTAGACTCTAAGATGATATCAAGATAAGTATTTATATATAATATATACGAGTATAGAAATTTTATGTATTTATTTTATTTTTATATAATTAGGGAAACTTAGAGCTACATCATCATCATCATCAGCCTATCCTTGTCCACTGCTAGACTAGGACTAAGCCTCTCCTAACAAGTGCCATTGATCCCGGTATTCGGCTTTTCTTATTCAATCCTTTCCGGCCACCTTTCGCAGACTGTCGCTACATCTTGCCGGGGAAGCCCCACGCTACATCTGCCGATTCACGGTCTCCACATAAAAAAAAATTTGAGAAAAATAAATAAATAATTATAATTCCAAGAGCTACATAAAAATAATACATAAAGCAAATAGACAATCCAGTTACGTTACCACAAAAAATGATTAAAAAAGTAATTATATATATATATATATATATATATATATATATATATATATATATGCAAAGCAACGATTTTTAGTTAGGAAAGAAGAGATACCCTGAGTGCAGTAGCGTTCATTCCATAATGCCTGAAAGCATTGCATACCCTTACGATAAATACGTCTGGAAAAAAATCCTTTAATTTAAACAAAAAAAGGAACCCTTTATATTCATATCTATTCTATTACCATGCCATTTATTTTCCATATGAAAATAATATAATATTTATTATCATTATATAGTATTCAAATTCATTATGTGAATCTGCCTATCCTGTCCAAATATCCACTGAACGCCACTTCCCGAGTGGTTGGTTTGAAAGATAGTCAAAGGCAGCGTGCACAAAGGCATACTTCGATGGTTCGAGCACGCGGAGAGAATGAATGATAAAAGGATGAGGAAGAAGATATACAATAGGAATGTGAGTTGAAGTGAGAGCCGAGACCGACCAAGACTTACACAGAACAGCAGATCAAATAAAAAGAGCTCTGAAGGACGGTAATGTCAAACGTACGCGGAATCGGCGAGTTTGTATGAAGGGATATTTGCAAGAACAGATAGAAGTGATTTTCCATTCTCTCTGCCTAACCCAATAGGGATTCGGCGTGATGATATTGTTGAAAGTTATGAGGGTAGTGGAAGGAGAATTGATATTTAAGCGAGCGTAAGAAATAGTCGCGAGCTCATTTGCGATTTGTCCGCCGGTAACGATAGATTGTTCGACCGTAATATTTTGTTGTTGGATTTCTTTGTCTTGTGTGCTTAGAATCCGATTTAGTTTACTCTTTAGGTTAGTTAGTGATTGTCTAGGATTTGTTAAATCTAAATTGTCGAATCGTTTGTTTATCCTAAGATTAGGTTAATTCAAATGGTCGATTTGTTATTTTTGTAAATGTATTAAATCCATCGCTCAAACACGTGGAATATATATTTTTTTTTATAGAAAAGGAGCTCTTTTCTGCCCTGGTTTACAAGAATATATAGATAATAAATAAAGTATATATTTTTACCAAATATTATATTATTCTCAGTACAAAAGTAATGTATAATAAAGAAATCGCTTCCAGCTTAATTGAATGTTTGAGGAAATTTAAAACCAACTTGTCTCCGAACTAAGTCTTTGATCTCGAACAAGTGTCTAATGATGGGCGCTCAAGTTTTAAGTGAGATTCTTTGTTTTCACAAACGTCTTTGATATGTTTTCAAAGTCGTAATCGGCATTTGTCATCTCCCTTGCTTTTGGAGCGTTTTTTTATTAACAGATATTACAGCAGTAGAGATTGTGTAGAGTATTCACTTCCCAGATAGTGAACTCACGAATGATGATGATGAAATCCTGGCCAATTTCGGCCTTGGCGACGTTTCCAAAATAGTATCCGGTAGGCGCGGGCAGCAGCCCCAATCGGCGAAGGTGAGCTCGCTCATGACTTGCGTAGCCCACCTTACCGCGGAATGTCCTGTTACATAATGGACAGGTCAGAACACCAACCACGTGATTATAGGAAGCAAGCACAGGTGGACTGGCCTTGAAGCGATCTCGCTTCTCATCCAACTCAAGCCTACGCTTAGTCTCGAATTCGGCCACCACGCGCTGCACAAGACTTCTTCACTCCGAGCGTCGCTCCGCATGCATCCGCCACTGCGTCGGCTCAATATTGAAGCGCTTTAAGACCCGCATCAAAACATCCTTAAATCTTAAATATTGCCCACCGGCCTTCCTCCTACCACACTGCACTACAAACAACAACAAACGAACAAACGAATATAATACTACAAAGAAGCAGTTTATGGGAGAATTCCACTAGCTGTCATGTGTATACCGGAGCAGGCTGATGCAAACCATACCGCAAACTGATTTAGTTCCACAGTTGTGACATTTATTTCCCGAAAATAATTCTTAATTTTAAATTGAATTTAAATTTAAGTTTGTATCCATAATAATAATAAAAACTATCAAAATATTTAGACCTCGCACACGAGATTGCCAGCATGTGGGATGTAGATTCTACGATTATTGTCCCGATAGTCGTATCAACTAACGGGCTGATCGCAAAGAGCCTCGATTATCACCTTAAGAGGCTCTCGCTTGGTTGTTGGATCAAGAAGGCAGTTCTACTCGATACGGCGCGCATTGTTAGGAGGTTCCTCACTCAGAGCTCCTAACTTCCGGTGGCTTGGGCTTTAGGCCTCGCCCCTGTACGTCTACACGTTTTTATAGTATTTTAAAATGTATATGTTGTTTATATGTATTTATTTTAAAATGTAATTATATTGTAATTATGTTAATTAATGATAATAATAATAATAATAATAACACATTTATGTCATTTTTTAAGCAGTTTATAAAATATTTATTTTATTTGTGTGTTTCATACCTCAAAAGGAATAGGGAATTACTTTATTGTCAAGGCCAATTTTCTTAGAAACACGTCTCCACGTGTTGTGTTGTGTTGTGTTGTTTGTCAAGTTAAAATGAATATCAAACACTCAGATCTCTGAACTCTTGTAGCTCTGAGAAAATCAAACTTCAAAGCCCACGCAATCAAAAGGTATGTCCGTTTATATCGTCGTCGTTTTTTATTATTTTTGCCATTTTCGCAGGGGATTCAAAACTTATAGGGTACTTCCCGCTGACCTAGAATAATTAAATTTGGCAAGAAGCAAGATCCTATATCACTAGTACAGGAAAACCTTAAAATTGGTATGTACATTACAAAAAAAAATATTATTTTGCGATTATAATTAATCAGTCGCGCAGCTGATCGCCGTATTCAGGGCACTTATACATGACATTTCTACAAAACCTATAATAAACTATGACCGGTGGTTGTGGGTGTTGTGGTAGAATGATACGGATTTTGGCGTTTTACTGTTTATATGCACCTTAACACTTTAACACCGAACTACGACGCACACGCACGTACTCTAGCCTTGGATCTCGGTAGTTGACTGATTTAGCTAGAGCATCCGTTGCGCGCGCGCACCCCTTACCCCGTGCGTCCCGTAACACCCTAACGACCCTTAGGGCGCTTAGCACAATAACGCATCGGGCGGCGTCTACATGCTATAGAACTTATAATACCTATTGCTTCCGCTTTCAATGGTGAAATAAAAAAACGACGTATATGTATATGCGTCCTGTTTCCACGAAGGGTGCCTAATATGTTATCTATAACATCCTGTACGTCATTACAATAATGAGGACGATGTCATAGATACCCCTCACAGTTGATATTTATTATAACGAGAGGTATACCAAGAGATTTTTTGAATATTCGATTCTTTTACTAAATGCGGAACACAAATTCTACTGTAACTTATCAAACCTAAATATTATTAATTATAACGCAACGAAACAGAATAGGTTTTTATTTGAAATATTCGTAAAATTAAATTAGTTTTTTTATTACTATAAATGGTATTCCATAATAGCCAAGTATTATTTAATTCAAAATCGTTTTCTAAAAAAAATGGTCAAGTGCGAGTCGGATTCGCACACCCAGAGTTCCGTGTAAATAAACTAAGAATATACTATAAATTGCTCAAATGGAAAACCTGTTCAAGTGACACATTTAACTTTGCCGTTGGTATAAGGCTGTCCCCGTACAATCAATATAGGTCAAGGTCCTTTTACCGACTGTAAATCATAGATGGGCGTAATCATGATTACTTTTAATCAGATTAATAATCAGATTACAAGTAATCATGACGAATGTAATCATGATTACTTGTAATCTGATTACTTTTAATCATGATTACATGGGTAATCATTAATCTTGATTACAGTAATCATTCAATTAATCATGATTAATTGAATGATTTATTTTGAGTTCTGGCTGAGAGAGAGAGACCGATTTAAATACTCGTTTATTTAATTTTTCAAGTTATTTTATTTCGAATTATATATGACCCCAAACTTCCGTCTAATAGTGGGGTTGGTGTCCAGGGGAGAGTGGGGGGTGGCGTCCAGCGGAGAGTGGGGGGGGTGTCCAGGGGAGAGTGGGGGGTGGCTTCCAGCGGAGAGTGGGGAGTGGCATCCAGTGGAGAGTGGGGGTGGCGTCTAGCTGAGAGTGTGGGGTGGCATCCAGCGGAGATTGGGGGGTGGCGTCCAGCAGAGAGTGGGGGTGTCGTCTAGCAGAAAGTGAGGGGTGGCGTCCAGCAGAGAGGGGGGGGTGGCGTCCAGCAGAGAGGGGGGTGGCGTTCAGCGGAGAGTGGGGGGCGGCGTCCAGCGCAGGGTGGGGGGCGGCGTCCAGCGCAGGGTGGGGTGGTGTCGTCGTGTGTGTGCTCACACGCCGCCCCTATGGGAGGTATTGTTTGGGTAGTTTTACGACCCTCTCCCAGGGAGGAGGCCTGTCTAAGACCAATCGCTCGCCGGGCCCCTAGGTAGTATGTGGATTCCCAGGCCCGGCGAAGGCGAAGATTAGGCAGTGCTGGCACCCGGTGGTTTTAGCCGGTGCAAGTCTGCCCCCGAATATTCGTCTCGTTGAGCTAATCATAATCATTATAAGGGTACTTTGCAGTTGTGTACTGTGGTCACGAGTCACGACATTGTTCGGTCAATAAACCTACGAACTCATAGTAACTCGCTTCGACCTGATTACGTTCAGGACCATTTTTTGTGCTTTCAGCCGTTTGAGTTGGTAGGTTAATTGCCGGAATTGGGTCGTGACCATAGTACAATAGTGAAAAAACTGGCATAGTGACTTGCTTCGACCTGACAACTTTCAGGATGAGTTCGTGTTCGGTGGCCATTAAGTAAATCCAACGAAATCTAGCTAATCATAGATGTTTTTACTATTGTTCTGAGTGATTCCTGGACTATTAGAAGTTATTATCAAAGTACCGCCCATATTTTACTGAAATACCGGCTCCTACCCGATAATCCACGCCCACCTTCGAGATGGAGAATACTTCTAATAATGGCCAAAGACTTTGTGTGCAATGCTTTAAGTTAAAGTTAAATTTTTAAAACAGAAAAATGAAATTACTATTTTTTACTTTTATTACTCATTAAACAATATTATATATATATACATATTATATTATATAATATACATATTTATTATATAATATAATATGTATATATATATATATATATATATATATATATATATATATATATATAATTTGGTAAACAAAAAAGCGTTTTTAGTGAGATAAAAATGGCGCGTGCCCGTATGTCGATTTGCTTTTTTTATTCTGAGTACTATACTCGTATTCTTTAGTGTTTAAGAAAATGGAAGTCAAACGCGAAAAAAAAATTAAGCGTACTGAGAAAAAAAACTATGTTTGTGTCCCGCTGATATATTGTAAGAATCAAAGTTATTAGGTAGAACGTCAGTTATCCGAAAAAAAAAAGATCTGTATTTCAACTTAAATTATGTGTTAAAATTCAAAATACGATACGAACGTGTGCGGCGCGGCGGCTCGGTTTACATCAAAGACGAAACCGAGTCAGTAGAGAGAGACGGATGACCAAGAAAGGTGATGTCGCGCTCTGCGCTATAGAAGCTTGTGTAAATTTGAGAAAATGATGTCTTATTCTGATCAATTAAAATTTTGCGCTATCTTGCTCTGTCTCTCTATCTCCATCCCGAAGGCGGGCGTGGATTATCGGGTTGGAGACGGTATTTCAGTAAAATATGGGCGGTAGTTTGATAATCAGTTCTAATAGTCCAGGAATCACTCAGAACAACGGTAAAAGCATCAATGATTAACTAGATTTCGTTGGATTTATTTAATGTCCACCAAGCACGAACTGATCCTGAAAGTAGTCAGGTCGAAGCGAGTCACTATGCCGGTCTTTGTACTATTGTACTGCGGTCACGACCCAGTTCGGGTAATCGCCCTAACACCTAACTATGTGGTGGCACTCAGTTCGCCAGTTTAGCTAGTAGTAGTCGTATACTATAAATAAAAAAATGGCGAGCGCCGCTCTGCTGTCGGCAGCACATTTTACGTATCAAACAGAAAAGTAATCATAAAAGTAATCATGATTAATTGTAATCCGATTAAAGATTAATAATCCTTAATCACCGAAAAATGATTACTTTTTTTGATTAATTTCGTTAATCATTAATCATGATTAATGATTACAAAATGTAATCGTAATCGTTAATCATTAATCTGATTACATTTTGCCCATCTCTGCTGTAAATACATAAGCCGCACACGAGGGAAGTGCATCCTGGTTACTGGCGAGCCGGACTTGTATAGTACAAGTTTAAAAACCCACTGTGACAACATCAGAACATTGACCGGTACTGCGGGTCTTGTAATTCTTCACAACTACACCTTACCCCGCTCTGTGAACACTATCTCGTGGAAAGCATAAATAGTGGCCGCCTGAATAATCGTCTTCAGAATTCTCAGAATTCAATCGAACACTATAAACAAGTAGTTATTGTTTCCGCTCAATAAAAGCCGGTGCACATGATGCGTTAATGTTGCCACGTTATTACGACGCAGCTAGTTAAATGTATTTCTTATCCTGACTCGACACTGCGACCACGCCTGATGGAAAGCATGATGCAGTCCAGTAAATGACAAAAACTTGATAGTTGTTGTTGTCTTAACAATTAAGAAAAACTCATCAATAGTAGCAGCGTGGGAATGCCATTTGGCTTATATGTAAGTTAGCGCCTTCCCTTTTGGGTTTATATTTAGGTTTTACTAAATAAACATTTTTTTTGGTTTCTTAGAAATGTTTTTTTTTAATATACTTTACTGACATCTATGTTTTCTATATGAATGACAGCGAACAATCTTCTTTTTGTTTGAAAAATATAAATCTTTGTGGTTGCGCCTCCGCGTAGGTCGTTCGCGATACTGCCGGCTTGCACAAATATCTCTTCACACTACGCTCAAAGGACCCCGTATCATAAGACTGTGGAAACACGCTCGCTGGAAGACTATTGGACGGCCCAATGACACGGCAAAAGTAAGAGGTAGAGAATTTTTTTCAAAAAACTTCTTCTTCTTAATGCATTGGAATGATCTTAATTTTTGGGAGTCGAAGCTGCTCGCGTCCGTAGGCTTTACCCTAGTTTCCCTACACGTGACTCCTGGGTGGTGCTAAACGAGCAGCAGCGAGGTGGTAGGGCGTCGGTGCCCGTCTGGATCGCGACCACAGTACATGGGTGTAAAGCCCGTCATAGTGACCAGTTTCGGCTTGTCGCGTTTCGGGATCAGCTTGTGTATATCCAGTAGCTCATATACATAGAGACCTTCGGTCGTGGTATATGTGGGCCGACATGGCGATGGAGACTATCAATGGATTTTCATCCTTTGATAGTCGCTTTCGTTTTTGGACTACACTGTACTTACCATCAGGAACTCTGTAGTCACTATGTCGAGCCAGTGTAAAAAAAAAGAAAAGACTATATAAAGCTCCAGCGTTGTTTCTTGCCTCTTCTCACGAAACGCAAAACCGGTACGCGTACAGCGCAACGCTGGAATGCACCAAGTGTGCATAATGGATATTTAAAGCATAAGGATAAGAGATAATTTTATTGAATCAAAATTTAAATTGACTTAATTTAAGTTACGTTGACGCCTGCACTAGTCGTAAGACTGTATCGCAGGCGTCAGCGCCCACCATTACAAAGCATACATATAATTACAAAAACATACAGACGTGTTGTGTATGTGTGTGTTTATGTGTTTAGCCGTGGTGGCTGCCGGCAGAATAGAATAGCACCCCCCTCTTCTTGCTGAGGTGTCGTAAAAGGCGACTAAGGTATCTCTTGAACACCGCAATTCAACCAGGTGTTTAGAGAAGTAAAACTCGACCAAACCTGCATCCTGCTCCCTCCCGATCGTACTGGTTCTCCTTTCCATCGGGCCTGAGGGAGCTCGGACGAGAGAGTGATTTTCTGGCAGCGCGTCCAGTTATGCACTTAAATATCTCCTGCGCAATTGACTGTTTCCGAAAACTGGACATCGAATTTCTTAACCGGTGTTGAAACAGCCGCCGTGGCCGAAACCGGCTAGGACATCATCATGTGTAGAAACGGGTGAGTAAAGAGTAAGTGTAGTGTGTGAGTGTAGATTATATATAAGTATTCAAAAAATCTTCAGTTGTATGTTTAGATGTTGTTGTAGTTGTATGTTCAGTATTTGTATGTAAAACAACGGAGAGCTACCGCTCCAACCTCGGGCTGCCGCTATTACGCATCGTGTGCCCTGACTGTAAGGACACGGTTCACAAGAAATCGTAGGTATGAACACAGCTATTATTTAGCTTGGGATATATCGCAGTGACCATCAGTCGCAGGCAGCCACAGTTACTAGGGTTTAATCGCCCGTGCTTTGTGGAGCTATGAAACATTGCTAGATACATTTCAACTGCAAACAACACTCTTGTTACAAGCCATTGAATGAAAATGATAAAGTAATCGAAGAAAAATATCATAGAAACTTCTAGAAACATATTTACTTTTTACAATAAAAAACAAGATATAAAAATACTCACAAACACTGTTAAATAACACACCACGCTGACTTCTTACTAAAAAGCTGTAATACGCACATAAATAAAATAAATAAAATAAAAAATAAAAAAGACATTTAACTCTCATCCACAATATCTAATAAAAATACACAATTATTATGACGAATACACCATTTTGAAATAAAAACATACATAAATAACAAAAAAATTACCATTATAAATCAAATGAGATTAGAAAAAAAATTTAATAATCGATTAAATTAGTGCATAACTTAGATTTCATTCTAACTGTACGTGCTTATTTAAAAAGTTAGCTAATTTTTTAATGGTCTCACAGTACAGCGTCGATGAGAACCCCTTTACTTCGGGTATAGGCCTCCTCCAAACAATTCCAGTTTGATCTGTTTAAAGCTGTTTTGTACCAGCTAGCGCCCGCTATGGGTCTGATGTCGTCAGACCAGCGCATAAGCGGTGTACCTATCGCTCGTTTGCCGCTGGGCCCAGTCCAGAGCGTAGCACCTCTCTTCCATCGCCCATCTTTCAGTATAGCGAGGTGGCCGGCCCATCGCCATTTAAGTTTAAGAGTTTGATGTAAAAAATCAAAAAACTTGATCTTCACTCTTAAGGCCGAATAGCGTACTTTATGCAGCTTCTTGATTTTTAAAACCGATCTTTCCATACTAGACTGGCATGACCTTATCTTCTGCATAGAGTGCTTTGTCAAAGACCATGTTTGAGCTCCATATGTTAAAGATGGTAATATGCAACTATCCATAACTTTCTTTTTTAAATGCAAAGACATGTTGCTCTTAAACACTTATTTTAAAGACCAGTATTTGTTCCAAGCTAAGTTTAATCTTCTATTTATTTCATCTGGGCCGTTGTTTGATTGAAAGGATATCATTTTTCCAAGATATATATTAGGTCCTTACATATGAAATTGGCGTTTTGTATGGGAGGAACAAAAAGTCGAATATTTTTTAATATAATATATTTAATTAATCAAAGTATGAACCATTATATTCTATGCACTTTTGCCATCTCATAGGTAGTTCATTGATCCCTTTACTAAAAAAACCAGTCGGACGGGAATCAATAAAATCTTTGAAGGCGATTTGGACTGCCCCATCTGAGTTGAATTTTTTCCCTTGCAAGAAGTTATCCAAATTTCGAAAAAAATGGTAATCTGTTGGAGCAAGGTCCGGGGAGTACGGGGGATGTCTTAGACTTTCCAATTGAAGCTCTTCTAATTTAGTAGCCGTCTGTTGCGCAGTGTGTGGTCTAGCGTTGTCGTGAAGCAGCAGTGGCGTGGAGCGATTGACCAGCCTAGGTTGTTTAGCCCCTAGCTTTTCCATCATGGTTTGCAATTGCTGATAATAGACATCAGCCGTAATAGTCTGGCCAGATTTGAGAAAACTGTAATGAACAATACCGGCACTAGTCCACCAAACGCTTACAAGTAACTTTTTTGGGGTTAATTTTCGCTTGGGGCAGGATTTGGCTGGCTGGTCAGGATCCAACCATTGCGCTGAGCGCTTCCGATTATCGTAAAGAACCCATTTTTCATCACAGGTAATGATTCGGTTTAAAATACCTTCATTATTGTGCCGGTTTAGTAATGTAACGCAGCAGTCGACGCGCGTTTGCCGGTTTGCTTCAGTCAATTCGTGAGGTACCCACCTTTCAAGCTTTTTAATCTTCCCAATTTTTATCACTAACATCGCAGCCTGCAGCTAACTCGGACGTGGTTTGCGATGGATCCGCTTCCACAATAGCCTTCAACTCTTCATTATCAACTTGAGTCTCAGGCCGTCCACGGGGCTTGTTCTGCAGGTCGAAATTTCCAGAACGAAAACGTTGGAACCAAAAACGAACTGTGTTTTCTTTTGCAACACGACCGCCATACACATCATTCACCCTTCGAGTTGTTTCCGCAGCACTAGTGCCACGGCGAAACTCGTACTCGTAAATAATGCGATATTTTTAGTTTTCCATTTTGTAAAATGAGTGACGCAAACAGAAAAAAATAGAAGAAAAAACAAATGAATGACGATCATCGAAGCACAAATACATGAGTCTATAGCTGTACAAATTTGAATTTGGAATTCCTTACCAAAGAGGAGAAATTTGTGATTAAAGTGGCCAGTACGAAAAACGCCAATTTCATATGTAAGGACCTAATATAAGACTTTACATAGTTTAGTGATGTCTGCTGAATGTGTATAGGTGATTCTATGGAGTTTGACATTATTTGTGTTTTTTCGTAGTTTATTTCCAATCCCACTTTGTGGCTGGCTATATGTAGTTCGTTAATCATGTTTTGCAGTTGGAAGCTTGACTCTGAAAACAACACAATATCGTCTGCAAAACGAAGGTGGTTCAAGTACCTATTATTCACAAGGATTCCTTGGTTTTGCCAGTGTAATTGCCTGAAAACTGATTCTAGCACAGCGATAAACAGTTTTGGCGAGATCGGATCGCCCTGCTTCACACCTCTTTTTATTTTTATTCGGGGACCAAGTCTTTCGAGCTTTATTCTGCTGGTAGAATAGACATTTTGGAGTATTGCAATATAGGTATTGTTTTTATTGTTCTCTTTAAGAGCTTTCCAGATAGAGTCGTGAGAGATTGTGTCAAAAGCTTTTTTGAAATCGATAAACGCTAGGTAGAGTGGTCTGTTGAATTCTCTGTATTTTTCTATTACTTGTTCTACGACCTGGATGTGGTCGATAGTCGAGAAGCCACTACGAAAACCTGCTTGTTCGACTGGCTGATTACTATCTATCTGTTTTT
The DNA here is from genome assembly GCA_036320925.1 of Automeris io. NCBI lineage: Eukaryota > Metazoa > Arthropoda > Insecta > Lepidoptera > Saturniidae > Automeris > Automeris io. The sequence goes on along the minus strand of JAUDJH010000018.1, from coordinate 11,593,746 downwards.
TAATTCTAGTGCAAATACTTAATGTAAAAAGCTTACAAAGTGCCGGTAACAAGCTAATTGGCCGGTAGTTGTTGATGTCCTTGGGGCTTCCTTTTTTGTAAAGCAGGATGATAGTCGATTCTGTCCATTGTCTAGGTACTGTGCACGAGTTCTTAATGAGGTTGAACAGGTGAGCTATAGGATGTGCTAGTAATCCTGCTGCATGTATAAGAGCTTCGTTTGGAATGCCATCTGGACCAGCACATTTTTCTGTTTTTAATCTTTTTGTCAAGTGAAATATTTCTTCTCCTGTCCAATCTTCGATATCGGCACTTTGTCCAGCACAGTTGGAAATTGTAGAATCAGGCGTAGCTGAGGGAATCGTTTTGTCGTCATAATACAGTTTTCTATAAAAATCAGTGGCAATACTGATGATGCCCGTTCTTGTTGTTGTTTCAATTGAATTTACAACTGATTTCAGGCTCGGTATCCAGATTTTGTGTGTTGAAAGTTCTTTATGTGCGCGTTTAAAGCTTCCTTTACATTTTAAGTGTTTCTCTATTATATCATTTCTGTGTGCTTGGTAATCCGATCTGACGAGTTTGCTTGTGATTTTATAAAGATTTGAAAGTTATTTTTTCATGTGTGGCGTTTTAGGTTTGTAATTTTGCAAAAATTGCCGCTTTTCGATAAGGCTTCTTGTTTTCAAAGATAGTATAGAGTTATTTGTTTTGATGTGAGTGTTCGAAGAGGCACACGCCATAGACGACTCAAAATACTTCACAAAACTGTCATAGAAGGACTGTACAGGTTCCTCATCTTTTCGAAGCAAAGCATGTTTATTTGCTACTAGCTGTCCCGGCAGACCTTGTTCTGCCCTATTTTTCTAAAACAAAGTCATATTGTTTTTTTTTATTTTAATAGCTTCCCCGACAGATTTTTTTGAAAATTGTTTAAAAGAACCTGGCGTTAATGCTGTATGTATAAAAATTGACAAATATTGACATTAATATTTATACGTCACTCAATTGTTTTGCCTTCCCGGAACCCGTCCACTGACATTTAAACTTTATGGTATGGTGTTAAAGTTCAAATTGACTTTAAAATATTATTACGAATTTTTTGTATGAGAATATAGAAAAGTGTTGTTTTTAGACTTTTTCAGACATTTTTTTTATTTTTCTCTCCGTAATAACCTTCCCCATACTTCAACAAACACAATAAAAAAGAAATCAGTCAAATCGGTTTAGTCGTTCTCGAGTTTCGCGCTTATCAAGACATAGCTGATCCGGCAAACGTAGTTTTGCTATATAAGTTATTGTAATATCTTCTATCTATGATGTTCATTGAAATTAAGTGATGTCAAAGACAATTTTGTTCATAATTAAATACTCTTAATCAACAAAACATTTTTTTGGGTAAAGATTAATATTATTACGTTGATACAACTCTTAACAAATAATGCATTAATTTCGACCAAATTCGATTACCAAAAAAACGGTTCTAGTTAGTTAATCTTAAAAGATAGACATATACTGTCGTGGACATTTTTTTAGACGATTTCAAAAGGAATAATTCTTTCATATATATATTTTTGGTATCTTGTACCGTTTTCACAGCGCACGCAATGGGCTTCAAGGATGAATAATTTTCCCCGTTTTTTCACATTTTCCATTATTTCTTCGCTCCTAATATATGCATCGTGATGTTATATAGCTTAAAGCCTTCCTCGATAAATGGTCTATTCAACTCAAAAAGAATTTTTCAATTCGAGCCAGTAGTTCTTGAGATTAGCGCGTTCAAACAAACAAACTCTTCAGCTTTATAATATTAGTATAGATTATAATAATATAGTATAGATAACACAACACAACACAACAGAACACAACACAACACAACACAACACAACAGAACCGAACACAACACAACACAACAGAACCGAACATAACCGATCACAACCGAACAGAACCGAATACAACACAACACAACCGAACAGAACCGAATACAACCGAACATAACCGAACATAACAAAACACAACCGAACACAACCGAACACAACCGAACACAACACAACACAACCGAACACAACCGAACACAACCGAACACAACACAACACAACCGAACATAACCGAACACAACCGAACACAACCGAACACAACCGAACACAACCGAACACAACCGAACACAACCGAACACAACCGAACACAACCGAACACAAACGAACACAACCGAACACAACCAAACACAACCGAACACAACACAACACAACCGAACACAACCGAACATAACCGAACACAACCGAACACAAACGAACACAACCGAACACAACTGAATATAACCGAACACAACCGAACACAACACAACACAACCGAACACAACCGAACACAACCGAACACAACCGAACACAACCGAACACAACCGAACACAACCGAACACAACCGAACACAACCGAACACAACTGAATATAACCGAACACAACCGAACACAACACAACACAACCGAATACAACCGAACACAACCGAACACAACCGAACACAACCGAAAACAACCGAACACAACCGAACACAACACAACACAACCGAACACAACAGAACACAACCGAACACAACACAACACAACCGAACACAACACAACACAAAAAAGTGTTAAAGTTCAAATTGACTTTAAAATATTATTACGAATTTTTTGTATGAGAATATAGAAAAGTGTTGTTTTTAGAATTTTTCAGACAATTTTTTTAATTTTTCTCTCCGTAATAACCTTCCCCATACTTCAACAAACACAATAAAAAAGAAATCAGTCAAATCGGTTTAGTCGTTCTCGAGTTTCGCGCTTATCAATACATAGCTGATCCGGCAAACGTAGTTTTGCTATATAAGTTATTGTAATATCTTCTATGATGTTCATTGAAATTAAGTGATGTCAAAGACAATTTTGTTCATAATTAAATACTCTTAATCAACAAAACATTTGTTTGGATAAAGATTAATATTATTACGTTGATACAACTCTTAACAAATAATGCATTAATTTCGACCAAATATGTTTACTATAAAAACGGTTCTAGTGACTTAATATTAAAAGATAGACATATACTGTTGCGGACATTTTTTTAGATCATTTCAAGAGGAATAATTCTTTCATACATATATTTTTGGTATCTTGTACCGTTTTCGCAGCGCACGCAATGGAAGCCTTCAAGGATGAATAATTTTACCCGTTTTTTTTCACATTTTTCATTATTTCTTCGCTCCTAATAGTTGCATCGTGATGTTATATAGCCTAAAGCCTTCCTCGATAAATAGTCTATTCAACTCAAAAAGAATTTTTCAATTTGAGCCAGTAGTTCTTGAGATTAGCGCGTTCAAACAAACAAACTCTTCAGCTTTATAATATTAGTATAGATTATAATAATATAGTATAGATAACACAACCGAACACAACCGAACACAACACAACACAACCGAACACAACCGAACACAACACAACACAACCGAACATAACCGAATACAACCGAACAGAACCGAACGCAACCGAACACAACCGAACACAACCGAACACAACCGAACACAACCGAACACAACCGAACACAACCGAACACAACCGAACACAACCGAACACAACCGAACAGAACCGGACACAACCGAACACAACCGAACACAACCAAACACAACCGAACACAACACAACACAACCGAACACAACACAACACAACCGAACACAACACAACACAAAAAAGTGTTAAAGTTCAAATTGACTTTAAAATATTATTACGAATTTTTTGTATGAGAATATAGAAAAGTGTTGTTTTTAGAATTTTTCAGACAATTTTTTTTAATTTTTCTCTCCGTAATAACCTTCCCCATACTTCAACAAACACAACAAAAAAGAAATCAGTCAAATCGGTTTAGTCGTTCTCGAGTTTCGCGCTTATCAATACATAGCTGATCCGGCAAACGTAGTTTTGCTATATAAGTTATTGTAATATCTTCTATGATGTTCATTGAAATTAAGTGATGTCAAAGTCAATTTTGTTCATAATTAAATACTCTTAATCAACAAAACATTTATTTGGATAAAGATTAATATTATTACGTTGATACAACTCTTAACAAATAATGCATTAATTTCGACCAAATATGTTTACTATAAAAACGGTTCTAGTGACTTAATCTTAAAAGATAGACATATACTGTTGCGGACATTTTTTTAGATCATTTCAAGAGGAATAATTCTTTCATACATATATTTTTGGTATCTTGTACCGTTTTCGCAGCGCACGCAATGGAAGCCTTCAAGGATGAATAATTTTACCCGTTTTTTTCACATTTTTCATTATTTCTTCGCTCCTAATAGTTGCATCGTGATGTTATATAGCTTAAAGCTTTCCTCGATAAATGGTCTATTCAACTCAAAAGAATTTTTCAATTCGAGCCAGTAGTTCTTGAGATTAGCGCGTTCAAACAAACAAACTCTTCAGCTTTATAATATTAGTATAGATTATAATAATATAGTATAGATAACACAACACAACACAATAGAACACAACACAACACAACAGAACCGAACACAACCGAACACAACACAACACAACACAACCGAACACAACCGAACATAACCGAACACAACCGAACAGAACCGAATACAACACAACACAACCGAACAGAACCGAACATAACCGAACACAACCGAACAGAACCGAACATAACCGAACACAACCGAACACATCTGAACACAACCGAACACAACCGAACACAACACAACACAACCGAACACAACCGAACACAACACAACACAACCGAACATAACCGAATACAACCGAATACAACCGAACAGAACCGAATGCAACCGAACACAACCGAACACAACCGAACACAACCGAACACAACCGAACACAACCGAACACAACCGAACACAACCGAACACAACCGAACACAACCGAACACAACCGAACACAACCAAACACAACCGAACACAACACAACACAACCGAACACAACACAACACAACACAAACGAACACAACACAACCGAACATAACCGAACACAACACAACACAACACAACACAACCGAACACAACACAACACAACCGAACACAACACAACACAACCGAACCTAACCGAACACAACCGAACACAACACAACACAACACAACCGAACACAACACAACACAAACGAACCTAACCGAACACAACCGAACAGAACCGAACACAACCGAACACAACCGAACATAACCGAACACAACCGAACACAACCGAACACAAACGAACACAAACGAACACAACCGAACACAACTGAATATAACCGAACACAACCGAACACAACACAACACAACCGAACACAACTGAATATAACCGAACACAACACAACACAACCGAATACAACCGAACACATCCGAACACAACCGAACACAACCGAACACAACCGAAAACAACCGAACACAACCGATCACAACCGAAAACAACCGAACACAACCGAACACAACACAACACAACCGAACACAACCGAACACAACCGAACACAACCGAACACAACCGAACACAACACAACCGAACACAACCGAACACAACCGAACAGAACCGAACACAACCGAACACAACCGAACACAACCGAACACAACCGAACACAACCGAACACACCGAACACAAACGAACACAACCGAACACAACCAAACACAACCGAACACAACACAACACAACCGAACACAACACAACACAAACGAACACAACACAACCGAACATAACCGAACACAACACAACACAACACAACCGAACACAACACAACACAACCGAACACAACACAACCTAACCTAACCGAACCTAACCGAACACAACCGAACATAACCGAACACAACACAACACAACACAACCGAACACAACACAACACAACCGAACCTAACCGAACACAACCGAACACAACCGAACACAACCGAACACAACCAAACACAACCGAACACAACCGAACATAACCGAACGCAACCGAACACAAACGAACACAACCGAACACAACTGAATATAACCGAACACAACCGAACACAACACAACACAACCGAACACAACCGAACACAACCGAACACAACCGAACACAACCGAACACAACCGAACACAACCGAACACAACCGAACACAACCGAACACAATCGAACACAACCGAACACAACTGAATATAATCGAACACAACCGAACACAACACAACACAACCGAATACAACCGAACACAACCGAACACAACCGAACACAACCGAAAACAACCGAACACAACCGAACACAACACAACACAACCGAACACAAGAGAACACAACCGAACACAACCAAACACAACCGAACACAACACAACACAACCGAACACAACACAACACAACACAAACGAACACAACACAACCGAACATAACCGAACACAACACAACACAACCGAACACAACACAACACAACCGAACACAACACAACACAACCGAACCTAACCGAACCTAACCGAACACAACCGAACATAACCGAACACAACACAACACAACACAACCGAACACAACACAACACAACCGAACCTAACCGAACACAACCGAACACAACCGAACACAACCAAACACAACCGAACACAACCGAACATAACCGAACGCAACCGAACACAACCGAACACAACTGAATATAACCGAACACAACCGAACACAACACAACACAACCGAACACAACCGAACACAACCGAACACAACCGAACACAACCGAACACAATCGAACACAACCGAACACAACTGAATATAATCGAACACAACCGAACACAACACAACACAACCGAATACAACCGAACACAACCGAACACAACCGAACACAACACAACACAACCGAACACAACAGAACACAACCGAACACAACTCAACACAACCGAACACAACACAACACAAAAAAGTGTTAAAGTTCAAATTGACTTTAAAATATTATTACGAATTTTTTGTATGAGAATATAGAAAAGTGTTGTTTTTAGAATTTTTCAGACAATTTTTTTAATTTTTCTCTCCGTAATAACCTTCCCCATACTTCAACAAACACAACAAAAAAGAAATCAGTCAAATCGGTTTAGTCGTTCTCGAGTTTCGCGCTTATCAATACATAGCTGATCCGGCAAACGTAGTTTTGCTATATAAGTTATTGTAATATCTTCTATGATGTTCATTGAAATTAAGTGATGTCAAAGACAATTTTGTTCATAATTAAATACTCTTAATCAACAAAACATTTGTTTGGATAAAGATTAATATTATTACGTTGATACAACTCTTAACAAATAATGCATTAATTTCGACCAAATATGTTTACTATAAAAACGGTTCTAGTGACTTAATATTAAAAGATAGACATATACTGTTGCGGACATTTTTTTAGATCATTTCAAGATCATTTCAATTCTTTCATACATATATTTTTGGTATCTTGTACCGTTTTCGCAGCGCACGCAATGGAAGCCTTCAAGGATGAATAATTTTACCCGTTTTTTTTCACATTTTTCATTATTTCTTCGCTCCTAATAGTTGCATCGTGATGTTATATAGCCTAAAGCCTTCCTCGATAAATAGTCTATTTAACACAAAAAGAATTTTTCAATTCGAACCAGTAGTTCCTGAGATTAGCGCGTTCAAACAAACAAACAAACAAACAACCAAACTCTTCAGCTTTATAATATTAGTATAGATTAGTTTCTTAGTGTAGGAATTAATATAATTCACACTATTAAAACAGTATCTGGATTTGCTGTAAGTTCTTCTACTGGCTTTATGTTTTTTAATTCTTATTTCTTATTTCACACCGTTTCGCACATACTCACCGACATATGCTCTCTCGCTCTGGCTCACTAATTTTTGTATTTGTGTCTCACCACGCTGTCTTCTTACTAAAAAGCTGTACTACGCTAATACACACCGACATTTGCTCTCTCGCTTTGGCTCAGTAATTTTTGTATTTGTGTCTCCTTACCTATCGTTTTTCCGTTGCATCCGGTTTGATATCACAACGATTTTATAGAAGTTTCACTTCAATATAAAAATGATAGCAACAAAACTAGTCAAATGTGAGCTCGGTTCATACGCCAAGATTTCCGTACAAACTTATAGGTATAATTTTATTATTGTAAAAAATGTTTTAATTTACACTAAAGTTACGGATTTTTACCTATAACAAGTACCTTAATAATAAGCCATTATTCTATACTAGCTGATCCGGCAAACGTTGTTTTGCTATATAAGTTATTGTAATATCTTCTAAGATGTTCATTGAAATTAACTGATGTCAAAGACATTTTTATTCACAATTAAATACTCTTAATCAACAACACTTTTATTTGGATAAAGATTAATATTATTACGTTGATACAACTCTTAACAAATAATGCATTAATTTCGACCAAATTTGTTTACCATATAAACGTGTAGAGGTGGAGTTTCCACAACACGGGAAGGAGAATTAAGATACTCAAGAAGTTAATATGAATATATTAATAATATAAACAGTTTTTCTTAAGAGCTATATACCACACCATTGAACGTCACAAATTCAATTCTATTCTTATTTTTATACATATTGACATTTATAAAAAAGTATAATTAAAAATATAAAAAAGGTGTGCATAAAAAGGTAGCCTACATCACCCCCCTCCAGAGACCGTCAAGGGCGATAAAAGTCTGGAAATCTTACATGTCGCCCAGACTGGGTTACATAACCTTTCGGCGTTTCTGGTGAAGGGTCTTTATTAGAAATAGACAGTATATGGGCCGGCTTAATTCTATCTATGGACACTGTCATTTCCTTACTATTGCGGAGGATTTTAAAAACTTTGTCTCCTCTATCGAGGACCTTATGTGGCCCGGAATAAGCAGGAGAAAGGGAACCGCGGGATGCGTCTTCACGGAGGAAAACGTGATCACAGGTTTTTAATTCCCTGTATACAAAAATTTTGGGTTGGCGATGGCGAGATGTTGGTACGGGTCGTAATTTTTCCGCAATATCCCTGAGCCTAGCGGAAAATTCTGACATATCAGTGGTTCCGGTTACTGTTGGCTCAAAGAACTCTCCAGGTAAACGGAGTGGCTCGCCGTATACCAACTCTGCAGAAGAAGTCTGCAGATCTTCTTTAAAGGCAGATCGGATGCCTAGCAAAATCCACGGCAGTGACTCTGTCCATCTGTTATTGGCGTGACACACGATTGCAGCTTTGAGTTGGCGATGAAAACGCTCAACTAAGCCGTTGCAAGCTGGATGGTACGCCGTTGTCCTCTTGTGATCGAATCCGGTTACTTTCGACAGCCATTGAAACAGTGCCGATTCGAACTGACGACCACGGTCAGTCGTAATGTCTGTCGGGCAACGAAATCGACCAATCCAAGTGGACAGTAAGGCTTTGGCAACGGTTTCTGCTGTGATATCTTCGATCGGTGTCACTTCCGGCCAACGAGTAAATCGATCTACTATTGTGAAGCAGTAACGATAGCCTTGTGACAGGGGAAGAGGTCCAACCAGATCAATGTGAATCTGTTTAAAACGGGCACGCGGTAAACTAAATGTACCAAGCGGGAAAGTCACGTGACGTGTAACTTTGGCCCGTTGGCACTGTACACAAAATCGCGCCCATTTCCTACAGTCTTTCCTGATACCTGGCCAGACGAACCGATTTGCTATCAATTTTGCCGAGGCATTTGGGCCAGGGTGACTGAGAGAATGTAAGCTGTCAAAAACTTGTTTACGACAGATTTTTGGAACATAGGGCCTGAAAGTCGAAGTACTGACGTCACAGTACAGTGGAATCGAACTTCCAGGTGCATTATGCTTTTCTAGCCTCAGAGATGAACCTCCCTCTAATAGTTGGGTTAACTCTGGATCTGAGGCTTGATTTTGCGCTAAAGTATCGAGGCTAATCGGTAATTCAAGTTCCTCAATACGCGATAAGGCATCGGCAACAACATTGTTCTTGCCGGAAATATGCCTAATGTCAGTGGTAAATTGGGCGATGTAATCGAGGTGTCTATACTGCCTTGGCGAACAGTTATTCTTCCGTTCATGGAATGCGAAACTGATCGGCTTGTGGTCAGTATAGATTATGAAATGTCTCGCCTCAAGCATGTGCCTGAAATATTTTATGGCCTCGTAAATTGCGAGTAATTCCCTATCATAGGGTGAGTATTTCGTTTGGGAAGGGCTTAATTTTCTGCAGAAGAAAGCTAAAGGCTGCCAAGCTCCGTCTCGCCACTGCTGCAAAGCTGCACCGATGGCTTTATCGGATGAGTCTGTAACTACAGCAAGTTTAGCAGTGCAGTCAGGATGTGCTAACAGGGCAGCATTTGACAAGCTGTCTTTACAATTTTGGAAAGCTATTAAAGTGTCTCCGGTCAGGTTTACGGGGTGTGATCCTTTAACCGATCCAGTTAATAATGCGTGCAGCGGAGCTTGTATTTCGGCTGCTCGAGGAAGAAATCTCCTATAAAAATTTAGCATGCCTAGGAACGCTCTAAGCTGACGCACGTTAGTTGGAGCTGGATAATCCCTAATAGCCTGTACCTTGGTATCTAATGGCTTGCACCCTTCAGCGGAAATACTGTAACCTAGGAAGGATACTTCTTTCACTCCAAAAGTACATTTGGAAGTGTTTAATAACATCCCGTAGTTTTTTAATCTAGTGAAAACTTTACGGAGATGTGATTCATGCTCAGTTTCGTTACGCAAGAAAATTATAAAATCGTCCAAATAAGTGTAAACAAAGTCTAGTCCTCTGGTCATCTCATCCACAAAACGCTGGAAGGTTTGTCCCGCATTTCGAAGGCCAAACGTCATAAACGGGAATTCATATAAACCAAAAGGTGTTGTAATCGCGGTTTTAGGTATGTCTTCAGTGCTGACAGGTATCTGATTATAAGCCTTCTCCAAGTCTAATACACTAAACACAGTGCAACCTGAGATACTGTGAGCAAAATCATGGATGTGCTTGATCGGATACCTATCTGGTACTGTACGGGCGTTGAGTTTGCGGTAATCGCCGCAAGGACGCCAGCCATTATTTTTCTTAGGCGCTAGATGTAGCGGGGATGACCAAGGACTTTCCGAAGGTCGAGCTGTGCCATTGGATAGCATCGACTGGAATTCTTGTTGCGCGATTTTTAATTTATATCGGGCTAAACGACGAGGTGTGCAACTAACTGGAGGGCCGGGTGTCGTGCGGATGTGGTGTACTGTGTTGTGCGAAATGGTGCGTAATATACCAGCTGGACGTGTGATCTCCGGAAATTCGTTAAGAATTTTGTGAAACGGTGACTCACCAGTAACAATCTTAACAGAAGATACATTTTGACAATCTGCTAAAGTAGCAACTGTAGTGACCGATGTTAAATTATCAATTAAGCGTTTGTTACGTATATCTATAACAAGATTATAATAATTGATAAAATCTACGCCAATAATTGGCTTCGTCACATCGGCTACTACAAAACGCCATTCAAAATTACGACGAAGTCCAAAGTTTAGATTTAAAGTTACATAGCCGTAAGTTACTATCTTAGTACCATTTGCAGCACATAAAACATAATCAGTACGAGAACGACGCTCACGAAGTAAAGTCCGTGGGAAAAAACAGAGGTCGCTTCCTGTATCGACCAGGAACTGCGTCTTCGAATATCGGTCCGTGATGAATAGGCGGCCAGTTGTTGAGGAAGGGCAATCGTTAGCCGCCATTACCGACTGCCCCTGTAGTTTTCCGTTGCCTTGAAGTCACAGGGTCGAACGCATTTGTTGGCGTTTTCTCCGAATTTGTGATGGAACCAGCAAGTAGGATGTTTGCGGTAGCTCGATTGAGATCGTTGCCTGGAGGTGTTGCGTTTAGCTCTAGTGGTGTAATTACGTGACTTGTTATTCCTGTCGTGGGACAAATCCTGAACCTGTCTCCTCAACTCTGCAACCTCCCTTGTAAGCTCATTGATTTCTGAGCTAGAGGATGGGTTGCTAGTGACGGCAATGGTAGGTGTCGATAAAGCTAGGTCATTCACATGATCAGCCAAATCTGCAAGGTCCTCCAGAGTAGACGATGTTGGTCGACCAGCAAGAACAGTCTGGAGTCCATGCGGAAGACGGCTTGTCCAAATGGTTTTCAAAATATCGTCAGGTACGTTAAATTCAGCCAAACTCTGTAGATGTCGAAGAAATTGTGACGGTTTGCGATCGCAAAGTTCCTCAAACATAAGTAGCTGTCTAATTTTCTTCTCATTCGATGCACTTACCCTTTTGATTAGCTCGGTCTTGAGCTTGTCGTATTTGTTGTTAGTGGGTGGGCGGAGAATGATGTCTTTAATCTCCCGTAAAAACTGGTTGTCAAGTACACCAACGACATGATTGAACTTAGTGCTGTCGCTCGTAATTCCCGAGTTGGTAAATTGTCCCTCTACCTGAGTAAACCATATCTCAGGCTCTTCTGGCCAAAAAGGTGGTAGTCGTATGCCGACTTTACAAATATCGATATTTGACATCGACACGCCTTCATCTCTAGTGTCGGAAAAAATATCAGAATTTTTTGTATCGGCTTCTTTACTCACATTCATTTTTCGTGATCACGTCGGGGTCACCAATGTAGAGGTGGAGTTTCCACAACACGGGAAGGAGAATTAAGATACTCAAGAAGTTAATATGAATATATTAATAATATAAACAGTTTTTCTTAAGAGCTATATACCACACCATTGAACGTCACAAATTCAATTCTATTCTTATTTTTATACATATTGACATTTATAAAAAAGTATAATTAAAAATATAAAAAAGGTGTGCATAAAAAGGTAGCCTACAAACGGTTCTAGTGAGTTAATATTAAAAGATAGACATATACTGTCGTGGACATTTTTTTAGATCATTTTAAGAGGAATAACTCTGTCATATATTTTTGGTATCTTGAACCGTTTTCGCAGCGCACGCAATGGAAGCCCTCAAGTATGAATAATTTTGCCCGTTTTTTTCACATTTTCCATTATTTCTTCGCTCCTAATAGTTGCATCGTGATGTTATATAGCTAAAGCCTTCCTCGATAAATGGTCTATTCAACAAAATTTTTCAATTCGAACCAGTAGTTCCTGAGATTAGCGCGTTCAAACAAACAAACAAACAAACAAACTCTTCAGCTTTATAATATTAGTATAGATTATATTATAGGGTCCGGTAACTATGCACCATGACGCAAATGGTCGTAGATTCAAATCCCGGTAAGTAGATCTGCGCTTTTCCAGATTAAGCACTAAAATAGGCCCCACAAGCCCACCAGTGAGAGAAAACATCGTGAGGAAACCAGTATGGCATCTAATAGAAATGCCATGCTTAGGTATCAGAGATCGGCGATCAGCATTACGTTGGTCGCATTGGGCACGACATATAAACGCAAAATGGATACAGCATCCAAATGCACCTCTGCGCACACCGATAGGAATATAGCGTGACGATATATAAAGTAATAAATAGTAAGTATTCTTGTATAAATTAAGGTCACCTGATTAAGCTGTCTAGGCTCTGCGAACTGCGTGGGGTCAACGACCGGGCACCAGCAAAGGCAGCTGTTACGATGACACGAAAACATTTATTGTAACTGTGTGGTTTATTAATTAATGATGTAACTATTATAGTGATGTGATACATTCAAAAAGGTACAAAAACTATCGTGATTTTAAGATTGTATTTATCTACTACTTAAAAATGAATTGGCCCAAAATTAACGTTAATGCAAATGTAACCTAACATCAGGCACTTTAAACTGCATAAAACAATACATTCTTTAAACATAATAAATACTTTAACAGAACTTATGCGCGAATTAACTTACTTTTAATTGTAGCTCAACATTTTGACTTAGTTACACAGACTCTAGTCGCCGGTGAGTTTTCGTCGAGGGCGGAAGTTACTTTCTCCAATATCTTTTGTTCTCGATAGCTTAAATAGTCACGATTTACAACACACACAGTATCAGCATCGATACAAGGCGTCATAAAACGAGGTCCTAGTCTTCCAATCGCTGGTTTCAACCCCGATAATAACTTAAACCCATCATTCCAATTAAATTTTCGAACTTAAGTGCTTCTCGATCGTTATTCGAACCAGTCTCGGATAATAGAAATGATCTGTGAAGAGAATTTTTGGCTTATGGAACTAAATCCAATGGCTGGGTCCCTCATTGAGCATATCTTCGTCTACCGCTGATTTATACTCGTTACTACGACCTGAGTAACCAGGTCAAAACGACGAGCCATACATGCTTCTTGTTTTTTTACTCTGGCTCGACATAGTGACTACAGAGCACCTGATGCTAAGTACAGTATAGTCCAAAAACGAAAGCGACCATCAAAGGATGAAAATCCATTGATAGTCTATATTGTCATGTCGGCCCACCTATACCACGACTGAAGGTCTCTAGGTATACGAGCTACTGGATATACACAAGCTGAACCCGAAACGCGACAAGCCGAAACTGGTCACTATGACGGACTTTACACCCGTGCACTGTGGTCGCGATCCAGACGGGCACCGACGCCCTACCACCTCGCTGCTGCTCGTTTAGCACCACCCGGGAATCACGTGTAGGGAAACTAGGGTAAAGCCTACGGACGCGAGCAGCTTCGACTCCCAAAACTTCGCGCATAACGCCCGTAAAAGTATTTATAATTAGTACAAAAAGCGAAAGTTTAAAATGTATTATTCCATAATCATTTGGAAAATAAAACAGTTCATTAAACAGATAAAATCTCTTTTAGTACACGTCCAAAACATTTTGTAAATCATGTCCTTTATTTAACGAAGAATACGCGGTACGGTGAGTCGGGTCGCATTGTTTTAGGATAGATACGCCGGTAAGCGTACCAGAATAGGTCCTTGCAACCTAAGGTTCTCTATTACAATTTTATTTTAAAATACAATATATCTCTGGGATTATGGCATCGTTTGAAATTGGATCCTGCTGATACACGAGCCAAAAGATAAAAATTAAATGTTTCTAAATAAAATAATATTAAATTCCAATGAACTGTAACGAGTTGACAGGTCGTTAAATATCCTGTTGGATACTGACGAACCAATTAACGCTGCCTTAGCAGCTGCCGATCCGAAAAACAATGACACACACAAGCACTAAATACATTCCACGACACCGGTATCTCTGATGGCGCGGAAGAAAAAAGTTCAGTAAACTGTCACTAATCGGTGCGTTTACGCTCCAAGGTGCAGTTGCGCTCCGATGTAGCCATGCGTTTCATTTAACATTTCTTCCCAAGGTACTCACTTCCGAAACGCTAATAGATCACCATTAGATTTGTTTTCTGACTGGCCGACCAAGTCGAGGTCGAGGTCTGTACTCACAAAGGTGCTATCCAATCCAGAACTTGCTGGCTGAGCACCCTTAAGTGCTGACCCCATTTGCGTGGTGAAGTTCTAAAGGTCTTTGCCAGACAACAGTATTCTGTTCTACCGAAAAAAAAAAGGCCGTTATCTCTTAATTTTAAATATATTATGCCGTTTGTGTGGCGTTCTTGTCTCAAGAAATGCTGCATAGTTAAACAAAACTATCGATAGAACAAAATAAGCATGAACAAGATTATGAAAATAGAAAATACGTTGCTTCATTAGATTATCCTTGTCTATATTTCTTAATTTTATGCTTTACACATATGTAAATGCTGTGAAGAGCAGCTCAGCTGTCTTCACTAACTGCTGTAATGATCGGATTGTCGCTTCATTAACATTTCAACTCACACCGGTCCGCTGCTGTTCATGGGCTAGGCTCGTCACTTATTTTTGTTCTAGATTGTTCTCAACTAGAAACATCTAACTGCCTATTGCAAGTTGTCGATTCATCTCGACACATAGAGATATTACATTTGCTAGGACACGTACTCTACTCCAGAACGCATTTACATCAAATATTGTCGATTCAATTTAGTTTTTCCTTGCCCATTCGGTTTACTATTCGGTTATTTATATAAGTCACTAGCGTTCTCTGCCTAATGATATCGTTACGAACGTCATACGCATCATCTGCATTACTTTTATAACATCATATATTAGTCAATCAATTGTAATGTAGCAAATCAGTCTCTGCTTTTATTCATTCCGTAATATTTGAATCGCATGTAACACCAACTCTTAAATTATTGTTATCAAATTCCCGAAGACATTTCGCGGCGGGAACCCTAAAACCGCAATATTCAAAGCATCCATAGCTAGCTACTTGCCCTCGGCCCTTTTTGTCATAAAAATATCATAGTACACGAATGCCATAACGGCGGCCTCCGCGTAATACCTCGGAGAGTGCCTCCGTACTCAGTATATTCATCTTTTTGGATGAGAATGAGTTATTGTCGGTTTGCTATGCGCGCCATTCCTGTACCTTTACGAATATATTATGAGTGTCTCTTCATTTCTTCACTACTCCCCTAAAAGTACACATTTTCAAGATTTATTATATCTGTGTCAATCGTACCATATTTTAATTCCATTCTTGAGCAAGTTAGACACAATTATATCATTTGAAGTTAAGGGAAATGTCTAATCCATACATTTAGAAAATAGAAGACACATTTACGCGCCAAAATAAAAATAAAGTCTTTAATAGAACAATACAATATGGTCCTACCCGGTAGCGTTCATTCCATAGATGCATGCAAGCATTGCATGCCCTTATGATAAATAAGTCTGGAATAAATTGCTTAAAGTTAAACAAAAACTGGGATCATTTTTTTTTTTTTATTTGGATTCATTTCTATACTATATTCACGCCATCTATCTTTCTTGTAAGCAATATAATATCTACTGTCACAATATAATATACAAATTAACTACGCAAATTCTGCATACCCTGCTCAAATGCCCTATGCACGTCACTGGTCCTACCCTGTTGCGAATTGATGTGCCGCTATTTCCTCATTTTAACACAATATGCAGTTTCTCTACCGATTTTGCGTTAAAAATTGGTGTCTGAATTAAGGTTTTTTTTTATGCTTTGTCTTTATGCACATTTTGGCTAATTTTGGATTATATGTATCTACATCAACCTTACACTTAAAATTTGAAAATTTTTACATACGATTTTAGCCAAATTTGAACATAATTTTGTAGGGTTTTAAAACTTTCGGCTTCGTTGACTGAAGGTTGTGACAATGGCTGGTCTATCGTCTTGTTTCAGCTACATAATAACCTCTACTCAGAAATTTTTTAAAAGTATTTTTAACAATCACAATGAGATCAGTCAGTTTTAGTTTAAAGATTGCAATAAACCTTAAGCTTTAGCTGAATTTCCGCTCATTTGAAAGCTTCGTGGAATGTGGTTTTTGCGGCCGCAGATAGCGCAAAATGAGGTCAAAGCCTTTGGTCAGATTGTAATTACAATAAATTCGTAAGTTAAGTCGGAGTAACTTATTTTCGATGGCTGTCCTATAGCCTTGTCGGGTCCGTGAGACGGTTGTTCAACAAAGCGAAATCAAATTATTCAAATATTTACACAACACGCTCGCTTCTGATGAATTTATATGAGAACTAAATTAAACGAGGTGTGTTTAAATTCGAAATTAATTTGACTAAATATTAGTTTTTCAACCATGTGGAGTAGTAAATGCAATTTAATAAACTTTTCCTTTAAACCCTTTTCAGTAGTCAAGCCTCATTAGCTTATCCAAATTATTTATTTATTAGCCTGTGTCGTCCCGCAGCGAGGCAAAGGCCTTCCTTCATTTCTACTCTTCTCTGTTTTCGATGTTTTGAAATCAATCCCTTAAATAAGTTTTCAAGTTGTCCCGTCATCTCAGTCTAGGCTAGCTGCGACTTCGTTTCCTATTTTGTGAGTTCCACTGCTTTGACCCACAATTCATCTGAAAATTCTTATGGAGGTCTAAAATATGTTACATGGTAATTTAAAAATAAAATTGGGTAATAAAAATAAAAAATACACAAATTAAATGCTACTTTTTGCAAGATTTTTAGAATTAATTCTCTTCCTAATTTTTCATCCACATTTTCCAAAGATTTACGAGTAGTTTTGAGAAATTGCAATGATTTTAATGGTTTTTCGATATGGTAAGGATATTAATAAAAAACAAAATTATAATTATCTCTTCAAAGGTACAAATAACTTCCGAAATATCAAATTAAAATAGGTCTGAAATTCGATATTTATTTCCTTTCTTAAATCACAAAAACAAGTTAAATAGTTTACCAAAAATGTATTTATTAATAGCCCAACCCACCAATACCGTTTTTCTCACTATTCATCTCGACGTTAGCTAAGCATATACACATTGATACAGAAGATCTCTTAACCCAGCGACAGCATCGTCGCTTTGTTTCCTGACTCTATTACTGCAACTGGAAAGCTTCTCACAGGATTGATCGTTGTATCTCCGAGCGTTGGTTAAGCTCAAATCCAAATCATAACCAAGAGCAACTGCTGACTTAGAGAGGTCTTGCAAACATGATGTTACATTAGCCCTGGGATACACAAATTTAATATTATATCTGTTTGATTCATCCACATTATCACTTTTCGTTGATCTATTATATTTGTTATCATCTTTTACAATGATTATAACTTCATTATTGATAATAGTATCTATCCATGCATCTTCTCCCATCTTAGTATTCAACAAAATATTTACATGGACATCATTTTATTGTTGGGCTATTTTAAAACTATAAACTAAACTATAGTTAATATCATTTATAGACTTTTTAAAGATATTATTATATCACAAGATTTACCATTTAAACAATCATAATATTAATTATAGTCTATAGAATCTATCTACCGCTCACTATTCTTTACAATTTGTTTTTCTCAGATATTGGACAGTTCAAAATTAATCACTTAACTATCAGAGTTCTAGAAATATGTTACACATACGATCCGATAGTAAGAATACTGCAAACTACACAAGAATTAGATGATTAATTATTTCTACTTACCTAAGATAGGCTCTATTGTTGCCGGCATTAGGAGATCGTGTTGTCTCATCTAAGGCAGTTTCCATATGGTTTTTAGTAATGCTAATCATTTCCTCAGCGTATTTACCCATCTTAGCTATAGACGCTCTCGCTTCTTCAGTACATTCGTAGATTTGCGAAACGTGTCTGCTGGCTACAGTACGTGCCTCTCTACGTTCTTCATCACACATTGCTATAAAAATACAATTTGAATAATCATGTAAGAGAAATTTTTATATTTAACTGCATTATTGTTAAGACATGAAGTTTACATATAAGGATTCAAGAAATCGTGTTTTATTAATAGTATTTTTGTATAAGATTGCTTGATGACAAACACGGTAAAAGTCATGTGGACAACTCATTATGTACCGAATACAATTATTTAACTTCGAATACAATTAAATAACTATATCTGCCTACATATAAAAACAACGTACATTTCTACAGCAGTATCTAAAATCTTGTAAAGAAAAACAAAAAAAAGGCTCAATTGATTTCAAAATGGCACATTATGATGTAGTTAGATCGCCTCGTCCAGATTCAGGATTCGATTTAAGCTTAAACCTATATTTTATTATACCTGGTACTTTTAACGTGTCTGCTAGATCTATGAGATCTTTATAAATCTCTTGTTTCTTCTTCACGGCTGCGTTGATTTCATCTTTTATTCTGCGAAGGATCTTCGCTGTGAGTTGTTGGTAAGAATTTTGAATATTCCTATGATACGTATCAAGAAAGGGAGACAAAACGGTGTCCATGTAGCGGGATATGTCACTGAAATAAAAATGAATTTAAAAAACGCTATTCTAATTAAACTAGCTATGTTGGAAGTCTCTCAAAAGTATAAAATCGAAGGTTATCTGATAGAGAAACAAACATATCGACACATCTCTCTGAAGAAGAATAAAAAATAAGAAACTGAAATGAGTAAAAAATCTCATTTCATAATATTTGATCATTAAAATACAATATCGTAATTTTTAGATATTGTGTATCAAATTCTTAGTAATTCCAAAACATGGTATCTAAAATCTATTTCCCAGAGAAGTAGCCTCAAAAAGGCCTTTTGTTCCCTGGGCGTCTGGACGAATTTGGTTTCCCAGGCCTTGGTGGAACAATCAGAGGGACACTCCGGGGGTGTTTAGTCAGTAAGAGTCTGACACACCAGGGTCGCTGCCCTCAAAACGTCCCTGATGATCATATGTAGGATTTTCCCCCGGGATACAAAAAAAAAACTAAAATCTATTTGATTTTTATTAAGAATCTAAATTTGTAAGTTCTGTTTAAATTTACCTGTTTACAAAAGACAATTCAGATTTTCTAGCATTATTTTTGCTGGAGTTGCCCCATTTCATCCTTATCCTGTTTAAGTGTTGCTCTAACTCCACGGGTTGGTGCTCCCAAGGCGGTATCTCGAAGCAAAGACCTCCATCTTGGCGAAGATGGTTGCTTCGGCACTAAAATTATCAATACATCATACATACTGTGTTGTATTGTCTCATCGCAACGATCTGTACACACGTCCATACCGCTCCACGTCTCCGGACCGACTGCTTTTGTCAGATCAAACAAGTTTGACAAATGTATCCAGTAGAACGGAGGGGTAGCTGTAGCTAAGAGACAAAACACTTTCCCCTCACATTAGCATACACTACACATACCTTTGTATAATCAAATACAAGACGCGCAGATAAAAATGACGCAACATACTTTCTAACATATGGAGTCGAGATGTGGACGATAATGGCTGGGCTAATCCCGCTTAAGGTATCTGAGGTGCGATGGAGCGGCTATGTTGGGCATCCCTTCGAACAACAGAGTCCGAAATCAGGCTACCCGGCGGCAGTGGCGTTCATCTCATACACGCATAAAAACAATGCTTGCCCTACACTATACGAGCATCTAATTCCAACATTATGAATTCATCAATCAATAATAGATAAATTCACTATTGTCATTGTAACGGGAATGTGTGTTTATCGAAATAAATAAGAAATAACGTGTATTCATAGTTCTCTAATAAAAAAGAGCAATAGAAGAGTCGAAATAAGTTTTCTTATTGATTCCTTGTCTTGTGTGAAAACAACATGCACGCCACTGCCCGACGGAAAACCAAAGTTGTCGTCATAGCTCTTGCTGGCCGTGAGCAGGCTCTATTTACCGAAGAACTGATGATCGCTTTTATTATTCAAAAGCCTCTGATTGACATCAAAACCAACGACCGAAGTAAAGAACATTCCATCCCTCGCCATCAGGAAAATCACCGATTACCCGCAGGAATTTTCCCTTCCTGGTACCTCGTTGCGGTCCAGACCAAACATCGACCCAAAAATCAAGAACAGCACGTCCAGAAGAGCACAGCAAAGACAAATCAGCAATACTCCGATGAACGAAACAGAGAACAAAACCATTCGCGTTCAATGCTTAGACATTAATCACTGTAACATTTAAAATTTAAAGGCAGTTTGCTAATGCAAAGGATCTAACAAAGCCAGAGAATACAAAGTCCTTACTTACTCCTTACTTACCATAGATGTGCAAAATGCAATCATATTAATAAAAATGATTAACGATTACATTTTACGTTTTTTACCATTAATATGACGGCATATATCTCCTTTATGTTTTAAACACTACAAAATCCCAGATTGAATATACATTTATCATTTCTTAATATTTAAATGGGTTTAATCATGACTACAGAGCAAGAAAATTAAAATTACAACTACATTTAATAATCGTTCATCATTAATCATATTACATTTTGCCCATCTCTGTTACTTACTTACTCTGCAAGTAAACGCAAGTTCCGTGCCTTTACCATGCTCGAAAAGAAAAATCACAAACAAACTCTTTATTAACATACCTCACAAGTTCTTACAAATTTCTTATCAAAATAACTGAAGTCATAATTCAAATTTAACTTACAATTTTAATTACAAATTGTTATGCAATAATAGTTTTTATCAGTGGCTTGTATATCGTTTTCACACAAGGCAAGCAATCAGTAAGAAAAAAAAAGGAAATGAAATGAAAATGTATTTATTTCGCCACAAACCAACAAAAAACCAGAAATTTAAATGCAGCAACACACAGAAACAAAAGAAAATACAAAAAATACAAACACGGCGAAAATGCTACCTTCAACAGTCTAAAGCCACAGAGGAAGTCTGCAGCGCTGATTTTCGTGAAGGGCTCCGGTCGTGTTACATCTAATTAGAAATATCTAAACTAACTTACTTCTAGAAAATTTACTTCGACTCTACTATTGCTCTTTCTCTATTAGAGAACTGTGAAAACACGTAATTTTTTATTTATTTCGTTAAGCATACATTCTCATCATAATCACAATGGTGAATTTATCTATTATTGATTAATTCACTAAGAATGTTAGAATTAGATGCTCGTAGAGCGTAGGGCAAGCATTGCTATTATGCTTGTATGAGATGAACGCCACTAAGTTTTTTACTCGAGTGTATAATCTAAAGCAAACTGGAAGGCGGCTACACTACTTCGGTACATATATGTTACAACAATATTATTTTCATATTTCGATATTTTCTTAAAACACAATGAACCGCATATTTTTAAGGTTTACATATGAGTGGAAACTCGGCAGTATTCAGTATGTTCGAGTGTAAAACCATACGCGAGACCAAGTTTATGAACACTCGACATCTTGGCTTGATGCGATCCCGCTATTCACGAGTGCCGTTGTCTACACGCAGGCTTGTACTGGGTAACCTTACGATGGGGCCCTGAGCGACTGGTTAGCGTCCCCCGAGAAGTCGACAAAGCGTCGTGAAGCGTTCTACTGATGTACACAGAGTAGTGTTGAGGAAATTGAGTTCTCCCACTTCTTCTCTCCCTCACCCACCTCCCTATATTCTTCTTTTCAAAATTTTAATTGAATTATATTGCATAATAGATTATAATAATGTGATTTCCAAACTGTATCCGCTGTGGCACAACAGAGGATATCCAACATTTGTTAATGGAATGTGTCCAGAATAAAAAAGAAAGAGAAAGCTTAAGGAGCACCCTAAACATCAACTTTTTGGACTCAGGCATTTATCAAAGCTATTTAAGTAATCCCAGTAGTCGAGAATCTCGCAAAATTTATGAATTTATTTACAAGAGTTTAGTGGATCCTTAAGGTTTCTCTATCTTCTATAGTGTGCCTATAACACTTAGCGTACTGTTTATATTTTTATTTTTTATACCTATAATTATGATGTAGCACGATAGGGCTGGCATGACTGCATGCGGCAGTCAAAAGCACTTTAAATAAATTGTTTAAAAAAAATAATAATGTGATTGAAATAGTTAAGGTATCGAGTGTTAAGTATACAAGTTGATAAGTATTGATTCTTCTTGTCGAAACGATTTTCGAATTATCACATTATACGTGACAATTTTTTTAGAAGTTTGAATGAGTATAATGACCTATCCTTACAAGATAGATATATTTCGTCAAAACGGCTTGGTTTTCATACGTATTTCACACATATTTTCAACAATGATCCTCATATTTCAACCAATTTTCCAAATTTTTTACAAGTTATACCTTAAAATCTTTCTCATTAATAACTCCATCTGCCAGGGAAAACCAGTTTTATTACTTTTAAATGAAACCAGGGCCCAAATGAACTATTCAAATCCATATCTGCCTTAGGTATGACAAACATACACCCTAAGAACACCTATTACACAAAGGATCGAGGCTAAGAAAGCGACATCTGAGCTTCAATTAGCTAGTATAAATGCTACACTCGCTTCTTAAGAGAATTCGAGTTAAAATTGAAACACTTTATGCCTTTAAAAGCACTCAAGAGATTTACGTCAAGGTATTTTTAATTGCGGTTCCAAGTAAACGCTTTGTATAACTTTGGAGATATTTTACAATACTTATATACGTTAAATATTTATCTCTATTATACACAGCTTAATAAATATTCTTTTATTTTTGGAAACCCGGGGAAAATCCTACATAAGACCATCACGGCTACGTGAGGGCAGCAACCCCGGTATGTCTGACTCCTACTGACTAAAATCCCCCTGGCTGTCCCTCTAATCACTCCACCCAGGCCTGGAAAACGAAATTCGTCCAGTCCCTCAGGGAGCTAAATAAATATCCTGTGTGATCCGACATATTGGTGTCACGATATGTGCAAGCCGGATAGCGGCGATAGGTTCTGGATCTCCGCGTAGTTTAATTTGGGAACAAACAGTTCGTTCAGGCACAGTGACAATTAAATATTCAAAAGGCACTCACCTGGAAACTGCATGACGAGGACAGGCTACTGCAGCTCCGCACCGTTCACCGTATTTAATTAATTATGTGTTCCGCCGTGTCGTCCAAAGCAACTGACTATTCCGTAGTATAACCGAGTTCGCCGCCGATGGTAAGTGTGGTTGATACCGCCGTGCGTACACAAGTGTTGCGGTTAAGGGCCGAGCGTGGAATGGTATGTGTGGAGACGGGAAGGATTTCAAGTAGCTTTGTTATATTCAAGCCTTGCGCCTGAACAGGATAATATTAGCAAAATAAAACAGAAAAATTTATTAGTCACAGATATAGTTACTGTCATATAAAATTGAAGGAACTGAATCATCTTAGATGCGATGTTAGATCGAAAAACTTACAAAAATCAGTGTAAATACTAATCAAAGGATTTTACTGATTGCCTTTATGACGTCATTATCTACTAGCACAATACTTTTTTCCTTTGCTTACGAGCGCCGCACGCTCCCATTGTCTCCGCGCCGACGCAGCCTTGAGTTTCTTTCAGCGTTTCTTCTTGAGGAAGTCGTTCGTGAAATGCTGTTAAAAGACCCTTACGTTCATTACGCTGGCTGTGTTACGATTTGTTATCTCTCCTTTCCGTTCCCCTCACTAACAATCGACTCAAGGAAACATGCGCCGGCGCATTCAATCTATCGAAAACCTTGCAACGAAGGGTCAGCTGAAAAAGCGTGGTGAGGTGGAACGCGGTACCGCAAGCCTCATCACCACCAAATCCCAGAAAGTACCTACTTTATCCTTAAATACAAGTCGGTTAACATCCTACCTAAATTAAGAAAGCAATTATACAAAAAAAAAAAGTTTTATTTTACAACAGGCTGGCTCTCCAATTAGAGATCGTACCCTCTTGCGGTGCCAACCAACACATTAATACCTGGCTTCACTATTCGCACTCATATGCCCGGTATATTTGTAGAGGCCTATCCCGGTCATCAATAAATTATATTATACCCGAAAAAAACTCTCTGTGTTCCCATAAAACTTTATTTTGATTTTATTCGTTCTTTTTACTCTTTAACTAAAAAGGAATAAAATTGGCTTCCAATAGAAATGTCATGTGTATTGTGTTGAAACGGCGATCATTTGCGCTACTGGTCACGTTGGGCATGACATATAAGCGCCAAGTGAATACAACAACAAATATATTTCTGCTCAACCCGAAAGCGATATAGCGTGACAATTCATTATTATTATGAACTAGCTGTCCCGGCAGACCTTGCTCTGCCCTATTTCTCTAAATCAGATTTTATTCTGCCGAAACCTATCGGCCCGTCGGCTGTTTTATGAAAATTGTTTGAAGAAACCTGGCCATAATGCTATATGTATAAAAATTGACAAATACTGACATTAATATTTATACGTCACTCAATTGTTCTGCCTTCCCGGAACCCGTCCACTGACATTTAAACTTTATGGTATGGTGTTAAAGTTCAAAATGACTTATAACGAATTTTTTGTATGAGAATACAGAAAAGTGTTATTTTTAGACAGTTGCAAAGAATTTTTAAAATTTTTCTCTCCGTAATAACCTTCCTCAGACTTCATCAAACACAACAAAATAAAAATCAGCCAAATCGGTTCAGCCGTTCTCGAATTTCGCGCTTATCAAGACATTTTGCGATTCATTTTTATATTATAGATAATAATACATTACATTACATTTATTTTACATTATTATTATTTAGCCGTGGTGGCTGCCGGCAGAATAGAATAGCACCCCCCTCTTCTTGCCGAGGTGTCGTAAAAGGCGACTGAGGTATCTCTTTAATACCGCAATTCAGCCAGGTGTTCAGAGAAGGAAAACTAGACAAACCTGCATCCTTCTCTACTACACTAAATACTACACAGAGAATTTCGGCAGACCGCGTCACAACGCACGACATACTTATCCAGGGTTGCCAACCGACTACTCAAACACCCCATCATAACCAGCAAAAAAACCTACACCATACCACTATACGACCAACACAATTTATTCCGCCCAGCTTAAAATTACACCAACATCGTAGTTCTGCTTTTTTTAAACACGAGCCCGGTTGCACTCGAATATGGTAATGGCTGTAAAAAATATTTAATTAAGCTTCTAATTAATTCACGTAGCGTAGCGGTGGAGTAGAGATGTGATTATTCTCAAAGAAGATCGATTTTAGAATCGATCCAAATTCAAAATTAAAATCGATGTTTTTAATTTTTATAATAACATAATATCGTCACGTTATATCTCTTTCAAGGTAAGCAGTGATACATTAGTAGTTGTATCCACTTTGCGCTTATATATCGTGCACAACGCGACACGTATCATATCTAATCCCCATTCTCAGGGTAAGTACTCGTTACATTTCTATTAGATGGCATGCGGGTTGCCTCACGATGTTTTCCTTTATCGATTAACATGAGCCTAAATCTGAAGAAAACAAAAGGTACGTGGTCTGATACAAACTTGCGTTGCCGCACATGCATACCAATCATTTATCCACTTGGCCTCTGCAGCCACAGTTGAGTTGTTTTTTATAATCAATGTATAGAAAATAAAGAAGGCAGAACTATATAGTAAGATCCGTTCTCTTGCATGTGAAAACAAAGAATTGTTTAGTTCAGGGAACCCAATAATTATCATTGTTTTTACAACCATACCAAAGTATCAGATATAAAAGAAGACAATATGTGAAAAGCAATTATTTACTTCCATATATTGAATACATTCAAGTAACTGTGGATTATTTTATAATTTTTATCCGAATCGAAATACCGATTCTCTGCTACTCAATATCACTTATCGACTGGCCCAAAAATCGATTATTTAATTAATCGATCTCAAATTGTCATCCTTACGGTAGAGCTACAGACAGCTCGAGCACTTAGCACTGGGAAATATGTTTAACGTTCTAGGATGTAGTACGCTTTTGATAAACACTATTAAAGTTTTTTTACTGAGAGAGTACACGAAATCGTAAACTAGAAGAGATATATGTATGCATGGTATGTGTATGTAATACTTATAAATGTGTGTAGGCCTTTGTGTGCGTATATGCATATGACTAGCTATGACATTTCAAAATAGTCTCTAGAGCTGTGTTTTAAACTCTACCATTGCCTTGCTGGTTTCTACGCGTTGACACAAAATGATTTTCTGCTGATAATCAGCGCTGGGTGGCCCAACTGGTCGCTTAGCATTTGCTGAACTGACTTTCCTTCAGCGCATCATCAATTTAGTTAGGTTTATTTCCTGGCTGGCCGATCAAGTCGAGGTACGTACCCACAAGGGTACCCGTGCGTTGCCACCCAATCAATAACTCGCTGGCTGAGCACCTCAAGTCGAGGTACGTACCCACAAAGGTGCCCTTGTGTTGACACCCAATCCACAACTCGCGGGCGAAACACCTTAAGTTCTCTCTACTTTTACTCGGTGATGTTACCAGCCAACAGCATAACGTCCTGCTGAAAAAAAAAGAAGTTTGTTTAGATTTCAACATGACAGGTGTTCCTGAGGAATCGCGTCTTCAGCTTTGAGACAAACGGATAACAAAGTGATACAATAAGGATTTTATCAGTGTCAGTATTCACCACGACTGGAGGTCTCGAAGCGTATGAATAAATTTATGTTAAAAAAGTATAATTCACTTTACTGGGTAGTAGTTAGTTACTGTATAATTAAATTCAATTTGTACGCTTTACTCGTTTCCTAGTTTGCTCGTTTGCGAGAAGCCCGAGGAATTCTAAAGAACGTATTCTATGCACAAGATACACGGAGACGTTGTGAAAATATTTCATCGTCCCAGTGATAACGGCCTTCGGATTTTACCACAATATTCAGGAGCTTAACTATTTTAGGAGTAAGGATTTTAATGTGTCTCGAAATAGATAATTTACATATATATAGAAATTTACGGTTTTATATTGTCACGCTATATTTCTATTGGACTGAATAGAGATACACTGTGGCTGTATTCAACGATTATTGTCTCGATAATCATATCGACTAATGGGCTGATCACAAAGAGCCTTTGATTGCCATCTCAAGAAGCTCTCCCTTGGTTGTTGGATCAAAAGCCGAATACAGAAGGCGGTATTGCTTGATACGGCATACATTGTGAAGAGGTTTGTCAATCTGGATTCCTAACTACCTGTGCCCTTAGGCTTTAGGCCTCAGGCCTCGCTTCCGTAGGTCTGTACGTACATGTACGAGTATATATTTTAACCCATTGCACTCGAGCGGCACCGCTTCGGTGCCCGGCCGATTTCGATGCAGCGCAACGAGATTTGTAATAAAGTTTGTTGTTTTCAACATATCAATGTATAAACTGGTGAAATTATATTATTTGTATACATTTGTTTATCTATAAATGTTTTTTTTATATGTTTGTTACGTTACGTTTGTTTATTTATAAATGAAATCGTCTCGAGTTGCTGGTTAACGCCAGCGAAAAAGGCCTCGAGTGCAAAAGGTTAAAAGGAAAAAATATTGTAAATATAACAAATAAAGAGATTTTGATTAAAAATAACGTAGGTAAAAGTAGATCTGCCCCGACGAGGCGGCTGAGCACACGCTCCAGATATGCCCAGCCTGGGCTTCGGAGCGGGCCGAGCTGGAGAGAGTGGTGGCTGGAGATCTCTCGCTGCCGACATTGGTTTCACTAATGGTCGGCAGCGAAGGTGCATGGAGGGCGGTCCTGCGGTTCGCCGAGGACGTGCTAGCTAGGAAGGAGGCGGCGGAGCGGGTCCGGGCGGCGCTGGCTACAACATCTTTGGCAGCGCCGTCCCCGCCTGCCCGCCGGCTTAAAAGAACAGGGCGCCGCAGAGCGGCGTTCCTCAGGAACGTCCGACTCTAGCGGCGACACCGGGCGGCACGCTTGAGGGAGTGTGTCGTCCAACAAGGGTGCAAGCGGCGCGCGATGTGTTCCCGCGTGCCGCTCTACAACACAGAGGCACGAGAGGGGTGGCTCTATACACCACCCCTCCCTAAACGAGTAGAGGCCTACTCACGGCCGCACGCCCAGCCGGTCATTGAGGATGAGACCCCAGTCGTGCCCTCGATGCCGGTAGGCGGAAGGTGGAACACCCCGGGGGTTTTAGTCGGTGCAAGCCCGACACACCGGAGGGTGGCCCTCACCTCTCCCTGAGGTCCGTTAGGGATTTCCCCCGGGTTACAAAAAAAAAAAGGTAAAAGTAGATCTGAATAAGCTTTTAAAAAAAACCGTCGGTACTAATTTAATAAAAATATTCGGGTAATTTAAAATAACTTTATGCAAATTTTCTTGTCAAGGGTCGGCAACACTGCATCGTCCCGAACTTAGAGACGTGCACCTGCAACGAGAAAACGACACTACATTTGAGCCTTATAACACTGATGGAGGGAATGTTTTGCTTCGCAGTTTACCTAAAGTTTAGAGTGACGTTGTAAGGCGTTATGGTGTCACGCCGTATAATATAACTAGCGGACCCGGCAAACATCGACCAAATGTGATATAAGCTCAACACTGGTGAATTCTTAAACGAACTTTAAAAGCCTGTTTTAAGCCTTAAGTAAGTGCCTACGTCATAAAGGGACCTTCATTCGTGGTATATGCGGGCCGACATGACGATGTAGACTATCAATGGATTTTCATCCTTTGATAGTCGCTTTCGTTTTTGGACTACACTGTACTTACCATCAGGTACAGCGCTGGATGGCACGTACAGCACACAGGATACATGATGGGATGTTATGTATTATTCTCTCATTGTTGTTTTTATATAAATATGTTTGTTGTGTGTTGTTTCCTTTGCCTCAATAAACTTTTTCTTTCTTTCTTTCTTTCTTTACTCTGTAGTCACTATGTCGAGCCAGTGTAAAAAAAAATGTAAGTCACGACACAGCTCTTAATGTATGCTCACCCCGATAAGTATATAGCGCTACGATTATTATTGTAGGATGGAAGTTATTATGTGAAATATTATTATGTATGAAATAATAAATGCGTAGAACGGAACGTATGTGTGTGAAAGGAACGAAGGACAGAAAGAAAGAGGATAAACGGTTTTTTTTTGTCGCGAGCGCTCAGAAATTTCAACACGTAGGAAAGTGTGTTTAGAAGTAAAATTATTATAAAGTGTGAAATAAAGTAGTTTTCAAGGTTTATTTGGTATTTATTTGATCTGAAGATCCCCAAAACTACATTATCAATAAATTATGAACACTACCTACTCTAAAGTCATTTTCACGTCGCTATGGTGTACGATACTGGAGACAGACGGGACGCAATGAGCCGGTGAATGCACCTGAGCTTCTCAAACACCTGCTTCTAACGGTCCGAAACGACTTCAGACATCGTATGACCTTCAGAGAAAATATTTTATATTCCCTACACTTCTCCGCTGGTTAAGACTTTTATAACATCTATATTGAGTCGTTATAATTATTCGTGCACTTTTTTTTGGTAACCAGGGCTAAAATCCTACATAGGGTCATCAGTACCTCTGTCAAGGCCGCGACCCCGGTGTGTCAGATTCCAACATACTAAAAATCCCCGAGGTGCTTCTCAAATCACTCTACTCAGGTCTGGGTTTCCTAATTCGTCCGGTAGCCAGGGGAGCGAACAGTCTGTTTAGGCTCCTACGTTGGAAGATGTGGGTGTAAAGAGCCCACCTTTTCGAACCTCTCCATCAGGTGGCGCGCCGTCTCCATCTCATTCACTCAGCAGAGCCCCCTTAAGTCTACTGCCCGGCTATTGTCACCAAAAACGATCGCGCTCGTTGCGAGCGATCACATCTTTCTGGTGATGGTGTCTTAGCTGTTTAATATCCAGGGTGGTGGATTTGTCCTTGGCCCTTTCTCCGGCCTCCTTCTGCTTTATAACCATCGTAGAAAGATGTGACACTAGCCTCTCTCATTGTCTATGGTCGCCTTGATCAATGCTGACAGTAAAAGGTTGTCGTCGATTATATTCCTGAGGACTTTTCTTCAACCTAGGCTGAGTACTCTCTTTTTTCGCTTTTTATACCTTTTTTTGCGTTTTTTAAAGTATACCTCAGTCATCAGCTTCATTTAATTCATTTCATTCATTCTAGTTTATATATATGATTTTCAACTTTGCAGGCAAAGTCACAACGAACAGATTTATCAAAAACATATTCTAATTGCTTAAGATTAATTAGTTTGTTGATAAAATTGTACCAACTAAGAGACGGTTCTCAAAAAGCAAAGTCATCTTATATACCAGTTTCTTCTCCGATATGCCGCGATAAATTATATAACAGTGCTAGTTGTGCAATAAATATCACTCAGTTTGAATCGAGCCATAAATTCAATGAAAGGCAAAGAAAGGGCAGAAGGCAATTTCCCAAGAACGTTATCACATAAATTGCTTTCTACGTATGGAAAAATCTTGTTCAACTACGTACCCAATAAAAATGAGAATTATTGTTCTGTTGAAAGATGTATATTATATAAACATGAGATCTTTTGTATAACCGAATTTCGTCTTTATCATAGAGTACAGTCACACAGCGAGCTATGGAGCAGACTATATCTGGTTTTTCTCTAAGTGATTCCTCCTTCGCTATTTTCTGCGAGGTGACACAATTAATGGTTGTCAGCTGAAAATCAGGGCTCAGCTATTCACTTAGCATTTACTGAGCTTACCTTCTTAAGTACATCATCACAATACAGGGCATTTGCTTTTGTTTTTTTTCTATCTTCATTAAACTCTCATTCTGTGTTTTATGTTATATTTTGTGCAAAATAAATGCTTTTACTTTCTTTTTTCTTATCGAATCATAAATTAAATCCGTAGACGAACGAGGCTCATAGCCCAAGTGGATTGCTAATTTGAAGTGGCAGTGGGGAGGACACATCTCGTATAGAGGATGGCTGATGGGACAGGAAAGTTCATGAGTGGATATCACGTACTGACAAGCGCAGTGTGGGACGTCCAGCTGCAAAGTGCACAAACAAACTGATCCATATCCCAGTACGACGCTAGAAGCAAGCTGTTTCCAGTGCCCACTCCAGAAGTCGAGTGCTACGGTGTACGTGAACTAAACACACACACAGACACTAAACTGTTTTATATTCTTTAATGTCCCCCACATTTATCTTCTTATGCTCTAACTCGTTTTTTTTTATATTGCATCAATGGGAAGGGAATGAAAAGTACAATATAGTGTCTAAGAGCAGCAAACTAACTAAGGAAAGAGAATCCATTGAAGATTGCCGTCATCATGCCTGCCATTACGTAGGTACCACGACTGGGTGGCTATAATGTATCATTTCCACATCACTGTATAAAAATAACCGGATAAGAATTAACTGTAATACTTGGTCGGCTACATGCGGCCTGCAGGCCACAATTTGATCCATTACATTCTAGGCTACGTTTATTTATGCTTTTGGCAGTCACCTGTAGACAGTACAATATATGTAAAGGAAATATAATTCCTTTAGGATTCACTCTTCGCGCGGCTGTGTGTGTCGGAGTCTGTGCCACTACAGCTTCCTAAAAACTGTGGAACGTTTTGACAGGTGACAGAGACTCGGCCGTGGTATTTTTGAATAAAGATATAAAGCGTTCCGTTAATGTCCGGTGAAATTAAAAGAAACAAACATAATTGTCGTTTCTTTGTTTTTTCAGGTATATTAAGTAATAATAATAATAACTGTATAGTGATAATAAATATTGTGAAACATGTATGTATTAAATCTCCACTTTGTTTTTTCAGAGCAACAAAAGAGTTTGTTTTCTTTTACCGTTAAAGATTGTCTAACCTTATAAAACGACAATTTGTTTAAAAATAAACTAATAGAAAATGGAGAAACTTCGCTTTGAATTTACTCTTTTGCCTGGAAGTGAAGGAAAGTCGAATATTTATGCAATAACCTCAATAGCTACAAGTGACAATAAAATATACACATTACCAGAGGGACTACAAGCGGCGATTCACCACAGCGAAATAATAAAAACAACAACCTTCAATAAAATAAAAAAAAGTTTAACAAAACGATATCAAGTAAGAAGAGTGTGGATAACAATGACTGAAGAACTTAGAAACACTTATATAGATGAAGAGGGTAATCTACAATTTAAGGATCAATTTCTTGAAGAAATAGACCTAAACCAATCTACATCTGCACATCAAAAAGGAACAGAGAGTATGGAAAGATTACTAGAGAAATTAATAGAAAAGACACAAATTAATGGCCAACAAAGTATGAAACAAATAGCAGAAAAGTTTGTGATAGAAAAGTTTACAAGTAAAACTTGCAATGCAAACCAATGGATTGAATTTTTTGAAAAAGAATGCATACGATTTAATGTGACAAACAATGAAAAAAAAATAGAAATACTAAGGTTGTTCATGGATAAATCATCTGCCGATTGGTACAGTTCCATGATGACAAAGCTAACAATGGATTCAGAATGGTCTACATGGAAAGAAAAATTTTGTGAGACATTTGCAAATAAAGGATGGAACCCAGTTACATATGCACTATTTTTTAAGTACAAGGATGGCTCATTGTTGGACTATGCTATAAAAAAAGAAAAACTATTATTGGATATAAGAGGATCAATTGATACAGGTACTCTAATAGATCTCATTGCAGCCGGATTACCAGAATTTATATTAAACAGAATTGATGGAGAAACCTTAAAAGAGCCAGAGAACTTGTTCAACGAATTGAGCAAACATGAACATATGGTAAATAAAAAGAAATTTTTAGATAAAAAAAAAATTACACAGCAAATAACTGGTAGTAAAAATGAAAACCAAAATCCATGCAGAATTTGTAAAGAATTAAAAAAAGGTACTCGTTATCACTCAGAAAGTACATGCTGGTTCCAAGGAAGAGACAATAATAAAGAAAAAAAGAGTTACATAAAACATGTAAATAATTCAGTAATTGAAGCAGAATTAAATGAATCTGATCAAAAAAACGAATAGAAACACCATTAATAAATGTCAAACTAATATTAAATAATAAATTAGAAATTAATGGAATATATGATTCAGGATCCAATGTATCTCTTATTAATTCAAAATTATTAAAGCTAAAAGGAAAAGGAAATAATATGCACAAAGCAGATTTAGTAACAATTAATGGTGTTAAAAAAACAATAGGTTTGACAAATTTAAAAATAAAGATCATGGACATAGAGAAAAACGTTGATATATACATCATCGATAAAGAAAATTTTAAATATGATTTTCTAATAGGATTAGATTTGATAAAGAAGTTCAAACTAAATCAAAATGAGAATTTAAAAATTACTCAGATTGTGGAAAAGGATGATGAAAATAAAAGAGAGAATAATACAACAAAAAATGAAACAACTGAAGTTAAAAGTATAGAAAACAGTTACAAGATAAATTTTAATGAGCATGTAAAGGAAAATGCTTTTGAAGTGAAAATTAATCATTTAAATGAATATCAAAAAACAAAAATAAACAATTTAATCTGTAAATATAAATCAGTATTTGCAAAAAATAAATATGATGTAGGCACAGTAAACGAATATGAAGCCAGAATAGACTTACTAGTGGATAAGTATTGTAGTAAGAGACCTTATAGATGCACTGTAGAAGATAAAAAAGAGATAGAACAACAAATAGCGGAACTACTGAATAATAGGTTGATAGAAGAATCCTACAGTCCATTTGCAGCACCAGTAACATTGGCATTTAAAAAAGAAGAAAACAAGAAAACCAGACTATGTATAGATTTTCGAGACTTAAATAAGATAGTAATACCACAAGCGCAACCTTTTCCACTAATTGAAGACTTGATGGTAAAAACAAGAAACTGTACATTTTTTTCCTCTCTAGATATTAATTCTGCATTTTGGTCAATACCACTTAGAATTGAAGACAGGAAAAAGACAGGATTTGTAACACAGGAAGGACATTTCCAATAGACCTGCTTACCCTTTGGACTAAAAACTTCACCAGCAATATTTCAAAGAATATTAAGTAACATACTGAGGAAATATAAACTAACTGATTTTACTGTTAATTACATTGATGACATTCTGGTATTTTCAAAAACATTCTCAGAACACATGAATCACTTAACACAATTACTAGAAGCAATTAAAACAGAAGGATTCAGGTTAAAATTTACAAAATGCACATTCGCATCAGATTCAGTAAAATATCTAGGGCATATAATACAAAATAACTCAGTCAGACCAGTAAAGGATAATCTGATATCAATAAAGAATTTTCCTATACCCAAGACCCAGAAAAATATTAGACAATTTTTAGGAAAGATAAATTTTTATCATGAATATATACCAAACAGTGCAATAATACTAGATCCATAGCATAATTTACTTAGGAAAAATCAAAGATTTGAATGGACAGAGAAGTGTCAAAAAGCATTCGAAACCATGAAAAACCTACTATGCTCTCAACCAGTTTTGGAAATATTTGATCAAGACCTACCAATTAATATATATACAGATGCATCAATAGAAGGTATTGGGGCCATATTGAAACAAATACAGCCAAATGGCAAAGAAAAACCAGTAGCTTATTTCTCGAAAAAACTAAATGAAGCCCAGAAGAAGAAAAAAGCAATATATTTAGAATGCTTAGCAATTAAAGAAGCAGTAAGGTACTGGCAATATTGGTTGATGGGTAAATCTTTTACAGTATATTCAGACCACAAACCACTAGAAAATATGAATCTAAAATCAAGAACTGATGAACAGCTAGGTGATCTAACATATTATCTATCACAGTATGATTTTAAAATAAAATATGCACCAGGAAAAACAAATATGGAGGCAGATTGCCTGAGTAGAAATCCAGTATTAGAATCAGATGATAACACAGATGAACAACTAAAAATTGTTAACTTGATTACATTAAAGGATATTCACACAGATCAAAAGCAAAATGAAGAAGTACAAAAAAATAAGAACAAATTAATTGAAAAACACAATATATATTTTAAGAAGGTAAAAAAACAAGAAAAAATAATCCTATCAGAAAAATTTAGTATAAAATTTTTAAAAACTATACATGAATACTTATGTCATATTGGAGTCAAACAAATGCAGAAAACAATTAGCCCCTTCTATGCAGCCAACAATTTAACAAATAATATTAAAAACGTCGGTAAAACCTGTGAAACTTGTATAAAAAATAAAACTAGAGGTCATAAGAAAATTGGATTAATGTCTCATTTAGGACCGGCTACAAAACCATTTGAAATAATATCAATAGATACAATTGGAGGACTGGGAGGTTCAAGATCAACAAAAAAATATCTACATCTGCTGGTAGATCACTTCACAAGATACGCTTTTATTTTAACCTCAAAAACACAAAACGCGAATGATTTTGTGAAATTAATTAAGAGCATAGAAGAAACAGAAGACATAGGCATGCTTCTCACCGACCAATATCCTGGTATTAATTCGAAAGAATTCAAAAACTATCTAAATGAAAAGAATATATCAATGGTTTTTACAGCAACAAATTCACCGTTTTCAAATGGACTGAATGAAAGGTTAAACCAAACATTAATGAATAAAATCAGATGCAAAATAAATGAAAAAGGAAAAAATAAAGCATGGACGTCAATAGCTCGAGAATGCATAAATAAATATAATGACACTACACACTCGGTAACAGGTTTTGCACCAAGTTACCTTATGTATGGAACAGATGTTACAATTTTACCAAAAGAATTAAAGCAATGGAAAACAAACAATGACTGGATGAGGCACAGGAAAATAGCATATGAAAATACAATAAAATCACATAATTATAACAAAACTATATACGACAAAAATCGAAAAGATCATGAATTTAATGTAGGAGACATGGTATATGTAGAAAACGGAAACAAGTTGAACAGAAACAAACTAGATGAATTAAACATTGGACCGTATAAAATTATTGGAAAAGTATCAAAATCAATATACCAAATAGATACCGGGCACAAAAAACCAGAATCAAATCATTTCCATATATCAAAACTTATTCCAATCACTACAGTACACGAACAAGAAACAGGAGGAGAGTAAATTATCAGGAAAATAAGTTTAATTTTCTACCCCAGGGAGGGAGATGTAAAGGAAATATAATTCCTTTAGGATTCACTCTTCGCGCGGCTGTGTGTGTCGGAGTCTGTGCCACTACAGCTTCCTAAAAACTGTGGAACGTTTTGACAGGTGACAGAGACTCGGCCGTGGTATTTTTGAATAAAGATATAAAGCGTTCCGTTAATGTCCGGTGAAATTAAAAGAAACAAACATAATTGTCGTTTCTTTGTTTTTTCAGGTATATTAAGTAATAATAATAATAACTGTATAGTGATAATAAATATTGTGAAACATGTATGTATTAAATCTCCACTTTGTTTTTTCAAAGCAACAAAAGAGTTTGTTTTCTTTTACCGTTAAAGATTGTCTAACCTTATATATATATTCCATCTTTTTTTGGAAATAAGATTTTATATGAATATTTAGTTCTACTGTCATATAATATTTCTGTTATATTGTTCAATAAAAACGTAACATATTTTTTTTAATCCAAGAAGTCATTGGCAAGCACCGATCATTTTTCAAATTTTCTTCGTTAAAATAAGTTTGGAAGCGTTGATCTATATATATAAAGTGATATTTTAAACTATTTCTTAATATGGACGTGAGATAATCCTTTATCGCGTGTGTTATGGCGAGTATTCTATTGAGTTGTTTAACGCAATCTAATATGTCACAGTATTACCATTACTTCTTTTCTAAAATGCACTAAAAAGTTTTCCAATTTTTATCTCTACCGAGTCATCGTGATGTGGAATAATCTTCAAGCCTTCAAGTCTAGCCTTCAAGTGTATTTACTTCCTCCTATGACAATGGGTCTTTTAAAAGAATTGTGAAGAGACTTTTAAGCTGCCCAACTTGATCGCAGCGACATACATATGTAGTGACACCGTTAGAACGTTTCCCCGTGTGTCGTAAAATTTATTTATCTGTTTACAGTTTCCATTCGTTTTTAAAAGGAGAATACATCACGGAAAACCGAACGAAAAACAAACCAAAACAAACCCCCATGAAACGTCGAAAAGCAAGCCAATACAGCGCACGGTCCTTCTTAAAAAAAAAGGCAACGGGCGTCGGCACAGCCTATATTTCATTCCAAATCCAGTACAATGCCGCAACCGCAGACCCGATAAATCCAGAGATTTCTATTACAGATAACACCGATTCTTTCCGGATATTTAATTTTATGTACTCTCTGGCAACATTGGAACGTTCTTATTTTAAACTTCGGACTATTAGTCGCTTACGTGAGGTGGTGTTGCTGTTATTACCGGGAAATTTGACAGAATTGAAAATAATAAACGTAATGGATTGCCATCCTAACTTATAAGCGAGCAGTCGATTCTTTTTCATCCAACGGATAATTTCTGATTTGTCGTTATTGTAGTCTTCTGAACTGATGTTGTGGATCTCAACAGTGACAAGATGGCTGGATTGTAGAGTGCTGTGAGGAATAAATAATTTTTCTAATGTGGTGGGGTGGAACTTGCGTCGCTTTGGCCGTCAATTTTTACGTTAATCAGACATTACTAAATATAAAAACACTGACCATCGAGTCAAGAAGACTAGCCGTAAAACTTAATATAAATAAAAATATATCTCAACCAAAAAGAACATACAAAATATTTTTAATAAATTCATTCGAAAACATGAGCAAATTCATACAACATCAATGTTTCAAATCTTTAAAGCATAAGAAATGCAATATTTCAAAAATTATATTTTAAATATTACTTTAAAATTACGCAATAAATATATTGCAATAATAAATACTGTGATCCTAATGATAATTGCTTGTGAGAATTATTTTGACGGCGCTGCCATCTATTGGCAACGTTTTTTAATAATTTATAGGCAATAGGAATTCCCAACGCATACATACATAGATTATCCTTATGTTTTTATTTAATATTCGTCATACATCGAATGGAATCTCTACAAACTCGCTTGCTGAGCGCCCTGACTGCTCACCTCTCTCGCGTGGTGAAATTGTGAAGTCCTTTTTCGACCAACAGCATATTGTTGCAAAAAAAGAGATTCCTTTGATATAACAATTAATTTGGCACATAACTGCCTCGTTTCTTAGCGCGACCCCTACTAGAGTCTCGTTTCTCGGAATGACTCGCTAACGAGCCGCTCGGCGGTGATTGGCTCAATAACTGTTTAGTCACGTACGTTCGAGCTAAGATCACCATTTAATGACATTCACTCGGGACGTTGATGTGTTTTGAAGCATAGTAAGGGCTGCCACATCCGCCGTGTGTTTCTGATGATGTTTGTGCCCTATAAATAAAAAAAACCGTCACCCTTTATCCTTTCGGGTTGATAAATGTATGAAAGCATTGCATACAGACAATAAATAAGTCTGGAAAAAATTCTTTAATTTAAACAAAAAAAGGAACCCTTTATATTCTATTTTCACGCTATTCTCTATGAAAGTAATATAATATTTATTATCATTACATAATATTCAAATTCATTATATGAATCTGCTTACCCTGTCCAAATATACTATGCACGTCACTGGTTGTACGGTACTTCGATAGCTCAGCAAAAGTAGCACGGGCTGCCTAAAGAGTCTCACTTACCGCGATCACCAGTTCGCCAACTCCTCAGGGGCCCCTGCTTCTCCTCCAGGATACTGGTGTCTTTGAGGATCTTCCAAGCACACTTGTACACTTTGGAATCGGATTATTTGATTTTTATGAATATTTGAATGGTTTTTTTGTTACTCGGTGGACCGGTCGAGTTAGAGCAAAACTCAATTGACAACCCGTACGGTGTTGCCAGAGCTGTCGAAAGTTACCCGCACACAAATTCGAATACAGGACAGTAGTTGAATACACTTTGCGCTTATATGTCGCACCAATCGTGACCAGCACCGCAGCTGATCGCCGTTCTCAGAGCACTTACATGTGACATTTCTGTTAGATGCCAGGCGGGTTTCCTCACGATGTTTTCAATAACCGGTGAGCATGTGGTACTTACATCCATATTTAATCTGGAAAACCCCAGATGTAAGGGTCAGGATTAGTGATGAAAATGCCCGGGAATTTTCCCAAAGTGCCCAAAACTTCCGAGAACATTTCGTAAATTCCCGGGAATATTCCCAAGAAAGTTTTTGGGCACTTTGGGAAAATTCCCGGGCATTTTCATCACTAGTCAGGATTCGAACCAATGACCATAAGCGTCGCCGCGTGTAGATACCGGCCCCATATCTACTAAGCTACCACAGTTTGTTTTCTGTTTCCTTATTACACTCTTGCCGAAAAAAACCACAAAATACTATAAAAAAGGACAATAGAACAAATATATCTAAAATATATATTTCATTTATAATTTAAGTCATAATTTTATTTAATAAGTAAATTTAATTACCATTTTTAATATTAATTATATATTATCACGCTATATCCCTTTCTGGGTGAGCAGAGATACATTAATAGCTGTATCCTTATTAAGAAACATCTATTTCTTATTTTAATATTTTTTTTTAATAAATGAATTTAATGATCCATTTTAAGAAACATATATTTCTTATTATAATATTTTATTTAATAAATTAATTTAATGGTCTAGTTCAAGAAACATCTATTACTTTATTATTTTATTTATTACACTTTACAAAACCCGCAAAAAAGTTACGGTTAACGAAATCCTTATGAGTCACTTAACAAATTAAATCATATATGTAGAGCCTAGAAATAATTATATGAAATAAGTTTATTAATTAAAAAATTAATTGTTTCTTAGTAGAAATATAAAAAAAAATCGACTAACAAAATATTAAATTTACTCTTTATGTTATTAAGCTTTTACGATATATTCTCTTATCTTACATATCGGAAAGATTTAAATCTTTTATGAAAAAAAATTATAGTGAGACAAAAGCTACTACGCTATACAAATACTGGTAGATATGCGTGGGCTGTTTTTCTTTCATAAAAACATTGCCAAGAGCGTATTTTGTTAATATTATTGGGTAGCCCACAATATCTTTTTAGCTCGTCCTCACATTTACTTGAATAACTTCGATGTTATTTTTCCATTAATTCATTAGTTTCGCTATAACTTGTTTACTAATCATATTGTCTAAGAAAGTAAAGAAAAATATATTCAATTGTAAAAGTCACCAACAAAAATTGACGACATGTTCTTTCTATTTAAATAAACATTTTCGTGCACGAGTATACCTATTTCGAAGCTTCTGAATAGGAAAAAAAATATTTAGAAAAATTATCCGTTTGTACGCTTATTACGTTAAAAATACTATGTCTGCGTAAATAAACACTAGAGATATAGCTATATTATATGCACTACGAACCATAATTCGTCATATGTTGTCAAATATAAAAATTAATACCAGAGCGAGGCTTACACGCAAATTAACTTACTTTTAGTTATGGCTCGATGTTTCGACCTGGTTACACAAACCACAATCACTAGCAGACTGCTCATAGGAAGAAACTGTACGCCGCCGCCAAAAAATCCCCGGTGCGTCAAGCAATAATTAAAAATAAGGTAGTTCACAGATAAGACCCATTAAAGTATTTATATCAAGTACAAAACGCGAAAGGTTTAAGTGGGTTTAAAAAATTAAAATATCAAGATAAATAGCCAATCGTAGTTGCTCAGGCGCGGGGTATGAGTTTAAAAAAGCTACTTGCAAAGCTTCCCGTCTCCCCCACATACCATTCCATGCTCGGCCCCTAACAGCGACACTTGTGTACGCAAGGCGGTATTG
Source organism: Automeris io (assembly GCA_036320925.1). NCBI lineage: Eukaryota > Metazoa > Arthropoda > Insecta > Lepidoptera > Saturniidae > Automeris > Automeris io. The sequence goes on along the minus strand of JAUDJH010000018.1, from coordinate 11,551,726 downwards.
CTACACTTACCATCGGCGGCGAACTCGGTCACACTACGGAATAGTCAGTTGCTTTGGACGACACGGCGGAACACATAATTAATTGCATACGATGAACGGTGCGGAGCTGCAGTAGCCTGTCCTCATCATGCAGATTCCAGGTGAGTGCCTTTTTAATATTTAATTGTCAGTGTGCCTGAACGAACTCTTTGTTCCCAAATTAATCTACGCGGAGATCCATAACCTAGCGGCACTCCCCTTTTTTTTAGTAACCCGGGGGAAATCCCTAATAAACCTTTAGGAGACGGTGGAAGCCTCCAGTATGTCGAACTTGCACCGACTAAAACCCCCGGGGTATTCCCTCTCCCGTCTGCCGAGTGGCAAAGGGCAAGGCTAAGCTATCTTCCTCGGCACCCGGCGACGCCTGGCCTTCTGCAGGCCCTATCTAATTGGCAAGGGGTGGTTAAATACTTGCCACCCCCCGTACTCCTAAAATATTGGCGGGGAGAGTGGTGAAAAGTGCCACCCTCTCCAACGGCGCTCTCCTGCGCTAACAGTAGTTTAGAAATGAACAAATAGAAAACCTCGATATATATTTTATAGGACTATATCATTGGCCCTTAATAATCTAAATTACCAACGCCGACTTCACCGTCACAATGGACTCCCCTGACATTTTCTTTATTCAAACCTGATTCCATTCAGCTACACCCGGCCTCTAGATTGACCGGGATCGGACACAAAGAGCCGGTATTTAGACTTATATTGAAAAAATCGTGTTTGCCTCCTGTAAAAATGTCAGACCCATTGCGAAACATAAACATCGAACTAGATTCGTTCAGCGTATTTTTCTTACTAGATAATATTTTCGATGAAAGCAGACGTCTTTATTTTTTTCAACTTTGTCAATAATTATTGTCATATTTTAACTAATTTGCAATACCTTAAATACCTTAACAAATTGTACAGAGTTACTGGTAACTAACGCATAACCTTCAACCTATAACCTTTCTTTTCAAGCTGGGTCATGACCTCAGTATACAAGTGTAAAGACCGTCATAATGACTCGCTTACGCCTGTCGCATTTCGGGATCAGCTTGTGTATATCCAGTAACTCATATACCTAAAGACCTTCAGTCGTGGTATATGTGGGTCGACATGACGACGGAGACTATCACTGGATTTTCATTCTTTGATGGTCGCTTTTGTTTTTGGACTACACTGTACTTACCATCAGGTGCACTATAGTCGCTATGTCGAGCCAGTGTAAAAAAAAAAACATCAGAAAGACGACTTTGGCTTATCAAGACCGACAGCTTTTGTTGTACGACTTTTTCTAATTCAATAACATTTTTCCCACACAAAAGAATTATAAATTTTGAAGTTAAAAAATTTTTCACTTCTCATAAACTTTTCTCAAGGTCTAGGGTTGGCACACACAATAAAAAGGTGACCCTATCAAGCGGCTTGTCTATTTAATACACATGCCATATAATACACATGTTTCAGGCCATGGAAATATCTGGTAAAACCGTAACGAGGCGGTAAGTATAAAAGTGGATTTTACAATACCAGCGTAATTAAAAGCTGCACGGTGCAGCCCTGTAAACCGCTGTAAAACAAAGGGGCTTAAACAGCAGAAATACGCATTCCACTAATTAATTTACGTTAAGGTAGCTAAACATATTTTTGTTTCAACTGTGAAAATGTGTAGAAGACTCATTCTATTTACCACTGTATATCAGGGATGGGCAAAATGTAATCTGATTAATGATGAACGATTACAAAATGTAGTCGTAATTTTAATTTTCTTGCTTTGTAATCGTGATTAAATCCATTTAAAACATTAAGAAATTATAAATGTGTATACAATCTGGGATTTTGTAGTGTTTAAAACATAAATGTGCAAAATGCAGTCATATTAATGATAAAAACCTAAAATGTAATCGTTAATCATTTTCATTAATCTGATTACATTTTGCTCATCTATGCTGTATATTTATCTATTAATATTCTTAACATTGTTTATTTCTTTATATTATATAGATAATAAAAGCTTAATTATAATGTCAATTATGCTTTGGAGAAATACTTAGCGGGCGGTGCGATTGACTACCGCTGTACAACGGCGCACACAGGCAAACTGCGCGTCCAGATCGCGATGTGAGCGCCATCACCGCCTGCAGTAGTCTCGATATCGCATTCGGCGTAACAACTCGCATCTCTTGCTCGCAATTATTACTATTCTTGTTATTATTATTTGATATTTCCATTGTGCTGTAAACTTTTCTCTCCTTGGACTCTTGTACTTCTTTAATTATACTCTGCTTGATTAAACGCCTATCTCTTTCGTATGGTACTTCTTTCATTCTCCTCTTTACACGCCTTTTCTTCGCTTTACCATGTGGTAGATCTAGTTCCCTTTCGTGGCTATCTAAGTTTAAAATTGGTAACCCCGACGTTCTTTTACTAATGTATATAACATTTTTTTTAAGTAATAACTTCCTTCACCGCCTTTCAAGCAGCCAAGCCTTTGAAGGCAGAAGAAAAGGGCTGAATTCGCGTGACTGTCACGCTAAGGTGCGAGTGGGTGGGCAGACAGTGCCACGTTACATGACCTCAAGACCCAGCAACTACGATGTACCGCTCTTTATACAATTAAAAAGAAAGGCGACCGATCTAGATAGATGAATGAGCAACGCTGTCAGGCGGCATGGCAAGTTCATGAATCACGAGTAACAGAATCCAAACCACCCTTTTAACCCCTTTCAGTTACTTAGGCTTTAGTTCACGGCTGGTGCACGCGCCTGGGGTCAGTGTCGTATAGGCTGTTACAATATCTCTCCACATCTTTTCTTTCCGTAATGCACTTACATGCTCATAAGTTTCTATCATTTGACGACATCACTTAGGTGACTTTAGTTCTGCAAGTATTTTTTGTATAATCTGCGAATAAATAATGAGAGAACAGTATTTATTCCGTGCCTTAACAAAATACTGCAACAGGAACGAACTAAGACTTTAAGTAGTGAATAATGCTCGCAACAGAGTAATTGTGATTTGTACTTAGTTCTGTTTGGAGACGGGTTTTACACCATTTTAAACGACTGAGTATTTGTATTTTATTTCAGAATACAGTCTTATTATTCTTTTAAGAGATTTCTTCTAAGTAAATGTAGGTTCGAATCTTAACCTGTTCCTCTAGAGTTTTCCAGATTATGTACGGATTTAGGCCCCAAAAACACCCGTGAAGTGTAAAAGGCAACGTACTAAAAGCCTATCTTTCGGTTTTCTATAGACCAGGGCTTCTTAAAATATGGGTCGCGACCCCAAATGGGGTCGCGTAACAAAATTCTGAGGTCGCGAGAGATTTTAATGTCAAATCTTATATATAAAAATGAATCGCTTAATGTCTTGATAAGCGCGAAACTCGAGAACGGCTGAACCGATTTGGCTGATTTCTTTTTTGTTGTGTTTGTTGAAGTCTGGGGAAGGTTATTACGAAAAATAAAAAAAATGTCCTGACCGGTTAGTTTGTGAAGACCTTTCCCGGAAAATAAAAAAAATGTCTGAAAAAGTCTAAAAACACCACTTTTCTGTATTCTCATACAAAAGATTTGTTATAAGTCAATTTGAACTTTAACACCATGCCATAAAGTTTAAATGTTAGTGGACGGGTTCCGGGAAGGCAAAACAATTATTAAGTGACGTATAAATATTAATGTCAATATTTGTCAATTTTTATTATAAGGCCAGGTTCCTTCAAACAATTTTCAAAAAACAGCCGACAGGTCAATAAGTTTTGGCAGAATGAAATCTGACGGGGAAACTATTAACATTAAAAAAAAACAATGTGACTTTGTTTTGGAGAAATAGGGCAGAACAAGGTCTGCCGGGACAGCTAGTATATAAATATATCATTTTATAACATCACTAGAGTTGGCGGAATACAGTGGACTTGCAGCGTCTAGACACGCGCATTTGTTGAAGGTTTTGGCTATCTCCGCCGACAGCAGTAAACGATCGATGATCGCTATTATTAATACATTGTTAGTGCGTTTGTCGGTATCATACATGTTGAATAAACCACACACCGCTGACTTCCCACTCGGACCGCCATCTCTAAATATCACACACAATCAGAGGAATGCGCGCGCGTACACACGTGCAACCTGCAGCTAAACAATGATTCAATAACAATATTAATACTTACCACGCAAATACTCGAATATATTCGAGCTAATTAAGACAGTCAGAATCCACTTTTATTTTTGAAACTATAATAAATACAATTTTATAATTTTTTGTGCAGTTTTTAATTTTAGATTTTTGTATGTTTCAAAACGAATTCTAAATTATACATTTTCATATGTATATGTATATTGTTACCTAATAAATAAATCATCAAAAAATATTAATTTATTTTCCTTTTATATTTGTATGGGGTCGTCAAGAAACTCGCAATCATAAATAGGGTCGTGAATGACAAAAGTTTTAGAAGCCCTGCTATAGACTATACTCTGGAGAGGGTGCGGCTGAGTTGTATGATTTAATTCCCCTCTCCCACTTCTTCATAAATTGACACGATGCCGTGCTGGTTTGCACCCTTATGTGGTTGACATTCCAGCTGCTCGCACGAAGCGAATCGCCTTCTTATTTTGACTGCGAACCGCCAAGGAGTGGAATTCGCTTCCTGCGTCGGTGTTTCTAACATCTTAAGACATGGGAATCATCAAACGTCGAGTGAATCGGTATTTGCTGGGCGAGCGCGCTCCATCGTCGGCCTCATCATCACTTTCCAGTAGATGAGATTGAGGTCATGCGCAATGCGTAATAAAAAAAAAACATTTGTAATTTACTTTTTATCCTAACTCATCATTGTGACCACATCTCGCCAGGTGGTAAGCTTGGTCCAGACAAAAAAACGACTGTAACTATCAACAGTACAGAAAAACAATAGATAGTAGAGTGATTAGCCTGCACAAAAACAAAAAAAAAAAAAATTAAAATGATGTTTATTTTATAATCTATCAGTTACAAGTAGTCTATTTAATTTATTTACTCTTATACGTTTGCTCTTGTTTTAGGTATTTATACATTTGTGCTATGGTGTCACTAATACATTTTGTAGTCGATTTGTTTATTGTATGTAATAGTTTATTTTAGAATTATCTATTTTTGATTGGGTGTATTGTTATTATCTATACTTATTATTATACTTTATATTTAAAATTATTTAAGCTGTATGTTATCCTATTTCTTGTTTCTTATGTTTTTTATTGCTTAGTAAGATGTAACACGACCTGGGCCCTCCACGAAAATCAGCGCTGCAGACTTCCTCTGTGGCTTTAAGCTGATGGAGGTCCCATTTTCGCCATGTTAATATGTTTTTGTTTTTTCTTTTGTTTCTGTATGTTGTTGTCTTGTAACAGAAATGTTGCTTTTTAATTTCTAGTATTTTGTTAGTTTGTGGTGAAAATAAATATATTTCATTTCATTTCATTTTTTCATTTTCACAAATATCTCTTCACGTTCGTTTAAAGAACCCCATATCATAGGACGGTGGAAATATGCTCTCCGGAAGACCATTCCAACCACCATCTCAACGACACAGCCAAAATAAGAGTTTAAGAACTTCCTTGCCGAGATAGGAGTTACCGTATACTCGTGAATCCGTTAACCCGCGCGCGTGGTTCTTTTATGGAAAGGAGAGGATGGAACAAGGTTAAACAACTCTTCAGATCACTCGCCGAAATACAGGCGGCAGAAAACGCTTAGTGAGGCAATATCTTCTTCTTCTTGCTTTGGTCTGTCGTGTTTCGGGATCAGCTTGTGTATATCCAATAACACCTACCTACCTAGAGACCTTCAGTCGTGGTATATGTGGGCCGACATGACGAGGGAGACTATCAATTGATTTTCATCCTTTGATGGTCGCTTTCGTTTTTGGACAACACTGTACTTACCATCAGGTACTCTGTAGTCACTATGTCGAGCCAGTGTAAAAAACAATATATCTGGGCAACTGGAGCGCTTCAAGATGCTTAGTGACGTCAGGATCATTCACAGGAAGATGTCTCAGCCTTGGCCTTGGTAATCGGCAGGCGGGAGAATGAACACCCCGGAGGTTTTAGTCGGGGCAAGTCCGACACACCGGGGGTGGCCCTCACTGCTCCCTGAAGGATCATTCACAACGTGGACAACTCCCCACTGCGACCTATCCATGGCATCAAGTAAGTACTAAGCAGAACCAACTATAATAATATGTGTATGAAATGAATGGCATAGTGTATTGAACCGCTGGCTACTCTTGTAAGAATAAATAAATATTTTCGTGTAAGAATTTCGCAGACTCGTGAATTATTTACGGTGAAACTTAAGCTTGATAATTACTCCACAAAAGCACATTTAATTTAAACCTAAAACAGCATAATTTGCAGCGTTGCGGTTAGAATAGCGTCGTCTAAATCCCCTATTTTATGCGGCAGACTAGTCGAAATGCCTAAACGCATTTACTGCGCGATTGTACTTTCAAATATCGTTGAAATTATTTCAACGAACGTTTCATAAATAAACCTTTTACATAATATTTAAATTTAAAAGGAGTAAATCTTGAAGATAAACCTGATAAATGAAATAAGTAAGAAATAAGTACGAAAAATCTGGTAATCAACGTTGCAAACGATTCGACAAATAAATCTAATCAGATATCACATCAGATATCTTTTACATTTCTTAAAAGAAATAAGCTGTGATGTAGTGCATTAGGTAGCGGTAACCATGCACGGCCAAGCAAATGGTCATAGATTAATATTTATTTATTTATGTATGGGCTATCAACAGCTCCATTGCATTTTACATTCACAATAAGGTCACAAGCTAAATGTCTACAGTGGATACTAACAAAAGACAGCCGCAGCATGGCTCAAAAGCATTAACTAACAGTATACAAAACAAAAAATAAATCAAAACAGAAAAAAAAGATCCTAGACAATAATACTTACAATTAATACACACAAACATTACACAGAAGTCTCTTCAAAACACTACTTTCAAAGAATTCAGTGTTATACAAATTGGATAGAATACAAACAATCGATGAGAAGGCAAAAAAAATTCATAATACCTTTTCCGTATTCAAATATGTGTGCAACGGTTAATTTCGATTTAGCTCTGACAACACCGTACGGACTGTTAATAGAAATCACTAGCTCGATCTACCCGTCGTGTAACGATATATACATAATCTTTCCAACTGATTCCTAAGTACATTAGCATTAGGAAAGATCCCTGAAGACACCGGATTCCTGGAGTTGAAACTGAGGCTCCTGAGAAGTTGGCAAATTGTCGACCGTGGTAAGTGAACTTCTAGAAGCAGTTTATGCCACTGTTACAGAGCTATTCAATTCCTGTACATAAAATTTGACTACGGGACAATATCAATGAATAAACACTTATCATATTAAATTATAATGGACTTCTGTCTTATAATTAAATAAATAAAACTCAAGGAAACTCTATTTGCAATATCGAAAGCTTTATTAAACAAGAGCAAGTAATATTAACTGTATAAGACATCGGGAACTCAAAAGTTATTAACAAAAGTATGACAGAACTTTTGTAGATTAATCAAGGAAGTTTGAAACTTTGTGAGATAAGTCAGAGCTCAATTCGAAATATAATTTCTAACAAAATGTCCCTCTATCTTAACGTTTAACAGACCCTCAAGGGGTTCCTCTTATTGTTTCTGATTCGAAAGAGTTAAGAAGTTAATTCATATTGATTAATATAGATAAAAAATATTAAAATATTTTGCCATGACAGCAAAACGGTGTACAATCAATCGGCTTTTGATTGAAATCAGAGGAGGCTGATAACGCACCTGATGGAAATTAACTGCGTGTGACATAAGAAGAAATACCTCTTATAAGCCATCATCCTACTCATGAAGTGATCTTATAAAGCTATGAATTTTTCTAGGTACTTAGTGTCAGCCACACTTGAAGGAGTGTGTCGTCCAACAAGGGTGCAAGCGGCACACGATGTGTTCCCGCGTGCTGCTCTATAACACAGTGGCACGAGAGGGGTGGCTCCATACACCACCCCTCCCCAAACGAGTAGACGCCTACCTAAGGCCGCATGCCCAGCCGGTCATTGAGGATGAGACCCCAGTCGTGCCCTCGATGCTGGTAGGTGGAAGGTGGAACACCCCGGGGGCTTTAGTCGGTGCAAGTCCGATACACGGGGAGACGGCCCTCACCGCTCCCCGAGGTCCGTTAAGGATTTCGCCCGGGTTACCAAAAAAAAATCGTCACCCAATATATTCTGGCGTGAGCGATGCATTAAATATTCCCACTTACCACTCCAAGACATAGGCGAGCGAGGATGGCTCTTTACACTACCCCTCACACACATAGAAGATGAGGTCTGACTAAGCCCTGACGTACCCGAATGGTAGAGGTAGCTTGCTCTGCCTTTCCCTCAGCACTTGATAGATGGGAGAAGGAACACCCAGGTGGTTTTAGTCGGCAAGAGTTCAAAACACTGGGTCCGTCATTATCAGGGCAACCCTGATGATCCAAAGCAGAACATTCACTATAAAGCAAAACAATTACCATTTTCACATATAAACAAATTAAAATTCTAATTTTAAAAGAAATTTAAGTGCAAGTAATAGCCTAAAAAAAGAGACAAAGCTCAATACACAAACGGCACATTTGAAATAATTTAACTTTAAAACAATTTTAGAATTGTTGATTTGTAAGAGGTCAAAGAACTAAAAAAATATATATTGACTTTCATTATAAACATTGTTAAAAACCTCAACACATACGCCACGAAAAAGCCTGTTTGCCAAGGTTGCTGCGGATAAATGCCGTGGCTAATCTATACTTAATATTATAAAGCTGAAGAGTTTGTTTGTTTGAACGCGCTAATCTCAGGAGCTACTGGTTCGAATTGAAAAATTATTTTTGTGTTAAATAGACTATTTATCGAGGAAGGCTTTAGGCTATATAACATCACGATGCAACTATTGGGAGCGAAGAAATAATGTAAAATGTGAAAAAAAACGGTGAAAATTATTCATCCTTGAAGGCTTCCATTGCGTGCGCTGCGAAAACGGTTCAAGATACCAAAAATATATGAAGGAAAGAATTATTCCTCTTGAAATGATCTAAAAAAATGTCCGCAACAGTATATGTCTATCTTTTAAGATTAACTTACTAGAAGCGTTTTTATGGTAATCGAATTTGGTCGAAATTAATGCATTATTTGTTAAGAGTTGTATCAACGTAATAATATTAATATTTATCCAAATAAATGTGTTGTTGATTAAGAGTATTTAATTATGAACAAAATTGTCTTTGACATCACTTAATTTTAATGAACATCTTAGAAGATATTACAATAACTTATATAGCAAAACAACGTTTGGCGGATCAGCTAGTGGTATATAAGAGCTAAGTCTTAAATCTAAAGATGGGACTCGCAATGGCATACTCAAAAGAATTTTAGAGTTATCAACCACTGAATTTATAATCTTATATACTATCTTGGAGTTAATACTTCAGTCATCATCTGCAAACCGTCAGGGTTCTAAAAGTTTAACCCAGTCTGTAAAACAGTTATGAAAAATCTTCCCAACTTGATACACGTTTTACGCCAAACCTCAAAATGAAACCGTGACCCAGATACAGCAAAAAACATTGTAAATTCATAGTTGCTCACAATATTTGATTACAAACATGGATGCTGTTGGGCTCAGTTAATGACTTGTAAATAAGGGAGGGTATGGCCGTCATTAATAACCTTAGGGGGGCGCTGTCTTCCGCAGCTCCTTCGAGCAATTACCCCATCGTCTCGAGCCACAGTTTAAGATCAACAGTATCGCGACAGCCTTTAAGACTTCCCTAAAATATTCTTACAAAGTAATACTTTTTTTTTACACTGGCTCGACATAATGACTACAGAGTTCCTGATGGTAAGGACAGTGTAGTCCAAAAACGAAAGCGACTATCAAAGGATGAAAATCCATTGATAGTCTACATCGTCATGTCAGCCCTCGTATACCACGACTGAAGGTCTCTAGGTATATGAGCTACTGGATATACGCAAGCTGATCCCGAAACGCGACAAGCCGAAACTGGTCACTATGACGGGCTTTACACGCATGTACTATGGTCGCGATCCAGACGGGCACCGGCGCCCTACCACCTCGCTGCTGCTCGTTTAGCACCACCCAGGAGTCACGTGTAAGGAAACTAGGGTAAAGCCTACGGACGCGAGCAGCTTTGACTCCCAAAATACTTCTAGTATTATTAGTAGTAGTAGTATTCTTACTTTAGCTTCAATATTCTGAAACCGAAAATATTCAATTTACGACAAATTAGATCAGAAATATCCCCGATTCTAAGGCTGAGGCTTATAGACGCAGCTTATAGTTTGCTTAGACTTTACTAAAACACTAAAATTTATATTATTCAATGTCTAAGGATTTGGTAAGTCACAGATTTTGTCAACATGGACATGACTTTATGAAGACTTTGTCTATACTCAAGTTCCTATTGTATATTCAGTTTTTTTTTTTTTCAAAATGAATGAAATTATTGATAACTTTGGTAAACAAAGACAAAATTGCGTCTATTAAATTGAATTGAGCAGGAAATCTGGCTAAACGAGGTGAAGGTAGATGGAAATTGGAAGTTGGTGTATGGTAGCCCAAATCGGGACGGTGAAACACAAAATGTCCAGCTGCGAGGTGCGTGGACAATATAGTCAAGTGTGGGATCCTGGCTCAGTTTCCGGGATCTAGGCTTAACAGGGAGACATATAGCCTGCCGTAGATACCAATGATGAAACTAGAAATCATTAATCCAGAATAAAAAATTGTAAGTTGAATCTACTTGCGCATGTAGTCTTTGCGACCCGGCATGTAATCTTCGAGAACCTCAATAAAGGAAACAGTGAGATGGTACAGCCACGGCTCTTGACTGGAGCTTGAGTACATTGCACTGCTGTAAAGGCTACCTTGCTTCGGACTTCTATCTTCTATTCTAACACATTTATTTTCCTCTAGGTCCAGATGCTGTTGGCCGGGGGAAAGGCCTTTATATCTTCACCGAAAACGACAAGCACTTAAGCTGAGCCAGGAGTTTATTGGTTGAGTGGCAACGCAAGGGCATCAAGTGATCTCGATATATTCATTAAATACAATAAAACTCAACAAAATAATTTTATTCGAGAGGATTGTGGAATAAGCTATTGTTTATTTTTTCTTTTTCTCTCTTTTGTGTAATTTGTTTTTTGATCGTGTCCGTGTATTTTTATTTTACTTATTTACAGTGTAGGCGTCTACACTTTTAAATATAATAATAATAATAATAATAAAACATTTATTTGGCACACAACACAACAAACAACACAGCAAAATAGGTTATTAAAGATAGAAAACAAAAACAGTAAACACCCTATGTTGTGATGATGCGCCAAAGGGAAGTCAGCTCAGCAAATGCTAAGTGACCAGCTGAGCCACCCAGCGCTGATTTTCAGCTGACACCTATTTATTGAATCGACGCGCAGAAAACAGCAAGGAAGGGATCATTGGAGTACAGATACACAAATTTTAAAGTATCATAGATAATAATATGAAAATACACATATACAAGAACAGAAATATAAGACCAACAGATAAAATATTTAACACCCATTAAAAAATTATAATATAAAATATTAGTAAACACTGTATAATAAAGCCTCTATAATAGATTTTTTTTTATATAGTCACATTTCTAATGTATCTAGTACATGACTTATATATTTATGTATGTGTTAATATAGAATATGTAAGTGTTCTAATAAATAAATAAAATTTTATTTTCTTATTCCATTACTGTTTCAACATCAACTACGTGGAGGGTACTTAGTTGAATTTATATATGCTCGCGTTACTTATGCATACAAGAATATCATCACTATGTTATATAGAGGCCTGAACACTGCCGGAGGATCGCGCTCCGACCAGAGTACTTCAGATTTATATTGGCCAACTTATTATTCCACGAAAACGTAAGAAAAACCTTGTAGAATTCTAATGAAGGAGTTGTTATTTATTTACCCACAGAATTACGGATCTTTAAGCTTAGATGTTTCTTGATATGTTTACAGAAGGGTATTCATTAATTTTTGCCGATTCTAGAAATTTCTACCCATTTTGAACATATCTAGCCACGACTCACAACACTTACACTATCAGCATTTCTACAAGGCGACATAAAACTTTGTTTTCTAATCACTGAGTTCCATTCCGATGATGGCTTAAACCCAACATCCCGCTTAAAAGTTAAACCATAATTAAAAGTAAGTTTATTCGCGCGTAAAACCCGTATAAGTATTCATAAAGAGTAGATAACGCGAAAGATTAAAATGTGTTACTACCGTTTTCAAATTTATAACATTGTAACACGAAAGACATTAATTTGAAAAGCTATGGTTAAGTAAGGCGTGTATTAACCGGAGTAAGGCTATTTACAATTCAATATATGATATCTGAATCAGGTCGCATTATATGTATATAACGCGTCTCTAATAAGTAATAAAAAGGATTCAAGATAAGACTGCCTTTGATTCATAAGCCTCCCAAATACGCGCCGTCTGCCTTAATAATTACAAATTAGTCTCAGATTTTTTCACCAGTGGCGTGCATAGGATATTTGGACAGGATAGGCAGATTCACATAATCAATGTGAATATTATATAATGATTATAAATATTATATTACTTTCATAGGGAAGATAGGTGGCGTGAAAATAGAAGAGATATGTATATAAAGGGTTCCATTTTTTGCTTAAATTAAAGCAATTTATTCCAGACTGATTTATCAGAAGGGCATGCAATGCTTTTATGCATCTGTGGAATGAACGCTTCTGTTTTTCACCAATTAACTAAAGCAATGGAGGATGGAAACTTTTAAAGCGATACAAAAGATTCCGAAAACTGAAGTCAATCCAAACAATTAAAAAGAGCGACCTCTAATTTTTTACCTCGTAACTTGTTCCTAACTCAGTTTCCAGGGGATAATCGAATTTAACGAAACCCAGTTCGCCTGAATCGAGGTCCAATCTCGGCTGGCTCGGCTTAAATTAATAGTAGAAATTAATCTTGGACAAAGTTTGCGGACCATAATTCAGGCACGTTCATTTAACCTACGTAAAGTGTTTTTTTTTTAATTATACGTCCTGAGAAAATATAAATATCCATTCACTGAGATCCATCTTTAGATATTGATACTTACGATATCTATCTTTGACTTGATTAAAATCGGCTAGTCCTTGATTTCTTATTTATTCATACAACAAAAAGTGAATAAAAATATTGCGCCGCATAAGAAAAATAAGTTATTGGGTTCTTTAAACGAAGCATAAAGAGTTATTTAAGTAGGCCGGCATGATTGCGGCAACGGCAGGTTCTTCTTTTTCGATAGTCAAACTCTTTTATTCGAGTGCTCTATTGTAATGATTGTGTGTAAAAAGTATTTTTAAATTAAGTTATATGTTTATGGCAGTAATATTAAAGTTGGCGATTTAGAAAAAATAAGTTTTATGTGAAGGAGAACGGAGAAAAAGAAAGATCGCCTTTTGAATGTGATGTTGAATGGGTTATTTTAATTGATGTTGTATTTGCGAATTTGCGTCTTAAGCTAGGAAAAGAAATGGTTAGATATAAATTTGTATTTAATATTTAATATGTAATTGTAACAGTCATAATACACAATATTCACTGAAATAGTAAGAATCATTTTAATTGAAGCGATTTGGAGCTCTACCACGACACACACATCATCAACACGACGAAGCGAAACCTCCTACGTAATCCACACTCACCACACTATGCTTTCCATCAGATACTGTGCAATTACTATCAACATCATTGTTACTGACAAGTTATCTCTTATAATCTTTAATAATAAATAGATTCTTTCTGCCATGGTATTTGTGGGCCTCTGACAACGGCGATTGTCAATTAATTGTTGTCCCTTATTAGCCGTTGCAGTTCTTGGACTGCAGTATAATTTCTATCATATATACTGTAGTCACTTTCTTGAATCATCTCTAATAGCTCACACCGCCTCCACATCCAAAACGATAGTATCTATAAACTGCCATTTATCTCTAACTTTACAAAACCATTTTTCTTTCTAAGATTCATCATCATACATACATTCGGTAATAGTTAAAAAATCTCTGTCTAATCTCTTTTCGTTCAGCTTCATCTGATATACAGTTTCTAGTGCTCAAAGCTTTAAACTCTAGACATCAATAATTTCTAATCTGTAGTTAGGTATGATTTTCAACGGGTCATCTAGAAATTCGGAATTAATTTCGTTAAACCTAGGTCCAAATCCGAGTGACCTTCGGTAAAATTTATCGCCGTAATTAATCTTTCATAAATGACGTCTGAAATTTGACCACACATTTCTAGTTTTCTCATAGATTTCGCTTGTTAATGCTGCTTTTATAAATATTAATTAATTTCCTGCTCTCCCTCACTTCTCTTTTCAATCTTCGGCCAATGCTGAGTTAAGGTTTCTTCTGCTCTTTTACAAAATTGGTGGTTGCAAGCTATGGCAAACTAGTTACCCTCATCCCACTTCATCAGAACATCGGTCGGCCGATTGTCTCATCAAATTCGGACGACGGATTCGTGGTCTATAATCAAGCTCTTTCTTTCTTCAGCTTTAACGGGTTTTCGACAAATGTGACCCACCCTTCTCCACTTTCTAACTGCTCTCACTTCAGCTATGCTTCCTAGTCCTCAAGCAAAATCGGTGTTTTTCACCCAGTCGCGAAGGAAGATGCTCAGCACCTGCGTTGTCTGTCATTTGGCTGTGCATTGAATATCTGGTTTATTTAAACGAAATAAAGCTTTCTAACCCGTCCAATATATTACAAAAATGCTGTTATTTCTCTGAACACTCTCGGAAACAACAAAGCTGTAACGCATGCTCTATTAAACCGCGTTCGAGTATAGATCTCAAGGCGAATAGCAAATAAATAACATATCAGACAGCTTACCAAATAATACTCGTAGCTGTACTACGATCTCTTACAATAGTATTATTTCAATCTTATTATAACATTGCGTTTAACATCCACACCATAACCATTATTAAAGTTCCTGCATAGGGATCATCAGTGTGTCCTAATGACTAAAACCCCCGGGATATCCGTCCAATCCCTCAACCTGGGCTTGAGAACCCAGATTCTCCCAGATACTCAGGGAGCGAACATCCTCTTTAGGCTACATCTCTTATTTGTTGTACGTTATAACTTATAAGGTATGTTTTTGTATATTTGGTCCTAATATTTAAATAGCACCGTGACGTCCGCGCAATCAATTCCCCTGAGCGTCGGCTGAAAATCAGCGCTGGATGGCGCGTGCAGCGTCGCCCAGCATATGCTGAGCTGAGTGCTCTTTGAGACGGGTAGCAGCACACAGGATACATGATGTGATATTATGTATTCTTTCATTGTTGTTTTTATATAAATATGTTTGTTGTGTCTTGTTATCTTTTGGCTCAATAAACTTTTTCTTTCTTTCTTTTTCTTTTTTTTCTCTGGGTGTCAACAGTCCAGCTAAAATCTTTCACACGGGCGGGCCGCCGGACACAACGCATCGCCTCCCTCTCATCTAGGCAGCAGACTCCCTCAAATCTACTGCCAGATCATACCATGACCTAAAGAAACAAGATTATTTCAGTCTTTAATTAGTCACGTTGTTTGAATGCACGGGTTATTCATTTACACGAATGAAAAAATCCTTATTTTTTACTGCATCGACAAAGTGACTATGTTCCACCTGATGAAAAGTGCAGTCTTAGGCATGAATGGCACATACCGTTAAAACACGAAAATCCATTGACAGTCACCACTGCTATGTCAGCTCACATATAACACGACGGAATATCTCTAGGTATATGAACAACTGGATATACACTAGCTGATCCCGATACGCGTCAGGCCAAAGCGAATCACTATGACGGTCTTTTCGCTTGTGTAATATGCTCACGACCCAGTTCGGGCAATAATTTATTAAAGGGCCACCAGACCTTAGAAAAAAAAACGATAATTTAAGATTATTTCGCTATCGGACTATCTGTAAGTGTGTTAAGATCCCTTTTTTTTTCAGAAGTCCGTGGAGGTATGAAGGTGAAATTAATACAAAATATTCAGCTCAACTATAGTTCCCTGTAGCTCTAAAAAATTTATACTTCTAAATCCACGTGATCAAAAAATACGGTTGTTTATGCCGTCCTCACAAGGAAATCTTGAACTATAATTTACTTCCAAATACGTTAAAGCAATTGAGATAAATATCCCGATGTTTTTGAAGCAAACTAAACAAAAATCTTATAGCTCGTTCGATGGAGCAAGGCATCGTATTTACCAAACCATTGCGCTCGACCGCATCTATTCAGGGGCGTAGACAGTAATGGCATTGTGTTCACGATAACAAGCCTTCATTCAATTTATACAATAACTGAGCTGCTGGTAAACTGGTTTTACGTTTCTAACAACTGAATATCTTCTATTAATAGACTTGGTAAGGAAGTGCATTGAAATTTGTTGAGTTTATATATCAAATTTGCTTTTTTTATATAAATAAAAATTAAAAAAATGATACATAATGGTACGATTCCACCAAAATAGTGTGCAGCATATTTGTTTACAAACATTTTGTGCAAAGCTCCAAAATTGCGCATACTAAGCTGGTATCGCGTTTAGTTGCTGTTCAAGAAGAGTGTCAAGAATCCATATTTAATTTAGTTAAATAATGTGCGTGTACAAATAAATGTTTTCGCTCCGGTAACAAAAGCAAAACTGAGTTCGCGAACAACAAGCGTGTACACGTCACCGCGAGTCCACGACTATACAGATGTGCGCGAACATTAGTAAAATGTTCGCGTACAATTTGTTATTGTTTGCCCGAGTGAGTCGACCAGCGTGAACATTTGTATCATATGGTACACTGTGCAATACAGTACCGCACAGTTCAGCACACTGGTGGAATCGCGGCTTTACGTGTGTGCTAAAATAGTGAGCATAGTAAACTAAATTAATAGCATTAATACAAATAAATTAAATATATAGAAAAAAGTAACGCTAATAAAAAAGCCGAACAACATGTTATATTTATACGCACTGCAAAATCTTATGTTTGACTGTGGGTAAAGAAGACTGAAGAATGCCAAAAGATTTACAAATACTATTTTAACCAGAGCACATTCTACTAAAAGGGAAGTGGGCACCAATATTTGGTTTATAAAATGAAATAGAAAAAGACTTACGATTAAAGTCTACCTTGACGAGAGACTGAAAAGTTTACCTTATTCAACAGTTCAGGGCAACCAATTAAATGAGGTATACATTTATAAAAAATACAATAACTGCAACGTTTCATTACGTTTAAAGTAAACATTTTAAAATTAAGGAGTCCAGACTCATATGATTAATGATTTACATTTGTAACTGACATAAGACTACTGATAAACAAATCAGTTCTGTAAACGTTCTATTTTATAGGAATTGACTGCATAATCGGGCTTCCATGCTTGATTCCCATACTCCAAAATGCTCCGAACAACGCAGTTATTATTATACACAGTAATGATGATACTAGGCTTGTCAAAAGGTTTGAATTATCTGAAAAGAAAACTTGATAACATGTTAGCTTAATGTACTATGGTATCAATATGTTGACGGAATTTAACTTGTTATCGATCATTTCTCCAAGATCTCTGATTCCAGAAACTTCATTTAGTGTTTTATTTTCTATAGAACAGGTTGCCCCAGTAGGATCATTCCTTCATACTTTAAGCATGACAGCAATGTAGGAGTAATATTTTGTAACGTATTAAAATTTACCAAGCGATAACACTGACTTAATTAAAAATTTGTATAATTATAGGCGCCTGTCAAATTTTATTAGCATATTCAAGGTAGCGTTTGTTGCTAATATATACAAGTAGGCGCTTGATCATTTCAAAATAGTTTTTTTTTTAATAAAATCTCATCAACTATTTCACACATCGAGTTAGGTTTTTGATATGTTAAAAAACATTACTACAATATTGATACTTCAAAAATTTCATGATTAATTTAGTCAGATTTAGAATACATGGGTGTGTGGATTTATAATAATATTGCCTATATATTGTTATAAGGCCCAAAACATGACCATTTTCAGAAAAACACGGTTTCACGCTCAGAACTAGAGAGAGAGAAAGAGAGAGCAGAGTCCAGTAGTCTGTAGTACAAGCTGAGACCGGGTCCTTATCGGTGGAGACCTAGAGTTTTATATATTATTTTTTGGTCCCTTTTTTTTTGTGTCGTTTATTTGTATTGTCATCACTTTTGTTTTTGGTGCTGCTGCTTAAATGTTTTCTTTTTTTTACTAATTATTTTATAACCACCACTTAAAGTTAATTAATTAAAAAGTTTCAATTTAAAATATAAAATTAATACTGAAATGCGTCTCCGGAAGTCCCAGCGATATATTTTAACGTTCGTTATTTCAAAAAATCACCCAGCAATAACATTTACCGACACTCACGCAAATTGAAAAGTAAACTCCAATTATTTTCTTACGAATTCCCTTTTTCCCTGCCGCGTTACATTCGTTGGACAAATTTCATTAAGTTTCCTTGGAACAACACTCGTTACTCTCATTTAGTTTCGTAAACACTAGACCAAACCTGGACTGCCGTTCCCAATGTTTTTACGCTATGTCCTCTTCTGTGAGTTCTATCTACGTTCATTCATTTTAATTTAAATGATTGACCCACGGTCGTTGTTTATGATGTTATGTATATAGGATGGTATGAGGTAGTAAATGCGTAGAACGGAATGTATGTGAGTGAAAGGAATGAAAGAGAGGAAGAATAAATGGTTTTTTTTTGACGCTAGCGCTCGTAAAGATTAAGACGTAAGGAAAAGTGTATAAAAGCAAAATTAGTTTAAAAAGTTAAATAAAGTACTTTTCAAGATTTATTTTGGTGTTTATGTGATCCAAAGATCCCCAAAACTACATGTATATATATATATATATATATATGTATATAGTCACGCTATATATCTTTTAAGGTGAGCAGAGATAGATTAAGTGCATACCCACTTTGCGCATATCTTTCGTATCCACCGTGACCAGTAGCGCAGCAGATAGCCATGCTCAAGACGAATACATATTTTAGGGTACAATGCACCCTTACGTAGAGTGATAACGCTGTATAATTCTATGTAGAGATCAATTGACATCAATATATTTAACAATAACAGTTTGAAACTCAAAAAAGGGTGCTATTCGAGAGGATTGTGGAATAAGGTTTTGCTTGTTTGTATTTTTTTTTCTAACCTTTTTTGTATATTTTTTTTACGAATTAGAGTACTGATTATCTTTTATGTTTTACTGTTCATATCCGTGTGTTGCTCGTATTTTCATTTCTCTTTTTGTGCAAATAGTCTAAACTTTAAATGTAATCGCATTTCTAATGTATCTTTTTCATGTTTTATATATATGTGTACATATTAATGTAGAGTAAGTAAGTGTTCTAATAAATAAATAAATACTGACTTGACAAAGCGATTATATTTCACCGTATGGACAGTACAGTGTAGTCTAAGAATTGCAAACTGATGAAAAACCGTTGACAACCGCCATCGCTTTCAACCCACCTACACCACGACGGAAGATCTCTAGGCATAACATCTGGATATACAAAAACTGCTCCTAAAACGAATCAGACCGAAGCGAGTCACTATATTGGTCTTGGTAGGAGCTTATGGTATCTATGTCATTATATATATCAAGCAGGACTGGGGTTTCTATACGAACGTAGGAATGTGAGTAGAATCGAAAGTATGATGCGAATCATATCAAAATGATAAGAATCAGTGTAAGAGTATGAAAGAGAAAGGTTTAGAAGAGAAGGAAACAGGTTTGAATAGGTATTAGAAGAAGTCTCTATAATATTCGTGATGTAATTATAATTTTGAAAAACTTTATCTGTATCAATAAAGTATGCGTAATTTTGATGATTAAATTATTGAAGAAATCCAAAACAGGACTAAATGCCTAGATAGAAGCAATTAAATAAAGCGAATAGATGCTTTTACTAACTAGTCAATGAAAACTTACAATAGAGAACAGTTTCAGAAGTTAAGGGACATAAAATAATCAGAAATGTAAATTCACACTTCGCCGCTCGACGCGGAACAGTGGTCGAATCCAGCGCGTGACTAGAATGAACCGCTTATATATTACAAATGTTTAACGCTCTGAACATCGCTACAAACATAGAATTAGTATATATAAAGAAACCATAGACACACGTCAAAAGAAAGCCAAAAATATATTTAAAGCGAGATAGGCACAATAATGAAGTTGTTCTACTAGTAAAATCAAAACTTTTTTACAACTGATCCACTAGCACCAGTAGCGTGCATTCCATAGATGCATAAAAGTATTGCATGCCCTTACGATAAATAACTCTGGAATTAATTGGTTTAAATTTAACTAAAAAAATGAACCCTTTATACCCTATATCTATATCAATTACCCTATATCTATTCTATTTTCACGCCATCTGTCTTTCCTAAGAAAATAATATAATGTTTATTATCATTACATAATATTAAAACTATTTATATGAATCTGCGTACCCTGTACAAATACCCTTTTTTTTACGCTGGCTCGACATAGTGACTACAGAGTACCTGATGGTAAGTACAGTGTAGTCCAAAAACGAAAGCGACTATCAAAGGATGAAAATCCATTGATAGTCTACATCGTCATGTCGGCCCACATATACCACGACTGAAGGTCTCTAGGTATATGAGCTACTGGATATACACAAGCTGATTACGAAAGGCGACAAGCCGAAACTGGTCACTACGACGGGCTTTACACCCATGTACTGTGGTCGCGATCCAGACGGGCACCGACGCCCTACCACCTCGCTGCTACTGGTATAGCACCACCCAGGAGTCACGTGTAGGGAAACTAAGGTAAAGACTACGGACGCAAGCAGCTTCGACTCCCAATACACGTCACTGACCAGCACAATATCCTGTTTGCTAAAATAGACTTGTTCGTTATTACAGAATGGTCGCAATAGACCATGACGCTGCCGCTTTCGAGGACTGATTCTAGCTTGTACTCTTAGTAGGGGATTTTCTGATCCAAAAGACCATACTTTAGAGCTAAGTTCTGGTGTAGCATTTACTAATTATTATTACATTTTATACCAAAACTGACGCACTGCAGAAATAAGATCGCGTGAAAAATTGCATTAGGTTGACAAGAAACACGAATAAAGAAAGCTTGTAAAAACCGCATGGTAAAAGGCCGCTGCGTAGCTCGAACCTCACTTTTTTTTATACGGACTAACTACTGAGTGCCGGGAAAGGCATTTACAGTTCAACCGGACTTAGGGGGCGAGCACAGAAGGTGCTCAGCCAGCGAGTTTATGGGTTGGGTGGCAATGCAAGGGCACCCCTGTGGGTACGGACCTCGACTTGGACCGCCAGCCAAATAAAAGGTGATTTTGCGAGGTGGTAGGGCGTCGGATCGCGACCACAGTACATGGGTGTAAAGCCCGTCGTAGTGACCAGTTTCGGCTTGTCGCGTTTCGGGATCAGCTTGTGTATATCCAGTAGCTCGTATACCTAGAGATCTTCAGTCGTGGTATATGTGGGCCGACATGACGATGTAGACTATTAATGGATTTTCATCCTTTGATAGTCGCTTTCGTTTTTGGACTACACTGTACTTACCATCAGGTACTCTGTAGTCACTATGTCGTGCCAGTGTAAAAAAAATACTATCCCCGCGGGTGATATACTAGCGTTTCGGAAGCGACTATCTTGAGAAGAAACAGCGAAAGAAACTCAAGGCTGCGTCGGAGTAGAAAGATCGAACCTTATTCTAAGAAAGGAGCTGGGAGAGTATTATTATTTTAGATCAGATTATATGGAATTTTTACCCTAACATAAAGAAATTTGTTTTAATGTATGGAAAAATTATTTCAATGAACGATCTTTGACCAAAGGGATATGGTATAAGACGTTAGTATGTGAGCCTCCTCATATACCATGGTTCGGTAATGAAGTCATTAGCAGACAACTTGTAGTGGTAGCACACAGACCGAGGTCTGGTCACATTCCATCATGCAAACTTAAATATCTGATGAAGCTTCTGGAGTCACCGAGCTGTAGCACGTGTCACAAAGTAGATGACGTACAACAATTGCTGATGGAGTGTGTCCGAGCTCAGTCTGCAAGAGATTCTATGATCCGCCTTTAGCCTGAGCAAATTTGATGCAGGCATGTTCTGCAGAATTTTAGCGAGACCTTACTGATGGCTCCCCACCAGAAATAAAGATTAGTAGTGTGTTTTAGGTTACGATGGGGCTGGCATGTACCTCAGCACAAAAGTCCCTTAAAGAAATAGAAAAAAAAGGAACTAATATAGACCGTTAGAATAGAGGTAATGATGTTAAAAAATATATAAATAGAAGTACTAAATATAACAGCTCCCGTAAAATTCCCCCAGGAAACCAAAATTACAGCATAAATAACAGTAATTGACACAACAAAGTTCCTTGTAAATATTAATTTAATAGCAAATTACCAATTCAGAGTGGATGTCGAAGCTTTCGAACCTCGCGCGTGTCTGGAATAAATAGATTTGCCGCTGTGCCCTATTTTAGTATAACGCGATTTGAAAACACATTGCTTCAACAGATACTATATCTCATAGGTTCCCAAACTTAATAGCCCTCCTAAAAAGCATACAAAATTTAAAAGAAAACGGCGGATGGAACATCGATTCTTCTGGTAAAACATCATTGGAATATAGTAACTAATTATATAGTGCTAAAAATAGGACCGATGTGATGGTAGGGTGATGGGTTGCCCGGATTGGGTCGTGACCACAATACATGAGTATATACGTCATAGTGACTCGCTTTGGCCTGTCGCATTTCGGGATCAGCTTGTGTATCACCAGTAACTCATATACCAAGAAATCTTCAGTCGTGGTATATGAGGACCAACTTGATGACTAGTGATGAAAACGCCCGGGAATTTTCCCAAAGTGCCCAGCACTTCCGCGAACATTTCGTAAATTCCCGGGAATATTCCCAAGCAAGTTTTGGGCACTTTGGGAAAATTCCCGGGCATTTTCATCACTAGACTCAATAAATTTTTGCCCTTTGATAGTCGCTTTATTTTATGGACTGCACTGTACTTACCATCAGGTGCGCTGTAGTCACTATGTCGAGCCAGTGTAAAAAAAAAATCAATTAATGCTTCACTGCAATCAGTTCCAATGAGATGGCGCGTAGCAGCGTCGCTCAGCACACGCTGAGCCGAAAAGGTTTGGAGGGGTGAGCTTTTTGCATCCAACCTTCCAGAGATGAAGCCTAAACAGGCTATTCGCTCCCCGGATGTCTGGAATAAACTGGAGTCCCAGGTCCGGGTGGAGTGATTGGAATGACACCCCGGGGGTTTTAGTCAGTAGGAGTCTGACACACCGGGGTCGCTGCCCTCACAGCAGCCCTGATGGTCCAATGCAGGATTTTCCCCGGGATACAAAAAAAAATGTCACCCAGGACAAGCCTTTATACCTTCATCACGCTACAGGGGCAAGCACTTAAGAGCTTAGCCAGCGAGTTATGGATTGGTTTAAAACACAAGGGCATCCCTGTGGGTACGAACCTAAGCTTTGGCGGACATCCAGGAAAAGAATCCAACGGAGTCCTACCAGCGTTTTGGAAGCGACTACCTTGAGAAGAAACGCCGAAAGAAACTAAAGGGTATCGGAGTGAAACTGCGCCTCGGAGTAAAAACGCCCCGATTGGTAATACTTGAATGAACTATCTTTCGCCGACAACGCCGGTGTCATAGAATGAAACTAGTAAATGTATGTACTTAACCTCCACTTATAAGACCTTCGTTCAGTATTTTTGCTTTTAAAACTAAATTAAGAAAATATTTGATTGAATCTCAAATTAAATACGAAAAAACAACTTTAGATATTTCTGCAATTTGACTTGATACTTTATTACTTGATATTTTATGGAACACCCTGTATGTATGTATATGTATTTTATTATCAATCAACCCTATCTATGTTATATTTTACTTAGTATTCTACATTTTTGTATATTACTTCAAAACATTCTATGTATTTGCTGTCATACTTGTTTATTATAGAGAACGGATTTAATATTGAATTAGCACCGTGAGGTCCGTGCAATCGGTTTCCTTGAGTGTCGGCTGAAAATCAGCGCTGGATGGCGCGTGCAGCGTCGCCCAGCATACGCTGAGCCTAGTGCTCTTTGAGATGGATAGCAGCACACAGGATACATGATGTGATGTTATGTATTATTCTTTCGTTGTTGTTTTTGCTTTACTTCAGCGACTTGCTATTTAAATGTTTGTCGCACACTATCGAATATGGATACAGATAAAACAATACCATTTAATTAAACAATACACTGTTCTGTTAATATGAATAGTGCCGACAAAAGCAGTTCGCGCGTACCAATCAATCACCCGATTTCCATTCAACTCTCGTTCGCACGACACGCTCTGTATTAATACCGCTTTTCAGTCCATCATTTTCTATCAGCATATGCTTAACCATAGATAAGCAAAATGTAATCAGATTAATGAAAAATGATTACATTTTGCGTTTTTCATCATAAATATGATTGTATTTTGCTCATCTATGTTAGAAATACTACGGAATCCTCAATTGCATACATATTTATGACTCCTTAATGTTTTGAGGGATTTGATCATGATTACAGAACAACAAAATTAAAATTACGACTGCATTTTGTAATCGTTAATCAGATTACATTTTGCCCATCTCTGTGCTTAATTACTATTATGAAATACATATAATATAAAGTAGATGTCGCGAGACATACAATCAAACTATAGCGATGCTTCTGGAAGATTTTTTTTTTACACAGTCTGCTGAAAATGACGACAGTATAGTCCAGAAACGAAACCTACTATCAAAGGGCAAAAATCTATTGAGTCTCCGGTGTCATGTCGGCCCACTTATACCGTGACGGAAGATCTGAGGGTATATGAGCTACTGGATATAAAGAAGCTAATCTCGAAACGCTACAGGGCAAAGCGAGTCACTATAACGGTCTTTATGCTCGTGTACTGTAGTCATGAGACAGATCGGGCAATGACCATAGCACCATAAAAACATAGACAGAAAAGATAATGGGCAACAGCACAGCGTGGCTGGACCGGATTCCGTGCGTGGCAAAGTGAATCGTAGTAGATTCGAATCCCAAGACCTCACTACTGTGTTTTTCCAGTTTGCGTATGAATTTAGGCACCACGTGCTCAATGGTGAAGGAAAAATATCGTGAGGAAACTAATTGTAATGATGTGTGTACTAGTGCTGTGAGAACGGTAATCTACTGCGATACTGGTCACGTTGGGCACGACATTTAAAG
Organism: Automeris io; assembly: GCA_036320925.1. NCBI lineage: Eukaryota > Metazoa > Arthropoda > Insecta > Lepidoptera > Saturniidae > Automeris > Automeris io. The sequence goes on along the minus strand of JAUDJH010000018.1, from coordinate 11,526,207 downwards.
CACGACTAACATGACTAATAAAACAAAATTACTAAAAAAAGGGATATTATTCCATCAATGACTGATTAAATGATAAAAATGCGTGGTGTTAATGTATGCAATCTTTTTCACGGGATATTCATATCTTTGTGTATTATACCTCTTATTGTACCTCATTATGTTAAAAAGAGCAACTACTAGTGCTCCTTGCTGGCTCTTCTCAGTAGATTTTCCTTTCTCAACCAGTGGTAGATTCATTTTACTTTTTTTTTGACGATACAAAAGTGCTTGGAAGTAGGTCTATATGAATAAAGATATATTTCATTCCATTTAAGCGCAAATTGGATACAGCCATTAATGTCTATCTGCTCACCCCGTAAGGGATACAGCGTTAAATACTTTATATACCTGTTTATTCAATGTTACACCTAAGCAATTTGCTAAGTTGATTGAAGTTACGTGCTTGTAAAACGAACGAGCGCTGTATTGCCGCGATTACAGTTAATCATTACAGATGGTTTGCCTGATTCGACAATCAGTTTATTAAAGCTCGCCATTCACGTTACAATATGTACGTCCAGCACTATTTATTTTAATTTAATCATTCATTACTCTTTTAATGAAATTTTCGAAAAGACACAGTCTATTTTGTAATATTAAACGCGCCTTGCACTAATAAATAAAATCTAAATAGTTTTAACTTGTATAAAATTCTTTTGATTAGAAGCGGTTTTATTCGATCTAAATTAAACAGTTGTTTAAACTGGATAATATTTCTATGCTAGTCAATAAGTACGCAAAAAAGAGTTTTATATAAGTTTAAACGAGATTTAATTTATTAGTGTAAACTGCCCTAATACATTTATTTATATTTATGTAATTATACTGCGCTTAGTTATTAATATCTGTATACACTATTCTTTAAACCATTTTATTTATGTAAGTTTTAATGATCCAACATGTTGGGAAATGAATGCACTGGCATAACAAACTTATCCAAAATCCGGTTCACACGTGTACACATGCTGGAGGCACATAATCCCGAATCGATACCCAACAAGATCGAGTTTGGTGCCAATCGTGACATTTAAGTCAGCGCGTGACTCCATTTACAAGGCACAAAGCGTTGGAGATCAAAGGATGTTGGCTCTTTAGAATGCTCCTTGGGGTTCCGCATTTTTTATCGTTATATCGACACTAGCTTAAAACGAACGCTAAATAACGGATAACATTTCGCCTTTACTTAAACGAAAAACGAAATCGGAAATACCTTTAACCGTAAATTACATGATATTTTTTTACCAAACACAAGTCGGATTTTTAATAGGAACTATGACCGGTGGTCGTGGGTGTGGTGGTAGAAAGACACAGATTTTGGCGTTTTACTGTTTATTTGCACTTTAAGGCACACGGAACTGCGACGCAAACGCACATACTCTAGCCTTGGGTCTCGGTAGTCGACTGAATTAGCAAGCATCCCGTGCGCGCGCGCATCCTCTTACCCCGTGCGTCCCGAAACACCCTAACGATCTTTAGAGCGTTTAACACAAGCACGTATCGGGCGGCGTCTACATGCTATAGAACTTATTTAATCCTGGCTTAAAATATAAGACTGTAATATTTATAATTCGATTTCGGCCTTAACGACGTTTCCAAATCACACCAGATGCGGGCTATAATCCTATTCAGCGAAGTTGAGCTTGCTGATGAATATATTCCAAAACAATTAATTGCGCAGGACTTATTTGGTGCGTGAATGCTGGCGCTTGCACAAACGCACCCAAATCCTTCTCGTGCAAACCCTTCTTAATCTAATGGGAAATAATTTGCTGTAAATTGGAGCTTATTTCATGGAAATTGAAGACCTGCACAGATAAATAATAACAATTCACACTATATTACCCTTGCCTGCGCTGGTAACTCTAGTGACAAACTCTAACGTGTACACCTCCTATTATTGACCTTATAACGTTTTAAATGCAGTCAAACACCATAAATTCAGCACTGATACGTTTATTGACCAAAAGCCAAAACAATATAAACTACAAAAACAAGCAATAGTAATGCGAGCGTCCGTATATAGGGCGCGTGGCCGATCGAGAGCCGTCTCATAATATCCCTCCTACCGTCCACCGCGGACGCTGCGCAAGCGATCCGTGCCAACATTGCGCCGTCCGCGAGAGTGGACTGGCAGAGTGCACGCTAAAACCTCTATTTATCGGCGTGTAGACAATTAGACCTATCAGATAGATTACTACCAAAAGATTTAATCTAATTAATTGATTTAACAGTATCATTGACCTATTCTTAGTCAGTAGACATGGGCACTCTATTGTATACATGGTTATTGGTAACTATCTCAAAACCTTTTAAAGGTGACTTAGGTACGTCGAGAATAACAACTTTTGTTCTTTGACTATTGCCAAAACGTAATACATCCTAACATTTATTTTTAATTTTAGTCGTCTTTCTATCAGTCGTTAGGTCTATGTCTCGAAAATAGTTATATTTCAACTTTCATTAATTTAATTCTGGCGTAGGTATTTCACAGTCAGCTAAGTGTCTATTCCGGCTTTTGTATTCGTTCGGCGTTCGGTTCGCCTTTGTATTGCACGTACCGCCGCCACGCCTTAAAGAAAGTTGATCTGAGGTTAAGAAGATTAGAACCATTTTTTTTTGTATAAAAAAAATCCTTATATTAGTAAAAGTTGTCAGTCTTCATAAACCAAAGTCACCTTGAAAGTTTAGGTGTTAGTTAATAGTAACCCTGTGTATTTATTAGAGTCCGACCGAAACTAGTTTTCCGGCCGAAACCGAAACCGAATATTCGGCCGTGGCTTCAGTTTCGGCCGAAACCGAAACCGAAACTCACGTGGTCAAGTATAAAAGTCAACGTGGTCAAGTAAAAAAATGAAACAAAAACTTACATGTAATCAGTTCCATCAAAACATAACCTCTAAAGAATGTTTACGTCGGGTGATAACGCACTGACTAAGTTGTGTTGCTATAGAGCAATGCGAATTAGATCCGTCAACTGTCGTCTAAACGACGCAGTTACACTCCGACGCAGCCTTGAGTTTCTTTCGGCGTTTCTTCTCAAGGTAATCGCTTCCGAAACGCTAGTAGATCACCGTTAGGTTTCGTATTTTTGGCTGGCGGTCCAAGTCGAGGTTCGTACCCACAGGGGTGCCCTTGCATTGCTACTCAACCCATAAATTGCCGGCTGAGCACCCTCAGTGTTCGCCCACCCGCCCGGTTAAGTTGTGAAGACCTTTTCCGGTCAACAAATACGCGTAAATTCGAAAAAAAAATAGCAATGCGAACGGCGCACGAATCCCGAACAGGGCCGCCAGCGTCCGGCAAAGCGTTGCCGCGAGAAATGAAGTTAGGCAAGCATGTACGACAACTACCGAAATGAGTTTCGGTTTCGGCTAAAGTTTCGGCCAAATTTGGCCGAAACCGAAACTGCCGCCGAAACTTGATTTTTGGCCGAAACTTGATTTTTGGCCGAAACTCGGCCGAAACCGAAACCGAAACCGAACTTTCGGTCGGACACTAGTATTTATGACATGTACAGAACCTCCAAAGTATAACTGCCAAATTCAGTATATTGTCCCTTTGTTGGTGAAGTACATCTTTGAAAATACGTCGAAGTTCTCGATTGAGATAATATATTGCCTTGAAAAATAAGTTGCTAAGGACTCTCAGATCAGCCGCTTTTCAGTAACCGTCGACACACTCAGCCGAGAAATTTCTTCATCTTGAAATATTAATCTATTAGCCCTTTCAATAAACACTAAAGTGATTAAATATTTTTTTTATTTTTCTGTTCGGTACATGAATAGAATTAAGAAATATTTAGTAACCACATAAACGCGTCAAAAGTAAAGACAACAATAAATTCTTAAAAAAACAACAATAAATTTCAACGACCTTACGTATGTTCTAGCGTCGTAATTCCAAGTTTTTAATTATATTTATTTCTTGTTTTTGTATTGTACTTGTATAACAAAATACTTGAAAATAAAATAAAACACACACACCAATTCATTTTTTCGGCAGGAGAATATGCTTTTGGCAGGAAAAAGCCCTCTACAACTTCCTCGGGCGAAAAGGGTGACCACGAGGTACTTAGCCAGCGAGTTATGAATTGAGCAGCAACGCTAGGGCACCCCTGTAAGTATGAGCCTCGACTTGGGCTGTCACCAGCCATGGGAAGGACCTAGCCGGTGATCTACTAACGTTTTGAAAACGACAACCTTGAGAAGAAACGGCTAAAAAAACTCAGGGCTATATTGAATTGGTACTCAATTCTATTCGAAGTATCGTAACACCAATGTTTTTTAAAAACAAAAATATATATACGTATATTCTCAAAATTTCTCGGTTTCGGCTTTTACAAGCAAAAAGAGGAAGTACCTTGATCTAGCTCACGAGGTAACTGACGTGTGGGGGATGGCATCCGCTGAAATCATCCCTATTGTAATTTCTGCTAATGGCTTGGTTCCAGTTAGCCTACAAAAACACCTGGAGAGGTTGGGTTTCAGTGCCAAGGGGATGATGACGAGTATGCAGAAGGCAGTCATTCTTGATATTGCGCGAATAGTACACAGGTTTCTATCTTTGGGGCCCTAATCTCTGGCCGTTTGTGCGTATGCTGGAGGGTTACCATCCCTTGACTAATGCTAGAGTTGGGCGGGTGGGTGAGGAGTTTGTAAATATAACAATAATGATATACCGTCACGCTATATCCCTTTCAGGGTGAGCAGAGGTACATTAGTAGCTGTATCCACTTTGCGCTTATATATTGTGCCCAATGTGACCAGTAGCGCCACTGATTGCCGTTCTCATTAACATTTCTATTAGATGCCATGTTTTCCATCACCGGTGAGCATGTAGTGCCTAAATCCATACGTAATCTAGAAAAACCCAGAGGTACTTGCCGGCATTCGAACCTACGACCGTTAGCGTCGCCTTGCATGGAAACAGGTCCTTTATCTACTAAGCCACTACAGGCACATGGAATTTTGCCGTGGTGGCTGCCGGCAGAATAGAATAGCACCCCCCTCTTCTTGCCGAGGTGTCGTAAAAGGCGACTAAGGTATCTCTTTAACACCGCAATTCAACCAGGAGTTCAGAGAAGGAAAACTCGACCAAACCTGCATCCCGTTCCCTCCCGATCGTACTGGTTCTCCATTCCATCGGGCCTGAGGAAGCTCGGACGAGAGAGTGCTTTTCTGGCAGCGCGTCCAGTTATGCACTTAAATATCTCCTGCGCAATTGGCTGTTTCCGAAAACTGGACCTCGATTTTCTTAATCGGTGTTGAAACAGTCGCCGTGGCCGAAACCGGCTAGGACATCATCACAGGCACATATTAAATAAAGTTTCTAAATGTATAAATAGTACTCTATTAGTGTTCCACGTATCACTTTTAGTTATTGGAGATATTAATCACAAGACTTTTTTTTATGCCGGGGGAAAATCCTGCATAGGACCATCTGGGCCGCAGTGAGGGCAGCGACCCCGGTGTGTCAGACTCCTACTGACTAAAAACCCCCGGGGTGTCCCTCTGATTGCACCACCCGGGCCTGGAAAGCCAAATTCATCCAGACGCCCAGGGAACAAGAAGCCTGATTGAGGTTACCTCTCTGGGAGGGGAAGGAATAAAGCCCACACCTCTAAAACCTCTCTCCCAGGCGTTGCGCCGGACATCCTGCACCGCCTCCCTCTCATCCGGGCAGCAGACTCCCTCAAGTCTACTGCTCGGATTATTCAAAAGACTTCTCAACTATAACTATCGCCAAGTACGTTTCACATCAACCTGCGAGAAACGAAAAATTATATACAGCTATAGGATACTTCCTATAACTGTATATAATTTTTAAAAATCAATATTATAAATTATTCCTCATCATGCATATATATTTATTTGCCTTTCCATTTGTTATTCCTCTTCCATAATACAAATATATCCAAACCTCATTAAAACACATACGATCAAAATAGCCACATCAAAGGAAAAACGTATTTTAAGAAATTGTATGTATTTGATCTATCCCTTTTGTAATGTGTGAAACGTTTTTTCTCTGATGTATAAAAGGGTATAACCTTTTTTAAACGGAAACGTAATTTAAATATTATAATATTTTAACAATCAAGACAGTATTTGCTTTTTCAAAGTATATGTTAATTTATTATATTTTATCTTGTGTTTTTTTTATAATTTACAGACTCACGTGACTTTAATCACAACTGATGAAAGCTGAAAAGGAGTTCAATGGTGTACCGCGTCCTCCCAACAAAAGCCTTATCACTCTTCCCTTAAAGCCTCCCACGTCGTAAAAACGTGAAAATATAGTCACTGGAAGCATATTCCACTCCATACGCGTTCAAATGATAGATGTAGAAGTAAATCTTTTAGTGCTGATATAAGGAAAGTCCAACACAGACGGAAGGTACCCTACACGGTGTCTAATGATTGTATGATGAAATGGGGCGACTGGAGTTAGAGAATGTAGCTCTTGAGAACATTTTCCATTGTGTAACCGGTAAAAGACTGTAAGACAGCTAACTTTACGTCTTTGATCGATGTTATATGCAAGTTTTTTTTTACACTGGCTTGACATAGTGACTACAGAGTACCTGATGGTAAGTACAGTGTAGTCCAAAAACGAAAGCGACTATCAAAGGATGGAAATCCATTGATAGTCTACATCGTCATGTCGGCCCACATATACCACGACTAAAGGTCTCTAGGTATATGAGCTACTGGATATGCACAAGCTGATCCCGAAACGCGACAAGCGGAAACTGGTCACTATGACGGGCTTTACATCCATGCACTGTGGTCGCGATCCAGACGGGCACCGGCGCCCTACCACCTCGCTGCTGCTCGTTTAGCACCACCCAAGAGTCACGTGTAGGGAAACTAGGGTAAAGCCTACGGACGCGAGCAGCTTCAACTCCCAAAAAAAGTGTTTTAATTTTTCTTTTATTTTTAATATTTTTATTACAGACAGGTTTACGGTTGACCTCAATCTCACCTGCTGGAAAGTGTTGATGAGGCCGACGATGGAGCGCGCTCGCCCAGCAAATACGGATTCACTCGACCTTTGAAGATTCCCATGTCATAAGATGATGGAAACACAGACGCAGGAAGCGAATTCCACTCCTTGGCATTTCGCAGCAAAAAGGAGGAGGCGAATCGCTTCGTGCGAGCTGCTGGAATGTTAACCACATAAGGGTGCAAACCTGCACGGTAATCATGTCCATTTATTCCTCTCTTTGTAGAATAAAATACTTCTCCTTTCACCAACATTAAAGATCATTATTTCTAAAACTAAAATATACTTATTTCGTACTCTAAACACAACATACTTGTTTTTCACCGATTAGTTTCAACTCTTCGTACCCACAACCATTTCGGAATAATATCTACTGATTAAAACTAGCATCATAAATTTGGGAACTCATTATATTTATCTCGTTTGGGATCTAAATGGGTAAGTTTCCTGCTAACATACAATTTCTGTCTTTATTTTAGTTTTCTTTTATTTATGTGGTTATTCGTTCTATATTTATACAATTAGACATAACACACATCTAAAATAACTTTATTTTTAATGTAGTGTTTCTTTATTAAAGAACTGGATATGTAAATAAAACATGAACTGATAAATAAAACAATAATGAATCCTTAATAAGTACCAATGTCGTTATCGTATGAAGCGGCAAAACTGAAAAAATATATATTTTTTTTTCATTAAATGGCGACTACTGAAAATAAAAGACGATTTTTTCGCCCAATTTTCAACTTCATCAATTTTTTTTAAATATTACAAATTTCAAATTTTTATTTTTTGTCGCTTCATACGATAGAGAGATATTGGAAGAATATTCATGTCAAAATTCAATTAAATCGGTTGATTAGAACTTGAAATATTGTGGATACTGCATCGAAAAAAGTAATATAGTTTAGGGAAAAACGCTTTATAAGTTTTACGTTAAGTTTCAGACAGCGTAACTGATAGAATAGTATGTATAACTTACATTCTCTTAATCAACCATCCCAGCTTCATACACTGGTCCTTCTTCTACTTTATATTGATTGATTTCAGCATTTCACTTATGATAACGAACATTTCTTTCTTCTTTTGAAACATCTAAATCTCGATCCTCAGATCGTTGAATTCGTACTAACTTACGTATTCGTACTAACGTAATTCGTATATAACTTCGAAAATAATTTAAATTTTGAAAAATCCTTTTAGGAGGATATTTTTGAATATCTAAACTTTCGGATATTGAAAATAAAATGTTTTTTTCAAATTTCTAGAGTAGAAAATGTCGCCAAACCAAATAGCTTTTCACTCCTCGATATATTATAATTTGCTCGTGTACTAATCTATGAAACGGCAAAGTTGTAAGTATTTCTATGGCTTATTTAATTGCAATATTAAAACTACACGACTGTCCCATTTCTAAACATCTAAATTTTTCAGAAGAGAAAGTTTCATGGTGATTTTTGTATAGTGTTCAGTACATTCATTAGGTTTATATTTTATGATTGGACGCAAGAAGTTATATAATTATGTGTTATGTAATATTTTTTTGTTTATTTTTGTGATACTGGGTTTGAAAATGAGATCATCGTATAATTTACGCTTTTAGAATAAACCTTTCCAAAATAAGTAATCGCTGTCATAAAAACATTTAAATTTTAAGATGGTTAGCTTTACAACGCAGGTGACAATTTATCTCGAAAAATTCTAAAACCATACAAAAATATATGCAGCTCTTTCACTCGACACAAAAGCTGCTCAGACTGAAAAAGTTAACTGCAAAGCTATTATATTACAAAACTCTATCAGCCTTATTTGAAAACGAATTTTAATATAAGTAAGATTTTAAGCAATGGCAAAAGTCGGTTGTGACTAACATTATATTTATAAACATTTTAGTACTACATCAAATGCTAGTCCATTTCTTATTGTTATCATCATCGGTCCGCTGCAGCTGATCATAGGCCTCTCTTAGACTGAGATTTATAGACCTAACTTTAAGTTTGCTTAGACTTTACTAAAACAATACAATTTCTATTACTCAGTGAATGTCAAAGGATTCGGCAAGTCACCGATTTTGACATCATGGACTTAGTTCTACGAATACTATGGCTATACTCAAATTCCTATTATATATTCAGTGTTTTGTCAAAACGAATTTATTTTTTGAGAACTTTCCTAAGCAAAGTCGAAACAGCGTCTATAAACCTACCTTAAGGCTTGCAACTTATCTCTATCCTGTGCTATTTGTATCCAGACACTTTCACTTGTCTTTTTTAAGTCGCAGGAACAGCTCGCCCCTAAGCGCCGCCCGCGCATTACGCTTGTCAAGATGCAGTCTCAGTTCCAAAATGCGTTTACCTAACAATAGTCAGTTCTTCAGCGAATATGGCTGGTCCACTGCCTCTTACCTTGCTTACACGGTTAGCTATAACGGTTACTTATTTACATTGGCAATCAAATATCTTTCAAAACTAACCCGGTGAACTTTGTACCGCATATGCTCCTTTTTTTGTAACCCGGTGGAAATCCCTAACGGACCTTCAGGGGTAGCGAGGGCCGCCACCCGGTGTGTCGGACTTGTACCGACTAAAGCCCCCGGGGTGTTCCTTCTCCCGCCTGCCAAGTGCAAAGGGCAAGGCTGAGCCATCTTCCTCGGTACCCAGCGACGTCTAGCATCTGCAGGCCCCTCCTTCTGGGCAGGGAGTGGCTAAATAGTCGCCACCCCCTGCGTACACCTAACACATTTGGCGGGGAGAGTGGTGTGAAATGCCACCCTCCCTCATCTCCTTGATTTGTCATTGGAACTGTGTGTGGTACCACATCCACCGCTCACGCCTGGATCTGGGCGCGGCATACGTCCTGTTATGGAGGAAGGCCTCTGGCGAAGGCCCTCCTCCGGTGTCCTGTCCGAGCTGGGCAGCAGATTGGGTTATCAGGGGTGGCAATAGCCTCCCGAACCCGCTCCGCTGCCTCTACCGCCTATGCTCCTAACAGTCAATAATTGTCACCGATTCAAGGTCTCCACTCAAGAACCCTCCCGCTCCAACAACCATCGGTTCTCCGGCATATATGGCCTGCCCGCTGGCACTTTAGCTTGCTAATAAGGAGAGCTATGTCGCCAAATTTGGTTCTCTGTCGGACTTTATCCTTCAAATTAATTAAACTACATTTAACTAAACCTACTGCTCTTGTTCAACTTCTCCTCCGCCTCCATTTGCCTCTCCACTCTATTCTCTTACTCCCTACTCTTCCATTCACTCTCCCCTCTTTATTCTTCGTATTATAACTAACATTTCTAAAATATCTGTAATTAGAATGATGTATCTGATATCATTTGTTTGTGCCTCGGCGATCACCATACCAATGTTACGACAGCGCCTCGCACACAAACAAAAAATATCGTGTGCCTCATGCGGAAATCTTTTTTGAGGAAATTGGAAATTGGAAATACAAGAACGTATTGACTCTGTTTATTTTCGCATACATATTCGATGAAACGATGTCTATCGGGGATCGATACGCCGTCATACGGAGCCTGGGTTGAGATTGAAGATCAGAGACCCAAGTATAAGTTTTTCAGTGACGTGCATAAAGTATTTGGACAGGGTAGGCAGAAATCGTGTAATTAATTTGTATATTTTATTATGATAGTAAATATTATATTGCTTTCATAGGAAAGATAGACGGCGTGAATAAAGAATAGATAAGAATATAAATGGTCCTTTTTTTATTTAAATTTAAGCAATTTATTCCAGACTTATTTATAATAAGGGCAAGCAATGCTTGCATGCATTAATGGAATGAACGCTACTGAGTTTTTTCGAATTTGAGTTCGAGGTATGAAGCTAGGCCTAATAGTGCTGTGAATTTTCACCGCTTTTCACCGCACGATTCTTTACCACAAATTTTGTAACACTAAGAATCATATCAAAACACACGCACAGTCGATAAACATTCCCTAAATTGAAATACGGCTCGATATAAAACTTGCACGGTATGTTTCGCTTCATTTGTATGAAACTGACAACTCTTTGATAGCAAAAACCCCTCGAAGTTAGTTTCGACGTGCAAACAAGATGATTTTTCGTTCGCGAATAAAATTTCGATATTTTCCCGTGCGGTAAATTTCCGTAGTGTTGTCTAAGCCTTAATATCTCATAAACCGTCCGGCATTTTCATACAATTTGAGGCTTATTAAAACGTACACATAGATCTCAGTTGTTTGCTGTATATGATATCTCGATACACACTCTCCCAGTTATCACAACACTAGTAATATTTAAACTGTATTTTTTATACTACTCGTAAAAGGTAGCAAACACGCTCGTTGCCATTTAACCCTTTTTTGATAGTGTATCTGTGGAGATACATCAGAATTTACAAAACCTATTGCCATAAGTTTATAGCGCAAACTTAATATTTTTATATGAATATTTAGGTTATTTCTCAGTTTTTGAACGCACGGTTAGTTTCTATTAGACATCCTTGGAACATAAGGTTTAAACGGGATGAATATTATTTTGATATTGAAAGAAAGAACATTCTGCCAAGTTAAGGGTTAATTAAAAGTGTCTTTTATCGCCTGTATTGGGTTACAAAAGGTTTTGCCGTCGTATTAGAAGGAAATAAATTGACATATAATATAGCTGATCCTTAAAAGTAACGTCTCTAAGAGTCTCTAAAACGGTCTTTGCACCCCCTATACTCTAGGTGTTACGTGGATCTAATAAACCTATAATATCGAATCTAAATAAATATAATAATAATATTTACTAACAATTATACACATTGACCTAGTCCAAAATTAAGCTTGCGCTTGTACTATGGGTACTAGACAATGATATGCATACTTAAATACATATATACAACCATGACTCATGACAAACTCATCTGCTCATCACAGAAATGTTTACCACTACCGGGACTCGAATCCAGGACCTTAGCATCGTAAGTAGGGTCGCTACAAATTGCGCTATCAGGCCGTCAATATGTGACACTGAATATAAACAAATTTGTTACGAGTATAACGCATCTAACAGAATTTGTAACACCAAATCTAAAGGAATTTGTAATACCGAATCTATCTAAATTTGTAATATTGTCGGACGAACCAATTGCTTTCCGAACAATGTTAAATGTTAATACAGGGAGTTACTTTTGATCCCTTTTGTTTTTAATGCAAATTTAGAACCGGGTATTTTAAAAGTGTTTTACTTAAAATAGTCCCTTTATTAAACAGTGCTTGAGATCCAGCTTGTTATAGTCCATTTACCGTCAAAACCTACTAGCATGATCCTTCGCTTTCCTCATTTCCTTTGTTCACAAACTACGCACGCTCTCAGTGTGGCCTTGTAACTTTTCGACATTTAATGTACTTTTATTTTATTTGTATATTTTTGCTCTTTAACTAATAAGATTAATCTTAATAGAATCTAATATCGATACCGAGTAACGCCTTCATGAGTCGGACTAGATTTTTATAACATACTGTATATACCCCAAAAGTCTTGACTGCCCAATTTGAACATGCTTTATATTAGAAAAAGATTGGATTAACGGTTTTCAAACCGGGGACCTACCATTTTTTTTATCATGGTTTGGCAAAGTGAGCGCACCACATCTGATGGTAAGCTCGGTGCAGTCCTTACCAGGCTTAAACTAGATGAGCGCTATGGCACTTCTCGCAATTTCGGCCTAGGACCAGAGGAGCACGCCAGCCACACATCAACGGTTACACTATCCGATAAGTTCTTCGACTCTGTAAACTCAGATCTCCCATCTCACAGTCGATTAATGAAATAGCGTCAAGAAACAAAAATATATCACCCGTGAGACTTCGGATCAAACATCTACAAAAACTTCGAAAAATTCGCGTACAATTTCCTTCCGACCATGATCCCTTGAGGTAAAAATATGATACCGAACAGTTTCCGGGAGAAATAAAACACGGTTTGCATAAACATCAAAAAGACTGACGAGAATTGAACAATATTAGACGAGTTTTTTTTTTAATTCTATCTATAAACCGACTGCTGGCTTTAGGAGGGCCTGAAGGTAAGTGTAACATTTTTTTTATAATTTAAAGACAGATGCTTGAAACCAATCACCTGGTGAAAGGTGAAGATGAGTTCGTCGATGAACAGCGTCCGCCTAACAAATGCCTATTCAGTCTTCTATTAAAGACTCACAGGTCATCGCGGAAATATGGCCGCTGGAAGCATATTCCACTCCTTAGCTGTTCGCATGATCAATATAGATACAAATGAGTAAGGATGTGTATCGCATTAGGTGCTGCAGTTCTGAAAAACAGTTAAGTACGTACTTTAGTGATTGTGTGTAAAGAGGTTGTAAAATAAGGTTACATATCTGTGACGGATATAGGTGTTGGCCGCCGGCTGAGCACTTCAGTGTTCGCTCTCTTGCCTGGTTATTTGTGAAAGTATATCCCAGCCATCAACATACTGTTTTCTTCCAAATAAAAGGTTTTGGCTGTTAGGTAAACAAGAATGTTTTGGGAGAGGGAATTGTAAAAAAAGAAAATCGATTATATTTGAAAATTAGTAGGATTTTTTCTAGAGGATTACGTTTTGGGCTTTCGTGAAGAAATGTTGTTTTAAATTAGCATATAATAAAGGAGAAAATGTATGTGAATGTTCGAGTAGTATTACAAAATATATAATATAGAAGTGATAAGTGTTTCAATTGAAGTAAGGAAGAGCTCCACAATTCATCCTTTACTACAAGTCCGAAAACACACATTAGTTGCATTCCGCGACACCAGCGTCGCCGGCAATGGATTTTTTTTTTTGATAACCCGAGGGAAACCCTTTATGTCTTTATGTGTTCCACCTACCACCCACCGGGATCGAGGGCACGACTGGGGCCTCCTCCTCGATATCCAGACAAACGTGCAGCTTTGGTAACACCTCTATTCACTTGAGGAGGGGTGGTGTAAAAAGTCACCCTTCTCTTACCTCTACGTTTTTGGAGCAGCACGCGAAAGTACATTGCGTCCCGCTTGCACCTTTGTTAGGTGACAAACTCCCTCGAGTGTGCTCACCGGTGCTGCCATTAGAGACGGACATTTCTAATGAATGCCACTCTATGGCGTCCCATTCTTGCAGAGTGGCACGCGGGCTGGGATGACGTTGCTGTGGATGATGAAGCTAACGTCCCTCACACCCGCTCCACACTTCCTTCTACGCCAGCACTTCGTCCAGTTCCACTCCAACGTAGCCTTAAGTTTCTTTCTTCTTTATATCTTCTATAACATTTTTATATCCTAGGGGAAAATACTGCATAGCACCATCAGAGTCACTGTTAGTGCAACGACCTCGATGTATCAGACTCCTACTGACTAAATATTCCCCGCAGTCTATTGCACGTCTATGATTATTAAAATTTTATCTAAAACGAAATTTAGCTCGTGGATAGACTTTTAATACTTTGAATAAGCTCCGTTTACCCAAAAGACAACTTTATTAAAATTTATTGTACTTAGAACGTGTGCTGAATAAAAAATATATATAATATTATGCGGTGCTAAAAATATTTGCTTTGTAGATAAGTTTCAAAGTTAATATTAGTGCCTTTATCATTATTTATTCATCTATGAATTTATTCATCTATGAATAAATAAATAATGATAGCTACATGCATATTTATTTATCTCCCAGCTGAGCAGAATGATGTATCGTTACGCTACGTCGCTTATGGAGTGAGCAGAGATACATTTGTTACTGTACTAAGAATGATTTAATACCATATTATAAATAAACTTTGCTTCATAATATGCATCTATAATAATAATACAGAGTAAAAAACTATTATTAATGTGTTTTAAACCTTTTACATAAAAACTCTTTAGTTTAAACAAAAAAAAATCAGCAAAAACGACATTCTCAATTTAAAAAAGTGTAATTTGAACATCGAGCTGTCATCGGGATTAACTATCCAAATAGAAAAGACCTCAACTACAATTTATTATTTGTAACAGAACGGCTCAACTTGAGCTGGTATAGTGGGATTATAATTTTTGATCCTACAAGTGCACCACGCCATATACGTGGCTCATTAGGTCTTGATCTTGGGTTAAACGAGGCGAGCCTAATTGCGGAGCGGGCGAAGCCCTTCCAGAGCAAAACGTTGGCAGCCAGAACACATTAAGGTAATTCAAAATTTATGTTTCACACTCTTTTAAACTTTTTCTGCCGGTATCGCCCGCTACTGGATAATTGACGGGCTGGGCCGAACTTCTCAAAGTTTCGGTATTGAGAAATATTTCTTTTTGTGTACTTTGCCATATTCGATTTTGTCGAAATAATTTATGAAGTTGTTGGCAGTTTTGATTTGCTTTTGCCGAAGCTTTTTTATTGAAACCAAACTTCTTTGGATGCTTTTTTTTACTACACTGGCTCGACAAAATGATTACAGTGTACCTGATAGTACGTGTAAGTACAGTGAAGTCCAAAAACGAAAATAACCATCGCAGAATGAATATCCATTGATATTTTTCGTCATCATGTTGGCCCACATATACCACGACCGAGGGTCTCTAGGTATAGGAGTTAGTGGATGTACACAAGCTGACCCCGAAACGAGCGTGTCACTATGACGGTTTTTAGACCTGTGTACTGCGGTCACGACCCAGTTCGGGCAATAGCCCTTACCACAAAAAATGATATGTATGATGCTGTGGAAATCAAATTACAAATATTACTACGATTATTGCTCGTTTATCACCTTCCAGGGGTTACGTGAATTAGATTGAGCGCTAAGGCTAAGCCACACTGCGATTTTTTTTCCGCGCCGAGAATGCTTACGTTTTCATATAATTCCAAATGTTATAAAATATGTAATAAAGTAACATGCTAGAAAATTTGTAGTACGGTCTAGGCTAAAAACTACGAACGCGACAAATCAATCTTTAAAATAAACCAGAAATTCATTGAATAATTTTTAATAGCTTTTGCCAATTTTTGTTGCCAGTTTTCTGAGTTTTTTTTTTTGGTATCCCAGGGGAAAATCCTACATAAGACCATTAGGGTGGCTGTGAGGGCAGCGACCCTGGTGTGTCAGACTCCTACTGACTAGAAACCCCCGGGCTGTCTTTCTAATCACTCCACTCAAGGCTGGGAAACCAAATTCGTCCAGTCGCCCGGGCAGCGAACAGCCATATTAAGACTTTCTCTCTGGGAGGGGTGGGTATAAAGAGCCCAGGCCTCCAATACTCTCAGGCGGCACGCTAGACACAGCGCACATGTTTTTAAAGTTCGGCAATTCTAGAGGAAAAAGGAATTCTTATAGAACCACTTTGTTGTCCATCCGTTAGCGTCCAGACCAGACCCTTTTCTCATAGAGCGTGAAAGTGTCGAGCTGAATTTAGTATCAAATACTCAATTTCTTATAAGTCCATTTGAACAAGTTTGTATTAAAATAAACCTTTTTTTTTATAGCCCTGGAGAAATCCCTAACGGACCTAAGGGAGCTGTGAGGCCCACCGGTGTGTCGGACTTGCACCGACTAAAACCCCCGGGGTGTTCCGTCTTCCCGTCTGACCGGGGCCAGAGGTACAGTGTCATCCTCTTTTCCGACCTTCACCAACATCTGCCACCCCTCGCACACCTCAATATCTTGGAGCGGTGTACGGAAACACGTCACACACCGCTCTCGCCTGGATAACTTGGGCGACGCACTCCCTCAAGCGCACCGCGCAGGCGTCTTATCCGGTTTTAAGGAGGAAGGCCTCTGGCGAATGCTCTCCTCCTTTGTCCTGTCCTGCGTGGGCGGCGGATCGGATTGCCAGGGCCGGCTATTGCCTTCCTGTTCCTCTCCGCCGCCTCCTTCCTCACCATGATCCTCACATATGTGAAGACCGCCTGCCATCCCCTGTCGCTGCCGACCATAGCGCGAACGAGCGCCGGCAACGACAGGTCACCACCCACCACACTGGAATTAAACTAAACCTTACATACGAAAATCCAATTCATATTTCGCTGATTTTTTATTCCGTACTTGAGTAAAATTTGCTAATTACATTTAGTAACAATTTTACTTTGAACATGTCACTGGAAAATGTCAAACACAAGAATCTAAAAATCCTTTTTCTCCATGGTTACAATCTTATAATGCCGTGTGGTCTCTGTCACAAACAAATATTATATAATAAACCATGAAATACAAATAAAATACGAGTTAAGACAGTTTTTCAGCTGCTTGTCAGATAAAATGTGACTTCAAAGTGATACTTACATATATATTAAAGCACTATTTGTCTTCATTAATTTTGCTTGCTGTCTACATTTTATATTAGTCAATGCAAAAAAGTAATCCAAGAAAAAATAAGTATATTTAAGGTTAGGTGAGCGTACTACAGTTAAGTCGTTATTTAAATTGTTATTACAAATGAATATCACATTTTGCATTAGTGTAACGTGAAAAAATTCAATATTTCAACTCCGCGACGTTAAGACGCTGAGAAAAATAAGCCGAGAAGAAAAAGGTACGACGCTCGTTAGATGATTCTTATTAATTCGTATTTTTTTAACAGAGGAACGTGGTGCGGGGGAATGTAGACAACAGAGTAAAATAGACATGCCATTTGAAACATTAAATGGTACTCTGTTAAGCAGTAGTTAGACAGCCAGCAAAGAGCAAAATAACAAAGAAATCTCTCTAGAGGATGTTTTTCATCTTCTGGTCGAGTGTGACCGGAGCGAGACTATGAGAGCGGACATGATGAGTAAGCATCGTATAAATCCCTTCGACGTTGGCATGTTCAATGGAATACTCGCTGCACCCACGTGTGATGCGGCTAGATCCCTGTTCATGTTGCTGTTAAAAATTTTAGCAGAATAATTTAGTGTAGTGTTATTATTTATGTATCTTTATTTTAGTGAACTTCTTTTAGCTAAACAGGGCTGGCGTAATCACATGTGTGATTAAAACCCTAACCAAATTATAGAATAAAAAAAAAAAGAAATCTCTAAGAAACTTTATAATTCCATTACAAATATAACCGGCCCGTTGCGACTTCAGCCTTTTTGTGACTCGGTGGAAATCCTCCTGGACCGACAGGGCTGCAGCGAGGCCAACGGCCCCAGTATCTCGGGCTCCTACCGACTCAAACCACTGCGATGTTCCTCTTGCTTGTCTGCCGGAGCCAAGAGTACGACCACGCCAACATGCTCGGCAATTGCAACTTCAGCCTGGTTACCCAATAAGCTACATCGGTTTCTGCATCTGATGTGTACGCATGATAAGGACAAGTTAAACGCACATTACATAACGCGTGTTGATCGGAGAAAGGCATAAATCACAAGCAATTGGTAAGGGCGGTGCGCACGCGACACGGTCTACCCTCTCGATGATGTGAACCGGACTAAAAAATACTATGTTTTTTTTTTCGACAGGACAATACATTGATGATCGGAAATGACCTTTACAACTACAACGAGCGAAGAGGGTGACCAGCTAAAGTGCTCAGCCAGCGATTTACGGGTTGAGTGGGTACGCAAGGACTTCTCTGTGGGTACGGACTTCGAATTGAGCAACCAGCCAGGAATCTAACCTAACAGTGATCTACTACCATTTCGCAAGGGACTACCTTGAGAAGGAACGACGAAAGAAATTCAAGGCTGCCTCTTACCGTCCCTGAACACTTAAGATCACTCACACATAGAATTTTATGTCGAAATAACTACATTTAGTAATTAATGCCCGCGCTGCTAACAAATCTCTTTGTAATGAATGCAGCAACTTTAGTACTAGATTATCTAAAGCAATTATATTGACTACTGTTAACTACTACCAGCTACAAATGCACAGGATTGGCTCCACAATTAATGGTACCTTTTCAATATTGTCATTATAAATGACATACAGGTATGTAGTTACTAGCATAAGCAATACTATTGATTTTGATCTTAAATAAAGGTAATTATCTAAATACGTCAGGATGACACGTCCGGCTTGGTCTTTTGGCTTGGTTTCCGGTTTATAGATTACTAGAGTGAAAGCGTAGAATAAGGAGTTTTGGGGTGAACAAAAAATTTCAGGAGTGTTTTGCGAAACGTCGGTGAGATATACGTAAAAGTTATTGAGGATTAATTAGTTGTCTATGGAACTAATAGAGCTGGATGACCAATAAAGTTTTAAGCCAGGAATTCTGTGACATTAGTTAAATCTGTTTCATTAGAAGTATACATTACTACAGGGCAGTGACATTAATTAGACTACCGTGAGGACACGGTTGTTGCAGGATGGCCGAGTGTTACAATAATAGAGAAGCACAACAGCAAATATCATTGATAAGCTAGGCTGGATGTAATATAAATAATAGTTATTAAATGCTAAATATTGATGTGAACACCATTAACAACTATATTTCTGAATAATTATATTTTATGTTGGCAAGCAAAAAAAGTGACAGGAAGGATACGGCAGAGGGTGTGACACTTCTCAATGGCGTCGGTTTGTAAGTAAAAGTGTCGTGGAGAGGAGTTGTTTGATATTAAGTTTATTATTCTGTAATGAATAACAAATAATTATGAGGACAAGAGTTGATCCAGTACGAAAACTAAGGAGGGCAGGAATGGGAGAGATCTTAAACGGCGTGTTTACCGATTACTAGATAAGTTTTAGAGTTTATAAATATATATTATTCTATCCTTTTAATACTACTTTTTAATTTAAGTTAATTTTTTTTTTTTTGTGACACGAGGTAGTGTGTGGTACTAGGTTAAATGACTCTTCAAAACACTCGCCGTGATACAGGCTTGAGTTTTCGCTTATTTTAAAAGTCGGAGTCTGCCAGCTCTAGATCTTCTCAAGTCTACATCAGGACCCCTTTAATTTCAGCGGGAAACAGTGGATTAACAGCGACTACTTTGAGACGTCTTTAATTAAAAACCCTAAATTAAAACCGCGGTTTTACAGCGACAGACTTTTTCTGTCTTTTTCCAACCATTAAGGACAGGGTGAAACGTGAATTAGCTACGTTAATGCTCTTTCGCTTTGTACATTTAATTCGAGCATCTCTACTTTATTAATAATTTAATCACGCTTCATGCCTGTTGATGTAAGCAGAGATACATTTAAGTCATTTTATAACCTGTTACTCTTGCATATATTTAGCCTTTTTTTTATCCCGGGGGAAAATCCTGCATAGGACCATCACGGCCGCTGTGAGGGCAGTGACCCTGGTGTGTCATACTCCTACTGACTAAAAACCCCCGGAGTGTCCATCTGATTGCTCCACCTGGGCCTGGGAAGCCAAATTCATCCAGACGGCCAGAGAACAAGAAGTCTTATTGAGGCTACCTCTCTGGGAGGGGAAGGAGTAAAGCCCACCCCTCCAAAAACCTCTCTCCCAGGCGATGCGCCGGACGCCGTGCACCGCTTTCCTCTCATCCGGGCAGCAGACTTCCTCAAGTCTATTGCCCGATATGTTAATCTTTAGCCCATGCAACTGTTTGTATGATAAAACATAATAGTATCTATATATATTTGTTAGTGTACTTCGAATAAACCTAGAAAATCTTTATCTTCTTGTTATTTTAATAATAAAATTAATTTATTCAAAGTTTAATTAGGTACTTATTCTATTTTATCCTAAAAAGATGGTAACGAATATGAAATTGCGTGTGAATGACGTTTTTTTTTTTAATCTCCAACTGTGTTTTATGCTGGCAACTTAGTAGCATGTCACACCAGTTCCGTTCTGCCACCTGGTGGAGCGCAGCGGTAAAGGGAAGCTTTAGCTATTCAAAGACTTTTCTTTGGCAACCCATGGGGAAAATCCTCCATAGCTTTATCAGACCCGCCACAAGTCCAGCGACCTCGGCATGTTAGCCTCCTACTAACTAAAAACCCCGGGGTGTCCCTCAAATCGCTGCTCACAGGGCCTGGGAATTCGTATTCCTCCAAAGTGGCTCCGTCTCTGAAAAGGTTGGTGTTAAGAGCCCACCCTTCAAAACTCTCTATCAAGTGTTGAGCAGAAGACATGCATTGTCTCTGCCTCATAACCGGACAGCGAACACCCTCAAAGTCTACTGCCCGGAAGTTGTTTAGAGCCCTGGTCCAACTATAATTCAGGTCTTCAGCTTCTGAGTCTTTTCTCTTGTATCTTCCCAGCTAATGTTAGCCGTTCCAGGTTGCCGGGCCCTCTATATGCAAAGGTGACATTAAAGAAGGTGACATTAAAGAAGGTGACATTAAAGAAGCTGTCATTAAAGCATGCTTTAAAGAGCATTTGGGAGTCGAAGCTGCTCGCGTCCGTAGGCTTTACCCTAGTTTCCCTACACGTGACTCCTGGATAGTGCTAAACGAGCAGCAGCGAGGTGGTAGGGCGTCGGTGCCCGTCTGGATCGCGGCCACAGTACATGGGTGTAAAGCCCGTCATAGCGACCAGTTTCCGCTTGTCGCATTTCGGGATCAGCTAGTGTATATCCAGTAGCTCATATACCTAGAGACCTTCAGTCGTGGTACATGTAGCCCGACATGACGTTGTTGACTATCAATGGATTTTCATCCTTTGATAGTCGCTTTCGTTTTTGGACTACACTGTACTTAACATCAGGTACTCTGTAGTCACTATGTCGAGCAATTGTAAAAAAAAGAAAAAGATAATGCATTGATCGCACTGAGGGTCACGTAAATATAAATATGTGTATTAATATTTGTGTTTTTATTTTAGTTTTACTCTGTATTTACTGTTATTCTTGTAGTTCTAGTTATGGTAAGCGCATATTCTGTTCCTTCCTTCTTTTTATCAATATTTTTTTAAATCTTTAGTTTCTGGTGTAAAATTTATATTTGTTTTCTTCTATAGTTATTATTATTTTTTGTTTAGTTTTAGTGCATGCTACGGTAGCGTTCATCGGTTGATGTATTTAAACATTTGTTGTCATAAATTATCATCGTCAACTATCATATTTTTTTATATAATGTATGGGTCCATCAGTAGCGTACATCCCATAAATGCATTAAAGCATTGCATGTCCTTACGATAAATAAGTCTGGAATAAATTCCTTCAATTTAAACAAAAAAGGGTACCCTTTATATTTATATCTATTCTATTTCCACGCCATCTATCTTCCCTGTGAAAGTAATATAATATTTATTATCATTATATAATATTCAAATTCATTATATGAATCTGCCTATCCTGTCTTAATACCCTGTGCACGTCACCTGGCCCATGGCAGCCCTATAAATAAATAAGTACTGTAAGTATTTTTATGTATATTTTTTGTTTTGGTTAACAAACCTTTTAAATTAACGACATTATTTTATCAAAAACTTACGGTTGCACGACTCACGTTGATGTATAATGTTATAAAAATCTTTTAGATTGACGTCAAGGCAATCTGTGTGCGAAATAAAACTAATATTCTTCTAGGAAAGTTACGAAGAAACTATGAGCAAATTTTGCTTTAAACTCGCTATAGTCCAGGAGATTTAAATGTTTAGCTTATTTTAAACTTTCGTAATACATTCATTTGACCCAATAAATAAACCATAATTAAAAAGTTATTTAATTCCTAGATTTTTATTCTATTCAGCACTGATTGGTATATTAATACAATGTGTGGCAAAATTTGGGGCATACAATAAAACTAAATGTATATCTGTTTATATTTGATTACGTTTTTTTTTAGTATTTTTTCTAGTAATAAGTTCACATTTACTATCACTTTTTCTAAAAAAAACCGTGCTCTGAATTTTTTTTTTTTTGGCTTTACTATACAAGTATACCACAACTAAAAATCTCTATCTATATACAGGGTGAAAAACGGACAGAATTATAGTCAATATATTTAGGGACAATTACATACATGAATGAATGAACAACAATTAATTATTACATCGTTATTTTTCCTTACCTCAACCAGGCTAAAGTACAACGAGAAAACCTGTTTTAACCTGTTTACCTAAAATCACGTGAAGGAACTTTATCTACCTACCAATCAATCGTGCGCCACACGCGCTATTGTGTCCACAATTTTTCGGATAAATTCTCATTTGTTCGTTAATTTCTCTTTATAATTTGTTAGGATATATAATTATTTTCATTTCTATTTCAAGAAGGTACAAATTATTGTATACTGAAATATCTCCCTCTTCTATAGAAACACCTGTATATGAGCTTCTGGACGTACACAAGCTAATCCCAAAACACAACATGCAGAAGCAAGTCAATATGACGGTATATGCACTTGTGTACCGTGGTCGCGTCGTCATTCGAGTGATCGACCTACCACCTCTATTAGTAACTCTTTTTAATAAACAATAAAACTAAGTAAATAGGGAACAAAAATTTAGCATTAAGATTATGTGTTGCAAGATATTACTAGCTCTTTGCTTTATAACTTCCACGACATTAAACCCATACACTCCGGACCAACTTGTTCAATACTCGGTTTAGCATAAAAATAGATTATATTACTTTTTAATACTATAAAACGACAGTCTTTTTAACAATAAGGAACGGTATCTAAGCTTGTTATATTCTTTCATAGATAAGGATAATATTACCTTTAGTAAGTAAATTGGGAGGAGAAAATAAGGACCGTCAATTTTTTTTTATATCTAGTAAAGCCTAATCTATGACGGAATGTGCGCGATGTGTTTATTATATGTATTCATGATATATTTTTTTTTTACGTTGTATCAGAAATTATCAATTATAACGTATAGAAAAAAGAATAGAGCAGAGACATACAAACTAACGATTGAGCTAGCCAAAAAAATAACTCGAGAAGTAGGCAGAGCATTGTGACGTGCTCTGCCTAAATACAACGAGCAGTATCGGGGAAGGCATCATTTTCCCCCGAGTTTGTGCCCAGTGGGCGCGGCGCGACGGGGCCGTGGCGAATTGATTGCAGGACCCGCAGTCCTCAATGCGCAGAAGTAGTCACCTTAGGGTTTTTAGTCGGTACAAATCCGACACACCTAAACCGCGCAACCGCCCTTTGCGGCCGAGACGGTCATATGAGGATTTTCCCCAAGTAAAAAAAAGTAAACAAATTAAAGAATAAGATAATGATAATGGAAGAATAAGGATTCTCAGGCTCGGATGATAGAGTTATAGCAATAATAGTCAGAAGTGCAAGTTAATTGTTTTTATTGGGCTAATTTAATGTCTATAAACTAATACACACTTTTTGTAGTTAACTTTGATACATATCTATACTAATATTATAAAGCTGAAGAGTTTGTTTGTTTGTTTGTTTGAACGCGCTAATCTCAGGAACTACTGCTTGGAATTGAAAAATTCTTTTTGAGTTGAATAGACCATTTATCGAGGAAGGCTTGAGGCTATATAACATCACGATGCAATTATTAGGAGCGAAGAAATAATGGAAAATGTGAAAACAAAGGGGAAAATTATTCATCCTTGAGGGCTTCCATTGCGTGCGCTGCAAAAACGGTTCAAGATATCAAAAATATATGTAAGAAAGTATTATTTCTCTTGAAATGATCTAAAAAAATGTCCGTGACAGTATATGTCTATCTTTTAAGATTAAGTCACTAGAACCATTTTTATGGTAAACAAATTTGGTCGAAATTAATGCATTATTTGTTAAGAGTTGTATCAACGTAATAATATTAATCTTTATCCAAATAAATGTGTTGTTGATTAAGAGTATTTAATTGTGAACAAAATTGTCTTTGACATCAATTAATTTCAATGAACATCTTAGAAGATATTTCAAAACCTTATATAGCAAAACAACGTTTGCCGGATCAGCTAGTACAAATTATAACGCAACGCACTATATCGCGGCTCGGACGCGCGGCCTTCCGATGTCGTAACCAGAACTAGAGTCCATAAACATGGCGCCCGAGCTATTGTGCGCCGGGGCTTATGGTGCGACAAAGATAGCCGAACGCATCCAATGGTTACAGCGCTTGAGTTGCCACAGAGTGATTTGAGGGATACCCTGGGAGTTTTTAGTCAGTAGGAGTCTAACCACCAGGTCAGTGCCTTCACAGCGACCCTGACGGTCCTATGTAGGATTTTTCCCCGGTAACAAAAAAGAAAAAAGAAATACCAATGTACTACACAAATAGCATGATATGAATCATTCGATCTTTAACGCTTCACGGCGCTCGGTGTTCAACTCTATACTAGTGATGCCACGAATAGTGAATTGGCCGAATACCGAATACCGAATATTCGGCAACGCTGTCGGCCGAAGCACCGAATATTCGGCCGCCGAATATTCGGCATGGAATACATGCTTGTCGGGGGCGCGTTAGCTGGATTAAGGCAAGTTGCAACCTGTTTTCCTCGTTGCGTTGGCGCGGCCAGCAAAGACAATACAATACCCAATACAAGCGAAAAACAATACCCAAACCTTTCGAAATTTGCTAAAGTTTATCTTTCTTCTCCTGGAAGTAGCGTGTTTAGTGAGAGGTTATTTTCTGAGGCTAGTAACATTTACGATGAAAAGCGTAATCGTTTGCTAACAAAAAATGCTGAAAAGCTTATTTTCATCCATCACAACTTACCACTGATCAATTTTAATTACTAAAGTGTTGTAATTTGGTAATAAATAGATAATTATGAGTAATATAACGTGCCTTTTTTACATGATTTGGTATTCGGTATTCGGCCGAATAGTACGTACTATTCGGCCGAATAGTTGCCGAATATTCGTGGCATCTCTACTCTATACATCACTCGTTCGTCGCTCGGACGAGATTCATCAATCGTCAGCGTATGAAATACAAATTAATTAACACTAGCAACACCATTATAGCCCACGACACGATGACGACACGACTTTACTGGTTAAAATACGGCAATACCATTTTACACCAAGTCAACAGTTTTTTTTACAGAATATATAATAATATCTCAGTTCACCCCGACGCGAATAGAACGTGACGATGTACAATACTATATTATTATTACATTGTAATATACATTTTTTTGGTGGAAACTTTGTGGCCTCATGTATCTCTTTTTGTATATTTTTTAAGTTTATATGTTTCCCTGAAAACCTAGAAAAAAGAAATCAGTTGGGTATTTAAGCTGTTTTTTTTTTAATGTCGTATATAAGTGCCCTCAGAACAGCAATCAGCTGCGTTACTGGTCAAGTTGTGCACGAAATGTAAGTGCGAAGTGGATACAGCCACTTTTTTTTTGTGTCTCGGGGGAAAATCCTACATACGACCACCAGGGACGCTGTGAGGGCAGCGACCCCGGTGTGTCAGACTCCTACTGACTAAAAACCCCCGGGGTGCCCCTCTGATTGTTCCATCCGGGCCGGAGAAGCCAAATTCGTCCAGACAATGGATACAGCCACTAATGTACCTCTGCGTTGTAAAATTGTTCCTTAACATTGTAACATTGAAAGACTTTGACCATATCTAATGTAATGATATTTTTATTGTATTTTTTGCGGTACACGATATTTTTTGTTTGATTAGTTGGCGCGTAAATAAATATATCTAAATGTTTTCGACGCGGGAACAGGGCACATACAGCTGTTTATAAGTGAAGCATGGGAAATTTGAAGAAACTCATTATATTAATTTCATGAATGGCGTGCAACCTCTAATTAACTTGAAGGTATATCAAAGATAATCCTAAAGCCTCATTGTTTTGATTTGATTGTCGTCAAATGTTTGACAGCTGGGAACACAATGGTTCGTATGAGAACACAGATGTTTTTACTATTCCTCTCGTATTTTTTACGTTTTATATCTTCATAAAAACTTTTCTTAGACTTCATAAAACACAAAAAAAAGAAAGCTGCCAAATTGCAGATTTTTTTTATCAATACCTGAAATTGAAATTAAATACATTAATTTCGCTTCAAAATAAACATTAAAAGTACTAAAATATAACCAACATATCGTCGGTAAAAAACGCTGATTCCAAATATATATATATTACTATATCACCAAAAAATGTCGCTTAAACCAAATAGCCTTTCACCCCTCGATATAGAAAATGCAAAAAACAAAAACATAAACATGGCGAAATTGACTCCCTCAGCTTAATGCTGTAGAGGAAGTCTGTGACTCTGAATTTGGAATTAATGTCTAAATATTAATAAATAAATAATCAAATGATATCAAAGAAAGTTGGTATAGCAATACAAAACAATTTGATGTCATCATATTTCTAACAATTTACAAGTTTCGACACGATGGCAACCGGCTATATATTTCTAGACGTGCTCTCAAACGATCAATCTTGTGACAGAGCGGTGCCAACCAAAACAAAGGATTAGAATGGATGGCATCCAAGTTTTCTCAATCCATCAATGCATGACAAAACTATTTTTTAGTTTGTCTATCATTGTATTATGATAATAAATCCTAAATATTCAGAAATAATTTACATAATCGAATTTTCATTTCTTTTATCCTACTTTTTTATTGAAATGCTTATTGTCTGAAAGTATAAAAACTTGAAAGAAAACGTCAATAGATTTCAGAATCTCAATTAAATTTCGCGATAAACCTAAATGATAATAGATAAAGCCAGACATGAATTAGGTCTAAAATAAAATTAGCAATTTCTTGGAATGCTTGATGTATTTAGGCTAATTCGAAATGAAGACTTCGTACAATCAATTTCTAAATTGTATTCTATAGACCATAGATCTCCAAACTTGGCCCTAAACTAGGCCCCCTTGCCACGTTTTTTGGTTTTGTTTGTTCTGTCTGTCGTGCTAATGACAGCCTAGTTTACACGACGATCCTGGCGAGGTAGCAAGACATTATTAAAAGATTAGAATGCTCATAGGGTTCAGCTATCAATACCCAGACACTGTATCCCGCCACAATCTTGTTTTGCTGATTCCGCGTCTTATTAGGTTAGGAGATGTGTGGACTTTCTCCTTCTGTGAGGACGTCATGTCCCAGAAAGAGGCCGCAGAGCGAGAACGGCAGAAGGCCGCTCGAAGAGACATCAGGGCTCCGGCAACCGCCCCGGCGCGTCAGGCTCAGCCGATCGGTCTATCCACGACCGGTGGCTCAGGGTGGGGGCTCTGAGCGACTGGATAGCGACCCTCGAGAAGTGGGCAGAGCATTGTGACGTGCTCTGCCTAAATACAACGAGCAGTATCGGGGAAAACATTATCTTTTTTCCGAGTTTGTGCCCAGTGGGCGCGGCGCGACGGGGCTGTGGCGAATTGATTACAGGACCCACAGTCCCCGCCAATGCGCAGAATTAGTCACCTTGGGGTTTTTAGTCGGTATAAGTCCGACACACCTCGGTCGCGCAACCCCCCTGTGCGGTCGAGACGGTCCTATGAGGATTTTCACCAAGTAAAAAAAAGGAGATGTGAGGACGAGAAAGTACGTTAGTGCAAGCGCTAGCTTTCACGCAAAAATATATTCTACGCAATTGATTCCGACTATGTCCATCATTCATTGATGTGATTTGTAAACGTTGTAAAAGCCGAAATCTGCTAGGATCTCAT
This sequence comes from Automeris io, assembly GCA_036320925.1. Lineage (NCBI taxonomy): Eukaryota > Metazoa > Arthropoda > Insecta > Lepidoptera > Saturniidae > Automeris > Automeris io. Next base: position 11,497,716 of record JAUDJH010000018.1, on the reverse strand, counting down.
CATGTTGGTAATCGGTACTGCTTGTGGATTACACTGCACATTATTTTTTAAACTGACTCGACACAGTGACTGCACCATACCTGATGGTAAGCATGCTGCAGTCCAAAAACGCCAACGACTATCGAAAGGTAAGGATAAAACCCATCGGTAGTCGCAGCGATCGTGCCGGCCTGCACAAATATCTCTACACGCTACGCTTAAAGGATCCCATATTATAGGATGGTGGGAACACGCTCGCCGGAAGACCATTCCACATCCCAACGACACGGCAAAAGAAGGAGTCAGAAAACTTTTTAGTCCTGGCCGGGATGTGAGATACCGTATAGCTGTCATTCCGTAAACCCGCGCGCGTGGTTCTATTCAGGAAGGGAGAGGGTGGAACAAGGTTAAACAACTCTTCAGAACACTCGCCATGATACAGACGGTAGAATACGCTCAATGAGGCAACATCTCTATAAAATGCGTAGTTGTCGCTGACAAACTATCCTGCTCAGGCTTGACAATGCCAGTATACAAAATAAAATAAAAAATGTAACTTCAAATAGTATATTAAACATAGAGTAATAAATATATTCTCATTGAATATGCATCAGAGAGAACCAATAAAATGTGAAAAATAGTTTGAATACACGGGCGTTGTGCGTGAGCCATTCTGCCTACGTTTCGACACCGGCCGCAAACACCAAATAAACAGTGCTGCCAACTGCGCTCAAGAAATTATCTTTTAATTATTTAAAAACCTTAAAAAAATATTTCACAGGTACCAATATATTTATAGATTAAATCATCTGAAAAAACTTAGAAGTAGTCCAGAGAATACGGGTACCAGTTGACTTGGCCACGACAACCAGAGAACACGAATTGACAGCCAACATAAAATTATTGACACTAAACATCCAGTTAGTGACATTAAAAATCCCCTTACCTTCATTTAAAAACTCCCTGTAAGTTGGCACCACTGCGTTAAGCGTTTCGGAGCCAACCGTTTGCCGCGAATAAATCAGCCTGTCAGTGTTGCCGCCTGCAATATAAGTTCGCGGTGTACGTGTACCCGACATGGACGCACCTGGCATCATTACCTTGATTGCGCTGCACGAGCTTAAGCTCAAAATAAGCCAGTACAATAATGATGGCCGACAAAACTGCTATGTTATAAAACTGTCACAGATTCTGCTATTTCATAAATTAAATGTCAATACATGCATTAAATAAGTTTTAATTCAAAACATATCATTACAATAATATCTCTTCACGCTATATCCCTTTTAAGGTAAACAAAGATACATTAGTGACTGTATCCACTTTGCACTTCTACGTCTTACCCAACGTGACCAGTAGCGCAGTTGATCGCCGTTCTCAAGGCACTTACACTTGGCATTTCTATTAGATGTCATGCGGGTTTCCTTGCGATGTTGCCGTCACTGGTGAAAATGTAGTGTCTAAGCGATTAAGTTTTAATAGTTTTTTATTTACATTTTAATGGTAATAATTCTATGTAAGAAGAAGCTTCATCTAAGAACCATGAACTTTTAATGCCAGTAATATTGTAATATTAATTTGTGTTTATTTCTATTATTAACACTATTAACACCACTACACGCCCAAAAAGAGATGTAGATTTTGTCATATGTACATACTACAGACGTAAATATATTGCGATGGAACTGTTAAATTACGGACATCATTGTTAAACTCTAGCCCTTAAATTATAAATATGATATAGGTACTGTAACGCGCTCTTGCTGGCGTGTCTACATTCCATATATGTATTTGGTCGCTTACTCTCTTTAAATGATACACCTTCTTTATATCTGTCCTCCCATATATTGCAAATAAAGTTTACATGTATTTTTCTAATCTTATTAATATAATTTATACAATCTGAACTTTTCCTATCTATTTTTTCAATCAATCTCTCATAATAATCCAAATCAAACTTCATATTTTTAAAATTAGATGTTCTAACCTTTTTAAAAATAAACTTATTTTTTATTAAACGGCCAATTCCGAGAATAGTGTCATATATAACTTACCTACTTTATAATACTTTCAATACTTTTACTTTCAAACCTAGCTTAAAATGAATATAAATAAGGTTTATATTAATCGAATGGCTAATAACAAAGCCTGCAACTGTAGATGCCGTTCGCACTGAACACAAAGTTTTAGTTCCGACCGGATAAATTTGGAGGAACATCGAGCCACGAAATAAGTTATGCAGTCTTATTACAAACTAGCTGCCCCGGCAGACCTTGTTCTGCCCTCTTTCTCTAAAACAAAGACACATTGTTTTTTTTTAGTGTTAATAGCTCCCCCGTCAGATTTTATTCTGCCAAAACCTATTGGCCTGTCGGCAGTTTTTTTGAAAATTGTTTGAAGGAACCTAACCTTAATGCTATATGTATAAAAATTGACAAATATTGACGTTAATATTTATACGTCACTCAATTGTTTTGCCTTCCCGGAACCCGTCCACTAACATTTAAACATTATGGTATGGTGTTAAAGTTCAAATTGACTTTTAAATATTATTAAGAATTTTTTGTATGAGAATATAGAAAAGTGTTGTTTTTAGATTTTTTCAGATTTTTTTTTAATTTTTCTCTCCGTAATAACCTTCCCCAGACTTCAACAAACACAACAAAAAAGAAATCAGCCAAATCGGTTCAGCCGTTCTCGAGTTTTGCGCTTATCAAGACATTTAGCGATTCATTTTTATATTATAGATTGCGGTTTATTTTTACGATGAGTTTAAAAATTTGCCAATTTTATTTGATATAAACACATAAGTTGAATAATTATTTATTCATTTTCTTTTACTTTAGGTGTTGGATAACATTCGTATATGGTTGATATTCCTTATATCCGCACGAAAAGATTCGCTTCTACATTCATCATGCGAACAGCTAAGGAGTGGAATATGCTTCCAGCGAGCGTATTTCCACGATCTTATGACCTGCAAGTCTTTAAGAGAAGAATGAAAAGGCATTTGTTAGGCGGACGCAATTCATCATCGGACTCGTCTTTACCTTCCACCAGGTGTGGTTGAAGTTAAACGACCGCTTGTAAATCATAAAAAAAATGACCATACAATCTTTCTATCAAGTAGACTGTCTACCTTGCTACCGTCTTTTGTTGTTGTTGTGGGTGGTCTTTTGTTCTTAATGTTCATGTTGTCTGGACAACAATAAGGCAGATGTCAGAGTACTGTCGAGAACCGATGTTTTTTTTTGATGAGGTGACTTGGAATGTTCGTCGCTTGAGCCGTTAGTTTTAACTTTAATAAAAGACTACTGAATACATAAAATACTAAAGACGGACTCAAAAGGACTTCTATCCAGAGCCGTGAAACGTAATAAAAAAATAGGTAAAAATAATTTTAGTTTTTTTTTGCTAGTCTTGAAGAGATGCGCATATCCTTATGTTCGCACCTCAACGTGATATTGGCTGGCACGTCTAGTTGGGGACTACAGTCTACGTAGTCAATATTGGTTAATTTGGCCCGAGCGCTGTATAGTATAGGGCACTAAGCGCTCTTCAAACTAAGTATCGTGTCTGAGGCAATATGGCCGCGATAGTGCCACTTTGATCTACATAACACAAACAATGCATAAACTACCTTCTGTATTATATTAATCCCATAAAAAATATGTCCTTGTAAAAATTTAGCTAAATCTCGCTTAACCTTAGTAGAAACACTTGCAAGATATACAAATATTATAAAAACTCTGTCCAACCCATAGTGTTAGTCGGTAACGATATTATATTCTATTTATATTACACTTTTTAGTTAAAGACCAAAAAACTACGCATGGATTCGAATAGAAATGTCATGTGTACTAGTGCTGTAAGAACGGCGATCAGCTGCGCTACTGGTCACGTTGGGCAAAGTGGATACAGCCACTAATGTACCTCCGCTTACCTCAATTATAGCGGATATAGCGTTACGATTATTATTATTATAAAAATTAAATGTTTTTAAATTTCTTGAAAATTAATCTCCAGTAGAGTAAATTATTTCAACCCGAGCAACGCCGAGTCACCAGAGCTAGTTTTGTATATCCGAAATCGCATATCAATGCCATCCCTAATATACAAATATTTCTACTAAGTATTGATCCCTCCAGCCATCTACTTGACAGCCGCACTTTGCATTCAATCTCGCACGTTCCATTACCCTAAATATGTGATAGTTATGCCGTGTGGGTATACAATATTACCCAGTTTATGTTCTCAGGCATGACCTCTAACCACGCGTTTCGCGTTCCGGTGATCATGTGTGTGAAATAGTGCTGTAGCGAATTTAGAGACTTTTAACACGAACCACGCCATGTCAGACTATATCGGGTGACACTTGGTTTCACCAATTAATAATTGTTATATTTAGTGTCTGGCCGATGGCTGATATGTCGATAATTTTGGTTCTCTGTCGGATAACCGCATTTCGGTCTTTATCCTTGAGTGTGATGCCCAACGTAGCCCACTCCAATGCACGCAGAGCGACTTTAAACTGGTGCACTAGCCCAACCGATAGTGTCAACGTCTCAGCACGCAATTAAAATTTACGGAAGCATTTAATATAATGATTAATGATTTTTTATTTGCCTTTCTTGGTCAAAAGAACTCTTTACTATTTACATAAGTATAACATTAATAAAATGAAAAAACTGTATTCTTCACTGTGTTACCGAGAAGCGGTTTGCACGCCCGCAAAGCGTTGAAGAAATCTACAAAACTTTCTCAACGGAGAACCAAGAACTCTGTAAACTTGCAATCGCTTTGTAACAATATACCCTTATCGACTTCACTCTGAGCGAGTAGGTGCTCGACTATTATATACCAGTTAAGCCCTCACTGTAACACTCAGAAAAGTCTAGAATGAAATACGTCACTAAGTAAACCGTGCAATCAATAGAGTCGTACGCATTCCGTCCATTAGTTATAACAATCTGTAGGTACACAAAATGTGCCCAATATATTTTGTTTTTACATGTTCATGTTTATTACGTCTAATAAATATATTTGTAGATTTTGTTCCTTTGTTAACAACATTCTAAGCGTAATAGCCAGTGAATGTCTTTAACAAAATTATTGCACAGGAACTTTCAAAATGATCTATTGTTATTTGTATCTAGGATCGTATAGGTAACTTGCAATAAATGGTCCCCAAGTTTGGCGCCCAGATGTGTACTTGGCAAGTCAGTTCAGAGCCTCTCGTCGAGTCTCCACTGAGCTTCATCAAGTTCAATGGTATGCGGCATTCATTCCAAACGACATAATCACTCCCAAAAATCTATTCATTATCAACCTGATCCAGTTTACTGCTACACACAACCCTCTCTTAATGAGCGCCATTGTACCTGGTTTTCAACTCTTCTCATTCTTACCGATCACCTTCCGCAGATCGTCGCTCCACCTTGCCGGGGTGCGTTTACGCTACGTTTGGCAATTCGCGGTCTCCGCACAAGAACCTGCCAACGATCATCGGTTCTTCGGCATACGTGGGCAGCCCACTGGCACTTCAGCTTGCTAACACGGAGAGATATGTCGTTAACTTTGATCCTCTGTTGGATAACGTCATCAGCTGAGTGATCTTAAAGCAACAACTAGTTTAAAACTTCAAAAATTAAACATGAAAAGTATTTTATATTATAATCTCAGTTGATGCCACTATCATATTCTTATTTGTCGGGGTTCAGATTTATATACGCAACTTTGAGTTTGCTCAACAAATTAACTCGTCTTTTACAAAAAGCTGAAAATGTAATTTGATCTAGAGTATAGCGTAATTATCTGCAGAGCCAAGTTCAACTGTCTATATACTTAGATATTAATTAAATAATATAATGTTATGCCGTCTGCGTGTCACGCGGTGCAGTATAACGGAAATTCTAAGTACGGTCGCGGATCGTGAGAGCGTACGGGCACACATGCATTGATCAAATAAAACATGCGCGGGGAGGTGCATGTTTTATAGGCATCACTGCTGCCCACACGCATTATGTAATGGGTTTATATTACCTTTGCGCACTAAAATTTGTAATATATCAGTAAAGTGTATGCAAAGTTAAAGTAGCGTCTACAAATATCAGCCTTATTGTTTCATATGAATTAATTAAGGATTTATAATGATCTAACTAAAACGGTATTTATGTTTACAGAATATTTTGAGATAATAATTGCTCTATCACTATCAATGAAAAAAAAATCTATAAAAGAAAACTAAGATGCATGATTCCACCTTTTTTAATCCCCTAAATAAGTCAGTATCGAGATATATAAGTAGAGCTCTGTGCGAAAGAGAGGAACTCAGTTTCGCGCAATCCAATACCGACTTTAACAGGTTCAGAATTCGCTACTGCGCAATAAGTCCCAGAGCTCAATTTATCTCAAGCCCGCTATGCATATTTAACAACTCATCGCTGTCATCACAGTGCTGTCATTAAATGGCAATAAAAAGAAGATTGTGTATGAATATGGTAAGTTTAATAGTAAATATCTTCACCTAATGCAATGTTTCTTTTATAACCATAATATTAGTTGAATGGTACAGCTCCAATTGCAGTTGCGCAGAGTTATTACCTTACTAAATTGTTTCTACCGGCTAATAGAGTTCTAAAGCGTTATTTGTCTTTGTTCCACCGTCACTCTTCAATAAAACAATCACCCGCGTGGGCTTACGGAGTCACGGCTATACGGTATCCTTTATCCTGGCTAGGACTAAGAAGTTCTCTCTAACTCTTACTTTTGCCGAGACGTGGAATGGTCTTCCGGCGACCATGTTTCCAACGTTCTATGATATTGGAAGACCGGCATATTCACTGCGACTATCAATTGTTTTTATATTAATATCGTATATTCTGAAAATAGCGGTCATTTTAACTACGGAATCAAATTGGAAAGGATATCTGAAACAATATTATTTATGCCAACTCAAATAGGTTTACTACAGTAAACATATAATTAATTATTTGATTTTTCGTAGGTAACACTCGATTGGTGGGGATATGCTGCAATTGCATTAAGCGGCTTTATTTGTTGTCTAGCTATGAACTATTTCGTCAAACTTGTAAATGGTAAGTATCTTTCTTATGTTTAGTTTCTACTTAAAATAAGCCACTATAGAGTTATATTTTATTATCAAGCTATAGCTGTGACCTAAAAATATAAAGGAGGTATTCGGCATTCGATAGTAATTCCGAATATGTAAAAATAGTGATATCTTAATACTACTTACTTTAAAATATATATGGATGAGTATAAATTTGTAATATACAGTGTACACTCCATATAACGTCACTCGATTTAACGACAAACTCACTAAAACGTCGATATCACGCGGCATTGGTTGGTTTAGTCTGTTTTCCATACAATGATACACTACACCCACTCTCAATAACGACAATTTTAATAATATAAATACTTTTTAAGTTGAGCTGTGTACGTTCTTTTGTCGTCTTATTATCGTAGCCCGTAATAAACTCGACTGTCGGCATTACACATACCGAACATCACCAAGATGCCTCAATATCGCAAGATATGAATAAAATAATTTTAAAAAATATAACAAAATCAAAAATAATAGATTATACTCAATAGCGATCAAATAAGAATTGTTTTTTATGTAATTACTAACACTAGTCTGAAATAAACTTTTTCTAATACAGATTTTTCATCTCTCCATTTAACGACAACTCTCTATAACGTCAAAATATGCACAGTCCCTTGAGGGTCGTTATATAGTTTGCACTGTGTTAACATTCAAATGAAATAAAATCGTTTTTAAGATTTTTTTAAGGTAAAAATAAAAGAATATAATCAGAATAATATTACAGCCGCCCGCTTCCAGGGTAGATGCGAGAAGATCCACTCCGAGTCAAGATTAAGCCAATCGACTCAAGTCCAAGGTCTTCTCACAGAAAATGAAACAAAAACACACAAAACGCTCATCGAAAACTTTCTCAGAACTGATCCGCATCAGAAAAAAATTTCTCTAGTGTTTAGCAAAACAGAAAATGATCCAGGAAGTAAAATAATTTCAGAAAAAATAACTAAAATGAATACAGTGGACGAAGGCTTAGATGAAATTATAAAGCCGATATTTTTAGGCAGTATATATAAAAATCTTGAAGCAAATACCTGGAACACGAATAACAATATAGAACTCATCTGCAACAGTATTATTAATGAAATAATTGATAGCATAATTATTACTATATCCAAAATAAAATTATAATGTAAATAAATTAGTGGCTGAGAATTATAGTAACATTACTAATTTCCGGAAAAAAAAACTACCATTTTCGATTTATTTCGTTTTTATTGTTTGCCTTTTTTTTCATCTGACCTGATAATTTATTATTAATAATTACATCAGTTAGATCTTTTAAAATAGATTGTTTGACTATTGGTAAAATTTTTAACAAGCAATAATTTCAACTCGAATAAACCTCATTGGTTACGATATTGCCTCTGCGCAAAGTTACTACTGTAACTGCACTGTGTGTACTGTAAGACTGTTTGACTATTTTTTTTTTTTGTAACCCAGGGGAATTCCTCATGGATCGTCAGGGGGCGGTGAGGGCCGGCCCGGCTATGCCGGACTCCTACCGACTTAAACCCCTGGGATGGTCCTTAGCTCGCGTCAGCACCAGCCTGCGGGCACACCGAGGACCTCCAAAAGGGCTGGTGCGCAATCCGCCCAATGTGGGCTACACCATTAATCGGGAGGGGCCAAGCCTCTCTACCACCGCCTAGTGGTGCGCAGAAGCACGCACGACACCACTGGAGCTTTCAAGTCAGGCAACGGCCCCCTCAGGCTTGTTGCCCGAAGCTCCCTTCGAGGCAAACCTGCCGAGCAGCGATAGAGGTGCCGCCGCTAGAGAGGCCTCTTTCTCCATAGGATCCACGCGCACCTGGGACAACGGAATGTCATCGGCGGTGACGTGAGCCTTCCTCGGCTGGCCGAAGGGCCTTTTGATAGGCCTCTTGGCTGCTGCACAGGCCGCGCTGACCAGCCGGTGGCCGGCCCGCTTGCCAGCATCCGCGCACACGAAGCAGTGAGGCTGCGCCTCGCATTCCTGGGTCTTGTGCCCAGGTTGCCCGCATCGGAAGCAGCGACCACTCCGGTTAGTGGTCGCCTTACATTCGTATCCTATGTGCTCGGGCTCAAGGCACCGGTAGCACCGGAGCACGCGGGGTTAAGACTGTTTGACTAAAATCAATCATTTTGAACTCTAATTGAACTGTTCAATTGTAGAAATCACTATGTGCAAAAGTAAGTGACCTGTTCAAATATTTAATTTTTTTTTTCAAAAACCTCGAGTTTTGGTAAATATTTATGTCTAAAGAATTATAAAAAAATATGATTTGTTTATAGTTCTTAATTAGATTAAGATTGCGTTTAACTTTCATTTTAAAATTTTGTAAAAGTGCGGATGTAATGGACTTGGCGGTTTTTAAAATTGAACAGTTTATTTACTGTATCAATTTTATGTTCTCGTTAATAATTTTAACTAACTAACATTTAAACATTTTAACTAGTATTAATTTTAAATCATAGATTCCGACTTCTCCGACTGATTTAAACTTAGCTATCTTAAGAATAAATAAACTAATAAAATATAGGTAGGCAGGTACATTAATTTTTTAATTTATAGAAAACGGAGACAGCTTTAAAAATTAACTTTATAACTTCGTGTGGATACACTGAATTTAGTCAAACAAGCTATGACTTTATTAATAAGGAATTCTCAAATATAAAAAGGCTGTATAGCTCTGATCTTTGGCTGATTAGTGTTAAATTAAAAAAACAAGCATGTTGTCATTAATGTTAAAGTATCAAAAGATCGCTTGCTAGGCGCTAAATTAGTTAATGAATGATTATTACAAAGAACCAGTAATAATTTCAATATAGCTTAGCGTTTAGATAAATAGATTTATTACATACAACAAATATAATAATGCTTATATAAACTCATTATTAATTCACAATATCATCAAATACAAAATGACTTCAATCATCAAAGTTCACTGTATTTCTGGTGCTGGGAATGAGAGTCCACCATGCTACGTCCTACAGATCGATGATTTTAAGTTTCTCCTGGACTGCGGATGGGATGAAAAGTTTGATACTGATTTGATCAAAGAACTTAAAAGGTTCGTTAATTTGAGGTTATGTTTAGTATATTGAAGCGGATGCTAATATGGGGTTTTTTTTTAGTTTTACGTACTTATCTGTAATCTTTATAATTTTAATATCCACTGAATATAATCTAGAAACTTAATATGTATCATTAATCTGTATTTGTACATAAGCAAATGTGAGTTGTACTCAGTTGTAAAATAAACTTTTCAAGTGCAAATAAAATGTTGTTCTTTGAGTCTTATTGTTCTTTACACACTACATAGGTGCGAAGACTGTCATAGTGACTCACTTCGGCTTAGCACAGTTTGTGTGTCTCTAGTTTAAAGCCCTGTAGATTTTCAGTCATAATATATGTATATTGTCATGGTGACAGCGTCGGTTAATGGATTGTCATCTTTGATTGGCGTTCACTGCCATTCTTGGTGGACTTTCCAAAATATACAGCGTAGTAAATGTTACACTAATATAAAAACACCAACACTGTTGAGTTAACAATACTAGCTTCAAATTTGTGCTTGTTTGATTAAAAAATAAAATCATATCAAATGTTTTCATAATTATGGTAGATTTTTTAGTGATAATATTGTTCTCAAAATACTATTAGAAGATGGACAAAATAATAATATTTTTTATTTGATAACAGTGACCCAAAACAGTAGCTAGTACTTAAACTAGATTAGTTTGCTTGGTTACAAAGATGTGAACTAAAAAATACATTTTCTTTTTTCATAAGGGCAGTCTAGCCTGCCGGCTATCATGATTAATTCACTGTTACATCTTGCCCCCACTCTACTCAGTAACAATGTACATCACATGCAAAGCAACAGTGGGTATGCACTTCTATGAATATGTATATATTTAACCCACCACACTTAACCTAAATGGGTTGGCGGGTGTACACTTGTGTAGAGAAAGTATATGTAGCAGTTTATATGCTACCAATCTGTGTGTAATTCTACATGCTACATACCTTATTCGCCTCTTACAATACCTCTTTATGTAGAAGAGGGACTATTATGCCTTTTTTATTATAAATATGTTGAAATTATTTTCTTTCATTCATGTTTTTTCAGACATGTAAACTCAATAGATGCAGTATTACTTTCTCACTCAGACCCGCTACATCTTGGCGCTTTGCCATATGCGGTTGGAAAACTTGGTTTAAACTGTCCAATATATGCAACCCTACCTGTATATAAAATGGGGCAGATGTTCATGTATGATTTGTACCAGGTGAGTTAGCAGATTTATTCATAAATGCAAACTATGTATCAGATTAAAGATATATATTATTATACTGGGCAGATCTTTCTTGCAACACCTTAGTCTATTTATTTTCACTTCAACAATTGCACTATATATATAAAGTGATCACCTCATGCAAAAATAATTAAAATATCTGCCTTAAATATATTAATAATAGGTTTCAAAATACAATTAAGGAGGGAATGAAAAAAAGAAGAAAATTGTAAAGTTATGAATAAACCCCTAAAACACATGTTTTATATTTTTTAACACTGTTATTAAATAAATCCAGTTTGTGACTTATTATTGTGTATGCACTGTATGTACAATGGGTAGTGCTTGCATCCACAATAGGTAATGTTCAGAGAAACCATTTAAATTAGTATTGCCAACATCATTCCAAACACGTGACTTTTCAAGCTATATAATTATTATCTCACTACTTTATCATTAAACTTTTGAATAAATTTGTGTCCCATAATAATTCTTAAAAACTTAACCCAGAAAATCATACAATTTTTGGCCTGTTAAATTATAATTTTTCATTATATATCCAGTTATTAGTCCATGGCTGTTATATAAAGCTGATAAAATGTTTAAGTAGTGCTTTGTGCAGTAATTTATTAATAATTTGGTTATCTAAATTTTCAGGCTCACCGGAATGTGTCTGATTTTGACCTCTTCACTCTGGATGATGTTGATATGGCCTTTGACAGAATTGTGCAACTCAAATACAATCAAAGTGTTGATATGAAAGGTAAGATGTGTTTTGAATGATGTGACTTTCTTATATTTAAGATTGTATCAAGTTTTTAAAAAATTACTGTCATAAAAGGGTTCATCATAAGCTATTAATCAAATTAATTAAGGTTTAAGTGATTTATTTAGTTAGTTAGAAAACCCCTGAGGTAATAATGTTTTATTCTTTCATTAATATTTTACACAGCTCCATGTACAGGAAACTCTCCACCCTCAAGTCTGTGCTTGGCTCTTGGGACTGTTAATATTTGGACAATGTTGGCACCTTAGAACTTCTTAGCCTTCAGGATTATTTTCGGCCATTAGGCCCTTGAAATATTTCTGACTCTTGGGACTATTCCCAACCCTGTACATAGCTCTTGACTCTGGAAGCCCTTGGAACTTCTCAAGACTGCTCTAAGCCGTTGTGTTTTTTCTCATATTTATGGTCATTCAAATGCATATTAAATTTTACACAGTTTCTCCAACATCCTTTATTAAAACTTTAAATCTCATTAAAAAAGAATATGGCATTACAGGTAAAGGCTTGGGGATCCGAATCACGCCAGTCCCAGCTGGCCACTCTCTGGGTGGTACGATTTGGAAAATAGCAGCCCCAGGTGAAGAGGATATTGTGTATGCACCTGATTTCAACCACAAGAAAGAGAGACATCTCAATGGATGCGAGATAGAAAAAATTATGAGACCATCCTTGATGCTACTTGGGGCTATGAACGCTGATTATGTTCAACAGAGACGAAGACTGAGAGATGAAAAACTCATGAGTAAGTACTGATCAATAAGTAATGCACTGTGACTTCCATAGATGCACCATATTACAGAGATTTTCTCTTGATAATTGCTTCCAAAATGCTAGTCAATTATTATAAGTAGTTCTTCTGTCGACTGCAATCACCACATGGGGTGTATCAGCCTTGTCTAGATGGATCGACGAGTTGTGAAAGGTGGCTTGAAAAGATTAGATGAAAAGAACCCAAGAGTAAGCTAAATGGCTTGATGTCCAGCAGTGGACTTAAGTATGTTGAAATTATGTTACGGGTTCTCAAAACTTTTATAAAACCCATATTGGAGTATGCGTTTCAAGCATGGACCCCTACTTGACAAAAGACATGGAGCTCCTAGAGAGGGTATAAACAAAAATTCCGTACTTCTCACAGCCACAATCCTGACGACTCTCCGAGGAGGAGGCTGTGTCTTGGTGTGCACAGACACAGCAGGGAGAGTGCTAGAGTTGGCTCACATGCTCGACCAGCTCTGGAGGAACAAGGACTCGGGGCTAGTCGCCTACTCCTTACTCTTACTATCCAACGTCAGCTACAATGTCGTCGAGTTTGCTAAGTCTCAGGTCAGTTGATGGATATGGTTCAATAATGGATATATGCACAATATGCTAAATATTTCATGAATAGCTCATCACGAACATCACTGTTATTTTTTGTACTATGTTGGAAATCACGGCATCACGGGTGACCTGAGGGCGGCGCCTAAAGACCAACAAGATGTCCCTCTTTTCACTGCAAGTTGAGCTTGGGAGTCTGAATTTCTCATACAACCCAGTATGCGTATAGTCTTATGCACGTTTCCTTCAGGGATGGGCGTGTATTCCCCTAAGATCCATAGGACACATACTCACCGCTGCCAGGTCCCTAAAGCAACTGAACTCCCTCAAGTCTATTGCCTGCTTAGAAATATCTCAGTCCTAAAGACACTGAAAATAAACTATACCACAGTATCTCTGCCTAAATTGTACAGAGCGTTACTTTTACCATTACCAAAGAGAGACCAATATCCTGGAAAGCTTGATGAACGAAATATAGAATGGAAAAGACCTAAAAGCTTCAGATCTGATTGGAACATACTACGAAGGTGCCACTTGATGGCCTAATGGAATTGTCAAGGTGGCCAACGAGAGAATAATCTTAGAAGTTAGAAGATGGTTCGCCGAACTGGGTCACGTCCACAGTACACAAGTGCAAAGACCATCATAGAGTCACATTTCGGCCTGTCGGATTTTGCGATCTATTTGTGTATATCCAGTTGTTCTTAAACCTAGAGACCTTCAGCCATGGTATATATGGCATGACGTTAGTGACTGTCAATGGATTCTCTTCCCATGGCGGTGACTGTCGTTCTACAGATTTTATTGGTAGTCTAATCTCTGGTTTAGATAGAGTGGATGAGCGACAAGCTGACCCGAGCGTTTGAAGGCGCTCGCAGCAACCCGTTCGCGCTGAGACACCTCCAGCTGGCGCACTCTGTGGCAGACGTGGTGCGGGCCCCGGGGCCCAAGGTCGTGCTCGCCTCCTTCCCGGACTTGGAGGTCGGGTTTGCCAGGGACCTGTTCCTTCAGTGGGCCCCGCATCCGCAGAACTCGATTGTTCTCACCGCTAGGTTAGTACAAACTTTCTGTTTATCTGTTTGTATGACCATAGATGGGATAAATGTAATCAGATTAATGAAAATGATTATCGATTACATTTTACGTTTTTTACCATTAAAATGACTGCATTTTGCTCATTTATGTTATAAACACTACAAAATGCCAGATTGTATTCACATTTATGATTTCTTAATGTTTTAAATAGATTTAATCATGATTACAGAGCAAGAAAATTAACATTACGACTATATTTTGTAATCGTTAATCATTAATCAGATTACATTTTGCCCATCTCTGAGTATGACCTATCTTTTTGTATATTGATTGTGATATTAACTCAAAACAAAATAATATACAAAAATAAGATCCAACATATATACCTTTTTTTTTTTGTTAACCCGGTTTAAATCCCTACGGACCGTCAGGTGAAGTGGTGAGAGCCACTCCCCCCGGTGTGTCGGACCTGCCCCGACTAAAACCACCGGGGTGCCAGCACTGCCCTCTCTTCGCTTTCGCCGGGCCTGGGAATGCGGATACTTCCGACGGCTCGGCGAGCAAACATATATACCTCATATATACATATTGATTTTATTTTAATCCTGTCTCGCCACATTGACCACACCTAGTGATGAAAATGCCCGGGAATTTTCCCAAAGTGCCCAAAACTTCCTTGGGAATATTTCCGGGAATTTACGAAATGTTCTCGGAAGTTTTGTGCACTTTGGGAAAATTCCCGGGCATTTTTATCACTAACCACGCCACGCTTCATGGCAAGCATGATGCAGTCTACATAACAACTACCAACAGCGGATAAAAAGCCATCTATAGCCACTGTAGTTATGATGGCGGGCACAAAATATCTCTTCACGTTTCGTTTAAAGGACCCAATATCATAGAACTGTGACAACATGCTCGCCAGAAGACCATTCCACAGCTCAACTACTCGGCAAATGTAAGAGTTAGAGAACTTCTCAGTTCAAGCGATTATTTGAACTGGATCATGATCACAGTACACAAGTGTAAAGAATGTCATAGTGACTTGCTTCGGCCTTTCGCGTTTAGGGATCAGCATGCTCATACCTAGAGCCTTAGTCGTGGTATATGTGAGCAGACATGACGACGACGAATATCTATATACAGTGTAAACACCATATAAGGTCACTCGATTTAACGACAAACTCCCTAAAGAGTCGATATCACTCGGGTTTGGTTGGTTTAGCTTGTTCCACATACATTGATACACTCTATATAGCATTATACCCACTCTCTATAAAGACAGTAATTTAATAATATAAAGTACTTTTTAAGCTAAAATTGCTTTTTAAGTTGCCAAAATTAGTAAAAACTGCGCAGCTGTGTACGTTCTTTTGTCGGTTTATTATCCTAGCCCGTAATAAACTCAACTGTCGGCATTACACATACCGAACTTTCTAAGAATCCGTTCTTTTGTTTACAAATTGGGATTGCTTGCACGTTTTGACTGTTGTTAGTAGGAGTCATGGATTATCTATACATTATACTATTCTTAGTTGCTCACAAACTTTCAAACTGTAAACATGGCAAGTAAGAGTTTAGAACTTTTTCTTTTTCTAATACAGATTTTTCTTCTCTTCATTTAACGACAACTCTCTATAACATCAAAATATGCACAGCCCCTTGATGGTCGTTATATAGAGTTTGCACTGTATTTCGTCAGTTCATAGTTTCTGTCATTTTTGGACTACACAGTCAGTACTTTTCATCAGATGCACTGTATTAACTTTATAAACCCAGTATAAAAAAATCTCAGCTTATAATCTACATCATGGATGGCCAATGGCCTTATTGCGTTCTGTGAAACAGGTTCCAGAGTCTATAATTATTAACTTTCACTGTACTCGTCGTATTCGTTCTCAGAACTTCCCCGGGCACGTTGGCGCGAGACCTGATAGAGAAGGGCGGCAACAGAACCATAGAGCTGACGGTGCGGCGCAGAGTGAGGCTGGAGGGCGCTGAGCTCGAGGAGTTCATACAGCAGCAGCGCATTAAGATCAACAATACAGTCAGGTGCGTTGGTCACCAAATACTGCTACGGAGCAACAACTCCTTCCCTTCGCTCACTCTCTTTACTTATTTTTTTATCATGACTAATATGATGATGTTGTCCTAGCCGGTTTCGGCCACGGCGACTGTTTCAACACCGGTTAAGAAATTCGAGGTCCAGTTTTCGGAAACAGTCAATTGCGCAGGACATATATAAGTGCATAACTGGACGCGCAGCCAGAAAAGCACTCTCTCGTCCGAGCTCCCTCAGGCCCGATGGAATGGAGAACCAGTACGATCGGGAGGGAGCAGGATGCAGGTTTGGTCGAGTTTTCGCTTCTCTAAACACCTGGTTGAATTGCGGTGTTAAAGAGATACCTTAGTCGCCTTTTACGACACCTCAGCAAGAAGAGGGGGGGTGCTATTCTATTCTGCCGGCAGCCACCACGGCTTAACAGAATTATGAACAGTATAGAAAAATAAATCAATTGTCACAGTGAGTATGCCTTCACAAATATCTCTACACTTTGTTCAAAAGACCCAATATAATAGGAAGGTTAAAACACACTCGCCGGAACTCTACTCCGACGCAGCCTTGAGTTTCTTTCCGCGTTTCTTCTCAAGGTAGTCACTTCCGAAACGCTGGTAGATCACCCGTAGGGTTAGTACTTTATTTGGCTGGCGGTCCAAGTCGAGGTTCGTACCCACAGGGGTGCCCTTGCATTGCCACCCAACCCAAAATTTCGCTGGCTGAGCACCTTCTGTGCTCGCCCCCTAAGCCCGGTCGAGCTGAAAATGCCTTTCCCGGCAATCAGTAGTTAGTCCGCTTCAAAAAAAAAACACTCGCCGGAAGACTATTCGACAGTTCAACGACTCGGCAAAAATAAGAGTTAGAGAACTTCTTCTTTCTCCTCCCCAAACCTCCTGCTGAGGTAGTGTTATTTATATTTCAGACCTCTAATTGTGAATCCGATCTTAGATTATTTACTACGAATGGAATTAATATATATATGAAAGGGTAATCTATTATATAAAAATAAGTTCGGTTTTCCTTCTTGACGCTATAACTCCAGAACGCACGAACCGATTTCCACGGTTTTGCATTCGTTGAAAAGGTCTCGGGCTCCGTGAGGTTTATAGCAAAATTCAGGAAAAATTTCAACAAAAAAGCAGGAAAACGGGGAAAAACACTTTCACATACAGCGCCATCTCTGATACATAGCATGTACTACAAACCAATATGGTTTTGCACGGTGGTGGAGCAGATCGCACCAGTATTTTAAGTAGATGGCGCCGATGCGTTTTACATTGTTTGACAGCTACTTATTGTACTCTGCTCAGTTAATTTCATGTGACATTTATTATGCGCACGTTCTTTCAAACGCTAACTAAAAACCAAAACGAAGCCATCTGGTGGCGAAACGAAGTTCGCCGGGTTTGCTAGTCCAGTATAAAACGCAGGGTTAAAAATGAACCAAATTGTTTTTTTATGGTTTACGGGCGAACGCTTGACTTCAATCACACCTGGTGGAAGATGAAAATGAGTGAATACCCATTCTCTCTTCTATTAAAGGTTCCTAAGTCTTAAGAACCCTCGTTTTGAGTTGATAAGGCGGTTGGCCGAAGTGGGTGATGACCACAGTACATAAATGTCAAAATACTCACTTTAGCCTATCGCGTTTTGGGATCAAATCACACCGAGCATAACGCGCCATCTTATCATCAGGGCAGTAGACTCCCTCAAAACAACCCTCATAGTTAACCCCCTTAGTATCTTCCTTGTCTATAAAATTGTCTTGTGTTAGACGTTTTCTTCTTTGTTTCGCGTTTGGTGTTTTTTTTTAATATCCTAATTGTACGTTTCTACTTCTCGTGGGCGTCAGGGAGGAGGCAGCTGGCATATCCTCGGACTCGGACTCCGACGGTGAGCTGGAGATGTGGGTGGTGACAGGCCGGCATGACATCCCGGTGCGGCATGACGTGCGTCACGGCGGCTGCTTCAAGTCCAACAAGCGCCATCACGCCATGTACCCCTTCCACGAGGAGCGCACTAGAGCTGATGACTACGGCGAGATCATCAAGGTACCTCAACGTCTCACACACATCAACACCCGCTGTTGAAAATTTAAATAATTTGATTTTTTTTTACTGTAGGGCTGATATTGTCCAGGCCTCAGACTGCTTCAATCGAAATCTGCAAAGAGAGGGAGGCGATGGTTCGGCGTGTTGATACGGCTTTAAATTTCGTATCCGATTGGGGTGATGCGAACCTGGTCAGGGTTAACGCGCTGAAGACGCAGGCCTGTCTCTTCTCCGCCAAACGGAGCCGTTTCGTCTTGGCTCCTACTTTCCAGGGTGTTAGCGTACCATTGGCTGATAGCCTCGAGCTTCTAGGCATGGAGCTAACTGCGGACCTTAACTTTGGGCGTTCGTTTGAAGCTAAGGCTAAAACAGCTGCTCGGAAACTGGGGGTTCTTTTCAAGGTTAGGCGGCATTTTACGCCGACCCAACTTCTTAACCTGTATCAGGCGCAAGTTCGGTCGTGTGTGGAGTATTGCTGCCACCTTTGGGATGGTTCAGCCAAACACCATCTGGCTGCTTTGGACTCAATTGATCACCGAGCTCGGCGACTCATTGCTGATGATCCTCTTACGTCGCGTAAACTACTCAGTTTGGAACACCGGCGTAAAGTGGCTTGCCTTTCGGTTTTCTATAGACTATACTCTGGAGAGTGTGCGGCTGAGTTGTATGATTTAGTTCCACCCTCCCCCTTCTACCATAAATTGACGAGACGCCGTGCTGGTTTGCACCCTTTTGTGGTTGACATTCCTGCTGCTCGCACTAAGCGATTTGCCTCCTCCTTTTTGCTGCGTACCGCGAAGGAGTGGAACTCGCTTCCTGCGTCAGTGTTTCCGGCGTCTTATGACATGGGAATCTTCAAACGTCGAGTGAATCGGTATTTGCTGGGTGAGCGCGCTCCATCGTCGGCCTCATCATCACTTTCCAGCAGGTGTGATTGAGGTCAAGCGCAAGCCTGTATGTAATAAAAAAAAAACCCTGAGAAAGGTTTTGGAAGAGTGGCTCATTTACACTCATGCCTTCCCAGCGAGGAAGCATTAACAAGGGTGTTTCTTCCCTGGTCTTCTAGAGAATTAAGTTTCCCAGGCCCGGGTGCATAGATTAGAACACTCCGCGGGCTTTAGTCAGTGGGAGTCTGACACACCGTGATTCTATGCAGGATTTCTCCCCGAGCTACAAAAATAAGGGATGATCGACTTGATAGGGGGTGAAAAGGACTTACAGGATGTTGATTTGTTTTTTTTTTATTCTGACTCGACACAGTGACTGCACCATACCTGATGGTAACCATGGTGCAGTCCAAAAATCGCCAACGACTATCGACAGGCAAGAAAATCCCATCGGTAGTCGCCGCGATCAGGCCGGCCTGCACAAATATCTCTTCACGCTACGCTTAAAGGATCCCCTATCATAGGATAGTGGGAACACGCTCGCTGGAAGACCATTCCACAGCCCAACGACACGGCAAAAGAAACCTGTATTAGACCGGCAGGTTTGTCGACCAAGCTGCCACTTTTTCAAACATACTAGCTGTATTCTTAAAGTAAATTTGCAATTCTGACTAGCTATGTTTTTCTTCACACTGGCTCGATAAAGTGACTACGGACCACCTGATGGTAAGTACAGCATAGTTCAAAAACAACAGCGACCATCAAAGGATGAAAATCCATTGATAGTCTACATCGTCATGTCGGCCCACATATACCGCGATTGAAGGTCTCTAGGTATATAAGGCCTTTCTATAAAATCTCCGGTGTAGACGATATACTTTTCGGCAGCTCGAAGATTACAGACTGGCGGAGATAGTGGACGCCGAGGGAGAGATCAGGGACGTGCCTCCAGCGCCGCCTCAGAAGCAGGAGCCCGATGGTATGAAAAACTTTGGGAATTGGAACTATTGGGAATCAGAGAAATCACTTTTTTTAACCTTACGATGGCGTAACTTTACTAAATTAAATACAGATTAGCCTAATTCAATTAGCAGATTATATTATTAACTGGCCATCCATCCGGCGAACTTCGCACCACCTTTTTTTGATAGCCCGGGGGAAATCCCTAACGGACCTCAGGGGGCGGTAAGGGCTGCCCCCCAGTGTATCGGACTTACACCGACTAAAACTCCCGGGGTGTTCCGTCTTCCCGTCTGACCGGGGCCAGAGATACAGTGTCATCCTCTTCTCCGACGCTCGGCAACGTCCGCCCCCCCCCCACCACCTAATTTTTTTTTACTCAATTTCGTTCTTAAATTTTAACAATAAACTTTAATTTTTATTCATTCGTATACAATTTTATTTTAAATTAGAAACAAAGTTAAATATATGCTTTAAATCGTATAACATTGTTTATTTAAAAAAATGCATTTCTTTTTTTTTGTAGCCATAAAAAGTCTGCCTGAGTCTTAAACTGTGTTGATGGGTTTATATTTAAGTATATTTTTAATTGATTTTTTTTTATTCTCGAATGGCGTGGTGTCCTAAATACATAGAAGGGCAAAATGTAATCTGATTAATGATTACAAAATATAATCGTAATTTTAATCATCTTGCTCTGTAATCATGATTAAATCCATTTAAAACATTAAGAAATCATAAACGTGTATGTAATCTGGGATTCTGTAGTGTTTAAAACACAGATGAGCAAAATGCAGTCATATTAATGGTAATAAACGTAAAATGTAATCGTAATCATTTTGATTAATCTAATTACATTTTGCCCATTAATGGTTGTTTGTGTTACTTTTATTAACTTTTTTAGTTTTAGTTACTTTGTGGTGAAATAAATGCATTTCATTTAACTTCATTTATATCTGCTCACCCCGAGAGGTATATATACCTACGCTATAGCGTGACGATATTATTATATTTTGTGTTATATAATTTGGTTTATTTTTTTTTTAACATCAGTGGAGATGCAAGAGATCCCGAGCAAGTGCGTGACGTCGGTGCGGCAGGTGCAGGTGCATGCGACGATCGAGTACATCGAGCTGGAGGGGCGCTGCGACGGCGAGTCACTAGCGCGGGTGGTGTCGCACGCCAAGCCGCGCGCCATCGCCGCGCTCAGGGCCTCGCCGTCCGCCCTGAACGCACTCAAGTTCGTACCTCACTCACTATGATACCTGAACACTCACATTAGTTCTTTGAGTTCCATAAGTGTTCGAGTAAGATCAAGTTTTAAAGACTCAAGTAAACACTTTCAATTTTATAAAAATATAGGTTTTAACTAATACTGTTGAATGTATATGTTTGCCTAGTGCGTACACAGTTTACATTGTTTTTTTTTTTAATAGAGACAAGCTTTCGCTTGACTACCTATTCATTAGGAGTCTAATTTCAAAACCCACTATAACATATTTTTTTCAAACCCCATAAATTTATAAAAACTTATAATTAATATTTGACTTAACAATCACATTCTTATAAGGTATTTAAATTATTATTCTAAAGTGAAAAAGCAAAAAAGAAAAAAAAAACATATATAATATTTGCTTTGATAAAAACATTTCAAATTACTATTAGGACTATTAAGTAATTTTCTACGAAAAATCGTTTTAGCGGGCTTTGAAATAAGACGTCTCAAATACTGTTTCACTCGCCGTTTATAGATCCTCCTGTCGTACGATGTTGGTAAAAACAGACACTGGAAGCGAATTTCAATCCTTGGCGATTCGCAGCAAAAAAAAAAGGAGGTTAACCGCCTCGAACAAGCAGCTGGAATGTCTGTCACATAAGCGCGCAAACCCACACGCCGCACAAGTCTTTTTATGGTAGAAGGGGAAGGGGGGAATTAATTAATACTCGAGTGAGTTCTTTAAGAATACTGATCACTTGAGTGTAATCTTGATGATCCTTACATCAGAACTAGTTGGTCTCCATACTTTGTAAGTACTCCAGTTACGTTATTGAGTGTAATCAGTACAGAATGGTATACTTTAGTTATCGAAGTTCGTGACAATTAAATAACGTGACATATAGAGTATATACATGTTGTGTGAACACTATTTATTACTCGACGGTCTGAAGGTAAGTTTCAATGTTCTCTTGCAGGAAACACTGCGAGGCAGAAGGCATAGAGAAGATATTTTTACCAAATATTGGGGATACAATAGACGCTACCACGGAATCTCATATCTATCAGGTAACGTGATATTGACCTTAAATACATTCCGAGGATTATAGCTTTATTTTTGTATCCCGGGGGAACATCCTGCATTCCTATACAGGTGCAGGTGGTTGGACCCTGGACTCCTGCTGACAAAAACCCCCGGAGTGCTCTAATCACTCCAGCCGAGCCTGGGAATTCAGATTCTTCCAGTCGCCCGACGAGTAATCAGCTTTTTTTTTATACACTGGCTCGACATAGTGACTGATGGTAAGTACAGTGTAGTCCAAAAACGAAAGCGATTATCAAAGGATGAAAATCCATTGATAGTCTACATCGTCATGTCGGCCCACATATACCACGACTGAAGGTCTCTAGGTATATGAGCTACTGGATATACACAAGCTGATCCCGAAACGCGACAAGCCGAAACTTGTCACTATGATGGGCTTTACACCCATGTACTGTGGTCGCGATCCAGACGGGCACCGACGCCCTACCACCTCGCTGCTGCTCGTTTAGCACCACCCAGGAGTCGCGTGTAGGGAAACTAGGGTAAAGCCTACGGACGCGAGCAGCTTCGACTTCCAAAAACTTGGTTAGACTTCATCTTTAGGAGAAGTGGATATAAAGAGCCTCCCTCACCCAACGTTTCTAATTCTTTAATGTGACAATTAGAACTTTGCATGTATCGACATAGAAAAAAAAACCGAATTGGTGGAATGGTTTTAAAGAAAATATATATGCAGGAGCAAGATGAGGGATTGAGGCCGACCTCATTAATTACATTAATAAAATCTTCACAATCCATTTCTACTTTCCCTTAACAATTTGATTGCGAATCAAATCCTATTGTCAAACCACCAACCATTGTAATTTATCAAAAGGTCATATAAAATGAACACTGCAAACGACTACTCCGCAACACGTTCACCTGGCAACCGTTGCTGACCAAACGATATCCTAGTGCAGTGAACCTGTCTTTTATATAATAGAGTCCGAATGGCGGGGCCTACCTTTTGGCGGGTGTTGCTCACAATAATTGAGGATAGCCTGTCATATACACATCCTTGACTCGGTACAAACTAACCTATTAATTATAAAAAAGTTCACCGCTACCGGGACTCGAAGCTATAACCCTCGGCGTTGCAGACAGAGTCGCTGCCGTTGCGCTATCAGTCCGTCAATTAATATGTTACAATCCCGTGCGGCAGGTGAAGCTGACTGACAGCGTGATGCGCGGGCTGGCCTGGCGCTCGGCCGGCAACGTCGAGCTCGCCTGGCTGTCGGCCACGGTGGCGCCCAGAGTCGCGCAGCGGGAGACAGACAACACTATCGGTATACTAACACATACTTCGGTATACTTATGTATTGTATATCCACTAGCCTACCGATAGATGGCGGTAATCGACACTGTGGGCACACACTCGCTCCAAGTGGACGTAGCAAGTATCTAAAAAAGCAAACTAAAGCTGAATAAACAGGATGTCCGTTTCATGTAGAAGTTTAGCAAAAAAAAATGGTATGCCCTTAGACCTCTACCACCTCCGGTCTATTCCTCTAGAATCTAGATAACGCAAAAACTGTAGGTCCAAAAAAAATTTTTTTAATAAAAAAAAACACATGCTCCAATATTATAGTTTTTAGATTTACAATATGATCATTTTTAATTGAAATACAGCCTGAAATCAGGAAAAACGATGTATTTTTTTATTTTCTCCCTTAATTGTTGTGCGTTGTTAATATAATATCAATGTTTTGTTTTTTATTAAACTTTTAGTTATTTATCCAAGATTATTATTGTTTTTTTTTACACTGGCTCGACATAGTGACTACATAGTACCTGATGGTAAGTGCAATGTAGTCCAAAAACGAAAGCGACTGTCAAAGGATGAAAATCTATTGACAGTCTCCGTCGTCATGTCGGCCCACATATACCACGACTGAAGGTCTCTAGGTATATGAGCTACTGGACATACACAAGCTGATCCCAAAACGCGACAAGCCGAAACTGGTTACTATGACGGGCTTAACACCCGTGCACTGTGGTCGCGATCCAGACGGGCACCGGCGCCCTACCACCTCGCTGCTGCTCGTTTAGCACCACCCAGGAGTCACGTGTAGGGAAACTAGGGTAAAAAATCCTACGGACGCGAGCAGCTTCGACTCCCAATTAATTAATTGTTAAGTATGCATTCCTTTTGTGTATGATGCAAGAACGCCACTGCTTCCCGCCTCCACTCCTACTCGCGCGACATTGCCGCTGCCCTAAACAATATTGTATTAATGTATTCCGTGACAGAGGAGAGCGTGTCAGATTCGATGCTGTCGCTGGAGGCGGCGCCGGGCGCGGGCGGCGCCCACACGGCGTCGTTCATCAACACGGTGCGGCTGTCGGAGCTGCGCGCCGCCATCGCGCGCCTCGGCCTGCAGGCGGAGTTCGTCGCGGGCGCGCTCGAGTGCTGCAACGGGACCCTGGCCGTGCGACGGGTGCGTACCCTCATACCCAGCTCCTTGCAATCGCATACCAACTCTGGACATCTTCGACTCAAATTTGTAACTTCCATCACTACACGAATTAAGATCTCCAATTCATTATTTGAGTTTTCTGAGCACAAAAGTGTGTTCTGTATACTTTCTAAAGAAACTAGTAAGTTTTAGTAAGTACACTCAAGTAAGTTCTTTAATTATCTCAAGCACTCAAATTAATTCTTTAAATTTTCTGATAGCATTAGTAAATTTTAACATTCATAAGCAATCTAGTCAGTTTTTAGATCCTTAAATAAATTCTTTGTGCTCATTGAAAACACTAAGTTTTAAGACCCCTAACCATACTCAGTTCTTAGAGTTTTCTTAACCACTTAAATGAATTCTTTAAGTTTCATATACTCTAGTAAATTTTAAAATACCCTAAGCACTTAAATCAGTTCTTAGACTTTCCTAAGTATTTAAATGAATTCTTTTAGTTTCCTAAGAACATTAGTAAGTTTTAAAATGTCAAATCACTCAAGTTAGTTCAGTTTCCTATACACTCAACTGAGGTCTTCTATTTTCATGTACAGTATAAAGTAAATTTTGAAATCCCTGAGCACTCTTGTAAATTATGTGAATTTTTTAAACACTTTTTTTGTTTCGTATGCAGTTTAGTAACATTTTAAAAATCCTTGGCAATCCAGTAAGTTTTGAGCTTTACAACTTAGTATGATCTTACAATATACTCTTTCGTCTTTCGTACTATACGAAGAGGAAACCGTTTAATTTATCAAAATGGTTAATGTTATTTCAGTTAGAGAACGGACGCGTGGCTTTGGAGGGGGTGTTGTCTGAAGAGTACTACAAAGTTCGAGAATTATTGTATGAACAGTTCGCTATAGTATAAGATGTAATTTTTACGAAATAAATAACTGTAAATATATATTTTCTAAATAAATTGCATTTTTATTGAAATTTTATTAACACGTTGAACGCCGGCCCTTTTTCTCAATACTTCCCGTTCAGGCCGTTTTAATGTCTTTATACAATAAATTCTATTTCGAAATATGTTTTTCTTATCATTTCTAGTGTTATAAATCTGCGTTTTATCACATTTTTTAGCTGGGGGTCACCGGTGCACCGCCCCGAGGCCCAAACGGAAAGTTCACTGGGGGTCACCGGTGACCCCCACGGCGTTCAACGTGTTAATAATCAAATAACTAGCAGCTCCACTCCGACGCAGCCTTGAGTTTCTTCTCAAAGCAGTCGCTTTCGAAACGCTAGTAGATCACCGTTAGGCAGAGATGGGCAAAATGTAATCTGATTAATTGTTAACGATTACAAAATGTAGTTGTAATTTTAATTTTCTTCCTCTGTAGTCATGATTAAATCTATTCAAAACATTTAGAAATCATAAATGTGTATACAATCTGGGATTTTGTAGTGTTTAAAACATAAATGTGCAAAATGCAGTCATATTAATGGTAAAAACCGTAAAATGTAATCGTTAATCATTTTCATCAATCTGATTACATTTTGCCCATCTATGCCGTTAGGTATATTGGCTGGGGGTCTAAGTTGAGGTCGTACCCATAGGGAATGCCTTTGCGTTGCCACCCAGACCATAAATTTGCCGGCTAAGCACCTCAGCGTACGCCCTCTCTCCCAGTTTAGTTGTGAAGGTCTATCTCGGCCATCAATGCATTGCCCAATTAGAAAAAAAACTAGCAGCCATGACGGTGGAAATAAAAAATGATCAATATCAGTTCTCTTCGTATGTAATAATATCGTCGCGCTGTGCCCCTTTCGGGGTGAGCAAAGATACATTAGTGGATGTATCCACTGCGCTTAGATCTCGTGCCCAACGCGACTAATGCAGTCAACCGTCATTCTCACAGCGCAAGTACACATGACATTTCTATTAGATACCATACTGGTTTCTTCACGTTTTTCTCCACCGGTACGTACGTTCAGAGGTAAGCGCCGGAATTCGAACCTATGACTACATACTTTTCCGCTCTAGGATACCCGTCTCTTACAGACTAGGCCAACACTCCTAGGGTCTTGAGGGGGCGGGCTCTTTACACTCGCCTCTCCATGAGATGGAGACTAAACGGCTATTAACTCGCCGAGTTGTTAGTGGAATTTGGATCTTCAAGCACGGCTAGCGGCGATTTCAGGAACACCCCGGGTTTTTTTAGTTAGTAGTCAGTCAATCAGTTTGACACACCGGAGTCGCTTTCCGCAAGGCGGTCCTGGTATCCTATGCTGGAGTTCCAGCCGGGTTGCTTAAAAGAGGAGTTTAATATTAAAGGAAATAAAAGACAATAAAAAATGTCACCATTTTTTTATACATTTTATACGACATTATTCCAGTACCGATTCACATTAATTAACATTATGTAAAGAAAAAATTAGGTACGAATTCTGAATATTCATTAAACTACGACGCGGCGAAGGGTTTGGGATCCATCTAACAATCACTAACGTTTGATCTGAGATTACATCACTAAATATTTTAAAACGTAACATTTATACTAAAAAATGTTGTTTTCCTCAATAAACGTGTTGTTCATTGTAATAGTGGTTTAATTGGTCTAAGGGCAGCTTGATCCAACAAATTAAACCTAGTTTAAACTTGTATAACACGTTATTTAACGTTAAACTGTACTTTTGTCTTTCTCGGAAATAATATCCAGTTTTATCAACTGGCAAATTTTAATCATCTCAATTCAAATTGAGTTTTATATAAACTTAAATAGATTACATTTTTTGGTACGAGGCGACCTTTACTGACCACATTTAAAAACGGCACAATTTTTAAACCTAGGTTTAATAAACCCGTTATAGCACAAGATCTCCAAATTTTATAATAAAACCTTATTATTATTACAGAGAATCGTGTATTATGTTAGCAAAAAAAAAACATCTCTTACGTTAGACAATATCGAAGTTATTACAAACAATAAGTTATATTTATAACGATATTAAAATGGTTTTTTAAAATGTATTACTATAACATGTACTACCCGAGTTTCCAAATTAAATACGGCTTTAGTCGCCACATGCTCACTTATAAAGAGAAACATCTTAAGAAAACCCACATGACAACCAGGGATGTTACGGAGCCTCGACTCCGACTCCGATAAGTCGGAACTTCCGATTGTTATTACACCTTCGGTTCCGAAACTTTTAAATCGGAGGTATTCATCGGAGGTCACCACCACTATTTTCAATTTATTTGATTTAATTTTATATGTAACTAGCTGTCCCGGCAGACCTTGTTCTGCCCTATTTCTCTAAAACAAAGTCACATTGTTTTTTTTAATGTTAATAGCTTCCCCTGTCGGCTGTTTTTTGAAAACTGTTTGAAGGAACCTGGCCTTAATGCTATATGTATAAAAATTGACAAATATTAACATTAATATTTATACGTCACTCAATAGTTTTGCCTTCCCGGAACCCGTCCACTGACATTTAAACTTTATAGTGTGGTATTAAAGTTCAAAATGACTTATAACGAATTTTTTGTATGAGAATACAGAAAAGTGTTATTTTTAGATAGTTGCAGGGAATTTTTAAAATTTTTCTCTCCGTAATAACCATCCTCAGACTTCATCAAACACAACAAAAAAAAAAAAAAATCAGCCAAATCGGTTCAGCCGTTCTCGAGTTTCGCGCTTATCAAGACATTTTGCGATTCATTTTTATATTATAGATTAAACAATCAGTGCTACTTAATTTAAAGATCTCATTTTTAAAAATTTAGATTAAAAAAAAATATTAAATTTAGAATTAAATGTACATTTTAATTTATTACTAAAAGTTTTTTTTTATTTTACATTTACATTAAATTAAATTAAATAGAAATTATCACAAAACCAACACTGGAGCAAATTTGATTTAATTTGTGCATTCTTAACGGAAAATATTTAATAAGAAACAGCAATTTTTATTTTCATTGTCTGTGTATGTGTAAATTTATCACTTTCTAATTAAAATGGTTTACTGAATATGTTTTTATTTGTCCCTTAATAAAACTATTTTACTCTGCCGTCACTTGTGACTGACATTGCCTCCGACTCCGATTCCGACTTCGGTTCCGACTCCGATAAACTAAATTTAAAACCTCCGACACCGACTTCGGTTGCGATAAAACTGCCTCCGTTACATCCCGAATTGCAACTAACAGAAACGTTATGTGTACCAGTGCTTTGAGAACGGCGATCAGCCGCGCATATACGCAAAGTACCGCCAAGGAGTGGAATTCACTTCCTGCGTCTGTGTTTCCGGCATCTTATGGCATGGGAATCATCAAACGTCGAGTGAATCGGTATTTGCTGGGCGAGCGCGCTCCATCGTCGGCCTCATTATCACTTTCCAGCAGGTGAGATTAAGGTCAAGCGCAAGCCTGTATGTAATAAAAAAAAGTAGATACAGCAACTAATGGAGCTCTGCTCACCCTGAAAGTGATATAGCGTTACTATATATTACTATAAAAGAAATAATTCTTATTTTGTAATAATAATACGATTTTTATATAAGAGATGAACAATCTTTTGTATAACGGATTTAGACCTGTACTAAATATACGTCCGATTAGTGTATATTCAAATTTACGCCACTTTTACAAAGAACAAAACATTTTTATACACAATCAGATTTTTTTAACAAAGTTCAATGAAAATAATATATCTAGGCTGCGGATGTTTAGTATAAAACTGTAAATAGTTAATATTAATACCACACATCAACCATATAAAAGTTCATACATTTTCTACATTTAAAACTAATGCGATAAACCTTATTATAACATTGTACTTCGTTTGTACCTGAATTTCGATTTGCAATTTACACAAACATACAATCTTCCACCGGTGTAGTCGCTGACACGAAATCCGACCGCGTTACGTAACAACAAAACAGCGTACAAACCGCAGCAACAAAACGGACGCTTTAACACCGCCTTGCAGTAGTCGAAGATCAATAACGACGAATATAATAATTAATAAACTTAACCGCTAATAATTCTGGCACATCACTAGCCGTGCGCTGGCAACACAGACGCGCCCTACGTATCGACGCTAAATAATTAGAACAAAGTTAAATATTCTTGACATAAGAATAACTACAACAGAACTCGTTACAAAGATCACATGGAATTTCACACGCCACGGTTCCTCTCAAACACCGTAATCACTGGTGAATTCAGCGGAATGCATCCCGTAGAAGCATAATCTTGTTACATTTGGTCTTTTAATACATTGTGCTGACGTATATTATCCTGAGGCTAATACAAGTCTTATGCACTTAATGCAACATAAGGTTATTTATAATTCAATGCACGATAACTAGGTCATGCGCATTATATATAACCCGGACCAAATAAATAATAAACGGGAATTCAGGCTAAGACTGCATATGATTCACAAGCCTCCCACAAGCGGTAGCCAGCCATTACGATTGGTAACCCCAACGTGACCGGTGCTATCTACGGCTCCACAACATATATTTAATTTTAAATTTACTATAATTTGGATTCTGAGTCTCCTGTTCTAGTAAATACCAGATTGTAACTCGATATATTTATTTAAATATCCAAATATAATGAGATTATACTTGTATGAAATGCGCGCCAGAGCTGCTGATCTAATATTTGTATACAAGCCACTTGCACCAACAAATAAATCTTTTTCTTTTTTTTTTACATGAGGAAACTACTCATAAGACCGTCTCAGCCGCTCTAGAGGCGGTGTCGTCTAAGGTGTGCCGGACTTGCACCGGCTAAAAACCCCAAGTTGACAGATTACTTCGAGGAATGTGGGTCTGTAATCAATTCACCCACGCTCGTCGAGCACAAGCCCTGGAGGACACGCTGTCTACCAAGACTCTGCTCGTTGTATTTCAGCAGAGCACGTCACAATGCTCCAATGGAGCATTGGAGGCCTCATCTCGAAGGTTTTTATCCGGTTTTTTATCTCAGAACTTCCACCCTGAGCGACCACGATCCCAAAAACATATGCAATTTTCATATTGAAAACACATTCAATCTAGTATAAGTTTGTATAACTCGTTATTTCGTTAAAGCAGTTTCATTCCAGCTTAATGATGATTTAAATTATTTAAACTGGATATTTTTTCCGCGCAAGACATTGTGTACAGTTAAACGATACGATGTTTTATACTAGTTTGAACTAGGTATAAATTGCTGGTGCAAGCGACCCTTGGGCATCGTTCATAAATTCAGATTAAATCGTTGTAAAGTGGTTATTCTATAATAAATGAAAAACATGATCGAGCTTATTAGAATATGGGGTTTAATTTAAGCAAAGGTTAGCATGAGTCTTACTACAAAAAATAGTTTATTTCTTTAATAAAAATCTTGCTTCTATATCAAATGCTAATCTACTTTTATATTCATAATCAAATATCTTTTATAATAACTAAGGGCGGCTAGCACCAACAAATGAAATCTGGTTTAAGCTAGCATAAAACGTTAATAAGCGTTATACGTATAATCTTGCTCAGAAACATTATCAGGATTAACAACTGTTACATTTAAATCATTGATGTCGAATTAAATACTGTTTTATACAAACATAAAATAAATTAAATTTTTCGTGCCAGCCACCCTTTGTTCTGCCACTTAACCTTTGCTTAAGTCAAATAATAGTCTTCTAGTAAAGTCGAATCTGCCTTTGACAGAACAAGTCCGTTTATTAAAAGTTTAAACTTTGTCTAAACCTCAATTTAAGGTGGTTCTAAAAATGTTCATTGTTAAAACCCTTGGAATATCCTTAAATAGCATTCATATAGATCATACGATTTTTTTATAAGAGATCAAATTAAAAAAATAATATGACAACATAATTCATGAACGATGCCTGTTAAAAAAACTTCAAAAATTAAATACAGCTATATATATATCGAGGTATTTAGATTTAAGAACATGTTTTACATAAAAAATGTCGTGTTTTTTTATTACAAATTTTTTTCAAAAGCTATAAAAACTTATTCCTCCGTATCTGATTTTTATATCAATTTTATTGTCTAAAATAATATTATTTTTCGTTGCAAACCCAAATGGGAAGGCGAAATGATCTTTCAGTCAAATAAACGCTAATCTAAAGTGATGCAAACATTCAAAAAGAAACTTTCAAGACGTGTTACTCAATATTAAACTTAATAAGGGTTTTAGTTGCAAAAGTGACGATTGTAGAGTACTTTCTAAAATGTGTCCAGAATAAAAAAGAAAGAGAAAGCTTGAGGAGTACCCTAAACATCAACTTTTTGGACTTAGGCATTTATCAAAGCTATTTAAGTAATCCCAGTAGTCGAGAATCTAGCAAAATTTATAAATTTATTTACAATAGTTTAGTGGAACCTTAAGGTTTCTCTATTTTCTATAGTATGTCTATAACACTTAGTGTAATGTTTATATTTTTATTTTTTATACCTATAATTATGGTGTAGCACGATAGGGCTGGCATGACTGCATGCGGCAGTCAAAACCCCTTTAAATAAATTGAAAAAAAAGAGAACTTTCTACTTTTTTTTACTGGCTCAACAAAATTACTACAGTGCACTTGATGGTAAGTACAATGTAGTCCAGAAACGAAAGCGACCATCAAAGGATGATTATCCATTTAGTATTCGCTGTCATCTCGGTACACACATACCGCGACTGAATTTCTTTAGCTATGAATAACTAGATATACAAGGTGATCCCGAAACGCGACAGGCTAAAGCGAGTCACTATGACGGCTTTTACCCTCGTGTACTGTACGTGTGTCATGAGCCAGTTCGGGCAATCACCTCGGTGAAATCCCTAACGGACCTTCAGGGGGTAGTGAGGGCCACCCCCCGGTATTCCTTCTTCCCGTCTGCCGAGTGCCAAGGGCAAGGCCGGGCCAGCTTCCTCGGTACCCGGCGACGTCTAGCCTTCTGCAGGCCCCAACTTCGGGCAATCGCCCTACCACCACTAGATAACATGGGTATATTGTTTTATGAACTGGATTCGAACATTGTCACTTTTGCAAATATAGCCGCAATATTTAAAAAAAATGTACTGAATATATACTAACTTAGTACTATCACTTATATACATAAATAGTTTGTTTGTTATCTGTGTATAACTGTGTTATTGGTAACAGATTATTGAGGTAATCGGATTTCATCGCTGTTCCGCTCTCCAACAATTCTCTTATATGTAGTAGTTGCATATCAGGCCATCGGAACCAGAATGGGCCAACTGTAGTCGGCATAATGATTGTTGCCCAAATTAAATGGGGCCAGTCTGGTCTGGTCTGGTTTTTTTTTTGTTTTTATATCAAGTAAACAGTATATCCATTTAGTTTTCATATTCAAAGTGAATAAATTGGTGTAAGGTCAATATTCAAGAATTCAGTATATTAATAAAAAATATAATCGGTCTTACTATTAAACAAAGTTTATCTTTAGTACGGTTATAAACTGTACTTTAACACGTTCACTACGTGGCGAATATCTACGTTTTTCCGCGTGAGGCGGGACTCTTTTATCTCGTTCCCACGGAACAGTCAAGCGTGACCCACCGGTGGGTCACGTCGCCCCACGGAAGTCAAACGTGACCCATCGGTGGGTCACGCCGTCCACGGAACAGGCGAGTGTGATCCACCAGTGGGTCACGCCGGCGTGAACGTGTTAAATTAGCGGACACCGCAGCGACTGCATACTAAGTACTTCAAATGTAGTTTATCTCTTTAAAATAAACTATTCTCTGTTATAACTGACTTTAGTCTAGTTTAGATCCGGTTTAAAGATAAACTTTCAATTGTAAGAAGATCAAAACTTTAACAGTAGCAACAGTGAAAATATAGCTATATAAAAATGTATGTATATAAAGATATATGTACTTTGTTAATGGAACAGAAAAATGTAACAACTGTTGTTATAAATATTTCTATAGTGCTTTAAAATTAATCACGTCTTAATATTTAATGAAACATGTAAAATATATTACAACGAATAAGAGATGACACTGTTTCAAATAAAAACAAATTTATTTCGTAAACCTATTTCTGGAAATTATTTCTATTGTGATGTTTTTATATATAACTGTTAGTAGAAATATTGATATGTCCAAATTGTATATATTGAAGGCAATGATTATATGTGATTCATGTATAAACGATACCGATTTACTATTTATTAAAATTTAATTTTGTCAGTCAAAATAGCATTCGTTTATACAAAGCAATATCTACACACAATTCCCATAAACAACAAATATTTCGTTGCTTTATATATATTCTCTGTAAAAATTTTACGTAAAATGCGAAATATAAAGATGATAAATGAGAAAAAATAAGACGAATATGAACGCAGCGATATATTCCGATAAAGGTGTGTTCGTTAAAATGTCATTATTATCACAAAGTTCAAATATACAATGTATTTACATATATCGTTCTATGTCACTCGCACGTTATAGACTATCGTTCATTTTATAATGCGTTTTCATTCAAACTCAAGTGTTTCCATGCACTCGACAATCACATGTAATCGACTACCCTATATTTTCTAATTCTAGACGATTTTCCGATCATTACCTTTGCCTGGGTTCATTGAATATTAATATTTAATCAGAAGTTAAGTCGTAAATAAGGGTGTTTTCTATAAAAAAAAAATGCTAGTATTAGATTTTTTTCATTAAAAAATATACAAGCGTCTTCAAGTTATTTGTTTAAATGTATTGTTATGTTTTATTGTATATTTATTATCGACTTATTAATTTTTTTTAATGAATATTATTTATAATTTATAAAATGCTAAATGAACCATGATATTTCACCGGTGATATAGCAGTAACATAAAATTATTATTTCACGACGTTAACGTTAAAAAATTGGCAATAATTTAGCAATTAAAATCCTTTTTACCACATAATTATCGTCTTTATTTTAAACTGAATTTTGTTTCTAAGCCGGATTAAAACTGTAGTTCAACTTTAGTATAAAAAAAAAATTGTTTACGATATAATCTTTATAATAGCGAATTATAAGCATTATATGATCCCTTACTTTCAAATTAATTTAAATTTTGCAGCATAATATGTTTTCAATTGATTATATTTACAAAATTATTAGACAAAAAAAAACAGTGCATCTCATAAAAAAAAAAGATAAACAAACAACTTAGGATTTTTTATATATAAATGCGCCGAATACGGCCTGCGTTGTAACAGAGACGATTCATTTCACAGCACGGTCGAGGAAATGATACCAGCCCACTGTAAAGAACACGCGAATTCGATCGCATGACTTAAAACAAAAAACATAAATAATATATCCTATCTCGTGTTTCACACTCTAAAACAGCCTTTCTCAACCTTTTTCGAGACAATCCCACCAGAGCAACATACTACGACCCGCGCATCTCTAAAAACACTTTTATTCGCAAAGCCTACGTTTTTTTTTAATTTCCTATTCACCCCAGGTTGAGAAAGACCGCTATAATACAATCGAGAAATATAATTTACAAATAACAGACATAACATTACATATGTAATAACAAACGTTGTATTATTTCCCCGATCACACTTAACCAACTGTACATACACTAAAACTAGAATATATTTTTTTATAATCATCATTAATCATTATTTTATAAAAAAATAGTAACACGTTTTGTACTAAATCCGTCCATCGTATTTTGTACGGTAGCGCGCGCGCGGGTATGAAGGAGTATGCCTCCGCCCGCGCGAGAGGAGAGGGAGGCACGTCCCCCCTCCCCCCTACCGCGTCTGTAAACACAAGAGGTAAAACGTAAACGCCACCCACTCGTTCCGCTCACTTCACAGCCATGTGTCTGCTTAGGGTTGCCAACTTTGTTCTATTAACATGGAAAACATCACAGTTCAAAGATGTCTTCTTTAGTAAAATTGACGTTTTGAAATAGTCTTTGATTGTTTTCATGAAGTCCTAAAAGACTCAGAGTAAATAAGATATTGTAAAATGGAAACTTTTTTTAAAAGAAATACTGTGTACAAAAGGTGACAATCCTAATCGCATTCTAACCCTTGCTACTACAGCGCTCTAACAGCGACTCGCAACCCTAGGGACGAACGACATTCGAGAAACATCGATAACTACAACAACATACGTAACATATATGAAAACTATTTTGTTTTCTTAAAAATTATCAGGTCACATTCACTCGCTGCGCCGCGACAAATTTAACGTAAATTTTGATAAATCAAGGTATATTTACACATGTAATAAAATTAATATCGACTATCGATATCGATGTTTTGATGATATCGATCGTCCCGCACGTCGCTCGCGTGATATGGTGAGGTCGCGAAGGACGCGAGAGCGAGGGCCGAGGTCCCGAACGGGCCTGGGTGAGCTCGGACAGGACCTGGCAAAACCAGACCAGTTTCGACAAATTCAAAAGCGTTCTGACGAGATCGGGCACGGCTTATCCAGTTCAGACAAGCCTGGACAGGCTCAGACGGGCCCCGGCGTGGCGCGGCAGGTCCTGACGTGGTCCAGGCAGGGCGGGCGCGGCCGGCCTACCGCAGGCACGCCTCGAGCATCTCGACGAAGAGCTTGTTCATGTGCGCGCGGCGGTCGCGGTGCACGCCGGACCAGAAGCGGCGCACGGCGACGTCGGCGTGCCGCAACGCCGGCAGCACCAGCAGCAGCTGCTGCAGGGCCGCGTTCGCGTTGTACGGTCTGACGCCAAACGGAACAATCAACACAACATTTCAAGTACTCCACACATACTGTTTGGGCACAGGGCATGGGTGTAAAAAAGGTACTTGAGATTCCCTTCCGTCTCCCTACATTCACATTCCACGCTCGGTCCTTAACGGTACGCACGGCGGTATCGCTACACTTATCATCGGCGGCGAACTCGGTCACACTACGGAATAGTCAGTTGCTTTGGACAATACGGCGAAACATCTAATTGATTGTATACGGTGAACGGTGCGGAGCTGCAGTACCCTGTCCTCATCATCCAGTTTCCAGGTAAGTGCCTTTTGAATATTTCATTGTCACTGTGCCTGAACGAACTCTTTGTACCCTAATTCTCTACGTGGAAATCCAGACCAGCGAAGCTCTCCGGCGGCTACATAAATCTTTTTTAATAACTTCGGACTCCCTGCGCTATCCTGCGCACACACATACTTAACAATACTTTAAATATACCCAATCTCGACTATAAAGATACTAAGGAACTGTTACGAAGCCGAGCAGTATACTTGAGGGAGTCTGCTGCCCGGATGAGAGGGAGGTGGTGTACAGTGTCCGGAGCATCGCCTGAGAGAGTAGTTTTGGAAAGGTAGCCTCAACAAGGCTTTTTGCTTCCCGACTGTCTATCTGGATGAATGTGTTTTCCCAACGGAGTGCTTAAAGGGACACCCCGGGGTTTATAGTCAATAGGAGTCTGACACACCGGGATCGTTGCTCTCACAGCAACCCTGATGATCTCGTGCAGGAGGTTTCTTTGGGTTACCAAAAAAGAAAAAAGTCGTCACCTGAGCGCGGAGACGGCGTCGTTGAGCGCCGCGAGGATGGAGTCGCGGAAGCGGCGCAGCGCCGCGTGCTCGTCGATGCGCGCCTCCGAGTTGGCCAGCGCCAGCGCCTTCAGCAGGTAGCACTCCTCGCGCACGGCCGCCGCGCCCTCCAGCCGCCGCACCACGCCCGCTATCTGCGCAACACACGTTCACATTGCTTCCCGAATCACGGCACTGCTGCACGTCAGCCGTATGCATCGGATTAGGTGCGCTGATTACGTATCCATACAAGTATTGGAATACGTACCTACTAATATATCGCCACTCTATATCCCTTTAGAGGTGAGCAGAGATACAAGAGTGTCATCATTTCTTGGTGGAATGTGTTTGGAGCATTTCTATGAGGGAAATCATGTTTAAACGATTTGGTTTGTACAGGTCTGATGTAGGACTATTTCAGAGCGTCTTAGCTGAGCAAAGATCTTGCGCAGCTGAGATGCTCTGTAGACTTACATATAATTTGTTGAAATAGTAAATATTATAGTATAGTTTAAATAGTATAGTGTAATTATAGGACTGACATAGTCAGCTTGAACTAAAGTCCCAAAAAAAACAAAGGCACCTACTTGTAAATATAAATCGTATGCGCCGATGTCTCGCGCCTGCTGCTCATCCAGGGTCAAGTCCGTGGCGAACTGGAGCTGCAAGGAGCCTCCGCCCTTCGACATAGACCTGTACGCGAGCGTCAGGCTCAGCATCTCGGCCCATGTGCTCTGCAGGAGCCGCATCTGAGGACAATGTGACACTATCATGAGGCATGAGCTAAACTGGAGATCGTAGAAACCACGCCTAATAAAACCAACAGTGTGGTCTGAAGACGGCAGGGACGAACAAGGGATGAAAATCCGTTAACATTCGCTGTCGTCATCCCGAGGCACATACACCACAACTGAAGGTCTTTTTTTATTATAGGCGAACGCTTGACCTCAATCACACCTGGTGAAAATGAGTCCGATGATGAACCGCGTCCGCCCAAGAAATGCCTATTCACTCTTCTCTTAAAGGCTCCCAGGCCATAAGATCGCGAAAATATGGCCGCTGGAAGCATATTCCACTCCTTAGCCGTTCGCATGATGAATGTAGAAGTGAATCTTTTCATGCGGATATAAGGAACATCCACCACATACGGATGGTATCCGACACGATGTCTAGTGGTTTTGTGGTGGAATGGGGCTGGTGGAATCAAAGAATGCAGTTCCTGAGAACACTCTCCACCGTGGAACCGGTAAAAGACTGTGAGGCAGGCAACTCTACGTCGATGCTCGATGCTCTGCATTTTAAGGTCTCCAGGTATATGAAATACTGAAAGTACATAAGCTGATTCCGAAACTCGAAAGAACCGTTGCGAATCACTATGGCGGTTTTTTTTCAGCGGTTGGGTGGCAACGCAAAAACTCCTTATGGGTACGGACCTTAACTTTGGCGGCTAGGGGGAGAAACTAACGGTGATTTACCAGCGTTTCAGAAGCGATTACCTTGAGAAGAAACACCGAAAAAAACTCAATGCTTGTGTACTGCGGTTTGAGCAATCGATCTATCATCAAAAAAAACTAACAATTTTATCAAATCTTAGCTGCATTGAAATCAACTTTTATTCGTCTGCACGCTATAGTTCAGGGTCGATATATGTGCAAATGCGTATTTTTTCCTACCATAAACAAAATATTAAAAATACGACTTAACAAATTCACAAATTATACAGTTTCTGTCGGATTGTATGACTAATGTTTACAGTCCTACCATCGTAAAGTATAATTACTGTCGGTATTAAAACATTATTTTTTACTATTAACGGTATATTTTTTAGTGTTTCATTTATGTTTGAGGTTAATTACAAGCCGGTATCAAGGTGGGGATAAGCCACGGCCCGCGCCCCGGCCAGTAGTCTGGCGCCCGGCTCAGAGGGAGGCAGTGCGCCGTATCTGGCGCGCCACCTGAGAGAGAGGTGGGCTCCTTACTTCCACCCCTTACAGAGTCGTAGTCTCAAGAAGACTTTTTACTTCCCGGGGGTCTGGATTAATTTGTTTCCCAGGCCTAAGTGGAGCAATTAGATGGACACTCAGGAGGTTTTAGTCAGAAGGAGCTTGACACACCGAGGTCGCTGCCTTCACAGCGACCATGATGGTAATTTGCAGGATTTTCCCAAAGATACCAAAAAAAAGGACTCGCGCCCCGGTCTCCAATGATGCAGTGTGAAACGGCTCTGGGTACCAGGGCATATGCGGAGTTGCGGCCGCGGCGAAACACCAGAACGCTGTCGCTCCGTTGTTTTAGATATAAACATCCATGGTGCATCGGACTTCTGCGGAGGGATGCACGAGTTGCGATGCCAGAGAGGTATCACTCCATTGTCTTTACAGATACATTTTTGATAACAAACTACTTTGAGAAACGTGGCATGAAAATGTATCGACAAGGACTATACCTTAGGGATGTCGAAAATGAAAAAAAAAACGTTATATCGATGTATCGATATTTATAATAATATCAATATCGGCGTCGATATATCGAAGGAAAAATATCGATATATCGATGAAATCTCAATAAACATGAAAGTATTTTACCAGTATTCCTTTTTATTAGACAAAATTACAAAAATATCAAGAACTAAAAGGCTATCTTCTAACTTTAAGACCTATTTAAGATATCAAACAAAAATAAATAATACAATAATAAATGGCGGCAAATAATATACATGCAACAAATTTAAATTTGAATGCATGCAACATAACAAAACATAATACTCAACAGTCATAGACAATATAGTTTTTTTTTTTTCGTTCGGTCCTATCTTCTACAGTTTCAGATTTCAGAGACTTCGCTGCCCTAAGAATTAAAAAAAAAATCGTTTTCGATACTGGATATTTTCTATCGATATATCGTTACAAAATATATCGCCGAAAAATATCGATACATCGATATTTTTCGACATGCCTACTATACCTGGCAACGCAACGCGTTCGCTCCCCTCAGTCTCGTCTAGCGAAGCGCGAGTCCGGTGCGCATGCGCCGTGGCGCCGCAACTCACCTGATCATTGAGCTGCAAGTCCGTGAAGCCGGGTATCTGCTTGGCCCAGCCGATGACGCGCACGAGCTCCCTGTCGTACAGGTCGGCGAGCATTGTGAGCGTCTTCGCCGTCGTCTCCGTGACCGACGCCGGGGGCGCCGTGCACGTGAGTATCTCTGGTTCGTACGACAAGAGCGCCTCCAGTACCTGGAACATCACCAGAATGACATTTTTTATACTCCGGCTCGATATAGACGAAAATCGGCGCTGCAGACTTCCTCTGTGGCTTTAGGCTGATGAAGGGCCCATTTTCGCCATGTTTATATGTTCTGTATTTTCTTTTGTTTTTGTGTGTTGTTTGTAATGCTACATTTAAATTTCTGTTTTTTTTTTGTATATTTGTGGCGAAATAAATACTTTTTTTTTCTCATAGTAACCAGACCACACCTAATGAAAAGTACAATGTAGTCCACCATGGAACAAGAATCCATTGATCGACGCTCTCATCGCGAGAGACTAACTTATACATCATAGAAAAGTTAGCTGCTACCGGGTCTCAAACACAGGACCCTTAACGTTGCAGGCAAGGTTGCACTAGCATTAAGCTATCAAGCCGTGAAATGTGATTATCTTTACTGCCTTCACTTACTTCTCTCATTTCCTTTACACGCTAACCTACTCTATAGTTCTACAGGTGTAATTTGGATTTTAGCAGTCGCTGTTAGGAAGCGGCGACCCAAACAGCTGCTAGTCACCGATATACCGCTCTAGGTACACTTATATGTAAAGGCATCTGATGTTGACGACAGCGTAGTGCTGTTACGATCGCAAGCTTAACATGTCGCCTGAGACATTGCGACCTGGCAGCAGCTTTTGGATCACCACTTCCTAGCAGCGACTGCCCTAATCCAAAGCGCACCTTGACGTGGGTCAACTCTTCAAAATCGTGACAACCTCCACCAATGATAACTGTTAAAGTAAGCGGTGGGTAAATGGGGCAGTCGGTAGTATCACGGTACCTTGATATCGTCGAGCTGCGGGCGCGGCTGATGCGGTTGTGAGGCGTCGCCCGCCCGCCGGTACTTCTGCCGGCCGCCACGAACGCGGTCGAGGCGCACTCCCTCCCGCAGCATGCCCATACGCAGACACTTGCGGAACCGGCACGCCTGGCAAGCCTTGCGCCGCCGCTTGTTGATCTCGCACTCGTTCGACGCCGGGCACGTGTACTCTATATTGCCCTGCTTTACAACACGAGACACACCAACATTTATTCACACACAAGTGCAGCAATGCGCTTCGTTTCAACGCCGGTTTTGATAGTAACTTGTCTAGAGAGTCCAATAATTAATCATTTTTATACGTAAATGAGTTTTCATTTATACCAGTGGGTATAACCAAAACTAATTTTTTTTACCCCTTCCGTCTTACAATATCCCAGTTCAATGTAAGCGCCACTTCCTTTTTTTTTTTAACGGCACTATATATTTTTAGCCAGGAAGGTGTTTTATAATTTCATTGGGCGAGAGGGGCGAGCTTTTAAGGCCAGTCAGCCAGTTTTATGAGAGGCTTACGACCGAAATTAACGTATCTATCTTATATTCTTAGATCGATAGCTATATCTCTCTCTTTCAAACCTGTGTATGCGAATAGAGATGTACTCTAGTTGCTGTAGTAACAAATCTAAGATATGGGATAGGATAGGGTACTAATTTCGACCATTCGACGGTCACCAAGAAAAAACTACTGATAAAAATCTATTAGCGTTTCGAAAGCCACTAACTACTAAAAGAAACTCAAGGCCGAGTCAAGTAGGATATTCCTAGCCTATTTATTCAAATAAATACCAAGTTTTTCAAGCTAAGATAGTGTGAATTATCAAAGAATTTTTTTATTATCTGGCAGGCAATTGAAATAACTGATAAATGCTTATATCTTTTATTTTTTTGACAGTCCGGGCCATCGTGAGAACGGCGGCCACGGTGTCTCGGATTTTAACCGATTAAAACCACCAGGATATTCCTCCTCTAATCTGAGAGAAAGGAGTTTACGAACAATTAGGCCAATATTAAATAATAATAATATATCTTTATACTCTATCACTAACAGGATGAGCAGAGATGAATTAGTGGCTGTATCCACTTTGCCCAACGTGACCAGTAGTGCGTGCAGAGCAATTGCACATGACGTTTCTATTAATTGCCATGCAAGTTTCCTCACGATGCTTTCCCTCATCGGTAAGCACTTGGTGCCTAAGTCCGTACAAAGTCTGAAAAAAACCTAGAAGTACATGCCGGAGTTCGAAACTACGACCCTGTGCGTTGGCGCGCACTGAAACCGGTCCATTATCCACTAGGTCACAGCTGACGATATTAAAAATCAATAAGCGTTCATTATGCACGGGAATAATTTAGTCATCAAATAAAAATTATAAATCAACCGATATCGGTCAGTATTTTCAAAGATCGACTCAAAAGCTCCACGATCGCGGTCGACCGTTTGAGCACCTCTGACTTAGAGTGTACTTGGCCCACCCTGTAGACTTGAGGGAGTCTGCTGCCCTGATGGGAGGGAGGCGGTGCGCAGTATCCGGAGCGCCGCCCGAGAGAGAGCTTTTTACACCCCTCCTAGAGCTAGCTAGCCTCAAAAAAGCTTTTTGCTCACGGGGCGTCAGGATGAATTTGGTTTCCTAGGCTCGGGTGGAACAATCAGAGAAACACACCGGGGGTTCTAATCAGTAGGAGTCTGTCATACTGGGGTCGCTGCCCTCACAGCCACCCTGCTGGTCTTATGCAAGATTTTCCCGCGGATTAAAAAAAAGAATGAAGGAAAAAGGGTGCATTTAGCACTGGTGATCTTCACCGGTATTGGCTTACCTGTATGGTTCTCTTGAAGAAGGCCTTGCACGCCTCGCAGCTGGCAACGCCGTAGTGGAAACCAGAGGCAGTGTCTCTGCACACGAGGCAGTATCGCTTGGGGGTGTCATCCTCCCGCGGGCCGGACGCCGCGGCCGCCGTCGTCGTGGACGAGCAGTGCTGCTGCTCGGGGCTCGTGTTGCCGACGATGGAGCCGTTCTCAGGGGACACGCAGAACTTGACATCCTTGCTGTCTAGATCCAACTGTTGGAGAGACAACAGTACCTAGATGTGAAATACGTCGTGTTATCTCACTGAGGACATATCCATGTACAGCGGATACGAGTGTAACAATGAGTTGATAAATAGATTTTCAACTTGGAAAAGCTGTTTTTTTTTTAAATACTAGCGCAGCAAAGTGTCTAAGCTCCAACTGATAAACAGCGCAGTCACACGCCGATCGCAACAATAAAAAAAACAGGAGTGTGTTCGTCGATTGTCGCTGTGCTCAGGTCAGACTGTTTAAAAGTCTCTTCACACTTTTTATAAATAATCCAATCTTTATAGGAAGAAAAGAATACAATAGCTGGAACAGTGGCGTGCATCCCATGAAAGCACAATAAACATGCACATGAAAACGCAATAATCTTACTACATTTAGACATTTAATAAATATATTACAACTAGCTGACTCGGCAAACGTTGTTCTGCCATATAAATTATAGCAGACCAGCCACGCTTTGCTGTGACTGGTTTTTGAATAATTA
Source organism: Automeris io (assembly GCA_036320925.1). Taxonomy (NCBI): domain Eukaryota; kingdom Metazoa; phylum Arthropoda; class Insecta; order Lepidoptera; family Saturniidae; genus Automeris; species Automeris io. Next base: position 11,453,326 of record JAUDJH010000018.1, on the reverse strand, counting down.
CTCAATCCAGTCAACGGATAGCGTCATCTTTTAGAATCGGTTGGAGCTAACTGTAAATTATGACTGCTAAATAATAAACAAATAATTTGCAATAAAATAATATTGCGACTATGAATTGATGAAAACTATCCAATCTTTTAAATTAGATCAAACTTCACGTGGTGTGTAAATTTCATTAAAATCGGTTTAGTAGTTTAGGAGTCCATCGCGGACAAACATCGTGACAGGAGATTTATATATATTAAGATTTGGATTCTTAGTCAAGGATTTACAACAAAGCTAACCATGAATTGAATATCTTGAATTAATCTAATTACGAATGTAAGTTGAAGCTGAGAGACTGGTTGTCGAATCTGAAATATGATGATACTGAGGAACTGTTGCGGGAATAGTTGTGCTCGGGGTTTAACATTATTGTGAAATTATTATTGTATTGTTATGAGTTAAGATTGGAGCTACGCAGCGGATATAAACTGCATTGGATTGATTGATTGTGTGCAATGTGCTGGCATCCAAGATAAAAGTAGTCCCAGTTTGGGTGTCAGCTGACTTTAATGTGCTGCTTTGTAATTGTTTTTCTAATACGAATTTATTTATTTATATTGAGTTAAAATCGATTCCAATAATTACCAGAATAGGATTCTTCCAAATGGGATCAAATTTTAAACCAATAAAAATATAAAATATCCAAGTATAAAATAAAATGCTTTTTTATAATTTACTTTTGTAACGCTTGACCTCAACCACACCTGGTGGAAGGTGAAGATGAGTCCGATACACCGCTTCCGCCCAACAAATGCTTATTCACTCTTCTCTTAAAGGCTCCCATGTCATTTTTTTTTAATTACAGACAGGCTTACACTTGACCTCAATCTCACCTGTTGGAAAGTGATGATGAGGCCGATGATAGAGCGCGTTCACCCAGCAAATACCGATTAACTCGACGTTTGAAGATGTTGGAGAAACAGAAGCAGGAAGCGAGTTCTACTCCTTGGCAGTTAGCAGTAAAAAAGAGGAGAATTTTAGCTGTACGCATGATGTATGTGGAAGCAAATCTCTTCGTGCAGATGTAAGGAACGTCCACCACATAAGTATTTTACGGTTTTTTATGCTTCTATGGGACGCACGCCACTGGGCCGGAAAATCATTTCATGGATGAATCTACGCTTGCAACACTGCGCATGATGATTTTTAACACTAGATTGCCCAGAGCAGTCATTTTGACTGTATTTAAAGTTTAGTTATATAACAAATATATATTTATAAAGAACTATAGCATATAGACGCCGCCCGACACGTATTTGTGTTAAACGCCCTAAGGCTAAACGCCGTTAGGGTGTTACGGGACGCGCGGGGTAATGGGTGCGCGCCCGCAAGGGATGCTCTAGCTAAAGCAGTCGACTACCGAGACCCAAGGCTGGAGTACGTGCGTGTGCGTCGCAGTTCGGTGTGCCTTAAAGTGCAAATGAACAGTAAAACGCCAAAATCCGTGTATTTCTACCAACACACCCACGACGACCGGTCATAGAACCATTTTTTAAAATATTATGACTGTTTATATATTATCTGATAGCATGTATTAATAGTTGTACTTACCTCCCCCCTCTCTTTATTCTCTACATACGTATGTGCTATACCTATATTCAGTCTTTCTAGTGTTAAGTGTGATAATCGTTGTAGTAGACAACAAAGGAAATGGTTTCAATTGATTAACATATGAATCATAGATATACATCGACTTTGCATTACTTACATATACCTACTTACACATCGATGATGAAATGCAAAAAGACTATGTATGACCCATAAACACTTAACTGTACAAAAAATTATAACTTTTTTCTTATCCAACTCAGACATGTTTTTATATAGGTATAAATAATGTAATATTCGATTAGCGATAATGCTAGTAGAAAAGTATAAAATGTATGCAATTGACACAACGTATCGACGTGATATTTTGATAGTTTATTTTATTTAGTCCCATATACTTCGAACTAGCATTATTTATTTTGTTTCTAGTATTTTCAGGGAATTAATATATAGCAATACATAAACAATAAAATAAATTTAAAAAAAAATCCAACTAAGGGAAGAGAAACCTTTTTTTTACTTGGGGAAAATCCTCATAGGACCGTCTCATAGGTCGTCCCGGCTATTGTCCCCGGTGACAATAGCCGGTCAGTAGACTTGATGGAGTCTACTGCCCGGATGAGAGGGAAGCGGTGTACGGTGTCCGGCGCATCGCGCGGTAGAGAAGATTTTGGAGAGGTAGGCTTTACTCCTTCCTCTCCCAAAGAGGTAGCCTCAATAAGGCTTCATGTTCTCTGGGCGTCTGGATGAATTTGGCTTCCCAGGCCCAGATGGAGCAATCAGAGGGACACCCCGGGGGTTTTTAGTCAGTAGGAGTCTGCCACACCGGGGTCACTGACCTCACAGCGTCCCTGATGGTCCTATGCAGGATTTTCCTCCGGGATAAAAAAAAGGACCGTCTCAGTCACACAGAGGGGTTGCATGACCGAGGTGAGTCGGAATTGTACCGAATAAAAACCCCAAGGTGACTACTACGCATTGGCGGGGACTACGGGTCCTGTAATTAATTCGCCACAGCCCCGTCGTGCCGCGCCCACTGAGCACAAACTCGGGGAAAGTTGTTGCCTTCGCCAATACTGCTCGTTGTATTTAGGCAAAGCACGTCACAATTCTCTGCCGACTTCTCGAGGGTAGTAAGGGAAACCTAACCTAACCAACTAATTATATAAAAAGACATACTGATATTTCTCTAATACAACGTTGCTTTGTGTAGGCTCCCTATTCTTTTGTTTAACAATTAAAGACTTTTTTTTATTTTTTATTTACAAAATAAACAATGCCCTGTCAAAAAGAACATTTATATGTCGTGCGCTGAGTTCTGTTCGCCTATTTGCCTTTAAAATCCACTGAAGTTCAAAAAGACGAGGTCTACAATACTCACGTCGGGGGGTGGCATCATAGGCATCTGTCTGGGGTGCAAGGGTTGCGGGTGCGGGGGCTGCGGCTCTATGGGGTACTGGGGCAGTTGCTCGTTCTCTTGCTTCACGCGACGCAGCAAGGGCTCATTGCCCACTTGCATCATTTGCACCTGGAAATAATAAAACAAAAACATTAAATAACTTTGTGGCTGTGGTGCCCTCGTGTAAGTTGACAGGGTTCCATAAAGAAATCTAATGTGATCCTACCAGCGTTTCGAAAGCGACTATCTTGAGAAGAAACGCCGAAAGAAAGTCAAGGCTGCTTCGGAAGTCGAAAGTCAAGGCTGCTTCGGAGTTCATGACCTAGCAGCGCACTGTATTCATTATGTATGCATAAAGCTGTCCGATGCAAGGGTTCATACATTTGCTGACTGAGCACCTTCAGCGCTCGCTCGCTAAGCCTGGTGAAGTTGTAGAGGATGCTGTAATTTTTGGACATAGTAATTTTCTTTATTTATGATTATATATTATTCGATAAATTGTCTAAAGTATTAAGTATGTAAATGCACTACAACCATTAGTTATAAAATTCAAAACTATATTGTCCACTATTATTAGTTACAACAGGAAGGATTTACGTCTTTCCGACCTTTGCCACCAAAGCTTATTGTGACGGAGCATTTTCACAAAAGTATAGCCAAGTATTAATAAACATAACTAAATAATGAAATATTATTGGCCTAAAGATAATTTTAGCAGCGATAAAAAAATACATAATTTATAACAAGAACGCACTCATAAGCGTCAATAAAACGCAGACATTAATATCTGAAAGCAAATCGAAAACTGTGCCAAAAGGTCATCTGCAACAAAAACAACGTGACGATCGCGCCTAATACGCGGCAGCCATCTTTGTTTACACAGAATATATTGCAACGAAAACAAAAATTATCTATGATAGTGCAAAAAAAAATTCAAGGATGCCTCGAGCGAGTTCAACGTACTCTTGACATTGCCATGTCGTTGTTACATGATAATGTAATGATGCAAGTCGGTGCGAGGCGCCGAATGCAACCAAATACCTATTTATCGCGCCTGTTCGCCTGCTGCAGGCGCGCAATTACAAAGTAATTGTTTAAAAATGTATAATTATTATAATTTATGTTGTATGCTCAGTGTGTTTACATAATATGCGTTGTGCATTTACATCGTGCGCGCTCTGCATGGAGACGCTTAGGATATTGAGTAATTGTTGCTAAAAATAAACTTTATTTAGTTAGGGTCTGTATTCTCCGGAACTAAAAGCTTAGAGGAAATAACATTCAATCAATGATAACGCTGGAAGACAAGTGAAATATGAATAGAACTGATATAGGGTGTCCACGTGATATTTCGACAGCTTTTGTCAATTTTATATATTTTACACTTATCCACTAGCGTTGTCCCTGATCAAATATCAATTTTTTAAGCCCTAGACGCGGGTTAGTATTGTTTTTTTTTATTGTCTCAATCTAATCCTTTAGTATCACCATCATTGAGTTAATGATTAATCCTAGAATTGCAGGATTTACTAATTTAATAGCTTTTTTCAAAGATGTAAATATCTTGACCCAATCAATCGTTTACACATCTTTACTTTCAAAATACTACGTATTTTACATTTCGCGATGGGGCAAAAATTAGTCTAACCGTCTAACCCTCGTTACGAGCACAATGATTAGAGATTTTGTACTTAACAACGTGGTCTCTAATTCTGGCCATACTCATCCATTGCGATACTGCTTTCTCTACAAAAATATCAGCCCATCTTTTTTTCTGCCGACCTCTGCTTCTGGTACTTTTTCTAGGTATCCACACTAATACTTTCTTTACTTATTAACTTAAAATTTGGTCAAATTTAAATTCTGAGATTATTATTCTGGTAGTTATCTGATTTTATATTAATTCATTTTTACATCCAAATAAAAGTTACTGCTTATTATGTTTTTATGGGATGCACGCCAATGTAATGTATTACATATAACAAATTAAAATTTAAAAATATATATATCGTCACACTATATCCCTTTCAGGGTAAGCAGAGATACATATGTGGCTGTATCCACTTTGCGCTTATATGTCGTGCCCATCGTGACCAGTAGCGCAGCTGATCGCCGTTCTCACAGCACCACTACACATGACGTTTCTGTTAGATGCCGTGCGGGTTTCCTCACTATTTTTTTCTTCGCCGGTGAGCATTTAGTGACCAAAACCATACTTAATCTGGAAAAACCCAGAGGTACATGCCGGGATGCGAACCTAGGACCATTCGCGTTGGCTCGCATGAATAACGGTACTATAGTGATTGTACGAATGGTTAAAGTAGGTTAGTTATATTTGGCACTATTGTCGGAATTGGCCGATAAATAATAAAATAAATTTTATTTTAGAAAGGAGAACATCTAATTTTAAAATATGAAGTTTGATTTGATTTTTTCAATTATTATGATAGAGAGATTGAATCGAAAATTCGAAAAGAAATGGTCGGATAGTGAAAATTATATTATAAAAATATAAGATACTTGTAATTATAGAGTAAGAAGAGTAATATAAATATTGAAAAATATAACAGAGTATCATTTAAAGCAAGTGAGCGACCATAATAAACACATAGGAATATAACACGCCTGCAAGAGCGAGCTTATCTACTAGCCCTCCATAGCCACACAAACAATAATTATTTTAAAAAAAATACAGAAACGAATGCCAAAAAAAAAAAATATAATATCGTGAACTAGCGGCGTATGTCATGCGTCACTGTCAACTAGACTTTAGTTACGGCAGGTCGGAACGGCATGAACGCGGCCTTGTAATTTTTTACCAGTCGACAGTTCTAAGCCGTCGTCATACCGGAACGATGACGGATTCAGTTGAATTCCAAACACCATCGTAATTGCAAAAAACACTGACGTCATTAATCATTGCCATTTCATAATAGTAAGTATATAATAGTTTAGTGGATACAGCCATTTTTTTTTATCCCGGGGGTAAATCCTGCATAGGACCATCAAGGACGCTGTGAGGGCAGCGACCCCGGTGTGTCAGACTCCTACTGACTAAAAACCCCCGGGGTGTCCCTCTGATCGCTCCACCTGGACTTGGGAAGCCAAATTCATCCAGACGCCCAGAGATCAAGAAGCCTTGTTGAGGCTACCTCTCTGGGAGGGGAAGGAGTAAAGCCCACCCCTCCAAAAACCTCTCTCCCAGGCCATGCGCCGGACACCGTGCACCGCTTCCCTCTCATCCGGGGGATACAACCAATAATGTATATCTGTTCACACCGGAAGTGACATAACGTAACGATTTATTCTTACTATTTCATCAAATTATTTCTGTCCAAATTTTATACTAAACTAGCTGTCCCGGCAGACCTGGTTCTGTCCTATTTCTCTAAAACAAAGTCACATTGTTTTTTTTTTAATGTTAATAGCTTCCCCGTCAGATTTTATTCTGCCAAAACCTATTTGCCTGTCGGCTGTTTTTTGAAAATTGTTTGAAGGAACTTGGCCTTAATGCTATATGTATAAAAATTGACAAATATTGACATTAATATTTATACGTCACTCAATTGTTTTGCCTTCCCAGAACCCGTCCACTGACATTTAAACTTTATGGTATGGTGTTAAAGTTCAAGTTGACTTTTAAATATTATTACGAATCTTTTGTATGAGAATATAGAAAAGTGTTGTTTTTGGACTTTTTCAGACATTTTTTTTAATTTTTCTGTCCGTAATAACCTTCCACAGGCTTCAATAAACACAACAAAAAAGAAATCAGCCAAATCGGTTCAGCCGTTCTCGAGTTTCGCGCTTATACACATTTAACGATTCATTTTTATATTATAGAGATATTTCAATGTTAGTTGGTATTCCAACCGGTATATTCCCTTCCGCACGTGATATTGAGTCCTTTAAACGAAGTTTGAAGAGACTTTTGAGCAGGCCGGCATGATCACTGAGACTGGCGACATGCAGTCTTCCGTTTCTTGACAGTTGCAAGTTGCAGTCGGTTTTTTGGACTGTGCTTTGCATGCACTTTGCCGAGTTACTGTAAAAAATATGTCATTAAAAAAGCAAATGGCCTTAGATTTATTAACCATTTTTTGTTCTCCAAAACGTATCATTGGCTGAATTTAAAAGAAAGCCGATACAACATTTGAGGAGTCTAATTTCAAAACGCACTATGACATATTTTATCAAATCCCACAAATTTATAAAAACTTATAATTAATCTTCGACTTAACAATTACATTGAAATTATTACTCTAAAGTGAAAAAGCAAAAAAGAAAAAAATCATATATAATATTAGGTCCTTACATATGAAATTGGCGTTTTGTATGGGAGGAACAAAAAGTCGAATATTTTTTAATATAATATATTTAATTAATCAAAGTATGAACCATTATTTTCTATGCACTTTTGCCATCTCATAGGTAGTTCATTGATCCCTTTACTAAAAAAACCAGTCGGACGGGAATCAATAAAATCTTTGAAGGCGATTTGGACTGCCCCATCGGAGTTGAATTTTTTCCCTTGCAAGAAGTTATCCAAATTTCGAAAAAAATGGTAATCTGTTGGAGCAAGGTCCGGGGAGTACGGAGGATGTCTTAGACTTTCCAATTGAAGCTCTTCTAATTTAGTAGCCGTCTGTTGCGCAGTGTGTGGTCTAGCGTTGTCGTAAAGCAGCAGTGGCGTGGAGCGATTGACCAGCCTAGGTTATTTAGCCGCTAGCTTTTCCATCATGGTTTGCAATTGCTGACAATAGACATCAGCCGTAATAGTCTGGCCAGATTTGAGAAAACTGTAATGAACAATACCGGCACTAGTACACCAAACGCTTACAAGTAACTTTTTTGGGGTTAATTTTCGCTTGGGGCAGGATTTGGCTGGCTGGCCAGGATCCAAACATTGCGCTGAGGGCTTCCGATTATCGTAAAGAACCCATTTTTCATCACAGGTAATGATTCGGTTTAAAATACCTTCATTATTGTGCCGGTTTAGTAATGTAACGCAGCAGTCGACGCGCGTTTGCCGGTTTGCTTCAGTCAATTCGTGAGGTACCCACCTTTCAAGCTTTTTAATCTTCCCAATTTGCTTCAAGTGAATTAAAACAGTTTTATCACTAACATCGCAGCCTGCAGCTAACTCGGACGTGGTTTGCGATGGATCCGCTTCCACAATAGCCTTCAACTCTTCATTATCAACTTGAGTCTCAGGCCGTCCACGGGGCTTGTTCTGCAGGTCGAAATTTCCAGAACGAAAACGTTGGAACCAAAAACGAACTGTGTTTTCTTTTGCAACACGACCGCCATACACATCATTCACCCTTCGAGTTGTTTCCGCAGCACTAGTGCCACGGCGGAACTCGTACTCGTAAATAATGCGATATTTTATGTTTTCCATTTTGTAAAATGAGTGACGCAAACAGAAAAAAACAGAAGAAAAAAACAAATGAATGACGATCATCGAAGCACAAATACATGAGTCTATAGCTGTACAAATTTGAATTTGGAATTCCTTACCAAAGAGGAGAAATTTGTGATTAAAGTGGCCAGTACGAAAAACGCCAATTTCATATGTAAGGACCTAATATTTGCTTTGATAAAAACATTTCAAATTACTATTAGGGCTATTAAGTAATTTTGTACGAAAAATCTTTTTAGCGGGTTTTGAAATGAGACGCCTCATTTATTAATATTCAATATGTTAATAGAATTCTATTTAGCTACCAAATTCCTGCTTGTAGCTTACAATTGCTACGAAAATGAACCTAGAATGTCCTATTACCTATATCGTTCATTGTAACACGGTATTATAAAACCGAAATAACATTAAAAATAATGTAATTTTAGAATCGCGATGATTCGCGTACATGATACGCCGACGTTTCAATAAAAACCTGCTAAAAATAGACAGCATTATGTTTCTCGCTCGACGGAAAGAGACAGAAGATAAATATATTATCTGGTATTATAATACACTATCTGTGTTGACACGGCACTGCATTTTTTCCTTATACTGACTGGACAAAGTGACTACATTCCACCTGATGGAAAGTAGTGTAGTCCGAGTACCGACGACAGTAGAAATAATTCACCTCTCTGGAGATCGATTTTCCAAAAACGTAACGTAACACGTATTTTTCTATTTCTAACCAAAAAGCAAGATACTGATTTTTATCATGTTTACTTCTAAAGTTACGGGTTTTAGAACAAATATTCAACCCCTATAGGGTTATCTTTCAGGGTGGATTATCTAAAAACATACAAACAGACTTTTTAAATTTATAATTAAAAATATTAATTCCAATTTAGAATACTGTCACCAAAATTTAAAGATTTTCGAAAAAAAAAAACAACCCCTTTTTCCCCTCCCTCGAGAAGGAATATTAAGACATTCTCTCGAAGTAGATGCCTATGTAATAGAAGGAATCTAATGTTTTAATTTCATGTCTTTTTCTTCAGTAGTGCAGCCTCTACGATGAAATATCTGTTATGACAAGTGTATAGATAGATGATTCTAGCGAGCGCGATTCGTAATTGCGCCTCGCACTATTTGTATGTCGAGGCGAAATAGGTATTTTCAATAGCGGCGGGTTCGGCGACCGAATGTCCGTGATCTCACCTTCGTTCGCAACGTCATTTACTAGGCGGTAGGTCGGCGTCGCGGCGCGCCTAAACCCAGCCGCGTTGAGATAGGCCCACACCCTACCCTCGAGAAGTGGGCAGAGCATTGTGACGTGCTCTGCCTAAATACAATGAGCAGTGTCGGGGAAGATATCTTCCTCCGAGTTTGTGCCCAGCGGGCGCGGCTCGACGGGGCTGTGGCGAATTGATAACAGGTCCCGCAGTCCCCGTCAATGCGCAGAAGAAGTCACCTTGAGTGTTTTTAGTCGGTACAAGTCCGACACACCTCGGTTTCGCTCAACCCCCCAGTGCGACCGAGACGGTCCCATGAGGATTTTCCCCAAAAAAAAAGAGGCCCACACCCTAACCTACTACAACAAAAAACAGGGACAAACTGAGCCTCTAATTCACTAAAAGCAACTTTGCTTTGCAGTAATAGAACCATCGCATTTAAATTTGAAACAGATTTTAAATAAGTATATTTTTGTCCTAATCCAACACCCCAATGAACAGTTAAAAAATATCCATCGGTAGTCGCAGCGATCATGCCGGCCTGCACAAATATCTCTTCACGCTACGCTTAAAGGATCCCATATCATAGGATGGTGGGAACACGCTCGCCGGAAGATCATTCCACAGCCCAACGACACAGTACAAGTAAGAGTTAGAGAATTTCTTAGTCCTAGCCGGGATGTGAGTTACCGTGTAGCTGTAACTCCTTAAACCCGCGTGGTTCTTTTAAGAAAAGGAGACGGTGGAACAAAGTTAACACTAGAAAGACTGAATATAGGTATAGCACATACGTATATAGGGAATAAAGAGAGGGGGAGGTAAGTACAACTATTAATAAATGCTATATGATAATATATAAACAGTCATAATATTTTAAAAACTTAGTTCCTTATAAATATATATTAGGTCCTTACATATGAAATTGGCGTTTTGTATGGGAGGAACAAAAAGTGGAATATTTTTTAATATAATATATTTAATTAATCAAAGTATGAACCATTATTTTCTATGCACTTTTGCCATCTCATAGGTAGTTCATTGATCCCTTTACTAAAAAAACCAGTCGGACGGGAATCAATAAAATCTTTGAAGGCGATTTGGACTGCCCCATCGGAGTTGAATTTTTTCCCTTGCAAGAAGTTATCCAAATTTCGAAAAAAATGGTAATCTGTTGGAGCAAGGTCCGGGGAGTACGGAGGATGTCTTAGACTTTCCAATTGAAGCTCTTCTAATTTAGTAGCCGTCTGTTGCGCAGTGTGTGGTCTAGCGTTGTCGTGAAGCAGCAGTGGCGTGGAGCGATTGACCAGCCTAGGTTGTTTAGCCGCTAGCTTTTCCATCATGGTTTGCAATTGCTGACAATAGACATCAGCCGTAATAGTCTGGCCAGATTTGAGAAAACTGCAATGAACAATACCGGCACTAGTCCACCAAACGCTTACAAGTAACATTTTTGGGGTTAATTTTCGCTTGGGGCAGGATTTGGCTGGCTGGCCAGGACCCAACCATTGCGCTGAGCGCTTCCGATTATCGTAAAGAACCCATTTTTCATCACAGGTAATGATTCGGTTTAAAATACCGTCATTATTGTGCCGGTTTAATAATGTAACGCAGCAGTCGACGCGCGTTTGCCGGTTTGCTTCAGTCAATTCGTGAGGTACCCACCTTTCAAGCTTTTTAATCTTCCCAATTTGCTTCAAGTGAATTAAAACAGTTTTATCACTAACATCGCAGCCTGCAGCTAACTCGGACGTGGTTTGCGATAGATCCGCTTCCACAATAGCCTTCAACTCTTCATTATCAACTTGAGTCTCAGGCCGTCCACGGGGCTTGTTCTGCAGGTCGAAATTTCCAGAACGAAAACGTTGGAACCAAAAACGAACTGTGTTTTCTTTTGCAACACGACCGCCATACACATCATTCACCCTTCGAGTTGTTTCCGCAGCACTAGTGCCACGGCGGAACTCGTACTCGTAAATAATGCGATATTTTAAGATTTCCATTTTGTAAAACGAGTGACGCAAACAGAAAAAAACAGAAGAAAAAAAGAAATGAATGACGATCATCGAAGCACAAATACATGAGTCTATAGCTGTACAAATTTGAATTTGGAATTCCTTACCAAAGAGGAGAAATTTGTGATTAAAGTGGCCAGTACGAAAAACGCCAATTTCATATGTAAGGACCTAATATTTTTTTATATAACTAAACTTTAAAAACAGTCAAAATGACTGCTCTGGGCAATCTAGTGTTAAATAAATTTTTAGATCACTCGCTATGACACAGACGATAGAAAACTCATAGTGAGGGAATATCTCAATTTTGGCACACAAAGGGATTTAATAAAAATAAATAAGTATAAAAAAGAAAGTTTAAGAAGCATAAACATAACAAAATGCTTTCTTCAAACGAAACTTCGGTTCGATACAAGTTAAAACTGAACGTCTGTATCGCGTTTTAAATCTATTGTGACGCGGGCAACTAATCAAGCGTGCTGACGTCACACGGCCCGAGTTTCGAACAGTCACAAGTGAGAATAAAATCTAAGCGACCATCGCTAGCAGCCTGAAAACCCGAACCTACCTCAACAACACGTGAATTGCTAGCTGAATCTACATTTCAGTATTTTTCCACAGAATTATCATATCTCGTTGCAGTTTTTATACGTTTAAATGTGATAAACACACTTCCATAGATAATAGGTACGTATCGACATGATAAAACAATTCAGTAGGTATAGTATATCATGCATACATATTACATATGTATTTACGAAAGTATGCTATAAAGATTCTTTAATTTTTTGCTTTATAATAACGGGCGATTTTTTATTAAGTACCAGCACTCATTTCAGAGTTCACTATCTTAAACAAGTGCCAGTCGATCTGAAAACAATGTGCATAAACACTTTTTGAAAAACACAATAGTCAGAGGGTGGGATAGTTGTAAAATGGCAGCATATAAACACATATCAATTGTTTCACTGCCTGCCTAATAATAAATAGACATAAAGTCTTTAACCGTGCGCAAAATGGATCTTAAGTTACATGGGTTATACATCATATAGGTAAAAAATCGACATAAATCTCAAATAAATCAGTAATTGCAAAACATCATTAACAAGAAATTGATATTAATTTAAAAAATTGAAGCTTGTATTTTGAAAAAATAAAAAGATTTACTACTTGAATATTTTTTGAGATTTAGTTCCTTTTTTTGCCTCTATGAATTCTGTTACAGTCTAAATCTAAATCCATTGTATCACCAACAGAGATATAAAGACAAACTCGTATTTGAAAAACGATGGATTTACTGTGCGTTCAGACAAAACAATACTCGATAATCGACAATGGAATTGAAGTAACGTAACAACGTCATAATTCAAAACATTGTGGCTCTTTTCCAGTAACGCTATCGTTTATCGCATATTACTTAGTCTAAGCTCTCTGTAAATCTTTCTTTTACAAATTAATTTTTAAATCATTGATGGACAAAGATTTGGGCCCCCTAATAGCGGTTTTCTACAGATGTTACATCTTTCTAGCTAATGAATCGGGATGTATAGATCTCTAATAGTTTCCTTGTCAGTCGTTCTTAGGCACCACAGGAAACAATATAGCGGATAAGAGAAACAAGTGGCTTTAAATACGTCTAAAATAAGCTAGTCAAGGCCGCGGGCCGTGACATTATCTACCGATCGTCCGGCAGCCGCGGAGATTGCGTCAACGAGCTGTGTTCGCTCATAATGAATTTTATATTTTTCAAGATCAAGGCCGAACTAGACTGCGTCGCAATTCGAAGGCGTGTATGCTTACATTTTATTAACTATATATCCAACTGCCGTTACGCTAAACCCATATTGACGTAGGCAGAAATAATATCTCGCGCTTCTATGTATGATCTACCGTATGTACCATAGATGGGCAAAATGTAATCAGATTAATAAAAATGAATACGATTACATTTTACGTTATTTACCGTTAATATGACTGTGTTTTGCTCATCTATGTTTTAAACACTACAGAATGCCAAATTGCATACACGTTTATGATTTTTTAATGTTTTAAATGGATTTAATCATGATTACAGAGCAAGAAAATTAAAAATACGACTACATTTTGTAATCGTTAATCAGATTACATTTTGCTCATCTCTAGTGGGTACAATAGCGCTCTAAAAAACTTCAATTTGGTGCCGTCCAGGACCATTTGAAACCCACACCCTTTGCAGTTGATCTTTCAATATTTATATTTGGATCGGAATATTGTCAGATCGAAATAGCTATAGTGTTCTCGCGGAACATTTGCCAGTTTTTAAATGAAAAAACCGTCTTGTGAATTATTGTTTTACTCGATTAATATAGTATTTTCAAATATTTTGTGTTAATTTACAAAACGTCCGAATGTCAAAATTGTATAACGATTGTGTCGTGCGCCGCTGACGCACGACGGCTGCTGAGGTATGTTGCGGGGGTAGCGGGACGCGGCGTGCGCGTTAACATATAGTATTATTTTATGAATGCTCGTGTACTGTGTGAATTTCCTGTTGTGTTCGCGTACGCTTCGTGATAGAATCGTAATGAGCGGTTAAGTTCCTATATTCAAATTGCAGTGTGCAACCGCTCTAACTGTTTTCACGCATGATGCCGTTAACGCTACCTTCTTGAAAATTGTAATGTAGATTCTCTGATATAAATAAAATATATCTATCACCACTATCATTGAAATCTGCCATAGAGGAATCAATGATGTTATTAATTTTCATAGGATCTTTGTAACTTAAGTTAGACTAATTGTGCCCGCGGTTTCGTTCGCGTGGCAGTAGTACTTTCGTTATGATAATTATTATTTCAAGCTGACAGTGTTTTTTGTTACTATTCCTAACCGTGTCTTACTTGTATTATTTGTCTTTCCTTCTGTGCAAGTAGCCTACACTTAACCCTTAATAACCTAGAGTTTCAATTTTGATACCAATCTTTGAAACCGAATGTTCACATTACTATTAGTTTTTATGCCTGAAGTATCAAAATTGATACCTGGTTTTATTGGATTATTCGGAAAGTAATTCCGTTTTTTCCCGATAGAGGATTTAATTGTATTTTATTGCACCCAACTTCACATTTAAGTCGTATAATTTTTATATGCTTTGAGAGCTTATATAGCAAGGCTTGTGTGTGAAAAATTCCAATTAATTCAACGCAGTAGTTTTTGGTTGGTGCCCTTTTAAATATGGAGAGCGATAAGCAGCATTTTCGTCAGATCTTACTGTTTTACTACAGAAAGGGTAAAAATGCTGTTCAAGCTAGAAAGAAAATGACTGATGTGTATGGAGAAGGTGTGTTGACAGTACGCCAGTGCCAGAACTGGTTCGCTAAATTTCGATGCGGCAATTTTGATGTCGAAGATGCACCACGTTCGGGAAGGCCGGTTGAAGCTGATAAAGACGCGATAAAGGCATTAGTTGACGCGAACCGGCGAATAACAACACGTGAGATCGCATTGAGGTTAAATTTATCAAATTCAACAGTTTATGACCACTTGAAAGGCCTGGGATTATCCTCGAAGCTCAATGTATGGGTTCCCCATGTTCTCACAGAGAGAAATCTGTGTCGCCGCATTGATGTCTGCGATTCACTCCTCAATCGTCACGAAAATGATCCGTTTTTGAAGCGCATCATCACTGGGGACGAGAAATGGGTTGTATACAACAACGTCAAACGCAAGAGGTCATGGAGCAAAAAATATGAACCGGCTCAAACCATTTCCAAAGCCGATATTCACCAAAAAAGGTGATGCTGTCTGTTTGGTGGGATTTTAAAGGAATCGTTTTTTTTAGCTTTTACCGGATAACACAACGATTAATTCGGAAGTCTACTGTCATCAGCTGGACAAACTGAACGATGCACTTCAACAGAAAAGGTCAGAACTAATCAACAGGAAAGGTATAGTGTTTCACCAAGACAACGCGAGACCTCACACAAGTTTGGTCACTCGCCAAAACTTTTTACAGCTTGAATGGGATACAATGCCACACCCACCATATTCTCCAGACCTGGCACCATCGGATTATTATTTGTTCCGGTCACTCCAAAATTTTTTAGACGGTAAAACCTTCACCTCAAATGAGGAGGTCAAAAACCACCTCAATCAGTTTTTTGCCAGTAAAGACCAAAAATTTTATGAACGTGGAATTATGCTACTACCAGAAAGATGGCAAAAGGTGTTGGACCAGAACGGCCAATATATAATTTAATAAAGTATTTGTTTATTATATGAAAACTGTCTTTCATTTCCACAAAAAAAAAACGAAATGACTTTCCGAACAACCCAATAAATAAATATATAAAATAAATATTGTGATTTTTTTAGCTATTTTTCCCTTCATCTAGACAGTCAAGCAAACACAGTAATATTAAAAAAAAACACTTTCGTAAATCAGGCTACTAAGGGTTAAATATAGTCGCATTTGTAATGTAAAAATATATTATTATTACACACTGGAAATATCCTCCATTGAGGTTTACTATGCCAAAGCAGCTTCAAAATATGGTAAGAACATTAGCTATAATAATGGCTCGTTGGAGTTTCCGTTATAAATACAATTTTTTAGTAACAATTAAACATTTTCAATACGTAACAAGTAATTTTCCATTACTTGCATTTGAGAAAAATTAGTCGTATCCAGGTTAATTAATACATTTTGGTAGAAACAATACGTTACCGATTGTTTGTGTTATTGTTGAACTAATTCATGCACAAAATTATATAGTATAATATATTGGTTTATGGATTCATTGTTACTATTGCATGTGTCAATGCAGTAGCGTTCATTCCATAGAAGCATGAAAGAATTGCATGCCCTGACGATAAATTAGTCTAGAATAAATTGCTTAAAGTTAAATAAAATAGGAACCATTTATGTTTATATCTATTCTATATTCAAGTCACCTATATTTCCTATGAAATTAATATAATATTTACTATTATAATATAATATTAAAAATAATTACGCGAATTCTGCCTAACCTGTTTAAATATCCTATGCACGTCACTGTGTCAGTATAAATTTCGGATACTATGCTGCCATTTTGGTTCATATACACAAATCTAAATTAACCCTTTCGCTACGGCAGGCCTCGCTTCAAAGTATTTCGCAAAACCGAGCTCTGTGCTGAAAGTGCGTACATTAAACGCGCTCTTTAGTATTTAGGGCCAAAGTTATGTCTGAAAACGATTTTCATTAGTTTTTAAAAGAAAAATAATACGGGTGAGTAAAATGATAACATATAGTCACCCATCGTGTATGGGGGCGTTAGTTTTTCAGCCGGTGACTCTATTCCCCGATAGTTTTTTTTTTACACTGGCTCGACATAGTGACTACAGAGTACCTGATGGTAAGTACAATATAGTCCAAAAACGAAAGCGACTATCAAAGGATGAAAATCCATTGATAGTCTACATCGTCATGTCGGCCTACATATACCACGACTGAAGGTCTCTAGGTATATAAGCTACTGGATATACACAAGCTGATCCCGAAACGCGACAAGCCGAAACTGGTCACTATCACGGGCTTTACACCCACGCACTATGGTCGCGATTTAGACGGGCACCGACGCCCTACCACCTCGCTGCTGATCGTTTAGCACCACCCAGGATTCACGTGTAGGGAAACTAGGGTAAAGCCTACGGACGCGAGCAGCTTCGACTCCCAAAAAGTTGCGAAAGGGTTAACTAAAATTATAAATTGGTAAGGGTAATTACATTTGGATGTAGTAAATAATTATCAGAACTATCCACTCGATTTAAAAATAAAAAATCATCAGCCTAAATATAATTTCTATTTCTGATCTCACGCGAAACAGGAACCCCACACGGGCGAGGGCGCATACACTGCGAATGTGTGATAAAATAAAATTGATTTTTAAAATTAATTAGTTTACACAGTAAACATTTTTTTTTCATACGACTGCATCTACACCTAAATACCTACTTTGAGCGTTTTTACTCAAAGCAGTCGCTTCCAAAACGCTGGTACATGACCTCACGTTTTCTCCTAATAATAGTCTAAATATAAAGCAAAAGGGTGTTTGCGTTGACTCCAAATTATTTTACGATTTACAAGCGTACGTTTGACCTCAATCACACCTGGTAGAAAGTGATGTTAAGTCCAACAATTTATCTCGTTGACCCAATAAATGCCTATTAACTCTTCTCTTAAATGCTCCAAATCATAAGATCGTGGAAATACGTTCGCTGGAAGCGTATTTCACTCCGTTATTGTTCGCACGATGAATGTAGACGCGAATCTTTTCATGTGGATATAGAGAACTTCCACCACGTACGAATGGTATCCAAGTCAAGTGGCTTTAAAAGAACCCCAAATTCGGTTGCTAAGCGTCCTTACCCTTAAGCGCCTGAAGACCAGTGAAATTTAGGCTGAGATTTATAGGCATTACTCTGATTAGCTATTACTCAAACAATTAAAATTATATTAGGCATTTAGTTAATATCAAAATATATGGTAGGTCACCGATTTCGTCAAGTTGAACTCGGCTCTACGAATACATAAGCGACATTCAAATTTCTATTATATATTCAGTTCCTTGTTAAAGCCTTAGCAAAGTAAAAGTCTATAAGTCTCTGCCTAAAAGCTCTCCCAAGCGCACAGAAAAAACCTAATTACTAGATTCGTACAAGATATAAATATTAGGTAGGTATGTGCATTTTATAACTCATTCTAATTTTAGAATAACGCTTCTGGAAAGAAGAAGAAGGAAATTGCAACAAAAAATACAACCACTTTATAAGATTTCCAAGTATCTGCAGCACGAGAAAAAACTTACTTACGATAGGTATAATGGAATATAAAGATGTATATAGCTGTTTCAACGCTGATATATTAGCATATATTGCACATGGATACATACATAATAATCACATAGTTGAGGTAGGTCAGGAATAAGGCTCTGCTCGGGCTAAATCATTGTCGCTCGCGGCGAGGTGGGGAGTTACATAAAGCGGAGCCGTTGTCGAGCGTGGGTGGCTCGAGGTGTGGGTTAAGGCTGCGGCGGTGGGCCCCGGGAGGTCCACGGGGGGCGGGGGGTCTCGCCGGGTGGTGCGTCTAGACAGAGCGGCCTTGACCGGCGCACGGTTTCCGCGCGAACGAGGTCGCAGCGACTCGCACAGCCCAGATACCGAGTACGGCTCACACCGCACCGTATGCGAGCAGTACCTACAGTTAGTGATGCGATTAAAGCCGAAATAGAAAACGTAATCGAATTAGGTGGAATCGAATCCCTCGGTCTCGAGCAACAATGCCAACCCGTACGAGATATCTGTTACAGATATGCATTTTTTCGTAAAAGATTTTGACATAAGGAAACTTTCAACTTTTTCTTTTTTTATTGAAGTCAATATTTAAAAACAAAAATGATTACAATGTAGCCAATCCTAATATGTAGATAGAGCATTGTCACAGATAATTTTAAGGTTTATCGAAAAAAGTGAAAAGCAAGACTTATAGTTTAATATTTAATTTACTTTTATTCATTAAGGCGCACAGTATAAAATATTATTAATAAAATACAAGCTACATACAACTCAATATATGTGGACACAGGAAATTCCAAATAGATTACGTAGCTATTAGTTACAAATTACAGTGGTAGCATAATTAATCAATACTTTTTTCTCTATAGACAAAAACAACAGCAATAGTGAACAAAACTAACACAATCTATATACATAGAAAGAATTATCCTGAATAAATTAGTGACATGACTCGATTTCTGAAATCGGTCTAAAGTCGCATCACTAGTAGAGTTGTTAAATAACATGAAATTATCTGTTCTTTAACAACAGATAATGTGAAGCAAAACTGTTGTGATTGAGACGACAGTAGGTCAAAACTATGCGTGTAATGAGACAAAACTAATAGCATGTTGCCCCCTTGTATAACAGTTACTACACCCTAATCACCAGTAAAGTACAGCTGGGCACAAAAGTATAGAAACTGAGCTAAGTTTTTTTATCTGCTGGTACTATTACCACTAAAGTAACCGTACATATAGCTCCTACTATAGTTTTATAACTAATTTATTATAATATTTTACTATTACTATTACGTAACGTACAGTCAGTTTTAAAAGTTGTAGACCAATTTTTAATTTATAAAACTCCTATAAACAGTAGCGTGCATAAGTAGCTAAACAAGATCTGCACGAGAAATAAAAGAACATCGTTAAAAATTCATTCATTTTCACATACATAATAAGAGAAATGCTTAGTTTTCTAAATCAATTTACTTACTAATAATAATATAGCGAGGGGTGAAAGGCCATTTGGTTTAAGCGACATTTTTTTGGGGAATATACATATTCAGAGTCAGCGTTGTTTACCGATTCCAAAAATATATATTGCTATGTCACCAAAAAATGTCGCTCAAACCAAACAGTCTTTCACCCCTCGATATCGTCACGCTATGCCATATCGGGGCGAACAGTAATACATTAGTGGTTATATCCACTTTTGCGCTTATATTTCATCCCCAACATGACCAGAAGCGCAGCTGGACGCCGTTCTCACATAACTTAGTTCACGTGATATTTCTATTAGATACAATGCTGTGTGTCGTGCCTAAATCCGCGCATACTCTGGAAAAACCCAGAAGTATGTGCCAGGATTCGAATCTACGACCATTCGAGTTGCTCGCACATGGATACTGGCTCGACAAAGTGACTACATTGTACTTGATGGTAAATTTATGGTACTGCAAGAGAGGCAACGACCTCTAAGGGACGAAAACCCACTGATAGCCGCCATCGCCATATCGCGGCCCATATGTACCACGATGGAAAGTCTCTAGGTATATCAACAACTGGATATACACAAACTGATCCCGAAACACGACAGGCCTAAGCGAGTCACTATGGCGATCTTTACATCTGTGTACTCTGGTCCCGACTAGTGATGAAAATGCCCGGGAATTTTCCCAAAGTGCCCAGCACTTCCGCGAACATTTCGTAAATTCCCGGGAATATTCCCCATACAAGTTTTGGGCACTTTGGGAAAATTCCCGGGCATTTTCATTACTAGTCCCGACCCAGTTCGATCAATCGTCCTACTACCTCAAAACCAACGTCGTTTATCGACGATTCCACCATATCGAACACCATCATGTATCATGGCGGTGTTCTGAAGAGTTGTTTAACCTTGTCCCACCCTCTCCCTTCCTGAATAGGACCACACGCGCGGATTTGCGGTGTCACAGCCATACGGTATCTCACATCCCGGCTAGGACTAAGAAGTTCTCTAACTCCTTCTTTTGCCGTGTCGTTGGGCTGTGGAATGGTATTCCGGCGAGCGTGTTCCCACCATCCTATGATATGGGATCCTTTAAACGAAGCGTGAAGAGATATGTGTGCAGGCCGGCATGATCGCGGCGACTACCGATGAGTTTTTCTTACCTCTCGATAGTCGTTAGAGTTTTTTGGACTGCACAATGCTTACCAATGAGTTAGAATAAAATAAAAAAAAAAACTAATGACCAACTGATTAATAAGAAATCTAATAACGCAAATACATAAATATTATTAAAAATTCGTCGTACGTCCGTACGTCATCATGTTAAACTGTATTATGAACTACAGTAGGTAATTGTCACATGTAATTGTGCCTGTTAATTATTACCATTGTATAGTATATTATTTGCTCGATATCTTTGCATTATAATAAATATCCTTATAGTAATTATTGCATAATATAATTGTAAACATTCTTTTATCTCTTTCCCAGCCTAATTGTATTACTACTATGACCGGTGGTCGTGGGTGTGGTTTTAGGACGACACGAATTTGGCGTTTTACAGTTTATTTGCACTTTAAGGCACACCGAACTGCGACGTACACGCACGTACTCCCGCCTTGGGTCTCGGTAGTCGACTGCCTTCCAAGCGTCCCGTGCGCGCGCGCATCCTCTTACCCCGCACGTCTCGTAACTCCCTAACGACCCTTAGGGCGGCAACTGCGTATCGGGTTACGTCTACATGCTATACTACTTATTTGTTTGTGTCTGTGGTGGCTGACTCCAACGCAGCCTTGACTTTCTTTCGGCGTTTCTACTCAATGTAGTCGCTTTCGAAACGCTGGTTTCGAAACGCATTTCTGACTGGCGACCCAAGTCGAGGTTTGTACCCACAGGGGTACATTGAGTTGCCAACCCAGACCCGTAAATCGCTAAAAAAAAACAGAATACAAAGACCGTCATAGTGACTCGCTTCGGCCTGTCGCGTTTCGGGATCAGTTTGTGTATATCCAGTTGTTCATATACCTAGAGACCTTCAGTCGTGGTATATGTGGACCGATATAGCGATGGTGACTGTCCATGGATTCTCATCCCTTGGTGGTCGTTGCTGTTCTTGGACTACACTGCGCTTTCCACCAGGTTCAATGTAGTTACATTGTCAAGTCAGTATAAAAAGTATTTTTTAGCGTGCGTGCTCGTGACTGTGTGTGTGTGTGTGTTATTAAAGTATATAAATGTTATTTAGTCTACACATATGTTAATTCATTTAAGCCAATATCAATTTTCCTAAAAATTATATGTAAGCAAAGAAAAAGACCGAACCAGCAAAAAATAAGTATTCTAGAAACTTCAATACTTTACAAAAACATCATATAAACCATAATCGCTCTTTCAAATTTAGTTTCTCTCTGAAATTATTAACTAGGTCATAAACAGTTTTAATAAAACTTAAATACTGTACTAACTTATTAAACGTTCAATTAAAATAAAAAGCATTTGAATCAATAAATTATTTACGACTGACAGGGGCCTTGATATTTAGAAGGGGATTGAATACCAACCGAATTCACAGTTATATAAAATTTACAGAAACATAAACCGTAATGTATGCATAAACGGACTAGAGCGCTGTGGGTAAATAAAGAACGTGCCTAATGAGCGTATGAAATTTTTCGGTGGTACAACAAAGGTTGTGTGAGGAACGCGGCGTCTCGCGACTACTAGGTCTGTGAACTCGCGCCGGCTCGACATTGCGTCGACATTGAGCCGGGCTAAATAACGCAGATAGCGAGGGGTCGACGACCGACATCGCCCAATATCACGCGGACGAACGCGCTAGATTGGCTAGCACCGAACCGCGGAGCTCGTTACGTAACCATCCAGCACATTTCTTCAACAGCCACACTGACCTACCACAACCGTTCAGGCCGCGACACACGAAGCGAAACGAGCGCATTTGTAATTTCAAAACACGCCCGGTGACGTTCTAATAACACAATTTTTAAAAATCGAACGTTCCCTCAACCTCTTTTATATAATTGTTAAAAGGAAGGTATTTTAAAAAGGAACTTTGTTCGTTGATTTTAAAACACATAACAATGTTTAAAAAAGAGTTTTTAACACAGTTTTAAAATAAGAATATTCGCGCATTGTCCTATTATATGTGGCATCGTTTTACAATTTCGCATTTTTCATGAAAATGTATGTCAAAAATACAATGTGTTCGTTAACTTTTATAACGATTAAAATAAAACCTATTTATTTTATAAATCGAACGATGTTCGACAAAGATTGCCATCGTAACCCTATTTTAAAAAATAGACCGTTCACTTCTTATAGATACGGTATCATTTTACATTATCCTAATTTCAAAAGGGAACAAAAGGGAATATTTCAAAATCGAATTTAATGAATACATTTTGAAACAACAAAAATAAAACGTATACAATGTCCGCCAAAGTTCTAACAACTTAATTTTAAAGCATCGGGGCGCGTTAAAAGATTATACAAAGTGCAAAGGAGACAAGTACCTCCGTGTTATATGTCTACAAAAAATTGAAAGAAATCAAAATGACTATTCGGAAATGATGCGTAGCGGCCGATTTTGGCTGGAGGTTAGTGGGAGGATGGGGCGAGCAGGCGGCTGTGCGGGGGGACCGGCGGGCCGAATATCTCCACGCGGGGTGACATTGCTCGGCCGTCGACTCTGCACCGGACCTACGCCACGGCACAGTTGCTCGAGGCGAATTGAGCCACGGAAAAAGACGCCTTATCTACTATATTGCCAACGTCTGATAAGGAAATCTCCCTAAAATTATTCCAAAATATCACACTAAATTAATTTCAGGGCGATATTCACTTTACGCTTATATTCATGTCGTGCCTATAATATAGAGAAGAGATGGGACTTTTTGTTAGTCATGTTGGTTTCCTACACCGATGAGCATCAGCCTAAGTCAGTCCTTAAACGTATTTTGGGGTTTTCCAAAGGACACGTGCTGAAATTCTAAGCTTCAATTCAATATCCGCATATAGATATCAGTTTCTTGTTCACAAGTGACCAAAGCCACAGTTATTAAAAATCAGCTCTGCGTGACTTTACAACACAGCATACGCTGAGCATGCCCTTTGCCAAATGTTCTTTTCGCTACGTACGTCTATTTATAATTGTGTGTATTTGGCAATAAAAGGATTATTTTTATTACAACCCATATAAAATCTTATTCACAAAACTCCAAAATTATGGGGTAAATTCCCTAGCTGGTATCACCGCTTATCCATTCCCCGAATTGACACCGGTATTTTTATTACATTAGATAGGATTCAAACTAACTTTGTTATCTAACGTTGCGACATCCATTTAAATGGAACCTCGTAACGCATTATTGGATGAAATGCGCCGCTTTGTTATGGGGGACACTACGTTCCAGCACCAATCATATAATTTAAAAGTGTGTGTGTGTTAATTTGGTTTACACGTTGAAATAGCTGAACCGGTTTCGATAAATTTCAGAATATGAATAGATTAGACCCTAGAGACGGACATAGTCGTCTACCATTTGATGCGATGAAACTTGAAGGGATTGAAATAGGGAATGCAATTTACTACGGAGATATGCTAGGCATACAAAAAGGTATTTTTTTCAATATTTGGTTCTTTGATTTATTAAAAAAAAAGAGTAGAGCGGAGAGGGAGGGTTTGGGAAAGCAGGGCGAGAGAGCGAGGAGAAGAGCGTAAGTGAAAGCGGCAGAGTGGGTTGAACTAAATGTTAACATGACATTCACTGCCTTTAGGCCGTAGGAAGTTCGCCGCGTCAACTAGTATATAAGTAATTCAGTTACATGAAATGACGTAACCGTTTCGGGATCTTTATTTTGTTCACAAAATGGGCGGACTGAGACATACAGGATCATTACAAAAAAATATAAAATAAATATATCGTTACCACATAGGTACCAAATGCTCATCGGTGAAGGAAGATATCGTGAGGAAACCTGGATAGCGGCTAATAAATAATAATATCATCACGCTATATCCCTTTTGGGGTGAGCAGATTTACACTAGTGGATGTAGCCAGTCTACGCTTATACGTCGCGCCCAACGTGACCAGTAGCGCAGCTGATCGCCGTTCTCACAGCACTAGTACTGACATTATTATTAGAAGCCATGCGGGTTTCCTCACGATTTTCCTTCCATGCATGTGCTGCCCAAATGCACACTTAATCTGGATAAATTCAGTCTGTAACATATGAATATTCGCGTTTCCACGCTTATATACCTGTTCCTTATCCACTTAGCCAAAAGAGCCGAAAATAAACTATATTAAAACGTGAGTATGGGTTCTATAATTACATACCTATTATTAATTACAAACTGTTATCAAGGTTAAAACAAGTACTCTTTATTTCTATATATAGATTTCAAGAAACTATATATAGGGTCAGCGAACATCTAGGACAGACATTATAGTAATTAAATATCTTTGAATTTCGCTTTAATTTTATGAAATACAAATAAGAATTATTTTAAATAGAATATTTGTTAACATTTATTCTTGTTTAGGTTATTATAGGATGATTATATTGTAAGAGAGGTGGCTGGAGACCCTCGCTGCCGACACTTGTTCGAATTTTGGTCGACAGCGAAGGTGCATGGAGAGCAGTACTCGTTTTCAGTGAGGAGGTACTAACACAGAAGGGGGCGGCGGAGCGGGTTCGGGAGGCGCTAGTTTTAACATCTACAGCAGCGTCATCCCAGCCCGCCCGCCGACCCGTAAGAAGGGGACGTCGTAGAGCGGCGTACATAAGGAACGTCCGTCTCTAACGGCAGTACCAGGGGGCAATCTTGATTAGTGATGAAAATGTCCGGGAATTTTCCCAAAGTGCCCAAAACTTCCGAGAACATTTCGTAAATTCCCGGGAATATTCCCAAAGAAGTTTTTGGGCACTTTGGGAAAATTCCCGGGCATTTTCATCACTAATCTTGATGGAGTGTGTTTTCCAACAAGGATGCGAGCGGCACTCGATGTGTTCTTGCGTGCTCCTCAAGAGTGCAGAGGCAAGAGAGAGGTGGCTCTTTAGACAACCCCTCCTCAAACGAGGTGAGACCTAATTGTGGCCGCACGCCACCGCACGACTCCTACTTACTAAAAACCCTCGGGGTGTCCCTAATTGCTTCACCCAGACCTGGAAAATTAAATTCATCCAGACGCCCGGGGAGCGAGAAGCCTTGTTGAGGCTACCTCTCTGACAGGGGTGCGAGTAAAGAGCCCACCCCTCCGAAGCATCTATCTTAGGCGGTGCGATGGACACTGCGCCCCACCTCTCTCTCATCCGGGCCATGTTGTAATGAAAACCGAGTTCGATTAAGACTAATTTTTATTTTGTACACACAATATAAATTTATAAAAATAATAGAGATATATAAGTTTTATCTACCATAATGTTTTTTTAGCAAATGGTCGCCGAAACTGAAGTTTTCGGTGAGACACTACATAATCTATGCAGTATATTTAATGGTTGCGCGTCGCAGTAATCTGATGACGCAATATTCGTGGATTTCATTCCCAGCCCCTTAATTAAAATAAACTACACCCTACTGCAACCCCCTCGCCGAGTTACGGCACACATTTTATACCTCTCCGCTTAAACTTTGAAGCGAGTTGTATGAAAACATTTAACATTTTTATTTTTATACCTTCGAAACCTGTTACGTCTTTTGTCACTTTACACCGAACTCCATTACACTGTCTTCGACGTGTGATGTAAATTATAAATAAAGCCTTATTTTGTGAGAAACGTTTGTAAAAGCTGCTGGATGGCTTGGGCGTAGAAGAAACAATAAATTTAATTGAACTAATTTTACTTAAGACTTAAAATCTAAAAATACTATAGAAATGAGACATTTATAACGGATCAGATAGAATTTTGAGGTAAAACTCTGACAGTTCATGTCTGAGCACCTAAAAACGTTAACAAAAAAGTTTAGTTTGTCCGTATATCTGGTTATTTTCTTCCGTTAAAGAAATTTTCAAATCATAGTTTATTTCTATGAAACCCTTGGTGCGCGGACCGACTCGCAGTTTGTTAGTATTTATATATATATATATATATATATATATATCTCTAAAAATAAATACGACATATCTAATTCCATTTAAAAAATGCACTGATATAGATGCCTAATAATATAGAAGCATGGTTATACTGGTTAGATAGGGTTTTTACAGCATCTTAACTTATTTTAATTACGAAAAATATCACGAGTACATACAAATAGGTAAAATAACCTTCATTATACAAAAAGAAAACAACAAACTGTGCATACACTCATCAAGTAAAAAACTGTACAAATAAAATAAATAAACCTTTAGTCGATCTCATTACAAATATCAAGGGAATGATGTTGCATTAATATAAAAAGCTCATAATTGAATTGTATGCAAAGGACCCATGATACGGTGTTTTTCATTTTACCCGGGTAATTTCAATAAAATCCATTTTAAAAAAAGTTGCCTTCTTAATAAATATGTGGTGTAAAAACTAGGCATTATTGAAAAAATGACAAAATAAAGATGCTTGTAAGTTTTTCACTATGAAAAATTTGACGATAAAATAATGATTCCGTTTCATGAAGTAAATATTTTAATATTTTTATTCAAATTTTCATAGTTTATTTTAGTAAATAACTTTTCGTTACGAAGTTATCAAAATAAATTACTGTTTTATACAATGTTACTTGGAACTAATGCTAAACCTCTTAAAGGTAACTTAGGTACATCAAGAGTAACAATTTTTGTTCTATGACTTTTGCCAAAACTTCACGCATCCTAAGATATATATATATATATATATATATTTAGTTTTAGTGGGGATTTCTATCAATCGTTAGCTCTATGTTTAAAGTTCAGTCAGCAGACGCTACGAAATCGTCTGCCCCAGTTGCATTGCACCGCCTTTCAGAGTGTTAAGAAGACCAGAACTGCAAATTTAGTTTATTTATTTTTTATGTATGAAGAAAAAAATATTGAATTTGAAAAAGTCGTAAAACAAAAGTTGTTAGTCTTGATATACCAAAGTCAGTTTAAGAGGTTTTGCGTTAGTTACCTGTATCCCTGTATATAATTGTAGTAATTCTCACTCTAATGAAACCAAACCAGAGTAACTAATAGCTCTCCCACTAAAATCATAGAAATGCAATCAAAAACATTCAAGATGAAATGCTTTTCTTAACAAGTCAAACACATTTGCACGAATTTGGGTTTTCGGCTTTAATATAGCTCTATGATATAATAGAAGTAGGTATCTATAATTACAGCAAAATATTTATTTATTAATAAGGAGCCAAACAATCATCCATTTAAAACAATGGGCACCACACCTATACGGCACCACACAACGCGGATTTAGGCACCGCATGCTCACCGGTGAAGAATAACTTCGTGAGGAAACCCGCATAGCATCTAATAGAAATGTCATGTTTACTGGTGCTGTGAGAACGGCGATCAGCTGAGCTGCTGGTCACGTTGAGCACGGTATATAAGCGCAAAAGTGTTTCAGCCACTAATGTATCTCTGCAAGCCCCGTTAGGGATATAGTGTGACGATATCATTATTTAAAAAAATACACTAAAGATACACTTAAATAAATGAGGCTTTCACAGTCTGCCTAAATATACAATTGAAACAGACAAGATTAAAAAAAGCAATAACAAAAAAAAATTCAAAGCAATGTTAAACAAATTGATGCGTAATGCCGGCAACACATGCTATACAACTCAGTACCAATACTTAATATATACGTCTTACCTTTCGTGTGTTATTTAAAAATATAAAGTGAATAAAAAACATATAAGAATAAAAAAAATATTTTATCTGACTGACTAATTCCATACAAGAGATCGATAAATGTCAGAGGTAAAGTTTATTCATCGATTTAAAAAAAACTTAACAACCTACGTATACTTTCGCAGACGTTTTTAATTATTTGAAGGACAGATGAAATGAACCAAATAAAAATATTTTAAAAGTTCGTAATTTTTGCTTTAGTAAATAAATCTCTCTAAATAATAAAATCCTAATTGAGGTCATCAGAAAAAGGTCCAATATAATCGACAAGGCTCTCAGGATTAGCACAGATTAGATTAAAGTGACAGCGGGCTGGTTACACATGATGATGAAACGATGACGCTAATGCAGGTTGGTTTTTGAGTGGATGTCACGACTTGGTCAAAGTACCTGACGATAAAGTGGAGCGACTATTAGATAAAGACATCCGACAAAAATTAGATGAGATGGGTCTAAGATCCAGCTCAATGAACAGTAGATAAGATGGGAAAATATTTATTTTGCTCAAATCTCAGATTTCTCACCGGGTCCGTAGGAAGTATACGGATACCCAGGCCCGGCAAAGGCGAAGAATAGGCAGTGCTGGCACCCCGGTGGTTTTAGTCGGTGCAAGTCCGACACACCGGGGGAGTGGCCTCACCACTCTCCTGACGGTGCAAAGGGATTTCTACAAGTTAACAAAAAAATAATCCATCCTACGAGCTTATATGTAACAACTTCATAAATGCTATCAAATGAATCAAGAAGCTATTAACCATTATACTAGATACTATTAAGGTAATGGACGATCTCTAATAGCCATTTTGTCACAAGGCATTGCAGTTTTTCATTGCTAAGTGTCACCACGAGCGCTGTGTGGAGAGTGAAATGCTTTCATACATTTAAAATTGAATTTGATAGCTTACAAAATTGCATGTTGCTGTGACAAATGCGTTCAGTGAAACTGATTCCTCACAGTACGAATCAATCTCCACATAGCTTTACCATTATAATCGCTCCAGCGATTGCCAAGACGAATCGCTGATAAAAATCGCTTATGGAGATAACATTAAAAACATAACAGCTTTTATATAAATGCCTAATCTGGTGGAGAACGGTATCCTTTTATTAAAACAATCAAATGTAAGAGAAAACCTATCGCATCCACGTCTAATTTAACACCAAAATCATCAGACACAGGGGGATATCTTGAGGAGTGTGATCCAACAAATACATCCTGCTCTCGATGACCGCATGTTTATGTAAAAAGTGCAGCAAAATCTAAAAGTTCAATGGTCTCGTTCGACATTGAAAAGTCTCCATGTAAAAACATGTATGCACCGAGTGTAGACAAAATAACAAATGTTTCGATGCATTTATCGCTCGCTATATCTTGTTGAGATAATAGCTCTGGACCACGTGTAAACTAGAATAAAGGCTATGCTGTAAACACAGCCATTTGTAAACAGACACCTTTATTTATTTTTAAGGTATTTAAAGTGGGATCAGTGACACTTTGACTTTTAATGGCTCAGAGTAGGGCATTATCATTATTTTTAGCTTTGTTATTCGCATAATGTTACTGTGAATCATTTCGTGTGGACCAGTTTATTGATTACATCTCTCTCGTCACATTCTCATCAAGTCTACCTTCTGTACTCTTCTGAAAATATATCGAATGATACCACTTTAAAATGCTCCTTCAAAATTAAAAGCTTTATAAATCTTTTATATATCAAATTTTATAAAAGCACTGAATCTTTTTAATTATTTGCAAAACAAAATAGGGACTTTATCTTTATAATAATTCCACTAAAACAGATAAAGACAATCTACTATTTACTGACTCATAAATTTTTGAAGATCTCAATTCTTTTACAAGACATTCTGGATAGGTAAACTTCAACAACAGTTACAGGTTGAAAAAAGGTATTACATTAGTCAATTGCCCAATTGAATATGAAACAAATATTTCAAAGAATAACCTAAATAAATATCCAGGGACTTAAAGTTTAAAGTTGTGCATCAAATCTATTGTATTTAAGACGTATCAGTAATATGAATTCATCTATTAAAGTAGCGTGATTCGTCTAAGTTAGTCTTTTTTACATTTAAAATAGAATTTATACTATCAGGGTCCACAAAACACAAGTTTGAACTAACGTGTCAGAAATAGAAAATCCTTATTTTAAAGTTAATTCATGGGCGTCTCAGACGTTTCATAGGATACAGAAAGTGCTTATTTAAGCCTACTTGATATAAATTACCTATTCTGCACAACAGTTAAGAATTTTACCAAGCCAGAGCAAATTATTTAGACTTATCTAGTATTTTTTTTCTACATTTCAGTTTCTCTTTCATCATTACTTGCTAGTCTTAGTCAAGATGGTCAACTCTTCAAAATTTAATAGGTATTCCTCCCTAAAGATTCTTGTGAATTTTATATATAAAAAAAAAACTTTTAATTTACACTTCCGCTGTAAGTATCCCTACATTTTAAATGTATTTAAAAGCTTACATTTTTAATATCTTCAGAACACATGTTCTTTACCAAGCAAATGATTTAAACCTGAATATCTCTATAGACGAGGATATTTTCGAATAGAAACTGCTAGTAAAACCAACGCTATTTGGGACATCGAACTTAAAAAATAAACAATCAAATAATTCGAAAAGTCGACCTAAAAACTAATCTAGCGTACATTATATTATATTAGATAATGTAATAGTTCATAACACATCATTAACGCGTAACCTTGTCGCTGATAACAGAGCAACGGCAATTGCTTCTAACTTATCTATAAATTCCGTCACAGCTACACGTTCTCTAAGCGCTGAGAATTTTCCATCATCAGCAAAATGCGTGCATTTTAAAAAAACTTAAACACCGTACATTAAATTACCAAACAATTTTATTCCACAAAACTTAGTGCGTTTTATCAGAATCCCTGATACATGAAGACAAATGCGCGTAACACAATTGCGTGCGTATGAACTCACGTTTCTTTTTGATCTAATCTTCTCCAAAACGGAAGCTATGTCGGAGAAAATCCATGTTTCCTTCGATGCGCACATGATTACAACACTTCACTGCACGGTAAATGTCAACAGGCCGGGGACGTCTGAACGTTTTGTTTGAGATGCGCTTTCATACTGGTTGAGCGGCTGTCACGCACTGTTCTCACGCAATGCGTGCACGCAGAGCGCGGCCCGGCGCCCCACCATCTGGCCGAGTTGTTTGCCGCCCAGCAAAGTGCAACGAGCCCATTGCATTACCGATTGGTCCCTTCGTGCAACACTCGACGAATGAAGGCAGAACGATGCACTTTCCTGATGCAATGCCAAGGGACGTACCGCGCCATTGGTTGACCGTCCATTGGCTTATTTACAAGGCTTTTAAATACAAAGCGCCAATCACTACTACCCTTTTTATGTGCTTTCTTTACGAAATTAGTTGATATAGTAACATTTAAAATAGGACTAAGAATAAACGCTTTTAAATCGCCTAAAAAAGTAGGATTAATTTACCATCGGTGCGGAAAATAAAATTACCGAGAAGTAACTAATAAGAAAATAGGGAAGTTGCTTTTTTCAACATTTTATAAATAAAACAATCCGTCCTTATCCATAAAACAGTTGTTGATCGAATAATATATTTTTTTATCAATGCCATTTTCATTTTTATTACTTTAGCTCCATAAAAATGAATTTTTCAAGACCAGAGTGGTCCTAGTGAAATTTAAATAACTTTTAAGTTTGCGGCAAAAAGTAATTTCTCTGAAAAATATATTGTATAATCGTAGTGCCTGAGAGCAAAGTTGTTGACGGTAGGTTCTCAAATGTCATGGCATGGTTACAGTTAGATGATATCTGTGGATATTACATATAAGCACCATCTAATCATCAAGGGCAGTAATGAATTACTTCATCATCTGTTTCGTAATAAATAACTTTATTCAACACTAGCTGATCCGGCAAACGTTGTTTTGCTATATAAGGTTTTGTAATATCTTCTAAGATGTTCATTGAAATTAAGTGATGTCAAAAACAATTTTGTTCACAATTAAATACTCTTAATCAACAACACAGTTATTTGGATAAAGATTAATATTATTACTGTTTCGTAACCGTAAAGTGTCATTCACGAATTTGGCCTAACATGATTGGCTCTCGAAATGTGTCGCGAGCGCCACCTTATGGATGGCGCGATGCGTGCACAACTTGTCAAGTCTGTCACTCGAAAATTGTAACCGGAGCAAGCAGTTGCTCATTCTCAACGCGACATAAATATATTCGGGAGGAAAGATACAGGTGCATCGAGCGAGCGCGCGACACTGTATGCAACAGCATTTTGTCGGAATACGAATCGCACAGTGTGGTGTTCGAACGTTTAGCCGGCCGGCAAGTGTTGTTGACTTTCCTCATCACCATCAAGTCTACATCCGTTGCGCTGATCCCGACGAGCGCAGCAGGAAGGAACCGCCTGCCGCGGGAGCTGACAAGCTGGAACCGCGAGAGTGCCGTCGGTCAGGTTAGTGCAACGCATTGTACGCGAGAGACACACAATCGGGGCTAGGATTGTTAGCCATATCATAATCGTTGTCTCATTCCCATATTGTGGTGAACAATTCTTTACATCAACGCGGTTTCATCACAATATTTTTGGTGCCGAAAAACCCGGGACTAAAAGCCTAATTATCGGTCAGTCCTAATCATAATAATTTCAAAAACGAAACGTTTCATTTTCAAAATTATCATTCGTCACCCACCAAGGTATAATCATATTGTATTTCTTTGTTACGTTTGTTATTACGCCATCTTAACTTAGTGCAGATAATTCGTAAAATAAAATAATTTTGTCATATCTTTGAATTTATACCATTTAATACAAAACGAAATACACTTGTCCGTGATTAAATAGGTAGAAATTCATTTTAATCGTGTTGACACTCAATTTTATTGTGGTTTTAATATTATTTTAAAATCAATCATTATAATCCAAACAATTTGCGTGGTCTGCATTGTAGTGCTATACTTGAGCGGAGGCATATGCAACGTGATTTGGCCGTATAATCATTTTACATCTTACGTTAACAAAGTTTATTCATATTACATTTACATTATTTTTACATTTGTTGTTGGGTTATAAAGATATTTATGCAATACGTATGTTCTAAGATGTTGCATTATTAACAAATTAATATATTATTACGTATAAATTCTTATTATTTATCGGTATACGTATAAATATTTAATTTAAATCGTTGAATGAGTTGTTTCATTGACTTATCGATATGTACGTTTAAATTCATTCATCTAATTCGGTAAACGTACAACGATTTGTTTCAGTGGATAACTTACTTTCAATCTACAATAATATTGCAAATCGTTTTAGAATAGTTTTCAATTTATCGGGTAGATAAAAATAAATTTATTAATTGCGCTCAATTCATTTTCGTATCGTAGTAACCAGTAATCATAATATATTTAGAACATTTTTATTCGAATTTGTTGTGAGTCGTGATTTCGTAGTATAATATTTGTTTTTTATTATACTGCACATTCCTTTGTTGTTGAATTGTTTTATACGTAACCGTTTTGACTCGTTTTCTTTGCTCCATCGATATACAGGATGTATAAAACAAAGAAACTTCGTAGTATCCGTTCAAAATCTATTGAAACGAAAGGTATAACAACAGATAATTTGCCTGCTTTACGTCGTAAGCGTACTTTAGCGTTTAATCGTGTTGCGAAAATATTAGAAGTTGCACAATCGACTACATTAGATGCCAGAAACTTAGATAAGTTTCTTGCATATTTCTCAGAGCTAGAAAAGGTCGTAAATAGTTTCGAAGATGCTCATGCCGACATAATTAGCGTTATCGATAGCGACTCAGAAGTAAGTGAAGATGTTATACGATCCGATTTTGATGACAATCATTTCGAAATACTAGCGATACATCGGCAACTTACTGGTACAGTTACCTCTTCCAGTAATTTGAATCAGACTTTACCGGATAATTCGAATAATGTCTTCCGAGCCAAACTACCTAAGGTGAACATACCGAATTTCAAAGGCGACATCAAATCATGGCCTGAGTTTTACGACGTTTTCAACACACTCGTTCATGAAAACAAGCTGCTATCGGATACTGAAAGAATGCACTATTTGATTTCCTCTCTTTCTGGTGAAGCTTTAGGTCTCATTCGAACTTATCCTGTAACAGGTCCTTACTATAGGGCAGCATATAATAAATTAATCGAGCGCTATCGTAATAAACGCGAACTAGCATTTGCTTGTTGGAAGGAGATGTTAGAGACGAATCTCCAATTGAACTCGCCGCTTAGCTTTCGCAGATCCCTAGACATCTTCAACGAAAATCTGACCATGTTACATGGGCTGGATTTACCAACCGAACAATGGGATTTTATATTATGCTATCTTCTCCTTTCAAAATTAGACTCAAAATTACGATGCGCATTCGAACAAACATCTCCATCTTCTGAAATTCCTAGTTATTCGACCTTAAACGATTTTCTTTATGCAAAGTGCAATGCTCTAGTTCGTGATTCACATTTTACTACTTCTAACAAATCAAACATCTCAAAGAAGAATGCGTCATCCGTTTTGTTCTCTAACGTGGAACCTGAGCCTCGTGTTACAAAGCCCAGAGTGCCGCACATGAAACATGTCGCGCCTACATCACAAGCGTCTTATTATAGTGGGTTTACATTCAAGTGTGCGTACTGTGGAGAGAGTCATCCAATTAATAAGTGCACATCGTTTTGTAATTTATCCGTCCAAGAACGATTTGATTACGCCAAACGACATTCTTGGTGTTTTAATTGTCTTAAATCCTCACACAATCTGAAAAACTGTAAGTCTGTTTTTAAATGTCAAAAGTGCCATCTACGTCACCATACATTACTTCATCGTGGAGTGGAAGATTTAAACAGCTCAAATCCGAACTCCAATTCTCCACTAAGCGAATCTGAAGCCAACAACGCGGTCACGTGCGCTCAGATAAGTACAAGCATGGCGGGCGGCTCGTTTGTAAATTCGCTGGTGCTTTTATCAACAGCAAGAATTAATGTACGTGATTCTGCTGGGCAGTTTCAATCGTTGCGTGCACTTATTGATACCGGTAGCCAAGCTCACTTCATTACCGACCGTGCAGCTGACCGCTTAGGACTACATTATAAATCGACGTCTCGGACAATTCGCGGCTTAGGTCAAGCTTCGGCAGAGGTGTCAGGTTCCGTCAAGCTTCAGATCGGCATCGAGGGTCAGACATTATTCTGCGTCGATGCACTAGCCTTGCCTAACATTTGCGGTAAAATGCCCACAGCTAGAGTAGACAGTTCTACTTGGAAACACCTGAAAAACTTAAAACTAGCAGACCCTGACTTTCACACACCTGGAAATGTCGACGTACTCCTAGGTGCGGAAATCTTTTCGTCACTTCTACTTCCAGGTAGTATAATATGCGGAGTTTCGAACCAACCTTCAGCCTTTAACACCATATTTGGGTGGGTTTTGCTCGGCAATGTTAGTGATAAACATAAAAACAATTCGACAGTTCATTCGTTTTTGGTAACGGTGAACGATCCATCTCATGAGCAAAATCAAAATTGTAGGGAATCCGAAAATTCACCACTACTTTTTAATACACTTTCGACCGAGGCAGAACACTGCGTAAATTATCGTGATACGATTAGTGGTAATACAACGGGAAGCAGCATCGCACACTCGCCCGTTCAAGATGAAAAGTCAAAAGAAATAGTTTCGGTACGCCTTAACACGCTGGAACGGAAGTCTACTAGCAACCCCAAATCGTCCTCTGACTGGCTAGTTGACTTACCTGCTCAGAGTCCTCTCATACCTTTCGGATCGTTAAGAAGCGTGTCTCGGCTTCAGTTCCCTAATCAATTTAATCATGATTCGGTATGGTGGGCGGGTTCTACGAGGCCTTTACAATCTTTATATTCGTGGCCTCTTGACGACAGTCGTGATTTTGATCCAGTAAAAAATGTTGACGTTCTCTCGGAGGAACGCCTTCATATTTTAGTAGCGCGTACAGACCCAACAATTAATGATTCGCTGCTTTCTAAGTTTTCTTCCTTGAGGAAAATTCAAAGAACGGTAGCTTATTGCTTGAGGTTCACCTTCAATACTGGTATCAAACTTAAACGTTCATTCGACTTTTTTCTTACTCGTTCTGAATGTTATGATGCTTTGCTCGCCCTAGTCAAACACATTCAATCGCAGAGCTCTCAGGATGACGTCGGTCGTTTGACAAATAATAGGACTCTTATAAAACCCATTCTTAACCTCAATCCGTTTCTTAACAACCGTGAAGTTCTTCGTTTTGGCAGACGTCTTTCAAGATCTAGACTTAAGTACAGGCATACGCATCCTGCTTTACTATTTCGTAACTCAAATCTTACTACTACTTTGGACATAAATCGTTTAAGGCAATGGCAACTTATTCAGCGCTTCCAACAAAACTTTTGGAAACGTTGGAAGATTAAGTATCTCCAATTGCGTGTTCCACGTATAAAACGGAAAACGCGTTGCAAACCTTCAATTGTTATCGTTACAACGAAAAATACCATCTCGTTGCATTGGCCTCTCGCTCAAGTAGTAGGACTGCATCCTGAAGTGGACAATGCAGTGCGTGTTGGTACAATTCGCACAGCGAATGGTTCTCTCTTTAAGAGACCATTACTCAAACTATGTCCACTGCCAGATCAGTGCGACTAACATTTTTCACTTATACCGTTTTCTTTCATTTTAGTTTTGTAATCATTTTATTTTGTTTATTTAATAGTTTTGATTCGTAATTTTTAGCTTTGATTCATATTATTCGTTTCACATTCATATCTAATTAGCGTAATTACCATTTAATATCAATTATCGTTAGTATTTTTTGAAAATACAATCAGTTGTATTTTGGTGGGCGGAATGTTTCGTAACCGTAAAGTGTCATTCACGAATTTGGCCTAACATGATTGGCTCTCGAAATGTGTCGCGAGCGCCACCTTATGGATGGCGCGATGCGTGCACAACTTGTCAAGTCTGTCACTCGAAAATTGTAACCGGAGCAAGCAGTTGCTCATTCTCAACGCGACATAAATATATTCGGGAGGAAAGATACAGGTGCATCGAGCGAGCGCGCGACACTGTATGCAACAG
Source organism: Automeris io (assembly GCA_036320925.1). Classification (NCBI taxonomy): domain Eukaryota; kingdom Metazoa; phylum Arthropoda; class Insecta; order Lepidoptera; family Saturniidae; genus Automeris; species Automeris io. The sequence continues at coordinate 11,415,376 of JAUDJH010000018.1, read as the reverse complement.
CATTTTGTCGGAATACGAATCGCACAGTGTGGTGTTCGAACGTTTAGCCGGCCGGCAAGTGTTGTTGACTTTCCTCATCACCATCAAGTCTACATCCGTTGCGCTGATCCCGACGAGCGCAGCAGGAAGGAACCGCCTGCCGCGGGAGCTGACAAGCTGGAACCGCGAGAGTGCCGTCGGTCAGGTTAGTGCAACGCATTGTACGCGAGAGACACACAATCGGGGCTAGGATTGTTAGCCATATCATAATCGTTGTCTCATTCCCATATTGTGGTGAACAATTCTTTACATCAACGCGGTTTCATCACAATTACGTTGATACAACTCTTCACAAATAATGCATTAATTTCGACCAAATTTGTTTACCATAAAAACGGTTCTAGTGACTTAATCTTAAAAGATAGACATATACTGTCGCGGACATTTTTTTAGATCATTTCAAGAGGAATAATTCTTTCTTACATATATTTTTGGTATCTTGAACCGTTTTTGCAGCGCACGCAATGGAAGCCCTCAAGGATGAATAATTTTGCCCGTTTTTTTCACATTTTCCATTATTTCTTCGCTCCTAATAATTGCATCGTGATGCTATATAGCCTAAAGCCTTCCTCGATAAATGGTCTATTCAACTCAAAAAGAATTTTTCAATTCGAACCAGTAGTTCCTGAGATTAGCGCGTTCAAACAAACAAACAAACAAACAAACAAACTCTTCAGCTTTAAAATATTAGTATAGACTAGCTGTCCCGGCAGACCTTGTTCTGCCCTATTTCTCTAAAACAAAGTCACATTGTTTTTTTTAATGTTAATAGCTATTGGCCTGTCGGCTGTTTTTTGAAAATTGTTGGAAGGAACCTGGCCTTAATGCTATATGTATAAAAATTGACAAATATTGACATTAATATTTATACGTCACTCAATAATTGTTTTGCCTTCCCGAAACCCGTCCACTAACATTTAAACTTTATGCTATGGTGTTAAAGTTCAAATTGACTTATAACAAATCTTTTGTATGAGAATATAGAAAAGTGTTGTTTTTAGACTTTTTCAGATATTTTTTTAAAATTTTCTCTCTGTTATAACCTTCCCCAGACTTCAAAAAACACAACAAAAAAGAAATCAGTCAAATCGGTTCAGCCGTTCTCAAGTTTCGCGGTTATCAAGACACTATAGCTAATCCGGCAAACGTTGTTTTGCTATGTAAGGTTTTGTAATATCTTCTAAGATATTCATTGAAATTAAGTGATGTCAAAGACAATTTTGTTCACAATTAAATACTCTTAATCAACAACACATTTATTTGGATAAAGATTAATATTATTACGTTGATACAACTCTTAACAAATAATGCATTAATTTCGACCAAATTTGTTTACCATAAAAACGGTTCTAGTGACTTAATCTTAAAAGATAGACATATACTGTCGCGGACATTTTTTTAGATCATTTCAAGAGGAATAATTCTTTCATACATATATCTTTGGTATCTTGAACCGTTTTTGCAGCGCACGCAATGAAAGCCCTCGAGGATGAATAATTTTGCCCGTTTTTTTCACATTTTCCATTATTTCTTCGCTCCTAATAATTGCATCGTGATGTTATATAGCCTAAAGCCTTCCTCGATAAATGGTCTATTCCACTCAAAAATAATTTTTCAATTCGAACCAGTAGTTCCTGAGATTAGCGCGTTCAAACAAACAAACAAACAAACAAACAAACAAACAAACTCTTCAGCTTTATAATATTAGTATAGATTAAACGGTTACACAATTTGTCTGACAGTTCGTTACAAGTGGCGCCTCTAGTGTCAAACGTTGACACTAATCTGGTGTATAATTTCGCAAATAACCCACATTAAAATTTACAACATCAAATAAATTGTTTAAATTATTAAAAATAATTATTCAAAAAAACACAAACAATATACCCATTAATGACTTCATTGTTTCAGAGTATGAAAAATTCCCCGAGTAAATTTATAATATCCAATATACATAAAATACATAAATGTAAGTACGTAAACGATTATTACATATACGCGATACGAACGATATAAAATTATAAAACCGCATATAAATGAATTAATTTAGACCAAGTAAAAACATATGCTGTTTTACATTAATACAAAAAATAATTAAATCATTACATATTATAAAAAACAGTCTGTCGCCGCTTCTGTCAATCTGTACGCGATAAACTCAAAAAGTACTGAACGGATTTTAATGCGGTGATCAACAATAGACGGAGTGATTCATAAGGAAAATATAATTGTATAATTTGTTAAAGCTTTTTGTAAATTAGATTTTTTTTTTTGTAAAATAGGAACTATATTTCATAAAATATTATTTCTAATACTACACCATTCCACAGGCGTTGATCCATAATGACCACATCCTTATATCATGGAATTAAGAAACACTCAGAACGATAATCTAATACGAAACGCACCGATAAAAGTTTAGCAACATATTTTCTGCTTTTATAAGCTCATGTTTTTTATCGTATTTTTTCTTTGACTCTGTAGCATTTTTTTTATACTGGCTCGATAAAGTTACACACCGCCGTCGACATGTAAAATTAATTGACAGTCACCGTCATGCTGTCCTGCATATACCACGATTTAATGTCGCTAGTTATATGAAGAACTGAGTCACACACTGATCTCAAAACGCGGCAGGCCGAAGCGAGTCACCATGACGGTTTTTACACTTGCGTACTTTTGGCAATCGGCCAACCGCCTACGAAGCAGCATTTCATGATACAAATACACCACAGAAAAGGGTTTAGAGCGGCCTGTACGCAAAAATTTAAAATGCACTTAACGTCTTGCTCGGAAACATCTAGTTTTAACAACTGTCAAATTTAAATCACCATTGAGGTCTAATTAAGCCGCTTGATAAATAGCTATAAAAAATGTACTACTATATGAATAAAATTTTCATCACAATGTTAGTTACCTTACTTCTCCGAAACGGCTTTACTGAGTTTTACCAAATTTTATAAGCACTTTTTTTTTTTTTAACTCGGGGGAAACCCGTTATGGGCCGTCAGGGGATGATGAGGGTCACCCCCCGGTGTGTCGGAGTCGCACCGACTAAAACCCCCGGGGTATTCCTTCTCCCGTTTGCCGGGGCCAAGGGCAAGGCTGTGCCAGCTTCCTCAGCGCCCGGCGACGTCTGGCCTATTGATGGAAGGCCCCTAGGCACCATTCCGCTCTCCTTCAGTTTCTTCGAGCGGTGAGCGGGAACACATCGCGCACCGCTCTCGCCGTGGAAATGTTGGGCGACGCACTCCCTCAAGTGCGCCGCCCAGGTGTTAATCCGTTAAGGAGGGAAGTGCCTTGAGTAGGCTTCCCTCCTGCGTCCAGTACGGCGAGGGCGACGGAGGGGCGGAAAGGACAGGGAAGATGAAGCCTGCCTCTTTCGCTCACGCTCCGCCTCCTCTTTCACTCTAAGGACCTCCTCTGTGAAAAGGAGGAAAATTTTATAAGCACTTTCAGTAGTCTGAGAATCAGCTACTATCTATTTTTCATACCCCTAAGTAATAAAGGTTTATTCATCTTTAACATTTTTTATTTTTATTTTTGGACAACATTTTTTGTTTTTATTTTTCTATAATTTGGCATTAAAAAGTACATACAACCCTATATTTTTACCCTTTTATCACCAGGCCCTATTTTTTAATAGCCATTTTAGTAATGTAATCAATTTTTCATCCCGCTAGATAACTGATCAATTATCACCTAGAAATAACTTATATGGCAAAACAACGTTTGCCGGGTCAGCTAGTAATGTATATATGTCTAAACTAGATTTAATTTGATGGTGCAAGTCCCCCTTAAAAACATATATTTGTCCTAATTGGTTTAATTTTAGGTGCGTGGGTGTGGTTTCTTCATTCTTCCTTATTCTGCGTCGTGTCTACTAATTTTGACAGTGACTATCGAATCATTTAGCACATCAATCATGTGAACTCGCTAGACGCAAAATATATTCGCAACCTTGGCATTAGCGAGGTGCAATATCAACCGTTTGATTCCGTGATAATAAAAAACGCACTATCAGAAACTTCATTGCGCGGCCTTGATGACTTGAGCGGAAAATTTATACGTTATTAGAACAAACTCTGGAGGTTGCGCGCTTGAGGGAGCGCGTCGCCCAGATCCAGGCATGAGCGGTGTGCGATGTATTCCCGCACACCGCTCCAAAGACAAGTCAAGGAGATGAAGGGAGGGTGGCACTTTACACCACTCTCCCCGCCAAATGTGTTAGGTGCACAGGGGGGTGGCGACTATTTAACCACCCCCCTGCCAAGTAGGCGGGGCCTGAAGAAGGCTAGACGTCGCCGGGTGCCGAGGAAGATGGCTCAGCCTAGCCCTTGGCACTCGGCAGGCGGGAGAATGAATACCCCGGGGGTTTTAGTCGGTGCAAGTCCGACACACCGGGAGGCGGCCCTCACTGCCCCCTGAAGGTCCGTTAGGGTTTTCCCCCGGGTTAAAATAAAGAAGGTGCAAAAGAATCTGTACCAAGTTACACGACCAGACCAAAGTGCAAGGGTATTTATAGCTCGTTATAAAGATTCTCTTCGATCTGACGCCTTCAGTCGCGGTATATGTGGACAGAAATGATAATGGTGAATTGTCAATGGATTCTTCTCCTTTGATACCCTTCTGGAACGACACTTTACTTACCATCAGTTGCACTGTAGTCGCTTTGTCGAGCCAGTATAAAAATTAAACTCTTGTATGTTTATTTTATACTACCTCGGCTATTAGTGACTACATTGCACCTGGATGATAAGCACAGCGCAGTCTAAAATCGACGGCAACTTACAAGAAATAAGAGAATGTTCATCATCAGTCGCCGGGATCATGCAGGCCTGCTTAAAAATGTCTTCACACTTCACTTAAAGTATTTATAATCTGTTAGGCCGTTAGTCTGTTCGCCAGTAAATGTTTAAAAAATCTTTTTGACAAGATACGCGAATGGGTAGTGACATGGTAAAATGTACCAGGCAGTAGACTTGGAGGAGTCTACGGGCAGAATGAGGTGGAGGCGATGGGTAAATATCCTACGCTCCGCCTGGTAGAGGTTCGATGTGGTGTACGCTTTACAACTACTTTTCCCAGAGATGGAACATGAGAAAAGCTAATCGCGTGCCGGGTTGTTGGACCATAGACCTCCAGACCCGGCTGTCCGTCAGCTGAGAGACCCTCACAGCTGCCCTGACGACCCACGAATGATTTTCCTCGGGTTAAAAAGTAAAGTGTACATTTTTTCTCGAGCATGAATTCGATATTATATCGTCACGCTATATACCTGTCAGGATAAGCAGAAATACTTTAGTGGTTATATCCACTTTATCCAACACGACCAATAGCGCAACTGGTCGCTGTTCTCAGGGCACATACAAATGACATTTCTATGACCTCCTCTCCAGCTGTGTCGATTCCCTCTCCCATTAAGTAAAGGGGGGGTTTTGACGAGAGTGCGTTTGTGCAAGCGCTAGCATTCACACACCAAATATATGCTACGCAAATGACTGTTTCCGAATATCAGTGAGTTTAAATCAGGAGCCTGAGCCTTCTTGTTGTGATTTAGAAACGTCGCCAAGGCCGAAATCAGCTAGGATTTCATAATTGTCATAAACCCAAAATATCGACTCTATAAATTATGTCTAGGTCTTTGAGTGTAACACGTATGCATTTTTTTTTTATTTACATTGCCTCGACATAGTGACTACAGAGTACCTGATGGTAAGTACATTGAAGTCCAAAAACGAAAGCGACTATCAAAGGATATCCATTACTATCCATTGATAGTCTACATTGTCATGTCGGCCCACATATACCACGACTGAAGGTCTCTAGGTATATGAGCTGCTGGATATACACAAGCTGATCCCGAAACGCGACAAACCGAAACTGGTCACTATGGTATTTTATATTGACTACACAAGCCACTGATTTATCTTTCTTTTTTAGATTGACAACACAAGCCACTGATATATCTTTCTTTTTTAGGTTGACAACACAAGCCACTGGTATATCTGTATAGATACATAAAATTCCAACTGTTCTATTTCGAGGTAGGTTTGCCTTGAATCGCCGCTGCAATACGGCTGTCCCATAGCAAATTGTAAGTGCATAAAAATATTTGCTTCTGCGCTACTGGACACTTTACGCACATACATATACCAAAGTGTATCTGCTCACCCGAAAGGGATATAGCGTGACGATACACTATTATTATTATTTTTACACTAACACGGCACAGTGACTGCACGAAACCTGATGGTAAGCATGGTGCAGTCCAAAAAACGCTAACGACTGTCGAAAGGTAAGAAAAAACCCAATGGTGGTCGCAGCGATCATGCCGGCCTGCACAAATATCTAAGCTAATATATATAAGTTTATATTATTTAAGCTTGATTTAATTTGTTAGAGCCAGTCGCCTTAGCAATTAATTTCGGGATTAAATTACGTTTAAAATCGGAGGGTGATCGTTTGACGACTCGATTCGATTCCCATGCGAAGCAAATATATATAGTTATTTCGAAAATTTGTTTTTAAGCACTTAAATATTGATTTTTTTTTAAGGTTCGTAACTTAAATCCCTTTTCTATTAAATAACTGATTATTCCTATTACTTCTAAATTAACATTGAAAAATCCAATGCCGAATTTAACCCCTTATTATAAAATCGACCTAAAAACAATGACGTTTAACAAATATGCATACAATATACACACTCACACACACACACAACGTTTCTACACAGCCGCTAATGGAGGGACCTTGAACGACGGAATTTATTCCGAAATGTTGCACACAAGTGCATAAAGGAAACTCGACGAGGCCTTGAAACTCTATGAGATATCAAATGTTCTATAGAAACGCTACGAGGACGGGCCTGTAGAGATTCAGGATAGGTTTTTGCTAAATTAAGGCCAGATTTCGACGTATATATAATAATATAATCATCAGCCTATGTGTGACTACTGCAGTGCATATGTCTCTCAAGGTTTACCTCTGAGACCGATGTTCGGCTCTTTCTTCCGACAATCTTGTTTAATCTTGTTCCACCCTCTCCCTTCCTGAATAGAAACACGCGCGCGGGTTTGCGGTGTCACAGCTATACGGTATCTCACAACCCGGCTAGGACTAAGAAGTTCTCTAACTCCTTCTTTTGCCGTGTCGTTGGGCTGTGGAATGGTCTTCCAGCGAGCGTGTTCCCACCAACCATACGGGATCCATTAAGCGTAGCGTGAAGAGATATTTATGCAGGCCGGCATGATCGCTGCGACTACCGATGGGTTTTTCTTACCTTTCGATAGTCGTTGGCGTTTTTTGGACTGCAGCATGCTTACTATCAGGTATGGTGCAGTCACTGTGGCGAGTCAGTTTAAACAAAAAAAAAAAAAAAAACTCTTGTCACTTTACGCAAATCATAATTCCACTCAGCCAGGGCGTCTTACAATAAATTTACCTAGACGCGATCTCCACTCTAGAACAGTGATTATCGACCTTTGAGAAATGGTAAAATTATGGTAGATGTTCTTATTTCCGCACGAAAATTTCGCTTCTACATTCATCATACGACCAGCTAAGGAGTGGAATATACTTCCAGCGACTATATTTCCACGTTAAGACTTGGGAGCATTTAATAGAAAAGTGAATAGACATTTGTTGGACAGACACGATCTATCGTCGGACTCATTTTCACCTTCCACCAGGTGTGATTACGGAGAATCGTCCGCCTGTAAATGAGAAAAAAATAATAGACTTAACGTGTATTTATTAAATTATTGTAAAATGCAAAGAAAGCTGAAAAAGTTGGAGATGGTACTTCGCTATATAGAGGTTTACGTGTTACAAAAATAACAAATATAAAATTTTCATTTATACAGGTTCCAGGAAGAAATTATAATTACACGAGGTACAGAAGCTATTTCAATAAAAACTTGGCCAAACAAAAGTTTGATTTTTAATATTCATCTAAGTTTAGAGAATTCTAAGTGAACAATTGAAATTTTACTATGTAAAGTTTAAAGTAGGATTTTTGTGAATTTTATGATTATAACATTACTTTTGCATGAGGTCAGAGCTATAACTGACATAATATAGATTTTTGTTTGGTTTCCACCTTATAAAACGGTACCTTTAACAACAGATTCAAGTAGGGTTGCTAACCGTACTACATTTAATATAATATACACCACATATATATATATATATATATATATATATATATATATATATATATATATTTATGTATTATTGTTCACGCCATTTGTCGATGCATGTGATTGGTTGTATTTGCGAACCCCGCCGGGTTGGCAGCTCTGTATGTCAGACGTATTGTCACTTGTCGGTTGATCTTGTATTCAGACGGTGCGCATAATATCGGAGGTTAATATTGTGATTTCGGTCGGGCCCCCGTACCTGGGATGGCATGAGGGGTCCCTGGGCCCTCGGATTTACCTCCCTCATTACATATATGTACATAATGAAACAATGTGAAAGTGAATTGTAAATTAACACGAACACGGACGTATCTCTCGGCCGGGGGATACTACCCTCATGGATATGGTGCCCGGCAAAAGACGCTGAGTACCACTGGAAAGGTCGGATTTCAGGCGAGCATGTACCTCACCTGAAACGGTGCTTATGCAAGGCAAAGGTAAGCAGATGCAGCTAGTTATATGAACAACATAAGGCGTGAACAGTTTAGGTCATATCTCTACAACCTTACAGTCCTATGGATTAATACATGCCCACTAATGTCGAAGCGCGCACAATTATATTAATTATATTTTCTATTACTATATTACTACAGGTACCTCTCTACAGTAGGTTATATAACCTCATTCCACCCTCTCCCTTTCATAACACAATCACGCGCACTGGGTTGCGGTAACACAGTTTTCCGGTTACTTCTATTTCAACTGGCACTAAGAAGTTCTCTAACTCTTGCCTTTGTCAGGTCATTGGATTGGGGAACGGTCTTCCGGCGAACGTGTTCCCTTCATCCTACGATATTGGATTACGAGATTTTTGTGTAAGCCGGTATGATCGCGGCGACTTTCGGCAGGCGGATGTGCTCAACAGTCGAACTCGATTTTTAGATTCCACTTTACTTTCCTTTAGGTACGGTGGAAACACTGTGCTGAGTGTATGTGAATAAGGAAAAAAAATGTATATTTTATTATGTTACCTATAGTATATTGTTAGAAAAAAAAACCACAAAATACTATAGTTTGAGACTGATAATAATTATTTTATAAACACACACACAAAGTAAAAAGGAGGATGTTTTTTAACGTGACCTATTAACCATTATATTATAAACTTATTGATAATGAAAGTAATTCTTATCAACAACAAATTAAACCATTGCGATACAAAGTCGATCAATTCAAAGAACGCAAGAAGGTAAAATAATAATAATTTTAAGAATAATTAGTACAAACCAGCATGTGAGATATTGATTCAACTATTATTGTCCCGATAGTCGTATCGACTAACGGGCTGATCGCAAAGAGCCTCGATTACCACCTTAAGAGGCTCTCGCTTGGTTGTTGGATCAAGGGCCGGATACAGAAGGCATTATTACTCGATACGGAGTGCATTGTGAAAAGGTTCCTCACTCTGAGCTCCTAACTACTTGGCTTGGGCCGCAAGTAGTGATGAAAATGCCCGGGAATTTTCCCAAAGTGCCCAAAACTTGTATGGGGAATATTCCCGGGAATTTACGAAATGTTCGCGGAAGTGCTGGGCACTTTGGGAAAATTCCCGGGCATTTTCATCAATAGCCGCAAGCCTCGCTCACGCAGCTCCACATATTTTTTTTATTTTAAAGTTTATGCTTTTTTTACTATTTATTTTATAATATAAACAATATATGTACATATTTATATGGTAAATAAAGTATACGAATAAAATTAGTATAAATAAATGTACTATTCATTTTCAGAGAATACTATATTTTTAGAAATTTTTCAATAGAGACTAAATAATATATCTCACATGAGGTTTATGGACAACCCTAGTTCTCCGTAACATCATAGGGAGTCTGTAGACGTATAAAAACGATCGCAAACGAATAACCTTGTTTCTAAATTACCACTATTATTATGTTTGAGGTAGGTATAATATCAGTCACTGCCAAGGTCTCAAATTCAGACGCTCAATCGACTATTAATCTAATGGGCCACATTTTCAAAGCAATATATTGCCGAAATACTGTAGCCAGCAATATTGCCGGAGATATTAGCAACACAATGCAGTACGACAAGTGTTCTTTTTTTAAAATGTATCTACATTTTTTAATTATCTTTGGCAATAGACTGATATTTTTTTATTAATATTTCTAGTATTATCTGGAAACGGATATAGGCAGCCATGTTTAGTATTTTTACTCTATTTTATGATTTATGGCTATTGAAGTTATTTTATAGCCGTGGATACAAATTTTAATCGCGTTGGATATAATTTGCCAAGTGCGTTGTAAGAAATCTATGAATCATCCCGCCGATCTCTATTGGTATAATCAGAAAGAAAGGCATGCAACTTCTGTCTTTGCAAAACTCATTCGGCTCCTCAACATTATAGTTCACTCCGACCCAGCTTTGAGTTTCTTTCGGCGTTTCCTCTCAAGGCAGTCGCTTCCGAAACGCTGGTAGATCACCGTTAGGTTCGTTTTTCAACTGGCCGGCCGCCCAAGTCGAGGTCCGTACCCACAGGGGTGTCCTTGCCTAGCAGCCCAACCCATAAATTTCGCTGGCTGAGCGCCCTCTGTGTTCGCCCACCAAGCCCAGTTTTGTTGTGATGGTCTTTCCCAGGCCACCAACATAGGTAATGCCGAGAAAAAAAAATCCTCAACATTATTTAAGCCCTTCAAGGCCTTTTGCCGATTCAAGATACTTTTCACTTTACCTTCAATCATAATCCTATTTGGTATCTGAAACCTCGGCCGGTCTCTTTTACTTTCACTCACATTCTTAATGTGTAGTGATGAGGAATCTATTAGTGTTGTATTGCATAATACGCATAGATAGACTCAGTCTGCTGTGTCAATTAACACCTGACATTTTGAGCTCATTGCTCGACAGATTCGTTATTCCTTTTCAATCTTGATGTTTATTTATTTGAGCATTTTTTATCACACAATATACCTAATTTATTACCTCGATGGTTAAAGCAGAAAGTTCTCAGGTCCTCCCGTCGACCTGATGGAAATCCATTATTGATCGTCAGGGGGCAGTGAGAGTCACCCCCCAGTTTGTCGGACTCGCACCGACTAAAGCCCCCGGGGTATTCCACCTTCCACCTTTTGGGATCAAGGGTACAGCTGGGGCCTCATCTATACTAATATTATAAAGCTGAAGAGTTTGTTTGTTTGTTTGTTTGAACGCGCTAATCTCAGGAACTACTGGTTCGAATTGAAAAATTCTTTTTGAGTTGAATAGACCATTTATCGAGGAAGGCTATAGGCTATATAACATCACGATGCAATTATTAGAAGCGAAGAAATAATGGAAAATGTGAAAAAAACGGGCAAAATTTTTCATCCTTGAGGGCTTCCATTGCGTGCGCTGCAAAAACGGTTCAAGATACCAAAAATATATGTAAGAAAGAATTATTCCTCTTGAGATGATCTAAAAAAATGTCCGCGACAGTATATGTTTATCTTTTAAGATTAAGTCACTAGAACCGTTTTTATGGCAAACAAATGAGGTCGAAATTAATGCATTATTTGTTAAGAGTTGTATCAACGTAATAATATTAATCTTTATATAAATAAATATGTTGTTGATTAAGAATATTTAATTGTGAACAAAATTGTCTTTGACATCACTTAATTTCAATGAACATCTTAGAAGATATTACAAAACCTTACATAGCAAAACAACGTTTGCTGGATCAGCTAGTCCTCGATACCCGGCAAGATCTTGGGTCCTAGCACAACAATTTATGACTTATTCGTATGGTTTACGAATTTAATTATGTATCACCGACTAAAACCCCCGGGGTGTTCCTTCTACCGCCTGCCGAGTGCCAAGGGCAAGGCTGAGCCATCTTCCTCAGCACCCGGCGAAGGTAGGTACTGACCCTGACTCTGATATTGAAGATTTTGGAGCCGAATCCTGGTACCGACAAATATTCCATGATAAACGGAATAATATGTCATTAGTTGAATAATATGTTATTACATCATTGCTGTATGAATTTTAGTATTAATATCTCATATATTGTTTTAAATCTAGTTTGAAGTTAGGCAAATAAATAATCATAAATATTAGTATAAATTTAATTACACTCCGTTGGAAATAATTGGAGGAGGTTTTAATATCATTCGAGCCCATTATGAGTTTACGACAATATGTATAGACAAAAGCGAATCCCGACAAACTACTCGAGAATCTAATAAAAAACCTTACACAACAAAATTAAAAATGAAACCTATAGATGAACACAAAAAGCCAGACGGGCGCGTTTCTTAACCAAAGTGATGCCGATTTAAGGATTTTACCCCAAAATTCAGGAGTTTATTAACGAAAATGGGAGATTTGATGGATCAAAAAAGCTTATACCGTTTTAATATATTTATCCACGGTAAAATTAGGGGAAAATGCATTATATCTTTATTTTTAGACATTTTTAGGTATTTTTAGACATTTAATAAACATTCTAACCTAAAATCTAATAATTACTAGAATAAGAGTCTCGGAATCCAAATTGGACCAAATTTTAAAATAATATACAATAATAATATTTACCAACAATTACACGCATTGGACTAGTCCAAAATTAATCTTGCGCTTGTACTATGAGTACTAGACAAAGATATATACATACTTAAATACATATATACAACAACCATGACTTGTGACATACTCATCTGGCCATTGCAGAAAATTTTACCACTACCGGGACTCGAACCCAGGACCTTAGCATCGTAAGTAGGGTCACTACAAACTGCACTATCAGGCCATCAATATATGTATTAAATATCCTAGTAGAACAAGATAATGCTTACTTATGTTTCTATGGGATGAACGTCATTGTCTACAATGCTTATTAAATAAGAGAAGAAAGGCTACGAGAAAAAACCGAGTAGTATGAAAACCTTTATAATGAATTTTCTCATTTTCTCACAAGTATAAAAACCTATAAATTTATTTGTTTTAAATATTGCTTTTTTGTTTCATGGAGTTACATATCACGATTCTAAAAAAATAAATATCATTTTCAGGGTGGGCCAAGATACATAAATGAGTGTATTCACATTTTTGTGCTGAATTTTAAGAAAGTTTCACTTAAGAAATTCAATCATTTTGTGGAATTGGAGGAAGCTGTCTGACGTTGGTAACACTGGCAATAAGCCGGCTGGATATCGATAAACATCCCGCCTGGGCCCTAGGCTGTCTATGTGTAGGTTGTCTTAGGGCAGGAACGCGGCTCAGCGGCGCGACCGGCCGGCGGGCGCTACGGCAACGCCGTATTTGTTAGTTTTTTGGCTATAGGGTTGCTACATAAAACATTATTTTATTGACGTTACTAAATCTGTTAACCAGAATGAGTTTCACAGTGCTTTAGAGGTCGACCAGTCATAAAATAAGCTAAATATTGTAACTTACAGATTAACTTGTTTTTTGATAATCTAAAGGCGTAAACATAAATATATTCTTTAAATCTATTTTTCTTATTTCTAGTTTTAATTTTGCCACTACATTAAAAAAAGAATGTTTTGACGACGCGGAAAATTACATTGATTCAGCGATTGGTTTCTTTTTTTTTTTTTACTTGGGGAAAATCCTCACTGGATCGTCCCAGCCACACAAGGAGGTAGCAGCCGGGATGTGCCGAACTTTTACCAGCTAAAAACCCCAAGGTGACTACTTCTGTGAATTAGTGGGGACTGCGGATCCTGTAATCAATTCGCCGCAGCCAGCAATTGGTTTCTAGGCTAACCTGCTACTCTAGTCTACGTTTTTTTTTTTGCTAGTTGAAAATCTCTAGAGCCCTGAATCCATTCTATTATTCCCTTCTTTGCAGTTTTCTGCGCGCTGACACTACAAATGGGTGTCAGCTGAAAATCAGCGCTGGGTGGCTCAGCTGGTCACTTAGCATTTGCTGAGCTAATTACACAGGGTATTTGCTTTTATTGTTTTGTATCATGATTAATTTATCCTTCTGTGATTTATTTTATGTTATGTGCTAAAAAAAATTTTTCTTTCAATTGATCGTGGAAATATTCACCTAACGAACTTCACTGCGTTTTAACGTTGTTCCAGTAAACTATCGGGTATAGCAAAATTAAGAAGGAGACGCGCAATAATATCCGTTGTTTCTAGAAGGAAATTGTAGCTATAATCGTTATAGGATTCAGTTCAGGACTATTGATTTAGACTATTGGATTAGACGCAACCCTAAGGCCTAATTGTGTGGGAGGACGCAATTCGTCGAATAAGTTCCCGATCTATGTGTGCGTGAGTTTCAAATACGAATAATATCGGCGCCGGTGTGTGCGCCGCCGGTTCATTGTCAAGGCCAACAGCCAAATCTCCCGCTCGAGACCCCGCACCTCACACCTCCCGTCCTCAATTATACGAATTCGCCAAACGATTCGCGCACATTGCTCGTACAGCGAAACCTTAGCAGCGACATCCTGAAGCAAACCAGCAATCGTAACCATGCAGTGATGCGAACTATAAACATTTTTATAGCGTTTTCATTAAATCTTAGATCCTAGTACAGGGACTCTGTTTGCTAGCGGCGTGGAGGAATAATCGAGTATTTTTATAACGTTGCAAAAGCATATCGCATTCCGTCGACGCATTATCAACAGTGCTTCGCGTTTGTGTGGCGTCTTGGTATAACGAAAACATTGCCGTGAACCGAGCGGTCTAGACGCCATTAAAATATTCACTAAGGGCTTAGAATGACATCACTTCGACCGACATACATACGTATAAGCCGCACTTAGTTACAAACCATAGGCAACTAATCTGTGTTTTTTTTTAATATATTTAATTTATTCGTTTTAAATTACAAGAATAATAGAACACAGTGTAAAGATTTCGAAGCCATGTCAGGCTTATAAGCAGCCAGTGAGATCGAGTAAAAAATTTAAGCAATTTTACAATAATAGACTACTTAGCATCGATGTAGAGTTGCCTGCCTCACAGTCTTTTACCGGTTGCACGGTGGAGAGTGTTCTCAGGAACTGCTTTCTTTGATTCCACCAGCCCCATTCCATCACAAAGCCACTAGGCATTGTGTCAGATACCATACCGTATGTGGTGGATGTTCCTTATATCCCGCACGAAAATATTCGCTTCTACATTCATCATGCGAACGGCTAAGAAGTGGAATATGCTTCCAGCGGCCATATTTCCGCGATCTTATGACCTGGGAGTCTTTAAGAGAAGAGCGAATAGGCATTTGTTGGGCGGACGCGGTTCATCATCGAACTCATCTTCACCTTCCACCAGGTGTGATTGAGGTCAAGCGTTGGCCTATAAATTAATTAAAAAAAAAACTTAATTAATAAAGTTGATTAGCTTAAGTCAATCGTAAAGCGTTGTTAGAATATATAATCATGACAATGTATTTTACAAAAATATGTTTTATTTTAGTGATTTTTTTTTATGTAAATCTTAGCATCATGCGTTTCAAAGCGTATTACCTAAGCAGAGTTAAATAGACGCGACTTTGACTTGGCTTAAACTTGACTAAAACATGTATAAGTACATGGTAAGTTACTGATTTCTTCAACGTAAACTTGGCTTCTGGGTTGCTCTATAAATATTTGGGTTATACATCTTATTTTTTTTTTTTATGATTTACAGGCGGGTACTTGACCTCAATCACACCTGGTGGAGGGTGAAAATAACGCAACGTGGAGCGCCTAGACAAGGAGCGACGACTTGCTAAAGGTGGCAAAAAAAGATTGGATAAGAGGTGAGAAAAACAGGTCTAAATGAGGTCTTGATGATGTCCGAAATGAGGTTATACGACAGAGCTCTGCGTATTAGCAGACTCAACTGACAGTAAGCTGGCCACATATGCCGGAGAACTGAAGATCGTTAGAGCAGACAGGTTCTTGAATAGAGGCTGTGAATTGACAAACGCAACATGGGGCGCCCCGAGATGGAGAAGCGACGATTTGCGAAAGGTAGCTAAAAAATTTTGGATGAGAGGAGCTGAATACAGGTTTATGTGCAGCGGTGTGTTCGAATACGCTGATGATAATAACATTGTCAAAATATTTGAAGACAAATTTTTTCCACGATTCCCGGTATTTGTGTATTAAAAAAAAAACTACCCGACTGTGACATAATTATTATGACATTCGCTTAAATTATGCAGTATCTGTATAAACATTTCAATATACAATATGTTACAAAAACCCTGTCCGATCCATGAAGGCGTTACTCGGTACCGATATTAAATTCTATTTAGGTTACCTTTTTTAGACAAAGAGTAAAAAAAACGAATATAATAAAAATTAATTAATTGGAGAACACTTACATGGCAACACTGAAAACGTGGCTAACTCGTAAACAAAGGAAAAAGTAAAGCAAAAGAACACGCTCGTTGGTTATTACGTCAAAAGAGTCTTGATGGAGATAAAACTACCGATTTTTTTGAAAATTTCATATTCGGTGTGCCCCTTAACGTATGATTGTCGACACTACAAACCTTGCGTAGCAACCACAGCTCACAATAGTATAATAATTAATTAAATTAATACATTATTTGAATAGCCGGCACGGTGTATAATTTTTACATCAAATAATCATCCAACTACGGTTGATATATACAATAAAGTTATAATAGACAGCGAGATTTACTTAAGAATTTCCAGAAAACTGTAGCACATAGCATTGAAGATTATTTCAAAATGAACAATTAAAGATCTAATTATGAAACCCGGAAATTATATTACTTAACTAGCCGTAGTGACCCGGCGTTACCCGGTAAAATTATCTTATTTTTAATATTTGAGATTGATTTTTTTAAAAAACATCTAAGCACGTGTTCTGTTCTAACTAAAAATTTAAATACCAGTTTTAATATTGCTTCCTACAAAATTGACAGATTTTCATACCAACTTTCAACCTCTCTTTCACCAACTTGGGGGTGGAATAACAAAAAATTCGTCCTTAACGGGATGCCTACGTCGAAAAACGAACCCGTTTTAATAAGGTCATGTTCCTTTGTGTTTCTAACACTTAGCTCCCATAATATATTCAGTATTTTGTCGATTGCGAAAATATTTTCTAAGTGTACGCAAAAACAACATTGTATTTATAAATCACAAGGACAGTATTACGACGTACTAAATACGGAAATTCGAGTAGGAATTCACAATTCGCCGTCTGTGCCGCCTTGTCCATGACCATCGGCATTGCGAAGGTCAGGTGATGATAACACGACGGTAACTGTAAAAATGATAAGCCGGCAACAACGCACTGCTACACAACCGACAATTTATTTTAGAAATTTAATTACCTGGTTTATGTGCATTCTCTCAACGTAACAAGTGTTTTTGGAACTTTTCAAGGTGGAGAAAAGAAAATTAACTACTGTCCCCCTCTTTGATTTTTTTTTAAAAACAACCCAATATTTAGACATTTTGTGATGAAAAATTTATTAACAATGTATACAAAAACCAAAACCGTTTAGAACAACAAACCGGTTATATTAACCCAAAACACAGGTCCCGGAAAAAATAGGACTTCGTATCTCGAAAACATCACCGGTTATTACGACTAAATATGAGTAGTCCCTTCGATGACGTTACAACTGATTTTGACTGTATTTTTTTTCGCATATAAAATGAAATATTCACGAAAAACTACCTTTCGCTTTGCATAACTTAAGACATTGCAACTTATATCTTATGAAACTTTCGAGTTAACTTTTAAAACGTTAAAACAAAGGCTGGTATAAATGTTCAGCCTTTTTTTATTGAAAAATTAGCCTGCTTATTTACATACGTTAATCAGCGGGTACGCTGAATGATGTGCTCGCCCCAAGATCCTGGCCTTTTTTTGTAACCCGGGGGAAACTAACCTAACCTAACGTTTCTCAGGGGGTGATGAAGTTTGCCCCCTGGGTATGGAAATTGCACCGACTAAAACCCCCGGGGTGTTCCTTCTCCCGCCTGCCGAGTGCCAAGGGCAAGGCCGGGTCAGCTTTCTCGGCACCCGGCGACCCGCCTGTCAATTAGTACTAAAGCAGACAAATTCGCAGACAACATTTCTAGCATCCATTAAAAAAAAACACGACCTTATATATTTTTTTAATTAGACCTATATTTCTTGTATTTGGAAATCAAAACGCTTATTGATAATTATCAAAGTGAATGCGAACCACGTCGCGTGTACAACCTAGTCTGTTTAAAACAGAGAAACATAAACAAACAACTCGTTTGATAATTGAATATGTGTCAGTATGCACAACGCGCAGGAGATTGGAACGCAGATAAGGTGGAATGGAGGCCAAGTTATATCACAATCGTACTCGCATAATAGATAAGATAGAAAGGTAAGCCTTGCCAAATTTAAATAATACTTTCTATATAGACATGAAAATACTTTCTTTATTTTTATTTAACTTTCGATGCAAAAACGAGGGTTGTTTTAAGTTTAACGCGGGTATCTGTATATCAATGGCATCGTACCTCCTAAACGGTTGAACCAATTTTGATTTAGTATGCACCAGAGCGAGTAGATTTGAGCTACGATTAGATCTTTTGTCATTTTTATCTATCACAGCAGAGTAGTCCAGAGAAAGAAGTGACTTAAAAAGAATCATGTTATTACAGACACTTCGGCTGTTTTATAGACGCAACTTTACGTTTGCTTAGACTTTACTAAATAATTATAATTTATATTACTTAATGAATTGCAAAAGATTTGGTAAATCACCGATTTTATTAACATCGACTTGGGCCTGTAAATACTATGGTTACACTCAATTATCTATATATAGGCAGTTTTTTGTCAATACGAATTTATTTTTTGGGAACTTTGCTAAGCAAAGACAATATAGTGTCTTTAAATATCAGCCTAACATTCTTTGACCTATACATGTCAGTTACATATGGCTGACATTCCCTGAAGATTAGTTTCTACATTCATCATGCGAACAGCTAAGGAGTGATATACATATGTTTCCAGCGAGCAAATTTCTACTATTTTATGACCTGTATGCCTTTAAAAGAGTAAAAATGCGTTTGTTGGGAGGAACCGGTCCTTCGTTGGAGACATCTTCACCTTCCACATTATGATTGGGATGAAACATCCGCCTATAAATAATTTAAAAAAAAAAAACATTTTCCAAACGCCGATATTAATCTCCCTTTCAGTGGCTTTGCGTCAGCAATACATGACTAACAACCATTATTTATTTATTACACTTTTTTTTTTAACTGTCGTTCGTTGATGACCGGGAAAGGTCTTTACAACTACACCGCTTATGCGAGTGAGCACTGAAGGTGCTCAGCCAGCGATTTATGGGTGGGTGGCAACGCAAGGGCAACCCTGTGGGTACGGACCTCGACTTGGGCGGCCAGCCAGTAAAAATGAAACGATATTCTAATAACGATGATCTACTTGCGTTTCTTTTTTTTTTTAATCTGTTTTTTTTTGGGATTTTGGATCAGGCTGACCATGTCAGTCCCATAATCACACTATGTAAATGCTAATTCAACAATGTATATGTGAGTCTACAGAGCATCTCAGCTGCGCAAGATGTTTGCTCAGCTAAGACGCTCTCAGGGTGGTGGGTGGTGACCTGTCACTGCCAGCGCTCGCTTGCGCGATGGTCGGCAGTGACAGAGCATGGCAGGCGGTCGTTACATATTGTGAGAATGTTATGGAGGCGAAAGAGGCGGCGGAGAGGGTCAGGGAGGCAATAGCCGGCCCCGACAACCCGATCCATCGCCCACGTAGAATAGGACGAAGGAGGAGGGCCTTTGCCGCAGGCCTTCCTCCGTAACTGGAAAGACGCCTGGGCGGCGCGCCTGAGGGAGCGTGTCGCCCAACTTACCCAGGAGAGAGCGGTGTGTGACGTGTTCCCGCACACCGCTCCAAGACTACTTATGAGGAGAGCGATGGGTGGCCCTTTACTTAGCCCCTCGTAAACACAGAGGTGAGGCCTACCGAATAGGCCAGACGTCGTCGCGGGCCGGAGAAGTGGACGCTGCTGTACCTCCGGTCCCGGCTAGACGGAGAGAAGGAACACCCCGGGGGTTTTAGTCGGTGCAAGTCCGACACACCGGGGGGCGACCCTCATCGCCCTCTGAGGTCCGTCAGGGATTTCCCCCGGGTTATAAAAATAAAAAAAATAAAAAAATAAAACAAAAAGCTAAGACGCTCTGAAATAGATCCACATCAGACCTGTTCAAACCAAATTGTTTATACATGATTACTCTCATAGAAACGCTCCGAACACATTCCACCAAGAAATGGTGTATGTCTTCTGGGACTCCACAGAGCTCGCAATAGGGCTACTTGCGTTTCGGAAGCGACTACTTTGAGACGAAACGGCGAAGGTAACTCGAGGCTGCGTCGGAGAGAGTACACTATTATAAACCGTATAATATAATAGAAACATTATAATTAGATGTTCCTTATACTCTTTTTCTTTCGAAAACGATTAAAGTCATTCAGTTCACTCATAACGTCGAAATTAAATTAATGTGTGAATAAAATTTAAATTATAATTAAATTTAAAGGTATATTGTACAGCTTTTAATTTAAAAATCGACAGCAGTTTTTTTTTACACTGGCTCGACATAGTGACTACAGAGTAACTGATGGTAAGTACAGTGTAGTCCAAAGACGAAAGCGACTATCAAAAGATGAAAATCCATTGATAGTCTACATCGTCATGTGGGCCCACATATCCGCGACTGAAGGTCTCTAGGTATATGAGCTACTGGATATACACAAGCTGATCCCGAAACGCGACAAGCCGAAACTGGTCACTACGACGGGCTTTACACCCATGTACTGTGGTCGCGATCCAGACGGGCACCGACGCCCTACCACCTCGCTGCTGCTCGTTTAGCACCACCCAGGAGTCACGTGTAGGGAAACTAGGGTAAAGCCTACGGACGCGAGCAGCTTCGACTCCCAAAACCAATACGCCCAAGTCCCAAATTTATTAACAATAAAGCACTTACAACATTCTTATTTATTAGGCATTATTGAATACAATATTTTCAGGTCTGCCTGATGTAATATAAAATATAGCGAACAGCCTCTCACCAAATTACACAGTACAAAAGTGTAAAGGCCATCATAGTGACTCGCTTTAGCCTGTCGCGTTCCGTGATCATCTTGTGTATATCCAGTAGCTCATATACCTAGAGACCTTCAGTTGTGGTATATGTGGGCCGACATGACGATGTAGACTGTCAATGGATTCTCATCCTTTGATGGTCGCTTTCGTTATTGGACTACACTGTACTTACCATCAGGTGCACTGTAGTCACTATGTTAAGCCAATGTAAAAATTAAAAGAATCGATTTTCGTGACCGTTTATCGAAATAATCACGTTTTATACTTTGTATCGAGGAAAATGTCTGAATAATTAACAAACGGCACATTTGGCAAAATATTAATAACAAGTTGAACCCTATAGCCAGTTACTTAAATATAGTTATATTATATATTGTTTATAATAATTTTTTAAGGACAGAATGCAACACATCTATGTAACGGTTTAATGAGTAACGATTCTGGATTCAAAAGAAAAGAGAATTTTTACTAGTCTCCGACTGAAACTGTGGCATCGGCAAAACCTTCGTGTTCATTCAAAATTTGACCGACGCCAAAAGTTTCCAGAAAGCGTCGAATTAATTATGCTCTACATTCAGGGTGCATTGAGTGAAATAAATCTATTAATGCGAAAAATGAGACAGAAAACGTGCAAATTTTTAAGTGGTCAAAGTTCAAAACTATTGTCTAACTATGGGTTTGTATAAATACCTGCCTTTGAAAATATCTTTTCTCTTGGGTAATATTGTTCCCAGCTAAGTTGGAGTGGATAGAAAGGTCAGTTACAGGATAAAGGAATATAGTATATCGATTATGATACAAAATAACAGTGAAGCATTCATACATAATCGAGATACAAATGCACATATACTATATTCAAGATCACTACACATACTACTACAAACTAAAATTGTGTATACACAGGCGTACAGCGTAATTTCCGTTATGCTAAAGTAAGTTTAGCTACTTTAGCCCGGATCTGGGGGGGGGGGAGGGTCAAAGCCGGGGTCGGCTTCGGGCCAGGCAGACGAGTACATCATTCAGCGTACTCACAGGATAATATAACTCAAATGTAGGCTAACATCTCTAAGAAAAAGCCTAAAACTAAGCTTATGTTGTGACGTTTTAAAAGTTAACTCAAAAGTCTAATAGGACACCTTAAGTTATGCAAAGGTCAGCTTATAAATTACATTTTTACAAAGTTGTATAGGGGCAACAACTAGTAGTTTTGCACCTCCTCGAAAAATTTCAAGATTCAGGGCTGACTAACTTAACCATTACTGTAAATCCAAAAGCTATAATAACATAGACAAAATTGTAGTAAACATTCGTACGATATGTAGACATGAATCGTGATTATAACATTATATTATCAAGAAAACCCAGAGACACACACGTACGCGACGTATTTCCACAGTAAAGTGGACTCCGGAGAGACTCTGGAAAGAGGCCTGCGTCCTCTGCTTACCCCGAAAGAAATATATCGTGACGTTATATTACCATTTTTCTCTCTTAAAATTTTTCACAGGCAAAAAAGGTGAGTTATGCAAGTCAGGTCATTATTTATTTAGAACAATGCACCTGTGCTTACACCGAAATGGACATACAGTGATGTTAAATAAATATTCAAGCAATAATGATATTTATGAGTCACCGACAAAAAAATCATGCACACGATTTGCGTCTCATTTATAAGTCGAAGTAAAAACTTGAGTTTGTAAAAAGGGATATTTTTCTAAGTAATTATACGAGGAAAGCGGAAATCCTATTTCAATATGGGTCAAAACGTAAAATATTGCGCAAAGAAACAAATGAGCGCCCAATTTATTTATTTACTACCTACCATCTTGAGGGATATGAGCACACATACACATGTTTATTAGTTTTTTTTTTTACTTTTATTATTTCAAGAGAAATTAGGTAAAACTTTATTGGGAAATTCACTACAGAATCTCTGAACAAAAAAATACAAATTCGTTAAATAAACGCGCACTGATAACGAAATATTCTATTTTATTAATGTTGTTGTGAAAACATTAAAACAATAACTTAAGGAAAATTGTCCTTGTAGAGATTTTTAAGCACAGATGTGAGGAATCTAATTTCAAAACCTACTATAATATATTTTTTCAAATCCCATAAATTTATAAAAGCTTATAATTAATCTTTGACTTAACAATCACATTCTTATAAGGTATTTAAATTATTATTCTAGAGCGAAAAAGCAAATAAGAAAAAAAAATCACATATAATATTTGCTTTGATAAAACCATTTCAAATTAATATTGGGACTATTAAGTAATTTTGTACGAAAAATCGTTTTAGCGGGTTTTGAAATTATACGCCTCATGTATAAATGACAATAACTTAAATTTGTGAACCAATGATAGATGCTCTCTATGCCTAAAATAGATATATGATAGATGTATTAATTATACATCAAAGATAGATTTCCGTATGAGGATGCCTCACTAGAATATTTATAAATGCTAAAGGTACACCGCGGATGCTTAGAAGAGATGGGAAAAAAAATTACTGGTGATTTAACAGTAACAATGAAAAACGCACGAACCGAGACCAAGATAGCTCTATGCAAACAGAACGCGTGCGAAAGAGTTTAAACTAATAATAGCAAATACACCCTCTGTTATAATTCTACCAATAACCATTGCTTAACTAGGTAACTAGGTGAGGAGGTTAGTGACGCTTTGTTACACATGAAATAGTTTATAAAATACTATACAAGTAGCTGCCACTCGCTGTGTGGTTGTAGCCTTACAATTTAGACTAGAGACCCAGTATCTATTACTAATTAAAAAGTATCGATTTTATACCCACGAAGACAAAGTACTGCACCTACTCATAAAATAATATTTCATCCCGCTTTATCACTTAAGGAATGAGCAGGGATACATAAATGGCAATATCTTTGGATTTTTTTGTAGAAACTTTGCTGGCTTATATGTGTTTTTTGTGTATTTTATTCTTTATATATTGCTGTATATTTCCCTAAAAATGTGACAAATAAAATCTATTTTGAGCTTATATATCGCGACCATCGTGACCAGTTGCGCAACTGACATTCGTCATTCGAAAAACAATACACAGGACATGAGACGCCATGCGGGGTTCGTCACATTTTCCATCACTGGTGAACATATGATCCCCAGAATCGCACGTATTCCCTCATAATAGAAAATCGATATACCAAAATATCGATACCATTGCATATCTTTCAAAGACTTTTAAATTTTTTTAAAAGATTATTTTTATCATATTTATAATTTTTAGGGTCCACTGTTAGACCTTGGCCACCCAAAAAAAAAGAATCTAATTTTGAGGAGGTTATGTGACATTTCAAAGTTTCTGTAATTACTACCTATTGGCTCAATTCTCAGACCTTTAACATATTTGAACTTAAAAATATCTGCCTAAACTACTACTGAGCTATTTTTTATATATGTACAGAACACATTGCATTATAAATATCTGACTAAAATATCCGAAAAAAGTACAAAAATTATTTGACACTACACAGGCCAAAACTACTCATGAGTACAAGTAACGAGTACAAAATTATCGATATCACAAAAAAATACTCGATATCAAAAAGCATCGACATTTTTCACGTACAAATCTCTTTCTTCTTAACATAAATTAAATATTTGAAATTAAAAATGATAACAGCTACAATATTATTTTTAGTTTCAAACCGCAATTCACTTTAACACTAATTTCTTTGCATATCGAGGAGTGAAAGGCTATTTGATTTAAGCGACATTTTTTGGTGATACAGTAATATATATATATATATATATATATATATATATATATATATATATATATATATATATATATGGAATCGGTAAAAAAACGCTGATTCCGAAAATACATATTACTATATCACCACAAAATGTTGCTTAAACCAAATAGACTTTCACCCCTCGATATTATTTAATAGAATAGTTATTCACGGTAACAAGTGTATAAATAGCGTTTGTATATAATTTATATAAATATAATTAATTTCAGTAGAGAATGACTATGATATATGCAAATAGATAAAACGCAAAAATAGGCTCGACAGCCGACCGTTAGAGCGATACAGGCAGACAGAACGCTCGACGGTTATCGATCTCAGCGTTAGGGCAGGTCGGGAGCACAACGCGCGTCCGCGCGCCTACCACGCGTACCGAATGCCGATTTTCGGTCAAATTCCCGAATCCCTTTCCAAAAACAACACTCCGGCCGATTTTATAAATCGAACACGATTTTACAAAATTTTTGGCTGTATAATCTTTGTCCGCGTCTTTAGGAAATAATAAAATAAAAACAAAAATGTTTCTTTATCGAATATTTTGGTAATTACAGCTTATGGGTGAGATTATTTTCCGGCATTATAAATTCTTTATGAATAAATAAAACTCACTTGATTCTTATTTTATTTTTACAAATAATATTACTTCAAGAACGCATAATTAAAGAATAAATAAATATTAGATATTCACACTATAGACAAAAGAATATATTTCTTAGAAATATTGTCTATTCCAAAATTATTTCAGGAAGTATTATATTAAAATATTGCTGAATATTTTATTTAATCGTAAATTATATTAATGCTTAACAAGAGTAAATATGTATTACAATAGCACTGTAATAAATATTCGGTAACCAAGTTGTTGATAAAATGTTAGGATAGGTCAAGGTAAACGCATTTAGACTAAAATTGATTGCAATTTTTCATGTATTTTCGGCGGACGAATAATGTATTAAAGTAATGTTCTCATAGGATATCACTCACCACGTCGTCCATCCAATCCATGTCGGCTTGTTGTGATGTCTAGATATGATCAGTGGCGCGTGGCTCAGTATCGTACGAAAGCACTGCGCGTCGCGACGTTCGGTACACGAGTGCAGCGTCGTATCGTTGTGAGTTGCACCGAAAAATTCGTTCCCGCACCACGGAGCCGCCCCTCGCCCCCGCGCAGAGGCTCGCAAAATTTCTAAACATCGAATCGCGCAACGCCATCTATTAGCGATTGGCGCCCGCCAGCCCCCGGTGTGTGGCCTTGAACTTGACTCGTTCGCGACCGACCCACATTCGCGGCGCGCCCGCCCCCTGCGCGCCCCACTCCAGCCACCGCAGACAACGGCACGCTATCATGGCGTGATAGTGTCCAACCAAAAGTTTCGGCTTCGGCCATATATAACATTTTCGGTAAAGCATTCAAATGGGCCGAATCTTAACCAGAACTAAAGGTTTCTTGCAAGCGTCAAACGAAGGCTGAAATTTAAAGATACTACTTTAACTTTGCTTAGCTTTTCCTCAGAAATTAGATATTATATTATTTAATTAATGCCAAAGTATGTCGTCAGCCATCGATTTCATAAACTTGGACTTGGCTCTACGAACTCTAAGACTTTTTTTAAAGACGAATCTATTTGTTGTTAAAGTCAAAGCGTCTATAAAAATCAGCCTAAGACTGATTGATTTCATTGTGATTGTTAAGTTTATTTTATGAAGCACCGGATTGTAGGTCAATTTTTGGCAAAACTCGATAAATCGGCTATTATCAGAACCTTCGACCAAAGTCGAAATATGTTTTAAAATTTTAAAACAAACAACAGTTCAAACTCGGGTTAAAAGTGAATAAACTTTTTTTTTTATATTTAATCGTAAAATTTATGTTGATACACATAAATAACGTCTAGAGCAGGGGATCGCAAACTTTTTTTCTCGTAAACCCTTTCCAAAATTTTACGATTTTCGTTGGACCCCTGCTACTACATTTTTATCATAATCCTAAAACTAGTTACAAAAATTGTAGAAAGCTTCTAAATTGTATAAAGTTTTAGCTATAAAATTTGAAAAGTCGAATCTTAAAGCAACAAAATGCTTTTTTTAAGCTCTCAATGTGACTATTTTGTCGAATTACAGACAAAAATCACCGGAAAGATTATATTTCTTTTATTCTCTCAATTATTTTTCAAGTACTGTATTATCTACATAGATTGATAGCTAAAGTCAAGCCAAAATGTTTGTTTTTTACTATCGAAACTATATAAATTTTAGTGGACTTATAACTTATGAACAGAGATGGGCAAAATGTAATCTGATTAATGATCAACGATTACAAAATGTAGACGTAATTTTAATTTTTTTGCTCTGTAATCATGATTAAATATATTTAAAAACATTAAGAAATCATAAATATGTATACAATCTAGGATTCTGTAGCGTTTAAAACATAAATGAGCAAAATGCAGTCATATTAATGGCAAACAACGTAAAATGTAATCGTTAATCATTTTCATTAATCTGATTACATTTTGCCCACCTATGCTTGTGAACCCCTATTTTTTACGCCAACGAAAACCACTACTTTGGATCACTGGACTAGAGTTTATTAAAATTACGTTTAAAGGTGGCTAAGACCGAAGTCTCAGCCGAAATTTCGGTCAGACACTAGGGCCGGGCCAACTGAATGGATCGGAACGCGACATAAGGCGCCGTGAGCACTCTCGTTTTCGCTCGTTACGTCACTGGCGCGCGCGTTACACACGGTTATCGTGCGAAG